>HG995358.1:1834221-3234149 GCA_905333045.1 Lysandra bellargus
TCATTCCTGAAAAAATAAAGAAAATGAAAGTAAGTAAAATATAGACAAACATACATATTTTAAAATCTGCTTTTTTACTCTTATAATATCTATAGTTACCACATTATTTTTGTCTCAATATAATCATAGTATAATTAATAAAGCATACATTATTGTTTATTATTAAGAGATAATATATTTTAGTAAGAGAGGGGTGCAATACTTTTAACCTCACTATCTCTATCTTGTTATATTAAAGTATATGATATAGTTAAGTCTATAAAATGAGCTTAGTTATAACACCAACATTATTATTATAAGTATTAAATATATTTTATTATGTTAACTGTGTTACTTTCAATTCTGCATACTTTGTTAGTGTAATAATCAAAATAATATTTTCTAGGTAAGGAATTGTACTCGTGTATTAAGCAAGACTGTTGCAAGTGCTTTGGCATACACAGCAAATTTTTGTAAGTATTTGTTGGAAAATCAAACTTATCAAATCAGTTAACTGAATCTTAATCCTTCAAGCCCCATAAGAGCACCTGTGATCGCGACAACAATAGAATACAATAGCATTTCCAAGAATCCGCGATCGCAGGATTCATATTTTTTATAAAATCATTATATTATAGGTACCATCGAGGAAATTGATTCCTATGCAATTGATAGACCAACGTAAATTCAATGTTAATTGTGATCTGTCGGATGAGTTTGACGTAGCGCTGGTTGCGTCTATCTATCTACTTAGGTCCCCGATCTGCATAGGAATCAACTTCTCTGATAGTACATAATATAATAATATGTAGACTAGAATGACATAATATAAAATACTTATTATTGCTGAAAAAGATTCTTTGTAATGGATAAATATTCTCATTGATAAATAATAATTAGTGTCAGTTGATAGCTTAAAAATAGTTTTTATTTTATAAAAATGTATATTTTAAAATAATCTTTTTTTCACAGCTCACTATGCTGATGGCAATCCAGTAAGTGACACATTGAAACATACATCCGAGACAATATCTTTTTTTGATGACCTCTTCGACTCGTGTAATGGTGCAAATATTTCTAGCAAAAATAAAGGCAAACCTTTGCGGCAGGCAGTTACTAAAAAAACTCAACATGTGACTTTCTGGAAGTCGGCAATAGAAAAGTTAGAGAAAATAAGATTTATAAATAATAAAGGCCGAGAAGTAATGGTGCCTTCTCAAAAAAACTTTATATTAACCCTAAAAAGTTTAATGAGTATTTCGCAATTTTTCGAAAAAAAAGGTTTTAAAATAATGCGTCCCAAATATTTTAATTCTGACCCTATCGAAAATTTTTTTGGCCAAGTTCGAGCATATTCGTATAGAAATAATGACCCCAACTGTCAATCGTTTAAGAACATATTCCGTTCATTATTAATCACACCATTTATCAATTTCCATTCGCAAAGTTTTAACTGTGAAGATACTTCAGGAGACCAAATAATAAAATTAAAAAATTTATTTACCAGTAATAATTCCGAAGACAAAGTTAATGAATCTACATTAACTTTGTCTTCGGAAATTCCAATCACAGAGAAATCTCCTGAAGGAATTGAAAATATTGTTGATGCGGCTAGGAAACAACGAATAAGTGTACACTCTCGTGCATACACTGTGGGATGGGTTATAAGAAAATGCATGAAAAAATTTCAGTGTGCTGAGTGTAAAGAATCTTTAACTCAAAATAATGAGTCTACAATTCATCAATGGATTTCTCATAGAGAATTTAAAAATTTTAAGAACAAACATAAATTAACCTATCCCACAGAAAATGCACTAAGGTATTTTTCAGATATTGTAAAGGAATCAAATGAATATTTGGAATCACACCCAAGCAAAGAAAATATTTCTAAAGAAATAATGAAGGGTGTGGCCAAATATTCATTTGATTTCTTCAATTGCCCAAGACATAAAAAGGCTTTTCAACAATATTTTGTAATTATCACAGTAAAGTTATGTGTGATTAATTGGTGCAATACAATAAATAAAATTTTAAAAGGCACGGATGTAAGTCGATTGAGAGTTGGTGGTCTGCCAAATATGCAAAGAAAAGCTCTGTCAAAATTTAAAAAGAAATTAAGAAATAAAAAGATTAACAAATGAGTTTATTGGTTTAATTTCTCTCCTATAATACATAATATATATTACTAGCGACTAGTTATTAACTGTAGATATAATATTATTAGCTGCATGGACGTATAAAAAAAGGCGGACGGAGTCCCACCATACACAAAACTGTCGTTCAGAGTCGGCCAGCTGGCTGTATGTACACGGTTCGCACGCACACATTCATGCGCTAGTCCATACCATTTGACAGGCGTCAGAATGTGTGCGTGGCCGACTCTGAAGAAAAATGAAGACACAGTTTTGTATATGACAAGACTCCGTCCGCCTCTTTTTCTACGTTCATGATTAGCTGTAGCATAAAGGTCAACCTCACTGTTGATGATGCATGATATTTAATTGATGCATAATAATATTTTTGTGATAGGATATCGAGTTTCAAGCCCTCAAGTTATGTTAGTAATATTCATATTTTGTTACTGGCAAGTTACAGGTTTATCTCTTCAAAAAATTATGTTATTGCTTAGTGAAGAATAACATAATTTTTTGAATCATAATTCTTCACAAAAAATTCTAAATTAATACTATATCTAGAGTCCAGTATAAAATCATTTTTAAATTTCCCGCTCTTTTTGGAAGGAAATCAAATTTAAATTTCCCGCTTTTGTGAGAAGGACTTTAAATAAAAAAGAAGAGGGAGTATAAAAAAATAAGCAATGTCAAATTCTAAAATACCCTTCTTGTATTGGCTGTTCTAAGATTCCTGTCTGATACGTAGTATCCCCTTAGTAGTCTGAGGGTCATATTTAAAACCAACTGCAACAAAGTCGGCATCTGAGGCAAAATTCATGTAGAAATAATTCGTGATGTAATTACAGAAGAATCTAATAGACTAGCTATTTCCGATAGGAGTAAAAGTGTTCTGTGAGCTATTTCCTCAGATACTTTCAGTTTTCTTACAGGAAGTGAGGACTTATAAAATCATCTTAACAAAGTATTTCTTAGCTAACATGAGTCGTCTCAAGAATAAAGGAGGTAAGTATACAAGTTCCAACTTCCATTGAGTTTATCGGGGTGGATTTCATCGCACCAGTTATAATGCGCAGCGCTTGATTTTGAATTATATCTAACTTTTTTAGAAGACTAGCGCTAGCATTAATATATGCTAAGCAACTATAGTCAAAGTGGCTCCTAACTAAACTTTTATACAACATTGAGAGAATTTTTGGATCAGCACCCCAAAAAACTCCTGCTAAGCATCTCAATATGTTGAGTCGCTGGTAAGCTTTATTACATATATAATCTATATGTTTATTAAATTTGAGTTTGTCATCTAAAACTATACCTAGAAATTTATGTTCATTTACTATTGAGATTACTTCATTATTACATTTAACTTGAACATTACATTGACTTTTACCAAAAGTCATAACTGAACTTTTTGAAGAATTAATATTTAGTTTTAGTTTGTTATTGTAATAATTTAACAGTTGCTTAAGAGCTAAATTAATATTACAATTGGCCGAGCGTAGTAGACGATTAATACAATATATAACAATATCATCAGCATATTGTAGAACATTAACACCTAATACTTTTACATATTTACAAATTTGTGATGTATATAAATTATACAGGATTGGAGACAATATTGCTCCTTGCATTAAGCCTTTATGTGCAAATTTTGGACCATGTAGTATATCATTAAATTTCACATAGACAAGACGGTGATTCAAGAATCTATATATCCAATTTAAAAATCTACCAGGAATGCCCAATTCACTTAAAACCTTTATAAGTACAGACAAATTAACATTATCGTATGCTCCTTGCACATCTAAAAATACACAAATTGCATTTGAATGAGCCATTAAAGAATTCTTAATATCATTAAGAAATGAAACAAAGCCGTCAACTGTACTTTTTCCTTTACGGAAACCTAGCTGAAAATCTGGTAATATTGAATTAGTTTCTGTAAAGTAGTCTAACCTAACTTTTATCATATTTTCAAAAACTTTTCCTATGCATGAAGTGAGTGATATTTGACGGTAAGAATTATGATCATGGATTGGCTTATCTTCTTTCAGAATGGGCAAAACACACTGAGTTTTCCACTCGTCGGGAACAACTTGTTTGGACCATAAGTGATTGTAGATATTAAGAAGAACTACTTGTGCGATTTTGTGTACATTTTTAATCATTAAATATGGTAAATTATCCAGTCCAGGAGTAGAATCTCTTCTTGACATTAAGGAACTATGAAATTCATCCCAGCTAAAATCTTTCATGAAAAAGTTGAAATATTCACTATCATTATTACTTTTAAATATATCTTCTAATGAACTGTCACATACTTCATCATTTGTAAATTTGTCTAAAAATTCTGGTACAAAACTATCACATTTACTATTTATGCTAGAATCTACACGCTTATATTTTTTGATAAAATTCAAAATATTTGTGACTGGGGTGGATCTATTAAATGTAGAGCATAAATTTTGCCAACTTTTTCTCTTTTCCTCTTTTATAATCCTTTTTTTGAATGCATCTAATCTCTTATAATTTATATAATTTTCCATACTCAAATTATTTCTATATTTTTCCAAAGCTTCTCCACAATCCTTTACAGCCCTATCACAAATATCATTCCACCACGGAGCAGGTACCCTTTTTTAAATTTTTTTAGATGAATTAGTTATAATTTTTGGAACACATTCATCTCTTAAAGTGTTTAGTAGATCACAGAAATGATTATAACTTTCTAAAGGATTTTGTAAATTATATTCAAAATCTTGAAATAAATCATTTGACATATTAAAGAACTTATCCCAGTTAGCTTTTTTGAATAAATACTTATTTACATTTTTATTTATGTCATATTGCATAGGAGAAGTATTAAGTTTTGTAAAAGTTGGAAAGTGATAACTTCCCAACGGATCCTCACCGACATACCATTCACAATAGGGAGCCAGCTCTGGGCTCACTAGTGTAACATCAATTGCAGAAGTGTTATTGTTTGGTCTACTTACTGTAGTAGCACAACCTGTATTTAAACTACATAAATTATATTCATCTATAACTTCATACAAGTCTCGTCCTCTTGTATTATTTATTGTACAACCAAAAGCTATGTGATGGGCGTTACAATCACCCGATATGATAATAGGTTTAGGAAGATTGTTAATTATTGTTTTTTAATTTTGTTATAATTATTTTGTTTCTAGGTGGACTGTAAATGCAAAGGATTGTAATGGAACCTATACCTGTTTCTATGGTTATAGCAATACAGACTGTATATCTTGATAATTTGGAGTCGGATGCTGCACATACTTTATAGAATTCCTAATAATTATTGCCACTCCTTAGTGTTCATTTGAAGCATTTTTAAAAATGAAATTATACCCAGGGAAATGAATCCGAGGACTTGAAGTTTTCAGCCATGTTTCATTTAATAAAGCTATATCTATTTCTTTATCTATTAAGAGTGATTGAAGTAAATGTTTTTTATTATTTAAACTCTGGATGTTATGCTGTACAATATTAATACTACCCATTACTTATTAAAGTTTTTAATGAATGTTTGTTTAATATGTGTTGTAGTATTAATCTCATTAGAATTTCCTATACTTACAAAGTGCTTATTATGGCTTCTAAAATTTTTTGATTATTAATAATGTCCTGGGCTGATATCTTTTCTGGTACAATTTTAACATTTTGAGGTTTAGTTTTTGTCAGAGGTGGGAAAGATGTTAAATTATTTGTTATGTCTGCATAAGTAGAATTATTATTTCTCAAAGATATGTTTTTCTTAATTTTAGAAGCCTTAATTGGGCACTCCTTAGAAATAGCTAGGTGATTACCTCCACAGTTTTTACATTTTAAAACTTCTGATGCACATTCTTTATAGGAATGATTCTCTGCACATTTAGAACATGCTTGTTCATTAAAACAATATTTTGCAGAGTGATTGAAAAGTAAGCATTTAAAACATTGTAGAACTGGAGGTACCTATATAATTATGAACCTTATATCTCCATCCATCTAAGAAATAGGCTACTTGACATATATTTAATTTCATTGAAAAAATGCATATTTCTAGTAGAACTTGGCCTAGGAAACTGTATTTCACCCTTATCGTGAAATAAAAGCTTATGATTGATAAATAAAGTCGATTTGAAAATATGATTTTATGAAAATAGGAATTGTACTGACGAAAACGCTTTTGCGGTACTTCCGATCTGGATGTGACGTCATCCCATTTGTAATTTAATATCTTTTATTTATCGCGCTCGTTATATGTAAGTTTATTTGTACATAAATAATATGAATAAGCCTAGAAAGATTTATAAAATGTATTTTCTTGAATAATTCAAATAAAACATCAGTTTTATATATTATCTCCATTCATTGTAGTTAGGAAATGAAATGGCCAAAACTTTTCTACAAAAGTGTTCAACATTAGAAATGATTTCTAAATTATTTTTTAATTTTTTAAGCACTGTTAGACTCGTACATTTAGCACATAAAACTTTTTTTCAATAAAGAAAGTATAAAATACAAAAAACATGACGTCACACTATGGCGGTACAATGACGGACAGTGTTTTCGGCGCCATATAAAAGGCATATTTTTCGATCAACATTTTTATGGGTTTCTACTGTTTAAAATATTAAAATATTAGTTTTTTTAGTAAAAATGAATGATTAGGAACCGATTAGAATGAAGAAAAAAAATAGGTCAAGTAGCCTATTGCATTGTGGTTATACAGTGCCAGAAAAGGTAACAGTAGGTAATAGTATTTAACGGAACAAATGTATTATTTTCTTTTTTCATAAATCTACTTATACCAGTTATGTCAATATCGCTACTTATTTTTTCAAATAAATCCGTATTACTAATTTCCTTAGGAATGTACCTAACTACCCCAACCCTTTCCACAGAGGCTGCTGGGATATATGCTCTTAGATTGTTTTCTTGAATAAATGATGCATTGAGGAAATCATTAGCCAATGCCGCTTGTTTGAAAGTTATTTTTATTTTGCGGGCGCTTATTCTAGCTCTTTCATAAACTCCTTTTGCGTTTTTGAAAATTTTCGAAAGGCTAAGGGGGTTCATGTTTCCTATTTTTATATCATTACAATGTTCGACGAAGACAATAAATTCTCCGCTGCAATTATTGTCAGGATATTTTCTAGAATACGAAGGCTTACTAAAGGGTTTGTACTTATCGCCTGAGATATCATCTATTTTCCTTTTCGTCGATGACGAAGATTTATAGTTCGCTCTCGTCCTGCATATACTATATAAAAGTAAAAGTAAAGTACTTTTAATGTATAAAAACTATTAAATACGATTTTTCCAAATTTTAAAAAGGTGCCTTCCTCTTCCCGCCAAAAACAGCAAGTCAAAGGAACAAATGTCAAAAGAGTGTTGCTATTGCTAAAATCAAAAGTTTCGCCTCCTAACTTTTTAATTTGATTGTCAAACAGTTTCCATTTAGTAACTAGATGGCGTATGGGTAGACAACTATCGGTAATACCACCAATAATTGCTACAAAACTGGGCAAAAGAATGTAAAACTTGATTTCAATTTGAAAACGACGCCATAATATTCGTGTGCGTCCCCCCAGAAAGCCCAATCGAGCTAGGTGTATTTTCAATATATCAGAATTTAGAGCAAAAATAGAGCACCTCTACAGTCAAGTAAAAAAATTGGAGCATTAATACGAACGACGCTGCGAGCTAAAAACCGTGGGCTTGCTGACGTCCTGTTCCGTCAGCACGCCCAAGCTAGATCTCGGGAACCGTTGAGAGTACTATCGTGTATTGTGGTTCAAATTTTCGAGCAAAATTGGAGCACTCTGCTCCCGTGAAATCAACTTCGAAACTAGAATGTGAAAGGAGTTAGACGTGATTAACCGGTGGGCTTGCTGGCGTCCTGTCCCGTCAGCAAGCCCACGCAGATCTCTGAAACGGTAATGATTTGGATTATGATTAAAAACTCTACAATAGAGCCCTATTTAGAGCACTCTGCTCCAAAAAAAATATTAATGTAGCTTCAATAGTTATCGAGTTACAGGCCTTTGAAAACGGGCTTGCTGACGTCGCGTCCCGTCAGCAAGCCCATTTGGAGCGTGAAAACTACTGAACGGAGAGTCGTCAAAAATATCTCAAATCGTAGCTTAGAATGAGAGAACTATGCTCCAAATAGATCAAAATCCTAGGTTCTACGGTTTTCGCGCTATCAGCGAAAAACACTTCAGCCGCCAAAATTTGTCGATTTTCACAATCGCGCGACGTTGCCGTTCCGCGCAACAAGCAAATGAACGCTTCATTTGCCGTTGGTGTACACGAGAATGAACCTTCAGATGGTTTATTTAAGAGTCTCTTTACTTGCAATCCTAAGATGGCACGTAGTTTATGTCTGATATAATAGACCAGCAGCTATCGTTGCTAATTCGACATTTGTAATCTTCTTGTAAGTTCATGTAAAAGTAAGCTTGTTTGCCTACTCCCTATATTGAAATGTTACCTAATAATATTTCATTTGATGTGATGTGAGTCAGCACAGCATGATTAAGGGCCTACACGAGCCATAATGACGCCGCCATTAGTTAAAAATAATTACTCACGTAAGTAGTACCTACTTTTAAACGAAAACTCAGTTTTCAAGTTAGGCATTTATTTAGAAACAATCAATCGGCAAAATATAGAAAGCTGTGTAATATCTATTATTTTTAACTGAGAAATTATTTTTTAACTGATGGCGGCGCCACTTAGGCTTGTGAAGTTGTGATCTTAATAGAAGTGTTGAAATAAAACAAGAAACATACAAATGTGTAAATGTTATAATTGTTACAAATCAGTCTGGTTTATAAATTAGAATAGGTAAGGTGCCTGAAGGTACCTTTCGCACCTTTGCTTCTTATAAAACAGTCTTAATCATCATTTGGTTTCTTATGTTACTTTACTACGATTATGATTAAATAAATATAGCGTTTCATTTATTGTAGTGTAAATTTAAAATAAACTAACAGACAATATAAGTAAACATCGTAACAATAGGTAGGTATAGTGCTTAAGCAAAGTTATACAACAATTTTTATCACATTTTTAGTCATAAAATGGCACTAAAATTATGTAAAGTTTCATGTGCACAATCACCTCTTTATTTGTGTCCATTTCGCTATAATCCTCACTTTTGAAACCTTCATGAAAATCAATTTTGAGTAGGTATGCCAAAAAATATTCATGAAATAGTTGTGACTACATGCCGAATCTCGAAAATAGTCCTTCAACGATTCCAGAGTTATGGGTACCTTGGTGAGGATTATAGTGACATGCTTTTTCGGTATAATCCTCACCTGTTTTCTACTAAACGTTTACGGATTTCAGTATAAACTTGGTATCAAAAAATAGTCCGGAAATAGTCGTCCCAAACGATATAAATTTCGACCTGGTTTACTCTGTATAAGTATGTTAAAAACCCATATAACCCATGTAAACTATACATATAAAAAATCCTCAACACACCTTTATATGTATAGTTTACATGGGTTATATGGGTTTTTAACATACTTATACAGAGTAAACCAGGTCGAAATTTATATCGTTTGGGACGACTATTTCCGGACTATTTTTTGATACCAAGTTTATACTGAAATCCGTAAACGTTTAGTAGAAAACAGGTGAGGATTATACCGAAAAAGCATGTCGCTATAATCCTCACCAAGGTACCCATAACTCTGGAATCGTTGAAGGACTATTTTCGAGATTCGGCATGTAGTCACGACTATTTCATGAATATTTTTTGGCATACCTACTCAAAATTGATTTTCATGAAGGTTTCAAAAGTGAGGATTATAGCGAAATGGACACAAATAAAGAGGTGATTGTGCACATGAAACTTTACATAATTTTAGTGCCATTTTATGACTAAAAATGTGATAAAAATTGTTGTATAACTTTGCTTAAGCACTATACCTACCTATTGTTACGATGTTTACTTATATTGTCTGTTAGTTTATTTTAAATTTACACTACAATAAATGAAACGCTATATTTATTTAATCATAATCGTAGTAAAGTAACATAAGAAACCAAATGATGATTAAGACTGTTTTATAAGAAGCAAAGGTGCGAAAGGTACCTTCAGGCACCTTACCTATTCTAATTTATAAACAAGACTGATTTGTAACAATTATAACATTTACACATTTGTATGTTTCTTGTTTTATTTCAACACTTCTATTAAGATCACAACTTCACAAGCCTAAGTGGCGCCGCCATCAGTTAAAAAATAATTTCTCAGTTAAAAATAATAGATATTACACAGCTTTCTATATTTTGCCGATTGATTGTTTCTAAATAAATGCCTAACTTGAAAACTGAGTTTTCGTTTAAAAGTAGGTACTACTTACGTGAGTAATTATTTTTAACTAATGGCGGCGTCATTATGGCTCGTGTAGGCCCTTAATCATGCTGTGCTGACTCACATCACATCAAATGAAATATTATTAGGTAACATTTCAATATAGGGAGTAGGCAAACAAGCTTACTTTTACATGAACTTACAAGAAGATTACAAATGTCGAATTAGCAACGATAGCTGCTGGTCTATTATATCAGACATAAACTACGTGCCATCTTAGGATTGCAAGTAAAGAGACTCTTAAATAAACCATCTGAAGGTTCATTCTCGTGTACACCAACGGCAAATGAAGCGTTCATTTGCTTGTTGCGCGGAACGGCAACGTCGCGCGATTGTGAAAATCGACAAATTTGGCGGCTGAAGTGTTTTTCGCTGATAGCGCGAAAACCGCAGAACCTAGGATTTTGATCTATTTGGAGCATAGTTTTCTCATTCTAAGCTACGATTTGAGATATTTTTGACGACTCTCCGTTCAGTAGTTTTCACGCTCCAAATGGGCTTGCTGACGGGACGCGACGTCAGCAAGCCCGTTTTCAAAGGCCTGTAACTCGATAACTATTGAAGCTACATTAATATTTTTTTTGGAGCAGAGTGCTCTAAATAGGGCTCTATTGTAGAGTTTTTAATCATAATCCAAATCATTACCGTTTCAGAGATCTGCGTGGGCTTGCTGACGGGACAGGACGCCAGCAAGCCCACCGGTTAATCACGTCTAACTCCTTTCACATTCTAGTTTCGAAGTTGATTTCACGGGAGCAGAGTGCTCCAATTTTGCTCGAAAATTTGAACCACAATACACGATAGTACTCTCAACGGTTCCCGAGATCTAGCTTAGGCGTGCTGACGGAACAGGACGTCAGCAAGCCCACGGTTTTTAGCTCGCAGCGTCGTTCGTATTAATGCTCCAATTTTTTTACTTGACTGTAGAGGTGCTCTATTTTTGCTCTAAATTCTGATATATTGAAAATACACCTAGCTCGATTGGGCTTTCTGGGGGGACGCACACATAATATTCCAATGACTAGGTTAACAAAGTTATTACAACGATGTTTTAGTTTCAACTCACGGAAGAAATAGCCCTATTTACCGATATTCACACCAAATATCACAGGAATTATACATTTTGGTTTTGACAACATTTTATCTGCACTGTGCCAGTAAACGGGTATTGCATGGCTAATATTTTACCAATAATGAACATCAAAGACCCAAATAACACAATTTGGGAAAAAATAATAAAAACCACACCAACAATAAAAAGTAGGAGTTTGAAAGTGACATGCCCATGACATGCCCGCCAAAACTCTATCAGTTGTCAGTTTGACAATTTGCGTGTTCCTAAACTGTTACCAGTATACTGACCTAATCGCTTAGGCCAATGATCGCTTAGGTTTAAGATATTTTGATTTATGCCACACTTGACAGTACACTGATATTTTTTAGAAACAACCAATACGTATCCGTGATGCCAACCACGGCTTCAAATAACGTTATTTTTTCATAACGTTACTGCTTCAAGGGCTTAAATAACGTTATGAAAATTTACCCGATATTAAAAATAACGTTAAAAATTGATATTAATAACGGTTAATGTTATAACGTTATATAGGATTTATAACGGTAAATATATGTTCTTTGATAACGTTATAGTCCGTCAAGAAAGTCATGACAGGCGGGAAAATTTTCTAAATTTTTTTCTTTGTATTTTCACACAAATCTCGCAAAAAAGTGGGCTGCGAGTGAGATTTAGTGCACCGTGCACGATCGCATACCTGGTACCAGAAAATAACGTTATTATTATAACGATATTTTTTCGTTTAAACATAACGAAAAAATATCGTTATAATAATAACGGTAAATATAACGTTATTTTACTAAATATCGTTAAAAAAATAACGTTATCTGGCTACCATTATGAAAATAACGGTACGTAACGATATTTTTTCTGTTATTCGATAACGTTATGAAGCCCTGATGCCAACCTACAGATAATTTCAGATCGGTGGGGAACCAATAGAAAATCTAGAAGTGTCTATCGTCGCGCCGTCTGGTGGAGATTAAAAATAAGAAAACCTCTCATTTAAGTTGAATGGACTGTATCTCGGGAATAAAGACGGGAAAAGCAGATAATTTCACCAACCTCAGTTTGGTTCCGTAGCTTCGCTTCGAGGGCCCTCTTCTCTTCTTTTCTTGACACAGATTTACACACACACACACTCATTCACACTTGGCTGATTAAATAGTTCTATAGGCTATCGCGCATAGTAACGATTTCACACTTGGCTGATTAAATAGTTCTATAGGCTATCGCGCATAGTAACGACGTAGAAGTAGATTTTTTTTAGGCGGCGCGTTCGAGCAGAGATTCGTTCTGAGAGGCTCGTTTTTGAATACTGACACTCGCGAAGACGACACTGCTTTTTATATAGGTAGAGACGCTCTCGCCGCGTGATTCGTAAACTAGGATTTTTTATTTTTCTACCTTCATTCACAGAAAAGTATTAAATTTTTGAATTCGAGTTCGTTCATCGGTCATATAGCTAGTATAATATAATATGCAGATAATATACAGAATTCATAAATATAATTTTCATAATAAACATACTTAATAATGAGATAGAAATTTCTTGTAACAATAATAGGCTACTTGACATATATTTAATTTCATTGAAAAAATGCATATTTCTAGTAGAACTTGGCCTAGGAAACTGTATTTCACCCTTATCGTGAAATAAAAGCTTATGATTGATAAATAAAGTCGATTTTAAAATATGATTTTATAAAAATAGGAATTGTACTGACGAAAACGCTTTTGCGGTACTTCCGATCTGGATGTGACGATTTGTAATTTAATATCTTTTATTTATCGCGCTCGTTATATGTAAGTTTATTTGTACATAAATAATATGAATAAGCCTAGAAGGATTTATAAAATATATTTTCTTGAATAATTCAAATAAAACACCAGTTTTATATAATTATTATCTCCATTTATTGTAGTTAGGAAATGAAATGGCCAAAACTTTTCTACAAAAGTGTTCAACATTACAAATGATTTCTAAATTCTTTTTCAATTTTTTAAGCACTGTTAGACTCGTACGTTTAGCACATAAAACTTTTTTCAATAAAGAAAGTATAAAATACAAAAACATGACGTCACACTATGGCGGCACAATGGCGGACAGTGTTTTCGGCGCCATATATAGGGCATATTTTTCAATCAACATTTTTATGGGTTTCTACTGTTTAAAATATTAAAATATTAGTTTTTTTAGTGAAAATGAATGATTAAGAAGCGATTAGAATGAAGAAAAAAAATAGGTCAAGTAGCCTATTAGAGCTTGATGACCTCAAGGAGCTTATTCTTTTGTAAGAAACATGCCCATTTTTATGGAATCCGAAAGATAACAATAATCCGTCTTGTTTTGCATGCGTTAAGTTTTTAACGCGCATGTGAGTATTATTGCTTCTGCTGCTTTTCTCTTGTAAAAAAAAAAAACTTGTACGAGACGATCTTCCTTATATAAAAAAGTACTCTGTGGATGCCATAGTAGCTAGTGTATCTGCCTACTTAAGAGATTGCGGGTTCGATTCACAAACTATAAAGCAGGGGTGTGACAGTGCAGTTTCCAAATGTGCCGCTTTGGCGCTGCGATCGCCACCTCATATCTGTGACGTCGTCTCTACTATAATATAACTCTTAATCTGTGACGTCGCCATTTTGTGACGTATTTTGTTTATTGTGTTGACTAACCGCGTTGAGTGTGCTGATACTTTGTAAATCCTCGCTTCTTGCTTGAGTTGATCCAAATTAATCAATTACTCCGCTGTTTTTTGATACAATATAGCAGTCTTTTATAGTGTGCTACTGTAAAAGCTTGTTTAATTGTCGTTATGGGACTATTGTGTTGCTCCTCAACCAGCGAAACGCATTGGCTTTTTTCTTTCCCAAAGAATGACAATTTAAGAACCCTGTGGATGTCCTTCCTGGTGCCAACTAATTCTATCCTCATCGGCCTATCTAAAGAGCAACTTCTTCGGAAACGTGTTTGCGAAAAACATTTTGATATAGATCAATTTGACGAAGAAGGCATGAGACTTAGGTATTCCTATCCATGTCTCTTTACGGATGTTGAAATAGAACACGGCGTACCCCTAATGCCCAGCGAATCTGGTAAGTTTAACTTCTAATTTTTATATCTAAGTAGATAAAACTACATAATATTTTGTCAGGTATGTCAGGTTTCAACTCATGTAGATGCATTCAAAGACATGTCACAGACAGAGCAGGTAATGTAAAGATGTAAATTATAGCATGATACATCTCGATACATCTTTCTATAGAAATCGTCAGGACAAGACAGGACACACAACAGCTATAATGTATATTTTTACATCTTCGTATCTTAAGATACAGAGCTATATGAAAATATTATATATGTATTTACATTTTGATACATCTAAATACATTTCCGTGTAAAATATACATCTCTTCTCTTCATAGGATGTCAAAAATTTGCAGCTGAAATATTGTGTTTCAAGGCTACCATTGAAATGTAGGGAAAGATACATTACATTACCTGTTGTTTATTTATTTATTTTATTTATAAATTCTTTATTTGCATTAAAAATTTAACAATATAAAATAACAAGAACAATATAAAGGAATAGCAAATAGGCGGCCTTACCACCTTACCTTACCTGTTGTGTGTGTGATAGATTAATATAATGTAAAGCTATACATCCCGGGATGTAATGAATATTAATACTTCAGTCGGAATTTCCAGGAATTGCTATTGTATTCTATTGTTGTCGCGATCACCGGTGCTCGCGCGGGGCCTGAAGGATTAATATACATTACCTGCTCTGTGTGTGAACCCCTTAAGACTATTAGCATTGAGATTTAAGTTGTGTAGATGCTTGTTAACTTTACCAATGTTTTTTACATATTTTGTGTACCAATAATCTGAAATGCACTCAATTGTTTCAGACCGAAATGCTCTAAGTGATCACAATTATTGCAAAAGAAACTCCGATGAGGATATAAATGTTACTGATGAAATATTGGTCCTCGGAATATCAGGTAGGTATTTTGTACTATGGCATGTTCAAATTAATTACATAAGTCAGGCTTTTCGCTTGCATGTCCGGCCAAAATTAAAGAGAGTCCGGCTTTTGTAGAGCCTAGAATCTATAACTTTATATAAAAGTCCTACTTCTGGCCGGTGACGGACACCTAATGAGATGTAAAATTGTAGAGCTATTAGATGTTAAATTGTTTTAACCTAATGTTTAGATTTATTGAGCTTTTGATGTTTAGAGCTTTTTTGTACTAATGTCCGGCCAAGTTGACTGCCGGCTTTTTGGTCTAGCAACCTGGCAACGCTAAATCTATATGATCATATCAGATCTCTTCCTATGTTTGTTATGTTGTTTTGGTCATCCATTACCATAACCCACTAGGTCTGACTAAGGGCAAGGTCATACGGGGCTACTTCTGTATATGACAGACTAAAATTAGACAGAGTGCTTTTGTGTACTACAAAATAAGGAGCTAATATTAACTTTTAGGCATTCATGTTAATAGAAATTAACAATTTATCTTTTTGTTGTTGTAGGTGATGATATTCATGGACATCCATTATACATACATGAAGTTAATATGGCTGTTAAAAGACAAGGAGGTATGTAAAATAATAACAGCTCGTTATTCAGAACTTTCATTCTCCTAACTTCTAAAATTCTTTATAAATGTGTGCTCTATTTAATTTTAATAATCGTTATTGAAGTGAAAACTTCTTTAGCGGCGTTGAGCACTTTTGTGGGATGGGTAAAAACTGTGAAACTCGCGCCAGATTTTCGTGTTGATCGAAAAACCATACAAAACGCGTAAGACGGTTGGAGAGTAGTGTTTTGTGTCGAACTCGAACTCGAACGAAATGTACAGTCGGGGAAATGAGTTGTTTAGCAGAAATGTACAGTCGGGGAAAATTGTGCTAAGCAGAAATGTACAGTCGGGGAAAAGAGTAGTTTAGCAGAAATGTACAGTCAGGGAAATGAGTTGTTTAGCAGAAATGTACGGTCGGGAAAATGAGTTGTTTAGCAGAAATGTACAGTCCGGGAAATTAGTTGTTTAGCAGAAATGTACAGTCGGGGAAATGAGTTGTTTAGCAGAAATGTACAGTCGGGGAAATGAGTTGTTTAGCAGATATGTACAGTCGGGGAAATGAGTTGTTTAGTAGAAATGTACAGTCGGGGAAATGAGTTGTTTAGCAGAAATGTACAGTCGGAGAAATGAGTTGTTTACCAGAAATGTACAGTCGGGGAAATGAGTTGTTTAGCAGAAATGTACAGTCGGGGAAAATTGTGCTAAGCAGAAATGTACAGTCGGGTAAATGAGTTGTTTAGCAGAAATGTACAGTCGGGGAAATGAGTTGTTTAGCAGATATGTACAGTCGGGGAAATGAGTTGCTTAGCAGAAATGTACAGTCGGGGAAATGAGTTGTTTAGCAGAAATGTACAGTCGGGGAAATGAGTTGTTTAGCAGAAATGTACAGTCGGGGAAATGAACTCATTTCCCCGACTGTACATTTCTGCTACATTTAGCAGAAATGTACAATCGGGGAAAATTGTGCTAAGCAGAAATGTACAGTCGGGGAAATGAGTTGTTTAGCAGAAATGTACAGTCGGGGAAATGAGTTGTTAAGCAGAAATGTACAGTCGGGTAAATGAGTTGTTTAGCAGAAATGTACAGTAGGGGAAATGAGTTGTTTAGCAGAAATGTACAGTCGGGGAAATGAGTTGTTTTGCAGAAATGTACAGTCGGAGAAATGAGTGTTTAGCGGAAATGTACAGTAGGGGAAATGAGTTGTTTAGCAGAAATGTACAGTCGGGGAAATGAGTTGTTTAGCAGAAATGTACAGTCGGTGAAAATTGTGCTAAGCAGAAATGTACAGTCGGGGAAATGAGTTGTTTAGCAGAAATGTACAGTCGGGGAAATGAGTTGTTTAGCAGAAATGTACAGTCGGGGAAATGAGTTGTTTAGCAGAATGTACAGTCGGGGAAATGAGTTGTTTAGCAGAAATGTACAGTCGGGGAAATGAGTTGTTTAGCAGAAATGTACAGTCGGGGAAATGAGTGTTTAGCAGAAATGTACGGTCGGGGAAAATTGTGCTAAGCAGAAATGTACAGTCGGGGAAATGAGTTGTTTAGCAGAAATGTACAGTCGGAGAAATGAGTTCTTTAGCAGATGCGCTGATTAAGGCCGCGTTTCCACCTGCAAGACAACTGTCGCGAGAAGTGTCTGACAGTCTGTCTGACAGCAGCTTTTTTTTTCGATTGTCGATATTTTTTAATCGATAAAGGGTTTCGATTAATTAATTAAAATTTAAAACGATCGTTTTTTTTATTATTTTTTTTAAATCGATTTTCATAAAAAATGGGTTCAAAAAATAATGCACAACGTTAATAATCAAGTTTTCACTTCTGCCGGCACTCCCGGAGTGCAACCCATCTTTTATTTACAGATGTGACAGACCAGCCTTCATGCTCCTTCAGCAAGCCTTTAGATATAGAAATCCCTACTCTTTCTGAACATACAGGTTAGTAAACCTTTTTGTTCTGGTCAACTATAATAATTTACCTGAACCCTGCACAACATACCCCGTGGAGTCTCTCGGACTCCCAGAAACAAAATGGTAAACTTAACCCATAAATCCCCAAGCGACAGCCGGCTGCAACATAACAATTGGAAATCTATTGTCTGCGATTCCCACAATGGAGGTATTATTAATACGAAACAAGAACATTTTAAAAGTGAAATACTTATTATTTTTGTTAATTATTTAATTGGTTTTAATCTACGAAAAATAAAAACTAAGGAAAAGTAACTCCGTCAAAAAACATATTCTACACCTTTTCAATACATTTGCAATATTTAGGTGGCCTTGAGCGGTATCAGGCTGATGTTACATGACAGTTTAAAAGGAACCAAATTTAAAATGGTAATAGTATGGGAGTTACGTTTCCTTAGTTTTATTATTTGTAGGAATATTAAAATTTAATGACATTATTTAATGCACTATGGAACAATAAACCAATATTTTTTTCAGAAAATGAAATTGTAAAAACTACAGAAAGAAAACGCAGTTATGAAATAAGGATTAAGGGGTTTAAAGGTATTATTTTTATTACTTTATGCATATCAATATTATAATATTGTGAGAATGAGTGTCTGTCTGTATTTTAACTATTGAACTTCTGAACTGATTTAGATAGACTTGGTATGCAACTGCTAAACAGACTATGTAGAAATTTCTTCTGTAGATACTTTTACTCATAAAAAGTATTTAAAGTAATAATAAGCATGTTTACAAAAGTGTTGATATAATGATGGGATACACGAGGAATATAGAAAACTCCTTGTAATTTATTATATCTATGATAAAAAATGAAATGCTAATTTATGTGTGTACAAAGATCAGATTTAAAATTTTCCTAAAGTAATCCAAGCATAAAATTATAATAGACGGTTCACATTATCCCTATCCATGGGGTATTGTATAGTGCCTAAGCAAATTATAAGTTGTCTAAGCATTGTTTAAAATTCCATGTATAATATGCATTATGCATGTAACATATTTAAAAAATTTATACAGGTGTGCTTTTACAGGTTTGGCTGTGAAAACAAACAACTTCAGGAAAACCAAATTTGTCAAGCGAGTGAAGGAAATAACTTCAAATAGATCTATAATATTTAAAAACTTTGACTGTCTAAGCAAACAGGCACAAACATTTTTATTGATGCAACTGAAGCTATATAGCAAAAATAAAATGGCGAGAAGATTTAACTTGGATGAAAAACTAACTGCCTTGGTATTATGGAAGCAAAGCCCAAAATCTTACAGATTATTGGAAACTATGTTTGCTTTGCCAAATAAAAGAACATTAAATCGCCTTACAGAAAAAATGTTTATAGAACCAGGCGTTCTAGAGTTTTTAAATATATTGAAAACAAAATAAGGAATTGGAAGTCGCAACAGAAATTATGCACAATAGTTTTTGACGAAATTGCATTAACGCCACATTTAGCATTTAATGAAAAACATGATGAAATATTCGGGTTAGTTGATGTAGCTGGAGACAAAAAAGTGCGATTTTGCGACCACGCTTTAGCTTTTATGACCAGAGGAGTGTGCTCATCGTGGCGCCAAACTGTCGCATTTTATTTTTATGAAGGGACTGTGGTCTGTGTCACAGCTTCACTGCAAAATATTTTAAAACAACTTGTGGAGCAGGTGGCATTGTGTGGATTGATACCACTGGGACTAGTATGTGACCAAGACACAACATTTAGACCAGCTATTAAACATCTAAAAGAGATGACCATTCAATATTGTATAAAACAAAATGAAAAAGATGGTAAGTGTTACATTTAATAATAATTAACAAAATCTTAAAGTAGTTAGACTGTTTTCTGCAATAATAATATAATGGTCAGGGCCCCCGCTACCATTTATGTGCAACGTGCGCAATGCACACGGGTGCCATCCTCTAGGGGCGCCAAATTGCCATCTTTAGGGTCGCCAAAACCAAGGACCCAAAAAATTTGCCTAAAAGGGCGCCAAAATCCTTTTTTTGCACACAGGCGCCAGTAGCCCTTACGGGGGCCTTGATAATGGTTATTTAAAATTTATTCAGCATAAAGTATGCTGTGCTGCTATGTAGTATGCACTTAATAATGTATGTTTACATTTCAGATGGTACAATTATCATAGCTGGGTACAGCTTGAGTGTATTTTTCGACCCACCTCATCTTTTAAAAGGTGTAAGAAATAACTTCTTGAATAAAAATATAATTTGGAAGGGTAAAACAGCCACATGGAAGGATATCCAATTTATTTAGGATTTGGATAGCAAGGGCACTACCTAAACTAACGGCTCATCATGTTCAGCCAGACAAAATTTAAAAAATGAAGGTCAGTGTGGCTGCCCAAGTGTTAAGTGCTCGGACTGCAGCCATGCTAAAATATACAAATACACTCAGTAAGTGAATATCAAACTTATTTTCTAACATGAGAGATGGATAAAGTAAGTTTAAAATAAAGCAACACACCACATCCACAATAATACTGTGCAGTGTACAGTAATGTAGAAAAGTTGGTGTTTTGTATCCAAAGCTTTTTTTTACAGGACGTTAAAGATTGTTGTTTATAGAATTTTTAGCACACCAGGGGGGTGTGCCAAAATTTTTTCCTTTTCGCTTCGTTATAGAATCGCCGATGAAAATGTATGGAAGTGACATAAGCGTTCGTTAATATGATGTTGACGTTCGACTCGTCCAATGTCAATTCCATACATTTTGATCGGCGATTCTATAACGAAGCGAAAACGAACAAAGTTTCGGCTAAACCTTCCTCCTAATATTCCTCGTCCCACTAATCTTAAATCTATTTTATCGTTAGTATATTCTCCATTTATATACACCTTATGCTCGTTCATTGCTCGTAATCACATTAGGCTCTAGGTGTAATAAGAATTCTCTTCCTTTTATTTAATATATTATTACTTATTGTACTTATGTTTATGTATTCCGTGTATATTTAAAGGTTAAGAAACAATATTTTGCTTTATATTTGCTTGGTCTGGTATTTTCTGTTTTATCTTGTATTTGCATGGTCGCATGAAGTCATCACTCATTACCCGTGCCCAGTGCATGGCAATCAGTTTGCGTTTTAACTGTACATATTTTTCGCCTCAACTCTGACGCTGGCAACTCCTAAATGGGGAGGCTTACCCCAAAAGAAGATAACGAAGCGAAAACGAAAAAGTTTTGGCTAAATGGCCAGGCCATTTAACTAGTTATAGTTTGTTCGTTCTAAGATGATATGGGTGACAGTTCTCATATTCCTTGCTACGGATTTTTTTTACAAGAAAACAAAAAAAATCAGAATGTAATAAATTATATTCCATCTACAAAAAAAAATGTTTCCTGTAATTGTAAATGAATAAAAATGAAAAGTTGCTAAATGCTAACTTATTGATATAAAATTATAAACATGAACTTTGAAATAGGAGTATAAAATTATTGTTACGAAAATATTTGAAAAATGTCAGATGCATGAAATGGAACTTATGTCAATAGAGATTGACACAGTTGAATCGAAATCAAATCGATAAAAAGGGCGGCCATCTTAAATCGCCGGCGTCACTCTGAAACATCAGTATGAAATCGATAATTTCGATTGCAATTCCTTTACGAGATGATTCGATATTTTTAAATTATTCGATTAATTTTTTTAGATAACTTCCCTACTATTGTCAATTATAATGTGTCACCCATATCATCATAAAACGAACAAACTATAGTACCTTCTAATATTTAGCTCACTACAGTTTATTGAAAGTTTCTAATTCTGTATATTTAATTTTCAGATCAGCATTACACGGGCAGCAGCAGCAGCATGGAAACTACAGCAGAGGTTGTTGCATTTTTCAAGCTTTTTGATAGCGTAAACTGCTATCCTGGTGGTGCTATTAAAGGAAAATTAAGAAAAGCAGTTAAAGTAAATTCCCCACATATGCAGTTTTGGACAGAAGCCATTAAAAAATTAAATCAGTTGAAATTTGAGGACACATCTAGTAAACTCGCCATACAATCCGGGAAACCTCGATATGTACGGGTCCCTTCCGTAGATGGTTGAATTACAACATTAGATAGTTTTATTAGGTTAACTAAAATATTATTTGAAAAATATTCCGTAGAATATTATTATCCTCGATACATTAATCAGAACCCACTGGAAAATTATTTAGGGCGTGTAAGAGCTCTAAATTATCGACATGTTAACCCAGACGCAAACACTTATTTAGGTATGCTTATAAATCATTACTGTTTTCAAACTTGTTAAGTCCACATTCAAGATTTGCTAACTGTGAAGTGGATAACGGAGACAACTTAATTGACATACAATTTTTATTTGATGAAGATAATAATGAAAATATTGAAGAATAAAATAATGAAAATATTAATTATTCATCCACTTCACAGGAAAGAAAGAGTGTAAGACCCGCTCTGAGCGGGTCTATATCAAAGGATGAGGTTATTTTTGGCTGGTTTTAGGCTGGTTATATTTGCAGAAAAATGACGAAAAATGTAAAATGTTCAAAATGTATAGAGACTTATACAAATAGTTCTACAGGGGATGATATTTATTCATATATACGGCATAGAGAATACAAATTGTTAAAAAACAATAATTTAGTTTATCCTAGTCATAAACTTTTAATGTTGTATAGAGATGCCGCTTCACATATTCATAATTTTTTAAATAAAAAATGCTTGTCAAAAAGGAATAGGGGCAACTCTAAGAAAAAAAATAGAAAATTTAGAGTTTTCCTGGTTGGGGTGTCAGTATGTGCACTCAGATTTGTTAAAAAAAATATTTATAAATTATGTGATCAGGCTTCATGTCCACATCTGATTCTTGGCGGGAATTTGAAAGAGCGCGGTTCCAAATTTTTTTTCAAAATTGAAAAAAATATTAAATTATAATTATTTATTGATAAAAGTTGTGTAAATACAAGTATTTAGTTCATATATAGTGTGTAAATAATAAAAATGGACGGAGATGAGGCGGGCGGGGAGATCCCGCCTACCTCGAAAAAAAGACCCCGGCCCCCTGATGATCTTGGGGAGGCTTTTAGTGCTGGCGGCGGAGGTGGTGAGGACATGTATTTACCATTTCGTAAACCCAATTATAAAAGACTGTATTCTGAAAATTCTATTAATACAGATTTCAAGGTGTATATAGAAAGCAAAAATGTGCAAGAAAGGTTGGGAAATAAAAGCCCAATTTATTTAAACAGTATATTCTCAAACATAAAAGGTGTAGTAGCAATTCGGCGTATTAACGCAAACAAAATTGTTGTGATTTTCAAACAACATAACACGGCTAATAACTTCATAAGTAATATTAGCTTTCTTGAAAAATATAATATGAAGGCATACATCCCGGCAGCTCAAATTGAAAAAACAGAAATAATTAGATTTGTACCAGCGAATATATCGAACAAAGATCTTTTCACAAATTTAACTTCTACATATGAAATAATTGCAGTGCGAAGATTCATGAGAAAAGTCGGTAATGAATTAGTCGGTACACAAACTGTCAGTATAACGTTTTTGTCAAATAGCCTACCTGATAATGTGCAATATGAGTTATTTTCTTATAGAGTATTTGATTATGTTCCCCCTTTGCAACAATGTTATAAATGTTTTAAGTTTAATCACTCAGCCAAAATATGCAACGGAAAGCAGCGCTGCTCAATTTGTTCTGGTGAACATTTTTATAAAGAATGTAGTAAACCAAATGAGATTTGCTGTACTAATTGTGGTGGACCTCACTTGGCCATTTCTAAACAATGTCCAGTTAAAATAAAGAAATTATTAGAAAAGAAAAATAAAATATCATATGCAAGCGTTGCTGTTTCCAAAGAAAGTGTTGATTTCCCTCCTCTGCCAACTCGCACCACACCTGTAAATAATAATGTAAATAATACATCCAAATTTGTAAATAAACCTGTAAATAATAAGCCTATTTCAAGGGATGTAAATATACCAAACATAAAGTCGCTTATCGTTGGAAATGATGATGTACTAATGGCCCTGGTACACACATTGGTCCAAGTAGCAAATAAGAGTGATGAAGTACCTGTTACAACATCATTCATTAAAGATGTTCTTCTTAAGAGTCTGTCAATATAATGGATTCACAAACCCAAAAAATATCTTCTCTACATATTGCGCAATTTAATGTTCAAGGGATAAATAACAAAAAACCTCTTCTTACAAAATTTTTAAATGATAAAGATATTGATATTTGTCTACTTAATGAGACATGGTTAAAAGAACACCAGTCTGTTCGAATTTCTGGATACAATTTTTATAACAAAATTTCTAAGAATCCTCGTAATGGTGTTGGAATTTTAGTAAAACCATATTTGAAGTACAATATTATAAATACTAACTTTTATGAAGATATACAGACAATAGCCATATCTGTATATACAGACAATACATCTTTGACTATTCTCTGCGTATACTGTCCTCAGGGCCGTGCCTGACGGGCGTTCATTGCGTGCACCGCACGCAGGCGGCCGAAATTAAGAGGCGGCCAAATCGTTACAAGTTGTTTACTGGGCAAAAATATAATCGGTTTGTTTGCATTATACTCGGCGCGGCGAACCTTGATCCCTATGACACTATTCTTTATGTTTGATAATTTTGTCTGTGATTATAATACCAATACCATAATTACTTTTTTTCATGTTATTATTAAAGTAAGTAAATTAATTCTATTTTGTATACCTCCCAAGTTGCAAGTCAGCCCAGATCTGCCATTGGCCACTGAGCTTTGTTATCCTAATATGTTAGTATAGATTTAAGGGTTATTCCTTGTTCTTTATGTTTGATAATTTTGTCTGTGATTATAAAACCAATACCATAATTTTTTTCATGTTATTATTTTTGTTTAAATTTTAAATAAAAAAATGTTTATTTTGTGCATTTTTTTTTCTTAAATTTCATCCAAACATATAAATCTCATAAAACCGGTTTTTAGCCGGTTTTTCTTTTCAGAAACCGGTTTTCGGAACAAAACCAATATTTTTTTTCGTTCTCGATTTCGGTTAACCAAAAACTGATTTTTTTCCCGGTTTGATGCCCTGTGTATAATAATAAACATTAAAAATTAAAGTAGTTTTTTTTAATGTTATCCTGGGGGCGGCCATACAGACTGGCACGCAGGCGGCCATATACCCAGGCACGGCCCTGACTGTCCTCCATCCGCTGGGCACATACGAATGAACAGATTGCGCAATATCATAAGAGATCTACCAAAACCTTTGTTTATTAGTGGAGATTTCAATGCACATCACATTGCTTTTGGATGTTTATCCACCAAAAGTCGAGGCCAAAGTTTATATGATATAATTGATGAATTAGATTTATGCATTTTGAATAATGGCAGCTTTACAACAGTAAATTATCCTACACGCAACCCTTCAGCAATAGATGTAAGTTTTGTTAGCCCTCACTTGGCACCCTTGTGCGAATGGTTTGTACATGATGATGCCATGGGAAGTTATCATTATCCAACAATAACAAACATTACTATGTGCATTGAAAGGTACACAATAAATCAATATGATGACAGATTTTTATACCATAAAACAGACTGGAATAAGTATAGGGGATCATCTAGTACAGTCTTCCATGAAATGATGGTTAATGAAGAGGATCCAATGAAATCTTATGAGGAGTTTTGTACTCGACTTAATGAACTTAAACAAATGGTAATTCCTAGATTTACTAGAGCAAAATTTAGGAGTAGGCCACCCGCACCGTGGTGGAATAGTACATGCGAACAAGTAGTTATGAAATCATATGAAGCACTTAAACTTTATAGAAACGACCCAACATTAGAAAATTACATTAGCTATAAAAGAATAGACGCTATTAAAAAGCGTACCATAAAGGAAGAAAAACGTAAAAGTTGGAACAATTTTTGTAACAATTTCAATAGAACTACACCTATAGGTAAAATCTGGAACCTTATTAAAAGATTTAAGGGTATTAGAACCAATAATAAGTCTTATCAAAATGATTTTGTACAACCGTTATTAGATAAGTTGTCAGATAATTCCGATTTAGTTAATCCTGACTCGTTAGAAAATTATTTCAATATAAACAATGAAAATCCGCAATCAAGATTTCTATTGGATCCTTTCTCATGGTCGGAATTTTTAGCAAGCACAAAATCTAGAAAAAATACTAGCCCTGGTTTGGACGATTTTCCATATATATTAATAAAAGAGCTACCAGAATCTATCCAAAAAATATTATTGTGCATTTTAAATGGTCTTTGGCTTAAAAAACAGATACCAATATCATGGAAGACTCAATGTGTGATACCCATACTTAAACAAGATAAACCACCGGAGCAGGCCAGTTCTTATCGGCCTATATCTTTATCTTCATGTATTGGTAAGATATTTGAAAATATGCTAAAAAACCGCCTGGATTGGTACGCAGAATCTCATAACATCATTCCTCCAATTCAGTATGGGTTTCGTAGAAGACGAAGTTGTTCAGACAGCTTCATTTCTCTCATTCACGATCTGAAAAATGCAAAGGGCAATAAATTACATACTGTTTGTGTATTTTTAGATGTCCAGGGCGCATTTGATAATGTGGACCCTGGTATACTAGTTAAGGTACTTAGTAACGCTGGAGTACCCGGATATGTATGTAAATGGATTTATGATTTCCTCACTGACAGAGTATTATATGTTAAGCATAATAATATTTTACATGGGCCCCGAACTGTATCTAAGGGCACAATGCAAGGTGCAACATTATCACCTTTGTTATATAATTTGTATATATGGGAGATATGTAAATATTAAAAATGTAAATATCCTTCAATTTGCAGATGACTTAGTTTTGTATTGTTCAGATGTAAATTTGTCAGTAGCTATAGAAAAGATTAATGCTTGTTTAATCCAATTGAGAAAATATTATCAGCAAAGATTAAATTTAAAAATTAATGCTAGTAAAAGTAATGTAATGATATTTGGAAAAGACACACCATGTACTGATGTAACATACAATGGTGAGATTATTCAAAGAGTAACCTCACATAAATTCCTGGGTGTCAACATTGATCAGAAATTATCTTTTGAGGATCATATTAAACATGTGTCTAGAAATGCTATCAAGGGGATTAATATTTTAAGATGTCTTGCAGGTGTTTCTTGGGGAGCAGATCCCAAAATACTTTCAGTGTTGTACAAGTCTATTGTAAGAAGCCATTTTGATTACAGTACTTTAGCCTATCTGAATAGCACTCATACTTATAAGTTAGATGTAATACAGAATAGAGCTTTGAGGATTATATCAGGGGCAATGTGTTCGACTCCCATAAGGGCCATGGAGGTCGAAACAAGTATTATGCCTCTGATATTAAGGCGCCTTTATCTTGCAGAAAGATATTGTCTTAAGATACTTTCATCAAATAACTATCAAATTATAAATATAATCATACCTCATCCAATCATCACAGACGGTCCATTAGCTTCACCTCATGATCTTCTAACTGGGGTATCCCCAACTTTGTGTCGGATTTTCCTGGAAGTACAATATCTTTATTCAAATATCAAAAAGTATACACATTGGTCATGTTATATGCATCCATATAGAAGTATAATACACCCTATTCTGGTTATAACAAAATCCATCAATAACAATTCAGACATCCTTGCATTTTTAGATGAAGATAACAAGTACTATACAATCTATACTGATGGTAGTAAGGGTGATGATTATGTGAGAAGTGCTATATATGATTCTCAAAGGGACTTCGCTCAAAGTTTTGTTCTAGATAAACAATGTTCTATTTTTACAGCAGAGGCATATGCAGTTTTTGAAGCCTTAAAATTGATAAGCGGTGTAAATAATTGTAAATATTTTCTGATCTTAACAGACTCTCTGAGTCTTATTAGGTGTCTTCAGAATGTCAATTTTAATTTTAAAACTAACTATATAATTTATTTTATCAAAGATTTTGTGTGGCGACTGGAAAATAAAGGTATAACAATAGCCTTTATGTGGGTCCCTGCACATAAAGGTATCTCTGGTAATGAAATAGCAGACAAAACTGCATATGATGGGGTCAATGCCCTAGATGTCAAAAGTATTGTTAATGTTCCTATGACCGACTTTTATTGTAATGTGAAATTATCTGTAAGAAACGTTTGGGAAGATTTTTGGAAAGAAGATCAAAAAATCAAAGGCAAGTGGTATGGACAAATTCAAGAAAAATTACCAACGAATCCATGGTACAATGAGTTGAAGATAGCTAGCCGTGACTTTATCACAACAATAAACAGACTCAGATTTGGTCATAACACTGCACCTGCACGCCTTGCGAGATTAAATATAATAAGCAGCAATAATTGCACATTTTGTAACGAAGAGAACGCCGACATGAACCACATTTTCTTCAACTGTTCAAGATTTAGCTTTCATAGACTATAGTTTGTTCGTTCTAAGATGATATGGGTGACAGTTCTCATATTCCTTGCTACGGATTTTTTTGTGTGCGTCCCCCCAGAAAGCCCAATCGAGCTAGGTGTATTTTCAATATATCAGAATTTAGAGCAAAAATAGAGCACCTCTACAGTCAAGTAAAAAAATTGGAGCATTAATACGAACGACGCTGCCAGCTAAAAACCGTGGGCTTGCTGACGTCCTGTCCCGTCAGCACGCCCAAGCTAGATCTCGGGAACCGTTGAGAGTACTATCGTGTATTGTGGTTCAAATTTTCGAGCAAAATTGGAGCACTCTGCTCCCGTGAAATCAACTTCGAAACTAGAATGTGAAAGGAGTTAGACGTGATTAACCGGTGGGCTTGCTGGCGTCCTGTCCCGTCAGCAAGCCCACGCAGATCTCTGAAACGGTAATGATTTGGATTATGATTAAAAACTCTACAATAGAGCCCTATTTAGAGCACTCTGCTCCAAAAAAAATATTAATGTAGCTTCAATAGTTATCGAGTTACAGGCCTTTGAAAATGGGCTTGCTGACGTCGCGTCCCGTCAGCAAGCCCATTTGGAGCGTGAAAACTACTGAACGGAGAGTCGTCAAAAATATCTCAAATCGTAGCTTAGAATGAGAGAACTATGCTCCAAATAGATCAAAATCCTAGGTTCTACGGTTTTCGCGCTATCAGCGAAAAACACTTCAGCTGCCAAAATTTGTCGATTTTCACAATCGCGCGACGTTGCCGTTCCGTGCGACAAGCAAATGAACGCTTCATTTGCCGTTGGTGTACACGAGAATGAACCTTCCGATGGTTTATTTAAGAGTCTCTTTACTTGCAATCCTAAGATGGCTTGTAGTTTATGTCAGAAATAATAGACCAGCAGCTATCGTTGCTAATTCGACATTTGTAATCTTCTTGTAAGTTCATGTAAAAGTAAGCTTGTTTGCCTACTCCCTATATTGAAATGTTACCTAATAATATTTCATTTGATGTGATGTGAGTCAGCACAGCATGATTAAGGGCCTACACGAGCCATAATGGCGCCGCCATTAGTTAAAAATAATTACTCACGTAAGTAGTAAGGTGCATTGGGGTAACTTCGGAAGAAAAAAAAATGGGGATATTTCGAAAATGGCAAATAATTACCAAACAGAAAGTAATTTTGAGCTCTGGCCACATTTACCAAGACGCCAATTTAATCACCTCCCCCGCTTCCTTTCCCTTCAGCCGTCAGCCGGGAGTGCGTGTGCGCTAAGTTCATTTTTTCGCGCCAAGTGCAATTTTATGATTTTTTGGGATTATCGAAATTACCCCGTTTTGTTTTACACAGAAATTAGGTGAGTTACGTAATAATTTGTTTGTTTTAAAGAAGCTTTGACGTTTTTTGCTTTCTTAAGAATATGTAATGTTGGTCTAGCTATGATTTTTAACAAACATTCTAAATAACCCCAGTGGGGTAAATTTGTTAACGAAATTTCCCCAATAATTTTTTCATAGTCTTTTGCAGGGGTGCGCAACATATAAAATATTTACCTGCCTTTACCAACAAACATAAACGAATGAAAATACAGAGTCCAAACTTGACTCGACTCGTGCAAATCATGTCGATTTTCGACATTGAGAGGTTTAAAACGTATTTTTGAATAGACGTGTAGAATCAATTTTTATTGTTGTTAAAATAAAAATAAAAACAGTTTTAAAGTATAATCCGGGTTCCCAAAAACATTTTTTTATTACTATCCAGCAAATGTTTCGTGAGTAGCTTCATTTTGATAAGACGAACAACAATTTCCTTTGCGTAAATTCTCGAAAGTGGTAGCTAACAGAGATAGAAGGGATTTAAATTTTAATATTTCTATTTTATGGTCCTAAAATATGGATTGTTCTATATTTTGTAGGACAAGGTTACACTTATAACTATGTATTAACCTATCAATATAAGTACAAAAAATCAGCGCGTTAGGGTTCCGTTTTAGTCGTTTTAGTTCATTAATCAACAAAACTTGGTTGACTACGGAACCCTAAAACACAACCCTAACCAGCTGATTTTTGTATATTGATAGGTTAATAGTTCTATCTCTGTTAGCTACCACTTTCAAGAATTTACGCAGAGGAAATTGTTGTTCGTGTTATCAAAATGAAGCTACTCACGAAAAATTAGCTTGATTGTAATAAAAAAAATTGTTCTAGGGAACCTGTACGACTATATAAAAATGGTTTAAGTGAAGAAGCCACTTTTATTATTTGCAGGTGTCAACTGTCAACTGCTCGGGTGCTGATTGCTGACGTGGTTTTTAAATGCAGAGCTAAAGCGCCTTTCCTCTGCAATTGAAAACTACTTCCTTTTTTTAATTTAGTTTTAATTTTGATTTAGCTATTTACGAGACTGGGTAAAAATTATTTTTATTTTTAACAAAAAATGTGTTCCTATTTTATTTCGTTAGTTATAGTTTTGCTGGGTATTAAATTTAAATAAATACAATAATATTATCTAGTGTTGGCTTTTTTATTGTTCTTATCTATTTACTTTATTACTGCAAGGCTGAGACTCTCAAAAACATTAGGAACATTCAAGTCCTCCCTTAAAGAATATTACCTCAATAAGTGTTTGTAATATTATAATTATCACGACATTTGGTAATTTGGAACTGCACTTATATTATAATTAATTCATGTTTTATGTAATTATGTTACTTTATTTATATATGTATAGTATATTAATTAAATCATATTATAATATAGTAAGTATTATTTTATTATTATAAAGTGTTTATTTTATTAAGTATATTACTTTGTATGTAGTATTGTATATTATCTATTATGTATGTATTTATTAGGATAGAATTATTTTATTATTTTAATTTTAGTTCTAAATACTTTTAGCACATCACCCTCTCTCCAGCAATTTGTTCCTTTCTTTCAAAGGTTGCCTGGAAGAGATTGCTATTTAGTAATAAGGCCGCCTTTGTGCACTCTCATCATTTTATTGTATTTTTATTTTATGTGTGTGTTTGTAATTACTGCGATGTGCACAATAAAGTATATTCATTCATTCATACTTCTTTGCTCCAAATGTTGAGGACATCTGCGTCCCCGATGGGGTAATTTCGAAAATTTTTCAGTCTAAAACTTAGTTTGGTGTCTTCTATGGCTTGTATACACAATGTTTTTGTATGGGGTAAAATAGAATAAAAATAAATGTGTGCCTTAAATGTATTATTACATTAGGTCGTGTTTCGCTGTTATTCGAAATTACCCCTTGAGTTTTCGAAATTACCCATGAAAAGTAAAAATAGGGTTTATATTTTAAAGGGGTAGTTATACCAGAATCCGTAAATACTTTTAAACTAAAAAAGATAAAATTCACATGGAAATATGTTTATTATAACTGAAATGTTAGAGTTATAGTTAAAAATATATACAATTCGTCTTCTAAAGTTGAAACAATGACACAATAGCCTCACTCTTCCAAAAAGCTTACGAGATTACCCCAATGCACCTTACCTACTTTTAAACGAAAACTCAGTTTTCAAGTTAGGCATTTATTTAGAAACAATCAATCGGCAAAATATAGAAAGCTGTGTAATATTTATTATTTTTAACTGAGAAATTATTTTTTAACTGATGGCGGCGCCACTTAGGCCTGTGAAGTTGTGATCTTAATTATAGAAGTGTTGAAATAAAACAAGAAACATACAAATGTGTAAATGTTATAATTGTTACAAATCAGTCTTGTTTTATAAATTAGAATAGGTAAGGTGCCTGAAGGTACCTTTCGCACCTTTGCTTCTTATAAAACAGTCTTAATCATCATTTGGTTGCTTATGTTACTTTACTACGATTATGATTAAATAAATATAGCGTTTCATTTATTGTAGTGTTCCTATTACGTTTTTTCCAAACATGTTGAAATAAAATTTAAAATAAACTAACAGACAATATAAGTAAACATCGTAACAATAGGTAGGTATAGTGCTTAAGCAAAGTTATACAACAATTTTTATCACATTTTTGGTCATAAAATGGCACTAAAATTATGTAAAGTTTCATGTGCACAATCACCTCTTTATTTGTGTCCATTTCGCTATATTCCTTACTTTTGAAACCTTCATGAAAATCAATTTTGAGTAGGTATGCCAAAAAATATTCATGATTTATTTTAGATGCGAAGTTTGCCAACTGATAATTTAGCAAAATTGAACTAAGAAAACACCGTGAACACGACACAACCACTTGAAAACACGAAACTTTTGAAAATAAAACTTTTTCAAGAGCTCAGAGCGCTTGTTATTGTTTACTAATGTTTTTTTTTCTGACTCGTGACAGCTATGGTTGACAACGTTTGAGACTCGTTTGAGGTCAATGTTAATAAAATCTTAGCTAAATTATATTTAAAAATAGAAACCAATGTTCAAATGGAATATACGACATTGCTTTGGCATATTTTCATTATTTTGAAGTATTTATAATACCAAAATGTGCTTTTAAAATAAATATTTTACTATCGATATGAAGATATTCCGCACTAGCACCATAGACAAAACTCACTCAAGTTTCCGATTGTCACTTCACTTCGCCTGGCCTTGAAGTTTTCGGATTCGTATTTCTGAATACCAAACAAACTTAAGGTGAGGTGAGAAGTGAAGCGAGAGTGAAATTCGAAGTGACATTCGAACGGAATTTTTAGGATTTCAGAATAGCACAGCTGGTCGTGACTACATGCCGAATCTCGAAAATAGTCCTTCAACGATTCCAGCTCTCCCACGTATAAACTTACCTATGTTGCCGTTTTCCGCCTCCGTCGATGAGAAAAATAGTATACGCAGTACGCACCATGGGCAGTAAATAAGAAAGAAACTAAGGAAGAGTAACTATGTCAAAAAAATTGTTCCGTGAGCTACAAAAAGAAACCCGAATACATGCATGCATACTTTAGCCGCATAACGCAAAAAAATTAATAAGTTCAAATAAATGTTTAATCTCAGCTTAATAAAGTAAATTAAACAATGAAACAGATTTAAGCAACAAGCTTTTGTTGCTATACTTTTATTTTATTTATAGTGTAGCTGTCTCTGCTACGCTATTCGATATACGAATTTTCTTTTTTAACCGACTTCCAAAAAACAAGGAGGTTATATGTTCGGCTGTGGATATATATATATATATATATAAGTAGGGAATTATTGGGCATTCTGTCCCACCTCCGTTTGCTCGCGAACTGCGCTCCGCGCCTCGCTCACTTCGGTGGGACAGAATACCCAATAATTCCTTTTCGTTTATGCATCAACTGATGCACCTCCGTTCGCTCGCGAACTGCGCTCCGCGCCTCGCTCACTTCGGTGGGACAGCATGCCCAATAACTCCTGTTCGTTTATGTATCAACTGATGGTAAATGAAATGAAATGCTCATGACATGCACCTCTGTTCGCTCGCGCCCTCGCTCACTTCGGTGTGTCAGTGTGCCACTTACCAAAAAACATACCTCGGCTTAAATATACTAACACACTATGATGTTTAGTATGTTTAAGCTTACATTTCAGGGGATAGGAATTTAGGATCTTATCAATAAATAAACACCAGTTTTTATGCATTTATACAAATAAACACAATAATGTCTTCGTTTGTGTCATGCAGATTTCTTCGTCATTGATCATCCGATCTGAAAAAGAAAACCGAATGTTATGTACATCCACACTTACATAATAATCACCATTTAGAGTCACGAGTACTTTAAAACTACGATGACGATTAAGGATATTTGAGTAATGCTTCATCTAAAAATTATGGATTAATTATGTTTCTAGTAATAACTTCGACTTATTGGCATTCAAATAATCTCGAAAATATTAACGTTATATTATGCAATAACAGTTTTACAGGAAATATATTATGAATTTTTATATTTAAATTTGTTATTATTAAAATAACTATTGGTTATTAATTATTATTCTGATTAAATAATTACCTCTAATATGTATCTACTACATAAACCTCATTCAATAAACTAGATACATTTAGATTCAAATTTACTTACAATTAAATAATGCTTGGTCTAATCCTTTTTCTGCGTTCCGCTGTGATTTTTGATGAACTTCTCTAATTTTCATGCATCTGAAAAAAATAAATATATTAGCTAATATAGAAAAATACTATTCAATAAGAGTACCACATTAGATTTAAATATTTGATGGGTAACGAATGGTAATTATTTAATTTTAAAATGTAACAATGTACTTAATAAATAATGAATCGTTTTCAAAAACTAAAATATTATCAATTTAAATCAAAACCTAAATAATTGTGTAACGAATTAAATCTATAATGAATACTGGTAAGTAATTGGTTATTAATTATTATTCTGATTAAATAATTACCTCTAATATGTATCTACTACATAAACCTCATTCAATAAACTAGATACATTTAGATTCAAATTTACTTACAATTAAATAATGCCTGGTCTAATCCTTTTTCTGCGTTCCGCTGTGATTTTTGATGAACTTCTCTAATTTTCATGCATCTGAAAAAAATAAATATATTAGCTAATATAGAAAAATACTATTCAATAAGAGTACCACATTAGATTTAAATATTTGATGGGTAACGAATAAATATATTGGTAATTATTTAATTTTAAAATGTAACAATGTACTTACTAAATAATGAATCGTTTTCAAAAACTAAAATATTATCAATTTAAATCAAAACCTAAATAATTGTGTAACGAATTAAATCTATAATGAATACAATAACTACTACACTTACTTTTAACTATTCCTTTATCTTCCCATTCACTTTTGATGTAGGTCTAAACCACGATGATACTCACCGCGCACCACGTTGCATATTAACGACCCAAGACGCGAAATCATAAGAACAGAACGATTGAGTCGCTAGGGTTGTCAAACCTACTATATATTATAGTATCCTACTATTTTAAGGGATCAAATATTATATTTCAAAAAAATAGTATGCGAAACTACTATATTTTGCGTAAAGCAGAACGCAACCAAGCTAAAATGAATCTTATTCCAATAACGTTGTATTGTGTTGTGTGCGTGCAAATTAAACCATGCGTCAAATTCATAGCTAAGTAAAATAATAAATTATTAACATCAATAGACCGTGCTTGTAAATAATTTTTGAAACAAATAATTGACATATTGATGTTGATATAAATATTATATGTGCGTAAATGAATTTAAAGGATGATAATTTTCATAATTTGATTGGAGGTAAAATAATCGTGTTTAATACACACAATATTCATTTATAATTTATTGGATTTATAGGGTAAAAACTGATCGCCTCTTAAATTATCTCTTTAATCGAGTTCTCGCTTCTAGTTCACATCCCTGATCTGAAAAAAACTGCAAGCTGACAAACAAGAATATAATATTTCACATACATACTGTAAAACGAACACTCGTTTTATGGTAGGGGAGCCGATTAGGGGATTTCTGCAGTAGCTCGAGCGCGTCAGATTAAGCTTGTGTATGCTTCCCACATGTCTCTAGTTAACGTGGTATAGAAATCAGCTTATCTGAGTGGGGCGTTAAAAAAATATATATTTTTAAGTATCAAATTGTCAGATTAAAATAGAGAACGTTGTGTAGACCCCAAAGAAGCTTTTATTTAAAGCAATGACGACTTAAAGTAAAGGGAAAGATATAAAGACTCTTTGAAATTTTCAAAAACTAAAGTCCATATTTTAAAAACAAAACCTTCTTCATATATATTTTTAATCCTGCTTGACGATTACATGTTTGTTTCCTTTAATTGAATGATAAATTACCTTATAAATTACCTTTAAAGTCAATTTTTATATATATATAATTACTTTTTTTAACTTCTAAATAGCTGCAGTTTGTCACTGCCCCACTGTCATAAGATATGCTCTTAATATTTTTTTCTCCTCATTACTTAATCTACGAAATCTAGTAGGGCCCCATGACACTCGAGTAACTACAAAATTAGCTTACTCGCTTCCCCTACTATGAACAGCGGCGGAGATACAATTACAAAGCATTTCAATGGAACGCCGCAGCGAGCGCACCATGTAGATTCTTCTTTATTCAATTTTATTTCATATTCAGCTACATTGATCAATGATAAGGTCGAAAGTTGAAGTAAGGCATCATTAGTTTAAAATAACGTTTATATTGCATATATTTTACCATATCATCACAATTCATATACACATTAAAAATTCGGATTTACTTGCTTATTTAAACAAAATAATTTATTTTATTTTAATCTCTTCTTGGGAATTAGGTATTGGTTCAAGATTAAATTCGCTATAAAAGTATGCAACATTTAACATGCTTTAAAAAAATGCACAGATGTATAAAGATAAAAAAAAATGTAGAATAAACTATATGTAGAATAAATAACAATAAATAAAAAACTTTATTAAACATTAATTAAACGAAAAACGGATTAATTATTATTAATTTTTATTTAAAATCAAGCAAAATTATATCTATTAAGAAATGTTTATTATATTTATCTCATTTAAGTCTTTTACAATTATATTTATATGTTTTACATAGCAATGATCAATCATTGATGTTGGATTTCAATCTGAATGACTGCTATGGTGTAATTGATAACATTAAAACGAACAAACATACACACATATATTACATTAATCAACTCGCGCTTGACAACTTTTACACATTTTTTGATGACAAAGACATTTTTACTAAATAAAAGTCGATGCACGATGGAACAAGTCACAATTTTTCAAGTGGCTTCGCTCCAGTCTTCAATTTCAACGAGAAAATGTTAGTGAGTATAAAATTAATATTTTTTTTGTTTTTAATTTATTTTTAATTATATTTCATTTAAAATTATATTTTAATAATATTAAAATATATATTTTAATTTTTTTTTTGTTTTTTAATTATATATTAAAATTATGTTTTAATTTATTTTTAATTATATTTCAATTAAAATTATAATTTAATAATATTAAAAATATATTTTAATAATAATTATTATTATTCATCAAGATGGGAAAATAATTTATATTTCTTCTTTAATAGGTCCGATTCAGAGTTTGAGGCCCCATCTGCAGTGGTGTCGGTAGCACCGAAAAAGAAGTCAAAGGCGTCAAGCAGCAAACGCAAGGCCGGCCCCGGAAAGCAACACGACTCATCGCCTCCGCTGGAGTTGACCCGCACCTCATCACACAAAAGTGCTCAACGAAAGCGAAAATACTCCTCGCCGCACGAATTTATCACTACACGGTATGTTCGATTATTATCTACTTTAAGTTTGCTGAAATTCTATGCCTGTTTCTGCTGGTTTTTATTATTTATCAAAACTTAGTTCAGTATCCTGTTGAAGTCTGATAAAACTAGGCACCTAATTGTTTACAGTCAAAAGTGAAAGTGCAATACACTTATTCCTATTTTGTTTGTTTTCTTACTAATATTTTTTCTCGATTATTGTATTTTAATGATATGTTAATTTTGTATTTTACAGAACAAGGAGACCGGACTTATTCAATATCTTGCAGACTGAGGAAGCTAGTTGCAGTGAACCCAAATCTCGTGGCGGGGAAATAATATCAAGCTTCTCCAGCCGAGTTTCTACGGGAACGTCTCGTCGGACTGCGAAGACTGGTGGCGAATATTTTGTGGACCTCAAGATCTACAAAAAATCGGACTACGTGTCTCACGCCGCTAATGTGCGCTACAAGACGGCGCTGGTAAGTGTGAAGCTCCAGTGCGACGAGTCATCATCGTCTTGGGAGGCACTGCAAGGCTTCTTAGGACAAGCTTTTACCGAATTTGAGGAGTCAGAGCCCGTCCATTACAGTGACAAAAAATAAATTTTACTAAACTTAATCAATTTATAGTAGATATTAATTTTATTTTTAATATACTAGAATAGAATCTTTTTAATTTTTTTTTACATTAGTATCGGTTACTGTATTATTGTTTTGATAGCATTGGCTTTTTTAATAGAATAAAATGCCTTTCTGTTCGACGTGTAACATATCTGTACATAGTAAATCATGGGTAGGTCATTTGCGAAGTAATTTACATAGAAAAAGTTGTCAGACAATAGAATACAGTGATGGTATAGAAATCGTCAGCTCTGCATTTCGTAATCGTATTGTAACTTATAAGATATTACCTCTTGATCAACTTCAGTTAGCTTCAGTAGATATATTTTTTTTCGAAATTCGTAACAAGTTAAAATCTCTTTTAGATGAAAACCTTATTAAACATACATGTGTTAAGGTTAATTTCGAACTATTTGGGACGTTTTTGAAGTTCAACGATAATTCACAAGAAATAAAATCTTTTGGAACCAAAAATAAAATATTACATGGTAATTATGATTTTGAAAAAATATATTTGGAAACAGTTAGTTATTTAAAAACTAGTATAGAGGAATTTGAGGATCGTGACAGTGGGTGGACATTTTTAAATAATTTATACATTGAGATTAATATCAATAAATATCAACCACTTAGCGGTTCGAGTTTTATCAGTTTACCCAAATCAATTCAGGCTAAAAAGGCGTGTTTAAATATTATGAATAAAGATCAGCATTGCTTTCTATGGAGTGTGACGGCAGCCTTATATCCAGCTAAAAATCACCCTGAAAGAATTTCATCATATCCTAATTTTCGTGAATTATTTAATATAAATGGAATGTTTTTTCCTGTAACTTTCCATGACATTAACATTTTTGAAAAAAATAATCCTAATATTAAGTTCATAATTTATGGTTTAAAAAAAAGTAAAACTATTGTTGGGCCGTTGTATAAATCAGACATTAATAAAACATGCAACGAGAAAATTATACATTTGTTGTATCTAGAAAATAATAACACTTCTCATTATTGTTTGATCAAAGAACCTTCTAGACTGTTTAGAAGCCAAGTTACATCTCATCACAGCAAATTGTACTTCTGTGATTTGTGCTTGATATTTTTCAGTACTTCTAAAGAAGTTGAAAACCATTTATGTGGAGGCGTTGTAACTGTCCTCCCAAATAAGGGCTCAGTAATTAAATTTAAAAACTATGGTCGAAAACAAAACATGCCTTTTTGTATTTACGCAGATTTTGAATCGATGCTACAAACCAATACTGAAGCTAACTGTTCTTCTAGCAAAAATACGACTACATTGCACCAACATTTACCTATAGCTTTTGGTTATTATATTGTTTGTCGTGATGACCCTAGTTACAATCGGTACGTATCATATCGAGGACCTGGTTGTGATAAGCAGTTTGTAGATTCGATTCTTAAAGACGTACAAAAAATATTTGATATACTTAGTACACCAGTCCCTATGATATTTTCTATGGCGGATAAGTCTGATTTTGATAATGCCACACGTTGTCATATTTGTGAAAATTTTATTTTTTCGGACAAAGTCCGTGACCATTGTCACGTTACTGGTCGTTACCGCGGAGCTGCGCATCCGTTTTGTAATTTACAGTATAAACGCCCTTCATTCGTCCCCATTTTTTTTCATAACTTAGCTGGTTATGATTGTCATCTTTTTATAAAAGCGTTAGGCGAGGTTCCTGGTAATATTAAAATAATACCTAAAACAAAAGAAAACTACATCTCATTTACCAAATTTGTACCAGTTACGAATAATCAGTTTTTTCAACTTCGATTCGTTGATTCATTTAAGTTTTTGGGAACAAGCTTAAGCAAATTGTCAGAGACATTAAAACCGGAAATGTTTAAAAACTTACAAAATCATTTCCCCGATGAAGATGAATTTCAGTTACTCACTCGTAAAGGCATTTATCCATACGAATATATAAACTCGTGGAAGCGGTATGACGAAAAAAGTCTACCCCCAAAAGAATGCTTTTATAGTTCCCTAACTGATCATGACATTTCTGATGAGGATTACCAGCACGCGTGCTTAATTTGGTCAACATTTCAAATCAAAGATTTAGGTAGTTATACGGATTTATATCTAAAAACTGATGTGCTTTTACTGGCAGATATCTTTGAAAATTTTAGACAGACTTGCAAGCAACACTATCAATTAGACCCAGCTTTTTACTTAACAGCACCCAGTTTATCTTTTGATGCGATGTTATTAAAAACAGGAATACAATTGGAACTTATCGATGACTTGTCGATGGTGCGCATGTTACAGAGTGGTATCAGAGGAGGAGTATGTCTGTGCTCTCATAGACATGCAAAAGCAAATAATCCTTACTTAGAAAATTACAAACCATCAGAATCTCCTTCCTACGTCACTTATATTGATTGTAATAATTTATATGGATATAGTATGTGTCAGTATTTACCATTATCAGATTTCAGATTTCTCAATGAACAAGAAATCAACAAATTAAATATAATCGAAATACCGATTGATGCAGAGTGTGGTTATATTCTAGAAGTAGATTTACAATATCCCAAACATTTACATAACTTACATAATGATTTTCCATTTTGTTCTGAAAAATGCATTCCACCCGGGGGGAAAACTTTCAAACTAGTTCCAAATTTGTATGATAAATTTAAGTATGTTATACATTACATTCACTTGCAAACATGTTTAAAACATGGTTTAATATTAAAGAAAATTCATCGAGTGATTAGTTTTCGACAAAGCACGTATTTGAAACAATACATTGATTTGAATACTGCTCTGAGGCAAAAAAGTTCCTCAACATTTGAACAAGACTTTTTCAAACTCTTGAATAACAGTGTGTTTGGAAAAACTTTAGAAAATAATGAGAAGAGGGTCAATGTGCATTTAGTTAATCAGTGGGTTGATAATAATAATGTGACTAAGAAAAGGCAATGTGCACAAAAACTTATCGCTCGTCCAAATTTCCATAGCGCCACAATTTTTACTGAAAATCTAGTTGCGGTACAATTAAACTCTGATCAAATAATTTTGGATAAACCAATATACATTGGTTTTACCGTACTAGAATTGTCAAAAAGTCATATGTATAACTTTCATTACTCTGTTATTAAACCTTTTTATAAAAATAATGTACAAATGTGTTACACGGACACTGATAGTTTTGTATATCATATACGGACCCATGATTTTTATGATGACATAAAAAGACATTTTTTGCCTTACTTTGATACTAGTAATTTTTGTAATACTAATCAATATGATTTACCCATTCAAAATAAAAAAGTTCCTGGTTTGTTCAAAGATGAAATGGCGGGTAAAATCATAAGTGAATTTGTAGGCCTTCGTTCAAAGTTATATTGTATTAAAACCATAAATAGCACAATCAAAAAAGCGAAAGGAATTAAGAAAAATATTGTCAGCAATTTCAATGTTACTGATTACCAAAAAACTCTGTACGAAGGCAACATTGTTCATAAAACAAATGTTTTATTTAAGTCAATAAAACACGAGTTGTACACATGTGCTGTGAAGAAAGTTGCTCTGTCTGGTGATGATGACAAGAGAGTCATATCTAAAGATAAAATTTCAACTAGAGCATGGGGACACACTAGTATATTTAACTTTTAACTAGATTTAATAAGCTGTACCTAATTAAGAAATTCTTTGTATTATTTACTTTCGTAGCATAACCTATGCATTTTAGTATGTATATTATGTAGATTTAGAAATAAAATATCATTTTATTAAATTCATTTGTTTTATTTATTATTTCACAACTACATAGATTTTGCAAGCAAACCTGCAGGCTGATGCTAAATTCAAGTAACGTAAAGTTTTATCAAGTTGAAACATGCTTTACTTGAGTTTAAGTCGGCACTACATGTAGGCGAACGCGTTGGCCGACGCGTTGGCCGGCGCGCTGGCTCAATGTGTAGAACAGGCGAAATACCTACCGCCAACGCGCGAACGCCCGTTCTATACATTGGGCCAGCGCGCCGGCCAACGCGTCGGCCAACGCGTTCGCCTATATGTAGTGCCGACATTACTGAATCCACACGCGAATATATGAGCGCGCGGTACTGTTTGTAACATGAGTCCTTATTCATAATAATGCAACCTACATGTTGCAATCACTATAATAATGTGAAGACTTTGTTTTAGTATTCATTCTTGCGTCGATAAGCACTGTAATTAGTTACTCACGTCTACATAATTTACAAAACAAACCTTAACTTATATAGTTACTCGCGTGTACATAATTTACGTATTTTTGGTAATAGAGTCTTGGACCTACTACACAACGGTAAGTTGATTTATTATTGATTTAAGTCATTAAAATACATAAAAATAATCGTTAATTCCAAAGATTGCTGATTTGGTGTTAAATATTTTCTTTTTTTTTTACAGATAATGGAACGCGTAGAAGATTTGACTGCTACATCCGAAGACAATGTCTACCTACATGAATATGGGGATACTTTCCAGTATGCTCAAGATCCTTTGGAAGGATTTACTGAAGAGTTTTTAAAAATGAAAGCTCAGCAAAAGCCGAACGCTAAGATTCGGGAACGTCGTCCAGCAAAATTAAGAAAAAAATGTGTTTCTAAAAGTGCACTTAGTAAACTGCATAACCCAGTTCATTCGTTTGTGGTAAACAGCGTTCCCAAAAAAGGTTTCCGTCTGATAAAGATCTCAGTGTTTGATTTAGATGGATCCCAGCAACATTGTGACAGTATAGACGATGATAATTTTTTGTTATCCGCTCAATATGTTGTGAATGAAAACGGTGATGAAATCATGGACCAAACCGAGAAGTTAGTCAGTAATATATCAAAAAAAATATGTAATTACAGTTATATGAGTTGGTTTTAGTTTACTTTGGTATTAAGTATTTGTTTTAGCTGTAGGGTCGCAATAGACTTTAGAATGAATAAGTCGATAAAATTGTAAGATATATTTGTATGAAAATAATATAAGTTAGGGTTTGTTTTGTAAATTAATGTGTACGTAATTATTGCTTAAATAAATTGTATGTATAATGTGAATATATTTTGTTTTATTTCTATTTCATTCCAATTTAATTATGTAAATAAAAAGCAACAAATATAAGGTATTTTTTATTGAAAGTGCACATTATTTTCTAAACACCATTTTTTTAAACATAATACATTTTTTAATGCACAATACTTCTTATGAATAAAACAGTTATACGATTCTTCCTTACAATACAGATCGTACAGAATGTTAAATCTCGGAATGTCTTTGTAACTTATATCTACAATATTATTATGATCACACAATTCTTTTACCCATTTCACTTTCTCTTCACCTTTTACGATAATATTTCGGTCTTTTAAGTAAGGTTTAATAATTCTTCTGAATTCTCTGTAATCGATATAGCCTTCGCTCCATCGAAACCCTCTATTTCTTTCTAACCACCGAACATTCTTTTTTTCATCATCGGTTAGCGCTGAGAATGGGTATGGTGGTTTAACATAAAATGTATGTGTATGCTGTTGAGTGGCTATACATAATTCTTTTACTAAAAAGTCGTTATTATTATTTTTAAATCCTTGTAAGTCAACGATTATTGTATTACTATTCATGATATTTTCTTAACGATATTACTCAAAGGCTTATACTCAAATATGCAGTCGTTTAAAATCAGACAATATGCAGCTGTCTGATCAGGTATTTCTTGGTCTGTTTCGATTTCTACTCTCACGTCGATTGAGCCTTTTAACGTTTCGTGCTGTCGCGAACAGTCGATAACGAATAAGGGAGCAACGTCTCTGAATTCTTTCAAACTCATCAACGGTTCTGACCGACGTCCGTGATACGACTGTTGAAATCTGACATACTGTTCGTATAATAAAGTAAATTTGTCTTCTGCAAAACTAACGTTTAATCCCTCATATGGATAGTATGACGAATTTAAAAACACTCTTACATCACGTACGTGACAGTGATCAAACTCCGCCATCGACAATTCACCGTTGTTTTTGCGGTTGGTTTGTAAAGCTAATACAACAAATCGCGGTTTTTCTATTTGAGATGAAGTTTTAATGGACCAAGTATGTTTACGAGTTTTGGGTAATAATGGATACTCGTATAAATCCCAGTTACGATATGCTATTGGAATAGCTCGATCTTTTTCTAATTGTTTTAGTAAATTTATTCTTTCGCGATCAGATACTTTAATATGAGGTACTCTCCAGATAATTTTACTTATAACAATATCTTCCAAAACTTCTCCTGTTTTCAACTTGATTGCATTAAGGTTAGTGTTACATCTAAGCAACACTAACTCATGTTTGCAGTTAATGATAATTTTTTCATAATCTTCCGCAAATCCTAAAATCTTGTTTAAAGGAATGGATACAGAAAATTCTCCACCACTTGTATTATTTATACCTTCTGGCGACCACCCCCAAACTCGAGCATATTTTGATTCGTTTTCATTTAAGGACAGATAAGACTTTATGGTCGTAGTTACACCTGCGTTTTTTATTTTATCTATTTCTACTCCATTTAATTCATATCTTATGTCTTGAAATAGAAATAACGCTGGATTATTAACGAAATGTACATTTGAAACCTTTTATTTAGTTGTGCTGTCGTGGACAATTACTTTGCCTTCGATATACAAACTGCTGAGCGAAGGCAGCACATATAAGTCTTGTTGATTGATGGGGATTCGTATTTCATCATTCTTGTTGAAACTTGTTACGTACGGTCTGTATGAATGATACTCAAAACTTTCGATGCTGTTGTCGTATGAGGTTTGTTGAGATATGTTTAAAATATTCATTTTATTAAACCAATTAGCTTGAGGTATTCTTTATTGCTTTTAGTAAGCTTCTTTTTTAACTGCTGTCGTGTGTCTTTGTGAGAAGATCTTTTAGGACTGACTTGGACATTTGATATGGCAGGGGTTTTATGGAAATTTATCATTTTTTCTAAAATGTAAATACAATTGTACCTCTTCACCTCGTAAATTTATTTCTTTATTATCAGCGTCTAACAGTCTTATATTGATGGAACTAATAGAATTTTGATTGACTGGAAAATAAATTAAATTTTTTGGTATTTCTATTATTCGATAACCAGGAGGTACATTAGGTACAAATTCGTAAATAATATGGCTTGCTTTTCCGTTCACAAATGAACCACTAACTACATCACATTCAATCCTCACGATAGTTGTTGATAGAATGCTTACAGGATACTGTGAATCAGTGCTTATATTAGCTTTTATTGTTTCCATTCCAAAGCCTAGTATGTTCCCAATTGAATCATCTTTATTAAAATGAACGTCTTTAGAACAAAATATATTTGTTTTCAATGTGTTATTATTGCATCTTAGTTTAAGCAGTGTATTTTTTATGTTAGTTTTCAAATAATCACAAATATCTTGAAGCTCGTAGGACCCTTCAGGAATTTCGATAATTTCATTGTCACCGTAATAAAACTTGTTGTTTCGTCCATCAATATTAGGTATAGAGTTGAAAGTTGAAAAGTACAAAAGACCACATTCATAGTCTCCAAGAAGTTCCAACGTCGGAGAATAGTTTGTCGTCAAAGAGGCTCCGCTCCCGGTTATAGATACAGTGAAAGACATTTTGATACTGACACGTTTATTTATTTTTAATATTATTTAAATGTTTCTTCCAATATTTTTTTAAAAATTTAATACATAGATGACCACAGTTTGTTGTTCCAAATGCTTGATGTCTGTTATAATTATAGTTTATGAGCAAATTATTCATATATTTCATCAGTTCTAATGGTGGTTTTAAATTACCAAAGCTATCATAGTATTCTACGTAGCTGTTTTGTTTTACATAGGCTACCCAATGTGTGCCAGGATTCACGTTACTATCTAAATTTACAATTCCACATTCTATTTTTCTAGGTTTTAAAGGCAACTTATCTCTCATGTAAACACCACGAAAGTATGGAATATCACCAGCATACTCCAATATGTCTAAATTCGTGAGCGCACGCCTGGGCAGCCGTCTAATTAGTTTTTTGATGGGTTCAAATATAACCCTGCTCCTTTTTTATGAGGTTTAATATATAATCCTTTTCCAAGAGCGACCGCTTCCATCATTCTGTTGTGTCTTTCAGATTCTTGGAGACTCTTTTGTGCCGCTTTAGAATCGTTTACGGCTTTGGCTATACCTGCTGCACCTCCTGCTAATGAACCTAACGCCGACAATCCCGCAAAAATAGGAATAAGCGGTAAAAGTCCACCACATTTTGGAAGTGGAATTATACGTGGTAAACATATTCCTTTCTTTTTGCTGAACAGTTTTTTCGCAGCTGCATACGCATATTTTATAGCAGAGTGATGATCCTTGGATTTAAGTTTTTTTAAATGGGCATGTATTTTTTTAATACCTTTCTTAAATGATTTAATACCACTTCCAGCTCTGATTTTTGTTTTCATAGCATTTTTTACTATCCACGAGGCAATCTTTTCTCCCTTACCAGCATCTTTTGATTTCAACCTCTTCTTTGCCATACTCAAAAGTTCTAAATCAGCTTTACGTCGAGCACTAGGATCTTTATTTATATAAGCAATATCGTGATGCATGCAAGCTTCATCCAATTTGTTAACTCCTCGATCGCCTTGTAGTATTCGTTTTTGAAGTTTCGTCCCAGGACCGCAAAATTGATATCCAGGTAAATGCAACTCAAACGGTAAATGGTCTATCAAGTTATTGATTACACCACTACCTTCCTTCATTGATAAGTATGTATTGTGATATAGCACTGATTATGTGCTTTATATATCTAAATAACTAATTCACTTTTATCTATCCAACTGTTTTCTTCGGCACCCAATCCTAACCACTTCACAAAAAGTTTGTTGCCTCTTTTCTTTAGAACTTTTTCAATAAGATAAAAATCAGGAAATTTAGTTTTTTGTAATTCTTTTCCATAAAAACAACCAACAATGTTTTGTTTATGTTTATCTTGTAATTGATACGTTTGAGGACTAGTTTCGTTGACTTTTATGATGCGAAATATTTCCGTTGACCAATTAGGGGTGTAGCCTTTATAAAAATCTCCTTTGTATTTACTTATACGAACAAAATCGCCAACTCGAAAAGACGATTCTTTGCGTACTTTTCTTGGCTGTTGGCTTTTGATAATATTCAATCGAACTGTATTTTGATTTGAACTGTTAACGTCTATTGGTTTATGTTTTGTAATGCGATGCACAGTATTGTTATAATTGTGCACAACGGACTTTAAATTATTTTTATACCATTCATATTTTCCGCATAAACTAAATAATTTGTAAAGACGTGATTTTATAGTTCTTATTACTCGTTCGACGATAGAAGCTTTTTTTACAGAACATGTGGAATAATGATTTATGTTATAAGTTTTCATTAAATGCTTAAAAGAGTCGTTATAAAACTCTTTACCTAGATCTGTTTGTAAGTTTTTAGGTTTTCGTGTGGATTCTGATAATATACTGCACATAGCACTTGATACAAATTTTTTAGATTTTGATTTTAACGGTCTAACCCACACGTATTTTGATAAAACATCAATCACTATGAGAACATATTTAAATCCTTTATTAATCAACGAATATTTTTGTAAGTCCACTAGGTCAGCTTGCCATAAATCATCCAGACCTTTAATTACCGTATGCCGACGAACGAAGTTTCGTCTCGCTCCTCTGTGTAGTTCATTCACTATATCTTGTTTACTCATTCTGAACAGATTTTGCTGCAATCATGTTATCGATTTCTTGTTTTGTGTAGTACATTTTACTAAAATTTGTAGTAGTAATTTTTTCTAAACTATGGAGATAGTTTCTGACATTACTTTGGATTTTCATCATTTCATTTTTAAGGGCTTGGACACTTTTATCTACGTATTCTTTATTCACAGCCTCGTCGTCTTTTTCTGGAATTTGCACCCCTTTTAATTTCGATGACTTTAAATCGAATTCCCCTGTATCGGACCTTACCAATGTATCGCTAAGAATTTCAGAAAATTCAGATAATCGTAAACGCTTATGAACGTGATGACCAAATTTGTCTATATTCATTGCCGTCTTGCTAGGTTCTGTAGTGTAATAGTACTGCTAAATTTTCCTGATGGCAGCCTTATATATTTCATTTTTTTAATGATACCAGCTTCTTTCATTTCTTCAAGTATGGCATTAACTTCATTATCTAATCCCGTATTACCAGCTGCCCGAGATGCACATAATATTTTCAGTCTCTCAACTAACTCATTAGGATCATCCCAGTAAACTAAATCAGTGTCTTTCTTAACTTCTTTCAAAATGTCGATTCCTCCACCTCGCTGAAGACTTTCTACGCTACTGGTATTATTTCTAGCGAATTTAAATAGTGGCTTTATCACATGAGTATATTTGAACCCTTTATTACCATTTATTTGGTTCGATCGTTTCCAGTTACGTTTATGTGCATTAGTGTCGATGAGTAGCAATTTATAATTTTGTAAGTCTTCCTCTGTAATAATATCTAAATTAGGTTTTTTTTTGTACAACAATTCTGCCAGACCAGAAGTTTTTTTTAAAGAGCGGCTTCTAATTTTCAGAACTTTTCCATCATCGTATAAACGGGTTTTGCCTAGCCAAAGTTTTCCTCGTTCACTTCTTGCTCCATATGGTATATCTTCTTTCAGCGCTTCAGACGATACAGACCAAGACAAAGAATCGTTTGCGATACTCGGTGATGATTGAATAGATTTAAATGAGTTCTCATGGATATCATAATCCTCAGAAGGTGATGTAGTAAGCGTTTTGTCAGGTGTTTTAGAATGAAAGTCGTCATTATCTGAATTTTCTTCATCATCAAGATCCGTCTCAGATTCTTTAAATTTTTCATGTGAACCATTTGAAGATTCTTCTTCGTCTTCTTCATGACGTTTTTTTTCAGTTTTGCTTGCTAATAATTTTAGCGGACTGACGATCGGTTGAAATATCGTCTCCAGTGCCATGTCATTTGTGTGTTTAGTATTTTTTATCATTTCTACCTTTCTTTTCACTGCAGACGCTGATTTCACAATTTGTTCCTTAAGATTCCGCTCCATGTTAAGAATTCTACTCTGATTGATGTCTCAAGTTATACTACTAGGTAGTGGGGTATGTATATGCTTTATAGAATAAATTAATCCACTATTATAAATGTATCAAATTTCATTCTGTAACAACCATTATTTCGTTCACAATCCTTATTGATTACCACATAACTGTACGGTTTACTCCACACAGTTGAACACATTTCACGGAATTGCGACCACGTCATATCAGACCCTACATGTTCATCGTAGATGTGTCTTAGATTAATCTCGTCTTGTTTAAACAATATGATGAGATTGGCATTATCTCTTACTAGTTGTTTGGGTATTTTAGTATAAGTTTGGTTAAGATAAAAGCAATCAATATTTTTGTGACGACCCATAGCAAAATAATCACGTATATTATTTTGATTTTCGCATGCAACATCGTCAAATATGATGATAGAATTAGGTAAGGCTTCTTGTGGACTTAAAATTTCACTGTTATGATTATACTTGTGATACGATGTATCCACAACTTTTTCCAATACTTTTTCTAAAAAGACGTATTTAGGTTGATACAAAGACTTTGAATACACATAAAGGTTTCTGAATCGTGGACCATTCGGGTGTAGTAACAAACTGATTACTAAGTTTGTTTTCCCACAGTTTGAGGGACCACAAACAATACTGCGAATGGTATTTGGTAGTAAATTTCCATGCCGCTTAACTTCATTTTTAACTGCAGGACAGACACATTCTAATTGAAGTGATTCTTTTTGTTTCAGATATTTCATAGCTGTTTAATCCAATCGACCACTGTGATTAGTGGATTATGACAAAATGATAATCATGCAGTGTGTTGACTCATATAAACAGATAACTTCAAACATACGAAATTCATTGTTTCTATAATAGCTCGCTAGATATTTCAACCATCCAATCATCGATGAGAAGCGATTTTTGATCACTTGATGCATGAACGAACAGGAGTTATTTGGGCATTCTGACACACCGAAGAGAGCGAGGGCGCGAGCGAACAGAGGTACATGTCATGAGCATGTCATTTCATTTACCATCAGTTGATGCATAAACGAACAGGAGTTATTGGGCATCCTGTCCCACCGAAGAGAGCGAGGCGCGGAGCGCAGTTCGCGAGCGAACGGAGGTGCATCAGTTGATGCATAAACGAACAGGAGCTATTGGGCATTTTGTCCCACCTCCGTTCGCTCGCAGAGCATTAACGAAAAGAAATTATTGGGTATTCTGTCCCACCGAAGTGAGCGAGGCGCGGAGCGCAGTTCGCGAGCGAACGAAGGTGGGACAGAATGCCCAATAATTCCCTACTTATATATATACATATATATATATATATATATATATATATATATATATATATATATATATATATATATATATATTTGTATGTTCAACGATTACTCCGCCATTTTTGAACCAATTTTCGAAATTTTTATTTTGTTGTATAAGGTTTCACTTCAATTTGGTACCATGTTCACAAAAGTGGTGACCTGATGATGGGATCCAGGAGTAATCGAGGGAACTCCTCGAAATTTATATGGAAACATATGGTGATTTTGGTTTTATGTGAAGTGTACTAAGAATATGCTATCAAAAAGTCAAATATTGGGTCAAGGTATACCATGGTTTCGAAGATGCTGAGAGAACTCCTGACTCTTTATAGATACACGTTTGGGAGTTTCGGCGTTGTTTTAAGAACAGAAAGCATATGCTACCATGCAATTCAAATTTAACATCATCATCATCGTCATCATCATCATTACCACGTCGTCGACGCGAATTTCGCGTGGTGGCTCTAATGAAAACGGCCACGATGCGTTCTGGCAATCACAAAAAGGCCATTACGCGAAATTCGTGTCGTGGCTGATATGCTATTCGTTTTTCTTGATTTGTTCTTGATTGATTAATCATCCATAGGTATGGAAGATTATATTTGAATTACCACGCGTACTACAAAATATTTTTTCTTTTACTAAATCACTGCTGAACGTGTTTATCATAATTCAATTTCTAACTGGAATGTCAGGACATGCGGCATGCCACGCTGCGAGCATTTTGCAGCACGTGTTCACTTAGATTTTTTTAAATGAATTGTTTAAATTTATCTATCTACCTGATATTTGGGCCTTGGGGTATGCCGTATGACTCTTAACAGTCTTAACAAATTGTAATAGGATACGTAGAATATACGCAGTACCACCGACGACCACTTGTAAATTCGCGGACTATGATGGAGGTCAACTTAATAACAATAATTATACGAGATCAATTACCACTCAATATTATGATTTATGTTGTCAATTCAATGCTCACTGCTCACACCAAGTTGTTGAGTAATGAGTTGTCAGTTGCTTACAAACTTTCAACAACACAACAGAAATCTGTTACAAGTTACAACTACCTATATAAAACTTCTACGTACAAGTTATAGTGCGACACAGGAGCGCCTCAGTGACATCTAGTGAAGACAATATGAAACTATTTTTATACAATTTGAATTGGCACTAACAGTTTACCTACTAGGTAACTAAAAAGAGTGAAATTATTATTTTTAACAAAAAATTAAAACCGACTTCCAAGGTAAAAACAATATTAATACTTCAGTCGGAATTTCCAGGAATTGCTATTGTTGTCGCGATCACCGGTGCTCGCGCGGGGCGTGAAGGATTAATAACATCCTTATAATATGAACTAAAAAGTATTAAATAATTTTTCCTATCTAATATGTAGTGCCTTTTCCCGAATTCGGCTAAACCTCAACTATTTCTGTACTTAATCTTCATAATTTTGAAGTCGGCGCCAGTAATGGTGCCAGTTTCAAATTTTCTGTCAAAGAAATAAAAATTCAGCTATAGGGACCGTGCAGAGCGATGACACTGCCACTAGTGACGAATAGCCGAAACTTATGCGAAAATTTTATTGTCAAGCCCAAATCAAGCTACGGAAAATTATAAGATTTCTTGAGAAATTTGAGTATTTTCAAGAATTGAAATACACTGTTGTATTCCCAGATGTTCTCAACATACAAGAAAAATAAAGATAAATCGAACAATGTAAAATTTTACTATTTTTCTGGCAAAAGTATTCAAATGCTATGGCTTATTGAAAAACGAAAGAAATGGATAAAAGCCGGTTAAAACATACGTAAGTATTTAAAGAGTTCCATGAATGATAAGTGTAGACTCGTAAAAACACTGAATTTTGTAGATTATAACCGTAAATTCATTTTTGATGAACCCAATATGAACATAACCTATAACTGTTGCTTCTTTCAGTAAACATCCACTGGCTTCCATCTAAATTGATATGCCAATTACACATAAATTTGCATCAAAAGTAAGGATAATTTGGAGAAGTCCTGCCAGGAATTCAACACTGAGGATTGAATTGTATTGAACTTTATCCATCTTGTCAAAGTATTGGTTCTTAAAAGGATGATTCTTCAAGTAAAAAAAAGATTAATAGTGCAGTCTTTGTGTGTTATTTAAAGAATACTTAAATAGTGTTTGCACTGAATATGAGGTCCAGACTGAAATTAGTTAAAAATAGTGACAGACAAAAGTTGTGAAGATGGTATCGAGCGAATCGCAGAAGGCTGATGAAATAAAAGCATTTATTTTAGTGAACATGTTTTATTTCATAAATCCACAAGCATTTTTCAGTAATTATTATAAGTATTTTTGCATCTTCATTATTTAATTGCAATATTTACCTACCTATCAAGTTTTTACTTTCTATGCTGATGGATGCTACTAATTACTTTTCAGATATTTTCTTAGATAACTAGATAAGCTTTATACATTTTTATTCACGCTTTCGTTCTTTGTTTACTGTTAGAAACTCATCCATAATCAATATTATAAATGCGAAAGTGTGTCCGTTTGTTAGCACTTCACGCCCAAACCGCTGAACCAATTTTGCTGAAATTTGGTATGGATTTACTTTGAACCCCGGGATTGGACATAGGATACTTTTTATCCCGGGAAAATGTACGGTTCTCGCGCGATAAATGATTTTTGGCGCAACGGAGTTGCGGGCGTCATCTAGTTTTTTACTTTAATCCTTCGATCGCGGATTCTTGGAAATCTGTTGTTATTCTCGCGGCCGCATGTGGCCACTTGGGAGTGTAAGTATTAAATCATTTTATAGTCTAAAACATAGAAAAATCACTTATAAACTAGCCGGGGTCAAAGAGAATGCGAAGCCAAAGTCACTCACAAGTTACTTCTTTTACTCGCATCGTGTCGATGCTGTCGAATTACGACGCCCTCTATAGTTTCTGCACGGTCCCTATATCTAGTACCGACTTCAAAATGATGAAGATTGAGCACAGAAATAGTTGAGGTTTAGCCGAATTCGGGAAAAGGCACTACATATTAGATAGGAAAAATTATAAAATACTTTTTAGTTCATATTATAAGGATGCTATTAGTATTGTTTTTACCTTGGAAGTCGGTTTTAATTTTTTGTTAAAAATAATAATTTAACTACACCATGCAATTTAATTACACCATGCACAAGAAAGTATGTATGGAGTGTTTCTGTGTATATGTATGTTAGTAATAAACTTTAGAAATGTTTGTTTCATACCCGTGCGAAGCAGGGGCGGGATGCAAGTTAATTATAAGAATAAATTATGTTGATGTGTGATTTTGCTGGTGTTGGCGTTATATATTTATAAAATAATTCGGTGGCCATATTAATTACCAATTGAAAATGTTTAAGACTCCTGAAGTGTAAGTTTTATGCAATATCCTAAAATTAACACTGTACACGTAAAATACGTGACAAATAAAGCCACTTTCATTGAGGGGAAAACTCTGAAAAATGTAATTTCATCATAGTTTTACAGGTAAACATTTTATCTTCTCTCGGGCGTCACCCGCCATACAGAAAAGATACCCATGGTGCCTCTGCGGCGACATCCGCACGGAAACGGTTAAATATTATGTGTATTACCTATATAATAAAAATCTTAAATATATATATTACTAGCTGTCCCGGCAAACGTTGCTTTGCCATAATATTATTTTGCCATAACATAATATTATAAAGTATTTCGCCCATATTATTATTTTATTGAAGTGACTAAATAAGTATGTCGCCATGGCAACGTCGATCGCTATCCCGTCGCACAGACAATGGTCGGCCTCCGTCTCGAGTTGTAATATTTTACTATTATTTATTCAACAAATGCACTTATCAATATATAAAGTACCCAGCAGAGCTATTCTGAAATAGTCACAAGCGAAGTCGCCTGTGAATTCGCAGCGGAATTAGCGCTACATGAACAATCGGTATTCAGAAACAACGTGAAATCGACACTAGCGCCGCCCGGGCGGAAACGTAGGTGAAGTGAACTAGATAAAGTGAGAACTTGACAGTTGACAAGAGGGTTTGGTATTCAGAAACAAATTCCGCCGCTATTTCAGCAGTCGCTTCGAATCCACTTACGAATTCATCTGTCAGATTTTAGGTTACCTACTAAATTTCTAGTGAAATCTTGTATTGGTTGGTGCTTGTGTTTGGATTTTTATCGTTTAATAAACGTAAGTGACGACTTTTTAATTATTATTGATTATTTTATTCATTTTGCAAACTTATAGCTTCATAAACTTTAAAAAATAACTTGACAAAACTTTTGTTTTTATCTAAATTTTGTTTGTGTTTTTATCCAACAATTTACACTTATTATCTTTTCGTTAATACGTTTCTTTCGTTAGTTAAAAAATTAAAAATATAATTTTTAAGTAATTAAGTATTAGTAAAATTTAAAATAATTACTAAACAATAAAATAACTACTTTTGTATTATTATGTACCGAATTACAAAGTCTGAATCTACATAATACCTATTTTTCAGATGTCACGCTCCTTTCTTCTTCTGTATTTATTAAAAGAAGCCAATGATTTGGATTTATTAGCATCTCGACGCCAAGCTCGGCGTGTCAGAAATCTGCCCTTGCTGAATAGAGGAGATGACTATGTGCGCCAATACCGCCTTAGCGAGGACATGATAGACGAGTTGCAGGAAGAATTATCTAATCTCGTCAGAACTAGGACTAGAGGAAGTTTGAGCATTAGGTTAAAAGTAAGTATTTAATCCTTCAGGCCCCGCGCGAGCACCGGTGATCGCGACAACAATAGAATACAATAGCAATTCCTGGAAATTCCGACTGAAGTATTAATGATAAGACATCCAACTTATTAATTTATTGTAGGTGCATAATAAATAGGTAGTTACTTTCTTACTTGTCTAACTCATTATAGTTTAAACTTGTAAATAACATATAATATAGATTTCCTACTAATTTCACCTTTATACATACCTAGGTGATAACTGCGTATATTATATACCTGCAGCTGCCTACACATAACATAATAACATTACACCTTCTTTTCAGTTACAGTGCACTCTTGCTTTCTTAGCCACTGGGAGCTACCAAAGGATTATAGGAAGGAATATAGGTACCTTTATGTCCCAACCATCGATATCAAGATCTATTGATGAGATAGTAAGATTGCTAAGTCAGCCGAGTATAGTACGGAAGTATATACGCTTTCCCCAGAATTCAGCTGAAAGGACAAGACTCAAAGAAAAGTAAGTCTTACGGTATAAGGTACCTACTTTAATTAAGTAATTCAACATAATGCAAATACTTCAGCAACAAATTTTGGTATCTAGACACACACAGCAGTTTGTTCACCAAGATCTTAAATAAATCTCGCTAAAATCTTTTTTCTCTTACAGGTTTTATGAAAAGTTTGGCATACCAGGTGTCATAGGTTGTATCGATGGGACATTTGTTGCAATAATAAGACCGCGACAAAATGAGGATAGGTTTTACTGCCGTAAAGGCTTTCATGCAAGAAATGTTTTATTGGTAAGTTCTACTTAAGAATTTCATATCCTACCAATTACCTACTTACATAATATGTAGTGGTGGTTAATATAACGTATAGCTGAAAAAAGTAGCGCGCTATTTCTTCGCAACGAATAGCGCGCGCTATAAAACTATGCATAAGACGCTACGTTATAACGTATCGCGCGGTCACTGACCTAGCGCGGCGCCGCTCGCGCTGCCGACCGCGCGCGACTTTCGTTGGTTCGTTGTCGTGTCGTTCGGGTCCAAATCGGGTGAATTCGTCGCGTTGCGTGCATAGGTAAATTATAATGTTTTTTAATCATCAGTAATTGACCCCCTGCTCCGAAGATCACTGTACTGTAATATAATGTTTCATTCGTCCATGTGAACGTATTTTTTCTAAATCTGGATACGTTATTATATTTTTAAAGGTAAATAAAATGTAAAAAAAACTGTTGTAAAAAAAGATGTAAAAATAATTTAAGTACTTACTTATATTACTTACCAAAAAATAAAAAATTTAAATATTTCAAACATAATAAAATTAACCAAATAAATAATAATGCCTTCAAATGATTATATTTTTCTAAGTAATTATCTTTAACAAACACGTTATATTATATTAACTCACCCACGCGCCACGGCGTTATAATTATTATTAACGAAAGAATTCAATAACGTCGGTAACTTTACAACGTGTCCAATCGATCGTTATAACGTATCATTCATTATAACAGCGTCAAAACTAGCGCGCTTGAAATTCGTTATAACGTAGCGCCAAAACTAGCGCGCTTGAAATTCGTTATAACGTAGCGTCAAAACGAGCGCGCTTGAACGAATCGAGACTTCATTCGTTATAACGTAGCGTCAAAACTAGCGCGCTTGAAAAACGTAGCGTATTCCATCTAGCGCGCTAGGAAAATATAGCCGTTAGGAACACCACTGATAATATGTTTTTGTGTATTTCAGATCACAGATGCGGATTTAAATATATTACACGTGGATTCTTCGTTTGGTGGGGCTTCACACGATAGCCACATATTTAATAATTCGCCAATAAAATCTCACCTCGAGCAACTAATACATTCTGGAGAGACTGCATACTTACTAGGTTGGTTCTAGTACCTATTGAGTATCATTATGTAGTACCCAGTACTCAGTGCCTTCTAGTTTCATAGAAGTTATTTGTTTCAGGTGATTCAGGTTATCTTCAACGGCCCTATTTAATGATCCCGATAGCCAATGCAGAAGACAACAGTCCCAAAGAGCACTACAACAAATTGCATGCAACAGCTCGAAACAGTGTCGAACGTGCTATTGGTGTTCTGAAAGGTCGTTTCAGATGTCTTCTTGCACATAGGGTGTTGCATTACTCTCCTGATGTGGCTGCGAGAATTATTACAGCATGTTGTGTTTTGCACAACATGTGTAATAGAGCTGGTATGCCTGCACCAGTTCTTAGTATAGAAGAGGCCAGAAGGGAGATTTCAATGCAAGAAAGGGAACAGGTGGCAGATTCCCTTCTTCAAGACCTAAACATGGGTAGGGCAGCACGTAATGACCTAGTCAATGTTTTATGGCGAGGGCGGAGATAGTTTATTTTGTAGGTGTGAATGATTAAAAGTATTTTTTTAAGTTAAATAGTTACTTGATAGTGATAATTTTACAATATGCATATTTTTAATTGTAAATTAAATAGTAAATAATAATTAATTAACTTTATCTAAGTGTTAACACAATAATCTTCTAATTTTAGTCTTAGCCATAACATTGTAATTTTCCATTTTTTTTAGTAAAAGATGGCCCCGTGCGAGTTTCTTACGCCGGTTCTTCTCGGCGGGGTAGTTCCCGAACCGGCGCGGTGGTAGGCAACGTAGTTTCTTCGTTCGAAAATTTAAGTTCGAATAAAAAGATATTTTATTTTATATTATTTATTATAGAAACTTGACTAATCAAAACAAATATTATCTAGAATACACGTCTTGTAAAAAGTAAATAAAAATAACATACCTAAGTCGACAAAAAATTTTTTTTTTCTTGTGCCTGTTACTTAATGAATAATGACTCAGAATACAGAACAATCAGTTTGTTCTGTATTCTGAGCTTAATGACTATTATTCGATTGTTTGCATTGAAAACTAACCAGAAACACAAATTTCAAAAATAAAAGTTTGCCTTTATATTATAGGCGAAGCCGAATAAAAATGTAAGATTTTTGCAAAATTCTTAGATTTATTAAAATAAGAGTTAAAGAGATAGTTGATCAACAAATTAAAAACTTTGTCAAGCATAATATGAACTAATTTTAAGTTACTATTCAATACTAGAAAATAAATAGGAGCGCCACATAATGTCTAGACCGGAGCACACAGCAAGCTGTATTTAGGGTATGCTTACCTAGATACAAAAAAAAACATTTTTAAATCTAAACGATATAATTTCAACATTTTAATTTTATTTTGAGAATTTAAGCAACAATATAAATAAAAAAAATAGTGATATAATATTATATTATTTTCATACATAACTGAAAGAAGAAAATTCAGCTTTTCTTCAAAATTTGAAAGTTCAAAAGGTCTCAGTTTCTATAAAAGCAAACTTTATGAGTTAAAATCACTGATTCTATAATTAATTAGGTGTAAATTAACTAATACATCGAAATAGGGTGCACAGAACTCAGGCTCAAAAATCGTGTTGTACACTAGTCAGTCCATATACCTTTACACATTACTGTGACTTACCTATTATAATCTACCTACTTAAAGTAACTAAGAAGTGTTGGTTCTATTTATGGCATCTGCCAAAGAACTCATGCCCGCGCCTAATTTCCCAACAGCATCTATTATATCACGTTGGTAGTGCATAAAATGTTCCATGACGGATACTAATTTCTCTTCTAAATTGACGCGTCGAGTTTCCAACTCTAGGAACTTATTAGCGACACCAACGAGTTGCGTCCTCCTTTGTGCCGGAGGTGAGGACGGCAACACTCTATTTTGCGACTCGAGTCTTCTACGGCATCGAGGGCGTGCACGGCGTCTAGGGGCTGGAAACATTTTAATTTTTAAATTGTGTTAAGAAGCTGGTACTTACTAACCTTTCGACACATGTGGCCAAAAATGCAAAAGGGCAGAACCATTTTTTTGGATCTTGAAATGCATTGCAATCAAGTTAGCAAACCTTTTGTATCATAAATAATAAGCTGGCACAAAGCAATAAAAAACTTTCCTAAAATATGAACCTTATGTCTTAGGTAGTTAGATTAATGAGGGTCGATCCGACCAAACATCTTGTTTAGTTGAATCGCCCCTGCTGAGTCAAGTGGCTGCTGAAAAAAATTATACTCACTTGATGAAACAGATGGCGGTTGACGACTTCTGCGACGTAATGGAATGCGTTCTGAGTCTGACTGCTCTGACACATTTACTTGAACACTATCAGCATTCTCCTGAAAGAAAAAAAAGAGATTGGAGCACTTTTGATGGTTCTTAAATATTTTATTTAAAAACACAGGGTAAGTTACAAGGTTGACTGAAACATAATAACTTACAGTATTATAGGCTAGTGGTACAGTTTCTGGAGGCATTTCTTGATTTTGCAATGTAATGTTTTCACTCTCCAGTCCATGATCCACCTAAAAATAAAATAATATGAGTTCAGTAAATCATATACTTGCTTAGCATTGATAGCCAACAACTTACTTTTTTCATTTCTTAAGAAATTTGGTAGTTAAGTATACTTAAATAAATTAGTAGTTTGTACTCACAATAGCATTAAAATTATTTCTCTCAGCATTGTCTATTATTATTTCATCAGGTGTATAATCCTGCAATTAAAATAACACTTTGTTATTGATTGTAAAGAAAAGGTGACTGTTGAAATAAGCATGTGGGATATAACTTTGATTTAATAGAGTAACTATGTATTTTGTAAAAAAAAAACACTGGCATTTTGCAAAAAAAAATAAATAGGTACTTGACCTAAGAATAGCCTACTCTGGAATTGTAGAGGTTTGATAATTGATAAACAATATTTAAAAAAAAACAAATTTCTTACTATTGGTTGTTCTAAAAGAACGCCGGATATCCCAGGTACTGGTTCTTCGTGGAGCCCTCTTGCCAAAATAGATGGACTTTCACTGTCTAGATTTTCTGATTCCTGGAATTAAAAATAACAACAATAAATACTGCAAGTCGCACCCTGAGTAGGTACTTTAATGATTCAATCTTATCACTGCTTACAAAAGGTTCTATTCTTAAATGTGTATCACCAACTGCAAAACCTTCACCACCCATCAACGTTAAAATCCTTTCCTCGACTTCGGTCAATTCGGGGACATCAACGTTTCCACCACCAGTTTGGCGTCTAGCTCGAGCTCGAGCAGCAGCATTTTTTTTTACAAAACTTTTTTTGTCATTCCAGTACTGAAAATAATAAGCAATTTATAACAAAGTTTTAGCTAAGTACCTTAGGCAGCAACTCTAGTTACAAAGATTAGGTATTATTCCAAGCCCCGCTTATATTCATATTGTTAGTCTCTGATACCGTAGCAATAATAAAATACAACTTACTTTTATCCATTTTTTGTCATTTTTAATGCACCCTCCCATACTATTTAAAGTAGTGGCCAATCTAGACCACTCTTTATGAGCTAATTGCTTGGCTCCCAATGATTTTGAAAACCCTTTGGCTAAACTAGGTTTTCTCTCCAGAAACTGTACTAAAGCTTCCAACTGCGCAGGAGAGGGATGGGAAGTCCGTACTCTAAAATATGTTTAAAAGGTTGGTTTAAATAATATGCTTTAGTTAAATACATATATGTGTAAGTAAATATTAGTTAACACTTACCTTTCCATTACTATTGTGGTGATTTATTTTAGATGCGAAGTTTGCCAACTGATAATTTAGCAAAATTGAACTAAGAAAACACCGTGAACACGACACAACCACTTGAAAACACGAAACTTTTGAAAATAAAACTTCAAGAGCTCAGAGCGCTTGTTATTGTTTACTAATGTTTTTTTTTTCTGACTCGTGACAGCTATGGTTGACAACGTTTGAGACTCGTTTGAGGTCAATGTTAATAAAATCTTAGCTAAATTATATTTAAAAATAGAAACCAATGTTCAAATGGAATATACGACATTGCTTAGGCATATTTTCATTATTTTGAAGTATTTATAATACCAAAATGTGCTTTTAAAATAAATATTTTACTATCGATATGAAGATATTCCGCACTAGCACCATAGACAAAACTCACTCAAGTTTCCGATTGTCACTTCACTTCGCCTGGCCTTGAAGTTTTCGGATTCGTATTTCTGAATACCAAACAAACTTAAGGTGAGGTGAGAAGTGAAGCGAGAGTGAAATTCGAAGTGACATTCGAACGGAATTTTTAGGATTTCAGAATAGCACAGCAGTAGCCGATTCTCAGACCTACTGAATATGCATTTAAAATTTGGTAAAAATCAGTAAAGCCGTTTCGGAGGAGTTCGTGGACTAACATTGTGACACGAGAATTTTATATATAAGATATTTATAGTATAAAAGTATTAAATAGAATAATTTCTGTTGTCTGGTACCCGAAAAAACAAGTCCTTCAGGCACTTAGGACGGGGCCAGAGTCATACTGACGTGGTGTGAAGCGGCCATATATATTATTATTATTAAAATTAATACAAAATATACATTTAAAACAAAACTATTTTTCTTATTTTTATTTTTTACGTCATAATATTAGACTACAGGCCCATGTCGAAAATGGATAGATATGAACTACCTGGTGACGTAATATATAGGACGATATTAGAGCATAAAATAATAAAATTTATCACTATGCCGTCACTTGTAACTTGTAAGCTGTGTCCAACTGAGTGCTGGTGAGAATTGTTATAGTCGGGGCATTTTAATAGGCCACATTTGACAGTTCATCAAAATTGTACCTGGTAACCTTATAGCGACGTACATAAAAAATAAATATTTTCGTTTTGTTATAACTGCACAATTGATTAACTTTTTTCAATTACGATTGCATATTTATTGTAAATATGATCGATACGAATTATTTAACGATTTGCTTTTACTGATAAACAATTCTAAACGTAATAAACTAATTCTGATCTTAATAATTGCACATCGTTACAATGTTACGTCAGCTGACCTTTTTTCTTTTTAAACTCTAGGGAAGTTACCCTAAAAATCGAAAGCGAAGAAGTGGTATCGATGCATTGATTACTTGTAACGAAATATCCTCATAAATTAATAACCACGTTGTGAAAAGTAACACATATTTGTGTGAAGTTAATAATGATAATACTACATTTAACAGTTTTTATAATTTAAGCGAATAAATGCATTTTGTTTTTGTAAATTATGTACTTGTCTTATTTTGCTCCTTGAATTTACAAAAGAAAAAGCAATAATGGGACAGGAGTTTGTTTCAAACGTATAAAATTCAAATATTTTATTTCAAGTCCGTATCGATTTATTCGTTTTGGTCGATGTTTTTACGCAGCTCACCTCACTATGGAGATTAATCTGACAGATGTCAAATGTGGCCTATTAAAATGCCCCGACTGTACGTGGGACCCTATTTAAGCAAACGTCAAACGCAAACGTCAATAATCTTTCATGTTTCTAACTTAAGTTATTACGGACTGTTATTCAAACTTTCAACCATAATTTATAGAAAGGTATATATAGGTTTATAGGTAGATAGAATTTCTAGAAACGCTTAAATGGGCCATTCTAGATTTGAGCCGAAAAAATTAAATAAAAAAAATTTTGTGGAATTCAACATTTTTATAATTAAAAATTATTAACTATAATGTAATAAAACTATTAAAAATACTTTCAGAGATCGTTTTCCCATAATTAATTAAAAATTTAATAATTTAAGTTTTTACTCGATAACAGAAATTAGGCTGTGCCTAATGTCGGCACTACAAATAGGCGAACGCGTCGGCCCAATGTGTAGAACAGGCGTTCGCGCGTTCGCGGTAGGTATTTAGACGTTGGCCAACGCGTTTGCGAGCTTGCCGCGCGGTGTCGGAATGATCAAAGGAAATTTGTCGCAAGGCTTGCGTTCCATCCACACATAGGCCGCGCGATCAGTTCGCCCGGAGCAGCGCTGAAGAGTGCACGTTTCCTTCTTGTGGCGAATTAACATCTAACTTGACGAAATAGCGAAGAGTAAACATTTAAATTTATTGAGTTAACTATCAGAGTAAATCTTCCTGTGGAACAAAAAAATCATATCAAAAGTGCTAAAAAAATAAGGTTCTTAGACATGCTATTTTACTCACGATGTTTTTTAGGGTTCCGTACCCAAAGGGTAAAAACAGGACCCTATCCCTAAGACTTCAATGTCTGTCTGCTTTTCTGTCTGCCTTTTTGTCCGTCCGTCTGTCTGTCTGTTTGTCTATATGTCTGCCTGTCTGTCTCCAGCCGTTACAGCTAGATTTCTGAAATTGTGTAAGTACTTATATATCTGTTGTCGCTATTAACAATAAATATACTAAAAACAAAATAAATTAAATATTTAATAAAAAATAATTAAGTATATATATGTAATTATAAGCTGTGAATAAATATACAGCTGCTGACAGCAGCTGTTAGCGACTCAGCATCCATTTCGAATCCGTCCGCACATTGGCGCGATCCAAAGCATACTGAATGACCTTCCAATGTGTGGATTACTCACAAGCGCCGTTGCAAGCGCACCGCTAACGCGTTGGCCAACGCGTTGGCAGTGCGTTCGTCTATATGGGGAGGCGGCTTAACAGGAGTGATGAACTTCAAAAATAAATACTATAATAATTGTTAACGTTTATAACGATGATTCTGGTGCATATTTAAAACCTGTATTGTAGATTAGCGATACTAAAAATCAGATTTAGCAAAGCTCTAAAATTATAAGAGAAAAAAAATTTATATCGTTATGATAACAGAAGTGATGCACCACTTCTGTTATCAATATGTAGCAGTACCTACACGTTCGTTCGGCGAATGAAACAAAGAAAACCACGCCCCGAAAGGGGCGCCCGCCGTCTTTGTATGTAACGTTCGTCGTAGAAGATGAAACAGAGAAGAAAATCGTTCTGCTAAGAACGTACGTTCGCAATAACGAAAGAAACCGTCCGTGTAATAATACCGGACGTGACCCAGCCCTGAAAAGGACTTTTTCTAATAAGAATTCTTCACAACACAACACTACGCGTCTTCACATCGTGCCTACATCGAGAGGGATCTTCACAACGTAGCTGCAGTCTTCAAGGCGTTTTAAATATAACATCTTCTGTCTTCATAAAATGGCGGCACTATTATTATTACCGGCGCGGCGGCGAGCGGTGCAGCGAGACGACGTCACTATGAGACTGCGCGGCGATATGAGGCCCCGCAGGGGCTAGCTTCTATATTTATACTCGAGCCGCGAGCGGCGCGCGGACGCAGCCAATCAGGATCGACCTTTTGTTAATATTTTTATCCCTTTCTAATAGTTTTCCCTTTCTAGCTTTTGTAAATATTTTTATCTCATTCATTATGTCTCTTTCTGTTTTGCAATAGCCAATCACAATTAATCTTTTAACTTTCTGGTAATAATAATTATGAAAAATTTTTGTATATAAGCAGCACAAAGTTCTCAATAAATCACTTTAGTTCACCACAGTAAATCGAGTTTTACTCTTTACTCCTCCGACCTCTAGTGAACTCTTAGAGACCAACCGGTCCTCTAAACTGGTGACCCCGAAGAACAACAAGCAGCTGCAAGAAGGAAACGCTGCCCAAGAAAACTCTGCTCGGACAAAACGCTGCACGACGAAACGCTGCTCGGACGAAACGCTGCACCACGAAACGCTGCTCAACGGAATTCTGCTACAAATTTCTCCACACAATGGAATCCAGAGGCGAATCCCTGCCCGAAACCTCGGCACTCACCAGCAACCCGGCTACGTCATCATCACAAGAGATCGCCGGCATCGCACTCTCCATGAGAATCCCGCCTTTCTGGAGGGACAAACCCAGGCTCTGGTTTGTCACGTTCGAGGCAGCCACCAGCAGTCTACAGAAGAACCAAAGTCAGCTCTCGCAAATGGTCATCGCTCGCCTAGAAAAGGAGGACATCGAACAGATAGCCGACCTGCTATACAACCCGCCAGAGACCAACGAGTACCAAGCACTGAAGGACCGGCTCATCTCCGCATACGAGGAATCTGACAGCAGGCAGTTTCAACAGCTGCTGTCAGACATGGAATTGGGAGACCAAAAACCGTCGCAACTACTCAGACGTATGCGAAACCTGGCTCGCAACAAGGTCCCCGATTCCACCCTACAGCTCATGTGGGCCAATCTCCTCCCGACAAGTATCCGCTCCGTCCTGGCCGTCAGCGAAACATTCAAGACGAAGACCACACTCGACGAGCAAGCTGCACTGGCCGACAAGATAATGGAGCAAAATGTAAATACTGTAAATAGCATTTCATCATCATCTCATCGTGTAAATAGCTCCGCATCACCATCATCGAACATCGAGTGCTTTCTCATAGAAGAAATTAGAAAACTCTCCCTAGAGGTCGCCGAACTGAAAAAACAACAGTTCAATAATAATAATTACTATCGAAGAGAAAATTATTATCATCACCCAAGGTCAAGACACAGATCATCATCAAGATTCCGGCAACGATCAACTTCGCGTCCACGGTCTACATCACCATCACCATTTTGCTACTACCACAGCAAATTCGGGAAAGAAGCGCGAAAATGTACACAGCCGTGTACGTTCAACAACCCGGAAAACTAGACAGAACGTTGGCAGCGGCGGAATCCGGCGTTCACAACAAACAATACCGCCTATTCGTCACGGACAAGACAACGAATCTCACTTTTTTGGTAGACACGGGTGCCAATATATCCGTCATACCGAAAAAGAAAGGCCTTCATCTCCAGCCGCCACCTTTTCAACTCTACGCCGCCAACAACACCGTAATACCGACGTACGGCGAAAAAACACTAGAGCTCAACATCGGACTTCGCCGACCGTACAAATGGAAGTTTATCGTCGCAGCAGTATCGAAACCAATCCTCGGTGCCGACTTCCTGCAACATCACGAACTCATCGTCGACCTGAAAAACAGAAGACTCATCGACGGAAGAACCAGTCTACATATTAACGCTCCTGGACGCTACACGGACGTACCTACTGTCCGTAGTGTCGACAGCACGCAGTCGTATCACGACATACTAGCAGACTTCCCCGGAATCACACGATTGTCAGCGATGAACATCACGCCGAAACACAGCGTCGAACATTACATCGAAACGTCTGGGCCACCGCTACACTGTCGCGCTCGACCGCTACAACCACATCGCTACAATCAAGTAAAAAAAGAATTCGAGAATATGATGCAACAAGGTCTCTGTCGCCCCAGCAAGAGCGCCTGGTCTTCTCCGCTTCACGTCGTACCAAAAAAGAACGGCGACATAAGGGTGTGCGGCGACTACCGACGACTCAACGCAGTAACGAAACCCGACCGCTACCCTATACCACGACTTCGAGATTTCACTTTCCAACTCGCCGGAAAAACTATCTTCTCGACGATCGACTTAAACCGAGCCTACCAACAATTACCAGTCCATAAAGAAGATATAGAGAAGACAGCAATCATCACACCATTCGGATTATTCGAGTTTCCGAGAATGTGTCCCGGCCTAAGAAACGCAGGCCAGACATTCCAACGTTTTATACACGAAATACTGCAAGGATACAATTTCGTGTTTTCCTTCATCGACGACTTGCTAATAGCATCCAGCAGCGAAGAAGAACATCGCCAACATCTACGGTGTGTTCTTCAACGCCTAGAAGAAAACGGGATCACAATCAACCCAGCTAAATGTGTACTCGGCAAGCAAGAAGTTAAATTCCTCGGCTTTAGCGTAAACAGCGACGGAATCAAGCCACCACAAGACAAACTACAAGCTATTGAAGATTTCCCGCTACCGAAAAACATAGAAGAGTTACGTCGTTTTCTCGGCATGCTAAACTTCTACCGAGACAGCATTCCGAACGCCGCTACTATTCAAGCCCCGCTACACGCATACCTACATAATGCGAAAAAGCGAGATAAAACACCGATCGAATGGAACGAGACATCGAAAGAAGCATTCACGGCTTGCAAAAATAGCATCAAAAACGCTTTTTTGCTCGCCCACCCGAATCACAAAGCACCGATCGCTATTTTCTCCGACGCCTCGGACACTGCAGCGGGAGCTGTAATACAACAATATTACAATAACAAATGGCAACCACTCGGCTACTTCTCGAAGAAATTTACTACAGCGCAAACGAAGTACAGCACCTACGATCGCGAACTTCAAGCTATCTACATGGCAGTAAAATACTTCAGAAAAATATTCGAAGGCCGAGAACTCATCATATTCACCGACCACAAACCATTGACATTCGCCCTACAGAAGAAAACATCGACATCCGAAACTCCGAGAAGAACTCGGCAACTACTTTTCATCTCCGAGTTCACGCACGACATTCGTCACATCAGCGGAAAAGATAACATCGTCGCCGACACATTCAGCCGCATAGAAACAATCAACACGCCGTCAGCTGTAAACTATGAAGAAATATCTCGCGCGCAAGAGCGAGATAGCACGCTACCTACGCTGTACGGTCAAGAATAACTTAGGTTAAGTTTCAAAACAACAACGCTACCTAACTCCGATATCAAGATTATATGCGAAACTTCAACAAAATACGTTCGCCCGTACATTCCGCAAGATTTTCGACGCGCCATTTTCAACTCTATTCACAACATAAGTCATCCTGGAACAAAGGCAACAAGAAAACTCATCGCGCAAAAATTCTTCTGGCCGTCTATGAACTCCGACATTAGCGAGTGGACGAAAACCTGCATACAATGTCAGCGAAGCAAAATACAACGACATACATCGAGCGCCGTATCGACTTTCCCGCAAGTCGATCGTTTTTCACATACGCACATCGACATAATCGGACCGCTAAGTACAACAGCGAGTGGTCATAGGTACCTACTTACTATGATCGATCGCTCGACAAAATGGCCTGAAGCTGTACCACTCACCGAGATCACCGCCGAAACCGTCGCAAGAACATTCTACGAACAATGGATCGCGAGATTCGGTTGTCCGACTACAATAACAACCGACCAAGGACGCCAGTTCGAGAGTCAGCTGTTCGTCAACTTAACACGTTGTATGGGAATCGATAAAACCCGTACAACGCCGTATCACCCGCAATCTAACGGCATGATCGAACGCTGGCATCGAAGTCTCAAGAATTCACTGAAATCAGACTCATCAATAGCAATTCATCGTGGATCGACGAGCTACCTACAGTTTTACTAGGACTACGCGCCGCCATACGAGAGGACACCGGAGTCAGCGCTGCCGAATTAACCTACGGCCGTAACTTAAGATTACCGGCCGACTTCTTCGAAACAACATCATCATCGAGCCTAGATCATACCTACATCGAGCAACTACGAAAAAACATCAACTCTCTCAAGCCAAAAAACAATGTACATCGCCACGGTAATCAACGCAACGTGTGCGTCCCCCCAGAAAGCCCAATCGAGCTGGGTGTATTTTCAATATATCAGAATTTAGAGCAAAAATAGAGCACCTCTACAGTCAAGTAAAAAAATTGGAGCATTAATACGAACGACGCTGCGAGCTAAAAACCGTGGGCTTGCTGACGTCCTGTCCCGTCAGCACGCCCAAGCTAGATCTCGGGAACCGTTGAGAGTACTATCGTGTATTGTGGTTCAAATTTTCGAGCAAAATTGGAGCACTCTGCTCCCGTGAAATCAACTTCGAAACTAGAATGTGAAAGGAGTTAGACGTGACTAACCGGTGGGCTTGCTGGCGTCCTGTCCCGTTAGCAAGCCCACGCAGATCTCTGAAACGGTAATGATTTGGATTATGATTAAAAACTCTACAATAGAGCCCTATTTAGAGCACTCTGCTCCAAAAAAAATATTAATGTAGCTTCAATAGTTATCGAGTTACAGGCCTTTGAAAACGGGCTTGCTGACGTCGCGTCCCGTCAGCAAGCCCATTTGGAGCGTGAAAACTACTGAACGGAGAGTCGTCAAAAATATCTCAAATCGTAGCTTAGAATGAGAGAACTATGCTCCAAATAGATCAAAATCCTAGGTTCTACGGTTTTCGCGCTATCAGCGAAAAACACTTCAGCCGCCAAAATTTGTCGATTTTCACAATCGCGCGACGTTGCCGTTCCGCGCAACAAGCAAATGAACGCTTCATTTGCCGTTGGTGTACACGAGAATGAACCTTCAGATGGTTTATTTAAGAGTCTCTTTACTTGCAATCCTAAGATGGCACGTAGTTTATGTCTGATATAATAGACCAGCAGCTATCGTCGCTAATTCGACATTTGTAATCTTCTTGTAAGTTCATGTAAAAGTAAGCTTGTTTGCCTACTCCCTATATTGAAATGTTACCTAATAATATTTCATTTGATGTGATGTGAGTCAGCACAGCATGATTAAGGGCCTACACGAGCCATAATGGCGCCGCCATTAGTTAAAAATAATTACTCACGTAAGTAGTACCTACTTTTAAACGAAAACTCAGTTTTCAAGTTAGGCATTTATTTAGAAACAGTCAATCGGCAAAATATAGAAAGCTGTGTAATATCTATTATTTTTAACTGAGAAATTATTTTTTAACTGATGGCGGCGCCACTTAGGCTTGTGAAGTTGTGATCTTAATAGAAGTGTTGAAATAAAACAAGAAACATACAAATGTGTAAATGTTATAATTGTTACAAATCAGTCTTGTTTATAAATTAGAATAGGTAAGGTGCCTGAAGGTACCTTTCGCACCTTTGCTTCTTATAAAACAGTCTTAATCATCATTTGGTTTCTTATGTTACTTTACTACGATTATGATTAAATAAATATAGCGTTTCATTTATTGTAGTGTAAATTTAAAATAAACTAACAGACAATATAAGTAAACATCGTAACAATAGGTAGGTATAGTGCTTAAGCAAAGTTATACAACAATTTTTATCACATTTTTAGTCATAAAATGGCCCTAAAATTATGTAAAGTTTCATGTGCACAATCACCTCTTTATTTGTGTCCATTTCGCTATAATCCTCACTTTTGAAACCTTCATGAAAATCAATTTTGAGTAGGTATGCCAAAAAATATTCATGAAATAGTCGTGACTACATGCCGAATCTCGAAAATAGTCCTTCAACGATTCCAGAGTTATAAAGGTGTGTTGAGGATTTTTTATATGTATAGTTTACATGGGTTATATGGGTTTTTAACATACTTATACAGAGTAAACCAGGTCGAAATTTATATCGTTTGGGACGACTATTTCCGGACTATTTTTTGATACCAAGTTTATACTGAAATCCGTAAACGTTTAGTAGAAAACAGGTGAGGATTATACCGAAAAAGCATGTCACTATAATCCTCACCAAGGTACCCATAACTCTGGAATCGTTGAAGGACTATTTTCGAGATTCGGCATGTAGTCACAACTATTTCATGAATATTTTTTGGCATACCTACTCAAAATTGATTTTCATGAAGGTTTCAAAAGTGAGGATTATAGCGAAATGGACACAAATAAAGAGGTGATTGTGCACATGAAACTTTACATAATTTTAGTGCCATTTTATGACTAAAAATGTGATAAAAATTGTTGTATAACTTTGCTTAAGCACTATACCTACCTATTGTTACGATGTTTACTTATATTGTCTGTTAGTTTATTTTAAATTTACACTACAATAAATGAAACGCTATATTTATTTAATCATAATCGTAGTAAAGTAACATAAGAAACCAAATGATGATTAAGACTGTTTTATAAGAAGCAAAGGTGCGAAAGGTACCTTCAGGCACCTTACCTATTCTAATTTATAAACCAGACTGATTTGTAACAATTATAACATTTACACATTTGTATGTTTCTTGTTTTATTTCAACACTTCTATTAAGATCACAACTTCACAAGCCTAAGTGGCGCCGCCATCAGTTAAAAAATAATTTCTCAGTTAAAAATAATAGATATTACACAGCTTTCTATATTTTGCCGATTGATTGTTTCTAAATAAATGCCTAACTTGAAAACTGAGTTTTCGTTTAAAAGTAGGTACTACTTACGTGAGTAATTATTTTTAACTAATGGCGGCGCCATTATGGCTCGTGTAGGCCCTTAATCATGCTGTGCTGACTCACATCACATCAAATGAAATATTATTAGGTAACATTTCAATATAGGGAGTAGGCAAACAAGCTTACTTTTACATGAACTTACAAGAAGATTACAAATGTCGAATTAGCGACGATAGCTGCTGGTCTATTATATCAGACATAAACTACGTGCCATCTTAGGATTGCAAGTAAAGAGACTCTTAAATAAACCATCTGAAGGTTCATTCTCGTGTACACCAACGGCAAATGAAGCGTTCATTTGCTTGCTGCGCGGAACGGCAACGTCGCGCGATTGTGAAAATCGACAAATTTTGGCGGCTGAAGTGTTTTTCGCTGATAGCGCGAAAACCGTACAACCTAGGATTTTGATCTATTTGGAGCATAGTTCTCTCATTCTAAGCTACGATTTGAGATATTTTTGACGACTCTCCGTTCAGTAGTTTTCACGCTCCAAATGGGCTTGCTGACGGGACGCGACGTCAGCAAGCCCGTTTTCAAAGGCCTGTAACTCGATAACTATTGAAGCTACATTAATATTTTTTTTGGAGCAGAGTGCTCTAAATAGGGCTCTATTGTAGAGTTTTTAATCATAATCCAAATCATTACCGTTTCAGAGATCTGCGTGGGCTTGCTGACGGGACAGGACGCCAGCAAGCCCACCGGTTAATCACGTCTAACTCCTTTCACATTCTAGTTTCGAAGTTGATTTCACGGGAGCAGAGTGCTCCAATTTTGCTCGAAAATTTGAACCACAATACACGATAGTACTCTCAACGGTTCCCGAGATCTAGCTTGGGCGTGCTGACGGGACAGGACGTCAGCAAGCCCACGGTTTTTAGCTCGCAGCGTCGTTCGTATTAATGCTCCAATTTTTTTACTTGACTGTAGAGGTGCTCTATTTTTGCTCTAAATTCTGATATATTGAAAATACACCTAGCTCGATTGGGCTTTCTGGGGGGACGCACACCAACGCAACATCTTCATACATCGTGATCTACTTACGTGCTAATACGTATTTTTACGTATAGACGCTGTAAGAAAACCACTTCAAAGTCCGTATGACGGGCCGTACAAAGTTCTTCGACGAGAAGAAAAATACTACGTAATACAGCTACCCGATCGCACAGCAACAGTATCCATCGATCGTTTGAAGCCCGCCTACATACTGAGTGAAGATTACCTCGGCGAGTCAACGAGCAATGTACAACAGTCACCGGTAATTACCAACTTACCTAATACCAATGTACCTGTTACCTTACCTTCACATACCAATAATTTACCTCAAAATACCTCATTACCTTTACCCGTTACCTCATTACCGTTACCTGTTACCTCACAACCATTACCAAGTGCAACACCAGTCAAGCAGAAGACACAAGCAAGTCTAACACAGAAGATAACAAGAACGGGCCGTGCCGTCAGACTGCCGGTGCGCTTCGCTTGAGGGGGAGCACTGTAGCAGTACCTACACGTTCGTTCGGCGAATGAAACAAAGAAAACCACGCCCCGAAAGGGGCGCCCGCCGTCTTTGTATGTAACGTTCGTCGTAGAAGATGAAACAGAGAAGAAAATCGTTCTGCTAAGAACGTACGTTCGCAATAACGAAAGAAACCGTCCGTGTAATAATACCGGACGTGACCCAGCCCTGAAAAGGACTTTTTCTAATAAGAATTCTTCACAACACAACACTACGCGTCTTCACATCGTGCCTACATCGAGAGGGATCTTCACAACGTAGCTGCAGTCTTCAAGGCGTTTTAAATATAACATCTTTTCAACATTCTCAATAAATCACTTTAGTTCACCACAGTAAATCGAGTTTTACTCTTTACTCCTCCGACCTCTAGTGAACTCTTAGAGACCAACCGGTCCTCTAAAAATACGATGGGTTATTTTTATTTACTAAAATATATTATAATATAAGATTTGATTCATTTTATTTCATTTTTAACCAAATACTTACTTATTTATTTTGATCGAAATTAAGAATTTGTTAAAAACTGTTAAAAAATACGGTGTACATTAAACATAATATCTAGCACAACAAAATGGGTATGTATAAACTAATTTTTAAAAATCTTTTATAATGCATCATTAGAAACGTCCGAAAAATATATTTTTAAAGAAATGTACATCATTTTACAACCCTAAGTAAAAATAATGATCAAAAAATTTGTTTCATCCGAGGAATCATAGGATTTTAGTTACATGCTCTAGGATCGTTGTCGTTTAATGACCTACATAACATTTTTGAGTCACTTTTCTGTCTTTTTATTATCTTTTCTAAATATAAAAAAATAAAAGAAAGTTTTAAATTTTATAATACTTAATTAAAATGAAACACTGCATGAATATTGAAATGATAATTTCTGTTATCAAAATGATTATTCCTGTTATCAACAATTTAGATACTTACTTAAAATTTCTTGTAATTGAAAAAAAAACTTGACAAAAATGTTATAAATATAATAAAATTAACATGTTTTATACCAAATAAATGACAAAAAATACTAACTTTACTATATTTTAATCAAAAAAAAACGCCATTTCTGTGATGAAAAATCACTTCTGTTATCACCTAGTTAACAAAAGTGATGATAACAGAAATGATAAAACTCAAATAATCTTTATTTTATTTTTAAATGGTCAAATTTAACTTAGTTTTATTTATGTTTTACAATAAAAGGACTAAGAATACATGTAAGTAAAGGATTTTTAAAATATTTAACAAAGTAATTAACTTTTTACATACTTAGCAGAAGTGATGAGCGATCTCAACCAATGGAAAATTCACGAAGAAATTTTGCAATTTGTTAAAAAACGAAAGAAATAATCAAACTCTTTGTTACTAATATATAAACTGCAAGTGGATTAGTGCTGCCTAGGTGAAAAATTTATTTGAAATTAAATATGTCGCTATATTTTTTTTAACAAATTACAATTGATAACAGAAATGACAGAAATTTTGGTAACAGGAGTAGAATCAAGAATAAAAACATACTTACTTAAAATTTCTTGTAAGTAATTGAAAAAAAAAAAACTTGACAAAAATGTTATAAATATAATAAAATTAACATGTTTTATACCAAATAAATGACAAAAAATATTAACTTTACCATATTTTAATAAGAAAAACGTCATTTCTGTGATGAAAAATCACTTCTGTTATCACCTAGTTAACAGAAGTGATGATAACAGAAATTATAAAACTCAAATAATCTTTATTTTATTTTTAAATGGTCAAATTTAACTTAGTTTTATTTATGTTTTACAATAAAAGGACTAAGAATACATGTAAACAAAGGATTTTTAAAATATTTAACAAAGTTATTAACTTTTTACATACTTAGCAGAAGTGATGAGCGATCTCAACCAATGGAAATTTTGTTAAAAAACGAAGGAAATAATCAAACTCTTTGTTACTAATATATAAACTACAAGTGTATTAGTGCTGCCTAGGTGAAAAATTTATTTGAAATTGCTAATTTAATAAACAACTAAAACTGACTTCAGGAAATAATTACTAAAAATACAAACTAAAATAAAATATACAAACATATACAAACTTAGAATATAAAATTATAAAAAGAAAGATATTTTTTTTTTGAAATTAAATATGTCGCTATATTTTTTTTACAAATTACAATTGATAACAGAAATGACAGAAATTTTGGTAACAGGAGTAGAATCAAGAATAAAAACATGCCTGTACTTCAGAAGAAGAATATGCTCATTTAATCATAAAGCCTATTTCAATACCATTTTAAGTATAACACTAAGATATTGTTCGTGGAATAATTTCGGGGAACGTAACGTTCGGGGAAAAATAAGGTGTGAAAGTAACAGATAACAAGCGTGACGTTTGGTTACTTTGAGCTATCAAGTTACTAATAAAATGCTAATTTATATATTTAAAAGTGTTAATATGTTATAGTTCAAGTATAACATAATAACACTTTTAAATATATACGTCCTCCATCATCTCTTATTTTATCCTCATGGAGGTTGAATTTACCAATATCCTATTAAAGCGCACGTCTTCATCATAGAAGTTCAAATCTTTAATAATTTCAGTTCAATCAGTTTTACATACTTACTAATAAGAAATATTAAAAATGCGAAAGTGTGTCTGTCTGTCTGTGACCTCTTTACGCCCAATCCACTGAACCGATTTTGCTGGGTATGGAGATACTTATACTGAGTCTCGATATCATTATATTATTATTATTTATTTACGATAGGCAAATAACGAGATGTAATTCTTTTGTTTCTATTTGGTTTTTATTATTTATTATTTTCCGGTTAGCAATGATTTTTTTTATTCATTATATTATAATTTTACATTACAATGATAGTATGATGTTGGTGATCATTTGAGGAGCTGGGGAACAAAAGCGGACTTGTCCACTGTACTCGAATTTTTTATTTTTATTTTTTTGCACTCTTTAAGCTCATATCTATCGAACCCCGGAGTATTGTGTATCAAAAGCGGTCCGATCTTAGAGAAAAAAAATGGTTAAAAATGATGATTTCGTTCAAAAGCGGACTTGTCCTGTTAGAAATTTATTAAAATTCTAAGGGATTTTTTCTCCAATCAAAACCGGACAAAAACGTAAGGAGAATTGCCGTTAGTACGAAAAATGTCAAACAAAACCGGACAAGTCTAAAAAAAAATCATTGTTTTTTTGTTATGATATCCCTAAATCAGTTGTGGCAACACTGCTAAATTAAAAAAAAGATAATCAGCTGTGTGACGGTCATTGCTTTCGTAATTTTGAGAAGAATTTTCCTAGAAAACCGACAAAATTATGGACGGAATCGAAGAAATAGTGGCCAATATAAATGACGGCTCACGTAAACGAAAAAAAACAGGACGGCAAGCGCAAAACAACAGGGAATCGAAGTGAGTGTAAAATTATACCTACCGGTGCGTGTTTGTTATTATTCTAACCTATGATGAATTTAAAATTGCTATTATTTTGTTTTAGGTACGCAGATAAAGACCCCCTTGCTTTGAATTTCGTGTCTGCGTGTGAACATAACAAGGGAAAATTTAAGTGCCAGACTTTGACATTAAACGAAATTGTTTACAACCGCAAACTACTATATGAAAAAATTGGCAAAAAATTACAGGATATTTACTTGTCACGGCTCATATCACCATGCCCCATAGAAAGAGAAAGATCGAGAGAGGAATCTCGCAAACCGCAGAGGAATAAGTACTTTGTGACATACTTTCTCTTCCGTGATTCAAAAAGGTTAGTAAAAGTATGCAAATCTTTTTTTTTTGGCTGCTCTTGGGCTCAGTAAGCACAGGGTAAACTTAATTGCGAGCAAATTATATGAAGGCAAAACGCCACTTGACGGCAGAGGAGGAGACAGGAAAAGTTTCAAAAGTATTGATAAAAAGGAATCTGTAAGAAAATTTCTCGGTGGTTTGCCAGCAAAGGAGTCACATTACAATCGAAATAAATCAAAAAGAGTGTACCTGTCATACGAGCTAAACGTAAAAAAGTTGTGGGAGTTGTACAATAATTCAGCGACTGATGATTTGAAAGTCTCACAAACGATGTTCCGAAATGTTTTTGAGAACGATTTTAATATTGGGTTTGCGTCACCATCTTCCGACATATGTAGTACCTGCGAACTGCTGAAAAATAGGCAGAAGACTGAAAATAATCCTGAAGAACTTCAATCATTGAAACTTCAACTCCGAGTTCATAAAGCTAGAGCCAAAGCGTTCTTTTCCCTTACCAAAGAAAAACCTGAAAATTCTATGACAATATGTTTTGATCTCCAACAAATTCAATCCCTTCCTAAAACGCCAATCCAGGAATGTTTTTATTTACGACAAGTTGGACTTTATTCTTTCTGCATTACTGATATGCCTACAAAGGAGCCACATTTCTTCATATGGACAGAAAACCAAGCTAAAAAAGGCGCCACCGAAATTGCGTCTGCCCTTTTAACATACCTGATGTTTACTGATTTTTCTGAAGTGGAAGTTTTACGCCTTTTTTCGGACGGGTGTGGAGGTCAAAATAAAAATGCACATGTCGTCCACACTTTGATTTTCTGGTTGAGAAACTACGCCCCTCAAAATGTCGCCAAAATCGTACTAACCTTTCCTGTACGCGGTCACAGCTTCTTGCCGGCGGATCGAGTGTTCGGGAGGGTCGAAAAGGATTTGCGGAAGATGCCTTTCATTTTGGATCCAAAAAAATATCATGAGGTTTACGCAAAGCATGGCAAAGTTCATATTTTAGCTGAAAAATGGAACCTTTACAACGTCAAAAACCTTGAAGACTATTACAAGAAAGTGGAAAGTATTCGTGATGCAAAGAGAATAATAATAGAAAGAAAGTCAACCATCATCCAAACAGAAACTCCTAGTCAATCTCAACAATCAACACGAAGAAGTCAGGGCCGTAGTCGTGGCAGAGCACGTGGCCGAGGCACTGCAAACATACGAAGAGATCCTACAGCACGTTTAAATCACGTAAACTTTGGTGTGAAAGTCTTAAACACCTATTATGGAGATGAATCATCAGAAAATGCTGTATCATTGTTAAAAATGACGAAAAACCATCCGAGTTTACTACAAAGATTTTCAATGGTTAATGAACTAAAACCAAACAAGAAAAAAGATGTTGAAACACTCTTAAAGAAACAATTCGGAGATAATTGGATGGATAATCAAGAGCTTGATTGGTTTAAAAACAATATATTCCATACCTCACCAGTGGCAATTGCTGAAACAAGTCAAATAAATGACGAAGACGACGACCACAGTGACGATTGTGACTGTTGCGAACCAGATGTGGGAGAGTTCATATAATTTTTAAATAAAAAAATACAATAATAGAATCTAGTTTTATTTCATAACCGGACATGTCCATAACTCTTTCAATCATAACCGGAGTTGTCCACCTTTTGTAATCAAAACCGGACTTGTCCATTACAAAAAAAAAAAAAAAAATTGAAAACGCATAGTTTTATGACCAACAAGCAGGCTATTAGTTATGTTGTATTAAATACTAATTATACTGAAATGCACAAAATTACAGCCCATATGCATATACCTATTTCAGTTTTTTTGCTCTAGTGTAAAATTTGATTAATTGGACAAGTCCGCTTTTGTTCCCCAGCTCCTCATTTACTAATTTTGGTGATAGTTTACTAATTCTGGTGATCATTTATTAATTTTGGTGATCATTTACTATTTTTGGTTTTAAGATGTTAAATCTTTGGTGATCATTTTACATTAAAATGGTGGTCTGTATTTTGGTGATCGTTTACTATTTTTGTCTGTGAAATGTTACTATTTCTGGTGATCAGTTAATTATAAGCCAATAAAAAACGAATCTGATAATCAAAAACGACGAAAAGTGACAAAAGTTAGAGAATATGCCCTTACAGCAAAACCGTGGCATCCTTTTCGCATGTTGCAAAGACAATGACTCACGCACACATTGTCTAAATATAATGCCTGATGCCTTTAGATTGGAAATTTTGTAAAAAAAGAGACACACACACATATTATTACAAATTATGTAGGTACATGCAAATCACAAACAGTAACAACGAACATAAATTGCAATTTCAAGTGACAACATTTTAACGCAGTCTCAGATTAGAACGGGAAAGGCATATCTAAACTATGTATGTATATACAAAAATTACACAATCATTCAAACCTTCCACTCTGTTTTCATACAATACCAATCACAATTTGCGAATGCGAGTTTCTTACGCCGGTTCTTCTCGCCGGGTTAGTTCCCGAGTTTCTTGCGCCGGTTCTTCTCACCGGGATTTTTAATAGTGGTTTAAAAATAAAGGTATTATGGTGATGTATGATAAGCCTTAAAACAATCCTTTATACACAATGGCACGCGACAGGATTCGCAACAGTATGAGGTTTTTTGATTTTTTTTGCCATTTTTCAGGCAAACAAAGCAACGCTTCCAGGATTTCCGGTTGCATGCTAAGGTGCTCTCTGTTGGTTCCAATAAGACAGGCCAATGTGTTGAAAGGACAAATCTATTAGGTTGATGGTGCGTAGATCTACTACTAGACACAGTATATCTACGGTTTTGCGGACAATGTGATAGATGATTTAAGAGGATGTGATCTACAAGCTCAAGGCGGAAAGCTAAATCATGAAAGTTTTTTTGAGTAGATGACTGTAGAAGAATGCGAGAGTTGAGAATGGATACACTGAGAAAACGTTTAAAAAGTTTCATGCACAATTTTTTGCAACGTTTCCTGTCTAATAAATAAGGCTCCAACATATGATCTTTCACGTCTACTTCCCTCATGAATTTATTATAGTCCAGCACCATTTGTGGTTCAAGGCGTACTTTCTGAGATGATGGTCTAGAAGAGACTGTAGGCAAGGCTGTCGATGAACCATGACAAGTGGAAATCACGGTTATTCGTTTCTTGTCTTGCCATGACAAAACAGTGACATCACCAGAATGTCTGGCGATGTACTCTCCCCTTTTAAGAGGAGCCTTATTTATAAAAATGGGAACATCGCGACGGGAAGATCCCAAGGTACCAACGAAGTCGGTACCATTGAGCTTCAGAAATCTAGCAAATAGAGGTGATATGTACCAATTGTCCATAAACAATCTATACCCTTTGTTTAGTAGAGGATCAATGAGTTTTTTCACAACAGCTGTGCTTTCAAGCGCTCCGGGCGAATGCTCCAGATTTGTTGTGGATTGTTTAAAGGTGTGAACAATGAACGACCACAGGTAACCGGTGGTGCTCTCACAAAGCTCGAATGTTTTGATCCCAAACTTAGTAGCTTTGGTCCGCTTGCCTTTCCAAAGTGTAGGGCTTTCACTTATAGAAATGTCTTTACTTAAAATATAATTTGATTGAAAAGCCTCATTTAAACGTGTTAATATTGGTTTTAAACGGTGTAATCGGTCAAAGCTTCTGGCGCCAGTGTTGGAGGGATTTTGGTTATCAATAACGGGGTCGGAATCTTCAAAATGTAATGCTCTATTTAACATTTCATACCTTTTTCGTGTAAAGATGCGTCTGAAAACTTCCGTTTTCAGGAGAGGATCGACAGAAAAACAACTAGTAATAGTTGGCATTTTGACGATCCCTAACATCATCCAGAACGAAAAGAGGCATAAAATTTCGTGCATATTTGTGGGGAACCATTCAGCCTGGAATGCAGCAGAAGAAATTTTCGAAGCAGTAAGGTTCGTTTCGGCCACTATTAAACCTAAGACATCCTCGCTCCAATAGGAACGAAAAGCGTCATAGGCTGAATTGCAAACTCGAACCGAACCACTACGCTCTGGCTGAAAATTTTGTTCTCGACCTTGAAATGTCTCCATAGGATACCATTCAAAGTCAAGGTTCTGGCGTTCCAGGCTATAGAGAGCATCAGCTCCAACACTGGCGTCGAAAAATTCAAACTCATTTTCGCTCTCACTAGCAACCCTTCCTCGTTCGGCACTATCAACCAAGGCACCACTTTGCAAGCTCCTCTGTCGTCTCCTCAATACATCCGTCGCCAAACTTAATAATTCAGGAGGAACGTCGTCATCGTGGGGCCATATTTCACGCAGTGGCTGTCCCAAATTCAACTGACGTCCTCCTATATGGCCCCGGTTCGGAACCCCACCCCCACGTGCACTCTGTCCTCGCACACCCCCGACTCCCTTTCGGTCACCCCTTCTCTCAATCGTTCCTTTTCTACGATTCCGTTCATCTCTTTCACGCTCTCCAGTTGACGCATGCAACAGGTGGGTATCCGGTGCCAAAAATTCATCGCCCGTCGTCCGTTCCACCAGCGGCACACCGAACTCATCAGATGTCTGCAAAACCACGGCATCTGCAGGCACCGTGGCACTGTGAAAGCAAAAATATATTTTTTAGAATTGATTTGTACACAGGTAAACATTACTCGTGAAGAACGTACACAGAACACTTACGATTTTGACGAAAACGGCAATGGTGATCGAGATCTCTCGCGAGACACTGCTCGTGGAGGTGTTATTGGGTCGTCCTGAATAAAAAAATAAAAAATTATACAACGAAGAAATCTTATACCTATTGTCATTGGGTCGTCCTGTATAAAAAAAATAATACAACGAAGAAATCCTATATACAATATTGTGTCCCGACACCGGTGTCCGATATTTTAATGCATGACATATTTTATTGTATGGCATATTTTATCGACAAATTGGCTCTCAAATTTTTTCTCTCTCTCACGGTTGTAAGTCAATTTAGATTTTCTCGGGTTTCCACGCTAATCTAACCAATACTTCTCATATAAATACCCTATAAAGAAAATAAAAGTTTTTTTAAAAAGGTCTCATTTCATAGATATAAACTTGTGAACTACGCTCACACAGGCAACACGTTATGAGGTTAGAGAAATTATATAAATAAAAAATTAAAACCGACTTCCAAGGTAAAAAATAGTAACATCCTTAAAATATGAACTAAAAAGTATTAAATAATTATTCCTATCTAATAGTGCCTTTTTCCGAATTCGGCTAAAACTCGACTATTTCTGTACTCAATCTTCATCATTTTGAAGTCGGTACCAGATGAATCTTCTGTTCTCTGACAGAATATTTGAAACTTTTGGAACTGGCACCGACTTCAAAATTATGAAGCAACTTCAACTTCTCAGGAGTAATGTCAAATGTGTGCCTTATGTTCTGGAGATAAGGTTGAATTTGGTGACATTGGTGACCCTGACGTGGTAATGATGATGATGATGATGATGTAATTTGCATAGTAGCTTTGCTTTCAGTTCTTAAAACAGCGCCTAAACTCCCAAACTTGTATCTATAAGGAATCCGGAGTTCTCTTAGTAGCTTCGGAACCATAGTATACCTCGGTAATCTTGCGTTTTGGTAGCATATGCTTAGGATGCTTCTCATAAAACCAAAATCACCATATGTTTCCATATAAATTTCGAGGAGTTCCCTCGATTACTCATGGATCCCATCATCAGGTCACCACTTTTGTGAACATGGTACCAAATTGGAGTGAAACCTAATACAACAAAACAAAAATTTCGAAAATCAGTTCACAAACGGCGGAGTAATCGTTGAACATACAAAAATAAAAAAAATATATATCCACAGCCGAACATATAACCTCCTCGTTTTTTGGAAGTCGGTTAAAAAATTGATAGGCAATTTGTCAACAAAATTGAAAATATACCATACGTGCATACGTATCATAATTCATAACATGGGATCGGACACTGGTGTAGGGACACATTGTATAACTATAAGACGTATAACTATTTTGTTCACTGCAACCTATAAGTTTTATATTTATTATTATTTTACTTACTAATACTATTATTCATGCGAAAGTGTGTCTGTCTGTCTGAATGTTACCTCTTCACGCAAAAACCGATGAACCCTATGCTGAACCGATAATTGTGCTGAGAAATACTTTGAGTCCCGGGAAAGGACATGGGATACTTTTTATCCCGGAAAAATTTACGGTTCCCACGCGATAAACGAATTTCGGCACAACAGAGTTGCGGGCGTCATCTAGTACTACAATAAAACCACCACGTCTTCAAAGCGTTCTGGCGATGAATGGTGCGAGTGTGGACAGCTGGCCTTCGTGTGGCGCGTAACATATATAAATTTTAAACAAGAGAAACGTCCAAGCATGCATAAAAATTAACAAAAAGAAAAAATGGGCTACTGACCTCGTCTTCCAGGTCCGTTTCACTCAGATCTGATCCATCGTATCCACCCTCTTCATCAATAATCTCGACTTCATCTTCATATAAGAGCTCGAGAAGATCTGTAGGCGGATCCAGATCGGCGCGCCAGCTTGACATGCTTTTTAATGAAACAAATAAGAAAAATCAACAAACGTAAAAATAAATATCAAAATAATAACGTAAATGATTATTTTTAACAAAAAATTAAAACCGACTTCCAAGGTAAAAACAATAAGTGAATACCGGAAATAAAATAGGGTGTAAGTGCCAAAATTTTCGAAACGTATTTTTTACCGGAAATGTATTCTATGTGCCATCGCCAATAATCTAAAATAAGCATTAAGTGACTAGCATAGTTTTTTACTTAGTTTTTACATATTTTAATAAAGGCGGAGGAGCGGGACGCATAGCACATTGTTACATAAAAGGGTTTAAGTCCCCGCCAGCGTGCCGACAAATGCCAATGTTATGAAAATGGTGGACATAGCACCTGTTGTTGTTACCGGTTCGGGAAGAGAAAGGCGTTACGAAGCTATTTCAAATAGAATAGCATGAATAATGTTTTATAGCTTTCATTATTTTTACTTGTAGCCCGGTCTATTTAGACGCAAAAAAATCGTAATTTCGGAATAATTCGCATAGAGCTGAAAATTGGTAGAGACGTTAAATACACCATTATAAATAAAACCTCAAAAGTCCCCGGCGATCCTCCTTGTGCAAAAAATTTTATTCAAGGTCAAAGGTATGAAAATGATTTTTTCCCTTTTTTTTCCAAACTGTACATTTTATCATAAAAATAGGTATGGCAAGAGTGCAGATCATAGAATTATCTAAAAAAAATATTCAGACACTTTTTTCATACGACTTACCCTTCCTCATGATTTGCGGGTTTAAAGTTTGGTAAAATCATTCTTTATGTCTTATATGTATTATAAAGTAGAAAAATTTGTGGAACTGCTGGTTTGAATTGAAAAATTCGTTTTACGTTGGATAGTCTTATTTATCGAGGAAGACTTGAGGTACATAACATCACGTTGCCACCAATAGGGGCAAAGAAACAGAGGAAAATGTGGAAAAACGGGGAAAATTATTTGAAAGAGCTTATCTCACAAACTGCTCAAGGATTTTTTTATGTTATTTGGCACATATATAAAATAGACCACGTGGAAGGACATAGGCTATTTTGTTTTTCGGGAAAATGTACGGTTTCTGTGAAATACAGAATTAATAGTGCAGAGCGGAACTTCTTGTACTACAACATACGAGGGCTATTCACAGCCAAACATACTTCTGCGTGATTTATTACTGTTACCAAATCTTATCTCCTTGAGTCGAGAAGAGCAACAGTACGCTTGCAAGGCACTCAGAAGTATGTCAGGCTGATAACAATATGTCAAACAACCCTAGTATGTAGTACTAGATTTTAAGCGTGGCTCTGCCGGCGTTTATTATAAATTTCACGGAAACCGTACATTGTCCTCAAAAATAAAATAGCCTACGTCCCTCCACGTGGTCTATTTTATATATTATGTGCCAAATAACATAAAAATCCTTCAGCAGTTTGTAAGATAAGCTCTATCAAACATTTTTTCCCGTTTTTCCACATTTTCCTCTGTTTCTTTGCCCCTATTGGCGGCAACGTGATGTTATGTAGCTCAAGTCTTCCCCGATAAATAAGACTATCCAACGTAAAACGAATTTTTCAATTCAAACCAGCAGTTCCACAAATTTTTCAACTTTATAATATAAGACAAAGTATGATGTTTCCAAACTTTAAATCCGCAAATCATGAGGAAGAGTAAGTCGTATGAAAAAAATGTCTGAATATTTTTTGTAGATAATTCTATGATCTACACTCTTATCCTACCTATTTTTGTGAAAAAATGTACCGTTTGAAAAATAAACAGGAAAAACCTCATTTTCTTACATTTGACCTTGAATAAAAATTTTTGCACAAGGAGGATTGCCGGGGACTTTTGAGGTTTTATTTGTAATGGTGTACTTAATGTCTCTAACAATTTTCAGCTCTATGCGAATTATTCCGAGGTCAAATGTTTAATTTTCCTGGGTTATTGGTGTTTTAATATGTTGACTCAAAAAAATTGGTAACTTTGTTATTTTTGGTTATTTACCTAAGTAATATCACGTCACTAGTCTTTGTGTGTCTAAAACTTTAAATGTCCAAAGTGCCAATTTACCGAAACAAACATTAGAACTTAGATCTCTATTTAAAACATAATGCATGGCACTTAGAGCCTTACTTAAAGTTAGTTAGAACTGGAGTTAGGGTTTTCTATATGCCTTCAATTCTTAAAACAACGTCGAAACCCCCAAACATGTATCTATAAGGAGACCGGAGATCTGATCACCACCTTTGAACCATGATATATCTATCTTGGTGCAAAATCTGATTTTTTGTTAAGATTTACTTGGAATACTTCATTATTTATCCAAAATCACTATAAGTTTCCATTTAAAATACTTCGGATTATGAATCGAAATCACAATATCATCCAGATAAATGGGGTTTTAGTAAAAATAGAAAAGAATTCCCTAGATTACTTATGGATCGCATCATCAAGTTACCTTTTTTATAAACATGGTACCAAATTTGGGTTAAGCCTGATACAATAGCGAAAAAATCTTGAAAATCGGTCCACAAACGGCGAAGTAATCGTTGAACATACAAAAAAAAAAAAACAGACAGAATAGATTATCTAAAAATACTTATAATGAGTAAAATAATTAATAAACTATTTACTAAATACTAATACAAAACACTACTTACATTCCAGAAATTCAGCAAAAACTTCGAACAAAGTACAAATCACAGCAGCAGCACACGCACGAATAACGCACGAAATACTAATCGCCCATGGCCCAGGCCCAGTGCTTTGAATCTATTGTTTCTGCGATTCCCACGAGGGCCGAGGCAGAATAGAGAATGTGAACAATATTATAAATTATCAAAGAACGTAACCAATCAAACTTTCATACAAAAGTAGTCTGTAAGTCAGGGAAATACGGTAGTTAATCGAATGCAAGAGCGCGGCTACCTGCTGTCGCTTAGGGTTCGAGTGAATGGCGCAGTGCAGATGGCGCGACAGCTGGCCGACGCGACGCGGTAACCGGTTACCGCTTGGCAATGGAGGGGCTAGCAGCCTGCTTACAGCTTAGCACGGCCATTGATACGTCATAATATTAAATATACATTTTGTTTCCGATCGAGAAGAAAATAGGTCCCACCATCATTGGTCCCACCTAAAACATTTCTATTTTCTTGTAAAATGTTGACGAGACGACCACAATATAAGGTTTACCCTGTGAAAAAAATTTGAGATCTCATGTAAAGCCATGCTTCTGAATCTACATTCTACACCGCCTAAATCTACTGAGAAGTGAGACTGACCCTAACGTCAACAAATTCTACATTCTTAGTAAATAATACCTATGTATGGGTCGGCTGTTTCGTTACAAACTTCAGACCTTGTTAAGCGAACTCGGATTTATAAATCCACATACTTATGTGAATTTCGTTAGTAACAACCTCGGTTGTAACGACATTTTGGTTATAGCGACGCCAAAGCTTCACCACTTGAATTGAAAGCATACTTTCTTAAGAAATTCTTTCGGTAGTAGCGACATCGGATGTAGCTACTACCGAACTACATAAAAAGTCGCTACACTTTTGGGTGTAGCGACTTTTTTATGAACCCTTTATGACCGGTTCCTAGAAATCCCATGCGGATATTGCGACTCAGTTGACAAAGGCGCAAAGACTCGTTAATAAGACCATTAAGCTTTCTTCTTTGTTTACACACAAATGCTTTGCTTGTAACATGTAGGACTGCTAAGTATGTATATGTTCTTAAAAAATGAATCAGTAAGACAGTGAATTCCAATGAGTAAACAGTGTTTCTTTAAACTTGTAAATATGGCTCTTAGACGTACATTTACAACCAATTACAATTATCAGCGGAAGCAACAGTTACGGATTGGGAAAGTTATATTGACAATCAAGTTATCACTAATGATAACTTGACTGATCTGTACGTCAAACACAAGAAAAAGAGGATGAAGAAGAGGAAGAAGACTGCAATCTATTTGAGATTCCATCAACTAAAGATGCGTTTTATGCTCTAATCAGTCTCAAACAGTTCTGTTTATCCTTACAGCATGCACAAAATACTAAACTTAAACAATGCACTATAACACGTTTTTCATTAAACTGAAATAAATAATAAGTAAATTAATACTTCAGTCGGAATTTCCAGGAATTGCTATTGTATTCTATTGTTGTCGCGATCACCGGTGCTCGCGCGGGTCCTGAAGGAATATTGTGTATGTATTTGTTTTTTTATTATTTTGGATATTGAGACCTCCGGATATACGACATTAACTTGGTCCCTTCGGTGTCATTACAACCAAAATAATTATAGTGTATATAAGTACTAATAATATTATAAATGCAAAAGTGTGTCTGTCTGTCTGTTACCTCTTCACATCTAAACCGCTGAACTGATTTTGCTGAAAAGCTTTAAGGCCCGGGAAAGGACATAGGATTCTTTTTATCCTGGAAAAATGTACGGTCCCTGCGCGATATACGAGTTGCGGGCGTCATCTAGTACATGATATTTTATAAAATGTTCACATTTAGTCGAGCAATTTGGCTGTGTACATTCATTGCGGGTGGAATTATCAATAGCTATCCCACGCTAAGCAATGGGTAAAGCTGGGAACAAATTATCTGATGAAGGTCCGTGGACATTTTCATCGGATGCGGCTTGTTTCTATCTGATCAATACAATATACACTAAACTGTGCACATTGTCTGACGTAAGTCGCAGGCGCGACCTTGAGCGTTCAGACGTCCGAACAGAATCTGGCTGGCTGGATGTTTTTGCATCCGCGGACGTCTGCCATTGACATATAGGTTAGGTCTTTGACGTCCGCGGATGAACCGTGCACATTGTTAAAGCCGCATCCATCAGCCGCAACTTATGAGTTATGGATGCGTCCGATAGTCCGATAATTTGTTTCTAGCCTATAAGTCTTCTGTCTGAAAGAGAAAGAGTTGTCATTTGTCATTCTTGCTGTAAACGTCGTTCAAGCTCCTAGTTAAATAATTAAAAAAAGTGGTTTTTATGTAACAAATACCTGTGAACAGTGAAGCTGGTGAAACACGTAGTGATTATACTCTCTTTGGGTGAAACAAGGAAGAAACAATAAATTTATCATCCGTCTTTGTGATAATTTTTTGCAGTCATTATCACCTGTAATTTGCCATAATTTCCGACTCAAGGTATACAAAATTTCGTATCAGGCATTTCAAACAAAATTTCGGGAAGAATTTGGACCAATAACAACAAAAGTTTAAAAAAGGCATTACTAATAAAAATTGAGTTCATTGGCCGATGCTCGATCATACGTTTTTGACAGCTTTTGGCTTTTGACAACTAATTTGACAACTATGAACTGACGTGTGCTGTCATTTCGTTTTTGACAAAGGAGTCATAGACAAGTATTCTTGTTTTCTTTCTTGTTGCGAAGTACAGGCAACAGAATGTCTGCAAGGCCTAATAACATCGACCATCGTATCACGTTACACCAGGGCTTCATAACGTTATCGAATAACAGAAAAAATATCGTTACGTACCGTTATTTTCATAAGGGTAGCCAGATAACGTTATTTTTATAACGATATTTAGTAAAATAACGTTATATTTACCGTTATTATTATAACGATATTTTTTCGTTATGTTTATACGAACAAATATCGTTATAATAATAACGGTAAATATAACATTATTTTCTGGTATCAGGTATGCGATCGTGCACGGTGCACTAAATCTCACTCGCAGCCCACTTTTTTTGCGAGATTTGTGCTTACCTATTCTTAGGAGTATAATACATGTAGAGAAATAATGAAAGTAATAGTTATGACTTTCTTGGCGGACTATAACGTTATCAAAGAACATATATTTACCGTTATAAATCCTACGGACTATAACGTTATCAAAGAACATATATTTACAGTTATAAATCCTATATATAACGTTATAACATTAACCGTTATTAAAATCAATTTTTAACGTTATTTTTAATATCTGGTATATTTTCATAACGTTATCTATGCCCTTGAAGCAGTAACGTTATGAAAAAATTACGTTATTTGAAGCCCTGGTTACACGTATGCGCCGGGTGTTAAACGAAAGTTAAACACATCTCAATGGTTAAACAAGATGAAAATATTAGTTGCTCCAAGCCTCCATCTGCAAGATTTATGATTTGGAGTGCGCTAATATTTCTCTGAAACACTTCCGCACTAAAGCACTTATTCCATTTGACTATATTTAGACGTCTAAATGATTTAGTAACTAAATTTAGTCAAGTGAAATAACATTTAGAAAGCTAGGATCCTTATAAGTGTACTAAATCGGAGAAGTGTGGCTTCTGACTGACTAAATCAGTGCTGTCAGATGGTTTCAAGTTTCAACCTTTTATCTGTAGTGGGAACTGCTAAATCTGTATTAAATTCAATTTATATTATGTTATATGATCTGGAATCCATTCGTAGGTAATTTCTAAAGTCTGCTGGTTCCAAGTAGTTCAGAAAGTTCATATGGATGGTTCATTTCAACCATTGATTTCAACCATCTTTTTCGCCTTTTGTTTTGATTTTCATTGAGCCAACAGCTAAGCCTGTGAGAAGACCAATTTTTGTTGCTTTGACAGAACTGGAGCCATTAAGAAGACGTCTGGCCAAAATCGCCGCGTCGTCACAACTGATTTAGTTACTAAATTAGTCTTTTTTTTATAGGATTATAATTAGAACTTCTAAATTTAGTCAAATGGAATAAGCGCTTAAACCTCTAATATCTTTGTTCGCTAGTATTTAGTAACTAGCATTGTGAAACCTAAAAAATATTATGTTATATGTAAAATTCATAAAGGTAATATAAGGTATAATTATTAACTTTATGGTAAAATCTTACAATGACATGTATTATGTATAATAAAGATAGAGGCGTAGACTTTCAGCACTATGTCGCAAAACTGACACGGTGACCTAATGAGTAATGAGTAATGACGTTCTCTTGACTCTTCGGTCTTCCAACACTACAGTTCACTACACGGAGGTAATCTGTGGAGGTAATTGAGGTAATTACTAATTTGTATTCTGTGGTTCATGGTTGAGGCCACAGATTAAAGGATAGAACTGAGACCAGTGTTGCCAAATTGGTGGTTTTTCCACCAGAACTGGAGTTTTTTTAAAGCCTTTAGGGGATTTTATAAGGATGTATATAAGGTCAAATTCCGTAGTACATCCAATTAAATTATGAAAGTACTAAATATGTAAGAAATTGGACACCCAGACACTTTTTATTAATTATTTAAATGATTATTTTTAATAGATTCTTAAGGAATTATTCGACATTTAATTATTACTAGCTGTCCCGGTGAACTTCGTGTCACTTAAAAACCTTCCCTGGACTTCTACGAATATTTTAAGACTAAAATCAGCCCAATTCGTTCAGCCGTGTTCGAAAGGTCGTCATGGGAATGTTCGTTTCGCATGCGCAAAGTTAAAAACCAGTGTCAGTGTTGTCATGTGCCAAAATCTGACAGCAGTTTATTCAATTTATATTGCTGCACATGCGCGAAAGCTGCACATGCGCATTGAAAATGAAAGAAATATGTCTAATCTAACAGCTGTATCGCCATTACTTTTCGAAGTAAAGTTTTCATCAATTTCAATTTGAAATATTTAACCAGAATTACCGGTGAACCCACTTTTTTGTGGGCTTAAAAAATCTCAAATCGTACAAAGAAACTGATAGCAGTTTTTCAGGCATTTCTCTTTGTTACAAAGTTCCCAATTCTGACGAATTCTCAAAAATTGTACCACTTCCGGCACGTTTACGTATGATACATGGAAATTTAAAAATGAATTATTTCACATAACTTGTCGGTAAGGTATTGATTTTTTGGTATCAATCAATGCAGGATGTTTTATTCTACTACATATTTCGAATTTAGGTTAAAATCTTTGAATTTATAAATGTTTTAACTTATATACATCCTTAAGTGATATAATAGTGTTTTAATTTTTTAGTGGTTTTTAGCGATTTTTTTTTAGTATGGAATCTGGCAACATACCTACTCAGAATTATAGTCCGTAGTAGTTTAAGGCTGGGAATACACGTTAGGTTTTGTTTCCGTTTGTCTGACCAGACAATCTGATCGTATTTACTCGATACACATCCGATTCTTGCACCAGACTTTTTCTGAACTCAGTCGTTCTCGAGCTATCCATGAGCTTGCATACGGAGCAGAAAGAAAAGATGGACGACGAACTACTGTTACTTATTGCATATTTGCTCATGTTAGCGCGAAAGAAGAAAAAACTCAATCTAACAAGACCATTACATAATAAAGATTAATCATCCTACCTAAAACTGTATTGAAAACAATATTTTTAAGACTGCAATTGTGGCAAAAACAGAGATTCAAAGTTGAAACATCTTTGGGGGGAGGCTGGGTATTAGGCATAGGTATTATTCACCCTACATGATTCCATTTATTTTTTAATGTTTACAAGTAAAAGTCAGTCCGAACCACAACCATGCGTTCATTCAGTGTCGTGCTAGAGAATCAACTGGTAAGTCAGAAGAAAGAATCGGACGTCTATTGGGTCTCCGTACAAAAGTATGCAGACCGCACCTTCAGCCAATCGGAACAGCAGTAAAATCGTAAACGCCTTGGCGCTGTTTCCGACTCGGACGTCGCGTGTATTAGGTATTCAATTAAATGTATGGCATAAGTGCCTTCAGACAGTCTGATCAATCGGGCCAGACTATCGGATGAAAAAAATCTGACGTGTATTGCCGGCCTAAATGTAGTTCTGACATTCTACCATGATTTTTGTATATTAATAATTATTTTTAAATAATTATGATATTTTATTGCAATAATTTTGAGTTATTTGGTAGTTTTTTGTGGTCCAAATTTGTGAAATCTGGCGTCATTTTACTTTTGAGTTTTGACCTAGGCCCTAGCGCTTTATAAAAATTCAAGGTGGCAACACTGGCTGAGACTTCAAAACTCGAATATGGCGAACGAATTTATCATTCAATTGTCATATTTCTGTGATGCGCGTATTTGTTATTACTTAAAGAAGGTTTAATTTGTGAATAGTATAAAATGTCTGACACTGGGCTACGTATGAATTTTGCTGCTCTAAAAAGAGCAGATCCTTACGCCAGGGAAATCATTGATAGTGCGTCTCATGTAGCTCTTTACACTTTTGAAGAAAACGAATGGGAGAAGACAAACGTTGAAGGTGCTTTGTTTGTGTACAGTAGAAATGGTGAGCCATATCATAGTTTGGTTATAATGAACAGATTGAACACAAACAATCTTATCGAGCCGGTATCGAAAAATATTGAAATGCAACTGAAAGAACCTTTCCTATTGTATAGGAATGCTAAGTGCCGTATTTACGGCATATGGTTTTACGACAAGGATGAATGTGTGCGAGTCGCGACAAAGCTGGCGGCTATAGTCAAAGACTCCACAAAAGGTCCATCCGAAATGCCTTCGAGCGCACCTTACAGCGCACCTCCCAAACCCATGGGTTCAGTAGACATATTCAGTATGCTGTCAAAGGCGCAAGACGACTTTAATTCGAACAAAGGTGCGTCAGGGAGTAAGAACGACATGACACCGTCTCGAGCACCCGACATGACGTCACAGAGCGTCATGGACTTCTTTGCCAAAGCGGGCAGTGGCGCCGCCGTTCAGATGCCATCTGTGTCATCTCTACCATCACCTGGGATATTCGGACCCCGCCAACCCGATGTCAGAGAGGGTCCGCTCCTCCTGCAAAGGCTCATGAGCAACCCGGCTCATTCTGTGGAACACATAGAGAAGCAGCAGCGTTCGGTGACACCTCAGGATGCGCAGCCTAATGGCAACTCTGCTATTGACCCCAGACAAAATAGTAGTTTCTCCTTAAAATCGACACCTCTCGATATCCAAAATCAGCAGAGGGTAAAATGTGGAGATCTGAATGGTACTAATCCATTGGAAGCAGAATTGAATTTAATGCATATTTCTTCTCCCAAACCAAACTCACCTCTTGCTTCATTTTTAAATCAAACACAGGAAGTGAGTCATGCAGTTGGGTCGTATAATGGATGTAAACTTGATGATGTTGGTGTTTTTCCGCATATCGCTAACCAACCGAAGCCGGCTTTAATGCCTCCTACGATGTTCACTAGTGCAGCGGGAGACATCCAACCCTCTCCTGAACCTCTCACTAGAAACCAACTACTTCAAGCTTTCAATTATTTACTGAAACATGACGCAGACTTTGTTAACAAACTTCATGAGGCGTATGTGAAGTCTTTTTCAGAGAAAGCCTTTTCTGTGTCGTAAATAATGTTGAATGAGCCTCTGATATCTCCAGTGGGCCCTCATTGTACAGTGTAGATGAAATCTGAACAAATTAGCTCCATTTGTTTTGTATTTTGTTTTGTCAGGGCAATTTAAGTTTTAAACCTTTGACAGTGTGATTTGTATAAAGAATTAGTTTTGAGATTTAATTTCAAAAATATACTTTTTAAAAATGGTTGTAAATTTTGGCTTTAACGAACAGGATTTTATCAGTAATGTGTAAATGTTGTCTCATGTTCTATAGAAAAGACGATGCAATATATGGAGAGAAAATAATCATTTACTAGACCAGTGGTCCCCAACCTTTTTTCCATGCGAACTTCAAACATGTTTAGTGTCACGGGCCGCAAAAAAATTTTTAGGTTTAAAAAAATAACATTCTCTAAAATTAATGATTTAAAAGTGGGACTGCGGCCCGCGGGTTGGGGATCGCTGTACTAGACTTTACTCGAGTGTGACTAATATTTAGCTCAGAATAAGATATTTCCAAACCTTATTTGCTAAATATTTTTTGTTTTATGAAATAAGTATGTTTTAATTTTCAAACTTCATTAATTTTTAGTTCTTTACCTTTTTATGTATTTACAAAGACATGTCCTTAAATGGAAGTATCATATAGATTTTTAAGTGTTACTGAAATATTGTATGCAATAGACATTAAAAACTGTACCTAGTAGTATTTTGCATGCTTCATTTTTTGTTAGGAAATTCTTTGCAGCAGGCAATTTTGTAAAAACCATTTAGACAAATTGTAAATTTAACAAATTTTCAGTAACATAATTACATAGCACATGCATCAAATGGTTACTTTTATAAGTTACTTGGTCAGCAAAATTTTTGACGGAATCAAAATACATCTTCGATCGCGGATTCTTGGAAATATTTGTTCTCTCGGCCACATGTGGCCGCTTGGGAGTTGAAGCGTTAACGAGGTATTTTCATGAGAGCTTTACTATTAAAAACATGTATATATTGTGATGCAAATAAATTAAGAGCTCATGTAAAAATTAGGCCTATACCTATACAATCAAATTATGCTTTATGTACATGGAATACTGTTAAACATCAATACAAAATTAAAATATGATTCATGACATTACTTATCTGCATTTTTATTATATTCTTACCTTTCAACTTTGTTTTCAACAACACTTAATCATAAGCAGAGGAAAACAATTGAAGAAAAGACAATAAAATTTTCAATATTTTTATATGCCAGAACAATATATTTTATATTACAATATATATTAAAATATTACGAGCATATGACTCCTTTTTTCTGTGTTAAACCAACTGTCTTACAAAAACTTAAATTTTTGGATAGTCACTAGTTACAAGAAGTTGTAAACACTGTTATTTCAAGAGATGCAGTTTCGGTTCTTGTATAGGTATAAACAAGGATCCTACATCAAATTGAAAAAAAATTATGATAAATTTCTAAGTTTTCCAATTTTAATAAAACAATGAATTTAAATCAAATCATTAATTACGTACCCCACTCTCCCTGTTAGTTGATTAATTAGAAATTATTAGAGTAACCGTGATGAATAACAGCCATCACGAAACAATATTACTTCCCCCCAAAGGTAAAAGAAAGAGACAACAATAGATTTAGCAATGGCTTCTTCGTTACGTCTTTATTATTGCCTCATGGATGTTAATATTATTGTGTTAATAATCTCACTTTGAAGTACCCGGCAAAATCGGATTTTTATTGACACTAATTAGTAATTACTATATTTACATTAATTACTATTCAAAATGAAATCAAATTACATAACTATAGGTAAAGTTTAACCCTTTTACAATTGCCTAAGTGACAAATACCAAAGTTCTGTCGCTGCTCACTTCATGTACAGTGAAAGAGACGAAACTTGCAAGTAAATTAGGAAACAGGCCCAAAATATACTAGGTATGTATTCTCAAAGACTATTAATAGAAATCGCGCAAATACTTTTGTACTTTTATAAAAAAAAATGGATTCGATTTCGTTTTAAGCTCTCGGAGTTATTTACAAGTTTATTTCAATTATAATTGGTTTATAAAAGCCGAACTGATTGTAAGATTTTCTTATTTATTTCTAAGTTTATAATCTTGTAGCAAAATTAAATTTAAATGGTTAGTAGGAGACTATTTATATCGGTAGGTATGTACTGGAGCAAATTATTTATTAGAATCACTTTGGTATTTTTGAACACAGGTAGGCTAAGTGTGAGCGAGTGAGGTATATTTCTAGTATTTCGTCTTACAATAAGCGGCAACTTCTTTTTCAACCATAATATTTAGCTGCATAGCTTTTTTTCGTATACTCTAAATTTTAACATCAGACAATAATATTTCTTTGGAATTAACTTCCTTTTAATTCTTTATCACTTCCTAGAGACACCCCTAAGAAAAAGATTTACACAGCGTATATTTTCAATGTGAATCAAAGACAAATGGGCTTCGTTTATTTATTAGCTGTGTAAATATTTTTATTAGTAAGTGGGATAAGCATAGTGGTAGACACTGATAAAATTGATTCTTATGGTTTTTATAGTACTGTAAGTATTTTATACTGATCTTAAAAAATAGAGTTCAGAGATATAAGATTGTATTGATTAGGATTTACATATTGTGGGCTTTTAATCAGTTCGGCATTGCACAATTGATATGTAAAGAAAAATCTCTAAATACATATAAGACGTACTGCCAGCTGTCAGCTGTATGTGTCGTTCTAGCTAATTATTGTAAGTAATTCAAATTATTATCAACTGTTTTTTGACAACAGATACAAAAAAGTTTTTGATGATACATAATTTGTATTTGAATTGACCTTTTGCAGCAAAAAGTACATAGCGTGAACATGACTAGTGATTGGACAGTTACAGTCATTGCCCATTGGACAGAGCAGAGAAACACTATATTTATTAAGATTGCTTTAAAAACTACCTGTTTTTATTTAAAATCAGGCGTTCTGTTACTTTAAAAACAGGCAGTTTTTTAAAGCAACCTTAATGTGTTTTTGTGCTTTGTCCAATGACTGGTACTGTCCAATCACTAGTAATTTACCCTAAGATTGTCTTTACAAAAATTAGATTATTTTTATGTGGTTAGAGATTTTTACATAAACTGTATGAATGTAGCTATATAACGCAGTTAACACTTTAATACTAAAATATAGTCTAAATTACAATCAACTTTAATAATATTAAATATCTATAATAGTTTATCGACAACGCTTTATAAAGTCGCTTCATACATCAAAAAAATATTACCTACACGATAACGAATTTTAGAAAGACAGATTACTTAGGTATTTTTATTAAAATACCTAGAGAAACTGTTTAATAAAGCTCCGGTGTAGGTGAAAAGTTGTCTATTGACCCATAGCTACTTGTCCCTTTTCGCAAGGATATTACTTACGCAAACGGAAAAGAGATAGCAATTATAGCTAAGGCCTAAGCAATATACAGGGTGCAATTAAACCTTCCTGCCAAATTTTGATATATTGATCCTTGTTAAAAATAAAAATACACGTATTTTTTTTTAATCACTCAGTACTAAAATGTTGAGAAATAGCTTCCGAAAGTTATCGTAAAAAACACTACAATTAATGGACACGATGCGTCGGCCGCACGTAATATGTCCCCGCGCGCCTACCCCACGTTACCCCCGCGCCGCGAGTGACCGTTCTGCGACGATTTTAAATGGGATAAAATATGTCATTGACAAAAAAATAACACCCAATTTTTTTTGGTTGAATGGACTCTCCTAATGATACCTAAGCCCTGGAAAAAAAATTGGCAGGAAGGTTTAATTGCACCCTATATTTGTGAAGGTCAACCGACAAATTTCTTCTCTCTTCGCGGCGCTTTTTATTTCGTTAAACCTCATTGGCGACAAACCTAATGAAAATTTTAAAAATCATTAAAAATAATAATTTTCTAGAGTTATCTTGTCTAGGTTCTATTTTAAAGCAACTTTAAAAAGCATTACCTAGTCAGTATACAACTTTCTCAACTGATTCTGTATTTTGTACATATTCACAGTATATACGCTATTGTCATAGGTAGCGCCATTATTGTAGATTAATATAATAATAAGATTAGAGCCATTCACAGTCGCCTATTTGTAGGCTTAGTTTTGTCTCTGTCAGTAAAAACCAGCGATAAAATTTCCAGATAAGCTATTTTTAATGTACTTATAGCAAAATATAACAGAATCCATACTAATATTATAAATGCGAAAGTGTGTTTGTCTGTCTGTTACCTCTTCACGCCCAAACCACTGAACCCATTTTGCTGAAATTTGGCATGGAGATTGACCTTGAGTCCCGGGAAAGGACATAGGATACTTTTTATCCCGGAAAGATGTACGGTTCCCGCGCGAATAACCAATTTTGGCGCAACGGAGATGCGGGCACCATCTAGTCAAAAATAAATTGCTGTAAAAGCCAACAAAAGCTATTCGTCAAATACTACAAAAACAGAAAATTTTAGATTATTTTTTTATTTTTAAACTTGTGACAAGTTTAAAAAAATGTTGATATATTTTGAGACTTGTGAGGTTATGGCGCTACCTGTATTCACAGCTATGAATTACTGTTTAAACTCAAACTTCCTAAACTTAACAAAAATGCTACCTAAAAACCAATTTTTTTATTGAATTAAAACACAAATACAACAGTAAAAATTTACAATATGTTTTTTGTAACAAATTCGCATCGATTTCAAACAAAAAATTTTTTACACATAATTTTGATAACCTATTAATTGTTAATATTAATGACTAAAGTAAATAAGACAATAAACATAGCTTGAAGCAATAAAATTTTAACGGGAATTTGTTCTGTTTTGTTGCCAAATTACCACTTTGTAGCATTAGTAAGTTTTTTGTGATTCAAACTATAAAAATGTTTTAAATTCTTTCACAACACCAATTTTTGTACTTTGGAGATTTTAATTATTACAATTTTTAACAATCGTGAACCAGTTTATAATTTTTTTTAAAACTACAAGTAAGCTTCATTTGATGCCCAAAAGAAAACATAATTAATAATTATATATTTTTCATTTGTAAGTGGCAACACAATATTTCAAAGCTACAAAGTGGACATACTTTAAGACTAGAGCATTGAACGCAGAACGTATCATTAAAAAAATCAACAAGTTTTAAGACTTTTTAATTCAGTGTTTTATTAGAATACATAAATTAAACGTAATTTTTAGTTGTGGCAACACTTGATATGAAATATTTCCTAACCTGATAATACCTGATTTAAGAGGGTTAAGAGTCCGGGTTACCCTCGAAATTCTCATACATATGTAATACCAAAATCATTTTGTCATACGAAAATATTTAACATGTTTGAGTTATTTTCCAGCTTAAAATAGTAATTACCTAGGTTCCTGTACAAAAATTACCTTCAAAATATTTAAACACAAAAAAAAATTTTTTTGTGTATAATTTTTTTTTACTAAATTTACTACTAAATATTTAAACACTAAAAAATAGAGTAAAACACTAAAAAATATATACATAAATATTAAATTTACTACAAAATATTTCAACTCTAAAAAATATTTTTTAGTACTTAAATATTTTGTAGTAAATTTACTATTTATTTATATATTTTTTAGTGTTTTACTCTATTTTTTAGTGTTTAAATATTTTGAAGTTAATTTTTGTTCGGGAACCTAGGTAATTACTATTTTAAGCTGAAAAATAACTCAAACATGTTAAATATTTTCGTATGACAAAATGATTTTGGTATTACGTATGTATGAGAATTTCGAGGGTAACCCGGGCTCTTAAATAACATTTTGCTGTGGTGTGAAACTTAATTTTTCAAATATTTAGTCACGAAATAAGTTCCTTGTTATCCAAACGCATGATAATACAATTTTAATTATGACAATATTGCTGGGGTTTTTACTTTTCCATTACTACAAATGTTACGATATTACAAACATTTTCAAACAATTTTTATTGTCATTAAAAATCATTCATAAAAAATACAAGGCAACAGTACAAGACTTAATTTAATCATTAAAATACTTATTGTTTTAATTTTGGAGAGCATGAAAAATCCAGGAGGAAAAATACATAATATTATATACAAACTTACGCTAGTTAAAAACAGCCATCTCACTTTCTGAGAGCATAATTCTCCCGGACACTTCCTACACACGTAGGTAACTGAAGTATATACCACCTATGTATATTACACTAATCACATTAAAAACAAAACTTAAAACATTTAACTATATTATTTCTATATGTATAATTGCATAAGCGCTATAGGATCTAACAAGTGAAAAAAATAATAAATAGGATCCAGAAGCGCTCGCCGCTTCCCTCATTTGTACAAAAACCAGTGTGTATCTGAAAAAGAGAATAATATTAATTACTTTTTGTTTAGCTTTATTCCCTTACATTTTGAAGATCGTTATCCAAATTCCTACCATCAGTAATATTATCAAAAGAAATTTAAAAGTATAAACGTCAAAATATTAACATTACGACTTTATAGGTCTACCAGAATCTGATGGCAATTTTGACAGCAGATTTTCAAAAAATATCCTTGATCATTGGATAAATTTTTATATTTTCATGTTTCACACACAAAATAAGCCGCTAAAGGAATAAAAAAGGATGAAAATGTTTTATTCCTATTACCCCGGTATTGCTAGAGTCAATTTATTTTCTCACTTTTTGCCATCAGATTCTGGTAGACCTATAATTTGTATGTTAAAAAGTTCAAACGTCAAAATTGTGAGCATTAGCAATGAAGGTCAAGGTCATCAATGTTACTTATGGGGGCGGGAGTCAGGACGCGGTGTAAAGTGCGTGTACCGACCGGCCCCCGTATCACGTATCTTGCGAGAGCAATGCGATAGCAATTATTGCGTGATAATTGCTGCAAAATCGCAATTTCCTATCACGTATCAGCCAAAACAATACGATTGCAATCGATCACTCTACATGACACCATTGTTTGTGACATTCATGACGCCCAGCAGGCAGCAATCGCTCGCGCGATTATTACTAGTGGATTATTGATCGCTATTTTTACGTGATAGCCCTGCGGGTCGCTATAACAGGCGGCGAATTTGACCTTTGAACTTTTTAAAAATTAAAAAAGTATGAACAAAATGACAGCTCAACTTTTTAATTTGTGTTTTTTTCACGGTGTATACTGACCGGGACGCTACCACAGGCGGTGCAGGTGGAGGTTGCGCGAGAGCACGCTGCGCACGTCGTGCGTGAACCGCAGTGCGTCGAGCACGGGCAGCAGGTTCAGTAGGCACACGTCCAGCGGGTCGGAGAACCACGACTTTATTGGTATCGCGTTATCTGTCAACAACAATTACATTATAGTATTTTTAACCGACTTAAAAAAAAGAAGGTTATCAATTCGGCCCGTATGTTTCGTGTTTGTCTATATATCAGCGACGGCGTCTGACCAAATGTGCCAAATCTCTATATGTATATGTTACGCTCAAAGACCAAAATCGCTCAGTGAGCGAAAAAATAGCTCACAACGCGTTGTGGTCACAGTGTAACGCGCCACGACGCGAAATTCGCGTCGTGGCTCTGATGAAAACGGCCACAACGCGTTCTAGCAATCACAAAAAGGCCATAACGCGAAATTCGTGTCGTGACTGATATGCTATTCGTTTTTCTTGGTTTGTTCTTGATTGATTAATCAACCATGCCTATGGATGATTATATTTGAATTACCACGCGTACTACAAAATATTTTTTCTTTTACTAAATCACTGCATAACTATATTTTTATTATTTATTGAGATCAGATTACTTTACTTATATTTAAAAAAAAAAAACAACAACACGTTGCGCCAGACAGACAGATAATATTAGTACGGATCAGTGGCGAAGCGTCCATATAACCCGATTCCCATCGGCTTCCCTTAGGGCTTAGAAAAATCGAATATATGGGCCAACGACATATTTATCTAATAAATATTTTACATACCTACTTAAAAAACTTTGAATTCACAATGTTATATGCAATAAATTTTTCTCTCACTTGAAATACATAGTTTGAATTAATAACTATCGCCTACAAATTTTAAAAGGCAATGCAATGTGCGGGCGCAGAGAATCAAATAAGCCGCAGGATTAGCGGCTTATTTCTCCATACAACGACAGTTCATAGTAAGCATCTGTCCTTTTCATTCCTGTGAACTGGTCGTCATGTTCTGTCTCGTTCTAGCACGCGCGATATATACTTGGAAATAACTCGATGCCCGACGAGTTATTACGGAGAAAGGTTAATTAGCAACGCACAAGTGCAAGCGAGATAGATGAGTCATGAAGTAAAATTGTTATGATTCGAATTTAAGAATGAATGTAGCGACATTATACTTTTGCTGGCGCGTAATACATTTTATTTTGGTAGGATTTTTTGTAATACGACTTTATTAAGAATGCCTTTAGCGGTACTAAATATGACAGGCGCGTAATACATTTTTATTTTGCTGGTTTTTAGATTGACATATTAATATGGCGGATAGTGTGTTTATAAACAACATGTCGTTTTTTTTGTTTTGTCGAATTTAAATTTTGTTTTAGCGTTAGAACTTAGAAGAGTGTCGTGAATTAAATTAATTTATATTGTGACTTGTGAATTGTGAGTCGTACGACGTAATCGTGTAGTTCGGAAAATATGGCATTAATTCAGAAAGACTGTTGTCTGACAGATTATATTTTGCTGTCGAAGGAAACTTTGTTTTCCAAACTTAGTTTTGAAAATTAAAAGCATGTCATTCAATTATAAATTACCAAAATTGGTAAGTAGATTTTTTACTCCGGCTTCCCTTCTCAAAATATTCACCCCTCGCCACTGGTACGGATAGTATGGAACTATGGATATTTTATAAATAATATAATGACAAGCACGTTATGCAGTGATTTAGTAAAAGAAAAAATATTTTGTAGTACGCGTGGTAATTCAAATATAAATCAATATAAAATTCAAATATAATCTTTCATACCTATAGATCAGTGGTTCCCAACCTTTTTAGAGCTGTTACCCCTATGGCCTGTTAGAGAAACTTATTTTACCAAAATTAAAAACAACTTTATACATTTGTATTGGTACATTCGCAAGTTTTTTGTTTTTTAAAATCATGCCCCACGTTCAGACGGTTTCTTGCCTTTTTTAATGTTACCAGAGTTGAGAGGCCGCTCTCGCATTTACAAGTGGTAGCTAACGGTAGGTACCAACATTTTCAGATCTCTGTCTGCAATGATAGGGTATTCTGTAGCTGTTTTTCTCATAATGTACAGAGTTTATAATATTTTTTTCTGCCAATTCATTTATTTTAGGTACCACCTCTGTTACCCCTTTAGAATATCTATTTTACCCCCGCGGGGGTAATTACTCCCAGGCTGAGAATCACTGCTATAGATGATTAATCAATCAAGAACAAATCAAGAAAAATGAATAGCATATCAGACACGACACGATTTTCGCGTTATGGCCTTTTTGTGATTGCCAGAACGCGTCGTGGCCGTTTTCATTAGAGCCACGACGCGAAATTCGCGTCGTGGCTGTTTCACTGTGACCACAACGCGTTGTGAGCTATTTTTTCGCTCACTGAGCGATTTCGGTCTTTGAGCGTAACATATAGACTATATTATACGAAAACAAAAAAGTCGGTTAATAAAATAATATATAGCACACCATAAAACCGATATTATAGCATTCGTAACGTATTCACTAACTTCTCCTGTTAAAGTGTGGTTGTGGAGTGTGGACCTCTCACTTTTTCTACTTGTCTTCTTTGATTCATGCATTGCGACCTCTTAACGTAACTAAATAGCTTTTTGAGGTACACGATAGGAACGCAATAGCAAAATCTACTTGCGCAAGTAGAAGAGACTAATATTATTAGGGTGATTGTAGATTTTGTAGAACAATATGTCAAATGTATATGGTCTATGGATGTATTTTTAGGTGCGTGCTATATGCGCCCGCCGCCCGGACTATGGAAAAACAGCAACTATAGCATAGATAGCTAATAGGTATGAAAATACGTTTACCAGAAACGCAAGTTTTTATTTAAAAATTAATTACTGTTTCTTAATTACAAGTTTTCTGTTGTCTTGCAACTCATTAAATACTGTGCTAATTTGAATTAAGTAACGGCGGTTAAGTGGGTACTTAATTGAGGAAGGAAATACTGTAAAGTGATTATCCTATATCAAAACCCATAAGTCATAGCGGAGATAATTATGGCGTTAGTGTTTACAAAACATGGCCTTCATTAAGTCAATATTTATAAGAGGGGGCGGGTCGCGTATAACTAACCCTTTACTAATAAAAAAGCGACTGTACATAATACAGTGTTTTTGTCTGTGAATATAAGTTAGAAAGTATGTTATGTTGCATGTAGTTCTATGGTATTTTCACATCATAATCGAAGACGTGAGTTGAAGAACCACATAACTAACATTTTGTATCATAAGGACATTTACTGATTTTTTCCCTTACAATTTGAACAAAACTCGTAACTCAACATCTGGGCAATATCTGAGGACTCGGAACAATAACTAAAGCATGGAAGCCGGGCTAAAATAGCAATACAGTACATATATCTTTATCTTTTTTTACTTACGGTATTGATAGTGCGCAAGAAAGAGACATATATAATGTTAGTGTTTCGTTATTATGCAGGTTGTCACAAGTTAAATATTTTGCTAGTGATGAGTATATATCGATATTAGGTTATATAATTTATGTCATCAATTAATTAGATAAAACCTTCGTGCTACTCTGCTAACGTATAAAACTACATGATTTTAGATAAAGATCTATCCTATTTTAAAAATTATTATAATCGCGAGTTTGTATGGACTATGGATGTTTGTTACTTCACGTAAAAACTACTGAATGGATTTTAATGAAACTTTACAGTAATATAGCTTTTACATCAGAATAATACATAGGCTACTTTTTACCACGGAAAAAATAGAGCGGGCGAAGCCGCTGGGCCGACATTTAGTAGGTATACCATAATAAATCACGTCTTTATCGTTAAGGAGTGTCGATGGTGGTATTCGGCTGCCACTTCGTTCGGGGGATGCTGCCGGTTAGATACTCACTACGTACCAATATGTTTTCTAAATCATATGTATTTATTGGACGCTCTCAGCCCTTAGGTTGAGGGAAAACATCGTGATGATACTTGTACACGTCTATGAAAAAATTCAAAGGTTGTGTGTGAAGTCAAACAACTCGCACTGGCCAGCCTGGTCGACTGAAGGTGTGTTTCCACTGTAGCGGAGCGGAGCTTAGCGGTGCATAAATTGACCATTTGACACATCACAAATCTCTAAATATCCGCTCTGCATCAGTGGAAACAATGTGATCGGAGGTAAAAGGAACTTCATGTAAAATATATGGGAAAGCGGAGGAGCGTAGTGGGAGCGTGGTGGAGCTATGGCAGTTAGGATCAGGGTGGAACGAGATGGAGCGGAGCGGAGTGTGACGATGATAACTAATTTCTTTGTAAATATTAAATAAAAGACGAATAAAGTGGACTATATTTATTTAACGACTTTTACTTCACCATACAAATTACATTTACAAAAAATAATCATTGCAATTTATATATATATCGGCGTGCGCGATTAACTTGTCTATTGGCAACTTATTTTGAGATAAGTTTTATAATGTAACATACATCTGTTGGAGCGGCCAGTACGTCCGGATGGGGTTTTGAGTGACGCTGTCTAACTGACGATAGACTTTTGAGAGGTGACAACCATCACCTGCAAAATATCTAGAATTATTATTAATGTTGGAAGGAACGGTGTATGCTCCCAAACCCACCGGCTCCAATCTGACGATACCTGGTTAATCACGTTCAGTGTAGATGACTAATATACGCCCACAATCTTGGGGGATGAAAGCAATGTTATTCCATGGCCATTGAATCAGTTTCAATATACCGCTCGACGATCCGATATATATATATATATATAAGAAATAGAGGAAAGTGTGGAAAAAACAGGGAAAATTATTTGAAAGGCCTTATCTCACGAACTACTGCAGAAATTTTTATGTTATTTGGCACAGGTAAGAGGTAGACTACGTGAAGGATCATAGGCTATTTTTTTGTGGACTAATTTGTTTGTGAAATATCCAATTTGCGCGGGCGAAGCCGCACGGAACGTCTACTTTTAAATAATTTCCTCCGTTTTTTCCGCATTTTCCTCTATTTCTTCGCTCCTATTAGTCTTAGCGTGATAAAATATACCCTATATCCTTTCTCGATAAATGGGCTATCTAACACTGAAAGATTTTTGCAAATCGGGCCAGTAGTTCCTGAGATTAGCGTGTTCAAACAAACTAACAAACTCTTCCGCTTTATAATATTAAGCATACATGTCATTATTGCCCTTTAAATATAATTGTCTTTCGAATTCGTTGTGAATCTTTTCGGTAGGTAGGTTCTATGATCATCATATAAGGATTGTTCTAATGAATAGTCTTTTAATTTACAAAAAATCTGTGTTGGCAATACTTTTGCTGAGACTTTATTGATCATCTGTAACAAATTTCTTTGTTGCCCGAGACATTTTGAACCAATACGCACTTGATATTCTCTTAGTATTTTTTCAGAGACTTGACAGATTCTATTTAAGTCTGATGTTGGCTTAAATAAGCCTCCTCTATTTTTTATATCTATCAACGACTTTCCAGCAGTATGCCCAGTATTTTCAAGAATTTCTATACATTTTTCGCATTTTACTGTTTTCTTTAATTTCATTCCAATAAAACCCGCTATGTATTCTACGATATTTTTAGAATATTCCGACAAAAATGACGGGTTGAAAATATAGTCGTTCTCTGTATCTTAATTATCTTCAAAGGTATTGTGTACCTCGGGTTCTAATCGTCGCCTACCATTGGTGCAGTCGTCAATAGCTCTTTTATAATCGGAGGTACAGTTTAAAACTGTTATTTTATCAAGAGGAATGCAATTTCCGGTGGCACTGTCTTTGAACTGAGCATGGAAAAGTAGTTTTTTATAAGCCGCGCAAAATATCCGTGCCGAAGGATTGTTATTATGGCCGTGTTTCCACTGACGTGGAGCGGAGCTTAGTGGTGCCGAATTGACCAATCACCATGCTCGAAATCTGCGCTCCGTTTCGCTGTCATTCCGCTGGAATAGCACGATTGGTCAATTCGGGCACCGCTAAGCTCCGCTCCGCTCCGCTTCAGTGGAAACGCACCCTAAATCCGCATTTTGACCTTATAGCACCAAAAATAGCTCCAGGTGATCTTGGCTTACCTAATTTGTAAGTACATATGTACTTCAAAGTATTATCTGGAACAACATAATATTGTGCATTAAACAGTTTAATTAGGGATGACATGCATGTCAGAAAACCACAGAACCAATGTGTTAATCTTTCGTAGTCGGCGTTTTGAAACATTCCTTAGACTTTGCACTTGTTTTTTTGTTTTTTTTTTTGTTGTTAATAATTTGATCTTTTTTTTTTCATTAGAGGCTTCCGCTTCATCTTTGTGAGTAGATGGGCCATAGTCTGTAGTTGAAATTTTTCTTTTTAAGTTTGTCGATAACGTTCCTGTGTTAATTTCCGTCAGCGGTACCTAAAAAAATTTACAAAAGATTAAAAATCTCTAAAGTGAACAAAGTATGATGGATAACATAGATAATTATAAAATAAATTAAGAAATTTAAAAAAAAAGACGGGTTGCACTCCGGGAGTGTCTGTCTGTCTGTCAGAGAGACTGTCAAGAAAGTGAAGAAATTAAAAAATGGCAACATCGTAGTGTCATCCCTTTTTTCTTAGATTGATTTGAAAGGGATGACACTACGATGTTGCCACTTTTTAACTTCTTCACTTTCTTGACAGACTTAATACCTATGGTAACTAAAATAAATCAATCAACAAAACAGTGAACTAAATATAATATATAAAATTCTTGTGTCACGGTGTGCGTAATTGAACTCCTCTGAAACGGCTCGACCGATTTTCGTGAATCTTAGCAAGCATATCGGCAAGGGTTGAGAATCGGACAACATCTACTTTTTATATTGATAAGTGCATTTGTTGAATAAATAATAGTAAATTATTACAACCTGAGACTGACGGCGACCATTGTTTGTGCGACGGGATAGCGATCGACGTTGCCATGGCGACATACTTATTAAGTCACTTCAATAAAAATATAATATGGGCGAAATACTTTCTATTATTGCAAAGCAACGTTTGCCGGGACAGCTAGTCTTAAAATAAAATAATATATATGTAATTAATAATAGGCATACCAATTTTTTTTTATGATGACAATCGGTGCTCACTTCTGCCAGGCTATACTATTTTGTTTAGCTGCTGGTGGTAAAGTTTCCTGAAAATAATTGTTACATTATTGCAAAAGTAATTTTGTGATAATGATATTATAGTCATTATTTAAATAGTTATAAAAAAATATTAGAAAAGTCCATAGGTAATGAACTTTCATTACCTATGGACTTTTCTAATATTTCTAACTGTCTGATAAAATGACTACCTATAATATATATAGTTAGGTATGTCTTGTATGGTGTGTAACATAAATACATAAAATAAGTAGGTACTTTTTACTACATACCACAATTAAGTTGGCTGTTTCCTTGGGTATTTTTAATGTAGGAATATGATTTTAGCTGTCTCCATTTTTTATTTTCATTTGGCACAAATGAATCATTGGTAAAATGTTGTGAACAAATTCGGCTGTGCTTTTTTGGTGTCCAATTGGGCCACATAATGCATTGAATCCACTTAATCTTCATAGCCTCATTTTAGAAAATCTGTAATAATATAAATTGGTAAAATTATCGACATCCATTTTTACAACACTAATAACCTATACTTGCAATAATTTTGTTTAACAGAAAATACACATAAAAGAGCAAATACGTGAATTATTCTGTATATTCAGACATACAGTAATACTTTTTCTTACATATTATCACTTTCATATTTCCATTAAGTTATTAGAATGCTAAATATTTGTCTAAACTTACCGATGAAATGTGAAAGATTCATTCTCAATTTCTTTCTTCGAACTATGGGCTTTGCACCCGCCAACAACACAAGACATTTTATCCAGACACTAACACCGTCTTTTTACCACACATTTATAGTTCCAGACCACGTTTTCAAAGTGAAATTAATAAATTTCTCTCACTTTTTATTCGACAATGCATGATCTGTATCAGCAAATCATAAAACTACAAAATTATGTTGACTATACGACTCATGAATTCTGACACCTTGGATAGTACTTTTTAAATTGTTAATATTTTAAGATGACCAAAGGTAACCATTTGACGTTTATCGTTTTTATCTTGTGACACGTTCAAAAATAATAAGAACAAATAGCATTGTTCTGTTTCATTCACACCTATGGCATGCTAATTGACATTTATACATAAAATATAGGTGGCTCGGCTTTTATTTTACTCCGGCTTCCATGCTTTAGTTATTGTTCCGAGTCTGGGGGCTACACATAAAATCCAGTTTTTTTTATTACTCATTTTTCCAGTCCTAAAGCCTCCATATTTTATACAAAAACAACCGCAATTTTTTACTGTTACTTAACTGGTTTTTCTACGTACATTTTTGATCAAGAACAATATAATATTACTAGACGTAATATTATATTGTATTGTATTGTATTTCGTCGCTCCTATTAGTCGTAGCGTGATAAAATATAGCCTACTATAGCCGTTCTCGATAAATAAGACTATCTAACACTGAAATAATTTTTCAAATCTGCCCAGTAGTTCTCTCTCTTCCGCTTAATAATAAAAATATATTAGTATAGACTATAGATGATTTATATCTGACCTGGGAAGTCCCGGTAAGCGCCGGGGGAGTTGTCGAGTATGAACACCCTGTTGAGGTCGTCGCATATCGACGACAGGTTCTTAGTGTACGACCCGTGCTCCGCCGTGCAGTGCTGCCTGGAATAGAATATCAATCATCAGTCATCACACATTTCACTGTATTTTTAGGGCTCCCACACATAACTGCGAATTCGCATCGAAATGTCATTTTTATTATGAGTTTTTTCACAGATATTTGTGTGGGAGTCCTGTTAAGCTAGGTATCCACATGAGGCAGCCTCGGGCCGAGCGGGCGCCTCTACCCGAGGCTGCACTTATGGAGACGTTGTCTCGAGTCGAGACTACCGCGACTCTGAGGCAAAATGTGCGGCCGCGGCGCGAGCCAAACTCTGTCGGTAAACGGGTGTGCTCAGAGGAGCCTCAGCGCACGGCGTGCGTTCAGTGGAGACGGTCGTGCGCATGCTCGGACCGCGGCAAGATGGACAATATAGAAAAATATTGTGTTCAATTAATAAGTTGTATGAAAAGCATAGAGAATCGTGGGATCCTACTTCGCCAAATCATTATAACAGTAATTTCAAGGAAGATTCTTGGAAATTAATAAGCGAAGAAATGAAACTACCGGTGCCAGAATTAAAAAAGAAAATGATTTCACTTTGTGGTTTCTCACATTTTTTCCTTCTGTATTGCCTTAAAGCTACCAATGCAGCAGCAACTTTACGTCTGTCACACATGGTGGTAGAAGAAATACTGAACAAATTTTGGCTCAGGTTCGAGGCTTGCCCCTCAAAGGTATTTTCGTGAGCTCAAGTGGAGACGCATTAACTTTCCGCGTGTCGCGGCAGGCTCAGGGTGAGGCTGCTCAGCCCGAGGCTGCCTCTAGTGAATACCCAGCTTTATAGGTTGTGGTAGGATCCATACTTCCACACTAATATTATAATTGATGCGAAAGTATGTCTATCTGTTACCTCTTTACGCCCAAATCGCTGAACCGATACGCTGAAATTCTGTATAAGGATACTTTAAGTCCGGGAAAAGTCATAGGATATTAATTTTTATCATAAATTGTGTCAAGTTATGTCAAGTTAGTCGTTAGGTGGCACTTAACGTAACCTGACCAAATTACGTAGGCCCGCCTTGTGTCTATGAATAATTTTATCTGACTTCTCTCTTCGCTTTATCAGCAAAAAGGATGAGGAAGAAGCAGTGTTCAGATTTTTAGGGTGCTTTGGTGGTGTGAGGAGTGAGCAGGGCGCATGCACGTGGACACGCTATCAGTAATAATTAATTAGAAATTAATTTAAGTACATATATATGACACAATAACACAAGGTTTCGTGCTGTGCACAGCACTGCACTGCGAAAATGGAACGGATTTTCACAGAAGAAATAGCCAGCAACGCACCTTATGTTGCGACCTCTACCTCTTCTAATGTTGCGAGTGTCCATGGGCGACGGTTGTTGCTTTCCATCAGGTGAACCGTTTGCTCGTTTATTTTGTAAAAAAAAAGAAAAAAAAAGAAAAATCTTAAAGTTTTGTGGCTTATACGGCGGCAGTATACCTGTAGAACCGTCTCCGGAGTATCCCCCGGCCGTTGTCGAGTTTGTCAGCGACTGCCGCGCCGTAGATCTCCATCGACGCCGTGAACACCACCAGCTCGTACCACTGGGACACCTGAAACACAAAACATTTATAATATATTGAAACGAAGTTCCTTATCGCGCGTTGCGAAAGGGGGCTAGACGGGAAAAGTTGTAACGACACTTTTTGACCGACACTTTACCTGCGAAGCAGGGGCAGAGGGCGTTGATGTGGCGATGACGTCAAATGGCGGGAAATTTAAAACTTCGTTCCATCCGGGTGTCCTTACTGACACCTCTCAAGTTTTTTATAGGTACATTTGTCTCTAGCTGTGCTACTATAATATTAATAATAACTCCCACACCGGTTTCGGTGAAGGTGGCCGATTGTATTAAAACCATACCAGTTACGCAGGAGTAATTATTCCTTTACTCTCAAAACCCAGTGGGTCGGACTACAGACACGACTGGCGAGAGATCAGGCGCAGGACCGACTACATGCATTAAACGTGGGAGAGCCATGCTTCGGCACGAATGGGCCGGCTCGACCGGAGAAATACCACGTTCTCACAGAAAACCGGCGTGAAACAGCGCATGCGCTGTGTTTCGCCGAGTGAGTGAGTTTACCAGAGGCTCAATCCCCTACCCTATTCCCTCCCCTTCCCATCCCTACTCTCCTCTATTACACTATTGCCTCTTAAAAGGCCGGCAACGCACCTGCAGCACTTCTGATGGTGCGAGTGTCTATGGGCGACGGAAGTTGCTTTCCATCAGGTGACCCGTTTGATCGTTTGCCCCCTTATTTCATTAAAAAAATGCATATCCGACACATAGATCATCTTACTTGTCAGACAATCAGGTGATCAGCCAGCATTGTCCTAACCAAAATGTGCTAATAAGGATGCTTCCACATTGAAACAAAAAATACGTACATTATTTTATTTATTGTTAGACTAACATAACCAGTAAAATCGATAAAATATTATGTTTTAACTAGTCTTATTAATAACCACAAAGTACAAACACACGGTTTAAAAACTTTTTCTCGGTTTTTGATTTATCGCTTAGCATTAGTGTTTGGCGCCATCTAAATGAAAACATTTGAAGCTTTAATTTATGCGCAAATATCCCAAATCCAAAAATAATACAAAACTTCCATAAATTTATGTATGTCGCAGGGAAAAGAGGATATCAGGGATTTCACGATATCCCTATAGGTATATCACGAACTCCCGGTAGATGCCGAATATTCTTTTTTGTTACGTCTTCTTACTAAAAATATCTAGTGATATGTCATTTCACTAAACTAAATCTAGTGAAATGTCAGAAACGCGGATACCGCCGAATAAAAATCGAGCCACTAATTTCTCTCGTTCGCTCTAGTTCCCACACGTGACACGGGCACTAGTGGGAGTGAAACAAATGTGTCGCTCGAGCTGGCGCGGCTCGTCTAGCCTGGAGACAGACAGACAGACTAACCATTTGGGTACGGAACCGTAAAAACTAGGATAATCGAAGAGCTGGAGAACCTGTAGTACTTGTGCCTGTACAAGAGCCTAACCAAACTAGAGATCGACATGCCACCTTTACAAAAAATATTCAACTTGGTCGGCCGCTTCATTTGACGTCAAAAATCAAAGGTCTGAAGTATCTGATGAAGAACCCTCAGTTGGTTTCAAATGTATGATTCAGAGATATGGTGATGCCCCCTCAGATCTGCCATAGTTGCATTACACGTGTGATAATAATAATAATAACTCCCACTCTGGTTTTGGTGATGGTGGCCGGTTTCATTGAAGTCAGGCGAAGAGTAATTTTATAGTGCCCAAGTGTGTGCGCAGTACACAAGAGCAATCTCTATATTCCTTTACTCGCATAACCCGATGGGACGGAAGACTGACACGACCGGCGAGAGATCAGGCGCAGGGCCGACTTTTTAAATGTCCATCCGACGCATGGATAACATTTTACTTGTCAGATTCAGATGTTAGATGATCCTATCAAAGTACCCGTGTGTATACTAGAGCAAGCGAGAGAAATGCGTGGCTTGATTTTTATTCGGCGGTGTCCGCTTTTCTGACGTTTCACTAGATTTAGTTTAGTGAAATGACATATCACTAGATATTTTTAGTGAGAAGACGTAACAAACAAGAATATTCGGCATCTACCTGGAGTTCGTGGTATCCCTAGAGATATAGTGAAATCCCTGATATCCTCTTTTCCCTGCGACATGTATACAGACAAAACACACACATGGCTATCTAACTAGGAAGTGAAGTTTCTACATAATTTCCTCAAAAACAATGTTTTTAACTCGTAAGTTTTCGAGATAATCATGAATAAAAAAAACTTAAAAAGATGAAAGTTTATTGCGAGATCGTCATTCGGGGTGAACAATTTTCAGACCATACGACCTGCAAACCTTGAAGAAAGAGCGTAATTCTGTTGCGAGTATCCATGGGCGACGGTAGTTGCTTTCCATCAGCTGACCCGTTTGCTCGTTTGCCCCATTATTTTATTAAAAAAAACGATTTATTAATTGCAGGTACATTTACTATACCAACTTATTCAATTTACACAATAACAATAATTTAATCAATATGAACTAGCCCAAGTTGTATTACGTTATCTACAGGAAGGAAAAATATGAATTTTAACATCTAAAATGTATCGTCATATTGACAAATATCTTACTTTGAAAACAATTTCTCTGTGTTTATGATTACCAAAACATACTGTTTCAGACTGCGTATCCAGACTCGCGTAATTTACTTTAGAATTTATCTAGACTTACCGTTATTCACAGGAATATTTTAGGATTTTTTTTGTGCGTGCACTTTTTCCACCAAAACTAAACGAAGTGATATGATGGCTTTCTAAAAGTTACGTGATGTGATCCAACAGTTTTGTTGGAATAAAATCTATTTTGCGACATGGTAGAATTCCATTTCGGGAGCGCCTAAAACACCGTTATCTACCGGAGTTACTCACAGGAACGATATTTGGGATTTTATTATGAAACGTAATTTTATAATAATAGGCATGATAAATTACTATCTTATAATAAATGAAAACAAAGGTGTAGACACCGTTTTTTAATTGATAGTCTATAATATTGCAAATAGTACCTAGTTTTGAATATTTTATAATGTTTAAAATTTCATTACTCAAGAGGACACTTTCATTTTGTATGGAACTGAAATTACTGACTTTAGTTTGATGATATTTTTTTCGATATAGTTATGTTCTTAGCATTACAAAAATATCTTGGCGTACTGAAAATGAATTGTTCTTTAAACTTAATAGGTTTATCACTTGTTGTTACCCGACAAAATTTCTAAGCTAAAAACAGCCGAGGACACATATTTTTTTAAGTCATGTACAATTATTTTGACTTCTACCGCTAAACCACTGGACCACAGAGGCTAAAATATTAGTCGAGAGAGGCTCTACCTGTGGCCTAATTAGGAACTACTGAATACTTTAGGACTCGGAAAATGATTTGAAATACAAAATGCAGATTTTATATATAGCCAGATATATTAGCCAGATGATGATAAAGGTAAGTTAAAATTATTATAAGGGAAAAAAAAAACAATTTATTACCACTATGTTAGTTATCCACTCACATTTTCGATTACCAATCATATCATATTACTTCAAGTGAACATTATCAGTACTGAAATAATCATAATATTTTATCATGACATTTATAAAATATTAAGGTATGTTTAAATCTACATATGTACTATATAATTATAATAACTTAGTGTGTTGATGTTAATTAAATGTACAGAATGTTGTTTTTAGTTAAAACTGACTTAGTAATACTGTTAACAAAATATTCATAACTAAGTTTTGCATTTCAAATTAGAGAAGTTAATTAAACTATATATTTTATATTTAGTATATTTTGTATTACAAAATGTTTAGGATTTTAAGCATCTGATCGGGGCCCACTTGCACAGATCTGGGTTAAAATATCCTTCGGTTAAATATTATTAAGGTCCACTGCAATAATGATGAATGTCCAAAAAATTAAAATCTTAACGAGCAATGCCATTTGGTCACTTGAAATAATATCTTTAAAATGTATAATTACAAAATTAGCAATATTGCTTGTGGACTGTAGTCTTGTTATAAATATGTTTTTTAATTTTGGCTACACGGCTAAAACGCTCAATGTCACAGGCGTTTACTTCAAAATAATCTTTAATTCCAAGTTTTGTTATACCATTCTAAATTTAAAAACACAATTACCTTAAAACTACCAACTTAGGACATGTTACCTTTCTTGGTTATAATTAAGAATGAGACTTAAAGTTAGAGACAGAGTAACATTTCAGTTGATGAATGATATTTTCATCACACTTCACAGTCTGATAAACATAAAATAATATATTCACAAGTATTGTTCATTTCTTGTAGTCCCAGAAAACATATCAATATTATTAGAAAGCTGGTTTATCATTAAATACTACAAAATACTTACTATATCTAGGAAGAAGTCCACGTGTGGCCTTTTATGAACGAAAAATCTCACTGGATGCTTGTCAATTGTGACTTTGAGAACAAAATCGGGAGGCGTGCCCGGCTTCACTGTAGGACGTAGCATCGCATCGTGGTGAGAGTGTATTAAAGTTTCATCCAAATCTAGAACTAGCATTTTTCTTTTCACTAGACCTGTGGGAAAAACAATTGTATACTAACAGCTAAGCTGCAATTTGATAGTGTTAACTGTGATAGTGTTTTTATGATGCTATTGTGTCTTAATTTAATTATTTTAATTGGCAATTCATTTAGTTTCCGTAACACTTGCTATGATGTTTTTATATTTAGCAATGGTCATGGGCGCCGGCAGGGGGGTGCCAGGGGGTTCACTTGCACCCCTTGGGAATCTCGCGATCAACAGGAATTATTGAAATAAAAAGCATTTTGTAACACTATTACCATGCCGTACAAAGATAGTAATGTTTCGGCACTAAATGTATTCTGTTGACGTAAATAGACAGTTACTGTTGTTCCTAAAAAGTAAAAAGAAAAGAAAGAAAACTAAAATCTGCACCCCTTGGAAATTATTTCTGCCGGCGCCCATGGCAAATGGCAATGGTGTGTAATTGGTGGTAAGCTTGTTTGTGAATATGAAATGTAGTGTTTTGTACAGCCAAACTGAGTGAGAATATGCTATGACAATAAGTTAGAAACATGCTGAATATAGATGCTAATTAAATTATATAAAGTATGATAATTTAAACAGGTTTCAAAAGTTTTATACAGCAGGAAATTTTCTTCTTAAGAAAATAAGGTATTTCTTACTAAACTAGTCTTAGAAGAAAGGCATCAGTGCTTAGTAAAACGGTTATTACTTTTATCAAATGATAAAGTTATTCCGATAACATAGCAACAGGATAAGACTTATCCGGTTAATAGCTATGTAAATCCTAAGCAGTTTCATGCAAATATGCTGTTCTATCATATGATAGAATATGCTCAATTATATCTGCAAATGAAGAGAGTAAGCATGACTTGACTGAATCTTAAGCATACTTGATTTAAAATGAATTATAGTTTTGTAACACATAGCTTAGAATTATAAACTGTTATATGAAGCCCACATGTGGCTACCATATGTTTATGTATAGATGTTGTTGAACCTATCATCTCTGAGTGATCAGTGTTTACAGGACCACTTCCTTTGGAAGTATACAGCTATATAATTTATACAGTCACTGATAACAGGTCCAACAATATATCAAGATGATAATGTATCTGTGTATGTTGAACAATAGAATGCGGTGATAAAACCGATAATACTCACTCAGCCTGTGTCTAGATACTGGCGAAAGTGGATAAATTTCATATTTGACAGATTGATATTGAGCCAACTGAAAATTAAACACCACGTGAGACGAATAACTTGTAAATTATCATAGAAGACTAGAACCATATTAAAAGCATATTTACCGCTCGATATTGCTTTCTAAACATGTAACAAAAACAACTCCATACTTTGGAAGCGATGAGCATGAACGCGCGAAGGCCCATTTGCAATTGTTTCAGCATTTGAAATGTTTAAGAAATGTTCAATAGATTATGTAGACCGTAAGTTTTATGTGATAACAGATGCGACGAAATCATTGACGGCGTAATTCAAAACAAATTTAACCAAACCGTCTGCCGAAAACATCTAACCCGCCATGACATAATCGACCCAAATCGCCAACCATTGACAACACAGATTAAATGTAGCAAGCATTGACAAGTAGCGCACAGAGTCAGACTAAAGTAGCGATTTCCTTTCATTATCTTTAAAAAAAGCTGCAATAAGTAAAAAAGTTATTTAATCAAGAGTTGTCACTTGTCCATACAAAATACAAATGAGGGATTTTCTCTTTTTAATTTGATTGTCAAACAGTTTCCATTTTAGTAACTAGATGGGGAATACCATCAATAATTGCTACAAAACTGGGCAAAAGAATGTAAAACTGGATACATTTCAATTTGAAAAAGACGCCATAATATTCCAATGACTAGGATAACAAAGTTATTACAACGATGTTTTAGTTAAAACTCATGGAAGAAATAGCCCTATTTACCGATATTCAGACCAAATGTCACAGGAATTATACATTTTGGTTTTGACAACATCTTACCTGCACTTGTGCAAGATAACGGGTATTTCATGGCTAATATTTTACCAATAATGAACATCAAAGACCCAAGTAACACAATTTGGGAAAAAAATAATAAAAACCACACCAACAATAAAAAGTAGAAGAAGTTTGAAAGTGACATGCCCATGACATGCCCGCCAAAACTCTTTCAGTTGTCAGTTTTCAGTTTGTCAAATTGACAAGTGTTCCTAAACTGTTACCAGTATACTGGCCTAATCGCTTAGGCCAATGATCGCTTAGGTTTAAGATATTTTGATTTATGCCACACTTGACAGTACACTACAATATCCGTGATGCCAACCTGCAGATAATTTCAGATCGGTGGGGAACCAATAGAAAATCTAGAAGTGTCTATCGTCGCGCCATCTGGTTGAGATTAAAAATAAGAAAACCTCTCATTATTACAATCCCAGTCCCACGTCTTGAAAAATGAAAATAACTTCGTGTCAATTTCGACCAGTAGCTTTCTTTTCGAGATCTTTATATGATTCTGAACGACGCCATTCTTCTGTCGAAAAAGAAGTTTGTGCCATTGTTGAATCCTTGAGAAAGTGGTGACATTATTTAACTGGGCGACATTTTAGACTTATCAAGTTATCACTGATCAGCGATCTGTGTCATTTATGTTCAATCAGTCACATAAGAGTAAGATTATAGAGAAATATAATACACAGTAAGATAAAGAACGAGAAAACAGAAAGATGGCGTCTGGAGCTATCTAACTACAAATACGATATAGTCTACCGTCCAGGTAGAGATAACATCATAGCAGACACTCTGTCTCGGGTGTGCTCAAGCGTTATGACTAACAAGCTTTATGAATTGCATAATACAATGGGTCATCCTGGTATTGTACGCATGACTCACTGGATTCGGTCAAAGAACTTACCTTACACTTCCGAAGATGTTAAGAATATGACTGCGGGATGCCGCATTTGTGCTGAGATTAAACCCCGCCTTGCAAGAATAAATGGAAATCTTATTAAGGCTACTGCACCTTTCGAAAGGCTCAATATTGATTTTAAAGGTCCTTTACCTACTCATAGTAAAAATCGTTTTATTTTGACTATCTTTGATGAGTATTCAAGATTTCCTTTTGCATACATAACTGACGTATCCACTGCGACTGTAATAGGATGTTTAAAATATCTATTTCAGACGTATGGGACACCACATTATATCTGTGGTGAACTGAAGTGCTTTATTGAACAATCTGTGCTGTTTATATACAAAAATTTGAGTTAATTATTATTATTACAAGTCTGTACAAAGGTAAAAAGGTTATTTGTGATTGGTTAACTAGATTAGACAGAGATGTAAAGAGAGAGACAAAAATATTTACAAAACAAGAAAGAGAAAAAAATCGAATAAGAAATATTTACAAGTTGGAAAAATTAGCCGCGCGGGAAACTGGCCGTCCCGCGATACGTGGCGCTGGTATCGCGCGAGTATAAATATAGGCTCGCGTGCCGCGGCGAAGTCAGTCCGCGCGCGAATTTCATACCGACGTCGTCACTCTGTCGCTCGGCGCCGCGCCGGTAATAATAGTAGTTGTGCCGCCATTTTGTGAAGATCTGAAGCTCGCGCAACGCCATGAAGACTGCAGCTATGTTGTGAAGATTCCTCTCTCGATGTAGGCACGATGTGGAGACGCGTAGTGTTGTGTTGTGAAGAATTCTTATTAGAAAAAGTCCTTTTCAGGGCTGGGTCACGTCCGGTATTATTACACGGACGGTTTCTTTCGTTATTACGAACGTACGTTCTTTGCAGAACGATTTTCTTCTCTGTTTCATCTTCTACGACGAACGTTACATACAAAGACGGCGGGCGCCCTTTTCGGGGCGTGGTTTTCTTTGTTTCAATCGCCGAACGAACGTGTAGGTACTGCTACAGTGCTCCCCCTCAAGCGAAGCGCACCGGCAGTCTGACGGCACGGCCCGTTCTTGTTATCTTCTGTGTTAGACTTGCTTGTGTCTTCTGCTTGACTGGTGTTGCACTTGGTAATGGTTGTGAGGTAACAGGTAACGGTAATGAGGTAACGGGTAAAGGTAATGAGGTATTTTGAGGTAAATTATTGGTATGTGAAGGTAAGGTAACAGGTACATTGGTATTAGGTAAGTTGGTAATTACCGGTGACTGTTGTACATTGCTCGTTGACTCGCCGAGGTAATCTTCACTCAGTATGTAGGCGGGCTTCAAACGATCGATGGATACTGTTGCTGTGCGATCGGGTAGCTGTATTACGTAGTATTTTTCTTCTCGTCGAAGAACTTTGTACGGCCCGTCGTACGGACTTTGAAGTGGTTTTCTTACAGCGTCTATACGTAAAAATACGTATTCGCACGTAAGTAAATCACGATGTATGAAGATGTTGCGTTGATTACCGTGGCGATGTACATTGTTTTTCGGCATGAGAGAGTTGATGTTTTTTCGTAGTTGCTCGATGTAGGTATGATCTAGGCTCGATGATGATGTTGTTTCGAAGAAGTCGGCCGGTAATCTTAAGTTACGGCCGTAGGTTAATTCGGCAGCGCTGACTCCGGTGTCCTCTCGTATGGCGGCGCGTAGTCCTAGTAAAACTGTAGGTAGCTCGTCGATCCACGATGAATTACTATTGATGAGTCTTGATTTCAGTGAATTCTTGAGACTTCGATGCCAGCGTTCGATCATGCCGTTAGATTGCGGGTGATACGGCGTTGTACGGGTTTTATCGATTCCCATACAACGTGTTAAGTTGACGAACAGCTGACTCTCGAACTGGCGTCCTTGGTCGGTTGTTATTGTAGTCGGACAACCGAATCTCGCGATCCATTGTTCGTAGAATGTTCTTGCGACGGTTTCGGCGGTGATCTCGGTGAGTGGTACAGCTTCAGGCCATTTTGTCGAGCGATCGATCATAGTAAGTAGGTACCTATGACCACTCGCTGTTGTACTTAGCGGTCCGATTATGTCGATGTGCGTATGTGAAAAACGATCGACTTGCGGGAAAGTCGATACGGCGCTCGATGTATGTCGTTGTATTTTGCTTCGCTGACATTGTATGCAGGTTTTCGTCCACTCGCTAATGTCGGAGTTCATAGACGGCCAGAAGAATTTTTGCGCGATGAGTTTTCTTGTTGCCTTTGTTCCAGGATGACTTATGTTGTGAATAGAGTTGAAAATGGCGCGTCGAAAATCTTGCGGAATGTACGGGCGAACGTATTTTGTTGAAGTTTCGCATATAATCTTGATATCGGAGTTAGGTAGTGTTGTTGTTTTGAAACTTAAGTTTTCTTGACCGTACAGCGTAGGTAGCGTGCTATCTCGCTCTTGCGCGCGAGATATTTCTTCATAGTTTACAGCTGACGGCGTGTTGATTGTTTCTATGCGGCTGAATGTGTCGGCGACGATGTTATCTTTTCCGCTGATGTGACGAATGTCGTGCGTGAACTCGGAGATGAAAAGTAGTTGCCGAGTTCTTCTCGGAGTTTCGGATGTCGATGTTTTCTTCTGTAGGGCGAATGTCAATGGTTTGTGGTCGGTGAATATGATGAGTTCTCGGCCTTCGAATATTTTTCTGAAGTATTTTACTGCCATGTAGATAGCTTGAAGTTCGCGATCGTAGGTGCTGTACTTCGTTTGCGCTGTAGTAAATTTCTTCGAGAAGTAGCCGAGTGGTTGCCATTTCTTATTGTAATATTGTTGTATTACAGCTCCCGCTGCAGTGTCCGAGGCGTCGGAGAAAATAGCGATCGGTGCTTTGTGATTCGGGTGGGCGAGCAAAACAGCGTTTTTGATGCTATTTTTGCAAGCCGTGAATGCTTCTTTCGATGTCTCGTTCCATTCGATCGGTGTTTTATCTCGCTTTTTCGCATTATGTAGGTATGCGTGTAGCGGGGCTTGAATAGTAGCGGCGTTCGGAATGCTGTCTCGGTAGAAGTTTAGCATGCCGAGAAAACGACGTAACTCTTCTATGTTTTTTGGTAGCGGGAAATCTTCAATAGCTTGTAGTTTGTCTTGTGGTGGCTTGATTCCGTCGCTGTTTACGCTAAAGCCGAGGAATTTAACTTCTTGCTTGCCGAGTACACATTTAGCTGGGTTGATTGTGATCCCGTTTTCTTCTAGGCGTTGAAGAACACACCGTAGATGTTGGCGATGTTCTTCTTCGCTGCTGGATGCTATTAGCAAGTCGTCGATGAAGGAAAACACGAAATCGTATCCTTGCAGTATTTCGTGTATAAAACGTTGGAATGTCTGGCCTGCGTTTCTTAGGCCGGGACACATTCTCGGAAACTCGAATAATCCGAATGGTGTGATGATTGCTGTCTTCTCTATATCTTCTTTATGGACTGGTAATTGTTGGTAGGCTCGGTTTAAGTCGATCGTCGAGAAGATAGTTTTTCCGGCGAGTTGGAAAGTGAAATCTCGAAGTCGTGGTATAGGGTAGCGGTCGGGCTTCGTTACTGCGTTGAGTCGTCGGTAGTCGCCGCACACCCTTATGTCGCCGTTCTTTTTTGGTACGACGTGAAGCGGAGAAGACCAGGCGCTCTTGCTGGGGCGACAGAGACCTTGTTGCATCATATTCTCGAATTCTTTTTTTACTTGATTGTAGCGATGTGGTTGTAGCGGTCGGGCGCGACAGTGTAGCGGTGGCCCAGACGTTTCGATGTAATGTTCGACGCTGTGTTTCGGCGTGATGTTCATCGCTGTCAATCGTGTGATTCCAGGGAAGTCTGCTAGTATGTCGTGATACGACTGCGTGCTGTCGACACTACGGACAGTAGGTACGTCCGTGTAGCGTCCAGGAGCGTTAATATGTAGACTGGTTCTTCCGTCGATGAGTCTTCTGTTTTTCAGGTCGACGATGAGTTCGTGGTGTTGCAGGAAGTCGGCACCGAGTATTGGTTTCGATACTGCTGCGACGATAAACTTCCATTTGTACGGTCGACGAAGTCCGATGTTGAGCTCTAGTGTTTTTTCGCCGTATGTCGGTATTACGGTGTTGTTGGCGGCGTAGAGTTGAAAAGGTAGCGGCTGGAGATGAATGCCTTTCTTTTTCGGTATGACGGATATATTAGCACCCGTGTCTACCAAAAAGGTTAAATTCGTGGTCTTGTCCGTGACGAATAGGCGGTATTGTTTGTTGTGAACGCCGGATTCCGCCGCTGCCAACGTTCTGTCTAGTTTTCCGGGTTGTTGAACGTACACGGCTGTGTACATTTTCGCGCTTCTTTCCCGAATTTGCTGTGGTAGTAGCAAAATGGTGATGGTGATGTAGACCGTGGACGCGAAGTTGATCGTTGCCGGAGTCTTGATGATGATCTGTGTCTTGACCTTGGGTGATGATAATAATTTTCTCTTCGATAGTAATTATTATTATTGAACTGTTGTTTTTTCAGTTCGGCGACCTCTAAGGAGAGTTTTCTAATTTCTTCTATGAGAAGGCACTCGATGTTCGATGATGGTGATGCGGAGCTATTTACACGATGAGATGATGATGAAATGCTATTTACAGTATTTACATTTTGCTCCATTATCTTGTCGGCCAGTGCAGCTTGCTCGTCGAGTGTGGTCTTCGTCTTGAATGTTTCGCTGACGGCCAGGACGGAGCGGATACTTGTCGGGAGGAGATTGGCCCACATGAGCTGTAGGGTGGAATCGGGGACCTTGTTGCGAGCCAGGTTTCGCATACGTCTGAGTAGTTGCGATGGTTTTTGGTCTCCCAACTCCATGTCTGACAGTAGCTGTTGAAACTGCCGGCTGTCAGATTCCTCGTATGCGGAGATGAGCCGGTCCTTCAGTACTTGGTACTCGTTCGTCTCTGGCGGGTTGTACAGCAGGTCGGCGATTTGCTCGATGTCCTCCTTTTCCAGACGAGCGATGACCATCTGGGACAGCTGGCTTTGGTTTTTCTGTAGGCTGCTGGTGGCTGCTTCGAAGGTGACAAACCAGAGCCGAGGCTTGTCCCTCCAGAAAGGCGGTATCCTCATGGAGAGTGCGATGCCGGCGATTTCCTGTGATGATGCTGGTGATAGCGCCGGGTTGGTGGTGAGTGGCGAGCTTTCGGGCAGGGATTCGCCTCTGGATTCCATTGTGTGGAGAAATTTAAAGCAGAATTCCGTCGAGCAGCGTTTCGTGGTGCAGTGTTTCGTTCGAGCAGCGTTTCGTCGTGCAGCGTTTTGTCGGGGAGAATTTCGTCGAGCAGAGATTTCCCGGGCAGAGTTTCGTTCTTGTAGGTGCTTGTTGTTCTTCGGGGTCACCAGTTTAGAGGACCGGTTGGTCTCTCTAAGAGTTCACTAGAGGTCGGAGGAGTAAAGAGTAAAACTCGATTTACTGTGGTGAACTGAAGTGCTTTATTGAACAATCTGTGCTGTTTATATACAAAAATTTGAGTTAATTATTATTATTACAAGTCTGTACAAAGGTAAAAAGGTTATTTGTGATTGGTTAACTAGATTAGACAGAGATGTAAAGAGAGAGACAAAAATATTTACAAAACAAGAAAGAGAAAAAAATCGAATAAGAAATATTTACAAGTTGGAAAAATTAGCCGCGCGGGAAACTGGCCGTCCCGCGATACGTGGCGCTGGTATCGCGCGAGTATAAATATAGGCTCGCGTGCCGCGGCGAAGTCAGTCCGCGCGCGAATTTCATACCGACGTCGTCACTCTGTCGCTCGGCGCCGCGCCGGTAATAATAGTAGTTGTGCCGCCATTTTGTGAAGATCTGAAGCTCGCGCAACGCCATGAAGACTGCAGCTATGTTGTGAAGATTCCTCTCTCGATGTAGGCACGATGTGGAGACGCGTAGTGTTGTGTTGTGAAGAATTCTTATTAGAAAAAGTCCTTTTCAGGGCTGGGTCACGTCCGGTATTATTACACGGACGGTTTCTTTCGTTATTACGAACGTACGTTCTTTGCAGAACGATTTTCTTCTCTGTTTCATCTTCTACGACGAACGTTACATACAAAGACGGCGGGCGCCCTTTTCGGGGCGTGGTTTTCTTTGTTTCAATCGCCGAACGAACGTGTAGGTACTGCTACATATCCATTCAGATAGAGGTGCAGCGTTTATGTCGAAAGAACTGCGGGGCTAAAATGGTCGCTTTGTTGAATCATGATATGAATCATAATGTGATTCAATTCTTTAAAATCGCAAAATGCAACTCTGCTTGCAATTCATTTCTGTATTTTTGTACTGATTTGACATTTGTCAGTTTGACAGTTTTGACAATTCATTTGCTGAATTGATTGAGAGGAATTGCTAAATGTTACCATTTTAGCCCCGCTGAGAGATTTCTTAGTGATGAATGGTGTATATAGCATGTAGTCGTTCTACTCCATACAATCCTCAAGGGAATGGACAAGTCGAGCGGTTAAATGGAACATTAGGGAGGACGATAAGACTGATCCTAAAGTTGAAACAAATGGATATTGACCATTGGGAACACGTTCTTCCTAACACTCTACATTCCATTCGATCACTACTGTGTACGTCTACAAACATGACCCCCCACGAGAGGTTCTTTAAACACCCTCAGCGGAGTGCTAACGGTGAATCTCTTCCAACGTGGCTCGTAAGCCCTGGCCCTGTTTTAAAGAAGAATTATAAAAAACAGTCTAAATATGATCCAGACGTAGAAGAAGTAGAATTGATTGAAACTAATCCTCAATATTCTAGACTAGCAGACGGGCGGGAGGCTACTATATCTAACAAACATTTAGCACCTCTTCCTCAAACTCCGATAACTGTCCTGGAACCACTACTAGAAACGGAGACGGCACCATTGAATTCAAATGATAATGCCGAAGTTAAAGAAGTACGGATGGAAGCAGATTCATCACACCGGAACACGGAGGATTTTGATTCTGATTCTCTACGCCAAGATGAAGAAATACTTCAAGAGGCACCTTCTTCACATCTAGGCTTTAGCACAGAGGAAACTGTAACCTGCGATGAGGAGCGAGATCGGACCAGAAGATCTGGAAGACAAAGAAAGCCTCCAGATTATCTCAAGCACTACGTCCCCCGTTAATTCTAAAGGCCGGATACGTAACGATATTTTTTCTGTTATTCGATAACGTTATGAAGCCCTGCGTACGACGTCGTGTCGTGTTTTTGTGTCCCGGCTCTGACGTTATAAAAGAGATGCATGGTGAAAATCTTAGACACATTTTAAATTAAATTAAAAAAAAAACACTATTGACGTTTCATTTCGTGCTGAGATTTTGTGATTTGGGGGCGGGTATCCTTCAGGAATTTTGGGTCTTTTTAATTTTAATCGTAGAAAAATGAGAGTAGAATATTATCTCAATAAATAGCAGTGTAGTAGTTAAGATCATAAACCAATCTAATGATAAGAATTCCGTAAGTAATTTCAATTGTTTCGTCGATCAAATCGACAATCGGTTTTTTATTGGTCATATCCTGCTATATTGATTTAATGATTGTATTATTGGAGATATACCGATGCTGATGATCAACTTCGTGTGTTTAGGTAGCGGGAGGGCCTCAAGATGATCGGAGGTCTGTTCGTGTACAATCATAAGGGGGAGGTGTTGATATCGAGGGTGTATAGGGATGATATCGGGCGGAATGCCGTGGATGCGTTCCGGGTAAACGTGATCCATGCTCGCCAGCAGGTCCGCTCGCCGGTCACCAACATCGCCCGCACCTCTTTCTTCCACATCAAGGCAAGTGGTTCTAACACTCTAATGTCAGAATGTCAGCTCGGACATTTACCTCCAAAAGGTTCTTCACAACTCAGATACTCATAAAAACTGAGAAATGAAACAACTTAAAATACAGTAATGTAAAAAATTGTAGTCCAAAAGCATGCAACTGAACCTTTTCCTGAACTGAACCTGATTATTAGGGCAATATGTATATGTATTTACAATGTTTGTGATATTCTGTATTTTATATTCAAATTTTCAGACTGACACAAGATTTAATTTTAGTTGCAGTGCAGACTACAACAGAAATTAAATTATAAGAAAAACAAGATAAAGTGACAGATTGATTGAGGAAATCTGTCATTTGGTCCCTAAAACCTGTCAGTATTCCTACAGATTTTTTTTGTAGACATTCTAAGCAACATTAACTCAGCTCTATACAACATATATAACTGTGTCTAGTTGCTATTAGAACAAAGTTGGCAGACACTTTTGGCCAGAGCAGATGTAAATCAGTGCCAAGACTAAACTCAATTATATCTCACTATTTACATTTAATGTTTTAATGTATTTGTGTTACTTTCATTATTCTACTTATGTTTTCTTATTATAATTATTGTTATATAAAAGCGCAATACACACTGAGCCCGCCGGGCCATCGACAAAGCCCAGCGACACAACCCGGCGGGCTGCGGTTTGTATGAAAACATCATCTGTTCATACAAACCTCCGCCCGCCGGGTTGTGTCGCGGGGCTTTGTCGGCTGCCCGGTGGGCTCAGTGTGTATTGCACTTAATAGGTATTAAAAGTTTAAGGGTGTAGTTTGTACACTTTTATGACAACATTTTTAAAGCAACATTAATTCACCTCTCATTAGGCAAAAAACTATTTAAAGTAATAAAACACAAAACCCCTTTTGAGATAAAGATAATACAAAACATTGGAAAAGATCCCTGGGGCTCTTGAAACTTTAGTCTTTAAATTGTAATATGTAACCAAATTTTACCAATCCTTTCTTCCTCAGCGTGCTAACATTTGGCTGGCTGCAGTCACCAAGCAGAATGTCAACGCCGCCATGGTGTTTGAGTTTCTGCTTAAGATAATAGATGTGATGCAGTCATACTTTGGCAAGATCTCCGAAGAGAACATCAAGAACAACTTTGTTCTTATCTATGAGCTGTTAGATGGTAAGTAAGAAAAAGAAAAGGCCCTTATTAACTCCTAAATATGTCAATTTATAATCACGCCCAGCAACCCCAAGCTGATAAAAATATAAGGTACTAGATGATGCCCGCAACTCCGTTGCGCCAAAATTAGTTTATCGCGAAGGAACCGTACATTTTTCCGGGATAAAAAGTATCCTATTTCCTTTCCCGGGACTCAAAGTATTTCCATACCAAATTTTAGCAAAATCGGTTCAGCGGCTCGGGCATGAAGAGGTAACAGACAGACAGACAGACAGACAGACATACTTTCACATCCATAATAATATTATAAATGCGAAAGTGTGTCTGTCTGTCTGTGTGTCTGTCTGTCCGTCTGTCCATCTGTCTGTCTGTCTGTTACCTCTTCACGCTCGAACCGCTGAACCGATTTTGCTGAAATTTGGCATGGAGATACTTTAGGTCCCGAGTAAGGACATAGTATATTTTTTATCCCGGAAAAATGTACGGTTCCCCCGCGATTAAACGAATTTTGGCGCAACGGAGTTGTGGGCATCATCTAGTTTATAATATTAGTATCGATTTTGGGTGTCTGTGGTATTGTTTCTAGGACATTAATAGTTCAGTTCAAAAGATTTGCTGAAAATCTTTTTTTCATTATTGACTTTAGTACAGGTTCTTGGTCGAAATGCTTATTATTTCTAACATTTTTTTGTGTTTTATGTGTCAGTGAAATAGTAATTTAGAACTTTTAGAAGGTTTCAAAGATGATTCATGTGTGTAAAATTATGCTATTGCAGAGATCCTGGACTTTGGTTATCCACAGAACTCTGACACTGGTGTCCTGAAGACATTTATCACTCAACAGGGCATTAAGTCTGCATCCAAGGAGGAACAGGCTCAGATTACATCACAGGTAAATTGACAAAATATTATGTAACCTTTGCATTACAAAAAAAAAATCACTTCCTGAGAAAAAAAAAAAAACAAGTACTATTAAATGTATGTTAGTTTATTGATTTATTACAATTTAAAAAAGCCTTAAGTTGCTCATACTTAAAAAATTAGGACTTTTTATTAACAAGACACTTCATGTATGTTCTTTTTTTTGCAATGTATTTTTTAAGCTTGTATGATTAATCAATTTTGTCTCACAGGTGACAGGACAGATCGGATGGCGTCGCGAGGGTATAAAATATAGACGCAACGAGTTGTTCCTCGATGTTCTGGAGTATGTCAACCTGCTCATGTCGCCACAAGGTATAGTTGCATTATTCTGTTAAATAATAATGCATTTTCAATGTTGAAAGTCATTTACAAGTTTAAGGACTGCCTCGAATGCGGCGGCACCGGTGCCACATTGCGTACATTCGCGCGACGCGTTCTCGTAAACGCGCCCGCAAATTCGACGGCCTTGGGTTCTTTGCAACTCCGTTGCACCAAAATTCGTTTAACGAGCGGGAACCGTTTATTTTTCCGGAATAAAATATCCTAAGTCCTTTCCCGGCACTCAACGTATCTTCATACAAAATTTCAGCAAAATCGGTTTAGCGGTTTGAGTGTAAAGAGGTGATAGACGGACAGACACCCTTTTGCATTTATAATATTAGTATGAATGAGATGCGTAACTTTTACAAGTCTATAAAAACTAGCTATATGACCGAGCTTCGCTCGGTATTCAAAAAATAAAAAAAAACACATAAAATTTTATGAAAATGATTCCTAGCATCCAATCATCTTCCTAGAAGATATAAGATATGTAGCAATCAGGTAGTTTGCCTGTTTTATAACAAAATATGTATTTGTCTTCCAGGCCAGGTACTGTCCGCCCACGTTGCTGGCAAGGTGGTGATGAAGTCGTACCTGTCGGGCATGCCGGAGTGCAAGTTCGGCATCAACGACAAGATCGTCATGGAGGCTAAGGGCAAAGGAAATGGTGAGGGTTTGTTTGTTTAGATTTTTGTTTAAAACCTTTTTACTTACCTACTTCTTCCACTCACGTCTTCAATTACAATGTACCATAGTGGAAATTGATTGATCGAACGCGACCAAATTACTTAGGTCTGCCATTTGCCCAGAAATCAACTTCTCTGATAGTACTTATTTTATTTATTAAATACAGTAACAGATTACAGAATATAACTAACGTAACATATTTTTGAACACTACAACTTATATAAATCTGCAGTCCAATTCTAACTGTATACAACTCTATATGACTGAATATTTTATTACATACACAATTATTGCCACATGCTACCTAACACATTTTAACACAAGAAAAAATTTGGAAAAATCAAAGCAAGGTAGAACAAACAAAACCCTAAAAAAGACAAGGAGAAGCTGTTAATGATTACAAAATAATTTATACAGATCTTTTCGAAACCCATTAATGTTGCTGAAAAACACATCTACCTCAGGACATATTGCGTTATATTGGTTGCACATTCTAATTAGTGGACTATTCATAGACACGTTGTTATTATTAAAAGGAACATCAAATACTTTCGGAGTGCGTACAGATCGAGTGGGAATTTTAAAGTGTTATTGGCTTAACATTTCAGAATCAAAGTTACCTTTAACTATTTTATGTAAGGTCACAGAATATATATTAGTTGTACCAACAGAATTCCCACTGGCGAAACCCGTTTAAAGAATTAACGATTCATGCCACGATACTATAAAGTTCAAATTCCGACCGCGCAGTGCTAGGTGCCTACAATAGGGAACATGCAAATACAATATTAATGAAAATTTTGCTAATAAATTGTTAAAAAAATATAAAAGAAAGGCCACTGTAAGGTTATTATTTTATAAAATACTGTTTTTTAACAAAAAATATGAATTAAAAGTAGCTTGAAACGGAACATATTTCAAAACACCAATCAGCGTTCAGTGACGTCACACGTGCTTTTGACAACCATAGAGAAATATAATACATACTACTCGACTAAGCCAACTAGACGAATGTCAAAGCTTGCTCTCTCGCACTTGCGCACGTCGCTAGCAATGCATAAGAGCGAGAGAGCATGATTTGACAGTCGTCTAGTTGGCTTGGTCGAGTAGTACATATAAATGTTTGACAACTTTTTGAGAGGTTAAGGTTCACGAAAGTTTAATTGCATTTTTCCAATAAAAATGGAAGCTGGGTTTATCAAAGCAGACTCTACAAATACAAAGAGAATGTAATCACTACGTTTTATAGATATCTTCCAAAGTCATTGTTGACATTGTAGTATTTAACATTTTTTGTCGAAAGTGCAGAGTAAGTATTCCAGTGTAGAAATGAGAGGGACTAAAATGTGTAATATCATTTATTTACCTTCATTCAGCGGCTTCTATATATATAGCAGTTATTTTATTTCGGCTCAACAAGAGAATCTTAAAGCACAATGCCATCTGAATGTTCAACTCAAAAGAGAAGAAACATGTACTTACATACAATAAAAAGTTGAGTTACCATTCGAGTTACTCCAGAACACAAAGTACGTAAAGGAGGTTACGGTGTCGAGTTAAAGCTATTATAAATGAAACGCAAAGCTCAGTTCAGGCCTGCAAATGGAGCCTCCGATTACGTCCATCACAATATGTTATTATAAGAAGACTAAATTATACAGTACTACAGTGCCAGCGAACACGCCTAGCGTGCTACGTAATTTCATCCTGCAGTGCCGAGAGCACACCTAACATGTTTGCGTTTTTTATAGGGCGGCATAGCTGGGAACTATTAGAAAATAGTGGTGGTAATGAATGTGTTAATAGACGATGCGGCTAGCAACCCATCACTATTCTGGTTTCATTTTCCAATAATATACGCCAGAAAATGCTAAATGTGGCCTTTGGGTCTTATAAACTTAGGTACTGTCTAACCCGTAAGTGATATAGACATGGTTTATGTACATTATTTTCTAAAATGTTTGAGATAATAAAACTATATCATTTTGTAAATACAGTTTTTTATTTCATTTTAATTAAAGGTGATTGTAAATTGACAAGTGCACAGCAAATGATTCAGAAAAGCAAATTCGTGTAGTTTTCTGATCACTCTTTCAATGTGAATTCGAAGACTTTCAATCTTCTTTGACGTTCAGAGTGATCTTTTGAACTTTTCTTAGCCGAAAAATAACGCAAAATTAGGAAAGCCTTTGGGAAAGCCACTGAGGACAAGTACGATCAGGCCGCACAGCACGTAGTGATTATATTCTCTTTGGTGCACAGATATATTGATCAGGTGGGGAATTGTCAAACAGTAGTGACGTCATACAGACTATAGATCCGTTTTGGCGCCAAAATTTAAATTGTCAATTTTAAACCGCATTTTTTGCAGTAAATTCTAGTGTTTAATTTTTTTAAATATACTTGTGGTCTATTCTACATGGGGTTCTTCAAAATAAACACAAAAATAAAAATATTGCATCTTCCCTATTATATTTGCCTACATCTCCGCTCTCTTTCTATCGCATAACTCGTACCTTTTCTGAAGAAATCAGGGTTGTCTGTTTTTAAAAATAATATTATAATCTTTATATTTAATTAACTACATTTTATTTAACTCGAAATAATCTAAGATATTATGTCTTAGTCTGCGAATAATAAAAACTAAGGAAGAGTAACTCCGTCAAAAAACATGCTCCAAAATACTTGTCAAAAAAGTGTACCTTAGTTCACTTTTCATACATTTGCAATATTTAGGTGACCTTGAGCGGTATAAAGGCTGACATTACATGACAGTTCGAATGGAACCAAATTTAAAACTGTATTAGTATGGGAGTTACGTTTCCTTAGGTTTTATTATTCGTAGGTCTTAGTACTATGTAGATTTAATTATCATAAATTCGCGTGTAACTAGTTACGCGCACTTAGATTCAATAGGTACCGTATCTTAATTATTGAAACCGGTCTTATATTACCTGTTTAAAGTGTTTGTATAACTTAGTTATTTTTGTAAACAAATGAGGTTTCAAATAGTACGCATCACGTGTGTTTTTTGATGAAATACCTTTATTAATTATACGTCTACGAAGGTAACCCAACTAATATATTCTACTTCAACTAGTATTAAAAACTATTTAAATCATAAGTAATCGTAATTTGACTATAATAAATTGTACAAAATTTAAATCTATAATAAATAATAATAAAACAATTTAAAAAAGTTCTTAACTCTCATCGTCCTTAGGGAGCTTAAAGAAAGTTAAATTTGGTTCACATTCCGTGTTAAGACAGTTAAACACTGCGCAATATTTCTTTGCCCTTTTTTATTGTCCATTGTGATCAGATTAATTAATATCAATTCTGTGACAGCGAATAAATAAGTACGCAGGTAGGCATGCAACGATCAACTAACTAAAAACTCGTGCGCGCGCGTCACCGCTCGCCTGTGAGTCCCTACTGAAGTGCCCCCTTAGGGTACTTACAGTTCGATGCCTACAGGCGCGAGTGGGACAGGCCTGGTAACGTACATAAATCACTGATTAGTCTTCTAGTTTCAAGGCTTATCATGTGGAAGTACGTGAGTCGCTGGCTGTAATCTGGTAATTTGCGTCTCAGGCGGTATTTCGAACACAGTGACCTGATAAACCTTTGTATCGATTCTATACGGTCTTTGTGAGTGTTATAAATTGGAGACCACACCGATGAGCAGTACTCCAATATGGACCTTACCAGGGAATAGTACAACATTAGTAAAGTTTGCGGTTGCTTGAATGGTCTGGTGTAACGGAGAACAAAAGACAGTGTACGGTTAGCACATTCAGTTTAACTAGCCTTCTAACTTCACTGGAACAAATGCATAACCATGCGGACAGGTGAAGTATTGAGCACCTATTAATTACAATGTCTGTGTCCTGCAGGCGGTATATCCGGCAACACGGACGCCGATCCGGCGCGGTCCGGCAAGCCGGTGGTGGTGATCGACGACTGCCAGTTCCATCAGTGCGTGAAGCTCAGCAAGTTCGAGACGGAGCACTCCATATCGTTCATACCGCCCGACGGCGAGTTTGAGCTCATGAGGTAAAGGCAGAGAAGAAAAATAAACTTGAGAGGTGTCGAGGGACACCTGGATGGAACGAAGTTATTTCTTATGTACAAAAAACATGTATACACTCAAAAAATCGTCGCTACACCACACTGTTCAATGCGAGAGAGAGAGAGAAACACGTGACACTTTTGTGTCATTACAACTTGAGAGTCTCCCAGACAGACGCGGCCTGCGGTGGCGGTGGCGGTGGCGGTCAGTTGGATGGCTTGGCCGCGTGGCCGCGTGTGTCAGTGTCGTTCTAGAGCTCTCAAGTTATACAACTGACCGCCACCGCCACCGTAGGCCGCGTCTGTCTGGGAGACGCTTTTTAGTCTAGCCTCCTTTCGCGACGTGCGATAAGGAACTTCATTCCAATAATGAGGGGCCAGTTAGACATAAAATATAGATTTTTGAATCCATCTCCTAGTATGTCATGTTTTTTTAACCCCTTCATTTCCAAATTATGCTTCGATCACTTCATAGTTCATACTCAACTTATAAATTGATGAGAGCAATATAATGTGAGACAATTGTAGCTATAGCTAAATACGAATTTCTGTTCTTTGTGAATTCTGTTCTTTGTGATCAATTTTTGAATTCTGATCAAAACCGACGTTAATAAAATAAAAACAAATGTCATGTAGGTATTAATTCAGTTACATGTACAGTATTAAAGCCATATTATTACGATTTTAGACTGCAGTAATACAGGAATATAATATTAAATATACCTTTGCTGAAGCAAATAAAAAATTGATGCTATTACTTTTCCAGATACCGTACCACCAAGGACATATCTTTGCCGTTCCGTGTGATTCCCCTCGTACGTGAAGTTGGTCGCACCAAGATGGAGGTGAAAGTGGTGCTGAAGTCCAACTTCAAGCCGTCGCTGCTCGGCCAGAAGATAGAAGTGAAGATCCCCACCCCGCTCAACACCAGCGGCGTGCAGCTGATATGCCTGAAGGGCAAGGCTAAATACAAGGCATCAGAGAACGCTATTGTTTGGAAGTGAGTATATAAATAATTCTTGCTTAAATGTTTTTGGCTAAAAAAATTCAGCATTTTAAGGCACTACATAATTATTGAAAAGGCAGGAGAAAACAAGTGATAAAAAGATTATTCTGTGTCAACATGCAACCACAATTTCATTGTCTTTCAACATCTTTCTAAAGGTTTTTCTTACGTTGAGGATTAATGATGATTTTAAGGCCTGGGAATTGGAGTGTTTTAACTTTTTTATCTCAAGGAGTTGCATAACTGTTGCAGCCTTAGCATGTCTACAGTAGAAATGCGAAAATATAGAAACACTGCAGAGATAAACTGAAGGTACCGTTTTGAATTTTGATCTTTACTGCGGCTAACCATGACCAACAAAAATTTTTTTTTTTTACATAGACTATAGTCTATTTCATAAAGTGGCATTTTATTTGAATTTATAGACCATTGTCTATACTCTATGTCATAAAGTGGAATTTTATTTGAATTTTTGTCGGTAGCGGTTAGCCGCGGTAAATATTGGAACAGTACCTTCAGTTTATCTCCGCAGTGTTTCTATATTTTCGCATTACTACTGTGGCCATGCTAAAGCTGCTTGTATTACAAGGGTTACCGCTTATCATCAGGTGATATCAGTTGTTTCCAGATTAAAAACATAAACATTGTATTTCTAGGATCAAGCGCATGGCGGGCATGAAGGAGACCCAGCTGTCGGCGGAGATCGAGCTGCTGGAGACGGACACCAAAAAGAAGTGGACCCGCCCGCCCATCTCCATGGGCTTCGAGGTGCCCTTCGCGCCCTCCGGATTCAAGGTATGGCTCTACGAGTACTTAGAACTCCTTGATGTTGTAGATGTCTATTAATTGACCTGGCAAACATTATTTTGCCATATGAATTATTTCTAGTATCAATATAAAAAGTAGATAAAAACCTATTCTCAGGCCTAGCGAATGTACTATCAGAGAAGTTGATTCCTATGCAGATCGGGGACCTACGTAGTTTGGTTGCGTTACATCAAACCCAGCCGACAGATCACAAATTGACATATTCGACCAAATAACGTTGGTCTATCAACTGCATAGGAATCAATTTCCTCGATGGTACATACAAAATTTCATTGAAATCGGTTTAACTGTTTTGGAGGAGTTCACGCACAAACACTGTGACACGAGAATTTTATATCCTTATTAGATTTGTCTATTATTGTCTTTCTGAATAATGTGTACATCTATCTTCTATCTATATATATAAAACTCAAAGGTGACTGACTGACATGGTGATCTATCAACGCACAGCCCAAACCACTGGACGGATCGGGCTGAAATTTGGCATGCAGGTAGATGTTATGACTTATGATGTAGGCATCCGCTAAGAAAGGATTTTGATCAATTCTACCTCCAAGGGGTTTAAATACGGAATTAAAGTTTGTATATAATAATATTAATAATACTGTTTAACGCTAGCGAAGCCGCGGGCAAAAGCTCGTTCTATATGATATCTATGCCTTTGACTACCTTTGACCAATAGAATAAAAAAAAAGTCGACACATTGCTTAAAAAAGTAAAATATTCAAGCAATCTCCCGTAATACAACACATAATATAATGGCTGTTACCCGCTTCTTGCATAGTCATTTGGACGAACCTTGTAACTTACCTGCTTCATCATCTGGCTAACTTTGTAAGTATAAGTATACGTAAAATTCAAATTTTTTTTATTGCAAATCATTTTTCGAGTCCTAAAAGCTACATTTATGCAAAAAACGTAAATTTTCAAAAATGTTACTTAACTCATTCATCCACTCACCTCTTCAATTATTATGTAAGTACTGCAAAATGTGAACATGATCACACAAACATTTTAATAAGATTCATTTTTATTTACATGAAAGAAAAATACATATTTAAATCATTCATCATACTCCTGCAAAAACTCATCTAAATCATACAACATGGTGGAACATATAATTTATAATTAAGTATATAACTGTTCCTTTAGGCTGGTTTTAGTGTCACGCGGACCGTCGGTACGGATCGCTCCGTATAGACCGATCTGTATGAAGCTTTAATGAGTAATGCGGACGGGTCCATACGGATTCATCCCGCATAGTATCTAAAACCCTCCTTAAAGCTTCATACAGATCGGTCTAAGCGGAGCGATCCGATACGACCAATAGTCCGGTGACACTAAAACCAGTTTCATACATAAAGGTACCAGTAAACGTCCATTTCAAAACAATTAACAAATATACAGTGATTAGATGTACTTGCAGCTCGTTAGTACACAGAAGAGATAATTTTTGGGTGAGGTATATCACTTGATCCAGCATATTCTGTCAAATGCCTCTTGATAGACCGGGGCGATTGGAGTCTTGCTCGTCATGACATTGTACTTCCTTGTAGCTGACCTCCAGCAAGCAGGACAATCTTTCCAATCTTGAGATCTAAAAAGTTATATGTATATTTATAGTAGTTATGCTAAATCTTACAAATAATAAAGACAATAAATAAAAACACTACCAGCAGTATCATAATATATTGGAGATTGAAAATTAAAAATATCAATAAGATAAAATTTAATACATGTTTCACTTATATGTCGATCTTGTCTTACTATGTGTTCTTGTAGTATTTATATACAATAGACTAGTCACAAGAAAAACATAATCTTGTATGACACTTCCTTCACTGGTTGGGTTTACTCTGTCTTGATTCTTGAAGCAGTGTTAAATACTGAACAGAGCACAGAATCTTTCTGCTTTACTCTAAAATCTAAATGGTTTCACTGCTAGAACATTAAGTACCTACTTGTGAAATCAAAGACTTAAGTCCTTTAGAATGCAATCCCGCAAGATAATTTCAATCCCGGTACTTGCGGGACTGAACCATCACTTGTCTTGATAGACCCCGTTTTATTCTATACTCAAATAGAACAAACTTTCTGGCACACTTTTAGGGAGCGACCGCACGCAGATTTTATTTTCAAATAATAAAATATAATAATGTAAATAATAATTTCTAATAACTGCAATAGTAAAAACATGTTTTTTTAGAATATATATATATATATATATATATATATATATATATATATATATATATATATATATATATATATATATAAGTGGCAATTTTCGTTGTCACTTTATAACTCAAGAACGGGCTCACCTATCCAAACAAAATTTTCAGGGTTTGTTCGGACTACTTAGTAGATAGTTTATGTGAAGTTTGCACAAAATCGGTCAAGTGGTTCTTCATTTATCACATTTTTTGTGACAAATGAATTCAATAAATGGTTAGATTTTTTAGACGGCGAAATATTTTTTGTTTTGTTGTATAGGGTATGATCGTGGATTGGTTTTAATGAACTTATGAAATATCTGCTTGTGTTTTATGAAATATCTGCAAATATTATCTAAGAATCTATTTGAAAGACCGTAAATGAAAGAATTTTAGCTTATTTTTAAAGTTATTAATAACAAAAAAACTTCCGGAATTTTTATTTATATGAAAAAATCATTAGATTCTCTATGGCTAAAGAAAAGTTATAAGCCAACAAATCTATATTTCGTTTTAAGAAACTGAAAATTTATTCGAAAAAGACAAAATCTTTGACATTTTCTTCCCAATAGAAATATTCGATACTTGGTATAGAGTACCTAAACTAGACCTAAACATACATTTTTTGAGCCTTTCCCAGATTTCAAATTTCAGATTTCAAAGGCCCCGTGTTCTTTGTAATTTCAAGTAATCTTTTGTTCTAACTTACTAGAAAATCTTTGAAAATAATGTATTCCAATACTGCAATCTGGAAAATGTGAAAGGTTGTTTTTTCACGAGTTTGGAAGATTGATAATAAAATTATTGATAATGATAACACCTAATGGGACGAATAATGGCTCTTCAGAGCCAGTCGAGGATGGTTAATCAACGCAGAATTTCCCAAATACGTGATTTTAGTATATCGAGATGAAATTTGAGCTGGGGTGTTTATCAGCACCAGCATCAGAGACGATCTTAGTGATACTATGGCCGATAACTCCGCCGTTTGTTGACGGGTTTCCAGAATTCTTTTGTTATTGTATAAGATGTAGTCCGAATTTCGTAACATGTTAACAAAAGTGGTGATCTGATGGTGCGATTCATTAGAAATCGAGGGGATCTAAAAGGAGGAAACTAGCTGACCCGGGAAACATTGTTTTGCCATTTAATTTTTTTTTCTAGTATCAATATAAAAAGTAAATAAAAATTGTCAGGCCTAACGAATGTACTATCAGAGAAGTTGATTCCTATGCAGATGGGGGACCTACGTAGTTTGGTCGCGTTACGTCAAACCCACCCGACAGATCACAATTAACATTGAATTAATTTGATCGACCAAATGACGTTGGTCTGTCAACTACATAGGAATCAATTTCCTCGATGGTACATAGCATTATAATCGGTTGAACCGTTTTGGATGAGTTCGCGCACAAACACTGTGACCCGAGAATTTTATATACATATTTGACTAGATGACATGGCAAACGTCAGTACTCAGTTTGCCATGTAAATTATTTCTAGTATCAATATATTATATCAAAAAGCAGATAAAAATTATTCTCAAGTCTAACGAATGTATGTACCTACCTATGCAAAATTTCATTGAATAGGTTTTGAGCAGTTCGCGCACAAACATTGTGACATGAGAATTTTGTATATTTTAATCCGACAAATGTTAATATATTTTACGCAAATACACACAAAAACTAACCAAATTCGGACGTGGACGAAGACGTGGCTAGTAGATTAAGTATATTAAATAAAGTTATAATATTTTTGTAACAACTACAGCTTAGGAATTCTAACCAGATCGATCCAGTAGTGTCAGAGCCTATTCGATTTCGATAAATAATTAATAAACATATTATCATTGTGACATTTTGAATGCGTTGGGCGAGTGCGGGGGGTATGAAGTGCGCGGGTGAAAACCGATTTTTTTCTGTCATTGGTCGCCCTCTTAACAAAGTTACAGACAACATCCAGCAATAAACATTAAAAATTATTGTCAAATCTAACCCTTTGTCCAGCCTCCGATCAATGATTAACCGTGCTCGTTTCAGGTCCGCTATCTAAAAGTGTTTGAGCCCAAGCTGAACTACTCGGACCACGACGTGATCAAATGGGTGCGCTACATCGGCCGCTCCGGACTCTACGAGACACGATGCTAACTGGCCCCGCAACGCACTGGCTATGTATGTATCCATTCGTTCTATCAGAGAAATTGATTCATAGTTAGAGTAGATTGGCGGAACTAGGTGAGTTGGTCGGGTTAAGGTGCCGGTTGGCAGCGGGCGACATGAAGCAACCGCAGACGACGTGTCGTCGCGACACTACTGGTTTGTATGTATTTCCATGAAATACCCTCCGCAGCTAGCGACACGAAGTCTAGCGATACATTCATAGAAGTACATAGAAACCAGTAGTGTCGCGACGCCACATCGTCTGCCACAATTTCATGAAGTCGGCTTCCAACTTTGTACCTTTATGTTGTATGTGACTAATATTGATATCCCGATTAAATAAGCTGGGTCCGCTATTCATGAATCTAGTGTTATGCTAAGTATTCACATACGGTTTTGCTCGATCGAGTAATCACGTCGAGCAAAATCCGCGGTTTGGGCTTTCGTCCACACATTCAGCATTGCTCGATAGTTTTATTCTAAATCCATATATTTAATTCCATTGAGCCGGCTCGATGAGAGCTTTCGAGCTTTGAGTTTTGCGATCCACACACTAATTATTAGTCGATTTGGAGTAAAACTATCGAACAAAACCGTATGTGAGTACCATTATTTATATTGAAAAGAGTGACAAAAGAACTTAAGTCAATTTTATGTGTTTGTGGACAGCCTCTAATAACACTAACGAGTGCAGGATCGCCTGAAAGGAAGCAATAAATATCGATTATGGGTAGAAAATTTTACTGCAAAAGTTTAACTAAATAAGGTTTTCTAAACTTTTGCATCTACAGTAAATTCCTATATTGTTATAATTTGAATATAAACCTTTCAAACTAATATATTGTACAGCAATTTCAGAACTTACAACTTACTATTACATTTTTCAGGATACTTCACGATGGATCGGATGTTGAAAGAATACAAGTTGAAATAATATATTATAGTATTTTTTGTATATAATTTCCACGAAAATATAACTATAGATATTGTATATCAATGAATTTTTACGTTTCTGAGGTATTCAAGGTATTTATGGATTAATTATAACGAAATATTCAGTAATATGTATCGCTTATAAAATATTAAACAGTATAATACTTAGTATATAACTATGGTTCTAAGAATCTCACAATAAATTGGTTAAAGCACGAATGAAAATGTGTGTTGGGAAATCTAAAACGCACTTTTGTAATGTACAGTCGTAGGCAGCCGCTGTTTATCATTTTGAACCATTTGCTATGGTAATAAGATCGCATAATTCTTGTTAGCGGTTGTACAATGAATTGGTCAACTTTTTGAACGTTAATACCCAGTTTATTTTTATATCTTCTTTAAATCTTTATTATTACCAGACAATAATTACATTACTGTTTTTTTTTTAGTAAAAATGAGATTTCATCTGTATTATGTGTTTATTTTGGAAAATGTCTCGAGCTAGCTGGGGCTAGTTTATTATGTATTAAAGATGTCGGCATTAATATATTGCTATCATTCCTTATAGCTAATAATGTTAACTCAATAGATTTTAATATAAACCTTGAAGTTTTATTGTTAAATCTACTTTAACCAACTTGTTAATAAAAATATTGTTACGCACTGGGCTACCCATGTTTGTATCTTTGTCTGAGCGTTGAAAATGCTGCTTGACAGACAAAATACAGCAAGCAAATAATATTTTTATTAACAAGGTCATAAGTTAAGCACGACCTTAAATTATTTTTAGTGAATTTACAAGTAACTAGCATAGAAGAACGTAATATATGTTTAAATTATCTTTGCGTACTCACATGTTTATAAGATCTTATACAAAGATTAAATAAAAAAACTGCATTGCCAGAATCAAGCTTCTTGTTTTAATACGGTATAAGGTTTATTAAGGTTATTTTTTAAACTTGGAACATTGCAAAGCAGTTTTAGAGTCCTATCAGACAGAGAGCGGTCACGCATTCAAGCGTTCTGACTTCTGCGTTCGCATTATACGTTCGAGCGGTCAATCAGTATAGTCACACATGACGCGGTCAGAACGCCCCCTGTGTGAGTATATCTACGTAACGTAATACAACACAAAGAACGCAAAACTGACCGCTTGAACGCTTGACCGCATGAGCGCTCTCTGTCTGATAGGTCCCTTATAAGTTTCTGAAACATTTTGGAAGTATAAAATAACATAAGGTTTCTCCTGGTCTTAGATGCGTATATTTAGTATGTATACTGTGTTGGAATAGACTAGGTAAGTAGGTATGTGTATGGGCAAAGCTTCATTATGTACAATAAATGTTTAAAAATATATTATGTGTTTTATTACTGTCACCACTCGTGTAGTCGTACCCCCAGAATTTGAAACTTCGACCATGCAAGGTGGTATGGAACAAGCCGAAGTTGACAGCTTTAGTTAATGGCTGAGGTATGTACTATCAAAGAAATATGTATAATATTAGGGCCACCGCACATTAGAAACACGACAGTTTTTAGACAATCTTGTTTCACATAGACGAGTGCTTTACGATTAAAGAGAAACAGTTGTGTCTACCACGTGGCGCAGACCAAGACGAAACTGTTTTGTCTACGACGACGCAACGCATACAATTGTATATTCATCAATAGAGAACGCTCGGATCAGACTAGGTAAACCGCTAGCTAGACAGTTTTGTCGTTGATGTGCGCGCTTGCATGTAGGTAATTACACTTCAAAGGGAAGCCGACAGTCGTTAGTCAGACTTGTCGCCGTGCAGTTCTTGTACACATTATGCTCGATTTACACGGGTGACTATAACGGGTCGATTTTAGTCGCGCGGCAAGTCACCAGTCGAATCGCCTGTCCAACCAATCGCCACCCCATTTATACACTCTACAACAGCGGTCGTCTTACTTGCGGCCCGTGAATGTTTTGTGAATAATAATGATGTGTATCAAAAACAATATTTTCTAATACTGCCACTAGTTATCGCTACTTAAGTACGTAGCTGTTTGTGCCATTTTTAATAAAAACTTATTACCTTTCAATTTGTGTAGGTATATTGAGCTTCTAGGGTTATAGGGTTAATACGATTATGAGGTCTGCGGCCCGCCTTTAGTTTGTTTTGCCACCTTGTGGCCCTTGCCTGCCAAAAGGTTGCCGACCGCTGCTCTACAAAATCACCTGTGACTAGTGCCGACAAACTATGTATTTGCAACAAGCGATCGCTTGCGATTGAGCGTTTACACGGTCGATTTTAGTCACCAGCCGCAAACTGTCTTGTCTCTAATGTGCTCTCTCTCTTACTGCAATGTTTTCAAGCTAGAGGCAGCACCAGCACAGATGGTAAACCATAAGTTTTGTTCGAAGTTTCACAACGTCAACAGTATTCTGATATGACCTGTACATGTCGGACTATTTACTGCATATGCTAGTAGCGCCCTCTGCTCCGACATTTGCGAAATATTGTCTATTGATTCGCCTGCGTAATTATAACAACCCACAGAAACGCAATGCATGACAAAGCAGCGTATCTATACCTACTAATATCATAAAGCGGAAGAGTTTGTTTGAACGCGCCAATCTCAGGAACGTAGGTCCGATTTTAAAAATTCTTCCAGTGTTCGATAGCCCATTTATCGAGTAAGGCTATATACTTTAATATAGGCTATATTTTATCACGCGACTAATAGGAGCGAAGAAATAGAGGAAAATGTGGAAAAAACGGGGGGAAATTATTTGAAAGGGCTTATCTCACGAAATAAGTACTGGAGCGATTTTTCTGTTACTTGGTACAAAAGTAAACTAGGTGAAGGATCATAGCCATTGCACAAAAAATAGCCTAATTTGTCTGTGAAATATCTAATTTACGCGGGCGAAGTCGCGCGGAACGTCTAGTCTATTTATCAAAATTCTAGAACTTTAACAACTTACCTACTCATCAGTCATCAGTAATCAACTTTAATATTTATTAATTTTGAATGAAATCCGTTCTACCAGAAAAAAGGTAAGTGTAGGGTGTGTACTGTATACCTATCGACCCCTGTACCTATACGTAGACTTCACCCATACAAAAATTTAAAAAAGTACTCTTTCAGCGATGCTACTTTCACAGTTATAAAGTACATATTATACACCCTAAATTATTATTGTTATTACGTTGTTTTGTTACAGTGTAGGTACCTATATGTAAGCAATAGGAATAATAAATAGATAGGTAAGTACCTATATTGCGTGGAAGAGTTATTTCCTAGGATGGGAAATCCTTACAAACTCTTGTGCAAATTATTCAAAGCAGGATAATTTACTGAATATCCTTTGTCATTTAATCTAAGAATGAAATCCTTAAATAGGACATGTGTACAACCGTAGAATGAGAGCGACAAAGAGTTAACTGTGAATATATTTTAAAGTATAAAACTTGTGTCTCAGAAGAGAAGTAATAATAAAATTAAGAGCACGAGATTCGCCGTCGGATTTATGTGTGTTTACGCAAACTTTCCCGTGCGGCTATTACGTGTGGAACTGCTCGACGCGATTAAACTCTTAAGAAAAGAGCGCATTCCTCTTTGAAAACCAGTGTGACCACTTTTAGTAGATTTCTACTTTTTTGGTAGATTTGAGGCAAATTGAACTGCGATTCAGTAGTGCAAAATCATTTAGTAGATTTCAGTAGAAAATCGGGATTATGGAACAGTTTTACATCATAATCCAAAATGCAAGTATCAAGGCAAAAAAATAACCTCTTGGTCCATACAAAACACAAAACTGGCAACACAGAAAGGTGGGAAGTCTTTCAGGGAATTTCCCGTAACTAATACAGCGATATACCGGTCTCTTTTCCACATACAATGATAGAATAGGAGGACATTGATCTGTCATTCAATATTTTATTGGTCATTTCTTAGTCGGTGTTTTTATTGTTTCAAGTATAATATTTCGTTAACCTGAAAACTTAAGGGGCCGGGTTACCCTCGAAATTCTCCTACATACGTAATACCAAAATCATTTTGTCATACGAAAATATTTAACATGTTTGAGTTATTTTTCAGCTTAAAATAATAATTACCTAGGTTCCTGAACAAAAATTAACTTCAAAATATTTAAACACAAAATTTTTTTTTTGTGTATAATTTTTTTTTACTAAATTTACTACTAAATATTTAAACACAAAAAAATAGAGTAAAACACTAAAAATATATAAATAAATAGTTTTACTACAAAATATTTAAATACTAAAAATATTTTTTAGTTGAAATATTTTGTAGTAAATTTAATATTTATTTTTATATTTTTTAGTGTTTTACTCTATTTTTTAGTGTTTAAATATTTAGTTGTAAATTTAGTAAAAAAAAATTATACACAATTTTTTTTTTAACTTTAACTTTAACCACGCCTCTGGTGCACCAACCCATAAAGAGTCCGGTCTCTATCGGCACGCAATACCTGCCAAGCGGGAGCCGGAGCTGGATTAATAATTAAGGAGCATGGGGGTTAGCCTTACACTTTACGCAAATAACTTAACAAATGCCGTACACAGATTTTATTTCGCCAACTTTATCTTGAGTGTATTATATCATCAAGTATCAACGTTTTGTTTTTTTTTATGAAATAAGGGGGCAAACGAGCAAACGAGTCACCTGATGGAAAGCAACTTCCGTCGCCCATGGACACAAGCAGCATCAGAAGAGCTGCAGGTGCGTTGTCGGCCTTTTAAGAGGGAATAGGGTTATAGGGGAGTGCAGGGATGGGAGGGGAAGGGAATAGGGGAGGGTACGGAAGGGAATAGGATAGGGGATTGGGCCTCCGGTAAACTCACTCGCTCGGCAAAACACAGCGCACGCGCTGTTTCACGCCGGTTTTCTGTGAGAACGTGGTATTTCTCCGGTCGAGCCGGTCCATTCGTGCCGAAGCATGGCTCTCCCACTTTTGACATGTGTTTGGATTTCGAACTCTCTTCTTTACCTGATTACGACGAGGCCAAAATAAAAAGTTATGTTATTGAGCTCTTTGTTAGGTACTTTCATCATCATGCAGTTATCTTCATTTCACAGTAGCGTCTGAATATGTCTGATTCCTAATCTCAATGATTATAAGATTTAATTAAAATGGTACCGTAGATTTACCAAATAACAAATTAATATTGCGAATTACAACTTACAAACAAAAGATTTAAACAAACTATACCTATTAGTTATTACCTACAGGCTACAAGGTCGTGTCTTTGTCTCAGACATTGAAAAATATATGACAGATAAAGACAGCGGACTTTGAATAATAAGAATGTCCTTTCTCGGTCCTTAAAGTATCTCCATACCATGTCTTCAAAAGCGGTTCAGCGGTTTTGACATAAAGAAGGTAACAGTCAGACAGACAGACAGACACACTTTCGCATTTATAATATTAGTATGGATGTTCGAGTTTCTGTTGCGTGTAACAGTGATTCTTAATATAATATTGAGAGTTATTTTAAAAACAGAATAATTATGAAAATTTAGACTACGCACAAAATATATTTTGTTAATTTTACCAACCCTACCGCACAAGCTAATAACAGAAGCTAATAGACGACTTTTAGCATGAGACTGCGCGGATTTGGATATCTTTGTTATTGCAAGTCGGTTCATTTCGCCCGCACTCGAATGACACTTCAAAAATCACTTCACTCTTCAGTGATTTTATTCCTCGCGTTTTCATTATACTGCACAATTTATGGCGCATTTTCATTGGTCGATATGGTCCGCATGCGGGGTGCGGGAGATTTCTGGGCCCGCATTCGGAGAACCGTTTTCGTTAGTCGATAGGGCCCGTATGTCATTCAACTACAACAGGCATTTGTGAATCGAAATTGAATAATGAAAATGTATTGGACTCGCGTCCCGCAAGCTGTATAATATCGACCGATGAATTTCATTGGTCGATATCACGGTCGGTATAAAGCACGCAGGCGGTGTAACGAACACGTATCGACTTGTAACTGTCATTAGTTGTTATCTCGGCTGCGGGGACTCCCCGTATGATGTATATCGAACGAGTTAACGACAGTGAAAATGCACCAGTAATCTAATGGCACATTTTCACTGATCGACAGGGCCCGCATGCGGGGTGCGTGAGATTTCTGAAACGCATGCCACGACCAATGAAAATGCGCCATTAGTTGTTGTGTCCCCGTATGCTGTATACCGTACGAGTTAACGACTAATGAAAACGCGCCATTACTTAATACACGTATAAATTCAAATTTAAATACTTACCTACCTAGTTTAGTAATCGTTAAGACATATCTCTGAGTTCCTGTGTAAATTATGAACACAATGGTAAGTATACGAATTGCGAATAAATAAAATACTATACGAATAAAAAAAAGAAAAACTACACGAAGTCCTTGTCTGATAAGTCGAAAAAGTCTCTTATAGAAGGCTATAAGGGCGTCCACAAATTACGTGAGGTGTTTTTTTTTAATTTTTGACCTCCCCTCCCCTCCCCTGGTGAGATTTCTTGAGATTTTATTCAACCTATTTATTCCCCCCCATAAATCTCACGTGAGATTTTTTAAAATGTGGGTTTCTTACGTAATCGTTTGGTTTGACAGTCACTAGATTTTGTTTCGAAAGAATTTGTGAATGATCTTAATCGCATAACGATTACGCTTACGATACAATCTTAAGCATACGTACAATCTGGATGAAATGGACCAAAATAGTATTATTTTGTTGAGAAAAAAAATTACGTGAGAGCCCTCTCCCCAACGTGAGATTAAATGAGATTTGACTCGACCCCCTCCCCCCCCTAAACACTGAGGTGTTACGTGAGCGTAATTTGTGGATGCCCCCTAATATTGCATAATATAATATTACATGGTAACTATTTAGTAATCTGTAGTAACTTCTTCCTTAATTATATCTATTTAATGTATTACTTAGTCAGGAAAAACGTTAACTAAAGCCTCTTAAACTAAAACCTTAAAAAAATATACCAAGGTAAGTATTTTTATTATCCACTCAGGAATATTACTCAGCAACTCAATTTATTATCCTTCACAATTCACCTAGCAAAGAAGTAAAACATCGAAATTGTGGGATTAGCAAAAATGCCGACAACCGCCAATTTTATAACGTAATGTAGAGGCTATTTGGTTTTTTCAATCGACAATCACCGCTCTGGCTGCAGGCCAGTCAATTTCCCTAAAATGAGCACACAAATGAAAAAAATGCATCTCCAAAAATGAGATTAGTGGATAAAATGCATTTCATATTAGGGGTCGACTCGGTTGTTTTTTTCGTTTTATCTCAAAAGTAATACATATAAATATAATATACAGTAGTCTCTATCTGTATCTTGATTCTTGTCAATCCAATTTCAATATCTATGTATAGGTATATCAGAATCTGATGGCAAAAAGTGAGAAATTAAATTGACTCTAGCAATACCGGGGTAATAGGAATAAAAATTTTTCATCTTTTTTAATTCCTTTAGCGGTTTATTTTGTGTGTAAAACATGAAAATATAAATATTTATCCAACGATCAAGGATATTTTTTGAAAATCTGCTGTCAAAAATTGCCATCAGATTCTGGTAGATCTATAGTTTTGTTTATCACGTCCCTGTCTCTAATCTAGTCTCTGTCTTCAAAGTTCAAACTAAAATGCACGATTCGGACTCATGAAGTTGTAGATGAATAAGACGATTAAAGCAGTACTTGTGATGATTATTTACAATTTTCTGGGCGAATTCAACACTCTTCAAAATTCTTACCTATTAGCCGTAGTTATTATTAATAGCTAGTAACTTTAATAAATATTTGCTGCACTTCATACACACGCAGTGGCGTAACTATAACATCCGGGGCCCGTGGCAAATTGATGGGCCCCTATCAGTAAAAATCGTCACGTTAATAATAAAACATTATATAAAAAAGGGGTACGAACCTTTGTTATCTAGCCGCCGGCTATCTTGATTTTTTTTCAAAATTTCCGAGCTCGATAAAAGTGGTAGGTATATTTGGATACTTAGGATACTTATACAAACAAAAAATGTAATATAACATGGTATCCTAAAGTGTCACGTTTCTGAGATATTTGGAAGTAAAGATCGCCATTTGTGTCCTTTGGATTCATACTTTTATCGTGCTCGGAAATTTTGAAAAAAAAAAATTAAGATGGTCGGCGGCTAGATACGCCATACAAAAATGTTCGAACCTCTTTCTGCCCTTTTGGTTCGGGGACCCGTGCCATTTTGCCAGCCCTGCCACCCTATAGTTACGCCACTGTACACGTGTTTTTTGACGTGGGAGAGCCATGCTTCGGCACGAATGGGCCGGCTCGACCGGAAATACCACGTCCTCACAGAAAACCGGCGTGAAACAGCGCTTGCGCTGTGTTTCGCCGAGTGAGTGAGTTTACCGGAGGCCCAATTCCCTACCCTTCCCTATTTCCTTCCCTACCCTCCCCTATTACCCCTTAAAAGGCCGGCAACGCACCTGCAGCTCTTCTGATGCTGCGAATGTCCATGGGCGACGAAAGTTGCTTTCCATCAGGTGACCCGTTTGCTCGTTTGTCCCCTTATTGCATAAAAAAAAAGTTACTCCTGTCTTTGTGTTGAGCGAACAAGAAACACCTGATTTACTCTACTCTCTGACATTACACTGTGGTTTTTCTATATAAAAAGCGAACTTTGAACCTCAAACGTGAACAGCTAAGCGCGTTCGGAAGACTCCTGTGTGGTTCCGTATGCATTATAAACGGCGCAGACGTGAGGGAGGGGGTCACATTGTGGTATAATGGCGTATGGTTTCATAATAAGCTGTGTTATACTTGTGGTACGTATGTTTTGACTGGCTTTCATAATGTTAAGTTAGCCTTATCAAGTAATTGTTTGAAACGATAGAAATTGCAGGTAGTCGTCTATTTCATTTTCACTCCATCAGGACCTAATCCTTACATCATCAGTACTAATATTTTAAATTCAAAAGTATGTCTGTTTAACCAGGGCCCCCGCTACCATATGTCAAATTGTGGAATGCACAGGGGCGCCATCCTCTAGGGACGCCAAATCGCCATCTTTAGGGGCGCCAAAACCAAGGACCAAAAAAATTTGCCTAAAGGGGCGCCAAAATCCTTTTTTTGCACACAGGCGCCAGTAGCCCTTACCGGGGCCCTGTAAACAAAAGATAACAGAGTACAGACAGTTAAACAACTGTCTGTACTCTGTTATCTTTTGACGTTAAAATCACTGAACCGATTAGAGTGAGATATTTTGAGTCTCGAGAAAGGATCTAGTAATTGAAACTTAGTGATGAATTACATATTGTATTAAAATATATTTTGCTTGTCTTTTCATCGGTCTGTCACGGTCGCGGTACTTATTCAAAGACATGACTAGTTATTACCTACATTATCTAGGCATATAGTAATTAAACATTGAACTTTTCGGCGCTTGTATTTAATGGTTATCAGATAATGGCCGCCTGTCCGCGCCAGCGCCGAGAGATTTACACCAGTCTGTATTGTGCCGATTAAATTATAGTTTTGTGGAAGTTTGCAGTGAGTAATCAGCTAAAAGACTACTATACTAGCTCAACTAGCTGTCTATAGCAGCGGAACCTTGTTTGGTGGCGGAACCCTTTTAATAAGTGACATTTTTGACGGACCCCTTTGCGGAGCCCCCAATAAAATTTAAAATACGTGTGGCACTCGGAGACTGCCGCGGTAAAGCTATTGCTGTTAGCTGCAGCTAGTCTACAAGCATACGTCTAGGCCAGTGGTCCCCAACCTTTTTTTCATGCGGGCCACAAACGTGTTTTGGTCGTGGTGGTCGGGCTGCAACAAAATTTTTTAGGTTATAATGTTCTTCAAAATTAACGATTTAAAAGTGAAAAAATTCACTATTTTCACGATGAATTTACATTATTTTGCCGGTGGGCGTGGATTTCAAAATGGTTTAACATCAAGCGGGCCACAAATAAAGCCCCGGTGGGCCGCATGCGGCTCGCGGATCGCGGGTTGGGGATAGCTGGTCTAGGCAACTACACAAACACCGAGTCGAAGTCTGCTAACCGAAACGACATCAAAAGAGTGTTAAGTTTATTTTCGTTACGGAATTTTTTGATTCTGTCGCCGCACTTAAAGCCCGGGATAAAAGCTATGCAATAGTTTAATAGTGAGGGAGCCCTAGAACAATTTTTTTTGTGATTCTGATTACTAACAAGCTATTTTTTTGTGAGTAGCTACATTTTGATAAGACGAACAACATTTTTATTTTAAAAGTAACCTTGTCCTACAAATAAAACAATCCATATTTTAGGACCATCAAGTCAAAGTATGAAATCCTTTCTATCTTTGTTAGCTACCACTTTCGAGATTTTTCGAAAATAAAAATGTTGTTCGTCTTATCAAAATGTAGCTACTCACAAAAATTAGCTTGTTAGTAATCACAAAAAATTTTGCTCTAGGGCTCCCGTACTTTCTTTAAATAAATTGTCTCCATGCAGGCGTCTGACGACATATCTAATTATTATTTTTAACAAAAAATTAAAACCGACTTCCAAGGTAAAAACAATAACATCCTTATAATATGAACTAAAAAGTATTAAATAATTTTTCCTATCGAATAGTGCCTTTTTCCGAATTCGGCAAAAACTCAACTATTTCTGTACTCAATCCTTCATCATTTTGAAGTCGGTACCAGATATAGCTGAATCTTCAGTCTGCCAAAATATTTGAAACATTTGTAACTGGCACCGACTTCAAAATTATGAAGGATTGAGTACAGAAATAGTTGAGTTTTTGCCGAATTCGGAAAAAGGCACTATTCGATAGGAAAAATTATTTAATACTTTTTAGTTCATATTATAAGGATGTTATTGTTTTTACCTTGGAAGTCGGTTTTAATTTTTTGTTAAAAATAATAATTTCACTCTTTTTAGTTTTTAGTTACCTAGTAAGTAGTAAACTATCGCGTACTGTGTACTATCAAAGAAGTTGATTCCTATGCAGATCGGGGAGCAGTTTGGTTGCGTTACGTCAAACCCAGCCGACAGATCACAATTAACATTGAATTGACATATTCGACCAAATAACGTTGGTCTATCAATTATTGCATAGGAATCAATTTCCTCGATGGTACGTAGAATAATACACCTGTATTATATTATTTTACGTATCTTATTACAAGCTCACCGGTGAGCGAGACACAATAGAATAACAATATATTTCCAAGAATCCACGATCGAAGGATACAAACTATTAGCAACAAATCATAAGTATCGTGCAGAGACCGGTCTCGAACGCTTCAACTCTCAAGCGGCCACATTGTGGTGTTATACGAATTCGGACATCTATTAATAACCGGCCCCACTCGTTCGACTCGAGCGATCTTTGCACGAAAAATTTTGAGTGTGAAGTTTTGAAAATAGACAAACTGTGTTACGCTCGTAAAAATCTCATTATTCGGTATTTTATTCGAAGATGAACTTTTCTCATGTTCTGGGAATTGGATCCCAGGTGCGCGCGGTCTACCGTCTATGGCGGTTGCATACTAAGGTATAATATTAATATAGATAGATAGATAGATAGATAAACACTTTATTGCTCACATAAACAATGGGTATACAATCAGACTTACAGTACTTAAAACTAAGACATTAATGTGGGCAAGGGCGGCCTTATCGCTATAAGCGATCTCTTCCAGGCAACCCTGCAGGGCAGGAGAGTTCAAAAATAAATAGATAGCAGGGTAATTATAAGTCATAAATGGATTACTTAAAATATGTACTATATTGAGATAATTGTTTAGGCTATATATATTATACTACGGACAAATAAACATAATAAGTTAAACTAATGATATAATAATTATTAAATAAGGAAATGATGATAATAATTATTAAATAAGGAAATGATGATAATAATTATTAAATAAGGAATTAAGGTGTATTACAAATATATATAACATTACTACTTATTATATAAAATAAAATAAAATAAAAATTAACTAGTACTTATATTATTATTTTAAAAATTTAGCGTGTGACTTTGTTCCAAAGATGTCGATGTAGATTCGATTTAAATATGGCAAGTGATCTCGAATCACGGATGTCGCGTGGAAGATCATTCCACAGGTGCGTAGCTCTCACAGCAAAGGAGTCTGCAATGTATCCGGACTTAGCTATTGGTACAAGAAGCTTATTATTATACGCTGATCTTAGCGTACGCCCTGGATCATTGCTACGAAGACAAAAACAGTCCTTTAGGTAAGAGGGGGTACGTGGATCAAACAGGATATTGTATAGTAACACAAGGACATGTTCTTCCCTACGGAGCCTGATGGGCAGCCAACCAAGCCGCTGACGGTATTCAGAGATATGGTCAAACTTGCGCAGCCCATACACGAACCTAATGCAGACGTTTTGCAACCTTTCTAGTTTATTTAGGTATTCCTCATTAAGATCTATAGAACAAACGTCTGCATAGTCTAAAATTGGTAGAAGTAAGGACTGAGCAAGCTCGACCTTAGTCTTAATAGGGAGTAAATTCTTCCACCGGTTAAGTGACCCCACCGCAGCAAAGAGCTTACGACTAACCTGAGAAATGTGGTGAGACCATTTAAGGGCCGAGTCAAAATAAACACCCAGGTTCTTAACAACTCCACTGTAAGGCAGTGTCACATTATCAAAAGATATGGTAGGCAAAGAATTGTAATCAGGCCGGTTAAGTTGTTTCGATCCTCCGATAATTATAATTTGTGACTTGGTGGGATTGACAATTAGGCCATGAGATTGACTCCAACGAAGGATCGTTGCAAGATCTCTATTAATTGCTACAATGGCAGATTTAATATCATAGGTGGGAGCGTGGGTGTAAATTTGGAGATCATCCGCATAAAGATGGAAGAAGCAAGATAGGAGGGGAGTGAGGAAATTAATGAATATGGAAAAAAGGAGAGGAGACAAAATACCACCTTGAGGCACGCCAGCAGACAACCTGCAGAAACCAGAATATATTATCTATCTCGATGGTCGTCGCCGCGCGCCGCTGCGGCTCGGCCGCTAGTGCGCGCCCGGTCGCGAATTTACAAAGGCTATATCATTAGAGTGAAAGCGCAAACTGAACTGGCTTAGCTTTTGTTAGACAAAAACTTGACAAAACCCTTATCTGTTTTAGTACAGAAAATGACCGAAATCGCCTAGAAAGAGATTAGCTAAATTGTTTCTAACGTTGCAGCAACATATTATGCTATTCAATTTGATACCGATATGGTAAATACATCGTCATTGTTAACTTTAAAAATATGTAGGTGGATAGTTATATGAAAATTGTTATTACTTATTATTTTAATGTTACAGTAATGAAATTACTTACGCGTTTCTATTCTGTATTTAAGGGTCCGTATACGAAATTTGTCGATTTCGCTGATTTTACAGACGTGATTTAACAGTTAAAATACAGTATTTCTATAAGTTTTAATGCACAACATGTAAGATCATTTCAATTATAATATAGTGTTGGAGCTAGATTTTTTATTTTTTTTAATTATCTTTAAATAATCCAACTCAAACCCGCGACAGTTTTGTGATTTTTGCTGTAAAAGGTTTAAAATATCACCTTTTTATGAATTGTATTGACGTCTTAACGGTATGAAAAAAATACAATGCACTGTTAAGAAAGTCGTCTATAAAATGTCGGAATTACTTTTTACCACTTTAATATAAAAAACCGTTTAAAAACAGAAAATCTCTATCTGTCCGCTAACTTGGCGATCGTCCTTTTTCACCTGGCATATGAAAGACGGGCGTGAGTGTGAAGAGAGCAGTAGAAAAGAGAATACGGGCTCTTAAGTGACAAAAAATACTACTTAATTAACGAACAAACTTTAATTAATAGGTAAGAAACAGGTATGTACATAACTACACACTTGTTGAGAGTACAAAATATAATTATAAAACTATCTTAGATAAATAAACAAAAGCTCATCTATTAGAGTCTGGCTCGTGACTCAAACGGTATAAGCCTTTGTAAATACGCCGCCCGGTCTGGTACCTGGCAACGCGCGCGCCGTGCCGCCGCGCCGCTCGCTTGACAGCCCTAGCAGATTATAGCAAGCGAGACGCCAGACAGTTAATGTACTATGAACGCAAAGCGCAATGCAAAAGGTTGATATTAGGTTGTTTCATGTGTTGTTGTGAGACATGCATGTTATTTATATTAATTATCGAAGCAGCTTACTTCTCAGAAGTAATGTCAAATGTGTGCCTTATGCTCTGGACTTAAGGATGAATTTGTTTTGTTCAATTTTGGTGACATCGGTGACCCTAATGTGGTAATGATGATGATGATGATGAATGTAATTTGCATAGTAGCATATGCTTTCAGTTCTTAAAACAGCGCCTAAACCCCCAAACTTGTATCTATAAGGAATCCGGAGTTCTCTTAGTATCTTCGGAACCACGGTATACCTCGGTGCAAAATCTTGCGTTTTGGTAGCATATGCTTAGGATGCTTCTCATAAAACCAAAATCACCATATGTTTCCATATAAATTTTGAGGAGTTCCCTCGATTACTCATGGATCCCATCATCAGGTCACCACTTTTGTGAACATGGTACCAAATTGGAGTGAAACCTAATACAACAAAACAAAAATTTCGAAAATCGGTTCACAAACGGCGGAGTAATCGTTGAACATACAAAAATAAAAAAAAAAAAAAAAAAAAAAATATCCACAGCCGAACATATAACCTCCTCGTTTTTTGGAAGTCGGTTAAAAACAAGTAAAGTATCGTTTGTGGAGTCCCTACAAGACCTACGGAGTACGGGGTGCCCTAGGAGCATACTTTGAGAATGGTTAGTCTCTATAGTATGTAGAATTAATGCTGATTGTTGGTAATTGGTGCTCTCACAAAGTCGAAAAGTGAAGCGAGACTAATATAATATTAATTAAGACGCTGACAACTGCCAATGACCTTGATCTCGCATCACTTTCGCATCACTGTCGATTTTCATGCCAGAGAGACAGAGATGTGAAGTGTTCACTCGGTAGCGTGATACATTTTTCGTTTGTTAGAGGAAAAAATAAATATTATGGGAAATCTAGTTGTCAGAACCAAAAATTAAATCCGGCAATCTTTGAATTTTTGTAAAAGGTATCAAATAAACAAATTTTTAAAGCATATATTGTGTTATTACTTTAGTTAGAACCGTTTAAAGTTCCTGAAAGATGTGACTTTGGTAATTTTTTTTTCATCCAGTAGGAGTACATTATTTTAATATTTAAATTCGACAAGCTTTTCCAAATATAATAAAAAATCACATGCATTTTTTGTGCCAATCAATGAAATACATACGTCTAGAAAACTGCACAAAGGTGTCGAATTGGCAGCTGTCTTCCCCTTAATATCTCGATCGTGGGTATCGCAGACACGATAGATTTTCAATTGCTTTGCGGCAGCCGGGTGCCGCTTGGGGATTGATGGGTTAAACTATGAACTGAAGTATGCTAAACCGCCTCCCAAAGACAAGATTATTTTCTAAAAGAGGAAATAGCGGCAGAGCTATGCTGAACCCCTTCCCAAAGACTTAAGACAAGACTATTTTCTAAAAGAAAAAAAAAACCTTAAATATTTATTACGACCTACAACTAGGTATTAATTTGTTTAAATAGTTTGAGTCTTTTTGTTCCGACTGTCAAACCAAGCGATATTGTTAATTTTTCTTCCTTTTTTAGGGTTCCGGACCCAAAGGGTACAAACGGGACCCTATTACTGAGACTTCGATGTCTGTCCGTCTGTCGCCAGGCTGTAACTCAAGAACGGTAACAGCTAGAGAGTTGAAATTTTCACAGGGTATGTATTTCTGTTGCCGCTATAACAACAAATACTAAAAACAAAATAAATTAAATATTTAAGGGGGGTTCCCATACAACAAACGTGATTTTTTTGGCCTTTTTTGCTCGTAATCAATAATGATAAGAGGTAGGCACTTGAAACTTTCACGAAGGCCTTAAATATATGTGTTATTTAATAATTCATAATAATATTTAAATATAATAAAAAATTAGGGGGGGCTCCCATACAAAAAACACAATTTTTAGTCTATGTTTGCTCTATAACGGTACGGAACCCTTCTTGTGCGAGTCGGACTCACACTTGGCCGATTTTATTTTCTTTTATTTCCGTATCGAATTCCTTATCTACTAATCTGTGAAATAAGTGATAACCTTATTATTTTAACTATCACTGTACAAATATGACAAACGTTAACCCCCAACTAAAATATGACGTGTATGCTAATAACACAAATGGTAACAGATGAGCACTGCGCCAGTCCCGCGGCAAGTAATGTGGTGGCTAATGCTCGTAAGAAATGACCACAGTGCCGCTTAGCCCAGAAGTGCATAACACAGTAGAAATGTATACAGAAGTGTAACTGTTATATTTTGGTATTTATAAATTATAATCAAAATTATACTACTAAGAATAATGATCACAGATTCACGTTTTAGGCGCGTCACGGCGTAATGTTGCTAACGTTAATTACTTTCGGATTGCATAAGCGATAAAAGAAATTAGGCAAAAATATGCGTGCGGACCATGCGGTGGATTCGAACGGTTCAGTTATTTAGTATGAAAGTAGTTTACTGTATAATATTCTGTGGATGTGCTTATAATGACTTACAGTTAACTGCTTTTAGTGCCGTTACATAATATAAGGTATCTTTTATTGAAAAACAAGCCTTTTACTTATTTCCATACCTCAATAAAAGTGTGAAAAGGGTTACACACTTTCGCATCTATCATTGTTGATTATTCGTTGTTTTTAGGGTTCCGTACCTCAAAAGGAAAAAACGGAACCCTTATAGGATCACTTTGTTGTCCGTCTGTCCGTCCGTCCGTCTGTCAAGACCCTTTTTCTCAGGAACGCGTGGAGGTATGAAGCTGAAATTTATATCAATTACTCAGGTCTACTGTCCCTTGAAGCTGTGAAAAAATCAAACTTCTAAGCCAACGCAATCAAAAGATACAGCCGTTTATGCCGCAAATTTTCGACACTTGCAAGGGAATCAAAACCTACAGGGTGCTTCCCGTGAACTCAGAATCTTGAAATTTGGTACGAAGCAACGTCTTATAGCATAGATAAAGGAAAAATTACGAAAACCATAAATTTTTAGTTACATCACATAATATATATTTTTTTAATAATTTTAAACTTACTACCCATTTCCTCATAAACGCGTAGAGGTATTAAATTGAAATTCATACCAAATACTCAGGTCTATAATACCTTTAAGCTGTAACAAAATCAAACTTCTATGTCAACGCAATCAAAAGAAACAGCAATTTAAGCTGCATATTTTGAAACTCGCAAGTACTCGCAAGGGAATCAAAACCTAAAGGGTACTTCCAGTCGACCTAGAATCTTGAAATTTGGCATGAAGCAACGTTTTATAGCACACAAAGGAAAAATTCCGAAAACCTTAAATTTTTAGTTACATTACAAAATATATAAACGATAAAGAGATCTTTGTCTTAAATTTATGCTCCTCCATCTTTCCCCATTGTAATGTTATGAATTTCATTTTGCAATAAAAATACCATAGCTATGACTCGATTGTCGTAATGAACGAACTTTGTAAACCTTGCAGGTTTGTACGGAACCCTCGGTGCGCGAGTCCGACTCGCACTTGGCCGGTTTTTTTTTTTTAAAGAAGATGACTTCTAAATTCATTCTTAAACCAAAGCCTACGCAGTACGCAGGCTATGCTTTCAGCCACGTATTGGAAATTCATATGAAATGTGCCTCTGGCTTAGACTACACCTACAAATAAATGTACTAGCCTTATTGTTATCGTTAGCCCTTACACATTAATTGGGGATGCACTAACTAAAACAAGGTCAAACTGACACGAAACTAAAATTGCTCAACAAAATTTAGCCTACGTCCAGCGGGGCGATCGACTTTGAGACTTAACACAAGGGGGTAGGGTACAATATAATGTGTTGTGGTGTATAATTTGAGCTGCGACCCGTGTTCGGTTCCACTGTACTCTTTGACTGGTACAGTAATTACCCGTTCAAATAGGAAGGATTGCCATGATCATCATCATAACACCTACGTGGCTAACAAAGAAAGTTTGTCAGTTTGTCCCTAAAATCTTTCATTTTTCGAATTAATTGCGGCCATGCTAAAGTCTTCTAGTCGCTTTAGCTTGGTGTATTTAATCATGGGTTTGATTCCCACGTTGGAAGTTGGAACACTTTTGAACTGTAAAAGACGTCAACTTAAATCAGTATCAAAATACATACTACAGAAAATCCTAACCCAACCTCTAGAGTCTAGTATTTTAGGTTTCCAAATTAATATGCCAACGGTTAGTTGGTTTGCGAATTTTTTAAATAGTTTCATGCTGAGGAACCCTTAAGAATAATATGCCACTCGGCATCCATGAAGCAATAGGATTTGGTAAATATTGCGACCGCGGCCGGCTTGTAGAATGTGCCAGGGATTCCTAAAGTTCCTTTACCTTAGTGTTCGTGGGTTAGTATTATACCTAATTGATTATAAGTACGTACTTGGTATAATTTTTTATTAGTTAAAAAATCAGCTCAAAATATTATTATACGATAACAATTTCAATTGGCTCTGTAATGCAGGGTTTCTCAAAGTTCGCGAGCCCCTAGGGGTTCGCCATGCGACGGCAGGGGGTTCGCGACAAGATTTACGTAATGGTGGCTTGATAACTGGTCGGCACGCGCAGCACTCTTTTGGCACTTTATGTGTTACCTTTTATTCAAATATTCAAATAAAAACCTTATTTTTTTAACGGTCAATTTTATTATTTTCTTGGGATTTCATTGCTTAGTAAGGGGTTCGCTGTCACTAGAAATTTTAACAGGGGTTCGTGGAGCCGAAAGTTTAAGAAACCCTTCTGTAATGTTTTCCCATTTAAGAGTACTTCTCAACTAAGTCGTCATTCCTCAAGATAGTTTCTTTGTCTTACTTCAAGAACCTCTTCTACGTAGACTCGTCCTGATTTATTTACGAGTGATTACAAACGATAAGAGTGGCATATTCGTCCATGATTGCTTAAAATCAAAGTCGTTTGTATATATTACAGACACCATCGCAACCAAGTTACCAATCATTATTATCCATCCAACGAGACCTAATAGGATTGACCTTTAGATATGTTTTCATATTTTGAATGTTGTTTGTAAACTGTAGACCAGGGCTATTCAAAGTGTGGGTCGAGATCTCTGGGGTTACCAGGGGTGCTGCATCATCAAGAAAGTTGAAAAACATTGCAGCAGATGTGTAAAATCGGACGGCACACTAACGTGACTAGCGATAGCGCGATGTAGAAGACGCTTAGTGCCATCTATCCGCAGAATAATGAACTAATTTCCATACAAGATTTTTACCAGAAATTAGAATACACGATTTTTTAAATAATTTTAATAATGCTAAAAATAAACACTGGTTATAATTTTTAAATTATAAAATTTTCTAAAGATTATAATTAAATAGTTTAATTCACCAAACGGGTGTGGGAGGCATTATTATTGGTTGCATTACCTAATACCTAGATTCTTGTATTAATCAATGACTAGAGTATGAAAACGACGGTCAAAAATATTTTTTATAAAAAAATTAGAATGCACTGTAAACAAAAGTGTTGTAAGCTACAACTTCCTGAAAAGTGACGCCAAATGTTGGCGCGGAATACACAACTTGCCGACTCCATGTGTTCAGTTTTTAATACTTTTACCGCTTTCTATTTTGTGTACGAATTAGTGCATCCATATTCGATACTAACACAGAAATTATCTGTATGTTACCTCTAAACGTTCAAACCAGTAAACCGTAATAGATGATAGTAATTAAGAAAAGAAGGAATAATGCAATTTTTTTTGCTAGAATAGAGATAGAAGAAGAGAAGACCGCTGACTCTGTTTTTTTTTTCTCGGAGTTTTTTTTTCATCATAATATCTATCGCGAGAGAAAGTATTTTAAAAATGAAGAACCATTAATTATTATGGTATCATTAGAGTTAATGCCTAATTATGGTTAACCAAATTAACAGGCATGTTTTAATTTCGCGTCAATTTATATAATCTAAATAATAATAGAGCGTTCACGGGTACAAGGCTACCAATTTAAATACAATAATTAGATCTTACAGTATAATAAAAAATACTTTACATTAATTTGTTATAATCTCAAGTACATTTAAATTAAAGTAAATTGAAACTTACTAAACATAAAAATTCTTAAGCTTTAATCGCATAGGACTGAAAGAAAATAAGCGATGGAAAATAATTTTTCAAGTTGACGTTCTCACTTTTAGACATGTAAACAATTAGCCGTGTAAAAGCGAAAATTATTGGGTTACGTCACTTTGTTTACACGCCGTCATTGTTTACAGCTGTAACTGTCAAACGCCACAGGTTAGCCGCCAACAGGTGGACTGGTTTAAATGCAACCAGCCCTCGTACCAGCTGGTTTGGTTCAAACCAGTAGGCTGACTTAGCCATGGTTGCATAAAAACCGTGTATTAATCCGTCTGGTTTCGTCCCAACCGTGTCAGTAGTTATGGTTTCGTCGATACCCGGTTTTTAGTGGTCTGGTTTCGCCGAAACCGGGTGCCGGGCGGTCTGGTTCCGTCGGAACCGTTGTTGTGGCCCGCGGCCCACTGACCGAGTTGCCATCGACCGGCGCATGCGCGGAGCCCGCTCGGGGCGAAGACTGTTCACTCGATTCCCGAGAATCGATGCATCGCAGCGAGATTTTATTTAACATCGGAATTAAGTTTAAGAGCTCTCTTATTATGATTTAGATAGAAATTTGTATAGAATAAAATGTAGTTACTTTATTTTAAACATTACATCAATAAAAAATACGTTTGTACGTCATCAAATAACTACACATCTCAATTTCGTAGCGGCAGCTACGCCGTAGACGTTTCGTAGCAAAATATGTTTTTTGTTGTTATTTTGTTGCCCTTTGTCACAAATTTGTCAAAAATACATACTGATAATATTGCACTATCTATTATAATATTATTCTTTTACTTATTCTTACACATTTTGATACGCCTACGACAGTGAGCGCCTTATACAATTGATATTTTATTAATAAAATTTATAGATACTTGCTACTATAAAACAAGTTTACATTAATACAGCAGGCACTAAATCAAACGCCCAGAACTTCAGCTTTATGCATAAAAATCTCAAACGACTTACCCCAAAAGAACTAATTCAGCTTTATGCCTAAAAATCTTAAATTAACTTAAATCCCCTTCCCTATTAACTGAATCGATTATTATTCGATGTTTTCCAGGCCTACCATCGAGTGAATATCGATTCCGCCGCCGTGTCTCGGCCCGCCTGCACAGCTGGCAGTCGCCCCGTCGCGTCCCGCACGCGCGTTTCCGCGTTTTGTTTACTCCCGTCACGTGCCGACATGGCGGACTAGACCACTACGATACCTGGTAAGTGCTTACCATTTACACCTTACCATGTTTCTCCTACACCGAAATTGTATTCCGATCTGTGGTAATCACCTCCCGTTTGGAAGCAAGGAAGTGACGTCACAAATTTAATTTAATAGTGACAGCGGAAATAACACTGAAACTATCCAAGGCATGTTTTTCAGTATTATTCAATGTAGAAAATGAAGGCATTACTCAATTTGTTTAAAAAGTATATCATGAACAACGTATAGTGAAAACATCTATTATTATTTATCAATAATTTTTGCTTTCCGCTTTCATTATTTTGACTAAGTGACGTCATAAAATTGAATTCAATTGAAGATAATATCAATGTTAATCATTATTTTGAGATAACAAATACGGCATTAATTCTAGAAAAGCAAGAGCTAAGTGTTCGCTTTCTGTGTTGTCTCCGTCATTTCTGTATTGTTAAGGAAGTGACGTCGTAATCTTTTTAATTTCAGTAACACTTTACTAGCATAATACAAACAAAATTAGCAAATAAAATGGTTGTTTGCCATGTTTACTTGTCCTTTTAAAGAATGATTTCACATACTTTTAAATTAAATTAAAAACGTTTTAGTACAGAAATAAAAGTAATCAAAATATCTTGTTTTTTTGTTATTATACAAGGAAGCGATGTTATTATTTCATTGAAGAGAAGCTAATATGATTCCGGAATGATTCTGTCTCGCTCTGGAGGCCTTAATCAACTTATCTTCTAACCTTTTTGTTTTTTTTTTTCGCTTTGAAATGCTAATTACAGTTGTGTTTGGTGAAAAATCGTTAGAAGCTAATTGATTTTTGCGTACTTACTTAAATTGTGTTTAGATGTAAATCTCTATGTTTTTGTACATTCGAAAGTAAATAACAGATGTTATAAAACAACATTTTATCAGAATACCTATAAAGGAACGGTTAAAAGAATCATTTAAAAAAATTAAATATTTACTTCTAAATAGGTTAACAAAGTTAACACTTTTAGAATGTCTACATGAGGCCTATCAACGGATTGATTTGGCAAACTCTAAACATATTTAAAATATCCTCCTAACTAATTATTTAGGTTGTGTTTACTATGTTCTTTGGGGTGTCGTATAAAATAGTGACTAGTAGCTCTTTGATATTTTAAATTGTACACAAATCAATGGATAAATATTAAAACTGTTATTAGGAGATAGTTTACTTGCAAACAGCTATTTTTACGTAAGAATATACTTTTACCGGCCCCAAGAAAAAATCGGGTAACATGTAAAAAAATATTATTTCAAACGGACTTCTGACAAGAAAGCCTTTAAAATAAGTAACAATATAACACCACCGAAGCATTGTTTTGTTCCAAAAAGCCAAGACAAGTCGTATTCGTGCTAAGTAGCCATAAGAATACGGAAGTAAATTTTATAAATAAAGATAATCGCTGTGTTTCGTTGGCTTTTATTGTTTCCATTACTTTAACTTGAATAATAAAGGATTTTAATTTATTTTTATTATTATAACTCGCGTTTGCTCGCGGCCCTGCTAACGCCTATACGAAATCCCACGAAAATATCGTACTGATTTCGGATAAAAATTCTGAGCAAGATTTGAACAACAATCTAATTGCTGCACTCAGATATTTAATGATGATGAAACTTCAAATTAATTAAGAGTTTGATCGGTTTAGGGTACAGTAGTCAACCAAGTTTTGTTGATTACAGAACCCTAAAACGGAACCCTAACCAGCAGATTTTTTGTATATTAATAGGGTAATAGTTAAATAATTTAATAGTAACCTTGTCCTACAAATAAAACAATTCATATTTTAGGACCATCAAGTCAAAGTATAAAATCGTGTCTATCTCTGTTAGCTACCACTTTCGAGATTTTTCGAAAATAAAAATGTTGTTCGCCTTATCAAAATGTAGCTACTCACAAAAAATTTGCTTGTTAGTAATCACAAAAAAATTGTTGTAGGGCTCCCGTACTTATATCAAATATCTTCATGGAATTATAATAATTAAGTTATTAATATTCGTTTCTGAGTGCGGCAGCTGAATTCACAATCTGTTTAGCAGTTTTTATGTTAAAGGGAAACAAATACACATCTTACAATCAAATATATCTACAAAATATCATAAATAATGCGTTAGCTTAAAAATAATTTAATTGCGTGGATATTTTCCGGGACCCAAAGAAAAAAAAAATAAACAGACAGAAATACACTCAGTGCACTTGCAATATTAGTATTAATTATTGTAGTGAAATCCTGCAACTATATTATTCAGTAAAAACTATAAAAATTATTGTAGAAGATTTTCGAAGCGGAAAACGAAATATGAAATGTAATTTGTAGAGCAAATAATTTGATGCGATCAAACCATTAGCTGGAGGATGATTGGACGTTTTTAACGTTTTATATCACGTTTTAACATTTGTAGCTCTTATCAAATAAATATATTTTTATTTGATTTAAAATTATCCGTCGGCATTAAACTTTTTGAAGCGACGGTTCGAACTTAATATTGAATAAGTTGTAAAAACTGCTCAAACTCATAAATACTTCAATCGACAGTCGACACCTTTTAGGATCTATTTTCATATCTTTCAATATTCTATATTTATCACTCCTAGCTACCTTTTTCCTGCAGATTTGCCCGCGCAAGATAACCCACGGGAACATAGTATGCATACATTTTCAGAATATATCGTAGAATATGTGTTAGTTCCTTTTCCAGCTTTAGCCGTACAAAATTTTCTGAAAACCCGTTCAGTAATTTTTGCATGAAAGACAAATATCCTCACAAACTTATACATTAAATAGAATTAGAAATTCTGTTAATTTCGAATCTTTTCATCAACTTTGAAGAGTTTTGGTTTTACACTAGGTAACATAAGTATTTGGAATCTACAATCTATAACATTCAATGTCAAACTATGTAACTTATGATTTACTACCGTATATAGTTGTATTTATTAGAAGTATAACCACAAAAGTTGAGCCAACACGCACCGTCACGCATACAACGGGTAGGGCCAAGGACCTAAGACTTTGTAAATATAAGCGAGATGGTTTCTTAGGCCTCTAGCCTAGGAAAGTGCATATTACAGCCAGTTGTTTTACACATATTATTGGTACGTTATTTGTAACAGTACTGTTTTCAATTACTAAATTTCACATGTATTTTTTTAAAGCGATGTAGTTTTAAAGGTCTTTAGCTCTATAGTTCCTGACATACTATTAGCATACTATATTAAATTTAAAAATATTTGTGACAAAATTTTAAACATATTTTGAATATAATTTTAAGTTTTAACTGAGACCTTTTTTACTATCTCAATCAATGCCAACTTACTACTACAACAATCAATCACAAATAAGCAAGTTATTCTGCACTTTTTGTAAAGGCCCTAAGTTGGTAGGGCAAAAAGTTGTAGTATAGAACGCAGGGCGTCATAGGGCACAGGGCACAGCAATGTCAACAGAATTTGTCATCGTAAATCAATCCAGACTTCTACTTCTTGTTAGCTGAGTTCGATTTGGTTTTTATTGGCAGTTCATTTGTAGTAAATAGTTGCAAAATTGGCTAACATATTTAATAATAGTTTAAGGAAAAAAATGCTTAAAACGAGACATTCTTGTTTATTTATAGTTTATACATAAGCGGGATTGGATAAGTAGATCTTTTGTAGGAGAAAAAATGATATAGGTCTAGTTAAGTCTTATCCCTAAGTTAACATACATTTTTGAGTTATTCATGTTTTTTTGCATATTATTAAAACTCGGGTACTATTTGTAATTAAAATGAGTATTATCTTAGTATTTACTTACGCTTCAATTTGTGTAGCGTCTCATTGTTAACTTACCTTAATGTAAGTGAAGTGAGCAAGGTCCTCGCGTCGTTGCGAGGTGAATCGCTTGCTCAACTTTCTTGTTTTGAAGGTGCGACGGAGAAAATGATAAAATAGCACACTCGATATTCCAGTTGAATTCTTTTTTAATCTCCTCACTAAATCTATCAAAAAGTACAAGTCAAAAAATCATAAATTATAGAGTCGTACAAAATAATATAAAAAGGTTTTTATAAAAGAAATTAGCTATGTACACTAGTCACTACATAAGTTTGCCGTATACTTAGAATAGGGATGATGACAAGGTCCAAGATTAGCGAATTTTGTTAAGAAAATAAAGAAATCACGGTAAAAAATAAGTGTTCCCAAAATTTCAGCTTGATAGCATTTGTATTTTTTTGTTATGCGCCTTCAAAGTTGGATAATCAAGTCGATTTTTTTTTAAATTAAATTTCTTAATATTTGTATACCATTCGTCAACTTATGCAATTAAAAACTACTTTTGTTATCCACTGATGTCTTCGGCCGGCTCGACCGGAGAAATACCACGGGCTCACAGAAAACCGGAGTGAAACAGTTGCGCTGTGTTTCGCCGATCGAATAGCGATCACCGGTGCTCTTATGGGACTTGAAGGATTAATTTTTAATTAAGTACTTACATCATTATTTGATTGCCTTATTTACATTTTTTAAAATCAAATATAAGAAGAATAATGATAGTAGCTTAGCTGGTGAGCATTATGTTCCTATTTCGTTGTTAAATGTCAAATAGAGAAATACTGATTCAGTTAGATAGATATGATAGAGATTGAGATATTCAGAGATGTTGTATGTTATAATGTGTTGTGTGAAAATTATTTAAATAGGTTAGTATTACTTACTACTATCGTATATTATAATAGCTAAGTATATTATGTACCTACCTGTTTTGTCTAATAGTTCACTAAGGTAGATAATTAAGAATTACCAATTTTTTTTATTCCTAAAACTAACATTTACCGTTGACAGTATAAAAACCTAGCATATACCGAATTGTAACAGTAAATGTTCGAAACGATTGTCGTATTTTTAGAAATACTTACATTTACCAACTCGTGTCGGTAAATCCTAAGATTTACACTGAAATCTTAAGATTTACCGAAGTTCGTGCTTTTACAGTAACATATACACGAAAATACCTTCCAGCCTTATAAGTTTAGTAATTTGCGAAAAATTGTAATTTGTAATGTATCCGACAAAAATTTTGTTTTGAGAATAATAAATGAGCTAGGGAAATTGAAGGTCTTTGGGGGCCCCCTGAGATCGGGGGCCCTGGGCCCGGGCCCCGTGTGCCCCTAGTGTAAACACGGAACTGCCGATCCGTACAAACTACGAAAGAGTGACGTCAGTCTTTCGTAGCACTTTGTATGGAGCGTTTCGGGCAGGTCTATTTTATGAGATATTTGAAATTGTCATATCTTGGTGAATTTTTAAGCTATCAGAGTCATTATTTCAGCGATGTTTCTATTTTTTAAGGGTCTTTCAATTACCAATAAGAAAAAAAAAATAGTCATCATGCCTATTATGTCGTAAATCGTAATATTATCGTACTGTAGTCACAATATAAGCTTACCTTACTACCTTACCTATGATCCCCATATTATGCTCTCGAAACTTTAAGAAAAACAAACATTCAACTCAGTAAGTAACTTTTATACATCTGAATAGTATTTGCCGAATATTCTGTTCGGAGAAATGAAATACATTATTCGCGAAGTTTGTAACAAAAAACATATGTTGTACGGAGGTACAGGCGTGTACATAAATCTTGGTATTTCGGCATGCAAGTGGGTCAGGAAGTGACGGGAAGTGACTCAAAACAACGCTATTGTTTGCGAGTGTACTTTAAGTATTAGATATTGGACTTAAGTATATGTGTTATAGGAGTACTTATTATAAGTGTCCGGTAGGTTTTTGGAGGAAATTTGAAGCTGATTAATCGGTTTTAAACGCCGAAGACTCTAAATCTTTAAAAGATGATATTTTGGTATAACTAAGAAATATTTTTTAAATTTGAATGATTTTTTAAAATTATTTCAAATTCTTTAATAAGCATACAATAATTTACAATATTATAAATCTAGGTAGCGTACATCACGTCATCTAAGTGTAAAATTAGAAGAGTTGAAACTTGTTATTTAATATTGAAACTGTTTTCAAAATAAATAAATGTACCTTATTAAATAGTTTCGAGGTAACAATTTTGTTTAAAATTTCTACATTTGTCTTTAATGCACGTGAGGGGAGGGTGCTATTCGGGAAAAATAATAAGATCTTTTTATATTTTAGCGGTGGGTTCAGAAATCCATTTTAAAGTTATGAAAAAGAAAATATATTCAGAAAATTGCTTATTTAGACAAATTATAACAATATTTTAGACAACAAGGACTAAATCATTTAGTTTAGTGCAACATAAAATGTATGTGAAGCTTAGTTAGGAAAATATGAAGCTTTATTGTTTTATATTTTAAATCTACAGACTTACCTAACCTTTGAATCGTCAGTGCTTTATATGGAAGCTTCTTTGGGGTATATTAAACATCCCATATCTTAATCTTACAGATCCGATGACATCTCAATATTTGAAAATAACTTTTTTTAACTCACCACGTGAGAAATCTGATTTCTATACCATGATAACAAGACACATATCGGAAGCTTATACAAGCTTAATCTCACACGCTCGAGCTTGTCGCGAAATACCCTCTTCCCCTCCAGCTATAAGAAACCTCCAGCAAATAAACTTTGGCTTTGGCTATTTAGAAACAAATAAGCAGCTTTGGTCGGAAACTATAGAGGCATTTACGTAGACGTTTTACGAAATACTATACATAATATACAATATACTTGCTACGCGCTAGCCGCTACGTAGGCGTGCTACGCGCTACGTGCTAAGCGCTACGTGCTAATCTCTACGTGCTACGAATTATGATAGACCTGCTATACCAGTGGTCCCCAACCTTTTTTTCACACGGGCTACAAACATGTTTATATTTTGGTGTCGTGGGCCGCAACGAAAATTTTTTAAGGGTTAAAAAATAACGTTTTTAAGAATTAACTGTTTAAAAGTGGAAAAGAAATTCACGACTTTACATTATTTTGCTGAAGGGCGTGAATTTCAAAACGGTTTAACAGCTCGCGGGCCGCAGATATTTGCAGAAATGCCCAGTTTTTGTATATGTTATTCTATGACAGCTTCTGAACAAATGTGCCAAATTTCAAAATTGTATGTACGTATATTTTTATGTTTGTGCACGCATATCTCCAGGACCACAGGTCCTATTTTAGTGATTCTTTTTTTATTGTACTAGGTATTGTTCAAATTAGGGAATACTGCAAGTTTCATCAAAATCGGTTCAGTAGTTTGTGAGATAGGGAATTTTAATTCTTAATTACGTACAAAAATTTGAAGTCGGTTTTATCTTTTTAAAATACTATTCTATGTAAAAAAAATACTATTCTAAAAAAACACCATAACCGAAATACTAGGATATACCGAAACAATAAGACCACGGCATAATAAAACAATAAAACATTCAAAATTGTATAACTTCTGTAACTCGCAAGAACTGTAAAACGATAGACGATGTCTGAAAAACCACGATTTACTTTTGGTAAATCGTGGACTTCAGTAAAATGTTTACACAAAAATGTTTTATTCATTACTAGAAAATAATAAAAAGTGCTTAATACTCTTGACTGCCTTATTAGGTTATGTCAGTTAAAATAACAATTAAAAGCAAAAGTACAACAAAGCAAGGTCTAAAATATCACAAACAGTGCAAAACAACTTAAATATGGTTCCGGTCTGTTCGATCATGTCGCTGTTTATGGGTGTGTTCCAAAATACTACCCAGTGTAACTGCCAGTGCTTTGAAGTCAGTAATTTGAAAAAAAAAATCCGTTCCGAATCATACTAATTCTATTTAGAATTTTACTGACTAATGCATTGACGAACATGACTTTTTGGGATTTCTTTATTGCAAATATTACTTGCTAGAAGATGCCCGCAACTCCGTTACGCCTAAATTTGTTTCTTGTGGGGTTAACTGTACATATTTGCACAATGAAAATCTCTCCTATGTTCTTTCCTAGGCCTTAAGGGGCCGGGCTACCCTCGAAATACTCATACATACGTAATACCAAAATCATTTTCTCATACGAAAATATTTAACATGTTTGAGTTATTTTTCAGCTTAAAATAGTAATTACCTAGGTTCCTGTACAAAAATAAACTTCAAAATATTTAAACACTAAAAAAATTTTTTTGTGTATAATTTTTTTTACTAAATTTACTACTAAATATTAAAACACTAAAAAATAGAGTATGACACTAAAAAATATATAAATAAATAGTAAATTTACTACAAAATATTTTAACTCTAAAAAATATTTTTTAGAATTTAAATATTTTGTAGTAAATTCACTATTTATTTATATACTTTTTAGTGTTTTACTCTATTTTTTAGTGTCTAAATATTTAGTAGTAAATTTAGTAAAAAAAAATTATACAGAATTTTTTTTTTGTGTTTAAATATTTTGAAGTTTATTTTTGTACAGGAACCTAGGTAATTACTATTTTAAGCTGAAAAATAACTCAAACCTGTTAAATATTTTCGTATGAGAAAATGATTTTGGTATTACGTATGTATGAGAATTTCGAGGGTAGCCCGGGCTCTTAAAGGATCCTTATACCAAATTTTATCGTAATGTATAGGTAACAGACATACAGAGCTACGTCTGTAACTCTGTAATATATCTGTTACCACAACATACAGGGTTACAGACGTTAGAAAGACACACTTTCACATTTTCATTATTAGTTACGGAGTAAGGTTACTATATTATAATGCGTCACAGTTATTGTCTCACGGCATACCAGTATATGGCGTCATATTAGTGACGTCATTATCTCTGTCCAGTACACTGGTTCATATTTCAAAACTCTCGCTACATGGCATACCAGTATATGGCGTCATATTCGTGACGTCATTATCTCTGTCCAGTACACTGGTTCATATTTCAAAACTCTCGCTACATTTTGTCTGTGTTCAGCCCCCTCCCCCGCTACCACCCTCCCTCCTCGAGCACAGACCGTCTGACGTTGCCTTTGTGACACTTAATTAACTTTTTATATGGAAAATGCAGTTTTAGGTTGCATTTTTATATTAATATGTTCATTTGTATGTCACATCATAAGGGTGATTGCGTACGGCGCTTATTTGATCTAGTGTTGAAAACACGAATTCTTTCTTGCGTGAGGTAACGCGCGAAGATTTCATTACACGCTCTGTAACAAAGAGCGTATTTTTTTAGTTAGAGCGGTACTTCGACCATTACACCTAAAGATGTGTTTTACACGTCTTCGAAGAACCGTTCGTCGTCTTTCGACCAAACCTCTTTTTTTATGAAATAAGGGGGCAAACGAGCAAACGGGTCACCTGATGGAAAGCAACTTCCACCGCCCATGGACACTCGCAGCATCAGAAGAGCTGCAGGTGCGTTGCCGGCCTTTTAAGAGGGAATAGGGTAATAGGGGAGGGTAGGGATGGGAAGGGAAGGGAAGGGAATAGGGGAGGATAGGGAATATGGGAGGATAGGGAAGGGGATAGGGTAGGGGATTGGGCCTCCGGTAAACTCACTCACTCGGCGAAACACAGCGCAAGCGCTGTTTCACGTCGGTTTTCTGTGAGAACGTGGTATTTCTCCGGTCGAGCCGGCCCATTCGTGCCGAAGCATGGCTCTCCCACGTATAAAACCTCACCTTTCGACCAAACCTCACCTACGAACTCCACAACTCGTAGATGACGAGCATAATAAACTTGTTTCAAACATTAACATAGATAACAACGGTCATTAGAGTGAAAGAAGAGAACTTTCGCTTATTAAGTACATAATTGAGCACTATAACCGTGTTATTTTGGCTATTCAAATACTAAATTAATCGATCACTAACATCTAAATTTGGGCGGGTGGAATAACAACATATACGAAATACTAAACAAATCGACCATGTAACATCTAAATCTGGCCAGAAATTGCAACATATATGGGAGTTTATTCTGTACCATAATAACTTGAGTTTACCCCTACAAATGTGTACCAAAAATACACTAAAAGCGGCAAGGGTTATAACATTTATACCCCAAAAATTACGAATATTCGGCGAGCACACGACAGGCGAGAATTTTAAACAGCAATTAAAATAGATTTAATTGTTGTTGTCGACGTAATTAAAGAATAAGTTGATCCGGCGTGCATTTTAAATAATTGGGGGCGGCAAGCGGCTTGCCAAAACTGCTGGCTATGTCCTTCAAAGTAAAAGTTTTGTTGGGAAATGTAGGCATTAGATTATTATGAATAGAACTAGGAATTTAGATCATACGGTTCTCTGTACTGATTATCTAATTAACTTGATGACGCCCGCAATTCCGTTGCGAACCGTTTTGGAACCGCGAATTTTTCGGGATGAAAGGTATCGCTATATCCTTTCCCGGGACTCAAAGTATCTCCGTTTCAAATTTTAGCAAAATGGGTTCAGTGGTTTGAGCGTGAAGAGGTAACAGACAGACAGATACACTTTCAAATTTAACATATTAGTATGGATGCGAAAGCATGGCTGTTAGTTCTTTACGCCTATACCACTAAAGTAATTTTTATGTTTGGTATGGAGATACTTTGATCATTACGATAATTTTTATCCATGAAAAAGTTACGATTTCTGCTCGACAAACGTATTTCAACGCAAGTCGCAGCCATATCTAGTAACAAATCATCCACAAAGGCCATAACTTTTTTAATCATTAAGACATATAAAAAACAAGGACATGAAAATGAATCGCGAAACAATCGGAGCGCCATCACAAATGGTTCAGCCGTGACACTCGTAAGATAAGTTTCATAAAAGAACCGAGACATAAAGAGAGTATTTTTAGCGAGATGAAAAGATTTTCATCTGGAGAGTGAATCAGAGGCGGAATTTAGCGGCTTTGTGCGGGCTCTATAGTAATAAACACACCACCTATCATTACCAGCCTTCATGGTACGAGGCCACAATGGTACAGTGCGTTGCGTCGTTGGAATGTTGGCACATGCGTTGGGACGACGGCAGCGTAATACAATCAGCAACTCATCAGACAGCTTAACTACATCATAGTTTCTTTATCTTCTTTACGACGTTTCGTCACAACATCGTATCGGTGATTACTACACCTGAAAGGGGTTTCAACTACAAAGCTAGCACTTCTAAAAAAATCTAAAAGCGGCTAAATGAATGAATTTTTAACTTGAAAAAGATAAAAATTCTCTAAATCAAAGCATCCTTCAAGAAATCAAATGCAACTACTAAAGTTACATGCTTAATTTGAAAGCTTAAACTTCCTTTGAAGTTTAAATTATTATGACCAATTTAAGTTTATAAGGCGCTGTGATGTTTTCCTGACCTACAACCATAGCTCAAATTTCTGACAAACATTTCGCGTTGTTTTTCTCGTCCCAGTTCAGGGTGCTTGGAAAATAGCTCTCGGTGAATTAGTTAAAAACTTCCGTTCACATTTTATTGGGTGTCGAAGTGTTTTCTATAAGGCTGCTGATTTTTCTCATAAACTTCTAGGCTGAGTGTTTAAATTTTCAAGTTGTAAAGTAGTGCCTTTAAAGGTATTTCAAAGTCATGACAAACTTTTATGATTTTGATTTTTAAGGATTTCAGTTGTTATTGCCTTAGATTACTAGGCAAATATTGTTTCCAAAAGAACGTATGTATCCTAATATTTAACTTAATTTGTGACTTAAGTTAGTCATTATATAGATATAACTAAATTCCAAACGGTGAATCGAGGAACAGAACTTATGTGAAATTACAAAAATTGTATAAAATTCTGTGCCTTTTTATTTTGGTTGTAGTTTAAAACCATAAAAGTTGTATAACTACGCTATATAGAAGCGTATCTTTAAATACTTCTAAGGCCTTAAAAACCTTTTGCTATAATTATTTTCACTCTTGTCTACTCCCTGTGGACCGGTCATCGGTCAACGCTGAATGCTCCAGGTATTCCGACCGGATTCTCATCCCAATGCCCATAAATTTTAAAGCGCTAAGGCATATTATAACCGAAAGTTTGCTGAGCACACAGAGATGTGTGTCAACTGACAAGTTGAAAAGATGGCGGACCCGCGAGCATTGCCATTGTGTGTGTGTTTGCCGAACTGACCGATCCGTGTCAAGGTGTGATGACAGATGATGAGATGTTGTCATCGTCATCGTCATCAGTCTTTTGTTATCCTTACTTCTTTACTAATATTATAAATGCGGAAGTGTGTCTGTCTGTCTGTCTGTCTGTTACCTCTTCACGCTCAAACCGCTAAACCGATTTTGCTAAAATTTGACATGGAGATACTTTGAGTCCCGAGAAAGGACATGGGATAGTTTTTATCCCGGAAAAATGTACGGTTCCCGCGCGATAAACGAACTTTGGCGCAACGAAGTTGCGGGCGTCATCTAGTTTTTTTATAAAATAAGGGAGCAAACGAGCAAACGGGTCACCTGATGGAAAGCAACTACTGTCGCCCATGGACACTCGCAACATCAGATGAGCTTCAAGTGCGTTGCCGGCCTTTTAAGAGGGAATACGCTCTCTTCTTGAATGTTTGTACTGGGAAACGAGTAGTCGGTTCAGTCGATGGTAAGTTTTAAGCAATTGCATAGCTTTAATCCCGGGCTTTGAGTGCGGCGACCGAATCAAGAAATTCCGTAACGAAAATAACCTAACACCTCCCCACTCCGATCGGTACAGTGGTATGGCGTTGCCGTGCATCGTCTATTACTTAAACTAGACGTAAGCGAATCATAATTGCAAAAGTTGGTATAAAATGCTATGCAATAGCTTTACCGCGGCAGTCCCCGAGTGCTACACGTATGGTTTTATATGAAACTAGATGACGCCCGCACTCAGTTGCGCTAAATTTCGTTTATTGCGCGGGAACTGTATATTTTTCCTGGATAAAACTATCATATGTCCTTTCCCGGGACTCAAGGTATCTCCATGCCAAATTACAGCGAAATCGGTTCAGCGGTTTTAGGGGGAAAAGGTAACAGACAGACAGACAGACACAGTTTCGCATTTATAATATTAGTAGAAATCGGTTTAGCGGTTTTAGGGGGAAGAGGTAACAGACAGACAGACAGACAGACAGACAGACGCACTTTCGCATTTATAATATTAGTATGGAAGTATGGATGGACAAGAAAGAGAGCAGACCGATCACTTGACTTAGAGACACCGAATTCGCTAATGACATGCAACAGTAGTCAGTAGAGTATTGATAGTTTTACCTGTCCTGGTGTCTCTGGTTCTTGTACCCATTAGTCGTGGTCATTACCCATCCACCTAGTTGTCGTTTGGCATACATGGCTAAGTGACATGTCTTGTCAAAATTGTCGAATCGTCGTATAGGAGTCAGAATGTTCCTGTAGTTTCTAGTTTGGGGCTGTCGGAACACCGCCGAGTTTTAATCGGTAACGGCCGCACTCAGATACCTTTAATGATGATTAAACTTCAATTTAATGATGAATTTGACAGATAATATATGGGGCTTGTGTCAAAATCTTCATTTGATTAGAGTATCAAATATCAATATTCGCCTCTGAGTGCAGCAGTAAGACTGCAGCGTGCATCCAGTTGCCATCTCTTCAGGTCACACCAGTGGACAGCCAGTCCTTATCCCAGACATCTCCGATTTTCTGTGCTAAAAAGGTTTTGACTGATCGTCGAAACAAACTGTATGTCAAAAAGCAGTTTAGCGCAGGAAACCATTACCGCGCTCCAGAAACGGCCGTTTGAATTAATCAAAAACATTTCGCGAAATTCGTTTGGAAAATGGAGTAATTACCATATAGATCACCTAAATGATACACGAGAGTCTAGATTTTAGGATATGAGATTATCTAGACGAAGGCTGAATGCAATTACAAGTTTGTACCATCATAACATAATATAGTTATAGGGTATAACTATGCGAGTTTTATGTCAATCGTAATTTGTATGTTTTTGTATGTTGTACTCGTGAATAGACATCTGATTAGTGATTACAATATGCCCTATAAAAGTGCCGAAATATGGTCAAAATATGCATAATCAAAAATCATTTATTATAAGGATTTCTTTATAAATCGTTTAGAGAGATTAATGCGACAATTTTCATAATTCCATCAAATACAGGGTTTTTAATTTTTAATAACTTCAGAAAAAAGTTTCTCAATTCAAGCGTATATTGTGTTATTTTTTGGTTGTTCGCGTATAACTTCGCCGTTCGTAAACCGATTTTGATGATTCTTTTTTGTTACAAAGAGTAGACTTTTCAGGTAGACATATGATAAGGAATTGTTGAGGACCGTTTGAAGTCGATTTTTTGTTAAAATTATGTTATTAATTTTCTGCATCCTTCGATCGGAGTTTCCGAGAATTGCTATTGTATTCTATTGTTGTCGTGATCACCGGTGCTCGCGCGGGGCTTGATGGGGGCTAAAATTCTTCGGGTACTTAGGGTTTTTCACATTTTTTTGTGTCTGCAAGGTTCCTTTTTAAACAATACAAAAGTTATTGTCCTAAAATGAAGTCACTGTAACTTTGTCCTCAACCACACTTTATTGAAAGACAATACACTGAAAAATAGCTTCATTTGTTTTCACTCTTTGTTTTCGTACAATGTCGGCCAAGGTTACACGAACGATTTCCAAACGTGAAATCAAAATGTCACTGGCTTTTATATTTTGACCAAAGTTACGGTTAATAAGGTTAAAACCTATAATTTTATGCAATATATCGTGCAAGCGTTTGTGTTTAGTGCATTAAAAAAATTAAAACTCAGCATAGTACTGTGTTACTAACTCCTTCTAGGGAATTTTTTTATTTTTTTTTATTTAACTCTTTATTGTACACAAGAAACACAATATAAAGATACAATTAACACGGAAAGACGACACAAAGGGACTGCTTATTTCTAAAGAAATCTCTTACAGCAGCCCTACGAAGAGATACAGTGTAAAAGACAGCAGATAGAACGTACACAATCAATAGTTGTTAACTAATTAAACTAAATTAACTATATTATACAACAATACCAAATGTTATTATTCGACAAATTTACTATTCGAATAATTCGAATATTTTACAAAAGTTTTCGAATAATTCGAATATATTCGAATAATTCAAAAATTTTGAAAAATGCTTGAAACTCGTAATGTAGTTAATTTTCATTGTTAAACACTTTAAAAATGTATATTTTAAGTTTACAGCTGGGCAATAAAAGAAAGACTTGTAAAGTGTAAACCGTTTTCGATCGTAGCACCTCTTACTTTTCTTATGTGATTTTACTTAGTCTTGCTGGGCAGCAGATGAGATTAAATAATAATATTATGATTTTTGACGTTATGATATCTGTTCATTAATACTAAGCCAGCTCTGCTCTTTTTTTATGTTTTCGATCCACGTTCACCTAGTTCACCTAGGCGGCTTGACCTGTGTCAACGTGGCTCGAAAAAAAATTAGCAACGAAGCCCTGGGGGAGGGAAGGTTAGTTCTGTAGCCCTGACGTCACTGCGACCCATGAGGATCTATTGTGACTCCTTCGCACTAGAGTATCATCCCCAACCCAATACTACTCAGTACTCATAAATTGAACGATATGGTTGGGGTTGGTAGAGCAGGATAGTCGAGGAGAAGGTGAATAGGTGTTTCATCCTCACAAAATCTGCAAGTCGTTATGCTACAAATACCCATTCTGTTTAGGTGTTTGTTGAACTTGCAGTGCCCAGTTAGGCTTCTGGTAAGGATTTTTAATTGGTTCCTAATTCCTACCCAAGGTGAGCACTGATTCTGATAGTTTCTTGTTGAAGCCAGGAATTAGTGCCTTGGAGTGTTCAAGGCCAGGGGTCTCAGCCCATTGCTTTCTGCATAGTCTGTGACCCCATTCCTTAAGCACTTGCTTTGTGATACTGGGAGGTATATAATACCACAGACTGGTTCTGGGCCATATATGAGACTCTCGACCCCAAGCCTAGCCAGGTCGTCAGCGGTTTCATTGCCGGGGACGTTACTGTGGCCCTAGACCCATACTAGGCGGATGTTGGTGTTCCTTTCCAGCATGTTTAACGTCTTCTGTGGCAGTAAGTGCTTTAAGTGCACCCTGACTATCGGAGATGATAAAAACGTTTCCGTGAACTAGGGCCATCTCCAGGCTTTCTAGTGAACAACCGAGGATAGTGAAGACTTCAACCTGAAACACGGTTACAAACTCCCCCAAACAGGCGTATTTGCCTTTAGGTGGCCTGCTTCCGTAGAATCCGGCTCCCGCACAGTTGTCTTTCCTTGATCCATCCGTGAACCAAACTATGTCGCTAGGGCGGACATCGATTGGGTTTTTTCTTTCCCAGTCCTCCCTGGAGGGTATAAAAACCTGGTATTGCTTTGAAAAGCTATGCACCTTGATCATGGTATCTGATGGCATGGCTACGACAGGTGATTCACTGAGAGACTGTTCCAGCTGTCGAAAGAGGGTGGAGGCCTAATTCGTCCTGCCCGCCGTCCTAGCCCTGAGAGCTACCTTCTTGACCTCCATCTGAATTCTGAACAAGCAGAGGAAGCGGAGTTAAGTTGATCAGGGCCTCGAGGGAAGCGTTGGGTGATTTGATACTGTACTAACTGTTTCAATTATCAATCGAGGACTGCCGCGGTAAAGTTATTGAAAAGCAATTTTTTATCAACTTATCGATTCATAGATAACATCGCGAACTTCAAGCCAGAAGGGCGTATAAAAAAGTGATCTTTTTTATTTTAACTACATATTTTAAAACTCTCAATATTGCACTTACATCTATTACTTTCTTTAAAACGAGTTTATTTTATATACATTATACACCCTTCTGGCGTATAATGTATCGTGAGATCGTGGGATTCGCAGACACAATAGATTTTCAATTGTTATGCGACAGCCGGGTGCCGGTTGGGGATTGATGGGTTAAAGTCCGCGATACACATAGTTATCACGGTAGACAAAAATTTTGAGAAAGCTTGAAAGAAGTCAATAGATACAGATCGTGAGCGACCATTACTGACGATACTGAAATCCATGTCTGAAAGGAGTTTGTATCTTTATTTGCATGGCTTTAGGCAAAATAACGTCTAAAACATGGTCAACGGCGACGATGAATGGTCGTATACTCATTAGTTAGACAAAAAACAGATTTATATATTATGTATATCATTAAAGATGTAGAATATTCATAATTTTTCTGAAATAAAGATAATTATGTTCTAATTCCATGTTAATTTTATGTTTGATAGCATTTTAAACAAAAATAAAAAATATTTTTACTATTCGAATTATTCGAAAAATAATTTGGCGAATATTCGAATAATAAAATCGTCGAATATTCGAATAAAAGTGGTATTCGAATATTCGAATAACATTACCTAACTCCTTCATAAAATAAAGAAATCATAAATGTTAAATGTCATAAAATTAAAAACCACGTAACACTTTTAACAGTATGAGAGCCCTCGTTAAATATTTAAGTAATTTGAGATAATTATCACCGTTCTTGAGATAGAAACAAATTTAAACGAGCCTGGAGAACCTGGAAACAGACAATCGGACAGATGGACAGACAACGAAGTCTAAATTAGTAATGTTCCGCTTTTACGGTACGGAACCCAAAAAAACTTCTACAAAAAATACCTATTTTACCTAAGTTAAAAACTGCCAGTATCGTTCTAAATTTAAAACACATTCGTCTTTACACGCTTGCGCTGTTCTAATTTCCAAAAAAAATAAAACAACATTCGAAATTGAAAAATGTTGGCTGGCGCACCGCTATGGACAATTAATTTTCACATAACATTTAATTTCGATCGTTCAAGTCATTTTTGGGCTCGCGTGTTCGGTATAAGCAGACTATGGCACGCTCTATGGCCGGAATCATAAATTAGCTGTATTTTATCTTTCACGCTTCCCAAGAGGATATTTATTCATACATATTATTATGTGGAGCACAATGATTTATGCTTTTCAGAACTTTACAATACATTCTTTACAATACATTATGTCGGTACTACATAGTCAACTAACCCTACATTAGGTACAATATTCATGATCAATATTATATTCTTTAATTACTTTTGGACAGTTAAAATAGTTTTATCCTTGTTAATCAAATGCCAACTCGTCTTTAATTGTTTTATTTTTCAAAATATAAATAGAAAGTTTTGAAACCACTGTTTTGCATCTGAAAAACAGTGGTCACATCTCTAATGAAATATAATATGTTGGTCAAATGAATTGCCCTATTGCGGGGATGGTTTGGGGCCAAAATCCATGCGAAAAAGTAGCTTTTTTGCATGGATTTTTGTCAAAAATAACGTCGTGGCATATCATTAAATCTTTACTAATAACCTCAATTTTGACCTAAAGACCTAATTAATACTATAAGCTTCTAATATACGATATTAGTGCATTATCAGAAGGCTGTAGTATAAAATATGTAAACGGCATAATCCGGTGAATTCGTCGCATGCAAGCTAAGCCTGTTTAGTCAAGATAGCGCGCACCGCTAACAGCAAAAACTATACGGGATTAATATACATAGCTATGGGTAAAGAACAGTATAGTTTAACCCACAGACATAGATCAAGATAGATACCGCATGTACTTCGCGTGCCATGTCACGTTCCCAAACGACGAGCAATGCTCGTCTTTCGAAAGTCTGTTCTTTAATCTGCTATCGGAATCGGACGTCAATCGGAATTTTAAAAATGCCCAAATGCCTACAAGTGCCTATTGAGCTGTAGAAATTTAAATAGAAACGTTGACCTTGATAATGGACACGTTTCTTATCATCGGTACGTCACAGTGGTAGGAAAAAAGTGACACGCTCGTTTTCATACAAATGGAGCGACATGCGGTATCTACCTTGATCTATGTCTGTGGTTTAACCCATGTTTAACCCCTAAGAAGCAGGGGTTCCCAATCTTTTTCCGCCTGTGGCGCAGTTACACGTTACAATATTTTGTCACGGCACCCTCTTTTACCTAGCTATTAGAAAAAGATACATAAGTAAACATCTTTAACGATTTAGTTAGGTTAAGCAGGCAATTGAGGTAAATAATAAAAAACAAAATATATTTATGGTCGTATATCCTCGTTTAGAGGGCACATTTTTAACCATCTCCCCTAGCATTGAGATACTTGGCGTCAACATATCGAGCGAAGTCCAGTTCCGATATCATCTAGAGGCTAAGGCCAAATTAGCCTCGAAGAAGCTTGGTGTTTTTAACGGAGCGAGACAGTACTTCAGTCCGGACCAACGCCTACAACTCTACAAGGCGCAGGTTCGACCTCATATGGAATATTGTTCTCATCTCTTTGCAGGGGCGCCAAAATATCAACTGCTCTCTCTGGATCGTATCCAACGAAGGGCCGCTCGAATTGTTGACTGCCATAGTGTTTCAAACAGCTTGGACCCCTTGGAATTACGCCGAGATGTAGCTTCACGCTGTATCCTCTATCGGTTGTATCACGGGGAGTGCTCTGAGGAACTGTTCGGAATCATAACACCTGCAACTTTTCGACATCGTCCCACGCGAAAAACATACCATCCTCATCACCTTGATGAGTGGCAGTCTTCCACAGTGCGTTTTTCGCGTAACTTTCTGCCGCGCACTGTAAAACTTTGGAACGAACTGTCACCAGCAGTATTTCCGGACCTATACGACCTGCAAACCTTCAAGAAAAGAGTGTATTCCCTCTTGAAAGGCCGGCAATGCACCTGCAGCTCTTCTGATGTTGCGAGTGTCCATGGGCGACGGTAGTTGCTTACCATCAGGTGACCCGTTTGCTCGTTTATTTAATTTAAAAAAAAATTAAATCATCTATCTGCTTTACATAAATGATATTATAAATTATAATTTTATTTTAAAATATTTGTGGATGGAGGATCGACTCATGGCGCTCCTTTGCACAGTTTGGGAACCCCTGCCCTATAGTAATAAAAACATTTACACAAGACAGTATAAGATAGCCCTTACGTCAAGTATATCTTCATTATTGCCTCCCATGGTCTTCTTTAGAGCGTGGCTCTTGATTCTGAAGTCGGAAGTAATGGGTTCGATTCCCACGTTATTTTCAAGTTTGACTAGGACAATGCAGGCTGATCACCCGATTGTCTGACAAGTAAGATGATCCATGCGTCAGATGGGCATGTAAAAAGTCGATCCTGCGCTTGATTTCTCGCCAGTCATGTCTGTTTTCCGTCCCACTGGGTTATAAGAGTACAGGGATATACAGTGCTCTTGTGTACTGCGCACACACTCAGTCACTATAAAAATTATCCTACTTAAGAGATACGGAGATACTCGATATACCGGAATATTATTATGATAGTGTCTATACTACTATAGCTTCTTAATGTACGGTTACCGTGAAATAAACGAATCGTATGCGAATGAAATTGCGAACAAAAATTGCTCCAATATAAAGTTAAATATCGTTTGTTTTGCCAACTGTACAGAAGCTCCTAATAAAAATAACATTATTAAAGTAAGTATGAGGTTGTATTGATTTTCACAAAGGAATGCCTTGAGAGTTGAGATTGCTTAATCTGATACCTCAATGGTGGTATTATTGTTCTTGCAGGGTTCCGTACTTACAATGGTATCCACTATCCATACTAATATTAGAAATGGAAAAGTGTGTTTTTTATAAAATTAGGGGGCAAACGAGCAAACAAAGTCATCTTATGGAAAGCAACCACAACGCATCGCCGTCTGTCTGTCTGTCTGTTACCTCTTCACACCGAAACCACTGAACCGATTCTTATGTTTGGTATGGAGATACTTTGAGTCCCGGGAAAGACAAAGGATATTTTTTATGTGGATAAATAAAAAAAATTAATCGCGAGAAACGAATTTCTGCGTGACGCTTACGGAGTTGCGGCCTTCATCTAGTTATACTTAAGACGCTGACAACTGTCAATGACCTTGATCTCGCATCACTCTCGCACCACTGTCGATTTTCATGCCAGAGAGACAGAGATGTGAAGTGTTCACTCGGTAGCGTAGATACATTATTCGTTTGTTAGAGGAAAAAATAAATATTATGGGAAATCTAGATGTCAGAACCGAAAATTAAATCCGGAAATCTTTGGATTTTTGTAAAAGGTATCAAATAAACAAATTTTAAAGCATGGATTGTATTATTACTTTAGTTAGAACTGTTTAAAGTTCCTGAAAGATGTGACTTTGGTATTTTTTTTTCATCCTGTAGGAGTACATTATTTTATTATTTAAATTAGACAAGCTTTTCCAAATATAATCAAAAATCACATATTTTTTTGTGCCAATCAATGAAATACATACGTCTAGAAAACTGCACAAAGATTGGCAGCTGTCTTCGCCTTAAACTAGATTGCACCCGCAACTCCGATGCGCTAAAAGTCATTTATCGCGCGTGAACCGTACAATTTCTGGAATGAAAAGTGTCCTCGGTTCAGCGGTTTGGGCGTGAAGAGGTAACATACAAACACACTTTCGCATTTCAAAAATCAAAAAATATTTATTTTTTGTTAGTTTATACTTATCAAATTAAGCAGAGATTGGGACCACCAGCTGGAAAGTATTTACTTTTATTAGGCACGGACTTAAAAAAATATGGACGTAACCTTGTCTAATCCCGAGTGAAGCATAGTAATGGCCGCCCGTGTAGGATGTGTGCATGTCATTGGCGCCTCTATGTACAATGACAGCGGGTTGTAGTACCTAGTTGCGTGTGTGAGTGTCGGTCACGTGTACAATAAACGAAATTGTCGTACCTTGCATGCTTCACCTCTTTATAGAGTAATGCTCCATCCGTATTTTTTTTACATCCGTGGTATTAGGCAGCCCATAGAATTTATAATATTAGTATCGATATAAATGTGTCCGTAGCAACAAAACTCGCTAGTAACCGGCGAAACAATCTTGGAATGCCCGGTAATAACACAAATGTAGAAACGGAGAGTTCGCATCAAGTAAAAGTTTTTTAATACCGGCCCAACTTGGAGCGTTTGTAAGTTTGTAAGGCCATTTTGACTTTTGACAACAGTTACGTTTATTGTTTCGTTGTTGTCTCTAATTCTTTGTAAGAATTTGTAAGAGGTTTTGGACTAGTTTAAGAGTTTTGTGATCGAATTTTTAAGGTAACTGTAAAACAATTAAATTGAGCATCGTTTTCTTATCAATGCGACCTGCAAACCTTCAGGAATTGAGCGTGTTCCCTCTTCAAGTTAGGCAACTCTTCAGATGTGGCGACTGTCCATGGGCGACGGTAGTTGCTTTCCATCAGGTTACCCGTTTGCTCGTTTGCCCCATTATTTTTTAAATAAAATGAAGTGCAAAGCCTTTGATATTTGTAGATAAGTAATCTGGCTAACGGTCGCAGTCTTAGAATATTTACTTAACTTTAATTTTATGAATATCCCAAGATCCGTTCTTTTTCTGTGTCACTTTTAGAGCTGATTAAGATGAATGTAACGATTCCCATACTCAATGCGACGAACTACTTAGGCTCTATATATAAACTGCTTCTGGAAAATTCATGTAAACCATCCAGCCCAAATTTCAACTCTTAACTACGTATAATGCAGTAAAAAATATATTAATATGAAGTGTTCCCAATTTCTTATGTGCAATGTGCATATTTTGGTTACACGAACAGCATATTTCCTTAAAAACATTTTAAAACCGAAGTGGCGAATAAACAAAAATCACACGCAATAAACAAAAACTTAACGAATCGTAAAGCCAATATCTCAACTTACTTTTGTACGAAAAAAAGAAACTTAAAAGAACGAAAAAGTATTTATGAGGTGGTGTGCTTGGCGCACGTTGGGCTAATAAAAACATATGACGTGATAAATCTACACATGTTCGCTTGTTTTGCGGATTTGTATACTTTATACTATGTAGCTTACATTACTATTAAATCACTAAGAGTCCTAGGGTTGCCAAAAAGGTTTACATATAGGATATGCTAAGTATTATAAAATTGATAGAATACGTATAGACCAATCATAAAAATAATGTGATGGAGTGGAACCTATACTTCCTATTGCTTGAAGAGAACTACTGTGTATCCAGGATCGATAACAGTAACCAACCGTGACAACCCTTTGATATAATCTCAGGGAGCCCGAGGGACAACAAGACAGTTTTACGTCTTGAACCCGTAATGAAATTATTCAGAAGAAAGTTTGCTTCCAAACAAAGAGAGCTTAAAAACAGAAAAGTCAAAAAACTTAACGAGAAGTACCACGGGAAGCAATGATATTATCATTGCTTCGCGTGGTTATTCTCGTATATTATTATAATGACAAAACTTTTACGTTTATTTTGGTGGTATGAGAGATATAGGTCTGCACTCTGCATGTTTCTTCTATTACAGCTTATCATTTCTCCGTCAGATGTCCAATTTTCCACATTCCAAGCTCCTATCGTGTCCCTCTCAACTCCCGCCAGTGTGGCGAAGCCCTATGTTTTTAGAAAGTGCACTTAATTAGTTTTTAGTGCGCTGCAAAACTTTTTAATCCATTTTTAGAAGTCTCTAGGAAGTTCTTAGCCTGTTTTATAGCGCTAGTTGACCTATTTTAATGCTCTAAGATTTTTCTTAACACGTTACTATCATCAGCCGGCTGTTTTCTTTCACAATTTTTCAACGATTTTGAATCTATGGCATCCATTAGACGGCAAGTTTTGCTGTCAGTTTTACCACAGTCATGACTGTGACTGATGGGTAACCTACCGTGTAAGAGCGTGACTGACGGTGATTGACGAAAATCTGAATACATTCGTCAGTCCATCAGTCACCATCAGTCAAACATAATTCATGATTGATGGAATTGACTGACAAGGGACCTACCGTGTAATGGATGCCATAGATGTTTTTCTACCCTTGAGAGGACTTTAATGCAAAAGGTATAAGAATCATCGTAATATTTTTTTATGCAACAATATGACCGGTAAACTTCGTATCACTCCTAATATAAACCAGGACTTCCACAAATATTTCAAGACTAAAGCTTAATCTGTTCAGCCGTTATCGAGTGATAGCGAGACTAAAAAAATTGATATTCATTTCTATTTATAATATAAATTTCTATGGGCTTTCTACGGGTCGGTAAATTTACATTTTTTTAAAATTAAATAAGGGGGCAAACGAGCAAACGGGTCACCTGATGGTAAACAACTACCGTCGCCCATGGACACTCGCAACATCAGAAGAGCTGCAGGTGCGTTGCCGGCCTTTTAAGAGGGAATACCTACGCTCTTTTCTTGAAGGTTTGCAGGTCGTATAGGTCCGGAAATACTGCTGGTGACAGTTCGTTCCAGAGTTTTACAGTGCGCGGCAGAAAGTTACGCGAAAAACGCACTGTGTTTATTTCATTATTTTCTCCAAACTACTATTATAGTACTGTAAAGCGTGTTTCTCAAGGCTAGCTTTATTGTTGTCGTTGCACGTATCGGATTAATACGTTATACGACTGCTAATCATATTTTATTTTACCTAATTGCCACGTTTAAAGACGATAATTAATATGTAATAAGAAACATTCAGGTTTTATTTTATCTACTTGTCGCACTCAAAGACGACTATTAATTACTTAACTATAATCAAATGAAGATTTTGACATAAGTCCCATACATTATCGGTCAAACTCGTCATTAAATTAAAGTCAACTAATAACTTAATGTCTCTGAAAGCGGCCGTAAACTTTTATTGTTATTTCGTTAATATTTTTAAGAATTTTGAGGTTATAAAACTTGGAGAATGACGTGCCCAACTCGGCCCAAGTTCTGTACCTGCTGTCAGTCGGACGAGACATGGACGCCTTCCAACACGTCAAGATAACGCCACATAAATTCAATGTACATTTCATATTTCGTACAAGTTTCAGTTTTGAAGTTTTATTAGTTTTATTAGCGGTGTCAAAGTTTATTTTAAAAGATATGACGCTCGCTACTCCGTTGTGTCGTTTATCGCGCGGTAAACGTACATTTTTCCGCAACAAAATATTGTATCTCCACACCAAACATCTAAATCGGTTTAGCCGTTTACGAGACTAATGCCCGGGACACACGAGGCTAGTATTTCAAGCTAGGATAGCAAGCTAGTGTTTGTAAGCTAGCAAGCTAGTACTTCTGGCTTCGTGTAGACAAAACTATCTTCATTTGTAAAACAGAACTAGCATGCTCCAAGCTAGGTCAGCAAGCTAGGGCAGTTTGGTAAAAAACTAGCTTGCTATCCTAGCTTGAAAAACTAGCCTCGTGTGTCCCGGGCGTAACAGACAGACACGTTTGCGTTTATAATATTAAGGGTTGCGCCCTAAGGTCTTACAAGAAATTAATATGCTATTTAAACCTACTTAACTTTATAATTCATACATTTTGACTTAAATATTAAAAGACCCTTTACACGTCTTGTTACCACTTTAGCCTTAAATAGGCTGATTTGTTTTGCTATGAAGATACTCTGAGTAAAGCACATTTATCAATATCGTTAATATCTTTGAAATAAAAACTATAGGAATGAGCAATTCGAAACTAAACTTTACGTAATTTACATTAGTTTTTCTTACTTCTTACGAGTCTGGTGGCGTGATGATGATTGCATTCAAAGTTTAAAACAAACAAGCAACATTCGTGACGTTTTATTGTAGAATTACGTAGCGGTAGGAGTACGCTGATTGCTCAATTTGTGATTTATTGCCTTCATACTATTTTTCTGCACGTATTGGTTTACTATGCACCATGTAGACGAAGACATCTATAAGGATATTCACTCGGTAGATGAGAAGTCGACTGCTCCTAGGTAGACTATCGTAACATCAAAAAGACTTTACAGGAGGAGAGTTTGAAGTTGCAAATTTGAACCACGACTTCATTTTTTAACCGATTGTTCTAAAATTTGGCATGAGCAACTACAATAGTGTTAGGTATTAACTAATGTAATAAAATACAATATTATATGCTTAGTTTAGCTACAATTGTTATTACGATATTATTCTTTGGAAAATCTATACCGAAAATTATTGCAACTAACACTAACCACATTTTACGTTGAAAAATATCGTAACGTTTACTTACCACACTATACGGGGGACTTTTTTAACGTTTTTATATGGTATGTGAGACTTAACATAATTTACAGGGGAATTGCTAAATTAGAATTTATAGTATGTTTGAGAAAATAATTTAATATAAAGTATCGTTTCTGAAAAAAATATGAAATACTTTTAGAAAAAGTGTTATAAATTTTGGAAGTAGGTTGTTGACACGATTTATACTGTTAATGTGTAAAAAACTGCTAAAATATAGTATGTAATCGACTAAATTTGCTTGCAAAGCATCAAGGCCAACAATTATAATAAATAGTATTTTGTAACATTCTTAAAGAATCTTATGATATACTGTAGAAGTTAGAGTATTTGTCACAATCCAAACTTCAATACCAATATAATAAATGCGAAAATGTGTCTCTGCCCGTTACCTCTTCATACCCAAACAAGGAAAATCTTTTGATTTTGATTTTCCTGACATTTGGTATGATGATACTTGGAGTCCTGGGAAAGGTCCTTTACTATATAAGGTTCCTTTACTAGAGCCGAAAATACTAGAGACAAACGAATTTTTGGCTCTACGGAGTTGTGCGTATTATCTAGAAAATCTTAAACAGCTGCTAGGTATATTATTTAATGTTGCTAATTTTTATGAAGACCTGTTATCAATTATTTCTTTATCGCTATCACTTGGGTCCACTATTACAATCAATGGCTCCTGTAAACCAGATACACGTTGAAGAAACGGGATGGCTAAGATTGCTATGTCTCAAATGTTTTAAAAGTAAAACGAGATTTGTCCACACTTTAGTATTCTCCATTTTCCTTTACGGATCCAAGACATGGAATCTGAAATCTACAGACCGAAGACACATCGGAAAATAAATGGATATATATATATCCGTTTATTTTACCGTTGATCCTTTGTGTCTCATTACCATGAATGGGCCTGTATTATACATTCTCAGTATCACGCTAAGGTTGGTTGGTAGAGAATGCCACAAGGCATTAAGCCCGCCTATGTAATTTGCATAAAGTGTGAATAAATAAATAAATAAATATCGACGCCTTCGAGATTTAATAGTGGAGAAAAATGCTCCAAATTTTATTGACAGCTTTCAGAACCGACCCGTCCTCCTTCTCTATCCTGGCTAAGCTAAAAATAAAAACGAAAATCTTCACCACATTCCACAAATGTATTTTAGAATACTATAGACGCATATCCAGGAAGAAAGGTGACCATATTAAAATAGTCATTGGCAAGACTGAGGGAGAAAGACCGCGGGGCCGCAGTCCCATGTATAAGTCCGATCAAATTCGCATCTCAATTATTGAGTCCATCGTCTACGACGCTCTTCGAGTGGCTGAAGATAGGAAAAGCTGGCGTAACATCATTAGAAGGAAGGTTATATAAAGGGAAGATCACGACCCTCTAACATGAGGAATACGACTTTAGGAAAAGTGACCCAAGTGATCCACTTGGGATACTAGTATTAGTTCTTGAAAAACTTTCAGGACGAAAAAAGAGATCCTGAAATATAAACTAAGTACAATCTATATCCATACTTTTGCATTTCAAAAATGTGTTACAACGCTAACCGTTTTTTTAACGCTTAACCGTTTTTTTTTCTGATATACTGTATGGGATACTTTGAATCCCGGAAAGGACATGGGATACTTATTTTCCGGAAAAAGGTTCCGTTCCCGGGCGACAAACGGGTAAAGACAAGTTGGCCTTGAATAAGCTTAGTATTTTCAACAGAGCGAGATAGTATTTCAGTGTGATGCAACGCCTATTATAAATCTACAAGGCGAAGACGTGGAATACTGTTCCCATCTCTGGGAAAGTACAAAATACCAACTATTCCCTCTGGATAGTAACCACCCAAGGGCCGCTTAGATTGTAGCAAGCCATAGTGTTTCAAACAAGCCAGACCCCTTGGAATTATGCTCTGCATCTTCTATCTGCTGTATCAAGGGGAGGTGCTCTTGCAACATCGTTCCATGGGAAAATTTACCATCTTGATGAGTCTTTCACAGTAAATCTAAATCAAACTGCCGTCAGTAGTATTTCCGGACCAATACAACCTGAAAACCTGAAGAAGAGAGCGACCTTCTTAAAAAGGCTGGGAACGTATTTGCAACTTTTCTGATGTTGCGAGCGTCCATGGGCTGTCCACTTACTTCCCATCAGGTACTCTTTTGCCCCCTAATTTCATAAATAATAGTTGTAATAAAAGAAATGTATCGGTAAAGTATCGTATGTTAATGAATAGTACGACGGTTAACGTAGAAAGTTATAGACACAATAAATAAAAACTAATAGTTTCCGTTGTAGAATATTGTATAATTAACATACCATATTTATCATAACTCAAATTCCAACGAACAAAACCGTAAGTTACACATGCAATATATTTTTCATAAGAAGTTCCAATGTAAACTATTGTAAGTAGTACAAACTATAGTTTACGTTATTCTTTATCCGACGTAGACAATCGCAACTGATACATACGATGTGTAAATTCAGGCATCTGCTCCCCTATTACTCCGCGTAGACTATCGCTAAGGGGCTTACGATAAATAACGTCGGAGGCGTTTGAAACATACTACAGTTTGCGTTGAGAAAAAGGCAGTTATAGTTCGAATTTCATATTTTTTCTTGAAGATCCTAAAAGATCTAACCTAATTCTATGCATTTTCGCAATAAACCGAAATTTGATATTTTGTGGCTTACGATAGTCTACCTAGGAGCAGTCGAAGTTTGTAGGTATTGTATGAATCGCCAAGTTTTTTAACGATTATACAAATAGCCATCCACTTACCAGCTGATGTTTGATGGAATACAACTTAAGTTTTCTACGTTACATATTTCTAAATAGCCTACGTTTTAAATATGATATAAAGGAGCGGAGAAAAGAAAATACAAAGATCTAAAAGATCAAAGCCCACGCAGCCAAAGCAAGAGTTTTAGAGAATTATTAGGGTGTTAAAATGGCCACTCAGACAGCGACAGTACCCCACGCTCTCTCCGAAGAGGGAGTGAACGATCATCGAGGGCTGAATGGTGGTTATACCATCGCCCGCCTCACGCTCAGGGCACTGCGCCACTTCTCCTCATCGCGGCCAGTGGTGATCTCACATAGTGCGATGATCTCGTGAAGAGCTTACTATAGAAATGATCCTATGAAGTAAGGTCTTGTCGAATGTCGGCGATCGCGGAGACGTCATTGTACCGGCCGCGTTTTCGATAGCGCGATGTAGGAATGGAAGTGACCTTGACAGCGGCATCTAGTGTAGTATCGCCGAACTACTTCGACGTTGAGGACCCTTGATAACCATGCGCGGGCGCAAGTTAAACCGAGCGCTCTGACCTCGATAGTAATATGTAGTAACTATAAATAAATACTGATTCCATACAGGTAGCAGTTCAGTAAAAATATAAATGACAGCTTTAATAACAAATACATACGTATGTTTCATAAAATTAAATATTTTTAACTTAAAATTAAATAAAGTAGAGATAATAAAATAATTATGATCTAAAATATAAAATTATACGTATATTCAAAAGTAACATCGCATACATAACTAGCTTATTTTTACCAAGAAATTAGTTAATACAAAAATAAAACAAACTACATAATTCAAAATGTAAAGTAAACCAGAACTTATGTATAAATAATTTAAAAGTAGAAATAAACTTTAATCGCAAAAAGAGCTCGCGAAAACATAATAATTTAATGAATCCAATACAATGACGTAGAAATGAAAATGTATTTTCTCTAATTACTTAGGTATTTCAAAAGGCAGTTGTCTGAGCAATTAAAGAGATGCTAAGCGGCCAGTAATTACTGTCTTTATCACAATTAAACTCAATCTTTGAGTCCCCGACAGCCAACTTATAATTTTTAACTGAAGTTAGCGACTTTAGATATACTTTAAGTTGAGTTGGATGATGTAGGTTAACAATTAGATGTCGCGTATCTGATTTATAACAAGTTTTTTTAGTTACAAACCCTTCATTATTGAGTCTGAGAAAATAAAATAATTTAAACATTTTTTCATGTAGACGATTAATCGTCCACATAAAACTTAATTGTTACATTATGGAGTCGTTTACTGTTATATGGGGCTACACTTTTGCCACTACTATAAAATTAATCATAACTTACTTCTGAATTATGTCGAACTACATAAACATACACTATATTGTCATATACATGGCCTACGTAATAATTATTTTCATCACCTATACTTATCACTTTATACGTATATTTTTAAACGTTTATAAAGTAAACATAGTTATTTGTTTAATGATTTGTGGATTCACTGCTATTTTATTTTTATCTTTATAAGTAAATAAAATATACAAATAGACCATATTTGTAGCCTCCTTGATTGACTACTACTACTTTTACTAGATAAATGAAATGATTGACTTGATAAACCGTTACTTGGTTTATTGCTTGATACTTGATGATCAAATGACCCGGGTGTGCGAGCACGTGCGATCGTCTGAATTTAATAAAATAATTAACTAATTACGCGAGCGCGTCCCAAACGCTGACTCCTTAAAAACCTAAAACTGCTTGATGTACGATATGGATCGTACAATATTATCGATAAGCGAGCAAGCGCAACACTATTCAACTAATTTTGTATATTAAGTATTGTGAGATTTTAAACATTCATTTAAAGTCTGACATAAAGGATCGTTTGTTAACATCTTTTCCACCAAACCCATTCACGTCAGTAATGGGAATAGGCACGCTAATGTAATTGCCTACTTTTTTACTTTTTACCCCTTTTAAGAGCGGCACAAACGTAGGCCTAATGTTTTAGCGAGAGATTTTGCACGCTACACAAAAAGTGATAAAGTCTATTTTCTCTTGCAGCTGCATGATATATGTTTATGAGTATGAGTTTTAGCGGGCTATAGTCGCTATAGACTTAAAAGTTTTCTGTATTTGATCCTCTTATATCTAACTAAAAACTCGGTTTTGTTAAATTGAATATAACCGGTTCAAATCGCAGTAAACACTAAACATGATGCAGTTACTTCTTCCAGAAGTAACCGCATCTTGTTTACTGAAGTTACGTGCTAGAAGTATTAACATTCATAACAATAATATTTAAAAAGGCTTCAAGAAACTACAGCAAATATAAAATTAAATATTATAATTATTGCACATCTACTTTTGACGACATTGACTATAATTTGCAATTAATTTTGTAGATGGCAGCACATACGCCTATCATTTTCACTATAGGCGCACGCTCATTTTCATTTCATTTTGACGATCTCGCGCTAGATGTCGCTGTCAAGGTCACCCTCATTTCTACATCGCGCTATCGAAAACGCGGCCGGTACAATGACGTCCCCGCGATCGCCGACATTCAACAAGACCTTACTTCATAGGATCATTTCTATAGTAAGCTCTTCACGAGATCATCGCACTATGTGAGATCACCACTGGCCGCGATGAGGAGAAGTGGCGCAGTGCCCTGAGCGTGAGGCGGGCGATGGTATAACCACCATTCAGCCCTCGATGATCGTTCACTCCCTCTTCGGAGGAAGCGTGGGGTACTGTCGCTGTCTGAGTGGTCATTTTTAACCCCTATAAATTCTGATTAACCAAGCCCCCATTCTGTTCTAACGTTATCGCGGCGTGGGCTCTTTTATCAGAGTTCCGAGATGGATTTATTTTGAGAGCTATAGATTTGATATTATCACTTATTAGATTTTCAATAGTTACAAAAATGTCGAACAATCGGCTTAGGCTAGGTCAGTAAAACCGTTGTTAAATTAAGAATAATTAGCGTTCTACCCTAATTCCGAGCTGATAGGATCTCGGAATCCCTCGAAATAGTGAAACCGCAACATAGTTTACATTATGAATAATTCATATCGTTGATAAGAGAAGGTGCAGGTGTGATAATAAGCAGTGCAGTTGATATTAGATTACAAGGTATTATCTGTACTAGTTGTGTCATACGGCTTTCGTCTCCAGTGCTTCATGCTAACCGGTGGGCGAAATTCGTCCATAATATCAAATCAAAATATTTTATTTCCAAATAATTTCCAAAGTTAACACTTTTAGAACGTCGTGTCTACATGTGGCCTACCACCTAAATAAATACCTTATAATTAACCCATACTAATGTCATAAATACGAAAGTGTTACCTCTTCACGCCCTTGCCACGCTGAACCGATTTTGATGAAATTTGGTATGGAGATACTATTGATTCCGGGAAAGGAGATAATATGGCACTTTTATCCCGGAAAAATTAACGGTTCCCGCGCAATATAAATAAAGATGGCCGCACTACCTATGAGTGGGGGCTTGGAGAATATGGCCGCCAGACGTCAGAGCTGTCGTCCACTTCTTACCGAGCCACCGCCGAGATTAGAGCGTTCAGTGATACAGTATTCTGTGTTTAATTTACTCCTTCAACGATAATGTACCAATGGTACACGCAATAATGGAGTTTCTGCGCCAGTTTTTACAATTACAATTTACAATTAAGTAACAAATTACGTAAGTCCTTGAGCATGCCGATTTTCCACTCGAGCGTACAAAGCCTAATATTTCAGTCCACCTAGGGCTTGGATCGCGATTGTACCGGTGATAAATGATATCTAATGACGTAACGGATATCAGCAAGGCTATGACGTCATGTGGCCACTTTTTGTGACTTGGCATGGATATGTAGATTCGAGGTGTTGGGTTGTTTGTTAGTGTTGGTGAAAATAAACATATAGAGAGGGAATTAATATACACTTTAACTTTTATTTTTGAAGGAGGCTTGCGCTAAAATTTTATAGTAGCATAGCAGCGTGCTTTTGCTTTGATTGTATTTTCATTATGAAAATAACAGTAAATAAAGGAAACACTATTAAAATTATAAAAAAGGCAAAAATGTTTCAGTACACAACTTTGTGCGTAAAACAAGGCGCTAAAGAAATATGCTCGTACGTTTGACAACTGTAAATTGCGTAAAATGTTTAGGTGAAAAATATAGCCGCAATAGACGCCTAAAGTTTCGCGAGCCTCGAAACACTCCACTGATGTATACCCGTCGGATTCATTTCACTTTCGACGACACGACGTTCTAAATTTAAATTGTCAACACGCCGCGTTCCACATTCAAACGTTTTGACAATTTGTTTTTTTTTACGCCTCGAAATGCCGAGACATTTATCTGCGCAGCCTAAAAATAAAATCTAAGTAACTTATTAGCTGTTTCTTCAGTTTACCACTGTTTATCTTGCCATTCCTCGGGACTCCGCAGCACGCCACCTGAAAAATAAATAGAGTAAAAATGATTACCCAAACGGCGAAAAGTTTTCTCTCGAGCTGAATTCTATTTGCGCAAAAATACAAGACAAAGGCCGATCAATGTAGCCGTGGACTTTGTCTTGGACATGTTCCATCGTAATCAGTAGGCGCAAATAAATATATACGAGCGTTAAATTAAACGTGGCATTTTAACAAGCCCGCCGGCCATTTTGTTTCGACTTGCCCACGTTTTTTGCAGCGACCGACTTAAATGGACCCAATTGAGTGTATTTTCTACACTTTTATTTCTCTAAACCACTATCTGTATCTTAGATTTTGTTAATTTACTCTTTATTGGTTCGGAATTGCGTTTAGGAAATTCTTTTTACATTTGTGCTCTTGTTTATTTTGTCTCTTCTTGTGAATAGGCACTTTTACTAATGCAACTATACACCATGTAAACGTTATACAATGTTTTGTCCTCCTCTGTTTCGTTGAAAAAGTCGTTTAATAGACAAGAATGAAGGATATCGTCCAAGAGTAGGTTAGGTTTTCTACAACACGGTCAAATTAACTACATTGACGCACGGTTTGATGACGTCATTACGGAGCTCGCATGTTATTGCATTCCAGCGGTGCGTCAAGTTAAGACACTGCAATAACTGTCTTGAGAATTCGCATATCTCGCATCACTGTCGCACCACCTCAAACCGCTGAACCGATTTCGCTGAAATTTGGCATAGAGATACTTTGAGTCCCGGGAAAGGACATAGGATACTTTTTATCCCGAAAAAATGTACGGTTCCCGCGCGATAAACGAATTTTGGCGCAACGAAGTTGCGGGCGTCATATTCTAGTAATATAATAATAATTACATACTTATTACATAATATAAGTAATTATTAAAATCGTAAGAAAGTCAAAACTCAAAACTGTACAAAGAATATTTTTTAAAAAGAACACGTCTTGATCTCCAATAGATATGGAAGCCAATAATATAGTTTTTAGAATTTTTGTCAGTCTGTATTTATGTCCGGGTTAAACTCAAAAAGTACTGCATGGATGTACTTCAAACGCATAAATATTACTAAGAGGTCGGGTCAACGTTATTCCTTAAGGTTATATCCCCCTACTTTTCGTGCCGATAGAGCCTTCACGCAGACGACGTCGCGGGCAGCAGCTAGGTAGTTATAACAAAAATTATAATCGGCTTGGTGTACATTTCAATAAATTAGATTCAGGTTTAAAAATCGATGCAAGAAGAAGCTTTCCACCAATATACATAACTAGATGTTCCGCGCGGCTTCGCCCGCGTAATTTAGGAATGTCACGGAAACCGTACATTTTTCGGCGAAAAAAGAAGCCTATGTCATTTCACATGGTCTATTCTTCATGTGTGCCCAATAACATAAAATTGCTCCAGTAGTTTCTTAAGATAATAAGCAATTTTAAATAATATCCCCCGTTTTTTCCACACTTTTCTCTATTTCTTAGCTCCTATTAGTCTTAGCGTGATAATATATAGCTTATAGCCTTTCTCGATAAACGGGTTATCTAACACTGAAAGAATTTTTCAAATCGGACCAGTAGTTTCTGAGATTAGCGCGTTCAAATAAAACCTTTCAATTAATTCCCCCCCCCCGTTTTTTCCACACTTTCCTCTATTTCTCCGCTCCTATTAGTATTAGCGTCATAAAATATAACCTATAGCCTTCCTAGATAAATGGGCTATCTAACACTGAAATAATTTTCCAAATCGGACTAGTAGTTCCTGAGATTAGCGCGTTCAAACAAACAAACAAACAAACTCTTTCCAATTATAATAATATTAGTATAGATTTTATATATTTTTATGTCTCTTTATTTTTCAACTAGCTGTCCCGGCAAATGTTGTTTTGCCCATATTATTTTATTGAATTGACTAAAATATAAGTATGGTGTCCATAGTCGTCCGACCTGGCTTTTCAAATATTTAAGAAAATAATTGAATGCGCCAATACGACAGTTGAATGAAAGAAGATGACGAAAATTGAAGATGAAAGTGCACAGTTTAGAGTGTGGACACTGGACATAGCTATATAGATCTAAACTCCCCTCTCGGCTCTCGCACGCGCACCCCCGCCTTGATGATGCCCACTTCGCAACCGCGGGCCGTGCAGTAGAAATCGTAATGTTTTAATTTCGCCATAGCTTCAAAACCAAACGTCCAATTTTAGTCATTCAAAGACCAAATATTATCTACATAAACTGTACTTTTTGACAAAATAATTTATTTTGATAAGGATTAATAGCATGAGTAAAATAAACGCGTTTAAATGTACTCCGAAAAAATTCAAGATTTTTTAAATAAAAAAATGGTTGGTGTGCCTCACTCGACATAGATTGGTATAGTGTGTCGCGGACTTTTTCGTAGATATTTATAAGATCTACAACTAATTGGAACACTTTATGGTCCCATCTCTTATAGTTTAGGCAGCGTACGCAAAATAAGTAACTTTTTAATTATTTTTTTTCCGAAAAACTCAAATATCTTACAAAAACCAATTTTTTTCCAAAATAAAATGTAGCCTATGTTACTCGTGGATAATGTAGCTTTCGAATGGTGAAAGAATTTTTAAAATCGGTCCAGTAATTTTTGAGCCTATTCATTACAATTATACAAACAAAGTTTACCTGTTTATAATATTAGTATAGATTAGTATAGATATAGATGTAGAACTTAATTTTATAGTACGGGAGCTCTAGATTTTTTTTATTATTATCAAGCTATCAAGCTAATTTTTCATGAGTAGCTTCATTTTGGTAAGACGAACAACATTTTTATTTGCGAAAAATCTTGAAAGTGGTAGCTAACAGAGATAGAAAGGATTTCATACTTTGATTAGATGATCCGAAAATATGGATTGTTCTTTTTTTAGGACAATGTTACTCTTAAATTGTATAGATATTAATCTATCAACATACAAAAAATCAGTTTCGGGTTCGGTTCCGGTTCCGATAGGGTCAACCAAGGGTTCCGTTTTAGGGTCAACCAAGTTTTGTTGATTCGCCTTTGTGAGGTAGTGCCAGTTGGGACAAGATCTAGGTGACGAACTAGTTAGCTCCAACTAACGCGATCTTTGAAGATATAATAATTGTGCTCTACACTTTTCTTTTGAGTCCTACTCCTATCTTTAAAACGTGTTTAAGAGGTTGTTTGGAAAAATTAAATTATTGCATTTTAAGTAAATATTTTATTGTAAGTGATTTGTTATTTCTGATTTGACGGCTTCCTAAATTAGGTCCTAGCCCAAGAGTCAAGACGCCTTTGACACGGGCTCGCTACGCGAGAAGGCCCCGCCTCAAGCCCTAGAGGTTAGACTAGATTTTAGTCTAGAGGGGCTCTCTACCACCAGGCTACTACTTATCAAAGGACATAAGATACTTTTTATCCCAGAAAAACATATGGTACCCGCGGCATAAACGAACGGAGTTGCGGGCGTCATTTAGTATTTAGGGGGCGACTAACCCAAAATTTTCGATTTTATAATTCATTTTTATACTTGAAAATAAGCCCCGAATTGTTTCATTTTTTTATATTAGATACTACATTATATTTCCGAGAATTAGATCTAAGCAAAAATACGATATCTTAAAATTTTCTCGATAGAAAAAAGTCACAAAGATGTATCTAATTTTCACGAATTTTTCATTTACTGCCATAATCGTGCATTGAACTAAGTTAATATTTTATCACATTGTATAAAATTCTATCATTGAGAAACTGACCTATCGGATTTTTCAAATGTTGTATACCTAATTAATATTTATCGAGTTTTTACTTATTGAGAAAAAACTAATTTGGCGATGAATCATCCGCGTCGTCCTTTTTCACCTGGCATATGAAAGACGGGCGTGAGTGTGAAGAGAGGAGACGCTGTTTAATTTTTGCGTTAGTCGCCGTCTTAATATATTATGTATAAAAGGTTGTATTTTATCAGTCTGTGTAATCACGCACAAAATACATTAGAAAGTTAATCTAAGTACTCCTTTATTCACCAAAGGTCAGTACCTCAAGTCATTTCCGAACGTCTTTAGGCAAACGCGTCAAATATTAATTGTTACTCAAACACACTTTGCACAAAGGCCGTACCGTTTTGGGATACGGAAGTACAGGTTAGTTAACAAGAGCTGGCACGATCAACACATTTAAACATTGCGCTTGTGTAGTGTCTGTGAATAAGCGCGTAGCGTGACGTCGTACTGCATACGCATCATAAAAAGTCTGCCCGTCTCGCTCGCGCGCGGTCTATCTTATGAGCGTGAAGAGGATAGTTATTGTTTTTCTTATGCTACTGTTTATAAATACAGCGTGATGTTACAAGTCGGTAACGTGTGATCGGCGAGCGGCCAGCGTTCGGAACCGTACAATAATTATCGTGCACATACGATAATTTTGTGCGTACGTACGATGTACGATAGCATATTATTATTGTACCAGATTATACGATAATTTTTATCATGATGCAAACATATTATATTTTTAAACATACTGTATAGTGAAATTGCATAAGTGACAGCACTGTGAACATGCCAGCTTTAGTTAACTGATCTGTAAGGCCGGTAGCAAATCCGACGAAGCAAAAGATAAGGGTGTTCCCTCGAACATTGGATATTATGTTCTAACATCAAATACCTTAATAAACCTTTAATGTGTATTTCCTAAATAATGCGGGAGTTATGCAAGTACTTGACGCTCTCAACTTAACTGTTCTCAACTTAACTCTCAAAGTTTATAACCGTAAATTTTTTCGAGATAATATGTATCTAATATCTTTTGTCCTTTAGGGGCGATTTCACCAAAGAAATGGAACGCGTTCAAAGCACTCTGAACCGGCTCAAAACGTATAAACGCGATTATAACATCGAAATGCATTTCACCAGCGTAAACGGAACGCGTTCACAGCAAATCCGAGTTTTATCATCTGAACGCCCAAAGTCCGAAGTTCAACGTCATAAAACCCGTTCAAGCCCTATCATGGCGGAACGAAAAACATAGACAAAAGAAATGTCAATATGACACTTTTGACACATGCGTTTGTAAGTTTATGTATTGTTTCTTTCTATTTTGAAGTTAAATTAACGTGAAATGGCTTTAAAATACTGAAAACATGTAAAATAATTGCGTGACGTCACGTAAACTCAGATTTAATAATCGCGATCAAAAGAAGGTAGTGAAATCCAATCGAAACAAAACGAGATTTACGTCGCAGAATGAACGCGTTCAATGGAAACTAAGTTTTATAAAGCTAAGTTTTATGTGTATTTGGTGAAATCCCACCTTAGGCGTTTAGGCGCCGCGCAGCGCAGATAACAGACTATCCGTGACTATATCTCAATGTCCGTGACGCACTTTTTAGTCCGTGGAAATAGAAACCTATGCAATTATATGCAGTAGCGCACACGTCTGGGCTGCGCGTCGTGTGCGTTACTGCTTATTCTATTTCCACGGACTAAAAAGTGCGTCACGGATAGTCTGTCGTCTGCGCTGCGCCTTAAACGAGACTTAAAGTATCTCCATACCTTTCAGCAAAATCAGAGATAACAAACAGACAGACACACGTCGTATTTAGAATATTAGTATGGAAGTATGGATTAAATGAGAAGATTAGCGTCAAAGTCAGAAGGTTTAATAGTGTTACGTGCTAGGGTTCGAGGATTCGGAGAGAAAGACCTGGTGACTCTCTTGAAGACTTTATTCACAAACACTAGCTCACACAAATCACTAAGTCCAAACACTAAGCACTATATCCAAATCACTGAGCACTATCACTGTCCTAGGTCGTAGCCGAGTCGTTAGTTCACTATCACAATCACTCACTATTGATCACTTGTTCTCACTTTTGAAGTCGCCTTGATGATCGCTCGGATCGAACTGAGTTGACTGCCGGCTTGTTTACCTTTTATATGGCTCGCGTCGAATTCTGGAGCGTTCTATTTTGGATTGTTTACGTAAACACGCGATTCACATAAACAAGGGTCGGGCTTTTCTAGAAGGTACGCGCAACTGTCGCGCGCAGGTAAACAACTGCCCGGATCCGTAACACGTAAACAACTGCTCGTATCCGTAACACTACTCCCCTCTTAGAGATGCTCGTCCCGAGCATCGTTGTTACTGCCATGATAACGCGCCAAACGGTCTATGTGTACCACTTTGAATGTGCCTCTTGGTGGCTTTTGAATCCTGTAAGTCACATCATTCAATCGGGTAACCACTTTATATGGGCCGTCCCACTTGGTCTGCAACTTTGGAGATTTCCCTTTTCGGCGAGTTGGGTTATGCAGCCATACCAGTGACCCTTCTTCGAAGCCGCTCGTGTTCGATCTCCGGTCGTATCTGGTCTTCATGTTCTCACTTGACTGTAACCCATTTTCCCGAACCATGGCGTGTATGTAGTGCATTTTTTCCCTTAAACCGCAGACATAGTCTTGTACGGTCTTCGGTTCCTCCGGTGACCCTCCTGTTAAGAGGTCTACTGGTACTCGCAGTTCTCTACCGTAATTGACATACGCCGGGGTAGCTTTTATGCTCTCATGCTCGGCGGTACGGTACGACAGAAGGAAGAGCGGTATATACTTGTCCCAATCCTTTTGTTTGTCATCTACCAATTTCGCCAAATGCCTCTCAAGGGTCTGGTTAAATCTCTCAACCATTCCATCAGACTGTGGATGGTACGCGGTGGTCCTCGTTTTATGCATTCCCAAAATTCTGCACACTTCCTGGAAGACCTGCGATTCGAAATTCCTGCCCTGATCGGAATGGATTTCTAGAGGCACACCAAAGCGAGATATCACTTCCTCGACCAGCTTAGAAGCAACTGTTGTAGCTTCCTGGTTTGGTATGGCGAACACTTCGGGCCATTTGGTGAAGTAATCCATGACAACCATAAAATACTTGTTCCCCGATTCCGTTACAGGAAATGGCCCAGCTACGTCAACTGCAATTCGTTCCCACGGTGCGCCAACGTTATACAAGCGCAGGTTCCCACGGCTCCTTGTCTGTGGTCCCTTGACTGCAGCGCAAGTAGTACATTTGCGGCACCACTCCTGCACATCATCTCGGCAATGCAACCAGTAGAACCTTTCTCTCACTTTTGTTAACGTCCTCTTGACACCTAGATGACCTCCTGATACGCCATCATGCATTTCACGGAGAACATCCGGTACTCTCGTTCTTGGGACAACTATCTGAAGATGGAACTCTCTGCCGTTAGTCTTCTCCCATTTTCGGTAAAGTATTCCATTTTGAAGTATCAGACTGTCCCATTGCGCCCAGTACGCCTTAGTGGCAGCGCCAGTGGGTGCAACCTCACTCCAGATTGGTTTTTCGTTACCTCGTTTCTTCCATGTGATGATGTGCCGTAGGTCGTCATCTGTTTCTTGAGCCTCCCTCATAGCATCATTCTCCCATGGACCCAAAGGACTTGTTTTCGTTAACTTTAATGTCACTTCATTAGATTCCTGCTTAACACAATGTTTGCAGTCCTCTGAACACGGTCTTCGTGAAAGGGCGTCGGCATTCCCATGCGCCTTTCCGCTGCGGTGTTCCGTCTTGAAGTCGTACTCCTGGAGCTGTTCAATCCATCGAGCTACTTGACCTTCAGGGTTCTTGAATTGCAGTAGCCACTTCAACGCTGCGTGATCAGTTCGCAGTAAAAACTGTCTGCCAATGAGATATTTGCTGAAATGTTGTAGCGTCTTTACAACAGCCAAGAGTTCTCTTCTTGTCACACAGTAGTTTCTCTCTGGCTTAGATAAAGATTTGCTGAAATATGCAATTACAACTTCTCTTTCGCCCTGCTTTTGAGATAACACCCCTCCAATGGCCGTGTTGCTTGCGTCAGTGTCGACTATAAACTGACCTTCAGGTTGTGGATACCCCAGGATTGGTGTTTCACACAGATGTTTCTTCAGTTTCTAAAAAGAATCTTCAGAAGTCTCGTCCCACATAAACTGTCGTTTATCTTCCGTCAGCCGATGTAATGGCTTGGCTATCTCTGAGAATCCCTTGACAAAACGCCTGTAGTAGGAGCATAGGCCGAGAAATGCCCGCACTTCGGTTTTGTTCTTAGGGGTTGGCCAATTTTGAACTGCTTCCAGTTTCTCCGGGTCCGTCTGGATTCCATCACTGGAGATGACATGGCCGAGATAATTGACCTTACTCCTGAATAAACGACACTTTTTCGGATTCAGCTTTAACTTGGCCCCCTCTATTTTAGCGAAAACTCGTTCTAAGTTTCGCAAATGGTCCTCGAAGTCGCGGCCAACAATGATGACGTCGTCCAAGTAGACTAAGCAAGCCTCTCCAACTAAGCCTGCCAGTACACACTCCATGAGTCGCTCAAATGTGGCAGGTGCGTTGCACAATCCAAAGGGCATGACGTTAAACTGCCATAAACCTTTACCGGTGGAGAAAGCTGTCTTCTCCTTGTCTTTTGGATGAATTTCGACCTGCCAGTATCCAGATTTCAGGTCCAGGGTCGAGAACCATTTCATGCCACTCAAGGTATCCAGAGTGTCGTCAATTCGAGGTAATGGATAGCTGTCCTTCTTAGTGACATCATTGAGACGCCTGTAGTCCACACAAAATCTTGTGCTGCCATCTTTCTTCTTCACCAACACAACAGGTGAGCACCACGGACTTTCAGACGGTTCAATAATCTTATGCCTTCTCATGTCCTCCAAAAGGCCTTCAACTTCTTTTTCCTTTGCAATAGGTATCCGTCTTGCTCGTTGACGAATTGGGTTCTCGCTTCCGGTATCTATCCTGTGCTGAACCATCGACGTTCTTCCAAGGTCGCCTTCCTGACTGGAGAAGATATTCGCGTGGCGTTGTAAAAACTTCTTAGCTTTCATGCTCTGCGAATAAGTCAGATTACTCTTGCAGTCGTCGAGTAGCTCAGTCACTAATCCGTAGTTGCTGCTTGCTTGGGAGACAACGGTTATTGGGGCTTCCTCCGCGTCAGCCAGTACACGCCTCTTAGTCCTGGCTGAAGCTCCCTGCTTCTTCAGCTCCTCTACTTGTTGCTCGAGCCTTTTCATCCTTGACATCTGGGTCTCCTTCTGCGGGCAGTTGAGCTGAAGATGGCCCCTCTTCCCGCACTTATAGCACATGGCTTCAAATATTTTCCTTGCAGGAGCCTTTACTTCGGAGACCTTGCGGATCTTATGGGTCTGCTGTATCTCATGGCGAACAGCCTCGACCTCCAAAGCATGCGCCAACGCTTCCTTTAGCGAGGTGTGGTGACGTAGCCTCACTGCAGCTCTGACCTCCAGATCCCTGATTCCGTCGACAAATGCTTGCACAATATTCGTGTCGACCATCTTGGAATCGGCTCCTGGGTGTGCCTTCTTGACCAGTTTTTCAATTTCCAACGCCCATTGCTGTAGCCCCTCTCCTGAACGTTGGACTCTGTCACGAAGTTGAGCACGGAACACGTGCTCCAGGTGTCGCTCCCCGTATCTGGATTCAAGGGCCTCCATCAGGTCTTGGAACCCCTTCCCTGTATGTACTTCTAGGACCGACAAAGCTTGCCCTCTGAGCGCAACAGTGAGAGCGGTCAGGCATTGTTCGTCAGTCCATCCGTTGGCAGAAGCAACCGTCTGGAATTGCTGACGATAAGCGTTCCATGAAGTAGTACCGTCGTATGGTGGCACTTTAACTCTTGGTCCTTGTACCACTTGCACCACTCCGGTAGTTCCACTAGACACCGCCACTCCTGTGGTTTCCAGGCGCACTACTTTCTTCTGAAGTTCAGTGAGGCCGGTTTTCACATTTTCCACATCCAATCCTAACCCCGTAACTCGTTCGTCCATTATGTCGACATCTTTACGAAGCTTTGTCACTGTATTACTGACGTCCTTTATAGCCAGAAGCGCCTTTTCTTGAAGGTCCTTTTGTTGTTCTTGTGACTCTTGCAAAGCGCCGAGTTTGCGGTCTTGTGACTCCCTCATTGCCTGAATTTCAACCCTTTGAAAATCTTGCAACGCGCCGAGCTTGCGGTCTTGTGATTCTTGCAAGGCGCCGAGCTTGCGGTCTTGTGCCTCCATCATTGCCCTTTGAGAATCTTGCAAAGCCTGAATTAACCCAATTATGCTTTCCAATTGAGGAGCCATTTGAGGGGCCGTAGAAACTACGGGCGTGACAGGATGGATGGAGCTAGTTGACGGGGCCTGAGCAGGCGGGGCCCAGTGGGCGGGGCCAGTGGGCGTGGCCTGAGTGGGCGTGGCCTGGTGGGCGGAGCCAGTGGGCGTGGCCATGTCCAGAGTGGGCGGGGCCTGGGGGGCGTGGTCAGTGGGCGGAGCCAGGTGGGCGGGGCCGGCGGGTGGGGCCTGCCCCGCAGTGGGCGGAGCTTGGTCCCCAGCGGGTGTGGCCTCCGCAGCCCCACCTCCAACTCCTCTCTCGAAGTCAATGGCAGCAGCTCGCTGTGCCCTTGTCCTGACACTCCCCTTGAAGTCCTCTCTCGGAGTCAATGGCATCTTCCAAATCGCACGTCTGACACCAGTTGTTACGTGCTAGGGTTCGAGGATTCGGAGAGAAAGACCTGGTGACTCTCTTGAAGACTTTATTCACAAACACTAGCTCACACAAATCACTAAGTCCAAACACTAAGCACTATATCCAAATCACTGAGCACTATCACTGTCCTAGGTCGTAGCCGAGTCGTTAGTTCACTATCACAATCACTCACTATTGATCACTTGTTCTCACTTTTGAAGTCGCCTTGATGATCGCTCGGATCGAACTGAGTTGACTGCCGGCTTGTTTACCTTTTATATGGCTCGCGTCGAATTCTGGAGCGTTCTATTTTGGATTGTTTACGTAAACACGCGATTCACATAAACAAGGGTCGGGCTTTTCTAGAAGGTACGCGCAACTGTCGCGCGCAGGTAAACAACTGCCCGGATCCGTAACACGTAAACAACTGCTCGTATCCGTAACAATAGTATTAAAGGAAAACATTTCGAAATGACTTGCTGGTATTTTCACGAGTTTTCAGTTTCACATTAACTTTATTAACTCTGACCTCGTGCGTTTATTAGCGTGGAATAAAAAAATATATTTTTTATTTATTTATATGCCATCGAGGTACCCAAGGGAGATCGCACCTCATACAATATGAAAATGTGGTACACGAATTATAAAGCTTCGGATTTCCATTCCCGTTAAGTTTGTGGTGAAATATCAGTGTAGATGTCATTGACCGATGCCGACATGTTTAGTGTTTACTTAAAATGAAGAAAAAAAAACCGAAATGACAATTTAGGGTAAAGCCAAACGAGCGTAATTTGTGAGTTGTGAGTAGATTCGGTCGCGTAAATATCTTTTCATACAAATCATGACTCACAAAATTACGATACGTGTGAATCAAACAGGACTTTTGTATGACATTACAGCAGAAATTCTGCCAGCCGAAATTCTGCGACTCACAACTCACAAATTACGCTCGTTTGGCTTCACCCTTAGTAATCTGTGTGCTTACTCCTTATAGATCATTATAACATTATGGTAGAGAATATTGGTAGAGAATGCCAAAAGGCATTAAGCCCGCCTGTGTAAATTGCATAAAGTGTGAATAAATAAATAAATAAATGAATAATAACTTCTGTAATCAGGGTATTTTTTGTTTAGTCACAACTCACAAGACGGTCATGTTAAATAACGATGATGATGAAAACGAATTACTTAATAACAATTATTATTTTTAACAAAAAATTAAAACCGACTTCCAAGGTAAAAACAATATTAATAGCATCCTTATAATATGAACTAAAAAGTATTAAATAATTTTTCCTATCTAATATGTAGTGCCTTTTCCCGAATCCGGCTAAACTTCAACTATTTCTGTACTCAATCTTCATCATTTTGAAGTCGGTACCAGATATAGCTGAATCTTTATTTCTTTGACAGAAAATTTGAAACTTTTGGAACTGGCACCGACTTCAAAATTATGAAGATTGAGTACAGAAATAGTTGAAGTTTAGCCGGATTCGGGAAAAGGCACTACATATTAGATAGGAAAAATTATTTAATACTTTTTAGTTCATATTATAAGGATGCTATTAATATTGTTTTTACCTTGGAAGTCGGTTTTAATTTTTTGTTAAAAATAATAATTTCACTCTTTTTAGTTACCTAGTAGGTAAACTGTTAGTGCCAATTCAAATTGTATAAAAAATAGTTTCATATTGTCTTCACTAGATGTCACTGAGGCGCTCCTGTGTCGCGCTATCGCTTGTACGTAGAAGTTTTATATAGGTAGTTGTAACTTGTAACAGATTTTCGTTGTGTTGTTGAAAGTTTGTAAGCAACTGACGTCTGACAACTCAACAGTGAGCTTGGTGTGAGCAGTGAGCATTGAATTGACAACATAAATAATAATATTGAGTGGTAATTGATCTCGTATAATTGTTATTAAAGGTGAACGCAGATTTGGCCGCACCGCACGCACCGCAGTCGCCGCATTCGCAATTCTTCATATTATTATGAAGTTGCGAAGACTGCGGCGCGGGTAGGTAGGTATGCGAGCTTGCCTATAACTTCATATAAAGAATTCCGAATGCGGCGACTGCGGTGCGTGCGGTGCGGCCAAATCTGCGTTCACCTTAAGTTGACCTCCGTCATAGTCCGCGAATTTATAAGTGGTCGTCGGTGGTACTGCGTATATTCTACGTATCTTATTAGAATTTGTTAAGACTGATATGAGTCATATGGCATACCCCAAGGCCCAAATATCAGGTAGATAGATAAATTTAAACAATACATTTAAAAAGATCTAAGTGAACACGTGCTGCAAAATGCTCGCAGCGTGGCATCACAATAGACATAACTACCAGTACTTCGACTGCTATGAGACTGACGAGTATTAATATCTGTCGTTTCTTTCGTGTTTCGCCAGGATAAGTTAAAGGCTGGCGAGCGCCAGAACTAAATTTGTAGGTTACGACCCTAGCGACGACTTTTGTCATAATACGTCAAACTTAAAAAAATTACATCAGTTCTAAGTCGGCATACTCTATCATTCTGTCTACTCTGGCGGCATGCCGCATACCCTGACATTCCAGTTAGAACTTGAATACGATGTTTACGTACGCATCGCCGCGCGCCGCGCGGCGACGCCGTTGCCTCTGCGGCGCCGACCGCCGTGTATATTAAACAGCCTATAATAATTGGTGTTGTTATGTACATAATTATTATTATTCTATCCATAACTATGCCTTGTACTATTATCTATTTTGTGCCATGAGACATTGGTGACCTTAACACGACGTGGTAATGATGATGATGATGATGATGATGATGATGAATTTGAATTGCATGGTAGCATATGCTTTCTGTTCTTAAAACAACGCCGAAACTCCCAAACGTGTATCTATAAAGAGTCAGGAGTTCTCTCAGCATCTTCGAAACCATGGTATACCTTGACCCAATATTTGACTTTTTGGTAGCATATTCTTAGTACACTTCACATAAAACCAAAATCACCATATGTTTCCATATAAATTTCGAGGAGTTCCCTCGATTACTCCTGGATCCCATCATCAGGTCACCACTTTTGTGAACATGGTACCAAATTGGAGTGAAACCTAATACAACAAAACAAAAATTTCGAAAATCGGTTCACAAACGGCGGAGTAATCGTTGAACATACAAAAATAAAAAAAAAAAAAAAAAAAAAAATATCCACAGCCGAACATATAACCTCCTCGTTTTTTGGAAGTCGGTTAAAAATAGTCGCGTCGGTCCGGAAGTATAAATTACAATACAACCTTCACGCGACTCGTACGAAAATTTGACCTTCTGCTTGCTTTGAATTTGAAGCTTTCTATACACACATTATTGTATGATTTGCATAGAAAAGTATAACTAAGCTGCGACATTTTCGAAGACTCATTGTATATTGTATACCTACTTACATCTGTCTTTAACTGCCAAACCGGTTTCGGTGACGGTGGCCGGCTTCATTGAAAACGCCTCCGTGGTCCAGTAGTTAAGAACGTGGCTCTTGACTCGGAGGTCGTGGGTTCGATTCCCGCGTTGGAAACATGTCATTTGCCAAGGAAGAAAAGAAAAATAACAGATTTGCATTGTTGAATGACCAAACTTGCTTGACTACGTCACCGCTTATTAATATGTTCGGGGGTACTGGTGAGGGTAGTGGGGGTAGTGGGGATAGTAGCGGGGCTCGATAGGATATAAAAAGGCGGTGTTTTGGCCGGTGGCGGCACTTGACGGACGTTGTTCGTAGAGTCCACATCCTGAGGATGCTCCGGTGTTGGAGCAAAACGCGCGTCGAGGTTTTCAACCTGCATGGTGGTGAGGGGCCTTGCACGGATTTGCCAACATTATTGCTTGTGTGGTGGTGGTGTTTGCAGGTTCTTGCATGCGAGTGTACGCATAGGCAGTGTGGGAGGAGGGAGGTGCTGTACGCATGCCTACGCGTGCACTCACTCATTTACTTAAAGGTGGAAGATTTTTCGCGGAATATTGCTAAAAATAATAACAAACTAAATTTCAAAACATGTCATTTCCAAGTTTGGTTAGAACAATGCAGGCTGATCACCTGATTGTCTGACAAGTAAGATGACCCATGCGTCGGATGGGCATGTAAAAAGTCGGTCCTGTGCCTGATCTCACACCTGTCGTGTCGGTCGTCCGTCCCACTCGGTTGTGAGAGTAAAAGGAATAGAGAGTGCTCTTGTGGGTTGCGCACACACTTGGGCACTATAAAATTACTCCCGCGTAACTGGTCCGGGTTTCAATGAAACCGGCCACCGTCACCGAAACCGGTGTGGGAGTTATTAATTATTATACAATTATATTTCATGTATGATTTACATAGAAAAGTATAACTATTAACTAAGCTGCGACATTTTCAAAATATGTATATCTACCACTTTGTATAGTTATCATATTATGCGAGAAACTCGATTTTTTTAGATTGACTAATAATTATAGTTCAACACTGATTTCACACTTCATAAGAACACCATTTTACAATACTGAGACTGCGTCGAACAATTTTGAAGCTGTACTGATGATGAAATTGAAGTTACTTTTTCTTTCACATTTTCGAAAAACGAGAAAAAATGGTTTTAATCCACGATTCTAAGAAATTAAAACCACAGGCCCAGTAGCCACAAAACATCATATTTTTGAGAGCGAAACAGAGTATTCGTTACACAATGTAAATTATATTAGTATTGCTTAGCCAACAACCGCCGATCAAATGAAAGTAAATAATTGTATCCGCAACCTCTGTCCAGATTAAAAGTAAATGATACTATTATGTATTAGACAGTTACTTCTTTAGTGTTTAATTTCAGTCTTAAATCTGCTTCTTTAAATACGATAATAATTAATTTGCCAAAATATGCTTCACTAAATTCGTTTCAATTCCTGAAACTCACCTGCAACTCTTCTGATGTTGCGAGTGTGCATGTGCGACGGTAGTTGCTTTTCCTAAGATGATCCGTTTGCTTGTTTGAACTAACAAAATCGTATCATTAATTGTTGAAATCATCTTGAGCCTCGCAAAACTCACTAACTTAACCTTAAATATTTTACCGTTAATTATTATCATGTATCCAAACTTAATCTCTGGTATTTTGATTCTAATGATATTAAGCTAGAATACGAATTTATTTTCTAAACAGCGGGCTAAATGTTCTACTTTATATATTATTCTTTTGTGCACGCGCCATTTTCTGACGGCGAGTTTTTCACAAACGCGCCTTTCAGATTTTTTATTTCGCGTCCATTTTGAATATCGTGTATTTATAATAAATTGCTTCTTGGTTTAAAATCGCGATTGAAATGTTTTATGAAATGTTTAAATAGCTTTTTATTGGGCTCATTTAGCCGCGATTTAAAAAGCTAGTTCTGTGATCTATTTGATGCGATAATCCTAATTCGACTGGATTTTATTAGCTGGTTAACTTAATTAATGATAAATCTGTGGATTGTAGCTGTTGTTGATAAAATACAGTTGTTCTTTTGTAGCATTTGGAAAGGTTCATAATTATTATCAAAGTCATTTAATTCGTATATCTGTTTAATGGGATATTATTCCTTCAATCGCCAGACACCAATTCTTGGAAATCTTTTGCTATCGCGGCCCATATGGGCGGTGGGCCTTACGGGGCTTGTTATTATTTTGATAGGGTTTACACAGGGTGTAACAAACTAAGTGATAACACTTTAAGGTGGGGAAACTCGTGACGCTAGGGCGCTTGCCCATACAAAAGTGAAAAAAAAATTGCTCCATCAGCGCTGCTACTTTCACAGTGAACTCTCTACGAGGAACACGCACACAACATAAAGTATTATCACTTAGTTTTGTTACACGCTGTATAGTTGTTTTAAGAGTAACAATAATAGACATTCATAATTTAACGGATTTTAAACGTCTCTTGCTGTATTTTTGCTTTGCTTTACTATGTACACCTTTCTAATTAAGAACTTAACTTAACTTTCAGTTGAGTCAATGTAGAAGAAAGTTATAGACAACTAGATTACGCCCGCAACTCCGTTGCGCCAAAATTCGTTTATCGCGTGGGAACCGTACATTTTTTCGGGGTAAAAAGTATCATATGTCCTTTCCCGGGACTCAAAGTTTCTCCATACCAAATTTCAGCAAAATTGGTTTAAGCGTGAAGAGGTAACAGACAGACAGACAGACGGACAGACAGACAGACACACTTTCGCATTTATAATATTAGTATGGAAGTATGGATGCTCACAAGTGTCCTATCGATCCCTTGGCCCGCTAGTTTTGTATTGCGAGACAACGTAGCCAAAACGTAGCTCCGTTTTCGTAAGACGAAATCACAAAGGTTTCGGCAAGTTACTTTTTAAGTGGCATAGGTTATCTTGCTTTTTAATCTCCGACAAAAATATTCATACTAATATGCAAAAGTGTGTCTATCTGTTTATCTGTCTGTTAGCCCTTCGCTAGCGCAAACCGTTGAACCGATATTGCTGTTTGCTTTAGAGATATTTTGAGTCTCAGGAAATGACAGAGTATGCTTTTTATCCCGGAAAGTGTGCGGTTCCCGCGCGATGATCGATTAATTTGAAATATTTCGTAAATATCTCTTACGCTCTTTTCCACCAAAATTTCTATCATCCATCATTCAGCTTCCTAAAAATGGCACATCGATATACGAGGTCCCCCAGGAGCGGAATACAAGATGTGCCATTACCCACCTGTTCCTCCCCAGAGACCAGAGACCTTCGGAATTTACCCACGTTATTATATTGCTGATTGATTTCTAGAGTGTACCTTTCTCTGATTAACTTACAGTCCTGTGCACTCTTGGGATTAAATTGTATATCAAAGGGTTATGAGTTACAGAGATGACGATAAAATTGTAGAACTCCGCTACAGAAAAATTAGTTATATCTCTATTCTAGGGTGTTATTAGACTAGAGCTGTGGTTCTTAATTTTTTTTTCGTCGTGGAACCCTTTTAAGAAGAAAAATTTTTGACGGACCCCAAAAATGTTTTGCTTTCGAATGAATTGTTTCCATACTGGTGTCTGATATCATTTTTAAAAATAATTTATGTATACCTACCCCCTATTAGGCATTTCCGGAGCTCCAAGGTTCCATGGAGCACACTTTAATGGCTGGACTAGAGTATCACTTCTTTATACTAAAGTCTAGACCAGGGAGTCTCAAAGTGTATTCCACGAACCCATAGGATCCAGGTCTAAGAGGTTTCTTAATAAATTGTGTCACACTTAAAAGGTAAATGTTAATTTAAATTCAAATTATATTTTTGGCGAATCGAGGCGCTAATTTTAAAGCTATTTTCGGGCATTTATTAATGCGATAATTATGTCATTATATTATTAGCTATTGAACAAATATAAATCGTTGTACCCACATTAGCCAGGGCAGTTTGCGGTCAATACAATGCACAATTATTTGTTATTAGTATTAATTACAATATATTTGTTTTATAAATCAGTGAGCTTCGGCTGAAAGAGCACACGATTTCATTTCAAATTTTATGTATTAAATTTTGTTAAGTTAGGTTTAAAATCTTATACTTACCTATGCTGTATGCTTAATATACTGCAGAATTACCTAGATTTTACTATTGCATTGCAAATAAAATTTATACCACAGTTTAACATTTTATGAGATCAAATAGTAGTTTGATAGGTCTCATCCCGGTTTCTAAAGGTTTTGGTTGTTTAAATTTATTTTACAGTTTAGTTGTTGTTTGGTTAATATGATTAATATCATTTTGACGATCTCCGTGGCGCAGTGGTGAGCGCGTTGGCAGCTCAAGCCGGAGGTCGCGGATTCGAGTCCCGCCGACGGAACAAAAAGTTTATGAAGTTCCTGGGTCATGGATGTGTATTAAATACGTGTATCATATAATGAAAATCTTATATATATGTATAGTATAAAAGTATTAAATATATTTCCGTTGTCTGGTACCTGTAACACAAGTCCTTCAGGAACTTAGCACGGGGCCAGACTGACGTGGTGTGAAGCGTCCATAGATATTATTATTATCATGGGCGCCGGCAGAAATAATTTCCAAGGGATGCAGATTTTAGTTTTTTTTTCTTTTCTTTTTTTAGTTTTTAAGAACAACAGTGACTATCTATATACGTCAACAGAATACATTTAGTGCCGAAACCTTACGAACTATCTTTGTACGGCATAGTAATAGAGTTACAGACGGCTTTTTATTTCAATAATTCCTGTTGATCCCGAGATTCCCAAGGGGTGCAAGTGCACCACCTGGCACCCCCCTGCCGGCGCCCATGGTTAATATTTCGTCCTTAGCCAATCAAAAGCGGAAACATGAACTGTCAAAAATCTTCAGAGCATTAAACAGTCCAATTGACTGGACAACGAACAAAGCTGATAATGTTGCATAATTTAGCAGAATTGAGATGCAATTTCCACGCGTTATACCAAATTAGGGGTACTTTCAAAAGATCTCATCTTAGTCTCTTCACATCGTCAAGGGTGTCAAGTAATGTCTCAATTCGACAGGGGTGTAAACCGCTTCAGAATAACCAATAAGATGGAACCGAATCGAAATCAACGAAATTAAGGGTCAATTCAGCCCGTATCGCGATGCGTAAATGCGCTTCTAAAGTACTGAATTGACAGATCTCAATTGCGTGACACGTCTTGTTAATCTGTCAAATCGATACAAAAGAAATGCATCTTCGCGTCGCATTGTGGTTTGAATTGACTCTTATCAGAGTCTCTTCATCGTCAAGGGTGTCAATATCTTAGTTCGACAGGGGTGTAAACCGCTTCAGAATCCAACAAGAACCCTGTCGAAATCATCGAAATTAAGACGGCTTAAAGTGACAGAGGTGTACAACGCTCCGCCACGGCTGGGACAGGGGACCCTGTCGTGCGTAATGAATGGATGCCAGCGGCAGCAAAATGTAGACAAAGTTAGGTATTCGTATCAAAGGCGGGCGGGCGGAGTCGGGGGTTTCATTATGCCGTAATTAATAACCCGACCGCTTGCCGCCCATCATCAGCGACGGTTACTGAAGGTTGAAGGAATATAAAGTGTTATAAATAGACCAGCAGGCTTAGCATGACAACATTAGAAACGGAAAAGAATGGACATACTGAGAGATTTTAGTGACAAAATAGCGGATTTCCTTTGTCTGTCACTATGTCTATTCTTCCGTAGAAATAAACCGTTGTATGGTGACCATGCTTAGCCTGTAGGTGTACAGTCTGTACACACTACATATATTATGTATAATGGATATTATGTATCATTGCATTATGTTACGCTTGCATTCCTTGAGCCAGTCGAGGCTCGCGCTCCCATCCGATTATATGTGTTAAATGTGTCAATAAAGTACTTTACGGATTTCAGTGTTATTAATGGAGAGTCCCCTAAAAGCCTGTTGACATAATCTTGAACTAGACTAGACTAAATGTTGACTGTAACTTGATTGAGCTGAAATAAAACAAAAGCTTAGGTTTTTCAGTAACCGTGCATTTTTCCACAGTAAATTAACTGCCTCGTGTCCTGTTTCGTTTCTACTTATATAGTGGTCCAAAGAAGCAATAAATATATTTAGGTTTGAGAAACACCGGGGCACCAAATTTTAGAGCGGAGATAATTCAGATGTAGACGTCATTAATTATCTTAATCTTTGTTAAGGACAAAAAATGCGCAAAGCAACGTCTCGCTTACTCAGGTTTAAAAAGCCAGTGGTTCACAAACTTTTAATTATTTAAACCCTCCAAATGGATGACAATAAGACAGGTGTAGTTGCATCTTGAATCTTGATCACTTAAGTTGTTGAAATTATGGGTCTACCAGAATCTGATGGCAAAAAGTGAGAAAATGAATTGACTCTAGCAATATCGGGGTAATTGGAATAAAACATTTTGATCCTTTTTTCTTCTTATAGCGGCTGATTCTGTGTGTTAAACATGCAAATATAAAAATTTATCCAATGATCAAGGATATTTCTTGAAAATCTGCTGTCAAAAATTGCCATCAGATTCTGGTAGACCTAGTTTAGAAGATATGACGCTACATAATTAGAGGCAGGCCATTGACCTCCATTATACAAGTACGTTGGACAGATGATACCCAGCTGTTTTTTTGTGCCTATTTGAAGCGGAATCAGCGCCCCCAAAATCAGGGCAAGAGAACTAAATCTGACGTAACTTGCGAATGGCCGCTCAGTCAGCGATTGGTTGTAGAAACCAAAGAGAATATAACCACTACGGTGGTAGAATCTAGTATTAGTTCCAAGTACTCTCACAACTTTTTTAAACGTCATGTTTATGTCAGATTTAGTTCTCTTCCCCTGATTTTGGGGGCGCTGATTCTGCTTCAAATAGGCACAAAAAACAGCTGTCATTTCAAAGGGTATCATAGGTCCAGCGTACTTGTATAATGAAGGTCAGTGAGGCAGGCAGATACAGCTAAAAACTTCATAAATTACACACTCAGGCATACAGGTATACACGTAAAAAACTTCATAAATTACACACTCAGGCATACAGGTATACACGTAAAAAACTTCATAAATTACACACTCAGGCATACAGGTATACACGTAAAAAACTTCATAAGTTTTCTTTATTTGTGTGTCTGTTCCCCCTATCCCTACAATAAAGTTAACATCTTTTAAATAATGTTATTATTTTAATATTCTTAGAAAAAAAAACAGTAGTTTTTCAAGGATGCCGTTTAAATATTATTTAGGAGTTATGTATTCAGGTTAAGCCCAGCTTTAAATGTGTTTTATAATGACATGCAAACGGAAACGATAGATAAAGAAATGTACATTTGTGGGCAATAGACAATAGTATCTAAAATAAAATTATTTAAATTTTGTTTCTCTCGCTAAAAATCGTAATTTACACCTTAAGGTTGATTCAGACGGCAACCCGACGCGTAGATGCATTTCTAAATTTGTATGGATTTGACAGATTCACAAGACGTTTCACGCAATTGAAATCTGTCAAATTCATACAAAATGTCGCACCGCACCTAGCCTCGCCTCGTCGCGTTGCGGTCTGAATTGACCCTTAACCGATTTTACAAATTTTAGTCTTGAAAACATGTTCGTCCGTCCGTCGTTCGTTGACTACCGTCCAGGCATGTCCAGGGGAGGTTTCTGTTATGAGGAAAGTGATACGAAGTTCACCGGGTCATCTAGTTGGATATAAAAATATTTATACGATACAAGAGAGCTCAACATAAGTTATAAAAGCTACCTATCTCTATCAGTAAGTTCATAATTAGTTGAAAGTTTGAGAGCCAGTGGCGTTTATGTTATCTTTCATTATTTAGGATTTAGAGCAGCCATTTCTTGTTTGTTAGCATTATCCTGCGACTTCGTCTGGCTCATGAGCTATGTGCCTAAACCAGGAAATTATAGCCCACTAGATGATGCCCGCAACTCCATTGCGCCAAAATTAGTTTATCGCACGGGAACCGTACATTTTTCCGGGATAAAAACTATCATATCTCCTTTCCCGGGACTCAAAGTATCTCCATGCCAAATTTCAGCAAAATCGGTTCAGCGGTTCGAGCGTGAAGAGGTAACAGACAGACAGACACACTTTCGCGTTTATAATATTAGTATGGACTAGATGTTGCTATAAACTTTGTAGCGCCTAATTTCGACGCGCGGAAACCGTACTTACATTTTTCTAGGATAAAAACTATCCTGTGCCATTCCCAGGAGTATTTTTTGAGGTTAAGTGTGAAGTGGTAAAATACAAACAAACATACATCTCTCCATCTATATTTTTAGTAGTATATAATATTATAATATAGTGTATAATATAAACATAATATATATATCTATCTTTCATTAAATATTTAAATTTAATTTTTACTGTGGGGTATTTTTTCCGTAACCACTGATAATATTATTTTATTGCCAATCTAAGAAATTGGTTTGGGATTAGGAGCCATTTCTATTGAATAATAAAACGAGAAAGCGGAAATACTTAAAAATATATAAAAAGTAATGTTTGAAATTAGATTGAGTATATTTTGGATTCAAATTCCCCTTTTTTTATTTTATAGCAACTAAACAACGCCAACAAACATACAAAATGAGGATGGCAGAAAAGACATATAGTACTTATTTATGAAGGAGTATAAAAAACTTAGGTACCTACACGAAATGCAAACTTGGGTCTCCAAGGCGCTGACGGGCATACTTTGAGAATGACTGTTCCATATTACTATTTATTATTATTAGTAGCTCTAAGCCCATAGGGGAAATGATGATGCCTAAACCAATCTTTTAAAAACTTATGAACCGTATAAAAGAAAAATTAACCGTAGCTCAACTTCATAAAAACTATGCGGGTCTTAACCAATCTCTTACGATGTTTAACTGAAAAATCTTAACGAACATTTTAAACCTCGCTTTACTGGGTTAATTTCAAAGTTCAAAGCTGCTGGGTTACTCTCGAAACTGATATCAACTTGATACGAGTCTGATTTCGATTTCGTTTTTGATGTCATTGTATTGCGTAGGAATTCCGGAACAAAATCGTATCAAAATCGAGATGTTGCCATGGCGTCTTGTCAACGTCGTTATAGCAACGTCCTTGTTATAAAGTAGTAGAAGGTTATGAAAAATATGAATTAATGTTTGTGTTTTTTCGTCATACTATAAAAATACATTTCTTTAGAAACTTTAGATGGCTGTATGTGCCCATTTTCTACTTTACCGGGTTTAAAATGGTTATTTTCGTTAAGGAACATCTTGACATTAAATAAATATGTAAATTCTCTTTTGTAGTTACACAATAGTTACACTTAACATTGTCATATACATATTCTAGTATTTATAAAATTTGTATCTGACATTAAAAGTTAGTTTTTATTTGGAAAGTAATGGTCCGTCCGACGTACCTACAAATTGAGATGTTGTTGAGATTCCTGGAAGAAAATCCAGTAATCGCAAAAGGGTACATGCGGGCGAGCCAAGCTAAGCACGATACCAAATTTAAATGGGACCGCTTAGCTGTAGAGCTTAACTCCATTGGAATTGCCATCAATCACATTAAAAATGCTTCAGACGAGTCATTTTTTTATGAAATAAGGGGGTAAACGAGCAAACGGGTCACCTGATGGAAAGCAACTTCCCTCGCCCATGGACACTCGCAGCATCAAAAGAGCTGCAGGTGCGCTGCCGGCCTTTTAAGAGGGAATAGGGTAATAGGGGAGGGTAGGGATGGGATGGGAGGAGAATAGGGTAGGGTAGGGAAAGGAATAGGGTAGGGGATTGGGCCTCCGGTAAACTCACTCACTCGGCGAAGCACAGCGCAAGCGCTGTTTCACGCCGCTTTTCTGTGAGAACGTGGTATTTCTCCGGTCGAGCCGGCCTATTCGTTCCGAAGCATCCAGGCTCTCCCACGTTAGATTATTATGTTAAAATAATAATTAATTAATAAATATTATCAACAAAAAATGAAACGACACCACACCAATCGATACCCTAGTGACCCTAAAAAACGTTTACAATACCTAACTCGGCAACAATCGATCTCAATCGATGTCGATGCCTCTGTTGCTACCGTGAAATTTGACGTTTGTAAACGATCTGTAAGTCGATTCTGAGACAATTTTTTTTGTCGCGAGCAACTAAGATTTCGATTCAGCGAATGTTTCGATGCTGATTAGTTCCAAATTGAGCCGCAGCCCGATCGTGCGCTAGCATAGCTGTCAGGAATAGCAAAATCCATTGAGGTTGAATTAGTTTCAAACCGATCCGCAGCACGATCGTGTGCTGTTTTAGATGTCTCAAACATGTCTAAATTGTCAAAAACCGTTGAAATCGAAAATCTAAATCGATATCAGTTTGGGGAGTTAGGCCCCTGATGTAGGGTTAATAACGTATGGAAAGAGAGACAAAACTTTTCATTTAAAAATAACTCAGCTTTATATTGACGAAGATTTGGACGTAAGTTCTATTATAATAAGTATATATTTCCTGTCATATACTATATTCAACGAACGTTAAACTAATCTCCAAATAATTATTATTTGTTCGTAATATTATTATGTATGTAACTTTTTATAATTTTTGTATGTTGCTCTATATAGAACAAAGAAACTCCAATATGAAGTTCTGTGCCTCGTTGCACAAATTCGACTATAGACATAAATTAATCACACTTCTCGCATCAAATCGGACTAAATTCGTAATATCCGAAACCATTACAACGTGGAACCCTAAAAGTTATTCAATACACTTCAAAAGCGAAATATTAATTCAAATAAAAGTTTTAAAAGTATTGAAAGCGTACGGCGCGGCGTATTGATATACCTACTTGTTGCCGTACAGGGAAACCACTTATACTATATTGAATAGTTTTTTTTCATACTTTTACTCTTAAATAAAGATCTACTTATACTAATTTATAATATTATGTCGTCGTTATAGTTTAGTCAGTGACCGTCAAGCCTCTTTTAAGCAGACGAGGACAAAACATAGTATTAGTAACTTAATCCATATCCATACTAATATTAAAAATGCGAATGTGTGTCTGTCTGTCTGTCTGTTACCTCTTCAAGATCAAACTGCTGAATCGATTTCAAGAGAAACAAGCAAATCTTGTGTACCTAGTTAATTAGTTATTCGCTGCTTAAATATTTGATAGTGCTTATTAGTAAGAGGACATATTATTACATGTAGAGTTTTTTAGAGATCAACTACGATAACATTGCGCGCACCTCCAAAATTCAAAACGTTTGAAGTGCGTTGTCAAAAAATTTGAAGTGCGTTGTCTTGCGCGGTAGGCTAGTTATGATTAGTTGACCAACAAATCTTGGTAATAAGTGACATTAAATGAAATATTAGAGCGCTTACAGACGAACGGCATGTGTCGGCGGCAGTCGACGGCAGACGACGGCACGTGTCAGCAGCAGTCGGCAGCAGTTGACGGCAGCCGTCGACAGTTTATCACGCTTGCAGTTGTGACGTAACGCGTAAAGGTACGCGTCCACAGTTCGGTATCGTACGCAACGGACGTTTTGCATCAAACGGATATTTTTTTTTACAGTAGATCCACTGTATCGGCAGCGTACGGATTACCGACTAGCCAGTATGTTTATCTACAAATTAGTCCAAACAATGTTCCTAATCGAAAATTTCTGCTTTCGACTTTTCCATCCACACCCCCATTTTGAGCATTCATTTACTAGGCTAGTCGGTAATCCGTACACTGCCAATTCAGCGGACGTACTGTGAAAAAAATGTCGGTTTGATGCGTGACGTCCGTTGCGTACGATATCGACCTGTGGACGCTTAACTTGCGGGTGTACGTCACAACTGGGGGCCTACCACCAACTCTCCTAAGCGACACCGTTTGAAAGTTAAACATTTATTACTTTTACGTCAAGCTAGCGATCTTAAAAAGTTGACATTTCACAGCGGATTTAACATTGTTTTGCATATTTTACTGTTTTTTTAGGAAAATTATATTTAAAAAGTAAGTACGGTAATGTTGTTGTAATCTTACAACAAAGTGTTCTGGAAACATGATAGATTTAGGAAAGTTCGTGGTAGTCCCCCTGCAAGCGTCATAAACTGTCAACGGCTACCGTCGGCTGCCATCGACTGCCGCCGATTGCCGCCGACACGTACCGTCGTCTGCCGTCGACTGTCGCCGACATTGGAGGGGCGCGCCATGTTATCGTAGTTGATCTCTACAGCTAAAAAGAAGGTAAATATTTATTATAATTATTATTTTTAACAAAAAATTAAAACCGACTTCTAAGGTAAAAACAATAATAACATCCTTATAATATGAACTAAAAAGTATTAAATAATTTTTCCTACCTCATGGTGCCTTTTTCCGAATTCGGATAAAACTCAACTATTTCTGTACTCAATCTTCACAATTTTGAAGTCGGTACCAGATGCCAGAATATTTGAAACATTTGTAACTGGCACCGACTTCAAAATTATGAAGATTGTACAGAAATAGTTGAGTTTTAGCCGAATTCGGAAAAAGGCACTATGAGATAGGAAAAATTATTTAATACTTTTTAGTTCATATTATAAGGATGTTATTATTGTTTTTACCTATTATATTATTATTTCTACCTTGGTGCAGAATCTTGCGTTTTGGTAGCATATGCTTAGGATGCTTCTCATAGAACCAAAATCACCATATGTTTCCATATAAATTTCGAGGAGTTCCCTCGATTATTCATGGATCCCATCATCAGGTCACGACTTTTGTGAACATGGTACCAAATTGGCGTGAAACCTAATACAACGAAACAAAAATTTCGAAAATCGGTTCACAAACGGCGGAGTAATCGTTGAACATACAAAAAAAAAATAAAAAAAAAATATCCACAGCCGAACATATAACCTCCTCGTTTTTTGGAAGTCGGTTAAAAATAGATACTATTGAGCGGTTAATGTAAACTTTACATAATATTATACATTAGAGGCCGTATGACCGAGCGTTATTTATATTACTAGATGACGCCCGCAACTCCGTTGCGCCAAAATTCGTTTATCGCGCGGGAACCGTACATTTTTCCGGGATAAAAACTATCCTATGTCCTTTGTCGGGACTCAAAGTATCTCCATGCCAAATCGGTTCAGCGGTTCGAGCGTGAAGAGGTAACAGACAGACAGACAGACAGACATACAGACAGACGGACAGACAGACAGACACACTTTCGCATTTATAATATTAGTATGGGAGTATGGATACATTAGTGGTATTATAGTCTGCTGTGCTTTACTTACATAGATGAAAAGGGATTGTCGAACTCTACGATTGACATGATGTAAGGGCCGGGACACAAAAACACGGCACGGCGCCGTGCGGTGCCGCGTCGTGAGAATTCACGGCGCGCGTCGTAAAAAACTACTGCACGGCGCCGTACGGCGTCGTACGACGTCGCGTCGTAGAAACTCGTCTTGAATTTCTATGTGAGTTTCTACGGCATGACGTCGTACGACGACGTACGGCGCCGTGCAGTAGTTTTTTACGATGCGCGCCGTGAATTCTCACGGCGCGGCACCGTACGGCGACGTACGACGCCGTACGACGCCGTACGACTCCGTACGACGCCGTACGGCGCCGTGCCGTGTTTTTGTGTCCCGGCCCTAAGTGACAGTGGATCGATGTCGGTGGTGGCACCGAGTTGCGTTTACGACGTCGTAAACCCCGTGTCTGGAGGAGCAGACAGCGAAACGTCATCACGCAATTGGCCAATCAGCTCTGTTCTGTTCATACAGATGGTAGAACTGTTGACAGAGTGCTGAGTGCTGATACAGCAACACTGCCATCTTAGTAAGCTGTGAGTTAGCCAGACTGACGGTCAGTTCAGCTCACCTCCCGACTCGGGCCAGCGCGGACGTTCGTAACCCCATATACAGGATGTAACAAAACTAAATGATAATACTTAATATGTCACTTGTATCTATACAACTTCTACAATAAACTCTACTTTTACAATGAACTCTAGTTCAATGTAAAAGTAGCAGCGCTGAAAGAGTACTTTTTGTTTTATTTTTGTTCTTTCAGCGGTGATACTTTTACAGTGAACTAGCGGGATAAACATACATACTCTAAAGTATTATCGCTTAATTTTGTTACGCTCTGTATAGATGGATATTAAACGTCACACTTTATCAAAGTACTTCAGTGAGACACAAACACTGTACAAAGCTTACCGGAATATAATCCATCTAATCCACAATCCCAATCATGTATATTAATGACTTGAAGCTATAGTCTTCAACTTCGCCGATTCTCAGCTTGCGATATAACTTTATCGCAGAATCTGCGGAATGTTGAGGTTTCAAATCTATAGAAATTATCTTTTACTCTTAATGACTCAGTTGAGCCAAAATTCGTTTTTTTCGCGGGAACCGTATATTTTTCCCAAATAAAAAGTTATTTAACTTTTTCGGGACTCAAAATATCTGCATATAAAAATTTTGAAAAATCGGTACAGTGGTTTGAGCGTGGATAGACCACATTTTCGCATTTTTATAAATGCGAAAGTATGGATATAAATTTCGTGTGTTGGTGTGTTTGTTTCCAAACTATTCCGAATCGTCTTACGAATTTTCGATCAGTTAACGTGACCGTGATCGTCACTATTTTATCAATTCCAAAAAGTGCAGTGCTGCTTCTAGTTTTCACTTTAAAAATATGTACAGAATATAGCTTTTCAGAATGTTTCAAATTTGCGAACACAAAACAAACTCGAATTGGTCGGAACGTGACGTTAAACAATTTTAAAACCAACAATCGTAGTAAATAAATAAGACGGGGCTAGAGAAAATGACAAGCGCCATGTATCAAGAGCTCAGCAGATCTTATCAAAATGGCGGACGCCGCCATTTCGCGACGTGCCGCGCTGACTAAAATGTTTCCAATTCGATGCTGAATGCAATAAATTAATTCTGTTTGTAATTGTTTTGTAAAGTTTTAGTTGTAGGTTCTGTTCTGATTTTGACTTTTGACTCTACAAAGAAAACTTGATTCTAATAAAAACACGCTATTCAAAAACTAACAGATAACTTTAATTTAATGAAGATTTTAACTAATCTCCGCACATTTTGTGTTATAAATAAATAAAATTATTTTATCAAAGTATTAAGAAAAATTAAATTAATTACCATACATTGTAGACTAGGTATAGACCATCAATGTATTTTTTGTCTAAATTTTAGTATAAAAATACCATAAAATGCCTGTAAGTAAATATTAGTTATCATTACATTAAAGGATTTTTCTTTATTTTGTTTCAACGAAAGTGTATACCATTCTAACAATAGATAATATAAGTATTCTATAAAACAAAGGTTTTCTATGCTCAGCAATTTATACAGGCTGTTACTAAAGGGTTTTGTTTACTACCATAATCTATGGGCACATATGGGGACCAAATAAAGATCGGGCACCAAAACTTAGGTTTTGTCCTACATCATAAAATTATGATTCGAATCCTAGGACATAAAATTGAGATTCAGGACAGCCTGGACGTTACCACGTAAACATGTTCCCAGGGTCATATAATTTTATGTAGGTTCATTATCATATTTCATTAAAAAATAGGTACGTATTGCACTCGGGAACTACCGCGGTAAAGCATAGCATTTTTTACCAATTTATGCAATTATAATTCGCATACGTCTAGTCGCACGCACACAAAAATCGTGCCGAAGGCAGCCGAACAGAATTGAATTTAATAACGATTAATTTTATTTTCACTTCTATATTTCTCAGAAAACATACACAACATCGTCCCAACATACATTAATGAACAAGCTAATTAAGTGTTAAAGTTGTTTATGACAGACCCCGGGGTCTCGGCGCACCCCATTGAAAACCGAAAACAAACACTAACGACTAATAAGCCATAAATCTACCTTTGTTCCTAATTCCTGGGGTCTCCGGAGAGCGATATACCTCGCGCCTCATACAGGTAATAGAACACTCTGTATATTGTTACCAAGTTTACCAATATTACACGTATTTGAATCTACAAACAATCGGTATAAATAAAAATGAATATTAATTTTTGTTAGTCTTGTTAAAATTCGAGAACAGCTGAACCGATTTGTGGAAGTCCAGGGAAGGTTTAAATATATTAGAACGAAACTAGGACAAAATTCATCGGGTAAATAAAGTAATTATTTTTATTATTGTTACTTTGTAGGTTACGCTAAAACTTTGTTTGATAATAATAATAATTTATACTATTATTGGAATTGAATTGGAGCTTTGTATGGGGAGGAAATCTGGAATTTCCTCCTACTCCTCCTATTTTCTTCTGATTAATTTCGTTGCGGGTCCCAAGACAGTTTTAGCATGTCCCTCGGGTTCCCTGAGATCATATCAAAGGGTTTTCGTGGTTGGATACCGCTGTCGATCCTGGCGACACAGGAGATACAGTGGTGGGAATGTGTGGTCGGCCAAAGCCCGTTTAAAAAAATATCTCTGTACGCTTCAACCGTAAAAGTTCTACCTCGAAATTCGAGGATATAGTCGCTGTGTCAAAGGCTGTGTTCACATCAAACTGACTGTGAGCCGCCGAATGTGAGCGAACATTACGCAGTTTATTGTATTTCCATACATATCCACTTTTTTGTTCACACCCAACTAGCAAAAATTATCTCAAGACAATTAATTTTTATCCCTTATAATACACTAAATCCTATTTCCACGACCCCAAAAGGGCCCTTTTTATAAGACTATTTGCTCTTATACCATGCTAATAGAATACTTGGTCAATCCAATTTACACTTATAATGACCTTATATAACCAAAAACTAGTGTGTTATAAAACTGAATCGGACTATAACAAACTTAGGCAAGTGAGTGATAAAACTAAATGAGAATATTTTGCACTTGTCAAGTGGAACGGGATTAAAATTTAGATACATTTAAAAGGTTACAATATTATGTATTATTAATTAATAATATTTTTATTTTCTTTTGTATTGTCGATAGTTGCTTTACATTAAGTGTGTTCGTAGGGGAACGGGAATTTATTGTAAAGTATATTAGGGTATAGCCCAAATTTTTAATGCGCGTCGCTAATTCGAAATATTTACAATAAATATTTATTCAATTATTCAGAATCAATTGCATTATCAGCCATATTATTTCTACTATAATTTTGAAGAGTGTTATAAGTATATTATCAGAAAAACTAGTTCTATAGGGACTTACTCAAGTGTTTTACAAAACTGTCTCCCGCCATGTTGCGAATTAGCGATTGATTAGGGTTCTGCAGTAAATATCTACCAAACAACCCATGTCTCTGTATTGTAATTAAAATATGCAATAATATGCAAATCAAGTAATAAAATATCTATACCTATTATAAAACAAAGTCGCTTTTTTTCCCTCATGTAGGGACATGTTGTTCCCTTTAATCTTTAAAACTACGCAACGGATTTTGATGATTCTTTTAGTGTTAGATAGCCCATTTATATAGGAAGGTTATAAACTATATTTTATCACGCTAAGATTAATAGGAGCGAAGAAATAGAGGAAAACGTGGGAAAAAAGGGGAAAATTATTTGAAAGGGCTAACTTGAACGCGCTAATCTCAGAAGTACTGGTCCGATTTGAAAATTTCTTTCAGTGTTAGATAGCCCATTTATTGAGAAAGACTATAGGCTATATTTTATTACGCTAAGACTAATAAGAGAATATTGAAAAAACAGAGGAAATTATATGAAAGGGCTTATCTCGCGAATTACTGGAGCTATTTTTATGTTATTTGGCACAGATCAGAAGTAGACCATGTAAAATATCATAGGCTATCGATTTTAATAATTTGTTCAGTGGCTATATATTTAATACCCGTGCGACGCCGGGGCGGGTCGCTAGTAAGTAATAAAATATAAGTATGTAAGTATTGTTTATAGTTCTTTCACAATTGTCACTTATGTTATAATTTTGTACAGAACCTCATCACTTCGAACGATTTGTGCTTGCTAGATCCACTTGTCAGATGAGAACTCCTGATTTGACAAGTGGATCTAGCAAGCACAGTTGAAGATTAAATAACCTTATAAGAGTTTTGGTGGAGACGATCAAAGGTAAATTGTACTAATAATACTCTCGCATAATGCTCTTACCAATACAGCTGATGGAACTTATAAAGGCCAAAACATGTTGTCTTATAATAGCTTACAAGCACAAATAACTAGAGTAAGTACTCTTAAGTCTAGTAACTTTTTTCGACATGTATAGCTGTCATCTTATAAGCTACTACAAGAGCTTATTATAGGAGTAACTGTACTTCAGTATGTTTACTAATAAGGGTTAGAATTTTCATACTTATAAAGGCTTATAAGTGTAATTGTAAGAATAAACTGACTTGAGCATAAAATGCATTTTTCAAAACTATTAATAGTGCAAACAGCATAATGTCATAACTACTCTAAGTAATCTACAAGTGCAGTACTCTTATAACGTACGTAGGTTGAGAGAAATTTGCTAGTTGGGCACCTAACCGACAATACGCCATTACGCTTATAAACTCTGCCTTAAGCGATGAGTGGAGTGGAGCACCATGGGGTTTTAGTGGGTAGACTACGCAGGAGTCCCACATACCCCGGCCGATATCCCCAATTTGCCGGGGATGCGTAAAGCATTTCCCCATGAAAAAAAAGGCCTAGGCGCGGACATTCCATACCGTATATTTTCACGTTCACACTGGGGCTCACAGTGAGCCTGTTCACATTTGGCGGCTCACAGTCGGTTTGGTGTGAACACGGCCAAAGAAACCAGCCACCGTCACCGAAACTGGTGAGTTATGTGGTGTATTAAGCATCAATAGCTGAGTCAGTCGGTCGTGATTTACCGTAGTGCCGTGTGTACATTGCCGTGACGGCGGTCAGCTATAATGTACACAAGTTTATGTGATGTGATTCGCGGTGCAGCCCGGCTTTTTGATATAGAGCACAGATATGTTTTGATCTTATTGTAAACAAATACAACTATGACTTGACTATGCTGCACCTTAATCCTTAAAGCCCCATAATATTACGGGAGGTCACGACATTTTTGGTAAAGATATCCAAAATGACTTACATTGCATTGACAAGATAAAGAGCAACTCTCTGATGCCAAATATGTCGGTCTGCCTACGTAAAGTAGTTGCGTTCTCTGTGTAGGGCGCCTGAAAACCCAGTTATCATGACCAAAAAAAAATGATCAGGTAAATGGCTGAAAATTACAAATCGTAAACTGTCAGTACGAATAGTAATATCCGATCGAAGGGTTAATTACATTGAGATGAAAATAGTCGTTTTTAATTAAAAATTTACGGAAACTCTACATTTTCCGGTCGAGTATCAAGTATAATTATTGTTACTAGATGACGCCCGCAACTGCGTTGCGCCAAAATTCATTCATCCCGCGAGAACTACTGTTCCCGGAAAAGCGAAGAATTAGTATGTCCTTTCCCGGAACTCAAAGTATCTCCATACCTTCAGCAAAATCGGGTCAGTTTGGGCATGAATTGGTAATAGACAGATAGACACACCAGGCCATTTAGCTGAAACTTTTTCGTTTTCGTTTCGTTATAGAATCGCCGATCGGTCGTTCGATTCGAAGACGAATCGAACGTCAACGTCATATTAACGAACGCTTATGTTAATTCCATATATTTTCACACGACGATTCTATAACGAAGTGAAAACGAAAACATTTTGGCACCCCCCCCCAGTACAGCAGTAGTCGCCAGTATTTCAGGACCAATACGACCTGTAAACCTACAAGAAGAGAGCGTATTCCCTTTCAAATGGCCGGTATCGCACCAGCAGCTCCATTCTAATTTCTAATGTTGCGACTGTCCATGGGCGACGGTAGTTGCTTTCCATCAGGTGAAACATTTGTTCATTTGCTCCATTATTTTATGTACTAGACGCTGCCCGCAACTCCGTTGCGCCAAAACTCGTTTATCGCGCGGGGACCGTACATTTTTTCGGAACAAAAATATACCATGTCCTTTCCAGGGACTCAAAGTATCTTCATTGCTTGCTCCATGCCTTTTAGCAAAATCAGTGCAGCGGTTTGGGCGCAAAGACGTAACAGACAGACAGACAGACACACTTTCGCGTTTATAATATTAGTATGGACTAAAAAAAAAGATTTACTTTACTTGCTACAGCGAATATTGTGTCTCTACAAGCTATAACGACGCGAACACACAGAATACAAAACTGTTTGTACCGGCACGGTGTACCTCCCGCGGGAATCGGTAATTTTTATTTGCAGCTACGAGATCGATTTTCGAAAATAGGCTACGTGTCAAAACGAGGCCAATATTGAAATATTTATAAGGAATCGTCTGTGAAAACACAGATATTATCAGTTTCAATATAAGCAATATTTGTATGCTTTAAACTAGCAGTATAATTTACGTCAATACATTTAATAATACTTTATTTATGAGGTTTCTGAATGAAGTTTAACTACGGCACCTGCTTCAGAAAGGCAAAACTTTATTCAGTGGCGCTTTTAATTGGCTCTAAAAAAACGTCAAACCATTAACCAATCAAAAACCATAGAATTATAACCTTAACACTATTTCTGAATATATAAAACTCAAAGGTGACTGACTGACATGGTGATCTATCAACGCACAGCCCAAACCACTGGACGGATCGGGCTGAAATTTGGCATGCAGGTAGGTGTTATGACGCAGGCATCCGCTAAGAAATAATTTTGATCAATTCTACCCCCAAGGGGTTAATATAGAGGATGAAAGTTTGTATATAATAATACTTCTCAACGCGAGCGAAGCCGCGGGAAAAAGCTCATATTAAATAAAGTCCAATAAATTAAGCCACTGAACACGCCTAGTGCATAGCTTATAACCTTTTAACATTATGTATCTGAGTACGTCTGTAACATAGATTATTATAATACATACTTATTGTGATAAATTTAGATCCATAGATCATCTCAGACTAAAAGCACAAAGCTTCATATCACGTACGTGACTAACGGTAACCATATCTGACAGTTTATGATATATTTTATGACGATCATTATTATTTTAGCACTAAAACTGACACTTTTGTCCTCTACCCTTGAGAAATACACTGAAAGGATCAGAGCCTGTAGCCAAGGCTTTGTCTTTATCGTTTTTATAGAATCGCCGATCAAAATGTATGGAATTGACATTAGACGAGTCGAACGTCAACGTCATATTAATTAACGAACGCTGTAAATGCCAATTCCATACATTTTGATCGGCGATTCTATAAAGAAGCCATAAAGAAAAGGTCTTGGCTTGGCTAAAAGATCATGTGTCTCTAATGTTTACATCCAGAGTATGTGGAAGGATCAAGGATTACGAGTGCACTTTGTCTATATCGATAAAATGATCTACAAATTATTGCAATCACTAATGATCATTTTTTGTACCCATTGAAAACATATTGTAACCAATATAATAGAGTTGTTTTTGATAAGTTAATCTGGCTGCTTGGTTAAAATGTATGTCTATATGGATAAGTCATAAATAAACGAGAAACATGAAGTCTTCGCCTAGACACTCATATTTCCGCCTCTTGTTGGTTCCGCGTGAGCGGCGGCCGCTCTCGCCTCTTTCGAGGTGGCCGTTAAGTGCGACGCCGCCAGCGTGTCCACGCAGGTGGCGTCCCAAACCAAAGGCCTGCCCCGGCTCCATGGAATGAGGGTCATAAATTAGAATGACATAATGTGCCTTAAGTCTCAAATTCTGTATATTTTTAAGGGCCTAAGGGCTATGGCCTATTTAAGGGCCTGCCCAGCAGTAGACCCTGCTATTTTTGGGCATTGCCTGGCCACGTACCTCGTAGTTTCCAGACAGTGATCTTTATAGCAAGGGTCCTGTCATAATTCTTAACTTGAATGTGTGTTACCTCTATATAAAGGTAGGAATACCTGCCAAAACTGACAATTCTCCGTCGTAGTATTGGCCCTAAACTATTTTCCACACGGAACCATCCTCAGAATAGTTTACTCGGCAGTATAAGTCTTGTTTTATTTTTGGTGCGAATATGACCGAAGCTCACGCAAATATTAAGGCTTCTGCCATCAGTTGCTAAGAAATGCATCAAAAGAAACCGTTTTATTCAATGTAATTATTATTTTTAACAAAAAATTAAAACCGACTTCCAAGGTAAAAACAATATTAATAGCATCCTTATAATATGAACTAAAAAGTATTAAATAATTTTTCCTATCTAATATGTAGTGCCTTTTCCCGAATTCGGCTAAACTTCAACTATTTCTGTACTCAATCTTCATAATTTTGAAGTCGGTACCAGATATAGCTGAATCTTTATTTCTTTGACAGAAAATTTGAAACTTTTGGAACTGGCATGTGCCAAAATATAAACAACTAAATTTGTAGGTTACGACCCTAGCGACGACTTTTGTCATAATACGTCAAACTTAAAAAATTACATCAGTTCTAAGTCGGCATACTCTATCATTCTGTCTACTCTGGCGCCATGCCGCATGCCCTGACATTCCAGTTAGAACTTGAATACGATGTTTACGTACGCGTCGCCGCGCGCCGCCGCGCGCCGCGCGGCGACGCCGTTGCCTCTGCGGCGCCGACCGCCGTGTATATTAAACAGCCTATAATAATTGGTGTTGTTATGTACATAATTATTATTATTGTATCCATACCTATGCCTTGTACTATTATCTATTTTGTGCCATGAGACATTGGTGACCTTAACACGACGTGGTAATGATGATGATGACGATGATGATGATGATGAATTTGAATTGCATGGTAGCATATGCTTTCTGTTCTTAAAACAACGCCGAAACTCCCAAACGTGTATCTATAAAGAGTCAGGAGTTCTCTCAGCATCTTCGAAACCATGGTATACCTTGACCCAATATTTGACTTTTTGGTAGCATATTCTTAGTACACTTCACATAAAACCAAAATCACCATATGTTTCCATATAAATTTCGAAGAGTTCCCTCGATTACTCCTGGATCCCATCATCAGGTCACCACTTTTGTGAACATGGTACCAAATTGGAGTGAAACCTAATACAACAAAACAAAAATTTCGAAAATCGGTTCACAAACGGCGGAGTAATCGTTGAACATACAAAAAAAAAAAAAAAAAAAAAAAATAAAAAATATCCACAGCCGAACATATAACCTCCTCGTTTTTGGAAGTCGGTTAAAAATAAAACATTAAAAGAGTTGACCGATTTTGTTTATCATCAGCCCGCTTATTGCTGAAAAAATTGAGTGTAATAATTAGAATCGGAGGTTGTTTTTAAATATCTTAAATTAAGATAATAATATTATCCTCTTGTCAATTACAATACATGACATACGTAATTTGGTTGTATTAATTAATTGGCTATGTCGAGCCCAGCTAACTGATAACGACTAACATTGACTTGACACAATTCGACCAAATGACCAGGGTCCGCCAGTTGTCTATCTGTGTCTTTGATAGCACCAGAAAATCGATTATTTTGGTTGTAAACAACTCCATTGTATATAGAGGTAGCTTATAGCTATCAATGTGTTTGCACTGCTACAAGGATTTAAATGCAATTTAATGCCTGTAGTAGTGAAATGCAATTGAAAGATTGTAAGGCTGTCTTTTCCTTTGTAATGACCTGTTGTGTCTGTGCGATAAACTGTCATTTTCCTGCCCTTCTACCAAATAAAGCCTCTTTAGTCCCAATTCTAAAGAATTACACCCGAATGCGTTTTGCATTTCCCGAATCGAACATGTGACCTGCGTAATGTGGGGAAAGTTCCCCAACTTCCAGGAATGCTAAACGTTTGGGAATGGCGGAATGCGAGCGTCCCAACTCCTATTTTATTACTTTTATGTCGTTTGTCTCAAAGGCTCCACGAATTTCTTTTCGTCATACATTTATATTTCCTTTTTATGAATGATCAACTTTTTGCCATATTTAATAATTGGAGACAATATTTGGTAATAAGGTTTTGTTATAAATATAAATGAGTTTTATTCAAACAGATTAACAAAATACAACTTACTTTAGTAGTTTCAGATGATATTATACAGCCCTAAAAATTATATTAATTGCTAGCGACCCGCCCCGGCGTCGCACTGGTATAAAACATAATATAGCCACAAAAAAAATATGAATAAAAACGATAGCCTATCCTTATTATCCTTATCTTTCACGTGGTCTACTTCTTATCTGTGTCAAATAACATAAAAATTGCTCCAGTAGTTCGCGAGATAAGCCCTTTCAAATAATTTCCCCCGTTTCTTCCACATTCTCCTATTAGTCTTAGCGTGATAAAATATAGCCTATAGCCTTTCTCAATAAATGGGCTATCTAACACTGAAATAATTTTTCAAATCGGACCAGTAATTCCAGAGATTAGCGCGTTCAAGTTAGCCCTTTCAAATAATTTTTCCCGTTTTTTCCACATTTTCCTCTATTTCTTTGCTCCTATTAGTCTTAGCGTGATAAAATATAGCCTATAGCCTTCCTCGATAAATGGGCTATCTAACACTGAAAAAATCATCAAAATCCGTTGCGTAGTTTTAAATATTAAATGGAACAAAGGGACATGAGGGGAAAGCGACTTTGTTTTATAATAATATGTATAGATTTGGTAAGGATTTAGAAGCGACCTTTAAATATTAGGTTTTCGTTTTATAATATGAATTTATGACTCTAATTACTTGTTTTAGCTTATTTCGTAAAGATTTAAAATTAATTTACCAATCCCATGTTTATTATAAGCATATCTAAAATTATAGTGGCCATTATCATTAAAATGCCCTAAATATTAACCATAAAGTTCTTTAAGAGCATAATAATTTTAATGAATGATTCCACATATTGTTGTTTTTATTAGAGCCAAGCTAATAGTAGTAGTTTAGTGCAAAATAAAATATCTGCGAAGCTAAGTTAGGAAAATATGAAGCTCTATTTTTTATATTTTAAAATGTCCCTACAGGCTTACCTGACCTTTGAATCGTCAGTGCTTTATATGGAAGCTTCTTTGGGGTATACTAAACATCCCCTATCTTAATCTGACAGATTCGATGATATTTCAATATTATAAAAAAATTAACCCACCACGTGAGAAATCTGATTTCTTTACCATGATAACTAGACACATGTCGGAAGTCTATACAAGCTTAATCTGACACGCTCGAGCTAATACCGAAATCCCCTCTTCTCCTCCTCGACTATAATATTCAAAAAGTTTTGAAGAACTGCCATTGGTCAAAACCAACTAATAACGGCGCTGCTTCTACCGACCAATCGCTGCCAGCCGAGCTGTCAACGCAGGAATTTGTGGCGGAAATCAGCAGATAATGAAGAATCAGCTGTTGTAATTAAATCAGAACACAATATTAATGACAACGATAATTCCCGTACCAGTCAATTTGTTGAGCAAACACGCCGATTTGATATCGCTCATTCATAATTTAATTTTAAATCAGCTAATTAAAATATTCCTGATTAGTGTATGATAAACGTGCGGTTTGGTGTGTTGATATTCGTTGTTGCAATTTTAACGTAGTTTGCCCAATTGCAATGGAACAGGGCACTAGGCAGATACCTTCATTTATCAAGTACGTTGCTAACAAAGTACAATTTAATTCTAATATTTTGGTTTGTTGTTGAAAGATTTTGCTTAACACAATTTTTTATCAAATTTTTGGGTTAATATCAATAATATTATTCTTTGCCAACACACCACATAACCCCAATATATGGTGTTTTTACTACATTAACATCCTTTACGCGCAAACAGGAATTTGAACCAGAATTCAGTAATTTGGACAACATTTTCCCTAACTTAGAAATAGTCACGTCGGTAAAAAACCCAATGTAGGTGTAACAATAAATTCTCGTGTACATCTAAACCACGAGAGCTCTTAAAGTATTTCGCTAGTTGCAATAAAAACTTTTTAAAATCAGTTAGCTGGAAATTAACGCCAAATAAAAGGAAGCCTAATTCTTGGCGGCAGGCCAGTGCTGGCCATCTTAGTCCGTATAGCAGGTTCTCTGGGAACGACTAATGATGATTTGAACGTTTCGAATGCACCTGAAGACCTCCTAGTCGATTTTGTATTGGATTTTGTGAGTTTTAAGCATTGTTTCTGAAAGAAATTTTCTTTCTTTTGAAATAGGTGCAGGCATTGCGTAACTTTGGTAAAAATCTTAATATATTATATCTATCTTATATTCATGTAGATGCATACGATTTTTATGTTTATTGTTATTTTTGGATACGCTCTTTAGATTTGTATACCTGGGGCTCTAAATATCAATTAAAGCCAAAAGGTTTCTGATCAATTTTTGTTAATGTTCGCAATACCTTCATCTGGCTTCATGAGCTCCGACAGAGGGGTGCCAGGTGGTGCACCCTTGGGAATCTCGGGATCAACAGGAATCTTATATATAAAAATGGATTTTCAAACGTGTTAGTCGCACTAAAACTCGAAAACGACTGAACGAATTGGGCTGATTTTAGTCTTGAAATATTCGTAGATGCCCGGGGAAGGTTTTAAAGTGACATAAAGTTCACCGGGACAGTGATTGGAATAAAAAGCCGTTTGTAACCCTATTACCATGCCGTACAAAGATAGTTCGTAAGGTTTCGGCACTAAATTGACGTAAATAGACGGTCACTGTTGTTCGTAAAAAGTAAAAATAAAAGAAAAGAAAGAAAACTACGATCTGCACCCCTTGGAAATTATTTCTGCCGGCGCCCATGAATACCTTTAAAGTAACCTTTAAACACTTTGCGATTATACCAATATTGGGACAACCAATAATACACGATAATGACTTCTGGATTCCGTCTATTGGAACAAACAACACAAAACAGGTTCTTCGAAATCCTCGTACATCCAACTTTATTAGATTTCCCAATGAAATGTCACAGATATCCATCACAAAGTGAGTGTCGAATGGTAATACGACGCTGCGAGGGCAAATCTACTTAGCTGTTAGCTTAGCACTAGCATGCATTTATTAGCTGAGTGGATTTATTGTTTTCATGTCGTACGTTCTATTTAAGTTGCCTTTAACTAATCATCTTCACTTGCTCTAGTACATTCCGGGAGAGTCTTAGAATTACTACTTTTTTAGGGTTTAAGTCAGATAATTCGGTAATTGTAGGAAAAAATAGAACATAATAAGATTGCAATAGTGCAACGCATACGTGTCTTGGCCATCTTTCTTAACTATTGATAGTCCTTACGAGTATCTACATACATCTAATAGATACTTTCTATATTGGTTTGTAGAGTATAAGTTAAAATCAGTTTCAGGCCGCCTTAGTTAGGATTCTAAGGAGTAATAGATATTTGTTTGTTGTGAAGGTTAAAAGCCTTAATCCATCTCGTAACATGATCTATTTAAGCCCGGCATCTCTGAATCATAATATTCATATTATCAGTCCACACGTACGAGGAAAACGTAAAAACATTCCCAAAAAATCCGTTTCAGTCTTATCAGCACAAAATATAATTACACAGTGTTATCACGATAAAGTTACTAACAATAACCCAGCGCCATATTTCTATTAGTTATTACAACCGCGAAACAAAATGTCGGTAAAATATTAAAAACAAATCGATTGGGAACCAACCGTGGTAATGACTGATGGATTATTTTGCAAGCTGTGACAATAATTGTGTTTTCTGTGCTGTTTTTGAAAGATAATTTAGTTTTTTTACACATTTATTGATAACATAGTGATTAGATAGAGTGACCAGGACAAAAAAGGTGAGCATTTTGTTTATCAATAAACTTTCATTGACCTAGAATTTGGTGCTATATTTGTTGCAATGATATCATAATTATTTTCTCTTTTTTTATAAAAGTGGCTCCGTACGAGTTTCTTACCAGTTCTTTTTACCGGGTTAGTTCCCGAACCGGTGGTTGGTTCTGAAAAAAAAAATGTTAGGAACATTTACTCAGAAATTAAAACAATTTTTTATTTATTTATATATTTTGCGTTCTTACAGTCTTGCATTATTATTATAATATATTATCTGAAATGGCTGTAGATATTTCTGTAAAATTTTGTATGATGGGAGGAGAAAAACGTTTTGAGATATTATGTTTTTAACTCATTTGAAGCCTGAGCAAAGTTCCGGTTATAAACGTAGAAATAATTTTAATTATTATGGAAGGCTCTCAGATACCTAATATTAATTAATTTTAATTATATATTATTATTTACGCTGTTAAATCTTCTGAAGCAATTTAGATTTAAAAATTTAAATTGAAAAACCAGCCAAGTGCGAGTTGGATTCGCCCATGAAGGGTTCCGCAGCAGCAATAAGGTTTATTTCTATGAAATTAAAAGGTTTTTGATTTATTTTTATATTTCAGTTGATTTAATGAAAGTTAAATTAAGGTTTACCATTTATGACGTATAAAAAAAACTACTTGCTAGATCTCATTCAAACCAATTTTAGTTGATAGTTTTTATAATAATGTACATTATATATATTTTTTAGAATTATCATGGCCCTACTTTAGAAGTTAGAGGGAGGGGACACACATTTTACCACTTTGGAAGAGTCTCTCTCGCAAACTATTCAGGTTAAAAAAAAATTGATATCAGAAACCTCAATATGATTTTTGAAGACCTATAGATACCTCACATGCACAGGTTAGATGAAAAATTTTTTTTTGTTTCAGTTGTACCTATACCCCTAAAATTCTTAATAATTTTTCCATTTTTGTATCAAAATCTTAATGCGGTTTACAGACTACATCTACTTACCAAGTTTCAATAGTATAGCTCTTATAGTTTCGGAGAAAAGTGGCTGTGACATACGGAATATATTCCGCGAAATAAACTTCCACCTTTAAGTAAATGAGTGCATGCCTATGCGTACATTCACTCATTTACTTAAAGGTGGAAGTTTATTTCGCGGAATATTGCTAAAAATAATAACAAACTAAATTTTAATACATTAGTAATTATCATCCATATATTATCATAATTAGTATAATAATCACAACTATCATCACTAGTATAGTAGTTAAATTAGAAAAAATCAGCCAAGTGCGAGTTAGACTCGCGCACGAAAGTTCCGTACCACGATAGAGCAAACATAGACTAAAAATTGTAATTTTTGTATGGGAGCCACCCTTAATAATTTTAATTTTATTATTAATTATTAAAGTACCAGTACAACTACTACCGAGTATTTCGTGAATATTTCAAGTGCCTATGTGCTGCCGTTATTAATATCGACCTAAAAATAGCAAAAAAATCACGTTTGTTTTATTTAAGGGGGGCCCTTAATTATTTAATTTATTTTGTTTTTAGTATTTGTTGCGATAGCGGCAACACAATCTGTGAAATTTTTAGAAGTCTAGCTATAACGGTTCTTGAGTTACAGCCTAGAAACACACAGACAGACAGACGGACAGACGGACATACATCGAAGACTTAGTAATAGGGTTCCGTTTTTACCCTTTGGGTACGGAACCCTAAAAAGACGTTGAAGTTAACGTACTGTGGTATTTCTTCGTAGCGCGGTTGTTACACGTGACATAAGACATTTAGGCCCTCCGCATACATACGTTTTTCGTTTGCGATTTCCGAATTTGTATTTAGAAATACGAATGCGTGGAAGAAGTAGAAAATACATGAACTGCAGTATACGTACGTTTTTCTCCGTACGGAACGAATTCCGCACGACAAGGCGGCGTGTTCGCGCGTGAAAAAAATCTAGCCTAGAAGTTTGCTAGGACAGATTACTAAATAGTTACTACGCGCTAGTCTTACGGAATTCCGAATACGGAAAACGTTCGTTTGCGGGCTTTAATTTGGTACCATTACACTGATCTTTGTTTACATTTGAATGAAAATGAATCTAAACAGAGTAATAAACATGACGATAGTCACGGACGAAATTTTTACTACATCTGTAGTATATGTGCGGTATTTGTATACCTCATCAGTCACATTTACAACATAATCATAAGCTAATACTGACTCACAAATATACGTGTTCTCGACAGGAAATTTATATTTGACTTATGTTTAATTACTTAACAGTTTAAAAATATTTATTTAAATGAGATTAATCTAATTTTAAATTATTTATTTAAATAATATTAAAATTAGTTTAGGGGAACGAACCGTACATTTTCCGAAATAAAAAGTATCTTATGTCCTTTCCCGGGTAACGGGTCAAAGTATCTCCATGCCAAATTTCAGCAAAATCGGTTCGGCGTGAAGAGGTAACAGAATAGGTAGTTTGCACAATTTGTACTATTTTGATATTTGTCAGTTTGACAGTTTTGACATTTCATTTTCTGGAGGAATAATTGCAAAATATTACCATTTTAGCCCCGCAGCTGTGGTTCCTGTGTGACATAGTCACACAGAAGCGTTCATGTAACGTAATATAACACAAAGAACGCAAAACTGATTGCTTCAAGTTTCAACGCTTGACTGCGTGGACGCTCTCTGTCTGATAGGTCCCTTAATCGTTTCTTTTTCATTTCTACAGGCCCTTTTTTAGGGTTCCGTACCCAAAGGGTAAAAACGGGACCCTATTAATGAGACTTCGATGTCTGTCCGTCTGTCTGTCCGTCTGTCTGTCTGTCTCCAGGCTGTATCTCAAGAACCGCTATAGCTAGAGTTCTGAAATTTTCACAGATTGTTTATTTTCGGTGCCGCTATAACAACAAATACTAAAATAAAAATAAAATTAATATTTAAGGGGGGCTCCCATACAACAAAGGTGATTTTTTGGCCTTTTTTGCTCCTAATCAATAATGATAAGAGGTAGGCACTTGAAACTTTCACGAAGGCCTTAAATATATGTGTTATTTAATAATTCATAATAATATTTAAATATAATAAAAATTAAGGGGGGCTTCCAAACAAAAAACACAATTTTTTATCTATGTTTGCTCTATAACGGTACGGAACCCTTCGTGCGCGAGTCCGACTCACACTTGGCCGATTATTTACTGTTCCTTAACATTCTCTAGTCTACAAATTCATGAAAAATTAATCGGAATCATAACTAAAGAGAAAATAGAGCAGTAGCGACATTATTGAAGACATACGTCCGACACGCGAGCGCGGCAGTTCGCACGTTCGGCCTATCACGTACAGACAACAAAACAAATCTAATATGCATTTTATGTTGGCGCGGGAGCGTCGGCAAATATGCGCAGACCATAATTATACTTTACCGCCCGAATGTACACGGATTTGCGATGTACGAATATTAATTTAATATCTTCTGCTCTCGAGAGAGATTTAGGGATCTTTCTTCTCTCTTCAATGAAACGTGAATGAGCGTCGTCGAAAGATGAGAACTACAAACTATTAAGAAATTGAAAAGCTAAAGAAGATTAAAGGGGAATTGGTGCCATATAAACTAATTAGAGCCAGATTAGTTTAAGCCGGAAGTCGTACATTTTTGAAAGAAAAAATATCCTATGTCCTTTCCCGGGATTCGGAGTATCTCTATATCAATTTTCATTCAAATCAGTTCAGCGGCATATGTTTAAAAAGGCAACAGATAGATGTAAACTTTCCAATTTACAAAATAATTATTTTTAGTTTTAACTAAATCATAAAACAAAGGCATAAAACACATTATTAAAAATATTGCGCGACTTAGGTTTCGTGGACGTTATTTAGACGACCTCCGTGGCGCAGTGGTGAGCACGTTGAGCTCAAGCCGGAGGTCGCGGGTTCGAGTCCCGCCGACGGAACAAAAAGTTTGTAAAGTTCCTGGGTCATGGATGTATATTAAATATGTGTATCATATAATAAAAATCTTAAATATATGTATAGTATAAAAGTATTAAATATATTTCCGTTGTCTGGTACCCGTAATACAAGTCCTTCAGGTACTTAGCACGGGGCCAGACTGACGTGGTGTGAAGCGTCCATAGATATTATTATTATTATATTATTATTTACTGTTATTTATTACAGGTGAGCTTTTTACCCATTTTCAAATGAAAGTTGAGCTAAAAAGTTTTAGAAATAGCATGAAGAATGCAAAGTTGGGATTTTTGTGTGTCAAGGATTTCTGCAACACGTATTTTTTTGTTAATTTTTACAAAAACCGCGGACAATACTGGAAAGCAAAAGGTTTACAAAATGTGCATTTTTTTTTTCTTTTTACACCAGAAATGTAAAAAAGCTTTTAATTCTGTGTAGCTGGCAGGCAAAATATTTCAAAGGCTGCCTATTTAAATAAAACCCTAGCTACAATAGATATAAAATCAAAACAAAACTACTGTTTACACTGAAGGCTTTTACTCTAAAAATATTGAACACTAGATGACACCTCCAAAAATTCGTTTATGCGCATACAATAAATTTTTCTGGGATAAAAGCTTCCTATGTCCTTTCCCGGGACATAGGGTGACGCCGCGTTAAAGTAAAAAACCGTGTTGGATATGCTTTAGATTGCTTGTTTTCTATAAGAGGCCGGCCCGGCCTCTCATAGAAAACAAGAAATGGATAGGGCGTAAGAAACAAAATGATTTTTGTCGCGTAATTTAAAAACCATAAATATATTTCATATAAACTATGGGCAAATTAAAGTGTATGCTTGAACCAATCTATGTACAAATTTGTTGGCAAATTTAGAATCCCTTTTTTACAGAGGTCTTTTCGATTGATTATTCTGTGTTTTTTATAACACAGAAAAAAGTTCATTGTCAGTATTCATCATGTCTTTGTCTTTAAATTACTTGTCATCATCATGTTTCAATCGTTAAATTACCCATAGCATAACAATGTTATGGGTAATTCAAAGACAAAAACATGATGAATACTGACAATGAACTTTAATTTCTTATTGCTCAGAAAAATCGATATCGCTACAGCCAAATTATCAAGGCGGCGCCTTAAAGTGTCTCCATATCCAATTTCACCTAAATCGGTTCAGGAGCTTTGGCATGAAGAGGTAACAAACTGACATACAGACAGACACACTTTCGCATTTATAATACCATACTAATGGTTTCTATTAAAGAGTTTGGCAGAAAGTGTATGGAGTTTTGACAAAATATTCATTAAGTTATTAAAGTTAAGTAATGATTAAATCTCTCTAAATACGGCCTTAAGATTTGTGCTTCATGGGGTCACGGTGTCCTGTTTTTGTGTCGTCACGCGTTCCCACTTGAAGTTGCTAAAACTATGCGTGGTTTTCACGCCTACACGAAAAGCTGCCTGAAATATGCAGGCTAAGGTTATTATTTTCTAGTGGTGTTTATATTTTTTTTGCAATAGCACAAAAATCAAAAAATTATTTAACTAAGGTATATTCGATTTTTTATTCTATATTTGCATTATACTAGTAGTATTTACTCTGTATTTATACTATAAAGGTCCTTTCGCACTTCAGCTCTAGACGCGCGTTCTCAGTAGTCTGGGATGCAGCAGCAATTTAGATTCAATAATTCGTTTCATGGGAATCGTCGTACCACGTGAAACGGCTTGTAAGTGGTTAAATAGCCACACACTTTAGCGACCATAGAAATTGTAACCTAAACTACAACCTAAATGATATTGCCTTATTAAGATGTCAAAAGTTGAAGACTCAAGACTAACATGAAATTACTTTTCATTGTTGCGGTCACAGAACTAATATAATAAAAGCCATTTTAGTACGCAGTTTACGGATAATTGGGATGGGTACAGGATCATCCATTGAGGACGTGGAATTAAGCCTGTTTTAACCGCCTTCCAAAAAAGGAGGTTGTACGTTGATATATTTTTTTATTTTTTTTATTCATACATATGTCTGTTGTTCCAGAGCCCTCAGCGTGAATGGCGCAATAGCCGCAGCACGCTGGCGGGGTACACGCGCCACGTGTACGCGGGCGGCGCGAACGCGTACCACGCGCGCGCGCCCGCCGTGCCGCTCAACGCAAGTGAGTAGGCTCCTTTATATTTTTAGGTTAAATTATAAGTGGTAAGGGCTGGAGAAAACACAAACATATAAGGAGATGACCCACACAAGCAAACAGCTGTCGTGTCTGAAATAATTGCTAGTTCTTAGATTTTTAGGCTGAATGACATTAACGGACGAAAAATACAGACAGGACTAACCGCATTTTCATGACACTCTTTTTGTCTTATACGTTGTTATAGCCAAATGCCAGACAATGATAGAAACATTATAGAGCCATAAAGGTCAGTTCACATCTACATGAATGAATAAAGGCACAATTTAGCGAATGACGAAAAGCGACAGGAAAAACAAAATATTATCTAAATATTATGAATCGTCGTGGTACGTGACGTATTGTGCATTATTCGATGTGAATTGTAAACTGAATCTAATGCTAAGTACTCATTAAGAGTAATTTAGGTAATGAAAAAAAACCAAAAATATATTTACTATTTTGATTAATCAAATGGACAAGCAAAGATGTGCTTAAACTCAACGGCTTTTTATTAAAAACCATAAATAGGATCCCTGGGTTTCACCAATATTCTCTCTTAAATTGGAAAAACTATAAATGGTATTTACTAAAAATAGAGTGAGCTTAGAAGTTCCCAGGTTTCTCTACAAATTAAGTGTTTACTTAGTATTCGTGTGTCGTTCTGTAGCTGTTCTGTAACGTTGTGAATTTCCAAGTCCCGTTTTGAACTGTATAACAGGAATGATCTTTTTGTCATTTCTTTTAACTAAATACGTATTGGCTCAAGTAAAAACATATTGGGTCTATACCATTGAGCATATAAGCATTATAGGTATGAAATATCACACAAAGAGAAAAGTATGTTAAAAAAATGTATTCGATTATCGTTCTCGTAAACTAAATCGTTAAAGTCAAATCAAGTCTAGTTTGGAAAACTCTTATATCACATAGTAAAAATTCAACTACAGATATTTTGTGTATGCTTATTATGTGATCTACTGTTTACAAAGACTCTATGTGATAGAGGATGTTGCTATAAGGTTCTTCTAGCTACACTCGATGTCTTGACGTTAATAATAATATGTAAAATTAATTTTTTACATCTCCTAAGAATCCATAAATATTTAAGTTATTAAGTATTTGATCGTAGCTTACAATTTATACCAAAGCCAACAGCAATTAATCCAGTGGCCCGTTTCTTTTCAAAGTATCATCGAACATGTTTTCTCTTTGTTCTTTGATAAAAGCTTTACTTAAACTATAAGCACAAAGGAACAGCAATAACTGAATTCTTGTCGCGTAATATTTGTTAGGCATTAACAAAAGGTCCGCCATTTTGTGAAGCGGGGGTATTGCAAATGGCCGCCGTGGAACAATGGCGGGAAGTTGGTATGTCTTTATTGCGTGCTGTAACACATGAGGACGTTTGCGGGTAGATATAAACCACCTGAAGCCATCTATTTGGAATTGTGTGCGAAAATTGTTGATGCAACTCTAATGCGAGTTAAATCGTTGTCAAATGCATTGTAGGCGCGAATGATGGAAATTACTTATTGTAAACTAGCTGGTTACAAAAAATTAAGTTGATGATAAAAATGGGAGAAGTTAGACCTATGGTTACATTTAACTATTTAAAATCACAAGCACTTACATAGTTACAAATCTTTCGTAAATCAAATCAAATAATTTTTATCTAGATTTAATTTTCAAATTTTTTCTGAATGTTGAAACTATGGTGCTTACCACCGGTTCCGGAACTAACTCGGAGTAAGAAACTCGTAAATATGTATTACTAGATGACGCCCGCAACTCCGTTGCGCCAAAATTAGTTTATCGCGCGGGAACCGTGATTTTTTCCGGGATAAAAACCATCCTATGTCCATTCTTGGGACTCAAAGTATGTCCATGCCAAATTTCAGCAAAATCGGTTCAGCGGTTTGGGCGTGAAGAGGTAACAGACAGACAGACAGACAGACACACTTTCGCATTTATAATATTAGTATGGATGGAAGTATGGATTGTATACAGATAATCAAGATTTTTTTTAAATGTAAACATTTGAATTAGGAAACGTTGTCTGCATTTAAAAAAACCGACCAAATGAAGGGTTCCGCAGCCTAGGAGCAGCAGCGTAGGAAAAGTAGCCCGGGGTGCTACTTTTCCTACCCAACCTTGCAAGGATTAAGGTATAATATGTTAGAACAAATCTTCCTTCGGCTGCTGTTTTTTAGGGTTCCGTAGCTAAATGGCAAAAACGGAACCCTTATAGATTCGTCATGTCTTATATCTGTCTGCCCATCCGTATGTCACATAGTCTTATACATAAGACCCAACCTCTTCAACTTTGTCACACTTTAATTAAAACCATTAAAAGAGCTATGATTCGGGGCCCCCCCTCTCCTGCAAGAAGCAAGGACAGTTGTTTGCTGAGAACAACGGTAATCGCATTACCCTCCCCCTTTCTCCGCTCTCCTCCCCCTTTTTCCTCTCTCATTCCCCCCTTTCCCCCCTCCGCTAATTATTTTCGTGCACCCGACACGTTTGCTTATTCTCACGATTAACAATATTTACTCTTTGATTCAATTTAGATGTTTGCACTAGATAAAATTTAGTATAGAAAATGTTCCAAGGCTATTTTTATTGATTAATATTAGAAAGAGTGTCAGATCGGCTACATTATGGCCTCGCAGAATCTCGGTGTAGGTGCCGGTTGGTAGCGGACTACATCAAGCAACCGCAGACGACGTGTCGTCGCGAACTACTGGTTTCTATGTATTTCTATGAATGTATGGAAAATATAATATCCTGCGCAGCTAGCGACACGTCACACGACGCTAGCGACACATTCATAAAAAAAATGTCAATTTTATACCTATTTTATCGCTTCAATTCACCGGGATACCTTGACAACCACGTGTTACACCGACAAAACTTGTTCAGCTCTATAGAAAAGTACTTTCTGTCCTTTGGTTGCGCTCTATGATCTCTATCAAAGACCTAAACCTAATCTCTATAATATATTGACACTACGGTGTCTCGGTGCAATAGAGCCCTGAGAAAAGAGGTTGATTGGATTAATAGTCATGGTATATTTGACAAACATAGCCCTAAGTCAGAAGAAAGCACGTATAAGCCAGAAGACCTAAGAATTTTAAACAACATAAGCGGTAAGACTTTTGACTGACTTTACTTTCTGACTGATCTGTACAGTTTGCTAGTCTGATATTACAAAACCTCAGGTACGCTATATAGACAATAGTTCGTGCATAAATTTCCATGAGCGAGCCCCACCTGTGAAATAACTTATTTAATATCACCGAGCTCCTTAATTAAACTGAATAAATTGTGGGACCCAGATCGATGAGGTTCTAGCTGCTTGTTGTTGAATTTCAGGATCTTTTCAAGCTGTTACCTCACTCCGATCGGTTCATATTAAGCTTAAACATAGTTGCATAATTTTTCAAAATAACTGAAAAGAATGAAAAGGTAACGGCTGTAAGTAGAGACATAATGACTACTTAAAATATTAATCAAAACTTAAGTTATAATTAAATATTTTTAAAATGAGGCCGAAAGAACTACAGTACCATCAAAAATACTTTCAGTAAGATACTGCTGTATTTTGGGCGGACGGAGTCTCGGGCAAAAGCGGCCGTTTGTCCACCGCTACCATCACCTGGACGTCACCGACAAGAATTCAAATAAAATGCCACTTCATGACCTGAGCTATAGGTTTCATTTTGCTCTACGCCACTACAAAGATGCGACGGCATAGGTCGCTACTCGCTACCGAGTATAACTGTCTACCGATATTGGTTAGCGACCCATACCGCTGCTTTGTAGTGGCGTAGAGCAAAATGATACCTATAGCTCAGGTCATAAAGTGACATTTTATTTGAATTTTCTCGGTGTCGTTCCGGTGACGGCCGCGGGCAAAGCCTTACCAGCCTTTAGTTCTTGTGTACGTATTTATAGACCCTTAACAGAATTCCTGTTATTTACTGAGTAGCGGAAATTACACGCAATGGCACGCAACGCCCAAACTGTTATAATGAAATGCTAATAATAGTTAGTGCTTCGGTTGAGTCTAGGTCGTAATTATAGTACTTATTTAATATCCATACTAATATCATAAATTCTAATGTGCGTCGGTTTGTCTGTTACCTTCATGTCAAAAGCGCCGAAACGATTTTGCTGAGATATGGATGTACATACTTTAAGTCCCGTGAAAGGACATAGGATAAATATTTTTTATCCCGGGAAAATGTACGGTTCCATTTTGGCGCAACGGAGTCGCGGGCGTCATCTAGAGTTGTCTAAAAGTTCTGAAAGTAGTTGTCATTACAACGTCTGCAATGGGCGACGGTAGTTGCTTTTCATTAGGTGATCCGTTTGCTCGTTTGCCCCCTTATTTTATAAAAAAGTCTCCTCGTTTGGTAAAATAGCTTCCCAGCCTTCAATATACATCGTAAACAGCAAAACAACGTTTGTCGGGCATAAAATCTAAAGCAAAGGGTTCAAAATGGCAGCCACTTTTCACTTGAAAACTGCAAGTGCCGCTCGATGTCTAATGAAAGTTGCTCTTGAACGACATGGGGAGAGAACAATACAACAGGAAAATTACTGATTAACCGACGGAGATGAAAAATTGATGACCTTGTATGGGTTATACCAAGTAAACCCTGCTCCACACGTCACGATGGAACTGTATAGTTCGGTCGTACAACAGATATAAATGTAAAAACACTTGCCGGTGGTATAATAGAGGTAGGTAGTAAATATATTATTTTTGCTTCGCTTGGCTTCTCTTGGCAGATTTGTTCATAAAAGTTTATTCTCTTACTGTATATTCTACGTAACGTGAAGTACCCCGGGGAACCGTACTAAAATTTTCAAAATAGTTTATTTTGTGTTGGAGGACTACAGCTCAGCGCCTATTGCACATGCAGAACTAAAACACTGATAAAAGTTCAACTATAGTCCAGGGGTTCCCAAACTTATTTTTTCTACTGCCCACTTTGAGAGCAAATTATGTCTTAGCACCCCCCATTGTTTCAATTTAAATGCATCCAGATGAAATGAAATTATAAATCACCCACCAAGCCTTAGCACTAAGCCCCCATTTTTTTTCTGGGTCCCACACCCTTTAGAGTTTAGAGTTTAGACCTTCAGCGCCCACAAGGGGGCGTTATCGCCCACTTTGGGAAAGGCTGAACTATACCCTTATGACAGCCGTGTTCATTCTCTATATTTTTGGGACATATATTATTATATTATAATTGTGATTGTACTTATTACTTATTAGATTACTTATATATTACTTATTAGATTACTAGCGACCCGCTCCGGCTTCGCACGGGTATAAAATATAATATGGCCACTGAAAAAATGATTAAAATCGATAGCTTATTGATCCTTCACGTGGTCTACTTCTTATCTGTGCCAAATAACATGAAAATTGCTCTAGTAGTTCGCGAAATAAGCCCTTTCAAATAATTTCCCCCGTTTTTTCACATTCTCCTATTAGTCTTAGCGTGATCAAATATAGCCTATAGCCTTCCTCAGTAAATGGGCTATCTAGCACTGAAAGAATTTTTCAAATCGGACGAATAGTTCCTGAGATTAGCGCGTTCAAGTTAGCCCTTTCAAATAATTTTCCCCGTTTTTTCCACAGTTTCCTCTATTTCTTCGCTCCAATTAGCCTTATATTAGATTATAATGAGGTACCTGAGGCGTATGAGTTTTGTATATTGATATTGTCGTAATAATTTGGTTACAAAATTCGCCATTTTTGTTAGCGATGTGGATTGTGGATGAATATAAAAGAGTTTCCGATATTACCCCAATGATATTCAAATCATTCCACGCACGTTTTCCAAACAACAAGCGACCTTAATGTTTGGACGTTAAAGTTCAAAGTCGGGCTAGTAGCAGGTTAATAGCTTCTTGTATTAAAGGCCTAATGTCTTTCGAATATTTTAATGTTTATCTGTTCGGAGTTTGTATAGACCTTGCCTTAGCAACTTTTAGTTTAGAGAAATGAATGATTGCCTTAGAACAGTGTTTTTCAACCTGTGGGTCCGGCATCATCACCCCCTGGGGAGTCGCGAAGCCTTTGTAATATATTTTATTCATACCAGGGAAGGTCGCATCTTAAAAAAAGTTGAAAAACACTGTCTTTGACCAAATTAATCGGTCTGCTATGGCAAATAATATGAAACGTTTCTAATAATATAACTACCAACTAGATGACGCCTGCAATTCCTGCGCCAAAATTAGTTTATTGCGCGGAACCTAATAAATTTAATTGATCCGGCTCGAAGGACCAAAAAAAATGTGTTGTATGCGGAATTTTTAGTGGACTGTATAAATTTGAATGCTATAACCATGACTTGTCACCGCACAAGATAGTACCTGCTATTGCAAAAGTACACTCATATAACAAAATTTGAGGGTTTACCTTTGGATGGGCTTCCTGATGATTTCAGCTTCACAAGTAAGTATAGTTCACAAGTATATATAGCGGAGCGGTTTGCGGTTGATACAAATTCGTGGCTCTTAACGCGGCGCGGCGGATACCAGTAGCAGAAAAAAACTACACTGGTGTAGCGTTCGAGGATTTTCTATGACGCGTGCGATCACAAACGACGAATGCAGCGCCAAAACTTGCGTAGCGGGAAATAGTGAAAAAGGATATATAGGATAGGATCGATAAGACCTCGGGCTCTGCCATAAGAATGCACAATCACAAAAACAGATGTCGTTTATAAATTATACAGTAAACAATTCATAGCTATAATAAACGGCGCTTTCAGTACATTTTGTCGCGATAAAAAGTGTCTAAGGTATCGGGGGAATGAAAGTGTCGCCATACCAAATTTTCAGAAAAATTGGTTCAGCGGTTTTGGCGTGAATAGGTAGCATACAAACAGACAGATAGATAGACAGACAGAAAGACAGACAAAATAATATTAGTATGTATATTTAAGGCTGCCTTCACACTAGCGCTTGTCGAGCGTAGGCGTTCGATGGGCGCTGCGCATACGTCCATCGAACGAGCTACGCTCGACAAATGCTAGTGTGAAGGCAGCCTAAACTCTATATTCTTAAAGAAATCTTCACACTTTGATTCGTATCCGTTATAAAGTACACAAATGAATCTGAAAAGCCTTTAATTCACAATCGTTCGGCTCAGATATTTCCACATAACCTACTAATATAGTAATATAGCATTAAGCCAGCCGTCGGGTGTCGTAAGGGTCATTTTCCCGTGCGCCTCTCCGGTTGCATAACTGTCACACCAACGCCGTAACCGTACTGTAATTCAATTATTCCGGCCCGCTGCACGCGACTAACGACCTTTTGGTGCAGTTTACGTACATGAGTTCACCTTTTCTTCACTTTAGATTTAAAGATGTCTCACTTAGATTTTAAAGTGCTCTTTAAATTGTACAATTTATAACGTCAGCGACGAGACCAATTTAAAACGGAGACGGCAAAAAACGGAGGTGTACTAGACAGGACAGCCTATATTATCTTACTAAGCCCAGTTTTTTGCTGAAAGTATAAACACACGATGTAATAAAATCAAAATTAGACGATAATACTTTAGGGCAGGGGTTCCCAATCTTTTTCAGCCTGCGGCGCACTTACCAGTCAACCTTTTGTCACGGTACCATACTTTACCTAGGTATTACAAAAAGATACATAAACACATTTAATGATTATAAGTAGGTTAAGCAAGTAAATAATAATAAACAAATATTATTCTTCTGCATGCTTTGTATAATTCATAATATTATAATTTTATTTTATAATTGAGTTATGGATAGTGATGGAGGATCGACTCACGGATGCGCCCTTCTTGCCTTTACGCGGCGCACCAGGACGCCGCGGCGCACAGTTTGGGAACCCCTGCTTTAGAGAGTTTTAGGGAGTTCTTGTCATGGAGTTCACTGTGAATGTATCAGCATTCAGCGCTGAAAGAGGTATTTTTTTTTCACTTTTGTATGGACGAATTGGATGACGCTGAGTCTCTTGCCTATAAAATTACAAAAAGAATTGCTCTTTCAACATAATTTTTACTCAGTGACTCTTCCGTAATAATTACTAGCTGGCAAATGTTGTTTTGTTGCCATACATAAAGAATTTCGCCCATATTTCGCCCAATGATTTCGCCCATATTATTTTATTGAAGTGACTAAATAAGTGTGGCATCACGGCAACGTCCATCGCTATTCCGTCGCACAAACAATGGTCGCCGTCAGTCTCGAGTTGTAATAATTTACTATTATTTATTCAACAAATGCACTTATCAAAATAAAAAGTAAGTTACCCAAGTAAATTCTCAGACCTACTGAATATGCATATAAAATTTGGTAAAAATCAGTAAAGCCGTTTCGGAGGAGTTCGGTAAGTGGCAACTAACATTGTGACACGAGAATTTTATATACCTAAAGATAAGATAAGATTATGAGTATTGCGATGGGCTTAGGGTTGAAAATGCGATGTAGAGATTTGCATTGGATCTTTGTGCCTAGTGTCCGTAATAGTAAACTGTATTAAACGTACCTCTGATAAGAATTCTAAAAATATAGTGCAATACTGTGCTAAAACAAAATGTAGAATTTGAAGTAAGACAGAATTAATATAGCCGCAAAGAATAACTGCCACACTACTAATAATAAAAACTAAGGAAGAGTAACTGTGTCAAACAAATTGTTCCGATTCTACAAAATGTAACCCGAACACATGCATACCTACTTTATGCAAAAACAGGCCCAAATACATGCAAGAATTTTGTGTAATTATAGAAGTGACTATTATTATCAACGGCTTTATTTTGTCAAATTGAATGTAGTGTAAAGTGTTTCGTAGCTATTGCCATATTATTTTAGTGTGCGAAAAGAACCCTGAGAACCAAATTCAGAACGACTGAAGTATGGGAGTTACGTTTCCTTAGTTTTTATTATTTGTAGCTGCCACACATAATATCTGCCTAACTCTACATATTTAAATAATTACAGTTACGTTGTAACTGGGTAATCTATGATTACATTTAAAGTTATTAGTGTTTGTCTCTGAGTGCGGCAGTTAAGGCTCCTTCTATCCCTATTAAAGTATAGGTCTACCAGTATCTGATGGCAAAAAGTGGGAAAATAAATTGACTCTAACAATTCCGGGGTAATTGGAATAGAACATTTTGATCCTTTTTTTTCCTTTCGCGCTTGATTCTGTGTGTTAAACATGCAAGTATAAAAATTTATCCAATGATCAAGGATATTTCTTAAAATCTGCTGTCAAAATTGCCATCAGATTCTGGTAGACCTATAATAGTGGAGGCAGTGAAGGTTTTCACCTCGATTTCGTTGAACCTCCATCGATTTTCATGAAAATTGGTAAGTAGGTGGAGGATACCCTAAGAAACAAAAGTGACATAGTGCCAACTTGCGCTTTTGCCCTGGGGGTGGATGCCAACCCTTCTCGGGGGGTGAATTTTTTTAAATAAAAATAACCCCAGGAATCGATAGACACACAAATTCTAAGCAAAATTTGTTATATAAAGTTTTTTGAATAAACCAATACTTTCGGAGTTATTAAAGATCAAAGATCATGTATTTGCGTGAGAAAAATACTTGTTTTAAAACGGTTTTTCATAATTAACTAAGAAACTATAGGTTTTTACGAAAAATGTGTTATTACCAAAATTAAAGCCAATAAAAAAACAAACCAATACCTACTCCAAAATACATTCCTATATTCATTCAAAGTGAGCTATAGGTGATTGTATATATATTTTCTTTCGGCGAGTACCTAAGTCTAAGCATTGAAACTTAAATAATGGTAAACCGATGCATTTTATGACATGTACTTCCATAAAAGTTTTTAAAGTGCTTAAAAATACCTTTCTAATAAGTACTGTACAAAGTTAAAGGCATCAAAATTGAACAAGTTATGATAAAAACAAGATGACACTTTTAATTTTTTTTGGAAAAATCGAAAAATAAAACGTTGACCATTTCTACAATAATTCAAATTTATGGTTATCCCCAAAGGCTTTTCTTTATTTTAGCATAAGTAATGACCTCAAAAATTTTTCTTGGTTTAGAATGCTTAGTTTTGAAAAACAGAATGATTTAGTAAAATCGAAATTATTCAAATTTTCGTAAATATCATTTTGTTTTGAACATAACTTCAAAAATATTGAATCTTCGTAAAAATTACCATAAACGAAATTGGTGTCCACTTTTTAAGAAATCTTATGATTTGCTTTTAATTTTAATAGGATGAAAAATAACGAAGATAGAGACGTTTAAAGCCTAACTTTTACTGCAAGAACCATGAAATCGGGACCTTTTAACCCTATTTTTTTTAAAACCAAGGGCTTCAAAAAGTATTGTTCGAATTGATCTTAAAGCTCTGTAAATTACCTTTAAAATGGTCTATAAATAAACCAGATAACTTAAAAATTAATAGAGCTATCGTGATAAAACAAAAATATATTTTTTTGAAAACAAATTTGAAGCAGAGATTTGGGATGCAAATACTGTAGGAAAACCTGTCAATAGGTTCATCTTTACTAATATTATAAGTGCTTAAGTGTTTTTGTCTATCTGTTACCTCTTAACACCCAACCGGTTCAACCGATTTTTCTGAAATTTAGTATGAAAATACTTTGAGTCTTGGGAATGGATATGGACATAGAATACTTTTTATACCGAAAAAATGTACGGTTCCAGCGCGATTACAGGCGTCATATAGTCCTTACTAAATATACGTTAATCTTTTCAAGTCTTTCAATATTCAGAAAGTAAACAAAACGGTAAATGTCGACTCGATAAGAGGGGCTTTTTATAATGATGTCCGTCTATTAAATATTTCAATCTAGCAGATCAGCCTTTGCGTCAATTTTTTGCACAGAGGGTAGTTTGAAATCGTTGTTTGAATATTTTGGACTAAATAATATTAATGTTAAAATATATTAATAAAATTAATCTTAACTATGAAAAATTATTCGAACTCGTTAAAGCTGATAAAAAACTTAACATTAAAACTTAAAGCTTATTTTACAGACATTGGGTAGTTTACAGGGGTGAAAAAATTTCACAATAAAATTAAATAAGAAATTAATACTAAGTAAATAAACTGAAAAAAATTGGTTTAAAAACATAAACCTATTAAGTTGTTGAACTCAATTTTTACCGTGATTTCGAAATAAAGGGGTACTTTTAGGGGTTTATATTTCAGTCTTATCGAAAAATTATATCATAAATATTAAACAAACTGTTTATACAATTTAAATATGCGATTTTAAAGTTCAGAAATACAAAAAGTGTTTTTTCACGATTAAAGAGATGGTTGCCATAAGGGTTGAAAAATTAAATAAATAATCATAAAATATAATGAAAAAAAAAACATTAAAACATTCATTTTATTGAATTAAACCCAATTAGTTAAGCCAGAATGGTTAAATCTGCATTTTTTCTATTTTAAACAAAAGGGGTGGATTTCACCCTTAAAATAAAAAAGCGCAATACGAACGTATGTCACTTTTAAAGTAGAGAGTTTAACGTACTTAATCCTAAATTTTCATCCAAATCGATGGAGGTTCAACGAAATCGGAGGTTGCGCCTGATTTTTGCCTTCATTTACTGTACTATAAATAGTTTTTTATACAAGCCCATCTTTTCTTTAAACCGCTTTTCGCTTCTTATAACTTCGGTTTATTGACAATGTTTAATGAAAGGTTTTCTTAAAAATAAGTATTTGGTATCCCTTTTTATTCCCGTCCCTTCCGTCCCTTAAGTTGTTCAGGAAGGGCTTTTAACAAATTTATGGGCAAATAAATAAAAGTATGAATGTATATAAAAATATTTTTCTTGGACATTTATTGTACGAAGTTAGATAATGGGGTTTGTTGGTTTTGTTTGATTGTGTACTGTTTTTGTATTGTTGGCATGGAATAGGAATTACTGGGGTGGTTTGGACGAAATTTGGATAGATTGTAGAATAATGAATGGATATATCCTTTCCAGATTATCAAAGTAGACACACCTTTTATTATAGGAAAATGTACAGTTTTTTTAATACGTTTAAGCATATTTTTTAATCTGAGTTTATTGTCTTTAGTTTGCGTTTAACTTCTACAATGAAAGAAAAATAAAAATTACTTAACTACATGAAGATTTTGTCGCTCCGTACATTTTCTATCAAACACTTCATTAAATACAAATTAAGTCTTTGAGTGCAGCATGTTCTTTTAATTTCTTTCCAATCACTTGTAAAGTTCTAACTAGATCTTTTATAAGTAAACACATTTAAGACACATTTCAACTACTTCGCATGAAGTATTCAGAAAGCGTTACCCACAGAACAGTATTGGAGTTTCAAAGAAACTCCAAATACCGGATCGGATTTACGCCGACAGGCTGAGTTATTGCTGTGTATATTAAATTCCTTAACACTGTCGCAATTATTATACTCTATTATCCGTATAATATTATGTATTTGGTATATGCGGAAGTGAAGCATCATGGGTAAAACAGTTCATTATCCAGGCGCGGATGGAGCCTTAAATTAGTTCTTATTAAGGCGACGCCTTGATAATTTGGCTGTAGCGATATCGATTTTTCTCAGCAATGACTAAAGCTAAGATGTTCATTGTCAGTATTCATCATGTATTTGTCTTTGAATTACCCATAGCATAACACGATTGGTAAACTTTTATAATACAGAATAATCAGTCAAAAAGACCTCTGTAAAAAAAGGGATTCCTATTTTGCCAACAGAGGAGATTGATTTAAACTTCCGTACATAGATTGGTTCAATCATACACTTTAATTTGCCCATAGCTTATATAAAATGTATTTATGGTTTTTTAATTTCGCGACAAAAACCATTTTGTCGCTACGCTCTTTCCTTTTTTTTTTTTTTTTTTTCGAAAGGGTCTAAGCTACTGGTCTGGTTAAGACCATGGTAGTTTAATCGTGGCTATAACTAGTCTGTTGCTAGTTGGTTTGGAGATAAACAATGAGGGGGCCTGGCCCCCTCCCCTAAAGTCACACGTGTGACATTCTAATCGGGCAATATTGGGGAGAGCTACGAAAATAAGCTATTTTCATCTGACGTGGGGACACGGATCCCCCCTGCTCTTAAGGGGTCCGACCCCTTACTCACTCTCTGACGAGTGAGGCTGCTCGCACGCGATAGCACAAACTAGCTGCGTACGAGTTATCGCGGTAGATGAGCTCAAGTTATTAATGTTATTGCATAAAAGAGGGCCGTCCCTCTCCCCTTCCGAGTCCGGTTGGGGTGACATACGCGCGCTCTTTCCATTTTTTGCTGTTCCATTGCTTGTTTTCTATGAGAGGCCGCCATAGAAAACGAGCAATCTATTATTTTTTAACAAAAAATTAAACCGACTTCCAAGGTAAAAACAAAAGTAATACTTATTCTTAATCTAAAAAGAATCAAATAATTCTTATTATAGTGGCGTCTTCAGACTTCGCCTAAATCTCAACTATTTCTGTACTCAATCTTCGTACTTTTGAAGTCGGTACCAGCCCGGAAAAGTTCTGAGATCCTTGACATACCAATTACGCTATGGTAAGCTGGTACCGACTTCAAAAGCATGAAGATTGAGTACAGAAATAGTTGAGGTTTAGGCGAAGTCTGAAGACGCCACTATAATAAGGAATAATTCTTTTTAGATTAAGAATAAGTATTACTTTTGTTTTTATCTTGGAAGTCGGTTTTAATTTTTTGTTAAAAAATAATAATTTTACCCTTTTTAGTTACATAATATGAGACGACAAGGCTATAAATTATAATATTATAGCTTGTTGTCTTAGAGTTGTACATATTACTAGCGGTCGCCAGCGGCTCTGCCCGCGTGAATGTCGGTTACGGCTGCAAAAAGCCTACCCAGGAAAGATTCGGTCAGCAAAATGATTCCCAGGTCAGTTCACAGACTCCAACACTGACATCGACGACGCGTACGCAGTCATTATCCGAAGGGTGTACACTGTTCAGTGCACACTGCACAGCTGATTGTCTTCCTCCCGCAAGCGCATCCCGCTTGGTGACGCCCACTATCGTAATATTTTAATTTCGCCATAATTTCAAAACCAAACGTCCAATTTTAATCATTCAAAGACCAAATTTTATGTACATAAACTGTACTTAGTGATGAAATAATTTATTTTGATAAGGATTAATGGCATGAGAAAAATAAACGCGTTTAAATGTTGTCCAAAAAATTCAAGATTTTTAAATAAAAAAATGGTTATTGTGCCTCACTCGACATATATAAGTATAGTGTGTCGTGGACTTTTTTGTAGATATTTATAAGATCTACAATACTTAGAACATTTTATGGTTCTATCTTTTATAGTTTCGGCAGCGTACGCAAAATAAGTAACTTTTCTGGTTGATTTTTTCACCTGGCGTTCGAAAAACCCAAATATCTTACGAAACCCTATTTTTTCCAAAATAAAATTTAGCCTATGTTCAGCACAAATAATGTAGAATTTGCTTGGAGTAGTTTAAATAAAGCCAAAATCCTCAAACTTGTATGTATAATGATTCAAAAGTTCTGTTGGGTACCTTCAGAACCAGGATATACCCTGGTGCGAAATCTTACTTTTTGGTAGTATATGCCTGAAATACTTCAGAAAAATTCGAAATCACCATATGTTCCCATATAAATTTCAAGGAGTCCCCTCGATTCCTCATGGATCCCATTATCAGATCACCACTTTTGTGAACATGATACCAACCTCGAATTCAACCCTGTACAACAACAAAAGAATCATGAACATCGGTCCATAAACGGCGAAGTTATGGTTGAACATACAAATATATATATATATATATATATATATATATATATATATATATATATATATATATAAACAGACTAACGTATAACCTCCTTCTTTTTGGAAGTCGGTTAAAAACATATCCAACACGGTTTTTTACTTTAATGCGGCGTCACCTTAAAGGATAAGAGACTCGTTATTAGAGGACGGAAGTCCATGAATAGTATTTTAAGTAGTAGTAAACAAAAGATACTGTCTATACCTGACGATATTGAAAGTATGACAAATTATTTGGAATTTCTCTGGGCTTAGCACGAAACATGACCAAAGTAGAGTTGCAAAAGAACATTTTAGGGAACAATCCAAAAGATTTCCTTTGTTAATCTTTGTCTATTTCTAGGTTACTAAATGCTCCTATGGTAATAGGAGCATTTAGTAACCTTTACTGTGGTAGCCAACTACGCATGCCACACTACCTCTCCCGCTTAAGCCGCTGAGGCAAGTGCTAATTCACATCGGCCCGTCTCTGTTATGACCCTTACATTACCTCCGTGGTTATGACCATGTCAGCGAGATTTTGGCGGACCATGACAATGGGCGCCTGCAGGGAATCTCGGGATCAACAGGAATTATTGAAATAAACAGCTGTCTATTGAAAATTTGATCGAAGACTGGAAATATTTTTTTATTTACATCATTTCCGTAATTGTTCGTAATGTTTCGGCACTAAATGTATTATGTTGACGTAAATAGACAGTCACTGTTGAAAAGAAAGAAATCTAAAATCTGCACCCCTTGGAAATAATTTCTGCCGGCGCCCATGACCATGACTCTCTCACAAAAACGATGAGACAATGTGAACATTGTCTTTTGACCTGGTGGTCATTATCACAGCCTACTGCCTAGCCAAGACGTTTTCTTTATCGCTTCTTTATAGAATCGCCGATCAAAATGTATGGAATTGACATAACATGATTTGAATGTCGACTTTATTTTCGAACGCTTTTGTACCAGTTCTGGCTAGTCTAAGCAGAGCCCTTAATATGTTTCTTACTCCAGGGCCTTAAGGCCCTTCCCCTACGGAGATTTCGTAATTTACCGTATTTAGAGCCTAATAAACTCATTATTTGAAAGCTACAAAGTTATACAATACAGCAATAACTACAACAACAATAATAGTTTATTATCTCATGATATTAGCTTCCAAAGTAATACCAATTTATTAAATTTGAAGAATACTTTCAGCATCTCTTTCTAGTATTTAAGTACAAAGTACGTTTATTTGAAACACACGACAATAGATTAGACAATTTCATTAACTATACATTCCCCGTTTAAATTTTTTTTAGATCAAAAGATAAGTAGAAAAAAAATAGGATTTTTGTGCGATCTCGGCAACGCGTTAAATGTATGGTCAAGGTCGTTTGATCGGGGGATGGCCTTAAGCTATCTTGCTACGCCACTGTGACGTCATAAGGGTCTGGACGTAAGGGATTTATGTACCTTTTATCATAATAGTGGAGCACGTAGACGTTCCTTTATGTGCGTATTATCAGACTTACTTGGATTAAAGTATTGTTCTTGAGGTGGGCGACCTTTTATTCTTCCAGGAATATAAAAAAATGTAAGTATTTTATATATTTTTTAAGAACATTTAAACCATTAAACATATGACATGGAAGGGAAGAAGTGGAATTTTAACAGTAACCTACCGTGTATAGAAATGAAATAAGTTCTATTTTCGAATAAGTTAATAGGTCTAACTTAGTTAGTAGAAAAAAATATATATTTATGTAACTCTTATATAGTGCAAATAAATAAATAAAGAGGAAAACGGATGTTTTGGACATATATAATACATAATATTAATTTAGTAAGTACATGAAAGTCAACCTACAAAAAAGAGTACTTATTACATATTATTTAAAAAGAGATGTTCTAAAATTGACATCCTACTCCTCCTAGCGGATTGGACCACAGTGTAGCGATGTGGATTGGACTGAGATGATACCAAATACGTAAATTACGAAACCAAGTCGTTAAAATGTATAGATTAAAAAAAGTGTAAAGTAAAAAAAAAAACGCTCATTGGCGAAATCCGCCGTCCGCGGATTCAGAAAAATATTGGATGTAACTTAATATGTATTCCCAGTCCTCATCCCAGTATGAACTGTTGAATATGTACATAATTTCATGGATCATTCCACTGACAACTTTTTTTTGCCCCCGACATATGAAATAGAGCAAATTAATGCTTTTAATTTCGCTTTGAATACGCTCAAGTATCATAGCTATTAGTTGAGAAATGTTCGTTATAATACAAGGCTGGATAACTAGCTTCTGGATGAGTTTTGCTTGTATTATCGTTGAAAATTGTTTTTTTAAGGGTATGAATTTAAAAAATTTCGTTCAAGTATCTTACACTAGACTGCTCGAAGAGCTTTTACTTCAACAGGCCTATAATCATCGGTAAATTAAAAGTTATAAAATAACTGTTTACTACATTTGCAGTGGAATTAAGGCTTAAATGAAACAGTAGAAGTGGAGAGTTAGATAGTTCTAAATTTTTTTTGATAACAAATTTAACAGTTTAACATTGTCCTACAAATAGAACAATCCATATTTTAGGACCATCAAAACAAAATATTAAAGTGTTTCTATCTCTGTTAGCACTTTCGAGAATTTTCTCAGAGGAAATTGTTGTTCGTCTGAATCAAAATGAAAAATGTTCTAGGGAACGTGTAACATACTAAAAGTGTATTAATTAGTTAATTAATAATTATTGTCCCATGAAAATCTTAAGCACTAAATAAATGTTTATTGCAATTTGCACGACAATAACAATTTTTTGTCGTGGTACCCATATTATAAGTTTATGGTGCTACCGGCTATGTGCACAGTACACACGATAATTTTAACAAAATAACTCTGTCTCTGTAATTCTCTAGCTAGAGTCGATTTTTCAACTCGAATATCCGAATGAATAGTGAATAAGGCTAAGCGCCATCTATGATCAAGAAATATAAACTTGGTCTGACTGTTTTACCATCGCGCGTTCTGCGCATGCGTATCGGCCGCGTCACACTACGTAAATATTGTGTCTCTTTCCTACGCACACAGCCGAGTGCGGCCATCGTTGTCAAACGTACACCGCTTGTCATAATGTTTTAGTTCGTAATTTGTGTTTTTTATCGTGTTCAATGTGAAAAAGTGCAATTAAACGTGAGTATTCCTATTATTTATCGTTGTAAGTTGTGTTTTATATTTGGATATTACGTGTCTCATACGTATTGTAAGGTTAACCTTATTTTATGTAAAGATAATTGTGTGGGTCGATTGTTTCTAAGAATTCTTTAATAATTTCTTTGAGATTGTTGATAATTACTTAATATTAAATATTAACTGGTAAAAGAAATTATAAAGGCAAATAATATTTTTTACAAAATTGTGTTGTACAATAATAAGATGCAAAGTTTTGGCCGTAACCGTATATCCGATATGGTCTAGTGGCTAGGATACCTGGCTCTCACCCAGGAGGCTCGGGTTCGATTCCCGGTATCGGAAAATTCTTTTTGAATCTTAATTTTTTTTCAAAATGTCGTGTTTTATTCACAATTAATTTATTTTTTCAGATTCAATATGAACGTAAAAGCGGCGTTGGCCATTGGCATGGTGTTTGTGGGATGTTGCTCAAATGTAGTGTTTTTGGAACTGGTCGTAAAGGAGGACCCTGGCGCGGGCAACTTAGCAACATTCCTGCAATTCTTATTCATTGCGACAATCGGATTCTGTACCGTCGGCAAATTCGGTACCGCAAAAAGGAACATCCCATTCAAGCAGTACCTTCTTTTGGTAGGATTTTTCTGGACGAGTAGCGTGGCTAACAATTATGCTTTCGACTTCAACATATCTATGCCGTTACACATGATCTTCCGAGCCGGTTCTCTCATGGCAAACATGGCTATGGGGGTCTGGATCCTCAAGAAGCAGTATCCAGCTCTCAAATACCTGGCCATCTTCATGATATCAGCCGGAATAGCGATATGCACGATCCAATCCAGCGGAGACGTGAAGGCACCGCGAGAAACCCACGAGGATGCCGCTGAGGAGGAGAAACTCAAGTTCATTGACTGGCTCTGGTGGTGTCTGGGCATCGCCATCCTCACCTTCGCGCTATTCGTGTCAGCTCGCATGGGCATTTTCCAGGAGTCCCTTTACTCGAAATACGGAAAACATCCCTGGGAGGCGTTGTACTACACGCATCTCCTGCCTCTAGTATTTTGGCTGCCTACTACTCCGAATATAATGAACCACGTTCATATCGCGTTTGATACTCCAGCGGTGGAGTTCCTTGGGGTGACTCTGCCAAGGCAGGTCCTGTATATGATCCTGTATGTGATGACGCAAGGTCTGTGTATAAGTGCTGTGTATGTGCTGACGACGGAGTGCGCCTCCTTGGTGGTGACTCTCACTGTGACCTTGAGGAAGTTTGTGTCACTCCTCTTCTCTATTCTCTACTTCAGAAACCCTTTCACGCTTGGACACTGGATTGGGACATTACTAGTGTTTATCGGTACCATGATATTCACGGAGTTGCTGCAGAAATTTGTGTTCCTCTTCGTACCTAAAACTAAGGACGCGAAGAAGGTACAATAAAGTGCATTTATCAGTACAAACTTGTATATTTTTTGTGGGAATGTGCCTCGCTTTGTTTATTTGAGATGTATTTAATACAATAACACTAATTTATTAATGGTTATTTTCGCTAATAGGACAATGTGAACAAACGTTTTTTAATCCTAAGAACAATGTAATCTTCTGTTTTCTGCAACGTCATTCCTGATTAGTATGTTTAGCATTGGCAGTATGTATCTTGCTTCATCAAATCATCACTTATGAGTGTGAATTATTGTTATCTATTGCATCACAGTATGATGATTCAAAAATATCAAGAGCAATGTTAATAATTACTATCATGATATAGATATTGTACAGTTAGCAAAAAAATTTGATTTCAAATTTTATGTGTCACATTTTTTTTTTGTTTAACAATCATAATATGAATCAATGTAGAAGAAACACTATTTTGCTTTCTATTTATAATTGAAGTTAAGTATAGTCCATGTTGGAAAAGTCATTCAATTGTTTGATTGAGTATTTAACGGTTGATGATATAATTTTATACAAGAATAGACGATTTTGTTAAATAATTTTAAATAAGTACTGTATTTAAACTCTGTAATTGATCCATCGGTCTATAATAAGATAGCATTGTGACATATTTTACAAATTATATTTTTATTTATGTGTATTATTGTATAGCACTTCTGTTTACTCATCATTATTTGGAACATTTTTTGGGAATGGGACATGTTTTTCTCAATTGTTATTGTGTTATAAGTTGGTCATACTGGCCATGTGAGCTAAAGGACTTGTCACGTTACGCCATGAGTGACGACCATGATTGCGAATCTATTGGACGCACAATCGACGTGGGTTATGGGCAATCGTAGACCAATATAGCACGTTCGTTAAAGCTTGTATTGGTTCATCAACGTGAAAAGGCCGCATTATGTTTGCTGTGATAACATTGGTCATAATAAACTAGTTAAAACTTTAAGTCAATAAATATAAATATAATATTGTTTGTAATGCATTTGATTTTGATTAAGATGAATAAATGGTTTTCATAAAAAAGCCTGTTTTTGTTATCTTTACATTGTTGGAAATTGGTATGCTTAGAAATCGTTCGCTCAGTAAAATATCTTAAAGTAACAAAAAACAGCCTGTTTTTGTTATCTTTATATTGTTAAAATGCTTAGAAAATGGAAATAAAAAGATGCCTACGATAATTTCAGCATTAGCTCATAAAAATAGTTGAAAAAACTAACAAAAACATTACGCAAGCTGATATAAAACGCATCATAAAGTGTCAAGGGTATATTTAGAAGTGGCAAAAAAACTTGTAAAGTCGTAACTTGAAAAAAAAAAGTAAAAATATGAGGAGTGCGAACATTTGGCCGTCGCCCAGTACAACTGCGAACTGTTAAAACCTCGGGAACAGCTTGTTTATGGACAGTTTTGTCTCTACTGTTCTAAAAAAACTTATAAACTTAGCCTACATCAAATAAATGCTATTTACAAAACTACACACAGACAATTAAAATAGTTTCGTCAAATGAATGTCTCTTAATGATACACATACCTACTTAATAAAAGTAGAAACTAGAAAAAATATTAAACGCTATAGCACAGTATAGCAATATAATATTGCTATACTGTGCCTATAGCTACGCTTCAAGCCATGAGCAGTCTCATAAGATTTACTTAATACAAATTCTGACATTTTAATATGCACTTTGGTGTCCTTTCTCGTGCTTCAGAGTTCATTATCCAGTTTTGCATTCGACCGATTCGTTGGTGTGTAAGTTATTGATATGACATTACAAACAAGTTATTTTCTGGTATTATAATATTATAGCATCATACATTATGTCTAGCACGCTGACAGTAGTTTCCAAAGAGAATATTATAATCACTACGGTAGTTTCGTCAAGGTGATCAACCTTGATAAGGCAGTGACTATACCTATTGTATTTCGGAAGGTATTTAGACGTGTCACTATGGTCTATCATTCTTACTAACAAACTTTTTAGAACGAAGAAATCCGACGTTTTCAAATTTTTTAACTAAAGACTTACAAACATTATTAATTGTTACTAATTTATATGTGAGCAATAAACATATAAAACCCACAACTAATATAAAACTATAAATTTCCTATGAGGTAAAACGTTGAATGAAGGTCAGCTCGACTGTACATCACGGCTAATAGAACATGACAGACTCTAACGATGTGTAGGTACGAGTATAGCCGATCAATCAGTGTACTACAAACTATATTAGCTTATACAGCATAATGTCATTTGATGAAAGTGTTTTTACGTTGGTTCTACTGACAGGGCCCCCGTAAGGGCTACTGGCGCCTGTGTGCCAAAAAAAAGGATTTTGGCGCCCCTTTAGGCAAATTCTTTGTGTCCTAATTCGTTTTGGCGCCCCTAAAGATGGCGATTTGGCGCCCCTGGAGGATGGCGCCCGTGTGAATTGCACACATTGCACATATGATAACGGGGGGCCTGGTTCTACACACTCTACAGTCTACTAGCAGTTTTAGCATGAGTACATCCTGTCCGTTTTTCTATACCGCGTCTTTGACAGTATTTTATGTATTCAACAAAGCTGTTTATTTGTAAATATTTTGACACTGGCTATCAAAATAATCGAATAGTCAATAAATAAACTTCAGTCAAAAACTTTGGAAATCGGGCATAAGTACACTGTATAATATTATAAAAATGCATTTATAAAATAGTTGAGTAATCTTTAAGAACTAACTCACATAGAGACAAGTTTTACTCACGACGTGATATTATAATATTACTAGCTGTCCCGGCAAACGTTCCTTTGCCATAATATAAAGCCTTCGCCCATATTATTTTTTTGAAGTGACTAAATAAGTATGTTACCATAGCAACGTCTATCGCTATGAGCTATCCCGTCGCACAAACAATGGTCGCCCTCAGTCTCGAGTTGTAATAATTTACTATTATTTATTCAACAAATGCACTTATCAATATATAGAGTACCCAGTAGCCGATTCTCAGACCCACTGAATGTGCATATAAAATTTGGTAAAAATCAGTAAAGCCGTTTCGGAGGAGTTCGTGGACTAACATTGTGACACGAGAATTTTATATATAAGATTTTTCTTAATATGTTATCTACTTAATATCACGCTTGAAATAACTTATAAGTAAGTGTGTGCGTCGATATAAATATAGAACTATGGACTACTGCACAATATTATTTATACTGTTTTGCTCTCTCAAGCTACCTGAAATCACGCTTATGTGTGCGTGTATCGATTCGGGGATACCATCGACGACGTTTGGGCGGATTATGTCAACTTCGTCGTCATCTGTCGGCTGGGTTTGACATAACGCGACCAAAATACATATATTGTCTGCCATCTACCTATGAATTTCTCTGATAAGTACATTAGTCACTATAGTAATCTGTACTTACTACGAAGATGGCCTATATCTCTATTATATCACAAGATCGAGGTCCTATTAACCGAGCGTCAGCGTGTCTATTAAATAAAGAAAGAGAAACAAAGACCCTTCAATAGTGAGGCCTCCGTGACAATAGCGGCCCCGGGGCCCCGCGGCTCAAGGTACACTGGTCGCACTTCGTTAGACGCGTCATTAGTTAGGGTGAGCAAAAAAATTGGAACAAAGTAAGATATTTTTGCTAAGGTCGAAACTTGATGGGAGGTTTTTGTGTATCTAGATAAGAAATTTTGGTGTCATAGTATTTTGTTTTACGTTTTAGCTTGATAGATCGGTTTCTCAGTTTCTTTTGACTGAAGTTTATCTATTTACTCTCTTCTTTCTCTCTTTCTAGGAGAGCAGATGACCCATTTCATACTGGTATATTCTATTCTTTAAGTTTATGATCTGGGTTTATAGGAACGTAGGTACTAGAATCTAAATAATATTGTACTTACCATCTAGCCGGGTTTTAAAAAATAAGGGTCGATTAAGACCGCAGCGCGACGTGAATTTCTAAATTTGTATGGATTTGACTAGTATCTCTTCTTAGTCTGTGGATTTGACAGATTTCAATTGCGTGAGACGTCATGCAAGTCTGTCAATTCAATACAAATTTTGAAATGCATCTCCGCACGCGTCGCGTTGCGGTCTGTATTGACCCTAATTCGACCAAATAATACGAAGGTCCGCCATTTGCCTATTTTTTTTATTAAATAAGCAAACGAGCAAACGGGTCACGTGATGGTAAGCAACTATCGTCGCCCATGGACACTCGCAACATCAGAAGAGCTGCAGGCGCGTTGCCGGCCTTTTAAGAAGGAATACGCTCTCTTCTTGAAGGTTTGCAGATCGTATAGGTCCGGAATGGTTAAATATGCCTATGGATAAACCTTGATAGAACTTGGTATTTAAGTTGTATTTTGATTTTTAAGTATGAGCCAACTCAAAGTTGACATCCAACCATCAATAAAACTGATACTCATGCTGAAAAGGTTAGCCGAACCGAAAAAATCCAGGACAAAAATATTTGTTTCCCGATAAAAATGTGTAAAAAGAAACGCGAAAACCGACCGTAAATTTAAGCGGAGGCGCTAACTTCTGAATTTAAAATAAAGTACTTCTGTCCTATAGTCTGCTCGCGTTAACTACATCAACTTTCGAGTTAAAGTTAATGTTCTTAATATAATTAGGTATGCCCATTGCCCATGGTATAGTCCGTGCAATCCACTAAGACGCGCCCCACCACTTTTTGGGTGAGCGTCTTTCACTTTGACCGTGACGCTTTTTCTTAATTGGTCTATTCATTGTATGTATATAGTGTGCGCGCGCACTCTCAGGTAATTAGTGTTACCGGTATGTTTATCGGGGAACACTCAAACATTGGCGAAAGCTTGCACACATAATATATACTATAAACAATTAGGAGGAGTAGTGATAATAATTATTAAAGGGGTGACACACGTACGAACTTAAAGTACTCGGGTTTTAAGTTCGCGAACTTACTCGGCTCGCGTCGGTGACACACGAGAATCGCTCACACTGGATAAGGGAGATCGCAGACGGCACACTTTTTGTGTGATCGAGTCTGCGGCGCACATACATTCTGCATAGCCGCGCCCTGCAGAATGTATGTGCGCCGCAGACTTCATCACACAAAAAGTGTGCCGTCTGCGATCTCCCTTACCATGCCCCCAGGCTCGCGGCTCGCGGCTCTTTACTGACAGTTGACATCGTCGAGCCATAAGTCCGCGTACTTACTCGCGTGTCTGTCACCCCCTTTAGGCATTCCTCTTGAGACCAGATGACGCTCGCAACTCTGTTGCGGCAAAATTCGTTTATGGCGCGGGTACTGTACATATTTCCGGGATAAAAAGTATCCTATGACCTTTCCCGGGACCTACAGTATCTTCATACGAAATCAGTTCGGAGTTTCAGCAAAATCAGTTCAGCGGTTTGGGCGGGAAGAGGTAACAGATAGACATACAGACTCACTTTCGTTTTTATAATAATATTAGTATGGATTTAAGTTGAATTAAGTTAAATTGAGTAGAATTAGAGAATAGACAGATTGGCAAAAGTGAGCTACGGTAAGTTAACGAGCGCGAAAGTGTTTTTCTTCAATTCTAGGACTTACTAGAAACGATTTTGATGAAATTAGAGTGTGTGTAGATCCTTGGGAAAGGACAAGAGCTTATAAGGTCTATACCTATAATAATTCCTTGTCCTTTTCATTACCATTACGCATAAGGTTAATTTTGATTCTTTTGCCATTTGAACCAAGAGCCTGCGACGGCCAGACCTTCCTCAGTTTCGTAAAACTGAAAGTATACCTGCTTGTGACCTTTACAGGGGTAAGAACGATCAGCAACTATGGAGTTTCGGTCGCGGTTACTTTTGTTCAAAGTTTAATTCTATAAGAAAGTTTAAGGGTGTCTGGCAGTGGGCAGCAACTTTAAAAATGACCGGCACGGGAAGACGAGATTCCTCCACTTACCGCGAAAAGAATAAGCTAGGAAATTGAGCTTTACTCTTTCTCAAAGATCAGGTCATCATAACCTTCAGAACAGGCCATTTAGCCGAAACTTTTTCCTTTTCGCTTCATTATAGAATCGCCGATCAAAATGTATGGAATTGACATAAGACGAGTCGAACGTCAACGCCATATTAACGAACGCTTATGTCAATTCCATACATTTTTATCGGCGAAAACGAAAAAAATTTGGCACACCCCCCAGGATACCTCCTAAGGTAACCGCGACCGAAACTCCATAGTTGCTGGTCGTTCTTACCTCTGTAAAGGTTGTTAAACTAATATGTATTCTGTGGTAAAGGCAGAAAGGTCACAACTCACAAACAGGTAAACTTTCAGCTTTACGGAACTGGGGAAGGTCAGGCCGTCGCAGGCTCCTTTAACGTGTTGAACAGATTTTATTTTTTATTTTTTATATATAACTTGTTCGCCTGCAGACACCATAGTTGTTACATAAATTAATACAATTATCAACAATCAACGCTGTATAATTTATAAAATAGTTATAATTAATACGGTATGTAATTAATGAGTATTCAAGAACATTTTTCAATTACAATACAATCACATCAGAAATACACTGACATATAATATTCTCAGTTTTATAAAACGAAATAAAAATTTGTTGGCAAACTTTTCTATATGATCATTGATTATCCATACTAATCCATATTTCCATACTTATATTATAAATACGAAAGTTTGTCTGTCTATCTGTTACCTCTTCACGCTCGAACCGCTGAATCGATTTTGCTGAAATTTGGCATGGAGATATTTTGAGTCCCGAGAAAGGACGTGGGATAGTTTTTACCCCGGAAAAAAAAAAACGAATTTTGGCGCAACAGAGTTGCGGGCGTCATCTAGTTGATCACAAATAACTGTATTTTGAAAAAATAAAACCGACTTCAAAATTGCACGTAATTGGGAGTCAAAACTATATCTAACTATATCTCCAAAACCACTGAACCGATTTTGATGAAACTTGCACTGTTCCCTAAGTTGAACAATACCTAGTACCATCGAGGAAATTGATTCCTATGCAGTTAACAGACCAACGTCATTTGGTCGATCAAATCAATTCAATGTTAATTGTGATCTGTCGGCTGGGTTTGACGTAACGCGACCAAACTACGTAAGTCCCGCATCTGCATAGGAATCAACTTCTCTGATAGTACAACAAAAAAAGAATTACTGAAATCGGACTTGTAGTTCTGGAGATATGCGAACACAAACATAAAAACATACATACATACATACACTTTTTAAATTTGGCACATTTGTTCAGACGCTGATGTAGACTAACATATACAAAAACTGGGCAGTTCTGGAAATATTACATACATACGCGTCGAATTGATAACCTCCTTTTTTGAAGTCGGTTAAAAAAACACTGATTTTTCTTAGGAACAATGAAAACCGGAAAAGTTTTTCATTTTATTTAAGGCGCTATATTGAAAAAACTGTCCTTTTTGACGTAATATTATAGGACCCTCAGAAATGTTACAAATCTGGTAATGAGATATACATATCTTCATAGCCTTATCTAGGTTTGAGAAGAACTAGAAACACGATTAATGTATTTTGCCTCGATAGATTTAATTTTCGAAATGACCTCTTAAAAATACGAAATTTGAAGATTATTTTTAAACGAAAATAGATGTATTGTAGGAAATTAGTCTAATTGATAGACACCTTTGCAACTCAAAATCGTATAGAAGCATTTTGCCCTAGTTATTTTTTAAATGATATTTACGCATTTTTCGCATGTTTTCCGAGCGAGCCGATAGCTTCTGGCCGCAGCGTATTCACGACTTTATAGTCATACAAATTAAGTATAAAATTGCCCTTGCGGTAAAATTACTTTCGATATAGCGCCTTAAAGACCTTATAATAAGCTATCATTCTTCTGTTTGCTGTCTTTAATATAAATATCCCTAGACTTTGTTGATCTACTGTGCAATGTATATTTATTCTTATGTATGGTATGTATTTTCGCAATGGCAGGCAGGCAGGCAGGTATGTAATATGTAGGTATATTATGTACAAAATATGATGTATTGTAATAGTACGTATGTTAGCAAATAGCAAGTCACTGTAGTGATAAATTGCTCTCTGATAATTTATACAAGGCCATATAAAATTATAATTTGTTAGATGTAAGATGAATAAACTTAGATATTAAGATTTTTACATTAACTGGATACATTTTCTGTTAAAACATTAGCATAGGAAAAATTAGGTAATTTTCCATACTTATATTTACGCCTAAACCGCTGAACCGATTTTGCTGAAATCTGGTAAGTGAAAACTTTGATTCCCGGGATAGGATATAGGATACTTTTTATCACGTAAAATGTACGGTTTCCGCGCGATAAACGAATTTTGGCGCAACGGAGTTGCGGGCGTCGTGTCTCTGAGTGCGGCGTTACAAACTGAATTTTTAGCTGAATATTATGAAAGATTACGCTATATTTCGAAATAAATAAAATTGATGGATCTCTTAACTTTTTTTACGCTTTATCCCGTGATAAACATATTATATTAAATATAGTTCCATAACTATCAGCAAAGTTAGCGGTGTTTCAATCGCTTAGACGTAAGAAAACTGTTACCTAGCATTACCAGTTTTCCCAAACCATAGTAGGTATCTAATAATAACGCATGTCGGAAACGTAGTAAAAACTATCCGGCTTTTGGCAACATTCGTCAGCTGCACTCCCCAAATATACCCAATGACACGCCAAAATACACCTTACATACCGGTAATAACGAATAAACTAGCATCTATATACGTTGCAATGTCCAAATTACCTATCAGACGAAAATAAATCTTATCCGCTGGCAATAAGGTCGCGTACCTCCAATGCAACTTGTTGAAATTCCGTCCGTGTAGCCAAGTACGTGGTCCTTATGTCCTCCTAATTAGGTCCACTTTAGCGCAGCTCGGAATTCGCAAGCTAAGCTTTTCCCCACTAATTTTGGTGGTTAGCGCCGTAAGACATTTTTACTGGAAGTTTTTTACCGGACATATTTACGATGTGGTTTCTCTTCTGCATATTTTATACACTGACTCCGTTCGGAATTCTCGATAAAAAGGAATCTCGACAGGAATTCGGTTTAAGAATTCTCCTCCTTTTTGAATACCTACTTAGTTAACTAACGTTAATCGTGGTTGATTTGAAAGAAAATATTGTTCTTTCCTCTCTTATCTAACTATATGTATAGCCACTGAAAAAATGATTAAAATCGATAGCCTATGATCCTTCACGTGGTCTTCTTCTTATCTGTTCCAAATAGCATAAAAATTGCTCCAGTAGTTCGCGAGATAAGCCCTTTCAAATAATTAATTTCCCCCGTTTTTTCCACATTCTTCTATTAGTCTTAGCGTGATAAAATATAGCCTATAGCCTTCCTCAGTTAATGGGCTATCTAACACTGAAAGAATTTTTCAAATCGGACCGTGCCCGGCCCGTACCTGAGATTAGCGCGTTTGAACGCGCTAGTTAGCGCTTTCAAATAATTTTCCCCGTTTTTTCCACATTTTCCTCTATTTCTTCGCTCCTATGGGCTATCTAACACTGAAAGAATCATCAAAATCTGTTGCGTAGTTTTAAAGATTAAAGAGAACAAAGGGACATGAGGGAAAAAAGCGATTTTGTTTTTAAATAATAAGTATATAGATATGGCTGTTCTAAGTATTGTGTAAACTTTTAAAAAGTCTTCTTATAAAAAATTCACTGAAAAGCAATAATTTCCACGAGTATATATCAAATATACCACGAGAAGAAAGCGCCATTGATGTCCCATACCCTTAGAATCCTCATTTTCATGATCACATTATGTATTCAAATCATGGTCCTTATTCTTACTGTAGGCGTTCGTCGAATTTAATATATTAATATGAACAGTATAATGAAGACTTAATTTATACCAATAAGGAATTATTAAATATGAAAATGTATCATTCGTTAATTTTGTACTTTGAGTTTTATTAAGTATTATTATCATACAGGGTGTAACTAAACTAAGTGATAATGATTTAGGGTGTGTTTGTGACCCTTGTATAGCGTTCGCTGTAAAAGGTACTTTTAGCTGTGTTAAAATACTTATGCCCGTTGATAGCGCTTATAAGTGTCCCCCTAGCGGCCATTACGTATGTAGTCTATCTTTCAAGATTTCATTATTGTTTATGCCACCAGCTACGTCCTAGGGGCCTAAGAACATTGACAAAACAAAAGGGTTATGAAAAACGTGTTTGTGTTATAAAAAACATAACCCTAAAAGACCGCTAGGGGATACTTAGCGTTAAGAGCGGTTGGTGAAAACGGGCATTAGTCTTGTATAATATGTTTTAGGTTAGGTTAGGTTTTAGGTTATCCAAAAATGAAAAATGAAATTCATTCAGCACTATTACATTGAATTCTATATTAGGAACACATACACATATGACAGTATCATTACGTCTTTGTTTAGCTAAATCTATACTTATTATAAAACAAAGTCTTTTTTTTCCCTCATGTCCCTTTGTTCCCTTTAATCTTTAAAACTACGCAACGGATTTTGATGATTCTTTCAGTGTTAGATAGCCCATTTATCGAGGAAGGTTATAGGCTATATTCTATCCCGCTAAGACTAATAGGAGCGAAGAAATACAGGAAAATGTAGAAAAAACGGGGACAATGATTTGAAAGGGCTAACTTAAACGCACTAATCTCAGGAACTACTGATCCGATTTGAAAAATTCTTTCAGTGTTAGATAGCCCATTTATTGAGGAAAGCTATATTTGTGAATAATTGTAAAATGTGGAAAAAACGGGTGAAATTATTTGAAAGGGCTTATCTCGCAAACTACTGGAGAAATTTTTATGTTATTTGGCACAGATAAGAAGTAGACCACTAGAAGGATCATAGACTATCGATTTTAATCATTTTTTCAGTGGCTATATATTTTATAACCGTGCGACGCCGGGGCGGGTCGCTAGTTCTGTACAAACACTGTCTTAGGGTTAAATCAGACCGCAACGCGACGCGCAGATGTATTTCTATGTATGGATTTGACAGATTTGCAACTTTTGCAAGACGTCTCACGCAATCGCATCGCGTCGCGTTGCGATCTGAATTGACCCTAAAAAGTGACACTGCAATTATTATTGATGGCGTTTGGATAAAAATATGGTAACTAACAACTTGAAAATGTTCGTTTTTTTATATAAATAGAGGCTTCGGGATCGGGAAAATGGTTTGAAATAAAAAAGTGGATTTTATGAATAGACAGATGATGAATTTGGTAAGTTACAAGGTTTGTTAAAAGAAAAAACTGGGTGCACTTATGTTATAAAATGTTAGCTATAACAGTCTTTTCTGTTATTACGTCTTCGATTAATTCATTTAGATCAGAGGTTCCCAAACTTATTTTGTGTAGTGCCCATTTTGAGAACATACTGACGCCTCCGTGGTCTAGTGGTATAGAGCGCGACTCTTGAATCGGAGGTTAGGACAATGGAGGCTGATCACCTGATTGTCTGACAAGTAATCTCCATAAGATCCATGCGTCGGATGGGCATGTAAAAAGTCGGTCCTGCGCCTGATCTCTCGCCGGTCGTGGCGGTCTTCCGTCCTACTGGGTTATGAGATTAAAAGAATAGAGAGTGCTCTTGTGGCACACACACTCACTTGGGCACTAATTATTCCTGCTTAGCTGGCCTGGTTTCAATGAAACCGGCCACCGTCACCGAAACCGGTGTGGGAGCTATTATTATTTTGAGTTTCACCTGCTTTCTTATCTTTATAGCGCCCACAAGGGGGTGTTATCGCCCCCTTTAGGAAATACTGTCCTAAACGATATTCCCATGAGTCCAATAATCTAAGTTCTTGAGCTACAGGCTGGTGTAACCAATTGTTTGTTCCAGATGGCGAGCCGATCAAGCTACCTGAGAACCTGGAGAGCCTGCCGCGCGCCGAACACTTCGCCGCACAGAGACACCGCTGGAACACCAATGAGGTTAGTGTTTTAAAGCCTATGCTGTCCCACTGCTGGGCAAAGGCCTAAATTTGATGTGGGAAAGATAATAATATATATTACGAGGCCCCTGATGGATGACGCAAGACCTATCTTAACTTTCTTACAAGAATGGTAGGTAATTACTTTTTGTAAAAAAACTTTTTCTATTTTAGAACGGCTATATACCGGTTTAAAAACCGACCGTATTAATTAAAAAATACAATTAAAATATGTAATCCTACAAAACTTTATATTTTATGAATTTGACGGCTGCTAAAGTTTTAAAATAACTGTTTACTAGCGCCATCTGTTGAACTGTGTTGAAAAACTGAAATAATTATTCGCGCGCACTATCGGCGATTAACTTTTTTAATCAAGTGTTTAAAAACTACGAATAATAAAAACAAAGGAAGAGTAAATGTGTCAAAATATTCGTTCCACGAGTCTACAAAATGAGATCCGAAGGCCGAATACGTGTAGTGTGCGGAACCAAATTCAAAACGCTTGAAGTATGGAGGTTATGTTTCCTAAGTTTTTATTATTCGTATTTTAAAAGACAAAAATGTTTGGAGTTATTATCAAATCTTTATAGCAATCTTAATTAAATACTGATAATTAATCATTTAACCTTTCTGAGTGTCGCGGTTTGTTTACCATTTATTATAACAAAAAGTGCACTTTTACCGTGAAATACTGTTACAACTATGCCTATAACAATTAAAATTTATCCTATCTGTAGACATAACTTCAAGTGCGTGGAAAAATAGGCTGTTCTTTCGCGAACAACTTTATAAAGCTGTTTACATTTCGGCTTGAATATTTCATTCGCGCCGTCCATTTTCGTCACATTACGGCCACAACGCCGACATTCTTGCTGTATGACGTGCTATAATATGTAAATAAGAGGACATAGGCTACATTATCATTAATTCTCCACCGTCACAACTCACCGGGTGTATGCATTATGCAGGATCCTGTATCTGGCTACTTAACATGCGGCCCGGATTTATGTGGACGTCGCGGGAAAAGTGGGCGGTTTCGGTTTTTTTAATTAAATGGACCTACCATTTAGGATGCCGTGCATAAAGGGTAAAGACGGGACCCTAATACTAAGAATAAGTTACTTGTCTGTTCGTCTGTCTGTCACCAACCCGCGACAGCTAGACTAACATTTTCGCAAATGTATGTTAAAAATACTTACTAAAACCAAAATAATACAAAATATTCAAGGAAAGCTTCCACATAAAGAACCTCCTATACCTACTGTTATTTACCTACTCAATGGTACAAAACCCTTCGTGCGCGAGTCCGAATTGCACTTTAAGGCGACGCCTTGATAATTTGGCTGTAGCGATGCCGATTTTTCTCAGCAATGACTAAAGCTAAGAAACTAAAGTTCATTGTCAGTATTCATCATGTCTTTGTCTTTGAATTGCCCATAGCATAACACGATTGGACAACTTTTATAACACAGAATTATCAATCGAAAAGACCTCTGTAAAAAAAGGGATTCCTATTTTTCCAACAGAGGAGAGTGATTTAAGGTTCCAAAATTTGTACATAAATTGGTTGAAGCATACACTTTAATATGTGCATAGCTTATATGAAATGTATTTATGGTTTTTAAATTACGCGACAAAAACCATTTTGTTGCTTATGCCCTTTCCATTTTTTGCTGTTCCATTGCTTGTTTTCTATGAGAGGCCGGCCCGGCCTCTCATAGAAAACAAGCAATCTAAAACATATCCAACACGGTTTCTTACTTTAACGCGGCGTCACCTTAACGATTTTTAATAACTTAAATTTAAATTGTTCTGATTGTCTGTGATCTGCAAAATATCTTTATTTCATGATAAGTATCAGGATAACTATCATATGTAGCGGTGTTTAGATTAACTGTGACCAAATCAGTGCATAATCATAAGGTATTACCGCACCCCGGCTTTGGGGCTTAGTCCGGATAGTCCGGAATAGTCCATATAGTCCGGAATAGTCCGGAAAGCCGGATCTTAATATTCCGAAAAGCGGACTAATAGCGAGATTAGTGTTTGCAACGCTTCGACTTTTGGAAGTAGGTAGTAGGTACTTAATAGTGTTACCTTTAAAAGCACTAACACAGTTTCGGAAACAAAACTAAGTCATAATACTTTAGGTATATACATCGGTCCCCATAATATATTATAGAGTTCGCTGTGAAATTATCAGCGCTGAAGGACTAACTTTTTTAAACTTTTGTATGGGAAAACTAGATGTTCTGCGTGGCTTCGCCCGCGTAATTTAGGAATGTCACGGAAACCGTACATTTTTCCGCAATTCACATGGTCTATTCTTCATGTGTGCCAAATAATATAAAAATTGCTCCAGCACGTTCAAATAAGCCCTTTCAAATAATTTCCCCCCGTTTTTTCTACACTTTCCTCTATTTCTTCGCTCCTATTAGTATTAGCGTGATAAAATATAGCCTTTAGCCTTCCTCGATAAATGGGCTATCTAACACTGAAATAATTTTTTAAATCGGACCAGTAGTTCCTGAGATTAGCGCGTTCAAACAAACAAACAAACTCTTCCCAATTATAATATTAGTATATATATAAAATTCCCGTGTCACAATGTTAGTCCACGAACTCCTCCGAAACGGCTTTAGTGATTTTTTACCAAATTTTATGTGCATATTCAGTAGGTCTGAGAATCGGCTACTGGGTACTTTATATATTGATAAGTGTATTTGTTGAACAAATAATAGTAAATTATTACAACCTGAGACTGACGGCGACCATTGTTTGTGCGACGGGATAGCGATCGACGTTGCCATGGCGACATACTTATTTAGTCACTTCAATAAAATAATATGGGCGAAATACTTTATATTATGGCAAAGCAACGTTTGCCGGGACAGCTAGTATTAGTATAGATTCATGAGCTTCGCGCGCTTGCCCATTCAAATCACAAAAAAATGCCTTTTCAGCGCTGTTACTTTCACAGTGAACTCTATATATGGAACTAAAGTATTATCACTTAGTTTTGTTACAACTTGTAACATACATAATTATGTATTATACCAATTTCATGCAATATCTCCTCAGTCTTCACATATTTATTATAAAGATGTGAATATTTGTATTGCCTAAGCATTTTTTCCGTCAGCAATTCAGGAAGTGAGTTCCGAACAGCTTGATAGTAAATAACGCTATATCTTCCACACAATTACTTTATGCAGCTCCGGAAAGCTGTCAGGACGGAATTTATGTCTGATCCTCTATATCGAGTCCTAGCAGATAGAATAGATGCTAGAGTCGGGTCTATTTTAAAAATACTTTAACATATTATAAACTACAAGGTTTAACATAACAAAGTGATAAAACTTTGGGGTTTGTGTCTCTTATAAACAGAATGCAACAAAACTAAGTGATATTATTTTTAGGTGTGTACGTGTTACTTGTAAGGAATTCACTGTGAAAGTAGCAGCGCTGAAAGACCAAAATTTCTTTTCACTTTTTACATACAAAAACAAGCAGGCAAGCACCCCAGCGGCACGAGTTTCCCCATACAAAAGTGAAAAAATGTTTGGTCTTTCAACATGAACATGAACACATACACACCTTAAAGTACATAGCATTTATTTTTATTACACCTTGTATAAGGGAACTCTATAGATTTCACCGCGAAAGTAGTAGCGTTGAAAGATCTTTTTTTTTGTTTTTTGTATGGGCCCGAACGTCATGACTTTGCCCATACAGAATTTATGAAAAAGGGACTCTTTAAGTACTGCTACTTTCACGGCGAACAGCTCTATACCGTTGCGCCAAAATTAGTATATCGCGCGGGAACCGTACATTCTTGCGATAAAAAAAGTATCGTATGTCCTTTCCCGGGACGCAAAGTATATCCAAACCCAATGTCAAAAAAATCATAAGATATTGAATATACCGTAACTTATTGGTGGAAATTCATGTTTCACAGTAGGTAATAATATACACTTTTCATGCACTTTTTCCACTTTTATTAATTTATTTTATTACAACGACCAGTTTCGATAAAATCCTGCCTGCCGGGCTAGCACGGCCACCAGTAGAAATGCGAAAGTATAGACAAACTGTGGAAATAAACTTAAGGTGAAGTTCCACCGCGGCTATAAATAGCGACCGACAAAAATTCAATTAAAATGCCACCTTATGACAGACTATAGTCTTAAAAATTCAAATAATATCCTACTTTACGACATATTATATTAAAGTCTGTCATAAAGTGGCATTTTAATTGAATTTTTGTCGGTCGCTATTTATAGCCGCGGTAAAGATCGGAACGGACCTTAAGCTTATGTCCACAGTTTGTCCATACTTTCGCATTTCTACTAGTGGCCGTGCTAGCCCGGCAGGTGTAGTGCAGGTAATTTTAAATTTAAAAAAAAAATTGAATAAGTGCATGAAAAGTGTATATATTATTACAACAAAATCAGTTGAGCAGTTTGAGCGCAAAGAGCTAACAAACAGACACACTGTCACATCTATAAATATCAGTATTCAGTATGTATGTTTACCAACTTATGTAGTACCCTATAAAATCTAATAAACTAACTGTACATGTGTTTGTATGTTTGTCTAAGGCGGCGCTAAGTGTGTGCAATTATCCTAATGGCTTAGCTTTTGACTCCGGCTCAATATTAAGGTTAATAGTTTGAAGCTATTCAAGGTAAGCTTGGCTTATATAAGCATACAAGCTAAATAAAATGCTATTTATGACTGTCAGGAATAAGATCATATAAATATAGAATAATACAAGATAATTTAGAGGCTGCAGGCCGCTAGAAAGTGTTTCATATTATTTACGTTTATGTTGAGCTTTTGTTTTGAAAACGAATCAACTACTTTTTCACACCTGAAACAACTTTGTGGTGGTCTAAAGTACAGCACATAATCCTGATCGCGGTATCGATTCTCATTCTGGAATTTTTTTAAAAGAATTACCATTAAACCTTGTTCGAAAGATCTATTTTTTGAGGCTCTCAAATATTATATCCCCATATTTTTTTGGAAAACAAAGCTTGCCGGGGCATCTAGTAAATTATCTACTAATAGACCATTCAGCAGATCTCAAATTAATCTCCTCTTAAATGTAATTACTGGATACTCATGAAGCCCAGACACTAACGAAATAAGCGGTAAGGAGGTTGAATTTTTCGCCCGTACGTTTCGGCCATACAAATTGACCTAACAAACTTAGCTGGCACCTGATCAAGCGCTTTATAAATGTATATGCATTCGATTTTAAACTACCGCTATTTTTATTCGTTGTTTAAATTTTGTTAGTCGAAGCTTGAGGAATGAAAAAGCTTATAAGATTAAAGTACAGGTTTTCTGGATATTTTTATTTAGTTTTTATTGAGTATATTAAAGCATTTTGTTTATTTAATAAGTGATATATTTTTATTAGTAAGCAAATAGACAAATTAAAGTAAGGGAAAAGTTGTACTAAAATATATTATTTTGATAGAGCTTCATATAATATTTAGTTAATATTATCTTCTTTCAGTGCCACAGCACCCCTTCGCTGCGCACATAACTAAGATTTTAAAAAATTCTAAAATTAAAAACCAAAAATAGGTTTATTTTAATTGCATCCGTGTTTCAAGCCGTATTCAATTACCGAAATTGCTGGATCGATTTTAGTGTAACTTTGCCGTGACCCGATTGTGATGCACGCGACGCACGCGAACAGCTGGGATATGTTAAGTCATTGTGACATATAAAAATGTCCCAGTACCCTTCTTTTCCAAACTTCAAGTAAAATATGTACCTACCTGTAAATATAAATACTAGAAGTTTCCTATCCATGTCCACCATACTAATATTATAATTTTACGCAAAAGTATGTCTGTCTGTCTGTTACCTCTTCACGCCCAAACTGCTCATGGCTCTCCCACGTCTGTACTTTATGTCTGTACCAATTTTAATTTAAATTGTGGTATAAAGTGTAGAGGCCAAAGGAAGATCTTCCGACCGAGCGAGGTGTTATGCTCGGTCAGGCCGAAGCCCACGTGATACATTTCAGCTGTCGTATATATACCGACGCGCTTAGAAAACTTCGATAGCGCGATGCAGGAATGTTAGGCGAATTGTGGGTACCGCCACAAAATCAAGACAGTTGTCGGAGAGTATAATTTTTGTTTTAAATAAATTGCTTTAAGGTTTGTTTGAATATTTCCGTTGTAAATCTAGGTAAATAAGCTAAACTTTAAACATGCATAAAACATGTATGCATAATCCGAGTAGTTAATATTCCTAACTGTTGGCGAATAACTGGATTATATATCTTATTTATGTTAGCTTTCTCTAAAATAAAAGTGATATAGAGGTTATATAATTATTAATCTGAAACAAAAAGTTAATCCCTGTTTATTATAGAAATTACTAGTGATTTCTTTAGTAAACACTAAACACAGTAAGAGAAATACTGGTGTTCATTAAGTATTCAGAAGACGTTTGGAAAACTAGCCAAGAAATTAATAATAATAATTATTATTGTTTACGATATCTGCAAAAGCTGTTTTGCACGATATGTGTTTAATAGTGTAGTTTTAAACACAATTTCAGGTACCAAAAACCATCATGATTTAAAACATACTTTCGCATTTGTAATGTGAAAGTGTGTCTGTCTGTCTGTTACCTCTTCACTCCCAAACCGCTAAACCGATATTGCTGGCAATGTTAATAAATAATAATTGTTTATTATTATTCATTAACATTGATTAATTGCAGCAAAATATGAACTCCTAATTTAATTAATGTTATGACTTAATAATACCTAAGTATATGAGTATAGTAATGTGTAACATTGGCTTCTTTTAATATAATGTATTAATATTATAACTACTTATAGAACTTCACACACTATGCAAAATCATGGTAGAATGTAAGAACTAAATATACCAGTTACCACCTACATGTAGGTACTTAGGTACATTGTAAAACTACGTTCTGTGAATAAAGAATTTGAATTTGCTGAAATTTGGTATGGACATTTTAGAGTCCCGAGAACGGACATAGGATACTTTTTATTCCGGAAAAATGTACGGTTTCCGCGTGTTAAACGATTTTTACCGCAACGGAGTTGCGGGCGTCGTCTAATACCTTTACTTATCCATTTAAATGTGTAAATCCTATATTTGAATAACATTTTAATATAAACATTTAAACGTGATATGGATCATTTACGATGGTAAAAAGTGTCCTTACAGCTCAAGCGGCCTTAACGTCATTTACATAGGTAACCGAAACGGAAGACGAAACGGCCCGTGTCAACAGGGGTTGTTTTGAGGTCATCAGGGTCGTGGGGTTTTTGGGGGTTGTTTTGAGATCGGGGTCATGGGGTTTTTGGGGATTTGGGATGTTATTTTTTGGGCATAGACGCCTCATCATGCGATAAAATGAACCATTCAAAACTGAACCTTATTTTAGACCACAAGAAAGTACACATTAAATTGACAAAGTAGCCGCTTGCAGTGTAAGATTTTTAACGCATCTCGTCACATCTCATTTAAAAGGGTAATCATAATTATTTCAGACAATAGAATAGTCTGATGATGATGGCTCGTGGCCTAGATTTGATAAAGGCATACTAGACACTAATAAGATTCGCAGCGAAGGCGTATCTCAAAGAAAAGAAAACAGTTGACATGACAATGAGTGCCCTGGAGTGGGCCATGGAGGTTTATAATGGTTCACTCAGCTTCACCTTTCGCTTGTTCGTAAACGTGAGAGCAGATTTATTAAAAAGGTTGCGAGCTTCCGACTTTCCTTTTGACATTGACAAGTAGCCATAGACAGTGACGTTTATACTTTTTTACAAAAGAAATCCCTAGGCAAAAGGGTAAAGAAAAAGGCATTATTTTCGACTAATTCAATCAAAAGTTTAAAAAAAACTTATATTTTTCGTTAATTCAATGCATAATATATTGTAATTAAAACGGCCTCATACAAATTGCACACTAGTCGCATTATTAAAACTTTCTGAGTGCTAAACACTGTCAACCCCAAAACACGTTTAATCAAACCAAAACGCTGGGGGGAATTAGCAATTTAAACGCTAGGATTCCGCAGTTGAATATATTTTAAAGTTTAATTGCATCGGACAATACATTATTCTCAGTTAGATGTTAAATTAGGAATACCGCTTGATACATGCGTGCCTTGAATCAATTAATCGTGTTTAAGTGCGCGCCAAAACAAATCCGCCATGTTGGGGATATTAATGGCCGCGCCAGAGCCGATTTTGGCCGGATGGATCCGCTTGTCGTCGGTTACGACCGGTTTAGGAGTATAGGTTTACTTTGGCTTCTGATATTTTGGAAAAAAATATATAATATCTACAGTCGAACATATAATACTCCTCCTTTTTGGAAGTCGTTTAAAAATTGGGCCTTTCAAGGAGTTCACCGCAGTTATTTTATTGGAATTTGGAAGTTTTATTTTAGCATTTGAAATTAAAAAATAAAATAAAATCTTTGATGAAATAGATACATTAAACGTGGGTTAGAATTGGGAAAGTTGTACGAGTTGTAAATGTAAGTAATGTTATATTAGCATTACATAATCATTGTACCTATCAAAACATCGCAAAGTAGTCTTCAATGTTATTTTATCGGGTCTGTAGATACATTTTTATTTACAAAATTATGCTGCACATTTAATTCCAGACAAGTTTTTACCAAAGCGAAGTAAAAAGCGGATCGATGTCAGCGTTTGGTATCGCAATAGAATGGCGGACCCAAGGGATTCGCTGTTTGATTCGATTTTACCGTATACGGTTTCAATAATAGAAAAACCGGAAAACCGAATAAATGGATTCCGCTGGTGGATTTGATGGGCCATCCGAACCGTGATGCCAATTTATGATATGAATTAAATAATTTATGTGAAAGACAGGTTTTATGTTATGAATAATGCTGGGTTAAGCTTTTAGCCCTTTCTTTGTTAGGCAAATTAGAAAAGTCAGATGACAGACAAAAACAGCGGACCTTGAATATTTTTTTTATTAGTAGATGCCCGCAATTCCGTTGCGCCAAAAATTGTTTATGACGCGGGGGACCGTATACTTTTCCCGGATAAAAACTAACTTATGTAGTTTCCTGGGATTCAAAGTATCATCGTATCAAATTTCAGCAATATCGGTTCAGTGGTTTAAGCGTGAAGAGGTAACAGACAGATAGACTGATAGACAATATGGATGCTACGTAAAATAAAACTAATTGTAGTCCCGTAAGTAAAAGAGATAATTCCAAAAATCTCTTCCTCTTCAAAAAAGTTTATTTCCAAATCGTCTCACATTATAGACTTTTTATACTCCCAAACTGCCTCCATAAGGAATTCTATCTAGACTAGGCATTACGCAAATGTCCTAAATTTCTCCTGTAATAGAAAGCATTACCTAAACTAGAGTATGCTGCGCACGTCTAGATCATTCGAGTTAATGCTTTTAAAAGCCTTTATTTAGCTTCATTGTGTGTTTTGTGCAACTCATGAATAAGGCAAATTAAAAATTGTATGGAATTTAATAGAGTAAGCTTATTCTTTAAAATTCCAGTTTTCTTTTTAGAAACATATTCTAAGCCTAGAGTAGCCTATGTATTTGCGTCAAATAGCCTCTGAAACTGCTTGGCTGATTGAGGTGAAGTATTATAATATACTAATATTTTAATAATTATTATGTAAGTACATATTTTATGTAGGTATATTTTAATTAATTATATAGTTTAAATATGTATGATATTATCATATTATTATAGTGTGTATTAGTATATAATAGGTAAGTACGGTTTATATATGTTTATTATCAATTATGATAAAATGTATAAAAATAAAAGTTGATAAAACTTCAATATTACATATTATAAAACTATTTATTGCATCATATTTTAACTAATATTGCTTGAATGCGCCTATTCTACATTCTCATCATCACCCTAAGGTTGGCTGGTAGAGAATGACACTAGGCATTAAGCCCGCCTATGTAAATATTTGCATGAAGTGTTTAAAATAAAATAAAAATAAATAAATAATATTATAAATGCGAAGGTGTGTCAGTCTGTCTGTTACCCCTTCACCCCCAAACCGCTGAACGTATTTTGCTGAAATTTAGTATATAGATCCTTTGAGTCCCGCGAAAGGAAGTGGAATACTTTTTATCCCAGAAAAATGTACGGTTCTCGCGCGAGACGAATTTTTGCGGAACGGAGTTGCAGGGGTCATCTTGTTGTTAATAAAGTTTAGGTATGTGTGGCATAATATTATGACATGGTCGATCGTAGTAACCGACTATGAAAAACTTGATGGTCCAGAGAAAGAAGCCAAATTAATCAAGCCCCATAAGGACATCGGTGACCGCGACAACAATACAATAACAACAGATTTCCAAGAATCCGCGATCGAAAGATTGTAGTCCTGAGCCCCTCATAAATAGGCAGTTAGGCTATGGCAAGCCCAGCTGGCTACTCTATCTGCTTGACATAACCTAACCGAAAGAGGTATATAACCGATAGAGGATCCGCCGACAATTAAATGGGAGACCAGTACCCACTCCTTCAGGGAAAATTTCTACGACAAAAAATATGTAAAATTATATAACATCTTTTGACACAAATAAAAATTGTAAACCGACGCAAAAACGATATTATGAAAAAGAAAATAAACAAAATTGAAAAGAAAAATAAATAGGGCACGGGCCATCTAGGCCTGTGGAACAGGAAAAAAAACGAAAGAGGTAAGTCCGTCATCTGTATATGATTGATTCATATCAGTAATGGGTATGTTTATTCAATACTATTTTTAACCGACTTCCAAAAAACGAGGAGGTTATATGTTCGGCTGTGGATTTTTTTTTTTTTTTTTTTTTTTTTTTTTTTTGTATGTTCAACGATTACTCCGCCGTTTGTGAACCGATTTTCGAAATTTTTGTTTTGTTGTATTAGGTTTCACTCCAATTTGGTACCATGTTCACAAAAGTGGTGATCTGATGATGGGATCCATGAGTAATCGAGGGAACTCCTCGAAATTTATATGGAAACATATGGTGATTTTGATTTTATGAGAAGCATCCTAAGCATATGCTACCAAAACACAAGATTATGCACCAAGGTATACTATGGTTCCGAAGATACTAAGAGAACTCCGGATTCCTTTTAGATACAAGTTTGGGGGTTTAGGCGCTGTTTTAAGAACTGAAAGCATATGCTACTATACAAATTATATTCATCATCATCATCATCATTTTTACGTCAGGGTCACCAATGTCACCAAAATTGAACATAACAAAATATTCAACCTTATCTCCAGAGCGTAAGGCACACATTTGACATTACTTCTGAGAAGTAAGTTGCTTCGATAATACAAGTAACATGCTAGAGTGCACAGCTGTCACACTTACCAATCGCGGCCACGGGCGGCCGTAGACTTCACAAGCGATACTATGTATTACAATAATAAAGATAAAGTTTAAAATCATATGACAATGAAAGCCTCGCCGCTGCCGCGCTGCTAAAATTCCGGTTTGGCGCGGCCCTAGCACGTGTCCACTTCGATTTTTTTTAATGTATTGTTCAAAATTATCTGCAGCTGATATTATATTTTGTAAGTGTGACTGTTACCAAATTGTAATAAGATACGTATAATAATATACAGGTGTATTAGGGCCGATTCACACCGGAATGGCGCAGGCGAGGCGAACAGTTTCAGTGTCATATGATTTTTAAACTTTATCTTCATTGTTGTAATAGATAGTATCGCTTGAGAAATCTACGGCCGCCCGTGGATGCTTGTGGACTCTTGCGGCCGCCGGCGGCGTCAATTTCTCAAGCGATACTATGTATTACAATAAAGTTTAAAATCATATGACACTGAAACTGCTCGCCTCGCCTCTGCCATTCGTTGTGAATCGGCCCTAATCTACGTATAGTACGCGATGATTTTACTAGGTAACTAAAAAGAGTGAAATTATTATTTTTAACAAAAAATTAAAACCGACTTCCAAGGTAAAAACAATAATAACATCCTTATAATATGAACTAAAAAGTATTAAATAATTTTTCCTATCTCATGGTACCTTTTTCCGAATTCGGCTAAAACTCAACTATTTCTGTACTCAATCTTCATAATTTTGAAGTCGGTGCCAGTTACAAATGTTTCAAATATTCTGGCATCTGGATTCAGCTATATCTGGTACCGACTTCAAAATTATGAAGATTGAGTACAGAAATAGTTGAGTTTTAGCCGAATTCGGAAAAAGGTACCATGAGATAGGAAAAATTATTTAATACTTTTTAGTTCATATTATAAGGATGTTATTATTGTTTTTACCTTGGAAGTCGGTTTTAATTTTTTGTTAAAAATAATAATAGAATCAAAATGTTGATACTACAATAAAAATAGTACACTTAGCTCACAAACACAAACACTTAGTCACCTGTTTTATTCCAACCTTTTGTATCAATAACCTACATCCAATCCATAGTCCACAGCTTACCGATACAAAATGTCGACAAAAAATGCCAGCGACAAAAATGTGGCCCAATTCCGAGCGCCTAATGTAATTAGAGCCTTTTCGCTTTGTCATACGGCACAAAATGCATCGGCCGCTCGTGTCCTTTGACAAAAAGTCTTCCGAAATGGTCCATCTAATGAGCCATGTGCAATAAAAACACGTTTTTTCCCTTTTCCGTGAGCTTTCAGCGTGTTTTGTGTGGATTAGCTCGATTCAATCGACTTTTTATTCGATTTATCAATTATTCGATTCAGATGTTTTGCCATTCTTTATTTAAAACTAGCACTAGGGACTATTTGAATGAAATCTATTTCACTTTAAGACTTAAGTATGTGTCAAGAAGAGACGACAAAATGTGGTAGAGTCATAATATCTTTCATTTAATACCGTCTACTATCGTTGTCTATATTTAAATTGTAACAATTATTAAAGAGTCTATTAGGATTAACGTACAAATTAAGAAAATAATTAATCTCTTTTTTTGCCAAGGGTTTAAAGTTGCTAAATGATAACTTAGCTTCACTTTACTAAAAATAATATTGAGTTCTAAGGCATGAGAAATAGCATTCCGATACCACTCGAATTAGTCACGAAACTTAAAATTTACGAATTCGAAACTAATCAGTGTTGGCGAATTTTTGTAATAACTCGTAAGTTTTGTGAACTCAATTATTGCTCACGCTAACTCTACTTAGAGGCAATAAGTAAAAGACAAAACAGGCAAGTGCAAAGTTTGAGCACTTATAACGCCACCATCATCATCAACAACTATCTAAATCCATATCCATACTAATATTATAAATGCGAAAGTGTGTCTGTTTGTTACTGTTTATACGTGGCAGAGCCATGCTTCGGCACGAATGTGCCGGCTTGACCGGAGAAATACCACGTTCTCACAGAAAACCGGCGTGAAACTTGCGCTGTGTTTCGCCGAGTGAGTGAGTTTACCGGAGGCCCAATCCCCTACCCTATTCCCTCTTAAAAGGCCGGCAACGCACCTGCAGCTCTTCTGATGCTGCGAGTGTCCATGGGCGACGGAAGTTGCTTTCCATCAGGTGACCCGTTTGTTCGTTTGCCCCCTTATTTCATTAAAAAATCCATACTAATATTATAAATGCAAACTGTCTGTTAACTCTTCACGCTTAAGCCGCTGAACCGATTTTGCTGAAATTTGGCATGGAGATACTTTGAGCCCCAAGAAAGGACGTAGGATAGTTTTTATCCCGGAAAAATATACGGTTCCCGCGCGATAAACGAACTTTGGCGCGGAGTTGCGGGTTTTTATAAAATAAGGCATACGAGCAAACGAGTCTCCTGATGGAAAGCAACTACCGTCGCCCATGGACACTGGTGGTATTAATAGAGCTGCAGGTGCGTTGCCAGCTTGTTAGTAATAATAAGTAATTAACTACGTAACATAAGACCATCCTTACTAATATTATTAACAAGATATAATTATCAAAATTCATTTATCACGCAGGAACCGTACATTTTTCGGGACAAAAGTATCATAATATGTCCTTTCCCGAGACTCAATGTATCTCCGTATCGAATTTCCGCAAAATCGGTTCAGCGGTTCGAGCGTGAAGAAGTAACAAGCAGACAGACAGACAAACTTTCGCATTTATAATATTTACAAGATGACGCCCGCAACTCTGTTGCGCCAAAGTCGTTTATCGCGCCGGAACCTTACATTTTTCCGGGAGAAAAAGAATCCTATATCCCGGGACTTAATGTATCTCCATAGACCATACCAAATGTCAGCAAAATTGGTTTAGCGGTTTGGGCGTGAACAGATAACAGACAGACAGACAGACAGACACACTTTCGCGTTTATAATATTAGTATGGATAAGAAAAATGATATTAATTTGGTGGTGTTTCAGTAGTAGGATTTTATATAAGCTTACAGGACCACAAGCACCGAAGCCTTGCTTGTGTTAGCTGGAGTTTTACCCGTTGACCTTGAGATTTAGCGTCGTGCGACAATGTATTATCGTAACAAAAACATTGACAACCCGTTATTTTTAAGCGCTCGCGATAAAATTAAAATAGCAAGATTGTTTGAACCTTTAGAAAACTCTGTGCAAAGCCTAATCTCCTACTAGCAGTCGCGATGGGACTGTTCCACCAAAGGGCGACATCTTTATAATTTTTTCCCTTATATTCTTGAACGGCTATTCAAACATTGGATGGATATTGATTACTGCGTTTCGCAATTCCTGACCGGCCATGGAAATTTTAAGGCCAAACTTTACGGATTTAAATTAGTAGAATCACCTATGTGCGAGTGCTCGACCGAAGGCAACATGTTTGAATGTTCTCATCATGTTCTCTGGGAGTGCAGTCTCTGGCAGGACGAAAGAACTACTATGCTAAACAACCTATTCTGTACATCTGGAGTCGCATACTACGGTGATCTCGTGGACAGCGCTAGAAACTTCCGTGCCTTCAAGCGTTTTTGTCACAATTATTATTGGCAACAGTGAAACACAATAAACTCCAATATATAGCCTAGGAGTCACAATTATTAACCTTATTTCCGTGGTGCTCCCCCTTAAGTTCTTGAGACCCCTTAAGACTTTCGGTCATTGCAACTTTGTGCTGTCTCCCGCTTTTATGGGGAGGGAAATGGAATCTTCGTACTCCTCCTATTTTCTTCTGATTAATTTCGTTGCGGGTCCCAAGACAGATTTAGCATGTCCCTCGGGCTCCCTGAGATCATATCAAAGGGTTTTCGTGGTTGGATACCGCTGTCGATCCTGGCGACACAGGAGATACAGTGGTGGGAATGTGTGGTGGGCCAAAGCCCGTATATTAAGTAGGATTTTATTTTAGTGTTCAATGATTCTAACATCTAGCGTCAGTTTAATATATCAACAATGATTGTATGTGATATAGTATCATGATATTTTTATCATATAAAGCGGAGTAAATAAGGAAAATGTTAATAAAGTATATTTTAGTATCGTACCCCTTCGAGTCATATTACAGTCGTCATAAAAAAGACGTAAAATACAGGGTGATAAAAACTGAATTAAGGATGTGCAGTTATTGAAATTGTTATGCCTCGGAAAATGTACATACTGTGTATTGTATGTTGTAATTTATCGTACTTGAGTTGTTCGCTGACTGGACATTCCGACATTAAGAGGCGACTAACCCAAAAAATCAAACATCGTCCTTCTCTCTTCACACTCACGCCCGTCTTTCATATGCCAGGTGAACAAGGACGACGCGGAATCATCGCGAATTTAGTTTTTGCTTAATAACTCGATAAATACACATTTTAAACATTTTAAAAATCCGCCAGGTCTCGATGATAGAATTTTATTCTATGTGTTACCTTAGTTTAATGCACGGTTATGGCAATACTTATATGAAAAATTCGTAAAAATAAGATGTGTCTTTGTGATTTTTCCTACCGAGAAAATTTTAAGATATCGTGTTTTTGCTTAGATAAAATTCTATTCTATTATGTTTAGAAAATGAAATATTTCGGGGCTTATTTTCAAGTGTAAAAATGAATTATAAAATCGTCAATTTTGGGCTAGTCGCCCCCTTAAATGGTCACCATCTGGCCGATTCTGTATCGTACATTTGTGAGTTAATGACAGCTGAGTTAGTAACGAAACGGCGGAGTGAGTAACGGAAAGTCTCACTTTTGTACGCAAGTGAATACAAAAGTGAAACTTTCCGTTACTCACTTCGCCGTTTCGTTAGTAACTCAGTGATTAACTTACAAATGTACGATACAGAATCGGCCAGATGAACACATTGAGATTGCTGTCACTACATAGTATAAGAAATGGTTTCTCACTACCTCTCCATATTATAATGATAACCAACTGAGATATTTAAAACCATGCAACAGATTTGATGTCGTCTTTTAAATAGACAGAGTCAGCTTCCCGATTCACGTTATAAAATTGTAGACAAACAATGATAATTTCATTAGTGTCATTGCACCTTGGCGAAGCCGGGATCAGTGACAGTTACTTTATGAAATTAATGCCCGTTTTCACCAACAACCCCTAAAATTTAGGTGTCCCTTAAGCCAATATTCCAAGTTTTGTTCTTGAGGAATTGACAGCCCCGTAACTCTTAGGTGACGTATATCACTACCATGGACGTATAAAAAAAGGCGGACGGAGTCCCACCATACACAAAACTGTGTCGTTCAGAGTCGGCCAGCTGGCTGTATGTACACGGTCCGCACGCACACATTCTTGCGCTAGTCCATACCATTTGACAGGCGTAAGAATGTGTGCGTGGCCGACTCTGAAGAAAAGTGAAGACACAGTTTTGTATATAACAAGACTCCGTCCGCCTTTTTTTCTACGTTCATGATCACTACATAGTATAAAACAAAGTCGTTATTTCTGTCCTCATGTCCCTTTGTTCCCTTTAATTGCGGTTTTCTTTAATAGATAGAGTGATTAAAGAGGAAGGCTTGTGATAAATATTATGTACCGTATATTAATTATGGGAGTTCGCTATTTTACAAGTAAAATATCAGACGGCCATTCTATAACAGATTAATTGTCAAGGCAACCGTCGTCGTCGCCACATACGTCACCTAAGTGTACGGGGTCGTCAATTCATCCCGTAAATTATAAACGTCACCTAATGGTTTGACGGATGAATCGCATAGTAGGTTTTATCTCAAATAAGCGTCACCTAAGAGTTACGGGGTTGTCAATTCATCAAGAACAAAACTTGGAATATTGGCTTAAGGGACACCTAAATTTTAGGTGTTGTTGGTGAAAATGGGCATAAGTAATTTAAGAGTAATTAAAGTATCACCAAGCTTTGATTGGAGTTTATTTTTCATTATTTTTGAATAAATGGTTCCATTTTGAACAGTATAACAGATTAAAAACAATTATCAACAAAACAGTGCAATAGTATTTTACTCAGTAAAAAAAAAAAAAAAAAACTAAACCAGACTCGACTAAGTACGAAGTTATCTGTGTAACCGCGGTCAAAGTTGTAAGTAGACTACGTATTCGAGTTCAAATACATTTTGTTATATTAATTCTTAAGCTCTGAAACAGTCAAAAGTATTGAAGTATAATGTAGGAATGTTTAAATGAGATATATAATATTACGAGCTTTTGCCCGCGGCTTCGCTCGCGTTAAGAAGTATTATTATATATAACCTTTCATCCCCTATTTTAGCCCCTTGGAGGTAGAATTGATCAAAATCCTTTCTTAGCGGATGTCTATGCCATAACATCTACCTGCATGCCAAATTTCAGCCCGATCCGTCCAGTGGTTTGGGCTGTGCGTTGACAGATCACCATGTCAGTCAGTCACCTTTGAGTTTTATATGTATAGATTATTTTTATGTTTAGTGTAAGTATTTGTTTACATTCAATTTTGTCTAAGTATAAACAAAATTAAATAGGCTACTATAATAAACAACAGTTAAGTTAATTACAAAATATCATTCCTAAGCTATAAATAAAATCATATAACAGATAAGGAAGAGACCTTTATTGAAATTATCATTAATAGTTCAACTTTAAAAATATATTTTAATGCTTATTATATTTTGATACTGTAACAGTTTATTTTTCATATTTACTGTTAAAATATATAAGACAGTATTAAAATATAAATTTATGAAATTTATAAAAAATAAAATAAATCTTCACGGTAAACTCTATAAGACCTTAAGAATATTTATTTTCTTTTAATACTTTCAGCGTCACAGCGGTCATTAAAACATCGTCAGCGGCCGATTAATTAGCACGCCGTGATTGTCGACACGTCATTACACACAATTCGCCACTTTCATCATCATCACACTGCCAACAAGCTTTATTGAACACATTGATAGTCATAAAAATTCGTTAAAAATATAAATATACATTTTCATTGCAAACGGTTTCTTTGATGTAAAGAAATAAGAAATTATAATAAGAACCTATTATCAGGTTAAAAACCTATTATCCCATTTGCCTATTTAGTGTCTATTTACTTTAAACTTACCCAATATCCATGTACGAAAGTTACGGTAGCTTGTTGCTACGCTGGCGTTGCACTTGCTACGACAGCTCTACGGCGCTTGGAAGTACTTCACACGTTAATAGTGATTTTAGATTTAGTCCGATTTCTACTACTTTAAATTGAATTTATTGTGTGTAAAACTAATAAAATATTATCTGTAATATAAACTATACTACTGTATGTAGGCATTAAATAGTTTTTATGATGATTTAAACATGAACCTCTGTTCAAAAACGACATAAAACATCAGTATACTATACAACTCTAGATACATTTTCAAATTGACTGTCAAAATTGTAATATAAATCCTGGTTCCTTATGTGGGTCATCAGATAGGATCTAATGTCCTCGCTCAGGCGAATTGTTACAAACACTATTATAATTTGCGCCAGTTATCTTGATACAGAGCGGTGCTATTTACTGTAGTAGAACTTTTAATTAAGATGTTACTTTTCTTAGTATTTTCTTATAGAAAAAATATCTACTTGATAGATGACGCCCGCAACTTGTTTGCGCGAAAATTCCTTTTTTTTCCGCGAAAATTTTCGGGATGAAAAGTATCTTATGTCCTTCCCCGGGATTCAAATATTTCCGTACATTTCAGCAAAATTGGTTCAGTGGTTTGGGCGTAAAAAAGTAACAGACAGACAGACACACTTTCGTATTTATAATATTAGTAATATACTATTTTACTCATTCTTGATATCCGGCCTAGATCTAAGCTGCTTTAATGTTAGATAATATCAGAATCGTAGTTGTAAAACTAATACAAGATAACAATAACAGAAGTTATGAAGTTATACAGCAATACAACTTGCGACACCTTCAAGACCGAATAACTTTGATTCGAAAATAAAATCTATTTTTATAGCAATTTTCGTGGTTAAGTATTTGTCTGAAATAAAAGAGCGAAGTAACAAAACTAAGTGATAGTTAATGATTATTTAGTGTATGTCATTGTATATACAGGGTGTAACAAAAACTAGTGATAATACTAGGATGTGTACGTGTTCCCTGTAGAGTTCACTGTGAAAGTAGCAGCGCCGAAAGACCAAAAAATTTTTTCACTTTTGTATGGGGAAACTCGTGACGCTCGGGCCCTTGCCCATACAAAAGTGAAAAAAAATTTTGGTCTTTCAGCGCTGCTACTTTCACAGTGAGCTCTCTACAGGGAACACGTACACACCCTAAAGTATTATCACTTGTTTTTGTTACACCCTGTATATTATTAATTTATTATATTAGGTATTATCTTATGATGTAGGTACATTATTTTGTCCATTGTTTAGAATTAATGCGAAATTAGTTTATTTTTTGTAATATTTTTATAATTTTTGAAAGGCATTTGAAAATTTGCCGTTACAACTATTTTCATTCAGCTCACAGTTTTGGTGTCGTTCCAATATTAGTTTCAAATCCTTGGAATAATCGATCATATTACAGATATATTTGCCCTCGTCCCAACCCTTCGACAGGTGTCGGGAATGGCTGAGTCAGCCCTATGTGGGTCACATTTCCTGAATCCCAGATAACTGATAGTACCTACATGGTAAACACGAGTCCTTGTTGACTATCATTAAGTTTAAGACTGCGTTTCCATCGCAGATGTGTTGTGAAGAATGTGTTTTTGATAACCAATATAATCGCATCATTGACGTGAGCTTGCCATGACATCGCTCAGCGCGGCGATGCTATTGAATCAAAAACATTTCTTGCAACAGATCTCAGGTGGAAACGCAGCCTAAGAGGCGTACAAAGCTAGAAAAATATCACTAATTATCATATTTATTATCATCGATAATGAGTATTTTAAAAAGATATAAAACCAACTTCAAAATTGTACGTAATTGAGAATTAAAACTCCCTATCTCCAAAACTACTGAACCGATTTTGATGAAACTTACACTGTTCCCTAAGTTGAATAGTACCTAGTACAACAAAAAAAGAATTACTAAAATCGGACTTGTAGTTTCGGAGATATGCGAACAACATACATACATACATACACTTTTGAAATTTGTCCCATTTGTTCAGACGCTGATATAGACTAACATATACAAAAACTGGGCAGTTCTGGAAATATTACATACATACGCGTCGAATTGATAACCTCCTTTTTTGAAGTTGGTTAAAAAGGAATATAAGTCGTTAAACAGCAATTTCATGACAACGGGACCAATTTGAAGCCGAAAGCAGTGCGAGAGGAGTTATTAGACTTGTCAGAGTTATATAAAGTCTCTATGTACAATGGTTTCAACTACAATCCGCCCCGCGAATTACCCGTTTTTCCGACACGGCGTTCCCTCTCACTCGCAAAATTCGCTTTCCGGTTTTTTCCGGTTCGTTAAACCGCAGAGATGCGTTCAAAATATATAAAAAATCCGAATTTGACCGGCAAATCGTTGAATACAAGTTGAATGCTAGTTTATAATCGCTGTACGTTCACTTCATTGGCTGTATAAATCGGTGGACTGAGATACGCGGAGCTGAAGCGGAAAGCGGAGGGCGATTAATTTTTATGATACTTTGTGTAAATTTTAATTATTTTTCACTATACTTTATACGTTATATCTAATTCGTTACCTACACAGGGAAAATATCTACATAAGATATATAACCTCCTTTTTGGAAGTCGGTTAGTAAAAAATTTGTTGCATTATAGTGTTTTTTCTTGTCTTTTTCAATTTAAATAATAAAAAAATACATCATCCAACTGTCCAGTATATCAATAATTTTGAACATTTTCTATGTAAAGTTTTACTAAACAATTGTTGAACCGCTCCCCCAGTCTCTGACCACAGTTTACAACAAACGCGAACACGCCTTGGTCATTATATGCAAATAATATTAATAACTAGATAGGTAGAACAAACCGACCTGAACCTAATAGCCGCTATAAACACTAAATTCTCCAGTACTTTTCGAGCATGCGAAGGAAAACATTTAGTGTTTTTCGGTAATGGCCTAAGAGCCAGCGATGACCAGACTTTCGTCATTTTATAAAAGCTGAAAGTGTACATGACCCATATAAAGGTACGACCAGCAACTATGGCGTTTCGGCTGCGGTTACTGTAGAAGGTACCCAGTTCTGAAGTCTACTTGACCTGCGATAAAGTATAAAGCTCAATTTTTTATGTTTTTTCAAATATTCATTTTAAAAATATATGACATTTTTTTTAAGTAAAAGTTATGCAAAATCAAAGTCAAAGTCAAAGTCAAAGTCAAATTCGTTTATTCAAAATAGGTTTCACAACACTTTTTGACGTCAAAATACAATATTTTACAGTTTATTACAATTACAGATTTTTACATTTACTATAATATCATAAATATTCAATTATTATTATAAACACAAATAAATTATTCCCTTAGCTTATTATAAATACAAATCTATAACTTAAAAAAGTCGACTTCGATATCACGATCTCGTCTTCCACTGTAGGACATTTTTGACAGTTGCTTCCTAATGCCAGACCATCTCCGTCTTATCTCAAATACTTTAAAGCAGCTTTTATAAAATGCCGAAAGTCTAGCTGTCGCTGGCTCCTACTCTATAACAATTTGTAAAATATGTAAGTGCTTGGGAGAAAATTGTGGGTTTTTACGTGAATTATGAAATGTTTGTTACTGACAATTCAATCGGACGATTAAAGTTTTTAGTAATTAGAAATTAAAATTAGTTTTTGTTATTGTGATAACAAAATCATTACTTTTATGTTATATTTACATTACATTTTATACAATTTACATGATAGCTACAATATATATTATATTTAACTAGGCATCTATCATTTTATATTTTTATGTCTCTTATTGCAAACGTGAATTGATTCTGATGAAATTTGATCAGTCAAGTAGTGCCTTAGTAGTTGAAATTAAAACAAATTCGATTTATGTGCTAATGACCTAGTCATCAATCGATTATTACAAGCTATTACGACCTATTTTATCACACAAGAGCCCCACAAAATATCATTAGAAGGTCATCTCAACACAAACACCGCAAAAACGCCGGATAAGGGCGATCCCTTTGTCGGACGTGTTAAATGACACTCCGGACCTACTTGGCTCATACTCGGACCTACTCGTGCTACGTAAGGGCCCTCAGTACCGGCTAATAAGATCTCGGGCGTGTAAGAACTTGCTAACGTCACAAAACTAGACAATAGCCCAAACATGTGGCGGACATGTTGATGGATCGCCGAATGAAGGAGGATCATAGTGTTGTTATTTACATTGCAGTGAATTGATAAACAATTCTCTATATGATCTATATCAAAGGTCACCAATTAGTTTCGCTCGGGGTCCGTTTTAAGAAATAAAATTACCTTTACCGTCCACACGTTAAAAAATATTTATTAAACAAATGTTATTACGGAAATTACAAAGGTAATTATTTGTATCAATGAGAAAAGTGTCAATTTTTGTCGCTACATGTTCATCAGTATGTCGAGACCGAAATTTATTTTTAAGGAAGTTCATCTCCGAACATGCTTGGTCCGCACACAATGGGTCGGCGGCGGTCCGGATGCGGACCGCAGTCCGCCCTTTGGTGACCTCTGATCTATATGATACAGACGAGCATACACGATTCAAACAACACAGATATACACATTATTAGACACTGTATCATGTATAATTGTTTGTCAACATAGAGATTCTAATAAATGTTTTACATAATATTAACGTATTATCTTTGGATCTATATGGAAGTAGAATTGAGCTGCTTTTGTCGTTGTTACCTCTCTGGTAGTGAATCATTAAGGCTCCTCTCTGTAAGATCATTTCCGCCGTTATTAAAACATTAAACAGGTTACCCTTTTACTAATCATCATATAATTCAAGGGTCTCTATCTGTCTTGGCGCATTACAAGTCACACTTTTAATGCGCCAAGACAAAGAAAAGAAGACTTTGTGTCGCTCAACTCTTTATCCCAACAATAATTTAATGATCAGTTGCTTAATTATTAAAATTGCTTTATTTTTATAATGCGTAACGTCTAGACTCTAGAGCATTAAGTACAGGACTAAAATATTAGTTTCTATAAATGTCTCTTATTATAACGCTAGGAATTTCATTGAAGCCTATACAAGTGCGACAAATGTACTAGTATATTACGTACGTCGTAAAAATGAAGAATGAAGCAGTTTAGTGCTTTCATTTAGTTATACGTTCTTATTATAACTAGATGACGCCCGCAACTCCGTTACGACAAAATTCGTTTATTGCAAGGGAACCGTACATTTTTTCTGGATAAAAAGTATCCTATGTCCTTTTCTGGGACTCAAAATATATCCATACCACAGCAAAGTCGGTTCAGCGGTTTGGGCGTGAAGAGGTGTCAGACAGACAGGCTTTACATCCATACTAATACGTATTATAAATGCGAAAGTGTGTATGTCTGTCTGTCTGTCTATCTGTCTTTTTGTCTGTCTGTCTGTCTCTTCACGCTCAAACCGCTGAACCGATTTCGCTGAAATTTGGCATGGAGATACTTTGAGTCCCGAGAAAGGACATAGGATACTTTTTATTCCGAAAAAATGTACGGTTCCCGCGCGATAAACGAATTTAGGCGCAACGAAGTTGCGGGCATCATCTAGTTTATAATATTAGTATGGAACTTGGAAGTATGGATATCACCCAAAGCTTAATAATAAACAAGGACACCGATAAGCCCGTGATCGATAGGCGAGTTATGAAGTTGTGGAGTTGTGGAACTTGAACAATGGACGGACGGATGGACGAGATAATGCTGTTACGGACTTGTCGCGTCTGTTCACTGTCTGTATTATACGCCGATTACGGAAGGGGGGATACAAGGGTTGATGTCTAGTTGATGTATTATTTGCTAGAGTTCCCAAAATATTCTAAAGAGAGTGTTTTGTTATTTAGATTTATTTTTAATATTGATAAACGTATAATAATATTTAAAGGAATTAATTTATAAAAATGGTGTACCTTATTTATTAAAGCTTTTGATCATTATTCATACTAAATTTACTTTAATAGAAAATGTAATTAATCTGATAACAATAACCCCTTTTTAATTAAACTTGATCGCTAACTAACATCTAAACTTTCGACTATTTCTTACACGAGCTATCAACAAAATGGCGCAATAAACCTTTTTCAGCAACTTTAATAGCACGGAAAGTGTATTGAACAAAAATAAACGGGTCTTCGCGTCGATGTCTGACAATGAGCCATCAGCTGTAATTGTGTGCCGTTAACTGTCGGCAAAAAGTGCATGCGATGTGACGTCATGTCGGGCGACGGGTGACGGGTGACATCTCACTGCGCTCGGACGTAGATCAGTGTCTTAATTGCTCTGTCTCAATGGCAGACAATCAAACAATTCGATACTTTGAAAAGTTCTTGTCGTTTTTTACTCGTGATAGTGAATTCTTTGATATTATTGTGCAAAATGTTTAATCTTTTAAATCGACGTAACGCGACAGAATATGATTGTGTCATAATAATATAATAATAATTATACAGTATGATGGGAAAGCATGTACTGTACTATGTTTTATTGGACTTGAATGAGTTGCCTATCAATATAATATACCTTAGACTCTATATAAAGTATCTTTTGCTAAGGTCTAATAAGTTTATACTTTATAATAATTTTTATTTCAGTTTTCAGGTTAAACTAGCAAACGAGCCATCGGATTGACTGATGGAAAGCAATTACCAGATATACATTTTAAACAAGATATATCGTGAAGCTAAACCTTTTAAATCTATTTATTTCTTCAAATTTTTCTAATGTACACTTTGGTTTAAACATTCGAAGGAATTATTTTCAACCGAATTGAAACATTTAGACAAATAAGGGTTTAAGCAGACTGATGGTGTGTTCTTATCAGGTGAAAGGCCATTGGTCACACCAGTCGGCGGTGTCCGACACCATTTTTCACTCCACTTTAAACTTTTGAAGGTGGACGTTTGAATAATTTGACTGTATCAATTTCTCCAATTGCTTGCACGAAACATTTTTGAAGTAAACCATAATTTTATTTAGTTTATAAAAGAAAAGAATTGTCAATTTTAAGAGTTTTTCAATTGCCTATTGCATGCCTATATGACGCATCAATCTTTCTTGGGTGGGCATACAAAAAATAAAGAAAATAATTTCTGCTAACTGCGTCTAATTTCTCAACATACTTATTACTTGGTCTTTATAAAATCACTCCTGCCTAACTGGCTCGGTTTTAATAAAACCGTCACGTTGTTATGGAGGCATTACAGTTAAGTTGAAATGTAACTTAACTCGTTCATCTTTTTTAATCATGAAATATAATTAGATAGTATATGACTATATGAGGATTCGATTCTCTACCTGGCCGACACGCACCTTACATCCACTGAGCCGTTTTAGGCGCAGTCCGGCGGAACGTCACGTACCGAATTGGGATTCATGAATTCGCGAAAATAATTTAATATGTGGCTCGCGTGACCGCCGGGACACGTCCGCCCGCCCCCAACCAGCTCTGTGATTGTTTTAATAAAACGTGCCTAAGGGTCTTAGCACACTGGGGATTTGTCTTCGTAATCAGGCATTTTACCATGTAGGTACCCAACAATTGCGTCAGAGTCAACGAATAAGGGTGAATAATTTTCCTCGTTTTTTTTTACATTTTTCCCCGATTTTGTGCACTTTTATGTCGTAGCGTGTACGCAGCAAGACTTTAGGCCTTTCATAACAAACAAAGTATTGCTAGATTAATGAACCATACGGTAGTTCCTGAGCTTAGGCCGATTAAACAAAACATAAACTGTTCAGCTTTATTATTATTAGTATAGAAAATAGATAATCGTCAGAGTGGCGCTAAGGTTATTGCCCGCAATAAAAACTACATTTAACTCTTAAAAAAACGTAAAATGTTTAATTTTAAGCTTATTGTGAAGTTTCTACTGTAGTTTTATCAAGCGATATCATGAGCTTAAAAAATTTAAGTAATCGCTATCCATCAAGGGATTCATCTGCTCGAATTGCCATTCCGAAAAAGGAGCAACTACCCAACATAAAGACCTCTTTAAAAGTAGGAAAAACTATCGTACTTAATTATTTCTATCAACTTGTTACTACACATTAAATTCTAGTTCACAAGCTGCGGTCCAAACTTCGGAGCACTTTCGGTTTCATACGAGTTGGCGACGTGCTAACGTCCTAACTTTGTAACACTAATTGAATCTCCCAATCGGCTGCCTTCCAGTTTGTGTCCGGCCAATAGCGATACAGCACGGAAATATATTAACCAATAGCAATCAGCGTTTACGTCATTAGCTGTTTTGGAGAATTTTTCATGAGAAAACTTTCTTTGAAATAATGAAAAATTTTGGGATGGATAAATAAAATCTCTACGGCGCATAGTATTATAATGATTTTCAACATTATTATTTATTTTTTATTTTATTATTTATTTAATTTAAATTTACACTCTACACCTACATGTTCTTTATTGTTTCTTATAAAAAACAATATCTATGTCGGTCGTCGCATGTGTGTGAGTAAACCTGTGATAGTCTGCGTTGTTATTTTTTATAATTTTGTGTGTTTCCTACTCTTAGGGGGCAATTTAGACCGCAACGCGACGAGGCGAGGCGAGGCACGGCGCGGCATAAATTTGTATGAAATTGACAGATCAATTGCGTGAGACGTCTTGCGAATCTGTCAAATCCATATAAATTTAGAAATGCATTTACGCGTCGCGTTGCGGTCTGAATAAACCCTTATTCTCAAAAAATATTAGCATACATTTTATATTCATCCGTACGCACAGTTCACATAAATCACCTTCATATTCTTCCTGAAAATATAAAATCCCCTAAACAAAGATCAATATAAACTTTAAATCTCTGTCAGGCCTAAGCCACAAGGAGAAAATATGATCATAATTACACTCACATCCTCGCAGGCAATATATCACTGTACGATCGCTGTAAACGCGACGGAATTTCCACCTTATTACTATGAGCATAGGGCTCATACCGGATGTGATACAGGTAGCAGTGACACTGATTTATACGGTAACTCTTTACCTGAACATTATTTACGATATGTAACCGGGTCACTCTTATAATTCGCGATCAGAATTTAAGCCTGCTGTAATGTTTCTGACCAGGCTATTAATTTTGGGTATGCATTAAGGAAAGGAAAGGAGAGTGGCTGGACCAAACAAAGAAATGTAAACAATATAACTATTAATTATTTTGTCTTAGATATTGTCCACCGATCCAGCCAATACGTTGTGCGGAAACCGAGCCTTTTTCCCCGACAAAAAAATGTTATGCTATTCTCCGTAGCTCGAATTTATCTCCATGCCAAATTCGATCAAAATCAATTTAGTGATTAATGAATAATTATTATTAAATTTACTCGTGTTCATGATCCTTTCTTTAAGAATAACGCGACAGTTGACTTATGTGGGTTTTTCGTGGTATTGATCTAATCATTACAGTGTATTAATGCTGAACACTGTTAAACATAAATAATCGTATTTTACATAATATAATATTATATCTTTATACCTACACAGGCAGGTGAGGTTCGTTTAATCAGAACGCAGAGCGCTAAACTTCTCAACTTATAAGTTCCCTCTTGTTTGGCTTTGTGCAGTTTTACCGAAACTCCTTCAGAATACCGGAGTGGGTAAAATTATTTCACAGTATTCATCTTTTGTATGCTCCACATAGCTCCACATAGCTTATGGGATCCTGGTAACAGGATTTCATTCGAACTTTTGGTATCAAAGAGTAGACTAGGCTAAAATAGAACCCTAGCTAATCATCCATACTTCCATATCCATACTAATATTATAAATGCGAAAGTGTGTCTGTCTGTCTGTTACCTCTTCACGGCCAAATCACTGAACTGATTTTGCTAAAATTTGGTATGGAGATACTTTGAGTCCCGGGAAAGAACATAGGATACTTTTATCTCGGAAAAATGTACGGTTCCTACGCGATAACCTAATTTTGGCGCAACGGAGTTACGGGCATCATCTAGTTATCTATGATCCTATACTAATATAGGTAAAAATATTGGAGCGGTGGATTTTTTCAAAGCACTTCCATAAGTACATGATACAAAAGGTAAGAAAATATTAATATATTTTCTTAACAATAACTCTTTTAATAAGCATTATGCGTAGATCCAGAGGATCGTTAGCACTTACCGAACTTTCAAACTTGATATGATTAATGTTGTTTTAATGGTGTATTGTTTATGGGAAATTTGGAGATGGCAACACCACTTAGGAGATTGCGGGCAGAAATTGGGTAATGTTGTTGTAATATTAGGAGGTAAAGAGGGGCAAAGTGATTAAAAGTGGTAAATAGTCGATCTTACTCCGTTACTAATAATCCATACTAATATTTTAAATGTGAAAATGTCTGTCACCTCTTCACGCCCAAGCCGCTGAACCGATTTTGCTGAAAATTTGAGTCCAGGGTAAGGAATACTAATAAAATACATTTTACTTGAATTTTTTCCACAATATTCAGTAATATACATGGATATTCATTAAGAACCGATAGTACAACCAATTACATATCCCGGGAAAGGACAAAGGATACTTTTATCTGGGAAAAATGTACGGTTCCCGCGCGATAAACGAATTTTGGCGCATAAAGTTGCTGGCGTTATTTTGGTATTATAAAAAAGGCCGGCAGCGCACCTGCAGCTCCTCTAATTTTTATATAAGTTTGCTTGTTTCCCCCCTTATTTTAAATAAAAAAAGGACAGACAGACACACTTTCGCATATTAGTATGGATTTCGCTTTCGTCTATCAGGTGACTTCTCTGATGTATTAGACAAAAACAAATGAGTAAGCATTGTGTAGATATAATAAGTTAATAATAAGTTGGTTACTAAATTAAAAATTCAAATTATATTAATTTCTTGCTACAGACCAAAAAAGTAAGATAAAATACTGTTACAGCGCCTAAATCTTTAATGTCAATTTAGTTTTTTTACTTTTTCTATTTCTGAAAATCATGTTTTGCTATGTAATTTTAGATAGTTGGTAGGCGCCAGGCGGTAGCTGACAATATTATTTTGTCTCATCCATTCTTTTTTGCATTGTAATGTTGATCGCATTTTGTTACAAAACGAATATACAAAAGTTCATCTAAATTTCATTTTATCCAGTATCCTCAAAATAGGATCAAAATTAACTAAATCCAGTTTCAATACTAAACAAATACTAAACTGTTCTTTACAAGTATCAAACTCGATATAAAGCTCGGCCCGGAGCGGCGGAAATTATATTCACCTGTTTGAGACCGTTTTTCCTCGTTTTTCGTTAATTTTCCGACTACAATCGAAAACCATTAAACATCAAAGAAAATTTATAAGTTCTTTTTGTTTAGCTTGCGAAGGTTCTTTGTAAAAAATAATTAATATGTTGTTAAATGTATTTTTATAAATAAAACTTAATAATTTATTGTTACAGAGCTTTAAGATAATGAGTGGATTAGTGGATTTTGAATCTACGCTAAAATAATAAAGGTTTGATTGTTTATTTCAAAATTGCTGTGCATATTTTGATTGGCACATAGAGTAGATCATGAATGGGCATAACATATTTTTTATCGTTAGAAGCTAATATAATTGGAACTATAATTATAGCTGGTATACGACTTTTAAATCCATTCCGAAATCTACACACATTCCTGAAACAGGCAAAGATAGACATCCAACTAAATAAGGGTCTTTTTCCCTTTGAACCCTAAAAAAATACCGATGGAACGATCCCTTCAAGTATCAAAACAGAATTGAAACCAATTTGGGCATCATGTTTCAATAAACAAAATTGATAAGGAACCTTCGAGCAACAGCCGTCATTTAGATGAATTTCTTCGAGTGTCTTCAGAGCTTCGTTAGAATTCGCCCCCTCCTTAGCCCGCGAGCACTCGCGATATGAGCATTTTGCTCACAGTAAATTTAAAACACGTGCTATTTTGTCAAAATTGTGTTAATGGCCATCGTTTCTTCAGTAGTTGAGTTTTGTTTCGTCCCCCACCTCTGGAATGCCATAGATACAGATAACTTCTCGCCAGGATGCGTTATTCGCTCGTACGAGGAGGTTTCTTGCGCCGTATACCATGATGAGGCATTTTGCTCATCGCGCGGGTATCGGCGTAAGTACTTTTAATTTCCTTATAAATATTTTTTTTTTCATAATATCGACAGTTTTACTGCTACTTTTATGTAATATAATGGTTTTAAATGACTGTTATGGAAAACTATTACGTATTTATATTATAGATGGATCGGGATCGAAAAGATGAATGCATTTTGGTGTGGTCATATCCAAAGTAGAGCACCTTGCAATCCTTGTATATCCTCTACAGAAACATCGTATTTTAACGTGATTAAATGTTAATTACTAGAATCTGAGTTACCAGGACAAGAAAAACCAAATAGAATCTGAGTGGTTTGCCCAAAACGCAAAAACCGGAAGACCAAAAAAGGCCTGCATTTACTGCCAATTTTTTTTATATACTGAGCAAAGTCATATATTTTGTGATATGTGTAAAGTTAGGAAATATAATGTATATTAATACTTCGCACATATCTAAGTTTTCTCTTTGAAAACATTTTTATTTATGAATTTTTCTCCTTCATACCGCCTTAGGCAACTGAAAAAATTCTTGTCATGAATGTTAATGAAAATTAAAAAGATAAATGTTGATAAAGTTTTAAACATATATTTTTTATAGTAAACAAAGTATACTTTATTTAATAGAATGATAAAAAGTAAAAATTTTACTATGTAAAACCTATATTTAATGACATTTATAAACGTTAGCAAAATGCTCTACGCGCGAGTGCTCGTGTAATTTTTAGGGGCGCGAGTGCTGGCGGGTTAAGAGGGCGACTAATCCAAAAAATCAAACATCGTCCTTCTCTCTTCACACTCACGCCCGTCTTTCATATGCCAGGCGAAAAAGGACGACGCGGATTCATCGCCAAATAAGTTTTTTCTCAATAACTCGATAAATATACAACATTTTAAAAATCCGCTAGGTCGATCTCTCAATGATATAATTTTATACAATTTAAATTTTAAGGTATCGCGTTTTTGCCCAGATCGAATTCTCGAAAATCTGATATTGTAGTATCTAATTTTAGAAAATGAAACAATTTGGGGCTTATTTTCAAGTATAAAAATGAATTATAAAATCGAAAAATTTGGGTTAGTCGCACCTTTAAGAGTCTTGAGTTAATTACAAAATGTGAATAAGATTGTTATTTTACTTCAACTTGGTAATTATATTATAAGCTTAAAGCTGCGTTCACAATAAATTGTAAGTATCTATATTGCGACAAACTGTAAATATTCATAGATTCTTATTTTGAAATGGATAACAATTTTTGTTTCAGCGTAGACTGTTTAAATAATATATATTTTTTAAACTAGCGTCACTTAAAATTTACTATAATATTATAAATCAAAAAAAAAAAAAATAGGTTATCAAAGTTACACATTAAATTAAACACTTAATAGAACGATGAGGCCTCCCACCGGTTCGGGAACTAACCCGGCGAGAAGAACCGCGTAAGAAAATCGCTCGCGTGACGGGGCCATCTTTTACCAATCTTTTTAATCCCTGAATAAAAATGTTATTAATTAAGAAAACTGTCTGTCTGTCTGTATGTGTGTGTCATCGTAGCAGCCAACCGAGTGAACATTTTTTGGTCTAGTTTTTTAAGCTGAAGTTAGTAGTTATTTTTATTTCCATATTATTATTTCTAAAATTTACTAATAATTTGGTATACTATACGACGACCGCCAATTGATATTGCTACCATTGTATATGATTTTTTTAAATATTAACATGAAGTTGTGGTAACGCGTCAGCTTCCCTGTCAGATTTAATTCAAAGCGCGATAAAACAGTAATCACAACTTACTTTCAAGTGCTTGGACCTCCATTTGAATAAGTCGGTACTAGGCTCCCAGGGATTCGGAGGAGGTTGCAATTACTGTTGTTCCCATACTGGCGTTCGGGGAAATCAGCCCCATTGTTTCTGCATAATTTACAAGCGAACACTTGAAACTTGTAGCTAATATATTGCTCTAATTGATCTATGATACCCTGGTATCTTGTAATTATATCCTGCTAATATTAATGTCCATTCGGTAGATTGTTTGCTATTGTACCATATTAATCTTAATTTTTGGGCGAACCTAAATATTTAAGTACCGTAATCAGAGACATTTAATTATGAGTAACCTTCAATTTAATGAAGAGTTTGACAGATAATGGAGCTTATTTCAAAATTTGAAATTAATTACATTTAAGTAATTAATGTTCCACTCTGAGTGCTGCAGTGACAGATTCAAAACATACTGGAATATCTTGTTTTTCAGTCTGTCTGTTACTTCTACAAGATTAAGGGCCTGTTTCACCGCTTCCTGATAAGGTGCTTGATAGGCTTATTTGACAGATTCTCCATACTCTATGTGTCAAGTTAAGTGGTGGATAGCCTTATCAGGAAGCGGTGAAACAGGCCCTTAGGGCCGGGACACAAAAACACGGCACGACGTCGTACGGCGCCGCACGGCGCCGTGCGGACGCGCGTCGTAAAAAACCCACGAAATTCAAGATGAGTTCCTACGGTACGACGTCGTACGACGCCGTAGGACGCCGTACGGCGCCGTGCCGTGGATAAAGATACTTTGAGTCCCGCGAAAGGACACAAGATAGTTTATATCAGACAATAAAGTACGCGCGATTAACGCATTTCTGTGCGATGTGCTAGTCCATTCTTTATTTTCACTATCATTATTATTTCTATGGCTTAAACTCACTGAAAGATAATAATTATATTCCCTAGACACCGTGCAGCTTAGTTAAATGCACGGTTAGTTACAAATGAAGATCGCAGCTTATCTGGTTTTTGTGGCGGAAGCGCGGCGTTAGTCTGCCTTATCGCAGGGAAGTCGCGTCGATATAGTACCTGGCTAGCACTCCGACTGGACTTGGACATAGTGTTTAAGTGTAGGGAAATCCCTACTCTTATATACTATATACCAAGGCCCAGTTGATCATTAATATGTTGTCTAAATCAGTGGCTCTTAACCTTTTAGTTATCAGGGATCATTTTACCAAATGTTTGTCTAGCCGGGGACCACCCGGTAGGTTTGCCTAAACTAAGGAGTTTTTGATAAAGAAAACAAAGACAACTTTATAATTAGCACTCTTTTTTATTTCGCAAAAATCTAAAAGTTACAGATTTTAATTAAATGTGATTTTTGTCACTGCATAGTCACTCTTTTCTAACTTCTGAATTCTCACATAATATTATTAGGATGGCTTCGCGGACCACTTGGAATGCCTCCAGGGACCACCAGTGGTCCGCGGACTACCGGTTAAGAAGCACTGGTCTAAATACATTAGAGAAATTAGGCCCATAACCACAAGATCAATTTTTCACACGATATATTATCGTATGAAAATGAATGATATTTATTTCGTATATAGTACAGTTATACACACTATGAGTGCTACATCATACAAAATTTGTTTTTACAATGATGAGTCAACAATTATTCATAAGAAGATGGTGGATCTACGTTACGCTGTACCTCAAAATGCCTTTTATAATAATGTATTATAGGAGTTAGGCCTGCACTTTGCCTTTAGTACATTCGGAATAGGAAAGGTCTAAAGGCTTCTCGTACGCGTTTTCGGATGAGTAAATTGCTAACCACGATACTTTTGTACATGAGTGAGAGAGAAAGTAATTTCAAATGAATGACAAATTTCTTACCTTTCGGTGACCCGGCTATAGAAGAAACAATACCAAAATTTCCAGGTAAAACCATCGGTAAAATTTACCGTAACTCTTAACTACCCGCTAACCGGGCTCAAATCGACGGTTTAAATAGAACCCGACCGCAGCAGTTAAGCCTGAGTTAAACTAACTAGTTACATCCGGTATACTCTGCTAATTATCACACTAGCTTTCAGCGGAAATATTGGTTAATATTGCTCAGATACTGTATACTCTATTTGGAGCTTAATCTAAGCGCAAGCAAAAACTTAGCCGCGTGTCATTGTTTTTATATCAAACGTTACTTAAATAGTGTCTGATCCAAGGTTAACTTTTCGCCACAGCCAAAACCTATTAATAATGTAAAAAAACTTGAGAGGTGTCAAGGGACACCCGAATGGAACGAAGTTATTTCCTACCCACCTTTGCCCCTACCATGCAGGTACTAATAAAAAAGTGTCGAGGTCAAATATCGTTCTGTCTAGCCTAGCCTTCCTTACGCCGAACGCGCGATAAGGAACCTCGTTCCAAAAAGGTTTTATTGTTTTATTGTTCTACTTTTGATCTACCACTGCAGGTTCGAAAGCTAGCCCGGCGAAAAGAATCCGCGTAAAACATAATGTACTATTCATAATCGATTACTACCACTGTAGCACCACCACATAACAATCATTCTTCTTTCTTCACTTAAAGATGCTATTCTAGGTGGCTAGAAAGTTTTTAATTCTGATGATTTATATAACTTTATTTAACAGTATAAAATTTCATATTAAGTCCGGGCCACTATTCGCTCGATTTTAAGATATATTTTCTAGTAAATGATATCGGTTCGTTGGTCAAGGATTAATAGGCCATGATCATTTTAACCAGAGGTGTCCGACGTCCGTAGCTTAAACTTATAATATTACTTGGTTTAAGTAGCATTTAATAGATGATCATGATAATGATTGGGATCTGTCAGATAAACTTCAGCCGACATTAGAAGATAGCGCAACTGAGTAATTTTGAGCGAATTAACATCCCCGAGCAATCTTGATACTTACCCGGGAGGCATCTGTTCGTCTCGCGTCTAAATATTACCGGAATTATCTCGACGGGCCGTGACGTCACACTTTATGACGTCATTAGCGACGCTGACGGTGTTGATGACAATAAAAGCGAATGGACTTGGGCCTTTTGAGGGTCGGGCTTGAAAGATGGCGGACGCGGGGGCGGGAAGTTACTACAACAGTAGCGCGGACTTATTGTTACAAGTTAACTTTAAGGCTATACCTCAAAATCCATGAACATTACCCTGTTTAATCCTTCAGGCCCCGCGCGAGCACCGGTGATCGCGACAACAATAGAATACAATAGCAATTCCTGGAAATTCCGACTGAAGTATTAATCCTCTTTGAAAAGGTTAGGTATACAACCCATGATTTGGCACATTCGGCTAATAGCTTAAGTACAATTAACTTTAAAGCTAGAAAAGCACCTTCTATACTATTTCCGAAAGCAAACTTTGGTCAGTTTTTCAACCTGTTTTTAGTTTCAAGTAGGTACCGTACGAAAAATCCCTACAATTTAATATTAATGATTGTATGCAAAAACGCTCTGCGCTTACATGACCTGGGCGCTGTCAATAATTGTTCCTGTCAACTGTCCCTGGGGTGGAAATTTTAATGACTCCTCCTTTATTTTGTACGGGACGGGAAAAGTGACGATTATTGAATATCTCCCGAACGTCTACACTAATTAATAATAATTATACATTTTATGGTATAATATTAGCTTACTGTTTATTTATAGAGACTAACGCTACTATAGAGAGCTATGTATTTAAAGTACAGTAAGGTGGGTGGGTTTAAAATGTAATTTTGAGCATAAAGATCATAAATATTAGTATAACTTTATTATAACATCATAAGTTAAACCATCGAGGAAATTGATTCCTTGACAGGCAGACAGACCAACATCATTAGGTCGGATTATGTCAATTTACTGTTAATTGTGATCTGTCGGCTGGGTTTGACATAAAACGACCAAATTACATAGGTCCGTCTTCTGCCTAGGAATCAACCTCTCTAATAGTACACTTAAGAGGGCGACTAATGCAAAAAAACAAACATCGTCCTTCTCTCTTTACACTCACGCCCGTCTTTCATATGCCAGGTGAAAAAGGACGACGCGGATTCATCGCCAAATTAGTTTTTTCTCAATAACTCGATAAATATACAACATTTAAAAAATCCGCTAGGTCGATCTCTCAATGATAGAATTTTATACAATGTGTTGAAATATTGACTTAGTTCAATGCACGGTTATGGTAATAAATGAAAAATTCGTGAAAATTAGATGAATCTTTGTGATTTTTTTCTATCGACAAAACTTTAAGATATCGTGTTTTTGCTCAGATTGAACTCTTGGAAATATAATGTAATATCTAATTTTAGAAAATGAGACAATTTGGGGCTTATTTTCAAGTGTAAAAATAAATTATAAAATCGTCAATTTTGGGTTAGTCGCCCACTTAAGTAAAGTTAGTAATAAATAATTTTGAATTAATATAAATGACTGTGTTTAATACAGAACTGTTTTGTTTCAGGAAATTGCAGCAATACTCATCAGCTTCGACAAACACAGCGAATGGCAGTCCAAGGAAGTCAAGATACGGTGAGTCTCACTTAAGTATTTCAACAACAGCATAATATTACATTTGCCATATTGTGTTAAATGCGACTATTGTCCGTGTTTCTGCTAAATTTAACTAACTTACGACCTCGGTAATTGGACGCTGTTAAGCATTTGTGTATGATCCCACAAAATAAATTGCGTATTAAGAGTCCGGGTGCCATCGCAGTTCTCATACAAACGTAATATCAAGATCATTTCAAATACGAGAATATTTACCATATTTGAGTTATTATTCAGCTTAATATAGTAATTACCTAGGTTCCTGTACAAAGATTCACTGCAAAATATTTACACACCAAAAAATATGAACAATTACAATTTAGTATGTAAATATTGTATTCGTTCATATTTTTGGTAAGTATGTAAATATTTTGCAGTGAATCTTTGTTCAGGAACCTCGGTACCTAATTACTATCTTAAGCTGAATAATAGCTCAAATATGGTAAATATTCTATTATGGGAAATGATCTTGGTGTTATGTTTGTATGAGAATTGCGATGGCACCCGGACTCTTAAGTAGTGAATGCAGTCATGCTTTTTAAATCATTCTTCGTTTAGAATAAGACTGTATTCATAACTCAACAAAAATAAAACCAGGGACCATATTTAAGAAAAAAAGGAAAACTTTATGATATGCTTAAGTCACTCTTAAGTCATACAGTCTTAACACAGATCTAACTGGACGTTTTAAGCTAAATGAAGCTGCAGAGCCAAACATTTACGGTCTTATTACAAAAGATTTCAACACCCGTTGAATAGTTGATAAGAGAAAAAATCAGTACAAAATGGTCTCAAAACAACTGTTCAACAGATGTTTAAATCTTTTGTGGTAAGACCGTTAATGTTTATAAATCCAAAATTATTTATAAAGCCAAAAATACATGCGTACTTTCGAAATACATACTAGTTTCTAGACAAAGTAGACAATATAGTTCATTCGCTATGGACAAAGTTATATTATAAGCGTTGCATAAACTGGCAAAATCTTCGTTGATAAAATATGAGCGTCTGATCTGCCTCGATTATTTAGCTTGACTAGCTGATCGGTGTCAAGTGCCAAATGAAGTCATCAGACGGTCCATCCGTCACAGCCGTCCACCTCCATCACAGTAATGGTACTATATCTCAAGTGCCAGGTTCTGTCACGTTTGTCACACGTGAGGAAGAGCCAGGTTTTGTCACATCATGTGACTGATACGATGATTAGAAAGTCTGACGAATACGGGCTTAAAGATAGCCCCGTGCTACCTCGCACGGCTAGTTCCCGAAACGATGGTAGGGTTCATTGTAGATTCCACGATTAAAAAGAATATTGTACCATCGAGGAAATTGATTGATGAATAGGCAGTTGACGGACCTACGTCATTTGGTCGGATTCTGTAAATTCAATGCTAGTCGTGATCTGTCGGCTGGGTTTGACATAACGCAAACAGATTACGTAGGTCCCCCATGTGCCTATGAATCAACTTCTCTGATAGTACAATGTAATACTTTGGGTATTTTTAAAGGTTTTCGTTAGGAATCGCATTTAAGGAGGAAACTATATTATAAAGTGTCAGATAAAAAGAGCAGTTTAAGGGTCTGATTCTCCACTTCCTGATAAAGTGCTGAATAGGCTATTCACAACTTTTTTGACAGATTCTTTATACTCGATCTGTCAAGTTAATTGGTGAAAAGCCTATTCGGCACTTATCAGGAAGTGGTGAAACAGGCTCTTAGTAAAATTAATTAAGGGCCTTCCAAAGTCCTAACATGCAAAGCTTGTCCTGTGCTGCTAATATTATTTCGTGTAAAAGATAATTTTGCGTTAAAATTAATGTTACCGAACCGATTCTAAAACTTGTTACAGCTATTAGTTAAACGTAAAATATCGTACTCGAATAACCTGGACATAAAAGTGGCAAAATATCCAACTTAAGAGATTATAATAGTTAATAAATTACAAAGAATGTTAGTTTTCGAGCAATTTAAATGAAAAATGGCTACCCGATGACACAGAGAATATTAATTCGGAAATAAGAACTTCCATGGCCGTTTCTCCATCGCTGCCGTCACCGGGACGTCACCGATAAAAAATCAAATAAAATGCCACTTTATAACCTAGGCTATAGGTTTCATTTTGCTCTACGCCACTACAAAGCAGCGGCGGTGTGGGTCGCTAGACTAATGTCGGTCGAAAATGAAACCTATAATGTACTATCAGAGAAGTTGATTCCTAAGCAGATGGCGGACCTAAGTAATTTGGTCGCGTTAAGATAAAACTGTCTGACCGATCACAGCTAATATTTAACTGACATAAGCTGACCAAATAACTTAGGTCCCCCATCTGCCTTTTTTTATTAAATAAGGGGGCAAACGAGCAAACGGGTCACCTGATGGTAAGCAACTACCGTCGTCCATGGACACTCGCATCATCAGAAGAGCTGCAGGTGCGTTGCCGGCCTTTTAAGAGGGAATACGCGCTTTTCTTGAAGGAATCAACTTCTCTGATAGTACATTCGTTAGGCCTGAGTATAGTTTTTTTTCTACTTTTTATATTGATACTATATAGAAATAATTTATATGGCAAAACAACGTTTGCGGGGTCAGCTAGTTTTATTTAAAGGTGACGTCCCGGTGATAGTGGAACAACGGCGTAAGCGCCTATATATCGAAGTATTGAAGTCGGCTGCGTGTCTCAGCCACATTACGCTAACTTCCACGCTATATTCATTTAGTCTTAATTGATTTATAAGATTTGTTCCAAGTACGAATAAGAGTACACGAAATTCAACACATTATTAACTGTCTATTTTATTTACTAATCCATATCATCCGTACTAATGTCGTAAATGCAAAAGTGTGTCTGTCTGTCAGTCCGTCTGTCTGTTACCTCTTTTGTTGTATACTAAGACTGTGATAGTCTTTTATAATTAATTAAATTATAATTTTCTTTAATAAAATTCTTATTTTATTTTGTTTGCTTTTAGGCTTTAGCGAAAGATGATTGTTACGGGATAGAAACTTCAGTTTCTTGTTGTTAAATTACGTGGAAATTTATAAAATTTAGAAATCAATTCTGATGATGTAACCTCACCGCTTTTGTAAATTTTACAGAATAGTGTTTCAAACAGTTTGGACGCCTTGGAATTACGCCGAGATGTAGCTTCACTCTGCATCCTCTATCGGTTGTATCACGGGGAGTGCTCTGAGGAATTGTTCGGAATCATACCACCTGCAACTTTTCGCCATCGTCCCACGCGAAAAATATTCCATCCTCATCACCTTGATGAGTAGCAGTCTTCCACCGTGCGTTTCTCGCGTAATTCTCTGCCGCGCACTGTAAAACTCTGGAACAAACTGTCACTAGCAGTGTTTCCGGACCTATACGACCTGCAAACCTTCAAGAAGAGAGCGTATTCTCTCTTAAAAGGCCGGCAACGCACCTGCAGCTCTTCTGATGCTGCGAGTGTCCATGGACGACGGTAGTTGCTTTCCATCAGGTGACCCGTTTTCTCGTTTGCCCCCTTGTTTTATAAAAAAAAAATATATGACGGGACGACGTCCGTCGGGCCCGCTAGTGATAAGATATTTTTAAACCGAACTCGCCACGAATCGTAAAAGTATATTATAAAAGTGCGCTTTAAATCGAACGAAATTTGAATGCTAATAAAGAATTCCGTCGCAAATTCTGCGGCGATTTTTGGATCGTAAATTTTGTGTGACACGTTCTCAGCTGAGAATCATTCCGCTCTTTGCCGTTTCTTTGCCGTCTCTTTGCCGGGTCTCTTTGCTAGCTAAAGGATCGTAAAAGACAACTGATCATGAATTTTAATGTCGCCGGAACCTAAGCTGAAATCCGGGGTTCCGTATTTCTTTATCAATTTACTATTTTATGTCTGAGATGGCAGTATTTTTTGTTAGTGAATGTTTGGGATAGGTCGGGAAGTAACTTTGTCGAGTTTTAAAGTAACATGTGTTTATAATATATACTTAATGCTACTGTAAATTAAATAGGCACTTTGCCTATGAAATAGAAACAATGTTTTTTGTTTGGAAAAGTCACTAGAAAGACAAAGATAAAACATTAATAATTGTAGCGTCACTTTTTTATCATCATTTTTTTACTTTTAATTTATTTGAATACCTACACAAATAAGCACAATATTTTTCAAATAATGTTATAACCATTCTTACAAATAATAGTATTTTATATAAGAAGATAAAACCAACTTCAAATGTTTGTACGTAATTAAGAATTAAAATTCCCTATCTCAAAAACTACTGAACCGATTTTGATGAAACTTGCAGTATTCCCTAAGTTGAACAATACCTAGTATAATAAAAAAGAATCACTAAAATCGGACTTGTGGTTCCGGAGATATGCGTGCACAAACTTAAAAACATACAAACATACATACATACATACACTTTTGAAATTTGGCACATTTGTTCAGAAGCTGTCATAGATTAACATATACAAAAACTGAGCAATTCTGGAAATATTACATACATACGCGTCGAATTGATAACCTCCTTTTTTGAAGTCGGTTAAAAAGTTGTAAAGTCGGTTTTAAAAGTCCAAATCCCAGTTCAGTTTTCTTAGCGGATCCCGAAGTTTGGGCGGGCATGAATTAAAACTATCAGTAGACTTTAGCTGCTACCTAATTTGGCGCCCAACCGGGGACCCGTTCCAACTTGTAACAACTTTAAGCAAATTAAAACTTACACTGCTCTCTTACTGCGCGCGCCTGAAATATTAACTCTTCATGGCACGCAGTGGACCGCCGCCCGCAGATTTGTCTCGTTAATACCCCTCGCTTATACAATTTTAATTATATTACCGGATAGTAAAAAGGATTGTCTTTTGTTTCATTGTTCGTAGAGATCAACTACGATAACTTGGCGCGCCCCTCCAAAATTCAAAACGTTTGAAGTGCGTTGTCAAAACATTTGAAGTGTGTTGTCTTGCGCGGTATAGGTCAGTTATCAAGAGCTGGCACGATCAACACATTTAAACATTGCGTTTATGTAGTGTCTGTGAATAAGCGCGTGGCGTGACGTCGTACTGCATACGCATCATAAAAAGTCTGCCCGTCTCTCTCGCGCGCGGTCTATCTTATGAGCGTGAAGGGGACAGTTATTGTTTTTCTTATGCTACTGTTTATAAATACAGCGTGATGTTACAAGTCGGTAACGTGTGATCGGCTAGCGGCTAGCGTTCGGAACCGTACGATAATTATCGTACACATACGATAATTTTGTGCGTACGTACGATGTACGATATCATATTATTATCGTACGCAGATTATACGATAATTTTTATCATGATGCAAACCAGATGCAAACATATTATATTTTTAAACATACTGTATAGTGAAATTGCATAAGTGACTACACACATTGAAACAGTAATTTGGAGGGGCGCGCAAAGTTATCGTAGTTGATCTCTACGTGCAGTGCAGACTCGCGCGCGAAGGGTTCCGTACCATTATAGAGCAAAATCAGGCCAAAAATTGTATTTTTTGTATGGGAGCCGCCCTTAATTTTTTATTTTATTTTAATATTATTATTAAATATTAAAGAAGACATATAATTAAAGACTTTGAGAAAAAATCAAGTACCTACCTGTTGCCATTATTGATATAGAGCAAAAAAGCCAAAAAAATCACGTTTCTTGTATGGGAGCCCCCCTTAAATATTAATTTTCTTTTGTTTTTAGTATTTGTTGTTATAGCAGCTACAGATATACATAATCTCTGAAAATTTCAACTCTCTAGCTATTACCGTTATTGAGTTATAGCCTGGAGACAGACGGACAGACAGACAGACAGACAGACAGACAGACGGACAGACAACGAAGTCTTAGTAATAGTTTTTACTCTTTGGGTACGGAACCCTAAAAATCTTAAATATATGTATAGTATAAAAGTAATAAATATATTTCCGTTGTCTGGTACCTGTAACACAAGTCCTCTAGGTACTTAGCACGGGGCCAGACTGACGTGGTGTGAAGCATCCATAGATATTATATTATATTTTATTATTATTATACCAAAGTTTTTTTATGTAATAAGGGGGCAAACGAGCAAACGGGTCACCTGATGGAAAGCAACTTCCGTCGCCCATGGACACTCGCAGCATCAGAAGAGCTGCAGGTGCGTTGCCGACCTTTTAAGAGGGAATAGGGGAGGGTAGGGAAGGGCACAGGGTAGGGTAGGGAAAGAAATAGGGGAGGGTAGGGAAGGGAAAAGGGTAGGGGATTGGGCCTCCGGTAAACTCACTCACTCGGCGAAACACAGTGCAAGCGCTGTTTCACGCCGGTTTTCTGTGAGCCCGTGGTATTTCTCCGGTCGAGCCGGCCCATTCGTACCGAAGCTTGGCTCTCCCACGTCACAAGTTTAGTGGTTTTAGCGTGAAGAGGTAACAGATAGACACACTTTTAGCATGGATGGTGCCTTGTTACTTTGATTATACCATAGAAGACGATAACTCTAATCAATTTAACTAAAAGCAAAAAAGTGTCCATCACTCGATTAAATATTCGCTTTCGATATCGTTTCCGATCGTGACTCCATGACGTGAACTAATCTCGGGCAAGTCGGATTAGTGTTGCCAGTGATGTGCCATAAATACTCCCTGGAAGCGGTAATTATACAATAAGGATTAACCCCCGACCGATTACACACGTTAAACTCCGGTTAAAGTACTTCTCTGTCATATCAATAACTGTATGGCTATTTAATAGCCGTCGTCTACTCATGAGCTGGTTCTGAATTCACCGTTAAATCAGTACGGCCATTATTTAAAACTATCTTAACCTATCAAGCCCCATAAGAACACCGGTTATCGCCACAATAATAAAATCCCAGAAAACGTCCAAAATCTTTCAATTAATAAATTTAAAAAAGTTGTTAAAGAACGTTTGTGTGCTAGAGCTTATTATAAGGTAAATGACCTTGGGAAAAATAAGCTGACAGACCATAGGCCGCTTCTATATAAATGTACCACATTTTACATACCTATTGTAAATTAGCGTAAGCTATATTATTGTAATTTTGCACCTTTTTGGTAAAAGGTGAGCCCGTGCGAGTTTCTTACGCCGGTTCTTCTCGCCAGGTTAGTTCCCGAACCGGTGGTAGGTCTCGTGTAGACTCGACGTTCTAAAAGTGTTAACTTTTTTAACCTATTTGGAAATAAATATTTAGATATATTTTTTTAATAGAATAACAATAGATTTCCAAGAATCCTCAATCGAAGGATTAATGTCCACGGCATCAGTATTGACAACTCATTTAAATCAGAAAAATTAGGACCTACTAGACGAGGCCCGCACTTTGCGCCAAAATTCGTTACCGCGCAGGAATCGTGCATTTTTCCAGGATAAAAAGTATCCTTTGTCCTTTCCCGGGACTAAAAGTATTTCCATATCAAACAGCACAATCGGTTCAGCGGCTTAAGTGTGAAGTGGTAACAGACAGACAGACACTCTTTCGCATTTATGAAAGTATGGAGCTCTAGAATCCACTTTTATAATTTAACTAGCTGTTGCCCGCAACTTCGTCCGCGTTAACAAAGTATACCTTTAAAGACTTTCATTTAAACTTTTAACCCATATTTCACCCCCTTGGGGGTAGAAGTTTCAAAAACGCTTAAACACGTATCCAATGTCCAAAATCCAATTAATCATTAGCTCAAACATAAAATTTCATGTTTATAACTCAAGAAATAACGGACGTCCATTGAAACTTTCAACCCCAATTTTACCCCCTTGGGGGTAGAATTTCCAAAAACGCTTAAATACGTATCCATTCATTTTTAATCAGTAATCTAAAAATTTCATGTCCCTAACTTAAGAAATGACGGACTTTCATTCAGACTTTCAACCCCCCTATTTCACCCCCTTCGGGGTAAAATTTTCAAATTCTTTCCTTAGTGGGTGTCTACTTAATAAACACAACCCTACTCACCAAATTTCGTGGCTGTAACTTTAACAGTTTTTGCTCAGCGATGATGAATCAGTCGGGCAGTCAGGACATGTAATTTTATAAGTATAGACAATTGATGGCGAATTTTAAAAAAAGCCAGTAGATACATACTTTTGCGTTCAATATATTCATACTATGTCTTATGGATAATCACTTCTAAGTCTGATTAGAGAAATCCAGATTAGATTAAGTCGAGACTGCTATTAGATCGAATGTATTTGTATAAGATTCATCAATTAGCGGGAAGTGATGACACCGAACTTTCGGCAACACTAGGCAGTATTCTCGTAAATTTTTGATTGACTACAGGTAGCGGGAATCGAATTTTGCCGGACTTTTTCACGTGGATCCGGAATTATTGAAATTTCCTTTGTGCGCTTTTATAGACCAAAAATTTACGGCAAGAGATATCGCACTCTGTACTTAAGTTGAAGCAAAACTTTATTCAATATACAAAATATAATATATTAAGATTTATATGAACTAAAAATTATTAAATAAATTTTCCTATCTAAAAGTGCCTCATACAATAAACACTAAACTATAATAAAAACTAGAATAATAATAAGTAAAAAAAAAACAGTTAACTTTACATCTCTCTTGATATATTATAGCATTATCGGTCGCAAGATTCATAAAAAATCGGCCAAGTGCGACTCGGACTCGCGCACGAAGGGTTCCGTACCGGTATAAAACGAAAGTAGACAAAAAATTGTATTTTTTGTACGGGAGCCCCCCTTCATTTTGTAATTTAATAAAATTTTATTATTTATTATTAAAGTACAAATACAATTAAGTATTTTGTGAACATTTCAATTGCCCATGTATTGCCATTATTGATTAAGAGCCAAAAATAGCAAAAAAATCACGTTTGTTGTATGGGAGCCCCCCTAAAATATTTAATTTATTTAATTTTTAGTATTTTTTGTTATTGCGGCAACAGATATACACAATATGTGAAAATTTCAGAAGTCTAGCTATAGCGGTTCTCGAGTTACAGCCTGGTGACAGACAGATGGACAGACGGACAGACGGACAGACATCGAAGTCTTAGTAATAGGGTCCCGTTTTTACCCTTTGGGTACGGAACCCTAAAAAAGTTGATTCATAGGCAGAGGACCTAAATAATTCGGTGGCGTTATGTCAAACCCATCCTACAGATCACAGCTAACATTAAATTGACATAATCCTACCAAATGACATAGGTTACAACTACCTATAAATAAATTTCTTTGATGGTACAAAATTACAAATACTCGAGAAAAGATATTTACCCAGCATTGGTTCGCTAGGCAAAGGTTCGCTGTGTTAATATTTTTTTGAGTAAATAATCCTAACTAGATAACCTACTATTCTAGAGCTAGAAGGAAACAATGAAGACACCATTTGTACGTGGGAGAGCCATGCTTCGGCACGAATGGGCCGGCTCGACCGATGAAATACCACGTTTTCACAGAAAACCGGCGTGAAACAGCGCTTGCGCTGTGTTTCGCCGAGTGAATGAGTTTACCGGAGGCCCAATCCCCTAATCCTATTCCCTTCCCTTCCCATTCCTACCCTCCCCTATTACCCTATTCGCTCTTAAAAGGCCGTTAACGCACCTGTAGCTCTTCTGATGCTGCGAGTGTCCATGGGCGATGGAAGTTAATTTCCATCAAGTGACCCGTTTGCTCGTTTGCCCCCTTATCTCATAAAAAAAAACACTAAGACAGAAGTGTAAACCTAGCTCATGGTCATCTGCCACACAGAAGAAATAAAAGTGAAATTTTCTTTCAACGTCTTCTGTGAATAGCAAGTTGACAGCGAATTCCAATCCCGGGATCCCGAGATCCTAGTATAATTTGTGGGGCGGTTACCGGGTTTCCCGGCCCGGGTATTATTTACACTGGCTTGTTGATTCGCTGTTTTTTTTCTTGTGTCTTTCCCAATATGCCAGACATGACAAGCACACCTTTTTTTAAGTTATTATACATATAGGGGGTTAATGTCTCTACTCACTATCCTCATGACTAGATTATTGTCGAGAGAATAATATTCTTAAAATAAGATCAAACCATGATGAAGAAATAGCTTATAACGTCAACTGCTAAACCGGTAAAATGAAAGTAAAATTCTAGATCTCGCACTACACCAACGTCTTCTGTAGAAAACTACTTGACAGTGCATTCCAATCCCAGAATCCCGGGATCCGGGATAATTTGTAGGGCGGTAACCGGGTTTCCCGGCCCGGGTATTATTTGCCCCGGCTTATTTGTGTAGCTTGATTTATCTCGCTCGCGACGGCATTCTATTAGCGACGGTGTTCGGGGTTAGCTCCGGACGGGCTTAATTGGAGTTTAATCTTTGATTTGTTTGTATTGCCACCTTTGTCGGTTGAGGGTTAATCGATGTGATGAACGAGCGCTGCGAAGGCGTTTTAGGGTTGAGATTTATGGAGTGATGTAGCGATGAGTTTCAACGAATCGTCTATTTGCGTTGATAGACGATTCGTTTGGATCTGAGTGATTTGTTACTTATCACTAGGGCCCGGAAAAATATGTATTTAAAAATCCAAAATATGTACATAAAATATGGACTAAAAATCGAAAATATGGAAAAATATGGAGTATAAAATAGAAATATGGAAAAAATATGGACTATAAAATTACAATAATTAAACATTGTTTTAGTCTTTCATATAGGAAATAATTACTGTACCTACATAATTACGGCTGCATTACAAAAAAAAAACTGTAAAAAAGTTAGCGAAATTATATTATAATCATTTTATCAAACTTTTTTCTGTATGATCCATTATTGCGTCTAAACTCCTGTAACCCTAGCACGGCGACCAGTAGAAATGCGAAGGTATAGTCAAACTGTGGACATAAACTTAAGGTGCCGTTCCGATCTTTATCGCGGCTAATCGCGACCGACAAAAATTCAATTAAAATGCCACTTTATGACAGACTATAGTACATGTCATAATGTAGGATATTATTTGAATTTTTAGGACTATAGTCTGTCATAAAGTGGCATTTTAATTGATTTTTTCGGAACGAAAAGAGATCGAAACGGCACCTTAAAGTTTATCTCCACAGTTTGTGACTATAATTGCTATACTGTGCTATAGTCTGTCATAAAGTGGCATTTTAATTGATTTTTTCGGAACGAAAAGAGATCGAAACGACACCTTAAGTTTATCTTAATACTAGGGTCTAATTTTAATGGAAGAGGTATTATTCGAATCGTAAGAATAGCAAAAGGGACAAGATACGGGCGACGAATAGTTTTTATTTTAAAGTATAATTATTTAAGATGTTGCTTAGCCCAGGGGTTCCCAATCTTTTTCAGCCTGCGGCGCACTTACATGCCCCAACATTTTGTCACGGCGCCCTACTCTACCTAGACATTACAAAAACATACATAAATAAACACCTTTGATGATTATATAGTTACTATCAAGCCCCATTATAGCATCGGTGGTCGCGACAAGTGACAACAATAGAATAACAATAGATTTACAAGAATCCGCGATCGAAGGATTAATCAATAATCATCTGCCTGCTTTGTATAATTCATATTATAATTTTATTTTATAATATTTGTGGTTAGGGATAATGATGGAGGATCGACTCGCGGCGCCCCTCTTGCCTTTCCACGGCGCACCAGGGCGCCGCGGCGCACAGTTTGGGAACCCCTGGCTTAGCCAATAGAAAAACTACCTTATTTTTTTAAGTTAGAGGGAAAACGAGCAAACTGGTCACTTGATAGAAAGCAACTACCATCGTCCTCAAAACCAGAAGAGTTGCAGATGCGTTGCCAGCGTTTTAAGAGGGAATACGCTCTTTTCTTAAGGGTGAGCAGGTTGGCAGTGAGAGTATAACCCATTTATAAGGATAATCTGAATAAATGGTTACAGATTAAATCGAAAACCTTTTAAAACGGTTACATGTTAGTAAGTACTGTTAACATTTGGTAAAGGTTAATTTACCAACATAGTTAACAGTTTAAAATTAAGTATTTGATAATCTTATGAAACGGATAACCCATTCAAACTGGTAACCCATATAAAAGGTTAACCTGGGTAAATTTCAAATTTTATTGGGTTAATAACAGATTTATTTCGGTTATTAACCCAATCCGTCACTACACTGCATATTGGTCCGAAAATAGTGCTGGCGATAATTGGTTCAGTTTTACTGTACGTGGCTAAAATGTACGATTGACGTTAAAAGCGGATCAAAGAATCAGCGTATATTACCAGGTCTAGACATAATATTATCTGGACGTGATAATATCACAGCATATTAAGATAAAGCTTTCTCTATTTATGTATATAAACAATGCTCTACATGTATTGATAAAGCTATCTCTACATATAAAGCTTTGTGATGAAGTTCTCGGATTGGCCACTCGATGGGAGTGGTGTGCTCGATGGTATCGTGTGTGGGGAGCCGCGCTAATGAGGCACGGGGTCAAGGGAAGTCTGCTGGAAACAATAGCATGTGCGTTTTATATACGTATGTACGTGTTTATAAAAAGTGTGATGCAAAACTAGATATTTACATGCTACGTACAAAAGAAGTTAGAAACTTCTTATAGTCAGGGAGCCCTAGAACATTATTTTTTTATTACTCTCAAGCTAATTTTATGTGAGTAGCTTCATTTTGATAAGACAAACAACATTTTTATCTCCGTAAAATCTCAAAAGTGATTGCTAACAGAGATAGAAATGATTTCATACTTTGGTTTGATGGTCATAAAATATGGATTGTTCTATTTGTAGGACAAATTATATAACTATTAACCCACCAATATACAAAAATCTGCTGGTTAGGGTTCTGTTTTAGGGTTCTGTAATCAACAAAACTTGGTTGACTACGGTACATTAAATCCAATATTTTTTCCAAAAACTATTTTTACTTTACTTCTCTGTTTACAAATTAACGGCGTTCCCTACGGAGATTCCGTAATTTACCGTATTTAGGAGCTTATAAACTCATAATTTGAAAGCTACAAAGTTATAATAAAAATACGGCAATAATCTTCAGCATATCAACATTCCTTTCCACGTTTTAAATTTTCTATTTTTGTTTATTATACTAATGATATCGGCTTCCAAAGTAAAACCGATTTATCAAAATTCAAGCATGCATTCAGCAACTCCTCAGTATTTACAAATTACTGTTATTTGAAACACACGCCAATAAATAGACAATATCATAAACTACATATTCCACGTTTAAAAATTTTTTTAGGTCAATTTTAAACTAAGATAAGTAAAAAAAATAGTACTCTGGTAAAAAAGTGCCATTTTCGTCAAAACCTGATCTCATGCAAAAATAAATTATCACAATTTGTTTAATTATTATGCTTTTCCTATTTTTTTAATGTTAACAAAAAGACGCTGATAAACGCTTAACATAATTGTTTATAACTTTTGCATTTTTTTTCAGCCCGTCTTGGAATTTTGATATAATGTTCTAGATGATATTCCAAATCGAATGAGATCAAAATCATAATTTTCGGTGCATGAGATCAGGTTTTGACGAAAATGGCACTTGCTAATCAGACTATAGGGTTTTGGTGCGATCTCAGCGACGCGGCAAATGTATGGTCAAGGTCGTTTGCTCGGGGGATGGCCTTAACGTGCATTATTCCATGAATATCCGCCCTTATCATAGTACCGTAAAGCTGGTTTCAGACTACGCTATAATATAATAGCACATAGTATATAGCTCATAGCACAAGAATATCGCACACCATACATTGTTATGGACAAGTTCACACTCTACTGTACTATATATTATTGGCTTGCTATACGCTATAATATAATATGGTGTGCAATATTCTTGTGCTACGAGCTATAATATACTATAATGCTATAATATTGTAGCATAATCTGAAACCAGCTTTAGTTAAGCATTAAAAGTTATAAGAGCATTTAAGCACCCATTATTTCAAGAACGAAACTAAACCGTTTGGTTTAAGTTCTGACGATTCGTTCCTCAAACGCCCGATGTTTTGAGCGCGGGCAATAATCCACTTCAGTGCCAAATAAAAGTGGCGTTCAGACGAAATCGTTGCAATTACCGTTTAAAATCGCTGGGCTAATTCTGTTCGTGAAATTAAATTATAAGCTTTATAATCGAAAGTGCCTTTAAATGTTTATTAATTAAAGATAGGCTGCAGAGCCACGGAGCAGAGCTAAGCTGCGTTACGAGGAATGTGTTCTTAAGAACCAATAGAAACGCTTCATTTGCCTGGCCACGTTCAGTGCAACGATTCAATCTGGGGGCACGGGAGTGCCCCCGCCAAGATGAGCCAAACGAAGCGCGCAAGGGCACTATCTGGGGCCACGGAAGTGCCTCCGCCAAGATGAGCCAAGCGAAGCGCGCAAGGATGTATAATGTGTCAGCCGCACGAGAAGAATCTAAAAACTCTACACATTAGTCAAAATGTCAAACACAATAAACTCCGATATTAACTTAGCTTTAGCTTAGGAGTCACAATTATTAACCTTATTTCCGTGGTGCTCCCCCTTAAGTTCTTTGACTTTCAGTCATTGCAACTTTGTGCTCTCTCCCGCTTTAATGGGGAGGGAAATTGGAATCTTCCTACTCCTCCTATTTTCTTCTGATTAACTTCGTTGCGGGTCCCAAGACAGTTTTAGCATGTCCCTCGGGCTCCCTGACATCATATCAAAGGGTTTTCGTGGTTAGATACTGCTGTCGATCCTGGCGACACAGGAGATACAGTGGTGGGAATGTGTGGTGGGCCAAAGCCCGTATAAAAAAAAAAAAAAACTACTCTAACTTACTTAGACTATAATATAGTAATCTGTGCCCACGGTGGCCCACTAATAGAGAAAAATGAAAGTTAATTCTTGATGCGCCAGGCATTCATAAAGTTTTTCTGAGTCAGAATGAAAATGCAGATAATAATACATTACTTACCCTCTGGCCGCGGGCGACGGGCATAATACCTGCATTACCGCTCTCGTTAGCTCAGTTTACCCGTAAATGAAACTTACGGGTTTATTACGGTTTATTATCTACGTTTCGGAATGACGTAAAACCTTGAAGAATGAAAATGGAAAGTGGAGCATATCCTTTTTTTTTCAAGCCATTAAAAACCGTTCCTATAAGAATACTACTTCCACACCGGTTTCGGTGACGGTGGCCAGTTTCATTACAACCAGGCCAGTTACGCAGGAGTAATTCATAGTGCCCAAGTGTGTGCGTAGTACACAAGAGCATTCTTTATTCCTCTTCTCTCATAAACCAGTGGGACGGAAGACCGACACGACTGGCGAGAGATCTGAAGGCGCAGGACCGTCTTTTTACATGCCCATCCGACGACGCATGGATCATCTTACTTGTCAGATAACCAGATGATCAGCCTGCATCGTCCTAACCAAACTTGTCAATAACATGTTTCCAACGCGGGAATCGATCCCACGACCTCCGAGTCAAGAGCAACTCTCTATCCACTGGACCACGAAGGCGTGGTCCTATAAGAATATTTGCGCATCGTATAACTAGGTCCCTTGTCCTCTGTTCAGTAACTTTTGCAATGTGCAAAACAAAAACAAGCAGTCTTTGTATAGTCATTTGTACATATTATATTTACTTAATAGTATGTGGATATAAATATGGAAGAACAAGATATCTCTTGAACTCGTTAAAACTCCCGAAATAAATATTCCCTCGCTCTTCAATCACTCGATAGCAATTAACACGGAATTTTTAATCTACATCAATTAGACAAGTCTTCATTCGATTCCTGAATATGCATTTCAGTTCGTTACAGTCTAACGATAGTTCTCTACATTACATATTGAAATGGAATTGGTTTTCATCACAGACTGGAGTGCAATTATTAGATTTAGTTGTTATTACATTCTAATCCTCCTTTAACCAGTTTAATCCTTCCTTTAACCAGTTTAAATTAAGATAACACTGATAAAATAAGATCGTTAATAGTAAGGAAAATGCAAACCTTCAAGAGGAGATTCCTTCTTAAAAGGCCGGCAACGCACCTGCAACTTTTCTGTTGTTGCGAGTGTCCATTGGCAACGGTAGTTGCTTCCCACCAGATGACCTGTTTGCTTATTGGCCCTCCTATTTTATAAAAAGATCTACTGCTTATGTAAAAAAAAAAGAAAAAACTGACAAACAACAATAACTCGTTCATAATTTGAAGAAATACTTTGTTCGAGTATACCTTTTTTACGTAAGGGTTTATACGAATGTTATATATTATTATAATATATAATATAGTTCTTGTTGATTTGACCCTACCTGTTTAAGATAATTTCTTTAGTTACTAGAAAAACTAGCTCTATTTTCATGAAAAGTTGCCTAATCTTTCTTTTATAAATCACGTAATTTTGTGTTAAAAGTTACAATTTCTAACTTCCAATTCAAATCTCTAAATCTGCTCTTTAAATTTTAAAAGACTCTTAAATTTTACTTACCTTAAATGCCTTCGTTAGTCCCTTCAAGTGATCGCTAAGGGTGAGGAGGTACTCGATTTACGAGGAATCTATAGGTACAACTGTACGCGTTTGAAGCTCAGACAGACTAATTGATAGAGTAAGGGGATTTTTTAGGTTCAGACATAGTAGTTTTCACTTCATATTATATTATACCGGATGTAGCAAAACAAAGTGATCTTAGTTTAGGCCTAGGGTGTGTATCTGTTCTTTGTTTAGAGTATAAGTATACTGTGTAATTAGTAGCAGCGCTGAAATAGGAACTTTCTTTTAACTTAATGTTCAAGTTCATGACGCTAGGGCGCTTGCCCTTACAAATCACAAAAAAATTCTTCTTCAGCGCTGCTACTTTCAAAGTAAACTATAGTATAAGGGACACGTACACATCCTAAAGTATTATAACTTTGTTTTGTGACACCTGTATAGATAGCCTTTTGTGACACTTTATGGACTTACATAGCCATTAGTATTTAACTTGTTAATAAAAGTTAACGTGTATGATCACGCTTCGCGTCACACTACATTTGTTCACAATTTATTTTATTGACCGATTTTATCGCGCCCATATATTTTTCAATCGCATTGTCGATTTAAGTTGAAAGTGAGGAGTGAAATTTTTGTACGTTCGCTTGTTAAGTATGACCCAGTCAAAATATCTATTGGTACTCGTATGCCAAAGCACTACTTATTTTGTAGTGCGTAATATTTGTGGGTATCCTATTACAGAATAAATATTTATCAGAGTTGCTTTTGACAGTATCATATTGCCCCTCTCTCTCAATAGCTATGTCCACATTATGCGCTTTCGTCTGTAATTTCCGTCATCTTCTTTCATTCAACTTTCGTTTTGGCGCATTCAATAATTGAATGCGTCAAAGAACGCAACGCCAACTGTCATTTTTAATAACAAAGCGAAAGTTTAAGATGGTCAGAGGGCATGCGTTGCGGGCATGCCTCACGTTCGCTGTTGACTGCGCTATAACGCATGCCCTTGACGAACAGAAAAAGACACAGTGTGGACAGAGTGTATATCTGTCGGTTTACTTATAATATTTTCATGATTACATATTTGGATTAAATTTTGTTGATAGTTTTCACCATGCGCTGAATGAATTGCTTTGCAGCAAAGTTGCAGGCATGTTGGTTTCGAATTTCGAGCATGTACGAGTGGCGTAATCGTCTGTAATTGTCTATAATCGAAGGTGCATAGACTGTTTCGAAATAGTGTAAAAAGGCCTTTACAAACAAAAATCATAACTAAACTTTCGTACTAACCGAGTGACAGCTACGGCGTAGCCTCCAAAAATTAGGTCGGCATTTTTTTGCCATTTTCGCCTTGCCACATCGCATGCCGGCAATTATACCCATGGTGTCAGACGAACGCCAGTCCAGAGCTCGCGTGCCGCCGAAAACCTTTTATTTTGTTTGTTATAAGTTAACGTTAACTAGATATCACGGGGGCGATCAATCATATAGTTTAGAACAGCGGTTATCAAACACTTTTGGTGGCGGAACCGTTCTAAGAAGTGAAAATTTTGACGGACCCCAAAAAAAAAAAAATGTTTCGTCTTTCAATAAATTGTCTCCATGCTGGTGTCCTCAGACATTTCTATAAATATTTTTTTATATAAAATAAGGGGCCAAACGAGCAAACGGGTCACCTGATGGAAAGCAACTTCTGTCGCCCATAGACACTCGCAACATCAGAAGAGTTTCAGGTGCGTTGCCGGTCTTTTGAGAGGGAATATTGTAGGGGAGGGTAGGGAAGGGAATAGGGTTGGGCCTCCAGTAAACTCGCTCACCCGGTGAAACACAGCGCAAGCGTTGTTTCTGTGAGCCCGTGATATTTATCAGGTTGAGCCGGCCTATTCGTGCTGAAGCATGGCTCTCTCACGGTCATTCATTATAATATATTGCTCGCAGAGCCCCTATAAGGCCTGGTGTAGCAGCCAAACCGCAAATTCACGTGGACGCTTATTACACATTATTATAGATCTAGTCTTATGAAATAGGTGTGTTACGATTAATTAATATGTTAATCTCAGTCACCCACAGTAATATAGTCTAATTATAATGGCGGCGTTATAGGTCGTATAACTCAATTAGAGCTAATCGTTAATGAGACTGCCTAAGTAATGGTTAGTGCTGATTACCGTGACTTAACGCTTATGCTTAGCTTATGCTGCGACCTCGCCTACTTTGAGTATAATATTATACTCTGTTAGGGGCGATTTCACCAAAGAAATGGAACGCGTTCAAAGCACTCTGAACCGGCTCAAAACGTATAAACGCGATTATAACATCGAAATGCATTTCACCAGCGTAAACGGAACGCATTCACAGCAAATCCGAGTTTTATCATCTGAACGCCCAAAGTTCGAAGTTCAACGTCATAAAACCCGTTCAAGCCCTGTCATGGCGGAACGAAAAACATAGACAAAAGAAATGTCAATATGACAGTTTTGACACATGCGTTTGTAAGTTTATGTATTGTTTCTTTCTATTTTGAAGTTAAATTAACGTGAAATGGCTTTAAAATACTGAAAACATGTAAAATAATTGCGTGACGTCACGTAAACTTAGATTTAATAATCGCGATCAAAAGAAGGTAGTGAAATCCAATCGAAACAAAACGAGATTTACGTCGCAGAATGAACGCGTTCAATGGAAACTAAGTTTTATAAAGCTAAGTTTTATGTGTATTTGGTGAAATCCCACCTTAGATGACATCCGCAACTCTCTTGCGCTAAAATTCATTTATCTCTCGTTAACCGTACATTTTTCCGGGATAAAAAGTATTTGCGGGACTCAAACTATCTCCATACCGAATTTCAGCAAAATTGGTATAGCGATTTGGCCTTAAGGATGTAACAGACAGACAGACACTTTTTCATTTATAATATTAGTATGGATAGCTGTAACCACACGCGTATAACCATCCAATATTACGAACAGAAGTGATATTGTTTGAAACAGTCGCACAAAACCAACAAGCCCTGTTCAAAATCCGCTTTCTATTAATAAAACCCTTTCGAATTAACCGGTTCGCAAAGAAAAATGGCTTTCCGTATCAGCCTGTCCTTCACCAAGATTGAACGTCACAAATGATTAAAAAATCACGCTCTTTTTAATAGAAATATCAGAGTTCCCACGTAAATTAGCTGAGTAATAAGAAATGTGCAGTGACTAATTACTTTCTTGATAAATTACCTTTTTGTGTTTTATTTCTTGCTTTTTTCGCTGAGAAATTCCTTTTTACTTTCTCGGAGCTTCTGCTACAGATTTGTAGGAGTGACTAGCTGCGCCCGAAGAAATTACAGGGAAGTGGGAACACTGCCCTACCGCCTAAAACTCGGCGGCGCTTTATCCCTACCGAGGTCAAGCCACTAGAACATCCGCGACATTTCTTGACATATCTGACTATTGCAATATTTATATATTTTTTATATTTTATCAAGCACTAGATGACGCCCGCAACTCCAATGCGCTAAAATTCGTTTATCGCGCGGGAAACGTACATTTTCCGGGACAGTAAGTATCCTATGTCCTTTCCCAGTATTCAAAGTATCTCTACAACAAATTTTAGCAAAATCTGTTCAGCGGTTTGGGCGTGAAGAGGTAACAGACAGATACACTTTCGCATTTATAAACACACATAAAATGACATTTTATGAAAATGATTCCTAGCTAGATCGATTTATCGCCCCCGAAACCCCTATATACTAAATTTCATGAAAATCGTTGGAGCCGATTCCGAGATTCCAATTATATATATACAAGAAATGCTCGTTTAAAGATATAAGATAATAGTAATAGTAAATAAATAGTAAAGTATGGATATGAGATTACACTTAAGATCATACGTTATTACCTGTTCAACGGAAAAACGCGGTATTATATTTTTCGCTACATATTGCAATTTATCACCACATCAACTCACAAATTTTACCCCACTTTTGTGAAACAATGAAATCAATTTACGTTCACGGTTTGTGACGAAATCGGCTCTGACGGCGCGTCGCCCGCTGACCGCGCACGGTGACCGAACCCGTGATAAATTATATCGAACTTACTGACCGGCTATAAAGAGCGGTTAAACCAAATGATGTAACAGTTAAATTGATATGTAAACCGAAGCGTTTTAACTGTTCAGCGAGAAAATAGGCTTGGTAATTTTATATTGATTGTGTGTGTTTTTTGTACGTGCATTGTCCGAGACTGCTTGTTGCTGCTAACGAGCGTTTGCAGCAACAAGCATCTAGTGGGTAGACCTCTAGTTTGGTCCTTCATCTTGCCTAAGGGCAAGATGCCACCTTTCACCAGCTTGGGAACTAGTCACACTAGAACACTTCACATCTCTGTCTCTCTGACATGAAAATCGACAGTGGTGCGAGAGTGATGCGAGATCAAGGTCATTGGCAGTTGTCAGCGTCTTAAAGACGTGCACGTGGTAATGTTGTACCAAAAAATATTGAAATTTTCTTTAAACCCAATTAAGGTCGGGCTCGAACCTGCGCTACACCACAGATCCACACGCAATAAATAACGAAGTTAGTTCCAGTACTAACAGTGGTAGTTACCGAAATCGGTTCGTGTAAACTAGTCATTATTTATACACCGATTGGGATGTTTGCTGTTTCGCAAGTTGCAATATTTTCGCCGATAGTGAGAGGGCAATCGCCAGATTTATGGGCGTTTGATCATGCGATTGGTCGCTTGATCATGCGATCATGACTTGATTGTGCGATTATGGGCGTGATTATTACTTTGCCCACTTCCCCATGTTTTTGAAGTGAACACCACTTTAGAGATATTATGTTTTTGGTATGGAGATACTTTAAAGTCCGGGAAAGGATATAATATGATAGTTTTTATTGGTGCTAAATGCACTATTCCCGCGTTTTAAATGAATTTGTGCATAAAAAAGTTACGGGTATTGTCTAATAAAATATATTATAATTATTGATGATGCCCGCAACTGTGGTGGACCAAAATAATTTATCTATCGCGCGGGTACCGTACATTTTTCCGGGATAAAAAGTTTCCTTTACTGGGACTCTAAGTATCTCCACAGCTTTGTAATATTAGTTTGGATATTGAATATAAATATAATATTATTTAGTAAGGGCCTGTTTCACCGCTTCCTGATAAGGCTATCCACCACTTAACTTGACAGAGTATGGAGAATCTGTCAAATAAGCACAGGCACCTTATCAGAAAGTGGTGAAACAGGCTCAAAATATTACATTAATATATTTCGTTAGGTTTTCTGTGTACAGTAAATAAATGAATTCAATCACGTAGTTTTTCCAATCGCTAATCGATCTAGCCATTAGCCCCTTCATGTGAAACTAGTTTCTCATATTTTCGATAAATATTGGACAGTACAGTTGCTGACAGTTGTAGGACATCCACAAAGATACAATTCTTCAAGGCAGTGCCGGTGTTGTTAATGAGTGTAGGCCACTTTATTTCCGCTGTCCCACGTACGAAACCTGCCTCCCACGACGCCGTCGCACCTTGGCCGCTTCCTAAAAAGTCTATATTTATAAAACCAGGGCTGCTAAAAGGGTGTCTTTGCACGAGGCAGAAGTTGTTTGTTGCTTTCTAACGCCGCCGCCATCGTGTAGTGTCAGATATGTTAATGCATAGACTTATGGGTGAATTTCAACAAATGGCCTTTTTTTATCATATCAGTGAACTTTTTTATTTATACATATTTTATATACTTTTCAGGTTTTATGTATTCTTTAGGACACAAATTGTTCCCAAATTTAATATCATTAACGTATCATTTAAGACTAAGGAGAAAATTCATTTTGAATTTTGGTTTCCACCAAAATGATAAACAGGCACAGATTTTTATGTCTGTGCACCGATGTGATAAGTTTAACCACTGAAATGATATACTAATCCAGCGATATGATAATATTAGCTTCATGTTAAATATAAAATTCTCGTGTCACAATGTTAGTCCACGAACTCCTCCGAAACGGCTTTACTGATTTTTACCAAATTTTATATGCATATTCAGTAGGTCTGAGAAACGGCTACTGGGTACTTTATATATAAATATAATTAATAAAATATAATAATAGTAAATTATTATAACCTGAGACTGACGGCGACCATTGTTTGTGTGACGGGATAGCGTTGCCATGGCGACATACTTATTTAGTCACTTCAATAACAAATATGGGCGAAATACTTTATATTATGGCAAAGCAACGTTTGCCGGGACAGCTAGTAATATTATATTTATTTATGCATTAAGATGTATGGAGTTGACACCGCAACGCAGTGCTTGGTCACATTCAAGAGACGCTATATAGCCGCAGTGCACTTAGTCGGCCGCGAGCTCTTCTGCGCACTTGACGTATGTCAATTATAAAAAAACAAAATAAAAGTCACAAAAATGCCTTGGTGTGTCTTAGGATATTGTAAAAATAATTCCAAAAACACTTCCAAATGCGACGGCATAACATTTCATCGGTTAGTATTCTTATTTAATTATTTTCAATTAAAATACGAACATTCAATTACTAAGCGAAGACGCGCGCCATTTCGCATTGTCATAGAGTAGTAGATTCAGAGGGGAATGTAGGCAGAATACAGATATCTATGATGAGATGACGATGAATGAAGTATTCACGTAGACGAGTTTGTATTTTGGTAATAATATAAATACGGTATTACGTATACATTATACATGCGTACATTATAATTGTATTTATAAATATATAAGTAATTTGAATTTATTAAGTATGTAGTGGACTTTTGATTCATACTTATTATAATATAATTATTATAAATGCGAAAGTGTTTCTGTCTGTCTGTCTATCCGTCCGTCTGTCGGTTTGTCCGTCCATCTGTCTATCTGTCCGTCTGTCTGACCGTCCGTCTATCTGTCTGTCTCTCTCTGTGTCTGTTACCTCTTCACGCCTAAGCCGCTGTAACGACTTTGCAAAATTTTGGTATGTAATACTTTGGTTTTTGACCGACTTCCAAAAAAGGAGGTAATACCGAATACGTTTGGCTATATGCATCCTCTATCAGTTGTATCACGGGGAGTGCTCTGAGGACCATCCCATCACCTTGTGGCGGTCTTCCACCGTGCATTTTTCGCGTAATTTTCTTCCGCGCACTGCAAAACTTTGGAACGAACTATCGCCAGAAGCATTTTAAGAAGAAGGCATATTCCCACGCATCTGCAGCTCTTCTGACGTTACGAGTGCCCATGGGCGACGGTTGTTGCTTTCCATCAGGTGACCCGTTTGCCCCGTTATTTTATACTAGATGTTCCGTGCGGCTTCGCCCGCGTAATTTAAAAATGTCACGGAAGCCGTAAATTTTTCCACAAAAAAGAAACTTTTGTCCTTTCCCGTGGTCTATTCTTAAATTCGTATGCTAAATAACATAAAATTGCTCGAGTGGTTGGTGAGATAAGTCCTTTCAAATAATTTAGTCCGTTTTTTCAACATTTTCCTCTATTTCTTCGTTTCTATTAGTCGAGTAATAAAATATAGCCTATAGCCTTCCTCGATACATGGGCTATCTTACACTGCAATAATTTCTCAAATTGGACCAGTAGTTCCTGAGATTAGCGCGTTCAAATAAGCCCTTTCAAATAATTCCCTCCCGTTTTTTCCACAATTTCAACTATTTCTTCGCTCCTATTAGTTGTATAGTAGAAAAATATAGCCTATAGCCTTTCTTAATGAATGAACTATCTAACACTGACAGAATTTTTCAAATCGGACCAGTAGTTCCTGAGATTAGCGCGTTCAAATAAGCCCTTTCAAATATATTTCCGTTCCGTTTTTTCCACATTTTTCTCTATTTCTTCGATTCTATTAGTCTTAGCGTGATAAAATATAGCCTATGCTCTATACCTATAGCCTTCCTCGATCAATGGGCTATATAAAACTGAAAGAAGTTTTAAAATCGGATCAGTAGTTCTTGAGATTAGTGCGTTCAAACAAACAAACAAACTCTTCCGCTTTATAATATTAGTATAGATAAAAAATCTAATTAACTTCCATGTCCTTGAGAAATCATACTTGATGTTGATTAGTGAAAAAACCGTGCCTATATTTAGCGACTTGTAGTTGACTTAAAAGTTGGATTTCACTTAACTATTTTTAACTGAAATCTAATTCTTTAGTCATTCAGAAATAAACAAAACTTTGTTTGTATTCCCCTATTTTAGATGAGCCGCCATATTGGATGTAGAATGACATTACATTCGTTTTCGAGTTATTCCCAAAAAGTTCTTTCATTTAATATCCATACTGTTATTATAGGACGGCATAGAAAATAACTATTCCGCTATCTTGGATGGTCGGCAGTTTTATATTTTATTTATAGTGATGTCACATACTGTATCGTGCATTGTCATTCAAACCAAACGTGTATACAAAATTTCAGCTCAATTGGTTAAAATATTATATGCACTTACAAACTTGCTTCGAAATTGAGTTCAAAAATTCCACCCGAACTTACATAATAATGTAAATAACTAAATAATAATATACAGAGCAAGTTAAATAAAAGCTTTTAATAATGTTTAGTAAAAATATTTCTTTTATTTTATCCACTTTCAAATAGAGTCTGCGTTCATTCGAGTGTAGGCACAAAACTTTGTCACTTCTGCGGTACTGTTCTATAGCCATCACCGCCCCGCCTCTCACTCCGCTCATTCTTCAAGTACGACATGTTTTTTGTTGGCAATAGCAACTCCATACATCTCAATGTATTTATGTATTTATTTTGATCAAATCACTGAAATTCTTAAAATTAAATTAAAATATTTAAAAATGTGCACTGGACTTTGATGCAGGGACTTAGAATAATAAAATAAAATAAAATTTATCATCGTTGTCTTTATTAAAATGAACTTAGATATGAAATAACTGTATTTTAAAAATAAAAAGATAAAACCGACTTCAAAATTGTACGTTACATAATTAAAAATTAAAACTCCCTATCTCCAAAGCCACTGAACCGATTTTGATGAAACTTGCACTGTTCCCTAAGATGAACAATACCTAGTATAAGAAAAAAAGAATTACTGAAATCGGAATGGCACTTCCAGAGATATCCAAACACAAACATAAAACATACATACATACGCGTCGAATTAATAATCTCCTTTTTTGAAATCGGTTAAAAAATATCCTAAATGTTAAAAGTAAAAACATAAAATTGCCCGATACATCCTTACATCCATACATTTTTACAATCTTGCCAATTTGTAATTTCTTTGTATATTTAACGAAATGCCACTAGATCAACTGATATGATAAAACAATTCACCGATATGGTAAAATTATCAACCGATATGATAAATCAATCCACCGATGTGACAAAACTGTGCGTTGGTCATAATTCCAAACACCGACATTAGATTTAAGACACCGATTGGTTTTTTCTTATAATTTCGGTGTAAATTATTATATCGGTGGTTAAAATGACCACCGATCACACCGATATGAGGGCAGCGACGTGAGAAAAAACTCACTTTTTAGGAAATTATAAAAAATGCATTATTTCTAAGATAAATTTGGTTACAGATAATGAAACTTAATCATTTACTACATTCATTAGAATCAAACAGCAATTTTAAAACTATTCATTACATTAAAAAATTTAATCACCGATATTATAAAATTATTGTCCGAGAGCATTTTACTGGCATACTTATGTTGTTGGCGGGAATATGCAGTGCGTTGACACAAGTCTGTCTTGACTGCGTGGAAGCACACACTAAGGAGTAAATTAAAATTGGGGCAAGGAGACTGTCCGACTCGTAGATGAAAAGTAATGCTTAAATTACTTTTATCCAGCGATATGAGAAAAATTCTCAGGACAAGTACATTTGTGCCTCTAAGTAACTATAATCGTTAATTATATAATTAAATATGGTATATAATAATAGATAAACTAATATTCCATGAAATAATATAAGTTATAGTCTTAACTTATACATATTTGTTAGTATACAAGCGTTTTTGTTTGTAAAAAAAGTAGAGGGACGGCACCGATTTAATAAAAATAGATCGTTAAATTATTTATTTCTACCTTTGTAATAGTCCTAGGCATATTATATTTTTGCCACAATCTTATAGCTACCCATTGAATACTAAAACAATAAATTTACAATAATATTTCCTTTTTTTAAAAGTAATTTCAACGAAGACAAAAAAAAAAGCCATTTGGGAAATTCACCCTTATAATATATTGTTAATGTGATCTACCTCTCACTTGCACGTAGGTGCATTATAAGCATATTATAAGCCAAGAGCCAGTGACAGCCAGAATTTCATTATTTTATAAAAGCTGAACGTTTTCCTCTATTATCTTAATATATATAAATCTCGTGTCACAATGTTTGTCCTCAATGGACTCCTAAACCACTTAACCGATTATAATAAAATTCGCACACCATGTGCAGTTCGATCCAACTTGAGAGATAGGATAGTTTAAATCTCAAATTATAGTCGCAATTTTATTTTATTGCAAATTATTTGTCTATAAAGAGCGACCATTGTTTATGCGACGCGGGTCACGGGATAGCGATGGACGTTGCCATGGTGACATACTTATATTTTAGTCACTAATTCAATAAAATAATACGGGCGATATACTTAATATAATATGGCAAAGAAACGTTTGCCGGGACAGCTGGTGTTACTATAGAGGTGAAAACTACCAGCAACCATGGAGTTTCGGTCGTGGTTACTTTAGGAGTTATCCAGTTCTAAAAATCCACCTGACTTACGATAAAGCGTTAGGCTCAATTTTTTATCTTATTTTCTTCAGAGTAGTGGTAGGAATCTCTTCTTCCACAGCCGGACATTTTTGACAGTTGCTTCCCACTGCTAGACCAGCTTAAAGTTTAATACTTTTAGAAAATCTATGGGTATTTCATGACTACATAAGTAGACCTGAAAAAATGTTTAAGAAAGATTCCGTTGCCGTAACACAAATGATGAACATGATCCGTAGTTGCTTACCTATTTATAAAAAAAACAATTTAGGATTATAGATAGTCCGTACAATAGATATTGCACTGATATCGAAAAGTTTTGATATTGTCTCACATCTTGAGGTATCGGCACAACGTAAGCCGCGGGAGCGTTGAAATATGGCCCGGGAATTACCGCCGGTCTTGACAGATCGTCGGGGGATCCCTTCGCCATAGATTAAAAACTTGTGCGTATTGAAAGTTTTTTTATCTGTGTCTCTTTTTAAAAAGTCGATATTGAAAGGATGTTGCCTCTTACTAATTTATGCGCTAAAGCTTATTAATAATACTTATTAATTACTAAACGGACTAAACGAATCTTTCCTTTCACCTTTAAGGACATGCAATTCTTGACCCCATTTTTAACCGGCTTCCAAAAAAGAGGAGGTTCTATGTTCGGCTGTATATACACTATTGTTGTCACCTATTATAATACCGTTTCATTTAGTGCTATAGCACCACCATATTTTGCTATCTGAACGGGAGCTGGTATTCATGAGCGAGACCAATAAATCGCATATTGGACGCGTATATCACGAGGTTTTTTTGCCCGTCAACGCGATTAACGATTGTGTACGAAAGGTTTTTGCAACTAGACGCAAATAACTCATCTATCACGTACAAAATGTAGAGCTTAGTTGGTAAATTGTTAAAATACTTCAAAATGATCTAGATATTATGTATGCTTAAGGCTAGGGGAGTAGCGTGAGGTTTCTAGAATTTAGTTTCAGATAAATAGTTAAACGATAGTGTCAAAAATAATCAAGAATAACACATATTGTTTGAACTTTGAATGTGAGTCTGAGTAGTAGTGTGAGGTATCGATTTAATTTTTATCGGCTTTATTACATTTTGAAACCGTCATCTCTGTCGATACCAAAATTATAAAGCTGTCCTTTTATCGGGTATGTCTTTAGAGTTTAGGCAATTGAACATTACTCTGCAACTAAAATTTGTGGAAAATGTGAAATAAACAGTTAGACAAAGTATCTTTCGTTTAAAACGATGTAGAAATTCGTTATCAAAAAGTATGAGATTTGACATTAGTCTTGGTCTGTGAAATGTCATTTAGCGATGACTTATGTCAAACCGCATACATTTCGATAACGAATTTCGTCATCGTTTTTAACGAAAGATACTTTGTCTAAGGGGCCAGGGAATTTATTCATCTTTATTATTATGTGTGACGTGTGTACGCGGACGAAATCAAGAGTAAAATATGTAATAAATTTATATAGGGCCTATATTATAGGCCACGGTCTATCCTCAGAAAAAAAGCCTGCTCTATGTAGTAACATAGAGTAGGCTTTTTTCTGAGGATAGCTCTAACTGTAAGCTAGTTATACAATATACATAGTTGCAACAGCGTACTAAGCAGTGCCTCTCAAGGTCTACATACTTTAGAAATAGACAACAAATAATTGACAATGAAATCTATAAGTGTATGCATATTTGTCAGCCTGATAAAGAGAAAAAAAGGTAACAAACCGATTTAAAATTCACATAGAATCGAATTCTACCCTCGTTAACATTTCACCGGTTATCAGCTATCATTATTGTATGAATAATTATTCCCTACAGGTCACAAAGTGGTCCCGCCGCTCTCACGGTCATTTGTCTTACATAATTTCGTTTATCTCAGTGTTGTTCAACGTTTTTTTTTATGATGCGACCCCCCTAGTCATAATCATTTATTTATTGCGAATTTAGGTTACACAGATGTTAATTATTTACAATAATTGAGTTCCTATAAATTCCGCCAGAGCATGCAATATTAGGTACACTATTCCTACATAATATCAACTTACTGGACATAATTATACAAGTCTTATTAATTAAATAAACATAACTTAATACAAACAAATAAAATGTTAAGATTTAATACATTAAAATATTTGCATATGCCAAAAAAAAAAAAACAAACAAATCAGTAATAGCAATACAATTCATTAAACAGTATAAATTATTAAATTAACAATGTGGACTAAAACAATGTTGAATATTAATTCATTTTGTTTAATAAAATATACCTAATAAATGAATTCATATAAAATTTTATATATAAAATTTATGTAAATACAAATAACTATTTCAATCAAACAATTTAAATAATTTTTAATATATCAATGTTAAAATCACCAGCTATCACAATATTACTTACTTTGAGCGACGAAGAAAAAGTTAAGATTGAATTTAATTTAGTAAAAAATGTATTTAAGTTATTAAGCTTAGGAATCCTATAGACACATACAATCAAAATGTTATAAGAAATCAATTTGACAGCACAACATTCAAATACATTCGATAAAGACATTTCACGAATTTCCCTAATTTCTTGCCATTCAATATTATTTTTTACCAATATACAAGTTCCTCCTCTTTTACTGTTCGTTCTACTGTAACTTGTAGCTAAAGTATAATTATGTAGGTCCAAATATTTCTCCTGTCCTAGTTCCATAAAATGTTCACTGATGCATAATACGTCAATATTTATATTTTTACTCGAAAGGTCTACAAGATTAATTGACAGCTTTAAGTATACCGGCGACGTTTTGATGAAGTATGCTTAAGCTTTTATTTTCGAAAAAAAGAGGGCATCATCGTCGTTCGACGATACTGCAAGATGTTCTTCTGAAGTCTGATTTTCTATAATATAGTTAAGAATATCGTCAATCAACTCTTGAATGTTTGTAAAAATTATTCTCATACCATAGTTATTGATTGAGCCGGAGCGTCTTTTAAACATACCGTAATTATACATCAAATTTTTGTTAGAGTCTAGAATATAGGCATGCTCATGGTTTGAGATATCTAGGTAAAGTAAGTTATTAAAGTTTTCGACCCTCCAGTTAAACATATTAGTATTATATCCAATTTTGTACGTAGGAAGGCATATAATTATATTTGTGTGTTGATTTTCTTGAAGAACTTGTCTTATATATTTTATAATGCTAAAGTAGTCATTTGTTGTCTTGAAATCTTCATCTCCAATCAATATTGTACAGAAATCATTTGACGTAAAATCAACTAGTTTTGTTTGGAGTCCCAATATTAACTCATTTGTGTTAACATTTGGTTTTATGTAATGGCAAATGTTAGAGCAATCCTTTAAATTGTCTTGAGCGATTGAGAGAATTCTATTTATTTTATTAGTGCTCACTATATATATCTTTTTCTGTAATGGTTGTTTAAGGGTTTTTATAATATTTTTGTCAGGGTTGCCAGCTATCTTGCTAGTTTGATTTTCATGAGATATGTCTTTTACTGGAGATTTTGAACCATTGTCAGTCTTTTTATTATTATTAATCATGTAATAGATGAAGAACTCAATTCCGTAGCGCCAAAATTCCTTTATCGCGCGGAAACCGTACATTTTTTTTGGTATTCTAGTCGTTTCCCGGGACTCAAAGTATCTATATACCAATTTTTATCTTAATCAATATCTGTTCAGTGGTTTGGGCGCGAAGTGGTACAGAGAACAGACATATTTTCCCTTTTATAATGTAAGTAGGGAATTAAAAAAATATAGTTCTGAACCATTACACAACATTTACAACATATTTTCAAAAATAACTTATCGTTTACACACAAGTATCGAAATAAATAATTGTTATTAATACAATCTTTGTTTTAGTTATGTAAGCCATACAAGTTGCAATGAACCCCAAACTAGGCAGTAGTAGAGTATGGATGTATGTTTATGAACAAATCCTCCTGTTAAAATTCTTCTACTTAAGACGCTGACAACTGCCAATAACCATGATCTCGCATCACCCTCGCACCTATGTCGATTTTCATGCCAGAGAGACAGAGATGTGAAGTGTTCACGTTCACGCGTGGATACATTTTTCGTTTGTTAGAGGAAAAAATAAATATTATGGGAAATCTAGATGTCAGAACCGAAAATTAAATCCGGCAATCTTTGGATTTTTGTAAAAGGTATCAAATAAACAAATTTTTAAAGCATAAATTGTATTATTACTTTAGTTAGAACTGTTTAAAGTTCCTGAAAGATGTGACTTTGGTATTTTTTTTCATCCAGTAGGAGTACATTATTTAATTATTTAAATTTGACAAGCTTTTCCAAATATAATCAAAAATCATATATTTTTTTTGTGCCAATCAATGAAATACATAAGTCTAGAAAACTGCACAAAGATGTCGAATTGGCAGTTCTTCATCTTAATTTATAATTTTTTTATGTTACTAGAATAGTTCTAGCTTCGCGACCGCTTCCGGACTCGCATGTTGAAAAACACTAGTTTATCTTATATATGCGTGGCGACGGCTGGATTGTAAATTTTAAATTTATTTTAGTCATTGGAAAATTGTGAAGGCTCTCGAATAATGGCGTTAATAAGAAATATGGCGGGGAAATAAAAAAATATTGCTCGACCCGTCAGCGCATTGTTTATTGCTGTTAATAACGTGCAACACGGCCTTACGAGTTTATAAAGATTTTGTTATTATAAAGCTACTTTGAGAGGTTTTATGTTCAAATATAAGTTTTTAAATCTATTTATCTATTGTATCTTAGATATAAAAAAATGAATTTATTATTTTGTTAGTCTTGTTAAAACGCGAGAATGGGACCGATTTGGCTAAGTTTAGTTTTGAAATATTCGAGGATGTACAGGGAAGGTTTTTCTTAAGAAGAAAGTGACATAACATTTTAAACTTTAGCGTTGCATTACAATTAAAACTTATTAATCGGGACTTAACGCGACTTATTTACATAGTCAGTGGCTCAGTGTCCTCGTGACCACGGCCGTTGCAACACGGCCGAAACGTCGAGAAGAAGCATGTACTCGTAGTAGCATTACTATGTAAATAAGTCGCGTTAAGTCCCCATTAATAAGTTTTAGGAAAGTGACATGCTTACCGGGTCATCTAGTAAAATATATACCCAATAAGATGTCTTTGTTTCAACGAAAAGCACGTCATGTTTGCGAAAGCATTGTATGTTTTTGAAAAATCATTAAAGATTCAGTTGTGGTGTTCAGTTTGGTAGTGTGCGCTTCAATTCTACATCGCCCTATCGAAGCCTTCTAAATTCAAAATCAAATGTTTGTCCTGAAAGATGAACGAAGCGAAATGCTTGACATACCGCATCCAATCAAACCAAAAAACTTGGCATTCCAATTACGCCACTAGCATTACATCTTTCTAAGCTCCAATTCACAAATTTGCAATTTAACCTATCAACCCCCATAAGGACACCGGCGACCGCGACAACAATAGAATAACAATAGATTTCCAAGAATCCGCGATCGAAGGATTAAATCTTCGCTCCAAGAATACAACCTAGAAAATAAAACACACACTACCCACAATCTATGTTAACAAAATATTGATAGCCAAGAATATTAAAATATCACTTTAATCGGGAGATGAAGCGATAAAAAGCGGGAATTAATAACCGCGCCATAAAACAATGATGGCGGCCGATTTTTTAATATTGGCGCGAATTCAGATGATATGATTAAACGGCGGTGGGTTTCACTTGCCAAGCCCGCTGCCAAATCTGCCCTCCATCCATCAGATGGAGATAGGTTTGCTCATCTGCCCGTAACTTATTATACAAACTTTCTCATTGAAAAATTTTATAGCTCTCAGATTTGTGGTAGTGATTTGTTTAGAGTCGGAAGGAGTTTTGTTTCCAGTTTGATATAATATAAACTATCCCATAAAACATAGGATAATTTTATTATCGTTGCGCATAATATAGGTACGAAACAACGGTTCAGAGGGTTAAAAAGAGTGAAGAAGTAGCAAACAATTTGTTATGGTTTTTCAACCCTGGCCAATTTAACACATGCACTTAATTTATCTAATCTAATATATATAAATCTCCTGTCACGATGTTTGTCCGCGATGGGTTCCTAAACTACTTAACCGATTTTAATGTTTTTTGTTTTTTAATGTGTGGCTTTTTCCAACTTGAGAGATAGAATAGCTTAGATCTTTAATTATAGTCGCAATTTTATTTTATTGCAAATTTTTTGTCTATAAAGAGCGACCATTGTTTATGCGACGCGGGTCACGGGATAGCGATGGACGTTGTCATGGTGATATACTTATATTTTAGTCACTAATTCAATAAAATAAAACGGGCGATATACTTAATATAATATGGCAAAGAAACGTTTGCCGGGACAGCTAGTAAGATTATAAATGTAAACTTTGAAATATAAAAAGTAAACGCATAATGTAAATGAACATAAAGTATTTATGTTGTAAAAACAATTTTTCCTTGAAATGAAAACAAAAGGCCAGCGTCTCTCAAAATATATTAAATAGTTAAACACCTCAGAGCATTCCTTTGAGTCGAAAGGAATTTGTCACTTCATAATAAAATATATTTATTCCCTCGGAGCTGTTGACAGAGGACGAGCTCTACCATGTTTAAAAGACGATTAAACGTCTGTTACTTTTGTCGACATTTGTATCGTCGTTAAGTTCAAAAGGTTTCGGACGTGATCGGAAAAACAATCTTGTTTGTTACCGCGATAATGTAAGTTTAAATATTTTGTACTAAGTGTTATTTATTCGCTACGAATAATTCAAAGGGATAGTTTCTTAATAAAACATGATTGTGTCATGCAGCAGATTAGAATTTAAGGAAAAAACTGATTAAAATTTAATTGTTTTCGTTCGCTGACTAAGCCACGATAATTGATGTAAGTTTTTTTTATGAAATGAGAGGCAAACGAGCAAACGGGTCACCTGATGGAAAGCAACTTCTGTCGCCCATGGACACTCGCAGCATCAGAAGAGCTGCAAGTGCGTTGCCGGCCTTTTAAGAGGGAATAGGGTAATAGGGGAGGGCAGGGAAGGGAAGGGAAGGGAATAGGGGAGGGTAGGGATGGGAAGGGAAGGGAATAGGGTAGGAGATTGGGCCTCCGGTAAACTCACTCACTCGGCGAAACACAGTGCAAACGCTGTTTCACGCCGGTTTTCTGTGAGAACGTGGTATTTCTCCGGTCGAGCCGGCCCATTCGTGCCAAAGCATGGCTCTCCCACGTAAGAATATATATTATGTCTCTAATACATAATACATAATCTATACTAATATTATAATTGGGAAGAGTTTATTTTTTTGTTTGAACGCGCTAATCTCAGGAAGTACTGGTCCGATTTGATAAAATATTTTACTGTTAGATAGCCCATTTATCGAGGAAGGCTATAGGCTATTTTATCGCGCTAAGACTAATAGTAGCGAAGAAATAGAGGAAAATGTGGAAGAAACAGGGGGAAATTATTCGAAAGGGCTTATTTGAACGCGCTTATCTTAGGAACTACTGGTTTGATTTGAAAAATTCTTTCAGTATTAGATAGCCCATTGATTGAGAAAGGCTATAGGGTATATTTTATCACGCTAAGACTAATAGGAACGAAGAAATAGAGGAAAATGTGGAAAAAACGGGGGAAATTATATGAAAGGGCTTATTCGAACGCGCTAATCTCAGGCACTACTGGTCCAATTTGAAAAATTCTTTCAGTGTCAGATAGCCCATTTATCAAGGAAGGCTATAGGCTATATTTTATTACGCTAAAACTAATTGTAGTGAATAAATAGAGACAAAATATATAAAAACGGGGGAAATTATATGAAATTGCTTATTACCTTAGAACTACTGGAGCAATTTTTATGTTATTTGGCAAACATGAAGAATAGACCACGTGAAGGGACATAAGCTATTTTTTGCGGAAAAATGTACGGTTGCGTGAAATTCCTAAATTACGCAAGCGAAGCCGCACGGAACATCTATATATAATAAAATCGTAGGAAAGTAAATTCTGTACATTGAATATTTTTGTACAATAAATAATGCTTGGGATGTGATCTACTATGCTAACGCGAACGAAGTCGCGGGCAACAGCTAGTAAAATATGTCTTTTAAAAGAAAGGTATTACCAATTACGCCACAGTAGCAGTTGTAATAATATTCAGTTGGATTGTAACAAACACAACTATAACTGTACTACTATCAGAGCTGTTTTGGAGTAATCCCGTCGCCATAGTAATAATTACGAAGCCTGTCTTTTGTTACTAATGCATTTATTTATTTAGGTGCGTCATCAATATAAACATTAAACACATAGAATTTAATAAACTTAATTTAATATAAATAAGATTTTACATCAACTTATAGATACACTATACCAGGGGTCACCAAATGGCGGACCGCGGTCCGCATCCGGACCGCCGACTCATTGTGTGCGGACCAAGCATTCTCGACTCTCGACTAACTGATGGGTGATGAACATCTCCAGGATTATGAATAACTTACACCAATTTCACTCTAAACATCAGAGAGATTATTAGCTACAAAAATTGTCACTTTTCTCATTGATTAAATACCTTTGTAATTTCTGTAATTACCTTTGTTCATTAAATATATTTTTTGGGGTTCCGTACCTAAAAGGTAAATGTCTATCCGACTGTCTGTCTGTCTCCAGGCTGTATCTCAAGAACCGCTATAGCTAGACTTCTGAAATTTTCACAGATTTTGTATTTCAGTTGCCGCTATAACATTTTTTTCCTAATTTCTCTCCATAACGGCACGAAACCCTTCGTGTGCGAGTTCGACTCGCACTTGGCCGATTTTTTTAATGTACGGACCGCGAAGGTCGTTTAATTTCTTAAAATGGACCGCGAGCGAAACTAATTGGTGACCCCTGCACTATACAGTGCACAACATTATGGAAAAAATTAAACAAATCAAAAGTTATTAATAAATTTTGTTACAAATATAATAAGAAGATAATATAAGAATTATTTTAAAAATTAACTGTTCTAATCTGTTTTTGCAGGCCAAAAAGCGGCTCCATGCTGCTATACAGTCGGAAGAAGGTACGGTACCGGCGGGACGGGTACTGCTGGAAGAAGCGGAAAGACGGGAAGACCACGCGAGAAGACCACATGAAGCTGAAGGTGCAGGGGACTGAGGTTGGTCTTTTATTTATTTATTTAGCTTATCTTTTATTGCGGTGCTTGAGCGCGGTGATTGAATCAAGAAATTTCGTAACAACAAAAACCTAACACCCCCCACTCCTCAGTGTAGCCCGTACCAGACTTCGGTACAGTGTTTGTGTGCATGCGACTAGACGTATGCGAATTATAATGGCATTTTGACGTGGGAGAGCCATGATTCGGCACGAATGGGGCGGCTCGACCGGAGAAATACCACGTCCTCACAGAAAACCGGCGTGAAACAGCGCTTGCGCTGTGTTTCGTCGAGTGAGTGAGTTTACCGGAGGCCCAATCCCCTACCCCTTTCCCTTCCCTACCCTTCCCTATTTCCTTCCCTACCCTCCCCTATTACCCCTTAAAAGGCCGGCAACGCACCTGCAGCTCTTCTGATGCTGCGAGTGTCCATGGGCGATGGAAGTTGCTTTCCATCAGGTGACCCGTTTGCTCGTTTGCCCCCTTATTGCATAAAAAAAAATCAGTTCTTAAAAAATGCTATGCAATAGTTTTACCACGGCAGTCCCCGAGTGCCACCCTTTTTTATTTATTTAAAACATTTCATGCAAATATTTACAAAGACTAGATTCTCTACTAGCCAAGGTAGAACAGACGCATTCTAATGTTGCGAGAATGTCGCTTGGGCAATTATACTGACATTTCAAAAATTTCAGAAGTCTATTCGCGTTCTTGAGTTACAGCCTGGAGACAGACGGACAGACGGACAGATATCGACGTCTTAGTAATAGGGTCCCGTTTTTACCCTTTGGGTACGGAACTCACAGTATATGAAGAGCGGTTACTTCGCTCAAAAAATACTGTAAAAATTATCCACAAAGGATGCAAAGGCCTGAAGGAGGCTACATATATTACAGAATTATCATGCTAAATAAGAAGACACAAGAACTGATTACCAAAAATACACGAAAACGAAAATTAACCAAAAAAAAAAAAACTCTTCGTACAAACGGCTTTTTCTGATCGGTTTCACAATATTAATCTGGGGGCACGGCAGTGCCCCAGCCAAGCTTTACCATACTTTTCTCAAAGCGGTTCGCGGCTATTTCACACCCCCTTTATCTTCGATGTTAGCAAAGCTAGGGATTTCAAATTTTGGTCACTAGGAGCAAGTATTAAAACTAGCTTAACCTCCAAATTACATGAAATTTCGATAAATAGTTTAATAGTTACGGATGGTCAAAGTTACTACATTTTGTCACTCACTGACATATAGATCATCAAAATTCTAAGGTACTTCTAGCAGACTTAGAACCTTGAAATTTGGTACCCGAATAGGTATTTATTCACAATGAAAGGAAAAATTATGAAACCGGCCAAGTGCGAGTCGGACTGGCGTACATAGGGTTCCGTACCATAAATTTGTATGGGAGCCCCCCTTTAATAATAAATTTATTAATTTTTATTATTAATTATTAAAGTTAACATAAAATTGAGGGTTTTCTCGAAATATTTAAAAACCTTAGTCTTACCATTATGGACATAGGGCAGAAATAGGGAAAAAAATCGTAATTGTTGTATGAGTATACCCTTTGATAATTTATTTTATTTTTATTAGACTATTAGCTTTTATAACGACACCAGAAATACATAATTTGTGAAAATCGCAACTATCTAGCTATTCCGGTTCTCGAGATCCAGCCTAGTGACATACGGATGTACGACGGACAGACAGCGAATACTTATTAATAATACTTATTTTCATCCTTTGGGCAGGGAAACCTAAAAACTGAAATTGAAAAAAATAGTATAATACTTTAAGTATTAAATAAGATAAAATAATTTTATGTTTGTAACTTTGCAAGAACAGTATAAGTTTCGACTGCTTATTTGTTTGACGTACTTTAAGTTAGTAAGCTTTAAGTTAGTAGGCTTTAAGTTAGTTATGAACTTAATGAAATGGTATTAATTAAATAAAAAATAATATTAACAACGTTAGTAATGAAACAATAATTAAATTCGATTTAAATATTATAAATGTAATCACTAATCAGTACTGAGGTTATACTCCTTACTTGCTCGATATAATATGGGAGTTTTAGTTATCGCATGAAATAAGGTGTGCTCCTTTCTGCGAAGAACGTCAAGACGCTTACAACAGTGCTGCTATGTATTCAACGGTAATGCTAAAAATGATCACCTTCAAGTATTAGCTTAAGAGTCAATTACATATTATGAACTCAGAACTCAGAACTATTTACGTTACGTTATCCACCTATAGAACTAACGAAGCCTCAAAGAAAAAATATAAAGGAGATAGGAAATGGGTGCTAAGTTAAGTACAGAAAAATTATATAACGTGACCTGAAAAGAAAAGAAAAAAAACCTTCAAAAACGAAATGAAATCCCACCAAAACATGAAATGTAAAAGAAGCCAAGCAAAATATTGCATAGCTATTCATTTCAATACTTCTGTAGTAAAAAGTTTTCACATTCAAGCCAAGCCTTCAACTTATTTTGTAATTTAAATCAACATTCAGTAAATTTATCAATAGATTTTTTTATTTTATAATAATTATTATAGTGGCTTGGCAATGAGAAATATAAAACTGCATATTGGGAGGAGTTCATACTTACACAGACGGCAAGCGTAAAGTATTTTAATATGTAACGACGCATGTGGCTGATAGTACCCAATAAATCCAATTAGTAGCTGATTATTTCTCTAGTGCTTATTGCCAAGCCACTATAATAATTATAAAATGAAGAAATCTATTGATACCTTTACTGAATGTTGATTTAAATTACAAAATAAGTTGAAGGCTTGGCTTGAATGTGAAAACTTTTTACGACAGAAGTATTGAATTGAATAGCTATGCAATATTTTGCTTGGCTCCTTTTACATTTCATGTTTTTGTGGGATGGTCTTTTACCAAATGAAAGCGATTAGAAAAAAAACATTTTTTTTCTTTTGGTCTCGTGTGGTCTTTCACCAAACGAAATCAAAAGTACCCTTTAATGACTACGCCCTTACAATTTTGTTCCTTTAGCCCTTTTTGTAGGGCCAAATTGAAATCTGGCGCGTGGCCAAACTTTTAGGACAACCTCGCGCGGTCCTTCATTCCCACTGACCTTAGCTAGACAAAAGGAACACTAATCCATACTTACATACTAATATTATAAATACGAAAGTGTGACTGTTTGTCTGTCCGTCTGTCTATCTATCTGTCTGTTACCTCTTCATGCCCAAACCGCTGGACCGATTTTACTGAAATTTGGTATGAAGATGCTTTGAGTCCCGAGAAAGGACATAGGATACTTTTTATCCCGGATATGTGTACGGTTCTTGCGCGATAAACGTATTTTGGTGCAACGGAGTTTCGGGCATCATCTAGTAATTTTATAATTGCAAACATATAACAAAAGAAAAAATACAAAACAAGAAGAGCCTGGCAACTTTTGTGGATATGCAGGGAAATTTTCGCATCAGAACCCCGAAATCCGGTCATCGGGACTTCTAATTAAAGAAGTTCGTTGGATATTTTTCTTTTTTGTTTACTTTCTAACGTTGGTTACACTTGTGAGATGAGGTTCTAAGTGTATAAGCACACTAGGCCGCAAAAACGCGGCGGAAGTTCGGCATGATTACGCTTGCAATGCGCTACGTAATACGCATATAATATCACGCGACGTAATTTCGGCATGATGTGTCATCAGCAATTTAAAATACATTGCAGGCGTAATCATACCGAACCGAACTTCGGCCGCGTTTTTTCGGCATAGTGTGTTCACTGTTCAGACACTTTTAAAAAAATCTTTTTCTTCTAAAAAAAATAACAAATGATTGCAGTGTCATTGAAACTAAACTGAAACTAAACTTTGCATGTTTAATCCTAAACAGTATTTTCGCATTTTGCGGTGATACAAGTATTTTTGAAAGTTTATGTACTCAATACTAGATTCCTAATTACAAAATAAGTTTCATTTTAATATTTTATTTACTTAACACTAGATGACACTATACCGTTACGCCGAATATAGTTTTGCATCGAAACCGTAATTTTTTCGGTGGAAAACTGTCCTAAGCCCTTCTCGTCTCTATTAGTATCTTCATACTTATTATTAGATTCAGACGTTTAAGTTTGAACAGATATTACGGACGGACAGACGGATTTATGATATTAGTTGCCCAATTGCGGGTACACAGGAGACAGAGTGTAGAAGATTATTATTATTTACACCAGTGTTTTTCAATCTTTTTTATCGTATGAAAAATATTTCTTGGCGCTTGCTTTTTATCAAGTACCTAGTCCAGTAGGTAGTTGATTCATAAGCAGATGGAAGACCTACGTAATTTGGTCGCGTTATTTCAAACCCAAACGACAGATCACGACTTACATTGAATTTACATAATTCAACAAAATGACGTTGGTTCGTCAACTGCCTCGAATCAATTTCTTCGATACTACATACTATGTACCTATGTTTATGAAATCTTTTAAATCTTTATTGTTTTTTGCTCAAATATTTACCCCTCACGACCCTTATAGGATTCGCGACCCCCATTGGGTGGCGACCCGCTGTTTGACACTAATAATATCATGTTTTCCCAGCCGGGAACATAGGTAGCGCTGAATGTCGGCTACATTGCGCTATCACTTACACGATCCTCAAGAATAAGTTCATTCTGAGATGTGGTCTCATCATAACTCTTTTTTTTCAAGCACATAAGCTATAAAACAAGCTATTGCTATTTTTGGGACGGTTTCTTGTTCTGAGAATCCGTTGTTAAATTAGTCAAGAATCAAGATAGCGATCAATCGTTTCGATACAACGCGTCTAGTTTTTATTATTTGTAGATCGCATCCATATCCATGTCGCAGTCATATGGTTTGATCTGCACTACTAGCGCATCTATAGAATGACACCATTCAATTGAATGACTAAAGGACAACTCGTCAAGACGTTGACTATGACGTTTAACGTTTTGACTAAAAGTGAAGTCGTTAAATGGGATGCTATAATTTTAAGTAGCCGTTGACGGGGTAGTAATAGGTAAATCCACGATGTCATATTATTTTTAACCCCCGCCAAAAAAGAGGGGTGTTATAAGTTTGACGTGTCTGTCTGTCTGTCTGTTTGTCTGTGTGTGTATCTGTCCGTGGCATTGTAGCATCCAAACGGGATTGAAGAGATTTCGTGTTTGGGCTCATTTTAATTGCGACAACCAGTAAGAAGTAGACAAACAGTAAATATTTACACGCTGCTGCTGCAGCATCACCTTGATTCTATAGGAACCGAGCTTCGTATGAACCCAAAGTGGAGGTTTCATATTTGGGCTCATATTAACAGCCTCATCGAAAAGGATATTGATAGATGGTAATCATTGGAATACTTATGATTCTGTTGATAGGAATTATTCTGCACTATAACCAACACAAGTTTAAAAAGTATGAAATAAAATTAAATTAAGAAATTAGAAAAAAAAAACCCCGCCAAACAACTTTAAAAAGTAATGAAATAATATTTACTGCCTTTAATTTCAAATAGTTCCTAACTTGTGTAAAGCAATATTTTAGTCCATAATTGTTGTCAAGGTGTGTCGGGTTGTCAAGGTGTACCGCTAATGTAGATGTTTGATTTAATTTCACAATCAATTCACAGCGAACTGAATCGAGATTGTCAGCGACTTGGCAGTTGTATGTTTTTGTTTACTTGGCGGTCCCCCGACACACCTTGACAACAATTATGGACTAAAATATTACTTTACACAAGTTAGGAATTATTTGAACTTAAAGGCAGTAAATATTATTTCATTACTTTTTAAAGTTGTTTGGCTAGTTTTTTTTAAATTTCTTAATTTAATTTTATTACAAGTAAATCACTTTAAAGAAAATTTAGTCGACAAAATATAAACACAGTGCTATCAGCTGCGCGATCTATTTGACGCCATATTTGTTTTAGTGACTAGTAGCGGCGCAGTGGGAAAAAAGTGAAATACGTTCAATTACATGACTGATTTCATGTCCGCTATGTCTAAAGAGCTATGTTACAAATCGCTAACTAGTTGGACGTTGAGATAAGATCGTTCAATCGACGGTCGGCCGAGTCATTCAATTGAATGCTGTCATTCAATGAATACGCAAGTCATTCAATCGAAACGCAGATTGAATCAGATGACTGCGACATCCATACTTCCATTCTAATCCCACCAAAACATGAAATGTAAAAGGAGCCAAGCAAAATATTGCATAGCCATTCAATACTTCTGCCGTAAAAAAATTTCAGATCACATTCAAGTTAAGCCTTCAACTTATTTTGTAATTTAAATCAATATTTTATAATTATTATAGTGGCTTGGCAATGAGCACTAGAGAAATAATCAGCTACTAATTGGATTTATCAGCTACATGCGTTGTTACACATTAAAACATTTTACGCTTGCCGTCTGTGTAAGTAAGATTTAAATGTCCGTATGGCTGCCCAAGCGCATACGGCATTCTCGCAACATAGTCGGCCAAGTCCAGAGGAAAGTGCGGGCTTCCTCACGATGTTTTCCTTCACCGTATGAGTATGTACTTGATATCAGAAAATTGGTATAAAATGTCTCATTGGTACACGCCTCCACCCGGGATCGAACCTGCACCCAATAGGAGTACGAACCAAAGGTCTACCCACTAGGCCACGGACGCTCGATGATCGTTATATCGTAAATATAACGATACTAGTATCGTTATATTTACGCTTACTTGGCATCTGCAAACCACTCAAGCTATCCAAACGGCGTAGGGTCAACAGAATTCACAAACATTCAATGAATAAGCGAATGAGTCTGTCCGTCACAGAACCACTAATTGGTCGCGGTTTTTACATTTCATTCATTATCACTGATAACTGTCATATACCAATAATGGCGATTATGGAAGTTTATGATGTAAGCATATTTAGTTTAATAATGTTCTATAGGTTGTTTATTTTTAATTTTGATTGTACCTTACAAGTTGATTATTATTATTTATAAAATGGTAAGACGGAATTTTGTTAAAATATATACAAGGTGTAACAAAACTAAGTGATAAGTGATAAGATAACACTTTAGGGAGTGTATGTGTTACTTGTAGAGAGTTCACTGTAAAAGTAGCAAAGCTGAAAGAGTAACTTTTCATTTTTGTATTAAGTATGCCCTTACCAAAATATATTAATAGCTGTCAGTTTTCCGAAGAAATAAAAGCAAAACCAAAAGGGCCCTGAAACTAAACCAACTAACCCGGAATATGAAATGTTTTCATAAAAATACCAATACACTTAAATGAACAATATAAACTGAGTGATGTAGGTCAAAATTGCGAACAAAAACATTCATTCATTCATAACATAAAAGAAAATTGTTCCGGTCTCTTAACAGCTCACAATGAAAGAACTGAACATTACAATAACTCTTAAACGGTGTTTAAGTCCAATATAGTGTTGACTGTTGTTTGCAGGGTTAAAGTATACTCATGAAGTTAGGGTTAGCTAACACTGAGACGACATATTAAGATACAGCTACGTACAGTAAAACTCTAGAACGAACTGTCGCCACCAGTATTTCCGGACTAGTACGACATGCAAAACTTTAAGAGAGAAAAGGCTGCCAACGCACCTGCAACTCTTCTGATGTTGCGAGTTTCCATTCCATCAGGTGACCCGCTTGCTCCCTAATTTTATAAAAAAAAAAACAAAACAAACGAAAATAAATTACATCAACCTCAGTACTTCAGTTTCGTAGATCGCTACGCCGTAGCACGTCTACGAACTTGTCTACGACGTAGCAATCCGCTACGGAACAATTTTGTAACAATGTGAATTTAATTGTGAATTCAACATAATATTTACTTTTTGGCAGTGAACTTTAGTAGTTTTGTTATTCGTAGCTTTTTGGTATATTATGTGTCAATTACAACACAACCTGCAAAACTTCAAGAAGAGAGCGTATTCCCTTATAAAAGACCGCGCATGCACCTACAACTCTTCTGATGTTGCGAGCATCCATGGGCGACGGTAGTTGCTTTCCATCAAGTGACCCGCTTGCTCGTTTGCTCCCTAATTCTATAAAAATACCTGTCACTTAAAAATCTAACTGATACAGCACATTTTGAGAATATGATTATGAAAAAAAAACTGTATAATATAAAACAAGATGACGGCCGCAATTCTGTAGCGCCAAAATTCGTCGCGGTTCGCGTAGTTTTGGTCGTGAAAGACAGACACACTTCCACATATTTTTTACTAGATGACGCCCGCAACTCCGTTGCGCCAAAATTAGTTTATCGCGCGGGAACCGTAGATTTTTTCCGGGATAAAAAGTATCTTATGTCCTTCCTCGGGATTCAAAGTATCTCCATACCGAATTTCAGCAATTTCGGTTCAGCGGTTTGGGTGTGAAGGGGTATCAGACAGACAGACAGACGGACAGACAGACAGATACACTTTCGCATCTATATATATAAAAATGGATTTTCAAATGTGTTAGTCGTGCTAAAACCCGAAAACGGCTGAACGGATTGGGCTGATTTTAGTCTTAAAATATTCGTAGAAGTCCAGGGAAGGTTTTAAAGTGACACGAAGTTCACCGGAACAGCTAGTTTATAACATTAAGTGTGGAAGTATGGATTATTAGCATGGACGCCTGTTTAATCACCTTAAGAATATAATGCCCAAGTTATATTTCTAATCAAGCATTTATTTGCAATCGTATCAGATAGTATACTGTTACTTTGGAGTTCTGCCAATTATGAGCTGATGACGTATGTCCGTGGCCTTGTCCGTGTGATTTACTTTTTGCTTTTGCCGAATTGAAATAGTTTAAAACGAATGGCTTTTGGTAACATGGCTGAGGCTTCGGATCGATAATGTTAAGTTATAATTGCTCGGTAAGCGATAAAAATAGAGTTAAAAAATATTATGTGGAGAGTTTTTTAAGAAATAACTTTAAATGATGGTCATCATCTTATATAAATACATTTTTATATCGCGGTGTTTTTTGGCAAACTCCTTCGAAGTGACTTATCCGATTTTTACTAAATTTTCATTTTCAATCAATTTTTTTCTTATCTCTAATATATAAAAGACCACAAACCACAGACAGATATTAAAAATAATGTATATTATATACGAAAAACTGATTACTTACATTAATCCTCAGTCTATATCTTATATGTTATACCCCTCAGGGGTAGCCCTTGAAATAAACACATCAAGTAAACAAAAAGTTATTTAGTTGTAGTCGACGTAGCACGCAACAAAGTCTAGTTTATGTCTAGCTCAGGTGCTAAAGCGCTAGATAGCATCGGTGACATTGTGCTTTACGGCTGAATTCGAAATTGGGACGATGAGATACAGGGATTGGATGTTTTTGAAATTCATATTCATACTCTACTAGCGACCCGCCCCGGCGTCGCACGGTAATAAAATATATAACCACTGAAAAAAATATTAAAATCATATTTGAGATATGATGATCCTTCACGTGGTCTAATTATTATCTGTGCCAAATAAGATAAAAATTGCTCCAGTAGTTTGCGAGATAAATAACCATCCGCGATAAATAGGCTATCTAACGCTATCAAAATCCGTTGCGTAGTTTTAAAGATTAAAGGGAACAAAGGGACATGAGGGAAAAAAAGCGACTTTGTTTTATAATAAATATAGACGACCTCTGTGGCTCAATTGGTTGAGTGCGCGGCAGCTCAAGCCGGGGACAGCGGGTTCGAATGCCGCTGATGGAACAAAAAGTTTTTAATGTTCCCGGGTCTGGATGTGTATTAAATATGTGTATGATATAATAAAAATCTTAAATATAATGTATAGTATAAAGTATTAAATATATTTCCCTTGTCTGGTACCTACCTGTAACACAAGTCCTTTAGGTACTTAGCACGGGGCCAGATTAACGTGATGTGAAACGTCCATTGATATTATTATATTATTATTACTAAATGTTATTTAAAGCGTATTCCGTCACGTTAGAAAGCATAATATTAAAAGGCTGGTAACAGCAATTCTAATGTTGTGAATGTCCCTGGGCGGCGGCAGTCGCTTTCCATCAAGTGACCCGTTTGCTCGTTTGTCTCCTTATTTTATAAAAAAATGCAAGTGTATGTTTCTGTTAAGTTTTCGCGCTTAAACCACTGAACCAATATATATTTATACTAATATCACATTTATGCGAAAGCGTATCTATGTGTCTGTATGTTTGTCAGTCTGTAAACTCTCCACGCCTGAACCGCTAATCCGATTTTGCTGTTATTTGATATGTTGATTTATTTGTATTTGAATCTCGGGAAAAGACATACGACACTTTTTATTCCGAAAAAAAAAATGTACGATTTCCGCGCGATAAATTTTGGCGCGACGGAGTTGCGGGTGTCATCTAGTACTATTTAAATAACAGAAAATTATATAGTCCAAGTGAACCTTACACGTCTAACGGGGGGTGGTAAAACCCTATCCTTGTTACTATAATCTCCTGACTCCCGGGGGATCGTCACATAAATATAATATACACCGTACACGTATGAATGTCGTGACAGTAGAATGTATGGTGTGTATGGGTCTTAATGATCATCATCATCATCTACTGCCCTCTTCATATCGAAGTTCGGCGGACAGTAGGTTAAATTTCTTCCGGTCTTGGGCTAATTTATTTAAATTTAGATTTTAGGTATCTGAATCTAGAGTAGCAGGAGGTCTATGACAAATGATGATGATGATGATGAATTTAGTCCATTATTTTATATCATCCTATTTTCTTCTTGGTCTACCAGGTGGTATTTTTCCAGGAAATCTACAACAATCAACAGTATAAATTCGTTACCCTCTTTGAATATGACCGAAATGATGATAATAATAACCATATTTTTTACCCTTTGGGGTTAGTTTTGAGGATTCCATATCCTAAAAACTAACCCATTTAACTAATTATAGTGTAGTCTTAATTTACGCCTCCGTGGTCCAATGGTCCAGAGCGTCGCTCTTGACTCGGAGGTCGTGGGTTCGATTCCCGCATTGGAAACATATAGTTATTTCCAAGTTTGGTTAGGACAATGCAGGCTGATCACCTGATTGTCTGACAAGTAAGATGATCCATGCGTCGGATGGGCATGTAAAAAGTCGGTTCTGCGCCAGATCTCTCGCCAGTCGTGTCGGTCTTCCGGGGTTATGAGAGTAAAGGAATAGAGAGTGCTCTTGTATACTGCGCACACACTTGGGCACTATAAAATTACTCCTGCGTACCTGGCCTGGTTTCAATGAAGTCGGCCACCGTCATCGAAACCGGTGTGAGGAGTATTACGTAGTCTTAAATTATTCTGGCAAATACAAATAAATTAGTAGAAGTAGAAAAATTACGGAGCATTTAAACACAAAGCATACTTCAAAGTAGTAATTATTTAAACCGAAACCTATCATTTCTATTCCTTATCTAACTCTAAAGTAAAACGACCGTGTGGAGTTTGACAGAGAACTACTTTATTCAAAAAGAATATGAAGCCACAGATTATGACCACAGATAACGACATGATACAGATAATGCAATAGTTCACAGATTATGGCACACAGTAGATGGACACTGACAAAAAGTGATAATTATTTAAGATCAGTTCAACACTAACGCTCCTGTCAAAATGCAGCTGATTGGAGGCGTTAAAAGTTTTAATTGCGATTCACAGAAATAGCAGCCATGTTAAGTTGATTATACAATCTCGGAATTGGTCATGCAACCTGATAAGTGTTAAAAAATGTCTTTCAAAACCTTTTAACAATTTTGCAACAATATATTTGATCTTTTTTTTTAATTAAAAGAAGAAAATAAGTATACCTAAAGCTAATTCAATCCTCATCAACACCTAATGTATTTACCACTTTTAGAGCAAATAAATGAATTTAATTGAATGTAAAACAGTGTTACATAATTCATGGCTGGTTTTTCCGCATGCTGGTCATATTTTGCCAAAATTAGTTTATCGCGCGTTTGTGCTTTCCAGGGACTCAAAGTATATCTATAACCAGCAAAATATTTTCAGCGGTTTTTTGCGTGAAGAGGTAACAGACATACAGACAGAAAGACTTTGTATATATATTGACACTTATCTATGGACACTTCATACCACGTCAGTCCGGCGCCGTGGTAACTGGTAAGTACCTGATGGACTTGTGTATAGGTACCATACACCGGATAGTATTTAATACTTTTATACTATACGTATTATATTTAAGATTTTTGTTATATTATCATACACATCCAAGACCCGGGAACATTATAAACGTTTTTGTTCCGTCACACACTCATACCATTAAGCCACAGAGGTTGTCAAATTTTGTAATATTAGTATGGATATTATGGACAATACATTCTAAAATCGTTATTATAAAAGAACCTGAAAGCCAGCCATCCCCAATCAACCGAAAAGAATGAAAAAATTAAATTCATCGGCTCACGAATGGCCCTTATTTTGGATCGGCGGAGCTGCGCGGCGGAGGGTGAATAGGGCTCGTTCACGATCGGCCGGCCCTTTTCGTAATCGGCCAGGAATGTGATTGGTGTTTTGTTTTGAATACCACCGATGGAATACTGATCGTGTGCAAACGGCATAATAGATTGATTTGTAATGAATATTTTTAGCCCTTCAAATCATAAACACTCTGCGGCTTCGTACGTGAAATATGACATTAATAGTTCTGTAATTTTTATAAAATTATTAATACATAATACTATATTTCAGATGAATATCGTCCATATCATATTTGTATAGTGACAGTTAGTAACAATAACATTATTTTAGTATGTTATCAGTGTTACGGCCTGTTTCACATCTATCAATTAACTTGATAGATCAAGTATGGAGAATCTGTCAAAAAAGCTGTTAACAGCCTATTCGGCACTTTATCGGAAAGTGGCGAAACAGGACCTTAGGGCCTGTTTCACTGCTTCCTGATAAGGTGCCGGATAGGTTTATTTGACAGATTTTCCATACTTTATCTGTCAAGTTAAGTAGTAGATAGCCTTATCAGGAAGCGGTGAAACAGGCCCTTAGAGTAGCAAATTTTATACGTAGTCGTTTTCATTCCTCTCCGTGGTCTATTTTATGTTGATGCATAATCGACACAAAACTATTAATATATTAAATTGAAAAAGTTTGCAGACGTTTCATATTCTTAACTTCTTGTCGAGTTAAGACTTTTCAAGAATTTCTTTCATTCTAGAACTAATAAAATATTCCCAAAAGTACCAGGCTCGCATGACACGGCAGGCACTCAATTATAAGGCGCCCGGCGCGCGTCATCGAAACTCCATTTTCTCAGGAAGCTACAAATTTTCCACCAGCTGCCGGTGAGAGGATGGGAATGGATTTCTCGTTAGCATTGACAGCTGATGGTGATTTAGTCTAGGTGTGCTGGCGGCCGGCCAGCTCCTGACCCGTCCGATTGATTCCGAGGACGTCATATTAATATGTGTGATCCTAGACTACGATGCTGAGGAAACATTTCGTAGGAAGAAGGAAATATTGAACTATCGGTTTGTGTGTAATAAATAATTAATATGAATGTATCGAAATGACACAGGTTTCGAGCTGATAAAACAAAGTAGTATAACTCAAATTTGCGCAGTTTTACAAGTAACAAAAATATGATAGGTATTTACTGTAATTTATGTCCACAAAACTTTATCAAAATACTTGCAGCCGTAACTGAGCAACTTAATCAGTTTCTACATACGGGATTGTCGCGTTTAAAGTATTAACATACCAAAAAAGAAAATGTCCACGAACTAAAGAGCTCGTAAAGAAAATCTTACCGAGTCAGCACAATAAAAAACCGGCAGGCCCTGTCAATACCAGGAGATCATAAAGGGTGAAATAATCAAATAGAAATCGAATTATCACTCCCGACTACGGAATAAAAGCAAACTACGAGATATATTGCCTGGACGGTCCTGCGCGCCTGGTCACGGTAATGATGGTGACAAATATTCCGTCGATATTGATATTACGATATTAAAATTGATATTGTAAATAATTTCGGATTTTCGGACTGTTCAAACGATACACAGGTTATACCAATATAATTATGGTATAACCTGTGTATCGTTTGAACAGTCTTTTAATTAACTGTCGCACAGTAAAAAATATTTTTAACAGTTGAACTTTTTAATTATACATTACATAAAAATATACGCAAACTCATATGATATTATATTTTTACTGATAGTTTCTCGAAATATTGAAGTTGAAAATGGGGTGGTACGAAAGTTGGCTCATTATGGTGTGCAATATCAAAACGCAATGCAATACATCCAAACGGTCAGCCTCCATCCAAACGGACGTTTCTGGAGTGTTGACGTGCGTTTTTAATGAACGTACCTTCAATTTATTATGTAGATTGCATCAGGAGAGGTCTATATTCAGCAGCTGTTATAGATGCCTATAAATTAATCATAAGCTAAAACTAAGTGATAATACTATATAATATGTATGTACCCATTATATAGAGTTTACTGTGAAAGTAGTAGCGCTGAAATAATAATTTTTTTTTCACCTTTGCGTGGAAAAATTCATGACGCCCTCGCCCGTGCAAATCACAAAAATGTTGCTCTTTCAGTGCCGCTACTTTGACAATGAACTCTATAATATAAGAGACTAGATGACGCCCGCAACTCCGTTGCGCCAAAACTCGCTCATCGCGCGGGAACCGTACATTTTTCCGTGACAAAAAGTATCTTATGTCCTTTCCCGGGACTCAAAGTATCTTCATGCCAAATTTCAGCAAAATCGGTTCAGCGGTTTGAGCGTGAAGAGGTAACAGACAGACAGACAGACAGACAGACAGACAGACAGACAGACGGACAGACAGACACACTTTCGCATTTATAATATTAGCATGGACACACCCTTAAGTATTATAATTTATCACTGTCTTAGTTTTGTCACATAAGATGCTTATAAGCAAAAAACAAATGGAAATTAAAAATACATGTATCGAAATTCAAAATCAAAATATTTACATCTAAACAGGTTAACAAAATTAACGCTTCTAGAACGTCTACATGATGCCTACCACCGGTTCGGGAACTAACCCGGGGAGAAGAACCGGCGTAAAAAACTCGCTTAGGGTCATCTTTTAGCAAAAATATGGAAAATTACAATATATTAACTTAAACCAATTGACAAAAAGCATGTAAAATGAATATTTATGTAGAAGCAGCTTACAGTCAGTCAGCTTATTTTTCCCAGGGTGTGCTCTCATTAGTATTGGTACCAAAAGGAAATAAGGGTAAACGCACACGAGATCGATGTAATGTTGTGGAAGTAGGACGCGGGGAAGCGGCTTAGTCGAGACGTCTGAGTGTTCGCTCAGTTTTTGTTTTATTAACAGAGTTCGTTGTTTTCTTCTGAACGAACTATATTATCATCATCGGAAAGGAAAGTGGTATTTTCAAATGAATCGTATAACGATTCATTTACGTGGCAATAAATGCGTCTGTAGCTAGTATTTATTTATAAGTACAATACTATTTTTTCAAAGTACTATGCAATACAGCTAGTATGTTTAAATATTAAAATACTCCCTTATATCATAAGATACCTCTGCGTACATAAAGATTATACCCCGTCGTAACTCTTTAACGATTCATGGGCCCGGTGTAAAAAGTGTAATGAAACTTAACCTACATTGAGAATTTGGCGCAATTAAAAGACAATAAGCGAGGACACGCCTTCATTAAAAGTTTAGAGAGATGTGTAGCTGGGGCAACTGAGCTCGGAGCAATTTCCAGCATAAATGTAACGAGCAAGTAGGGGTAACTTAGTTAGGGGTAACTGTGTTTTGAGTACTACTACTTTTAATAAACATGCATCTTGGTCTCTTCGATGTTTTGGTTTAATTAATAGATATCCATACTAATCCATACTAATGTAGCGATATTTGTTATTTATACAAATCGCTACGCTTATCGCTTCCGCGCGGCGTGTGTGCGTCTCCCTTACAACCGGTCGCCGAGCGCGCCGGCTTCGAGAAACGACGAGCGCACACGCCACTCCGCTGTAGGCTCCCATACGCACCGCTTGTGTCCCTCTTACTTATACCGTTTTGCTTACGTAGTTCGATCGTATTCTCATAATTCATAATTTCATCTCATTTTATCATTTGTGCTTTTCTATACTATTTTCTGTGCTATTTCTTGCTCTTTTCATTTCACTGTGCTTTATCATAACTGTGTAATCATCCTCATAATAAATTTAATTCTGTAAGTATTTCATCTTGTTTCCTTTCATCTTTCATATTCATTTAGTGTTAAGCGCTTCACGCATTATATACCTATCCTCCTTATTATTGCTTACATATCGGGTTCGAATCCCGATTGCGGAGTATTTTATAGTTTTACGTAAGCCGTAGGAAATAAATATTAACAGACATACGGACCGACAAATTTATTTCCGAACGTAAGTACAGACAGACAGACTGACAGTTAGGTAGGGTAAATATCCTTTAGGATATTTGCCTCAAACCTACAGTGGTGACCTTCCGACGATACTCAAGGACATGCAGGACGAAGCGGGCGCAAGCGACAAGATGGCGGGCGAACAAGTTACCGCGGCTGGCGGAATGGCCTGCGGACACATTAACTCGGGCGAAGTTTATCGAGTGGGCGTACGCATTCCACCATTTTGGCCTGAGGAACCTGAAGTGTGGTTTGCGCAGGTGGAATCGCAATTCACAATATCTGGCGTAAGTAGTGATGCTACTAAGTTTAATTTTATTACAAGTCAGCTCGATCAGGAACATGCCAGAATTGTTAAGGATATCATTGTAGATCCACCGTCCAGCAATAAATATGATAAACTGAAGTGTGAATTAATTAAAAGAATTTCTCAGTCACGCGAGAAAAAAATCTTGCGTTTGCTCCAGCACGAAGAGTTAGGTGATAGGACGCCCAGTCAATTTCTCCGGCATTTAAAAAGTTTGGCGGGACCTGATATTCCTAACGATGTTTTGCTCACGCTTTGGTCTAGTAGGCTGCCACCACACGTTCAGGCTATTGTTGCGTCACAGCGGAAACAGGATTTAGAGGAGGTAGCGGATCTAGCAGACCGAGTCAACGACATTGTACAACCACAGGTCGCTAGTGCTTCAGCTGCCGCTTCACCGAGCTCCCTGGAGTTGAAGGTTGAGGCTCTGACTCAACGCTTGGAGAGGTTAACGCACAGTAGCAGATTCTCGCCACGTTCTCGTTCACAGCATCGCCATCGCAGCCATTCACGCCATCGCTCACGATCCCGAGAACGCCCCGACGGTCATCCCCATTGCTGGTACCATTTTTCTTTTGGCTCTAAGGCTAGAAAATGCAAATCCCCGTGCACTTTCAATTCGGGAAACGCCAAAAGCAGTCACTAGAGGCCGTCAGCGGCTGCTACCAACAACAAGGCCGACTCTTCATCACTGATCGGAAGTCCAAGGTACAGTACCTCATTGATACCGGGTCTGACTTGTGTGTCTTCCCAAGATCAGCTGTTCGAGCGCCTGCTAACACCAAGTCAACCTACGAGCTGTTTGCTGCGAACGGTACAGTAATTTCTACCTACGGATTTGTCAACCTCAAGCTAGATCTCGGACTTCGTCGTGCATTTGAATGGCGGTTCACTATTGCTGACGTCACCAGAGCAATTATCGGAGTCGACTTTTTAAGTTTTTACAACTTGCTTGTTGACTGCCGTAACCAGAGACTGGTAGATGGACTCACATCTCTTTCTGTGTCCTCCCCTCATCAACCTAGTAACGACAACATTGCATCAGTACGTACAGTTTTCGACCACTCTGCTTATCACCAGTTGCTTCGTGAGTTCCCCAATATAACTCGTCCAGCTGGTAAAGACAGAGTTATCAAGCACAATACCGTCCACCACATCAGGACTACTCCGGGACCACCTGTATCCAGCCACCCTCGTCGTTTGGATCCTGAACGACTTGCTATCGCCAAGAAGCAGTTTGAGGAGATGGTGCAGAATGGTACAGCACGACCTTCACAGAGCTCATGGTCTTCTCCGCTACACTTGGCCAAGAAGAAGGATGATGGATGGAGACCATGCGGTGACTATCGGGCTCTGAATTCCCGCACCATACCAGATTGCTACCCAGTTAGGCACATTCAAGACTTTGCCTACCACCTGGCTGGGAAGCGCATCTTCAGCACCATCGATCTGGTGAAGGCTTTCAACCAGTTGCCTGTCTGTGAAGAGGATATCCCAAAGACAGCCATTACTACGCCGTTCGGAATGTTTGAGTTCCCGTATATGACCTTCGGTCTCAGAAATGCGGCTCAAACATTCCAACGGTTCATCGATGAAGTTCTCCAGAATCTCGACTTCACGTACGGCTTCATCGACGATATCCTGGTCTTCTCCGAGACTGAGGAGCAGCACAAACAGCATCTGAAGCAGTTGTTCCAGAGGCTCGAGGATTATGCTGTCCTTATCAACACATCGAAATGTGTATTTGGGCAGTCAAAAGTTACTTTTCTCGGCTACACAGTTTCTGCAGAAGGCATTAGCCCACACGCGACAAAGGTGCAGGCTGTTCAAGATTTTCCTCAGCCGAAAACAGTGAAGGAGCTTCGACGATTCCTGGGGATGGTAAATTTTTACCGTCGCTTTATCCCCAAAGCAGGAGCTTTTCAAGCGCCACTTAACGCTCTTCTAGCGGGCCCCAAGGTCAAAGGTTCGCAACCCATCAACTTTACTGCCGATCAACTGCAAGCTTTTGAACTCTGCAAGAAGAGTTTGTCAGAGGCTGCTATCCTGTCATACCCAGATCCAAGGCTCGAGCTGGCTATTCAAACCGACGCTTCAGATAAAGCCATCGGAGCTGTACTGCAGCAGAAGTCGGAGAAAGGCTGGCAACCCATCGCTTTCTTCTCCAAGAAGTTGAGCCCAGTACAGACCAAGTATAGCCCGTATGACCGTGAACTGCTGGCAATATATCAGGCCATACGGCATTTCAGGCACATGGTGGAAGCAAGGACGTTCACAATTTACACGGACCATAAGCCACTTACCTTCGCTTTCACTACGCGCCGTGACAACTGTTCTCCTCGCCAGTTCCGGTACCTCGACTATATCAGCCAATTTTCCACTGATATCAGGTTCATCGGTGGAACGGAGAACTGCGTGGCTGACACCCTCTCGCGGATAGAAGAAGTTGGACTAACTCTTGTCGACTACAAGTCGTTGGCGAGAGATCAAGAGAGCGACCCGGAACTCCAAACCTTGCTACAGTCTGGATCATCGCTTCGTCTGGAGAAGATGAATGTGCCTGGCACTGATGTCGTCGTTTACTGCGACACGTCAACTCCACTTCCTCGGCCCTACATCACACCATCACAGCGACGTCACGTCTTCAAGACCTTGCACTGCTTGAGCCACCCAGGAACCAAAGCTAGTGTCCGCCTTGTCACGGAGAGATTTGTTTGGCCTGGGGTCAATAAGGACTGTCGGAAGTGGTGTCAAGAATGCCATGAGTGCCAATCTAATAAGGTTGGACGGCACACCTCTGCCCCTCTCAAGCAGTTTAGACTACCGACAGCACGTTTTCGTCATATACACATGGACATCATTTCCATGCCGCTGAAGAATGACTTCAGATACTGTCTGACCATTGTCGACAGGTTCACGCGCTGGCCAGAGGCTTACCCACTACGTGACATCACCGCGGAATCCTGCGCAGCTGTATTCATAGCTGGCTGGGTTTCCCGTTTCGGATGTCCCGAGCGAATCACGACTGACAGAGGGCGTCAGTTTGAGAGTAGCCTGTTCAAGAATTTGGCAAACCTCCTAGGAGCTACTCATCACCCCACGACGGCTTATCACCCTGCTGCCAACGGACTCGTCGAGCGTCTTCATCGGCAATTGAAATCGGCGATATCTTGCCACTCTACGCCGAACTGGGTCGAAACTTTGCCGATAGTGCTTCTGGGCATTCGGACCGCCTGGAAGGAAGACCTGCGTGCGTCATGCGCAGAGCTGGTTTACGGCGAACCACTTCGCTTGCCGGGAGAATTCTTCTCAACGAGCAACCCCAGCACCGTGGAAGACCTATCGGAATTTGGGAACCGTCTAAGAAACCACCTCAGCAGATTGAGCCCTCAAGCAACATCATGGCACGGGAACCGTACATTTTACGTACCGAAGAACTTGAAGGATGCCACCTACGTCTATCTTCGCCAAGGTCCGGAACGCAAGCCGCTGCAACCAGCTTACCTTGGCCCCTTCAAGGTCATCAGAAGAGGTAGTAAGGCGTACGTCATCGAAGTCCAGGGACAAGAGCAGACCGTGACCATTGATCGCCTCAAACCGGCCTACGTGACATCGGATGGGACAACATCTCCAGAGAAAGCGTCATCTCCAGCTGAAGAGACCACACAGATGACCACGGCGACTCCGGAGCCAAAACGCACCAGAAGCGGTCGAAGGGTTAGATTCCCAGACTACTATCGTCCGTAGTCAACGGACTCAGCCGGGGAGTACTGTAGCGATATTTGTTATTTATACAAATCGCTACGCTTATCGCTTCCGCGCGGCGTGTGTGCGTCTCCCTTACAACCGGTCGCCGAGCGCGCCGGCTTCGAGAAACGACGAGCGCACACGCCACTCCGCTGTAGGCTCCCATACGCACCGCTTGTGTCCCTCTTACTTATACCGTTTTGCTTACGTAGTTCGATCGTATTCTCATAATTCATAATTTCATCTCATTTTATCATTTGTGCTTTTCTATACTATTTTCTGTGCTATTTCTTGCTCTTTTCATTTCACTGTGCTTTATCATAACTGTGTAATCATCCTCATAATAAATTTAATTCTGTAAGTATTTCATCTTGTTTCCTTTCATCTTTCATATTCATTTAGTGTTAAGCGCTTCACGCATTATATACCTATCCTCCTTATTATTGCTTACATATCGGGTTCGAATCCCGATTGCGGAGTATTTTATAGTTTTACGTAAGCCGTAGGAAATAAATATTAACAGACATACGGACCGACAAATTTATTTCCGAACGTAAGTACAGACAGACAGACTGACAGTTAGGTAGGGTAAATATCCTTTAGGATATTTGCCTCAAACCTACACTAATATTATAAATGCGAATGTGTGTCTGTCTGTCTGTTACCTCTTTACGCCCGAACCACTGAACCGATTTGCTGAAATTTGGCATGGAGACACCTTGAGTCCCGGGAGAGGACATAAGATACTTTTTATCCCGGAAAAAGGTACTGTTCCCGCGCGATAAACGAGTTTTGGCGCAACGGAGTTGCGGGCATCATCAGTTCTAGTCCGTTATAAATGTGAAAGTGTGTCTGTCTGTCTGTTACCTCTTCACGCCCGAACCGCTGAGTTGATTTTGCTGAAATTTGGTATGGCGATAAATTGAGTCCCAGGAAAGGACATAGGATACTTTTTACCCCAGAATGTACGGTTCCCGCGCTATTATCGAATTTTGGCGCAACGGAGTTCGTCATCTAGTTAATAATAATAATATTATTTTCTTTTGCCTTACTTGGATTAGATAAGCTAACTCTGAAAGGTTTGGTATTTAATAAAATTGAAGCATTTGCTGTGAAAAATGGTTAAAATATTATGCTGCATTCTTATTGTACAGTCTTAACTTCCGCATGTAGAAATATTATATCCTTATCTGAGATATGTTTGAATGTGTCTAGAAATGTGAAATATAAGGTCTCGCATTGTCTAAGTTAGCTTACAGATAAACAGAGAACTGGCGGTCGTCCAGACAGCGGGCCTTACGCCTGAATTACGCTAAGCAGGTGCACTGTGATCGTCACCAGAATCTAGGTAAACAATTACGCAATACAAATTTAAAAAGGTTGCCTGATGGAGGCAAAAACAAAGCGCGTGACGATCTCAGAAACGATGCCAGTTGGCTAATTTTAGTCTCAAAATAACTGTGGAAGTACAAAGAAGGTTAATTAATGAGTGATACAAAGTTCTCATTTAGTAGAAAAATATATATGATGGTTAACGTATTAGAGTGCATTTCATAACAATTTTTAATATTATTTACTAACTTAATAAAAGTTAATATAATAAAGAAGAAGTCATAATATCAATCAAAAACGCAAAACAAATACTTATTTATTCATACGAAAACAGATAAATGAAAAATTTACACAACCCAAAAAATACGGCAAAAAACGCGCTAATCTTTTAATCCTTGCACCGCTATCTAACCGGAAACCCGGGCGAAACCTGATCCGGTTATCGGTGCCACTGAACCGGTACATCCATTAGCAGGTTGCTCTATACCCGGGTATAGATATCCGGATATATCCCGGTTAGAAATGAGGCCTGGATTTTTGCAAAGATGAATTCGTTTTGCAAAATCTTTTTTATCGGATACCGGTTTAGTTTGCATAGATTCTGATATTTTATTCGTTTTGTTTGTGATCTGAGGGCGTGTTTTATCACTGATAGATCGAATGATACTACGGCCTTAGCGGGAACCGGCTTGAAATAACGTTTGTCTTGGTTTCGTTGTCGTCTGAAGGAACTCAATTGTAACTTTTCTTTAGTCTTTTCGCGTTAATAACTGAATTTTCTAAGAATAATATGAATGATGGGTAGGTACTAGATATTTATAATGTCCATACTAATATTATATGCCTGGTGACCCCTTATCACAGGGCAATCTAGTTAGGGCGCCAGTCTCCTACTATAATTTGTATGTCTTTTGTATTGTGGGAGAAATTAATAAAGATAAATGTGGAAGTGTCTATCTGTCTGTTTGTATGTTATCTCTTTACGTCCAAATTGCTAAATCGGTTTTGCTGAAATTTTTTAAGAAGAATGTGAATGATGGGTAGGTACTAGATACTTATAAATTATAATGTCCATACTAATATTATAAATGTGAAAGTGTGTCTGTCTGTCTGTCTGTTTGTATGTTATCTCTTCACGCCCAAATTGCTGAATCTGTTTTGCTGAAATTTTTTTAAGGAGATACTTTGAGTCCCGGGAAATGTACGGTTCCCGCACGATAAGCAAGTTTTGGCGCGACAAAGTTGTGGGCTTTATCTAGTACTTTATGAAATGCTGTCTTTATCCAATACGTTGGAAACTATGTGACTTGTCAGACAAAGACAAGTTATTAGTGAATACTTATTGTACACAGCCCTGTACTTTTTTTTTGTTTTTTTTTTTTTTGGATTATAATATAAGTGGATAATAAAGTGCATTTCGTTAAGGATTTCGTGTAGTGAATATTCACTTTGTTACCTCATTACGTATACATGAGTTTTTTATGTAAATTACACAAGGACAAACTTGTTTAGGAATTTACGTGTGAATTATTATTCATAATGACATTATTGTGAATTACTCGACTTCCTGAACTTGTATAAGGTCAAAAAAGTTGTATTATAATTAAATAACTTTATTACCTTCGGTGGCTAAATACTTTAGAAGTTTGAACCTTGCTAATTTCTTTACTTATGTGATAGACGTAGATTTATCTACAAAAACGGATCTACGTTAATTGTTCGGGTTATGTCATCAAGTCAACGTTGGTTATCATTATCTGTCGCCTGATCAAATCATGTCAGTCCACTATCTGCCTATATTACAATTTCCTATCTGTCTGTCTGTTACCTCTTCACGCTTAAGCCGCTGAACCGATTTTGCTGAAATTTGGCATGGTACCTTGAGTCCCGGGAAAGGATATAGGATAGTTTTTATCCCGGAAAAATGGACGGTTCCGGCGAGATAAACTAATTTTGGTGCAACGGAGTTGCGGGCGTCCTCTAGTAGTACATAATTTTTGCTCATATCCAGAAAATATCCATACTACACTAATATTATAAATGCAAAAGTGTGTCTGTCTGTCTGTTATCTTTTCATGCTCAATCGGCTGAACTGCTTTTGCTGAAATATGGTATAAAGATACTTTGAGCCCCGGGAAAGGACATCTAGGATACTTTTTAACGCATGTTGCGGGCGTCATCTTGTTCTGACGTAAATTAGTCTCTTTACTAATTCGTAATTCCCTTTCCACCACTTCCAGTCGCATCCCACCGAATATTTACAATATACTCCAAGATGGAGTATATTGTAAATATTCGTTCATCCCACCGCACCGTCCATTTTGCCGGCCCCGCCTTTACACACGACTCAACACGTAGCCGCGCTGAATAATACATGTGCCGCTGAGTGCTGCCGCTTGCCGCAAGTTATGAGAGATGGCGATATTCTTATTAAGTAGGAAAGGGAATAGGGTAGGGGATTGGGCCTCCGGTAAAGTCACTCACTTGGCGAAACACAGCGCAAGCGCTGTTTCACGCCGGTTTTCTGTAAGAACGTTGTATTTCTCAGGTCGAGCCGGGCCATTCGTGCCGAAGCATGGCTCTCCCACGTATAAAACTATAGCAGGTCTGAGGGGGCATCACCATATCTCTGAATCATACAGTTGAATCCAACTGAGGGTTCTTCATCAGATACTTCAGACCTTTGATTTTTGACGTCAAATGAAGCGGCCGACCAAGTTAAATATTTTTTGTAAAGGTGGCATGTCGATCTCTAGTTTGGTTAGGCTCTTGTACAGGCACAGGTACTACAGAATATAATAGAATAGAATATACTTTATTGCGTTCAAAAAGTTGTAGTACAAACAAATAATATACATTCAACAAGGACACATGAACACAAAGGCGGCTTTATTGCTAATGAGCAATTTCTACCAAGCAACCTTTGGTATAGGAGTGCAATAACAATTAATGTAGGGTATACTGTGCACTAAGATCTAAAAGTACATAATGAAACTTAACAACTAAATTATATTCTAATATATTGTACCTAATTTATATATAATATCTATTACAATATACAGGTACTCCAGCTCTTCGATTATCCTAGTTTTTGCGGTTCGGTACCCAAAGGGTTAGTCTGTCTGTCTGTCTCCAGGCTAGACGAGCCGCGCCAGCTCGAGCAACGCATTTGTTTCACTCCCACTAGTGCCCGTGTCACGTGTGGGAACTGGAGCGAGCGAGAGGGGTGAGTGGCTCGATTTTTGTTCGGCGGTGTCCGCGTTTCTGACGTTTCACTAGATTTAGTTTAGTGAAATGACATATCACTGGATGTTTTTGGTAGGAGGACGTGGCAAACGGGAGTATTCGGCATCTGCCGGGAGTTCGTAATGTCCCTAGGGATGTCGTGAGGTCCCCGATCTCCTCTTTTCCTTGCGACATATATATTTGATGTAATCTAAATATGTATATATAATTTATTATATTTAATTATGTATATATTTTTTGTATTCTTTTGTTGTGCACATGCACGTTTCTCTCCTTTACTGCAATAGCTAGTAATAAGGCCGCCATTGTGACACCTGAATATTTTGTCTTTTTCTTGTATTCCTTTTGTATCTTTATAAGTGTGCACAATAAAGAATATTTCATTCATTCAAAAATCCCTTCAGCGTATGCCTTGCACAGTTGTTTGTGCAAGGGGCTTTGCGGGCAACGAAGTTAGTTCAAGTGTCAATTGTAGATTGGCCTGTCCCGTTATTCGATATGCACACATCTCGGTATGTCATGCATTCCGGGTAAAATTGATTTGTTACTGGTTTACTTGTTTCAATTTCTCTCTCTCTTAATCCTTCGTTCGCGGATTCTTTGAAATCTATTGTTATTCTATTGTTGTTGCGGTCACCGGTGTCCGCAACAACAACATCGGTTGATGGGTCAAGTAATAATAATAATACTAGTAGTAGTAGTAATTTGGCTTCGGCCCCACTCATTCCTTCCAAAGGTCCGGGATTTAATAGCCTGGGAGCGAGGAATAGACCTATCACAAACATAATAATATTAATGAAAGGTAAAGTAAGGAAAACGTCCTTAAGACGCTGATAACTGCCAATTGGCCTTGAGGATTCGCATGTCTCGCATCACTCTCGCACCACTGTCGATTTTCATGCGAGAGAGATGTGAAATGTTCACTCGGTAGCGTGGATATATTTTTCGTATGTTAGAGGAAACAATAAATATTATGGGAAAACTAGATGTCAAAATCAAAAATTAAATTTTACAAGCTTTGGATTTTTGTAATAGGTATCAAATAAACAAATTTTTAAAAGCATAGCTTGTATATTATTTTAGTTAGAACTGTTTAAAGTTCCTGGAAGATGTGACTTTGTTTTTTTTCATCCAGTAGGAGTACATTATTTAATTATTTAAAATAAAGAAGCTTTTTCAAATATAGTAAAAAAATCACATATATTTTTTGTGCCAATTAAATACGTCTAGAAAACTGCACAAAGATGTCGAATTGGCAATTGTCTTCGCCTTAAGAATGGTCTGCTTGTCCTTGTCTGGAATATTGAAAACGTAACATTTTTATTTTATTTTATTTTAACAAATTCGGAAAACTTACGGCTACATACAATTATAAACAGAAGAACTTTTAACATGAAGACCAATTAAAAGTTTTCACATATAGACAACAATGTAACAAGAAATTAAAGTGGGTAATTAATTATACACAAAGAGTCGGTAATTAAATATAACAAAATATTCCTAAATCACGGACAAAAGAATAATGACAGACAAAGATATTGGACCTCAAATTACGCTGCGTAATCATCATTGTTAGTGACGGAGTGTGCTTCCAATAAACCACATTTTTTTAATTTTCTTTTCATAAATTGTTGAATGAAATATATGAAAAAATTATCATATTTTTATGATAACGTTAAAGCAAATAAAAAACCGGCCAAGTGCGTGTCGGGCCACGAGCAATATAGGGTTCCGTAGCACCTTTAGTTTTTTTAAAACTATCGGTACTTTTTGTATGATCAATGAATGTTCATTGTTCATTTATAACGTGTTTTACACTACTAATAACATAATCTCAGTCATTTTCAAAGGAATTTGGACGAAAAGTTCCTTTATACTTCGCCAAATACATTTTTTTTAGTTGATCGACTATTACTCAATAACTTATGAAGTCTTCTTAGCCGTGATAGTTTTCCTTTTAAATTCAGCATATTTCCTACTCCCCTGAATTTTTTCACATTTCCAGAAGCCACCGTTTAGCTTGTAGAAGGGGGGGACACTGGACTCTAACGATTTTTTCCACTTTAAAATTTAATATTTCACAAACGGATCCCTAAATCGGAAAAAGATCTTCAAATACTCATAATATTAAAAAAAAAAACCTATCCAACGACACCCCACACGATGGGGTGGACGCGAAAAAAAATCACCCCATTGATGTGTAGGGGAGGTACCATAAAAAAAATTAAGATTTCATGTACCATTTTGTCGAAATCGTTAATATGTACATTCATGCCAAATTACAGCTTTGTAGGTCCTATAGTCTCTGAGCAAAACCGTGTACAGACAGACAGACGGACGGACAAACCGAAACTATAAAGGTTCCTTGTTGACTACGGAACCCTAAAAATATTTTAATAAACCAAAACATTTATGTATTCATCTTCACTAAGCCAGGGTCTATAAATTTTTTATCGATAATGGATTTAAATAGGGAACAAAACTGTGTAAGTACTATTTGAAATCGCGGTAAAAGCTAGTTTGTAAGTAAAATATTGAATAGTACCCATTAACAAAACAAGGGACACTAAAATTAAAGAATGTCTCGTTATGTAGAGCAAGTCAGAATATTGTCTTAAGCAAAGAGCATAACAGCTCATGTCACCAACACCTTATTTCTAATCATGCTTACCTACAATTAGTTCTATTTTACATTAGTTCAACATAATAATATAAAATATCACCTATTTATCTGTCACGATGTCTGTTTCAGTGTATCTACGGGTGCTACGTCCACTCCGCCATCCTGCCCACCTTCCACCGTCGCTGCTACTGGCTCTTGCAGGTATTCAATCTATGTTAATATTATAAAGCTGAAGAGTTTGTTTGTTTGAACGCGCTAATCTCAGGAAATACTGGTCCGATATGAAAAATTCTTTAGATAGCTTACTTATCGAGGAAGACTATGGGCTTTTATCATTTATCACGTTTAGACTAATAGTAGCGGAAACAGAGGAAAATGTGGAAAAAACGGGGAAAACCATATTTTTTGTGGGCTAATAATATGTGAAATTCCTAATTTACGCGGGCAAAGCCGCGCGGAACGCCTAGTACTAATAAAAAATTATAAACCTAGTACCGGGGCCACATTATAAGTATAGTTTTAAGTCTAGAAAAGGGTTTTGCATCAGTTGATCAGGGAGTAGAAGGTAATAGGTTACAGGTAGGTATTGTAGATAATCATATTATAATATTACTAGCTGTCCCGGCAAACGTTGCTTTGCCATAAAATGTAGTGATTATATTCTCTTTGCTTTGTCATAATATATTTGCCATATTATTTTATTGAAGTGACTAAATAAGTATGTCACCATGGCAACGTCGATCGCTATCCCGTCGCACAAACAATGGTCGCCGTCAGTCTCAGGTTGTAATAATTTACTATTATTTATTCAACAAATGCACTTATCAATATATAAAGTACCGAGTAGCCGATTCTCAGACCTACTGAATATGCATATAAAATTTGGTAAAAATCAGTAAAGTCGTTTCGGAGGAGTTCGTGGACTAACATTGTGACACGAGAATTTTATATACAAGAAGATTGTACAATCATACGCCTATTGCCCGCTCATGTCTCGTTGGGTGTTTTAAATCTGTCCGCGGTCTACAATCATATTTTCATAGAAAAAAGAGGGAGAAACACGATACCAAGCCAACAAACAACTACAGAAAACCTTTTTAAAATTGGCACATAATTTCCTAAGATTCTCTAAATCTAACAAGAACCAACCAGGCACGCGCCAATCACTTACCATTACGTTTAAGCTCTAAGTAAACCGTGAGCGATGTATTCACAGATATTGATATGAAAATATATGAGCCAGCTCAGCGCATTTAGAATATTAATCCGAAAACTTTGAAATATAACCTCCGTATATCACTTCCAGTGAAAATATCGGTATTTTTCAACGCTGCGGTTGGAACGATATGTTTTTATATTGAAAAGAGGTTTTAACTCGCTTTTAAATGGGTTGATTGTGTTTGTTTAAGGAATTGAAATTAGTTTGTTTTGATATATTAAATATAGTATCCACTTTTGATATACCTATTTAAAATCGTCTATTGTATCAGAATACAACTCAAAATATGTTTAACTAATTACAATTATTAATGTTGAAATGATTAATGTTCAAATGATTAAGTTGTATTAGAGCGGCCACATACATCAGTTTTCCTGGTTCGATTTCCTGATCCGTTTTCCGAAACCGGGTTCTCCGAACGCAGTAAATTCATAAAAAAGTAATTGCATGTCACACACATTCGATCAGTTTCCGTACGGTTTTTTTTCGTGATACGGTTCCCGAATCAGGAAAAGTGATGTATGTGGCCGCCCTTCGGAGGCCCGGTTTCGGAAAACGGATCAGGAAATCGAATCAGGAAAACTGATGTATGTGGCCGACCTTAAAACACATTAAATTAAATTAATTGTTTTAATACTTCAGTCGGAATTTCCAGGAATTGCTATTGTATTCTATTGTTGTCGCGATCACCGGTGCTCGCGCGGGGCCTGAAGGATTAAATATACAAAAAGTCGTTAAAATTACTTGTGTGTTGGAAACCTGTTTTTAATTATTGCTATCTAGCAAAATGTTAAACTTGCGGAAGCTTTTCTGATCTCAAATAATCACTTAACATTATCTGAGGGTTCGCCACAAACATCAATAATGATAGTAAAACCATTAGCTTGGTAAATACGCAATTTGTGAAGAAATAGGGCGAAGAGGGACGTGGGGGGGAAGTGAGGCTAGGGTTGCCTGGCGGATCCGGATAAAGCCGGACACAGACAGGGTTTTTGATTGCGTGTCCAGCCAAAATTAAAGGCAGTCCGGCTTTTGTAGAGCATTGAATCTATATGGAAAAAATTAAAAATGACAATATATTATATGGAAATCCTATAAATTTTAGACGGCCTTACGCCTAATGAGATGTAAAATTTTATAAACTTAAATAGTATACGAAATTTTATGCTATGATAAAAGCTTAGATTCGAAGTACTCTATGGCATAGTTTCCGGCTTTTTCATACTTTTCGGCCAAGCTTTGTCCGGCTTTTCGGCTGGCAACCCTAGGCGGGGTGACTATTGGGGTCACATCCGACCCTAGATAGTGAATGGAATCGCTCAATCATGCCCCATTGTGGTCGATAGCCTTAGGCTAAGTAATGAGCGAGTTACCGACGTCGGTGCAGTGTTTAGACTAACGAGCGGGAAGCACGGGATTCCGACGGATTTAAAAGGAAAGTGAAAAACTACGACAGACTGAATTTGACAGAAAATATTCCTATACGTTTCGTTAAGGTCAAAATATCGGTAAAACAATTCTGTACTTCCAAAACAAAAGCACATTGCTCGCGCTTAGCTCCGGTATAGACGCTGCTTTTTTCGCAGTTTTTACTATAATAGAAGCTAAGGATTTTGATAAACATACTATGTATTATGATTAACTAAAGGTTAAAAGAATACAATTACATTATACTTTAACAACTCTAGAAGAGTATAATTCACGTATATAGAGTTTTAACTCCCAGTTTTTGCCCATTCAAAAACATACTCAATAATGTGCTGATAATTGTCACTCATGGACCATCCTCGATCCTACTCATTTTAATTATTTTATCCTACATATTAAACGTGGGAGAGCCATGCTTCGGCACGAATGGGCCGGCTCGACCGGAGAAATACCATGTTCTCACAGAAAACCGGCGTGAAACAGCACTTGCGCTGTGTTTCGCCGAGCGAGTGAGTTTACTGGAGGACCAATCCCCTACCCTATTTCCTTCCCTACCCTCCCCTATTCCCTCCCTTCCCATCCCTACCCTTCCCTATTACCCTATTCCCTCTTAAAAGGCCGGCAACGCACCTGCAGCTGTTCTGATGCTGCGAGTGCCCATGGGCGACGGAAGCTGCTTTCCATCAGGTGACCCGTTTGCTCGTTTGCCCCCTTATTTTATAAAAAAAAACGTCTTTTCTTGGTCTCGCAAAAAGCCAACATAATATTTCCAATATCGTACACCGAAGGAGCGTTTCACTTAGCTGTGAAAACGCTGTAACGTATGCACGGTGAAGGCGCGCCAAAACGTCCAAGTGTAATTGAATTTCTGATTGCGGCTGTTGCACCCGACTGTACGCGGGGCGGCGGGGCGGCGGGGGAGGCGGTGTAACAGGTGTCAATATTTGTGACGTGTACTGTCCAGGTACAGTTCGCAACAACAGTGTTATACGGCATAACAATCTATTTGGTTCATTTACTTTTTTTATTTAAATAAATGTAAATAAATCTTTGCATAATTACTTACGCGCAAAACAAGGAGCATTTCGGCTGAATTCAGGGTTATTATTTAATGTTTAATTAACTTTAATTTCCTTAAAGAGATCGACATATTAATCTATCAACATTTTATATCAAACTCTATGTTAAATAAAAATATTATTAACCCATCAATCCCCAAGCATAACAATTGAAAATCTATTGTGTCTGCAATTCCCAAGATTGAAATTAGAATTAAAACATTACTATGCAAAAAACCTGAAAGGCAAACCACGAAATAGCCAGAGGATGAATTATTCCAAAGTAAAAAAACGATTTAGTTCAAAACACAAGCAATTTCATTTAAATAATTATTATTATTGCAGTTGTTGCCGAAAATGTCAGTATAAAATAACTAAAACATTGTCTCATTTAAAGTAAAAGATAAGCAGGTAGGTACTTATGCAAATATTTCGGCGCTGACCGTACCGATATCAAATTAAGTATTAATGGAATCCATCTAAAAATACTTGGAGTTTTAGATTTCTAGTGCCAAATGCGATATTAGCTTGATATTGGTGAAGTTTTGATACGGGTCACTTGGATACATCATTATCAGCACTTATTTAAGGCGCTATATCGAAAGTAATTTTACCGCAAGGGCAATTTTATACTTAATTTGTATGACTATAAAGTCGTGAATACGCTGCGGCCAGAAGCTATCGGTTCGCTCGGAAAACATGCGAAAAAACGTAATAATTATAATCATTTAAAAATAAGTAGGAGCATTTAAGCAAAATGCTTCTATACGATTTTGAGTTGCAAAGGTGTCTGTCTATCAATTAGACTAATTTCCTACAATATAAGGTACATCTATTTTCGTTTAATAATAATCTTAAAATTTCGTATTTTTAAGAGGTCATTTCGAAAATAAAATGTATCGAGGCAAAATACATTAATCGTGTTTCTAGTTCTTCTCAAACCTAGATAAGGCTATGAAGATATCGCCCATGACTATTAACAATGTCGGATGTGAAAAACAGCAACTTTACAGGAGAGCGATTCAAAGTCTAAATTGTGAATAACTTTTTACTTATTTCAAGTAGAATCATAAAATTTCAGGGTAGTGCTCTATAAGTTATTTACGTTTAGTATATTATTAGGAGTATCCCGTATTTTATGAATAAATATGAGAACGTGTCACTTCTGACCTTTTTAACGGAGTACGAGTAATGCTGATTTGTTGGAAGTGCCAGAACCGACGTTGTTGCTAGAACAAAATTAATGATTGCTTGTTGGAAGTGGCACTTATGCCATTGTTAAGTGATAACTTTTAATTTAAAAATATGTCGTATGTAGAAATTACCTACAAAAATGATAACAACTTAAAGAAAATGTATCTTTTTTAAATAATTTGGAAAATCAAATTTTCGTCCGAAATGTAAATTAACTTAAAACATTGAAATTAATAATTATTGCCATCACTATTTTGTTGAATTTTTGATATCATAACTTAAATTAACTTAACAAAATTAATATTTTTTTTGTATCAATCATAAAGGGGAAAAGGATGTTTCGTGTTCGGAAAAGTCTTTGTATCTTTGTTTGTATTGAATAGGTTCAATAACTACTGAACCAATCTTAAAAATTATTTTACCTTTGGTTGGGTACATTGTTTGCAAAGAACATAGGTAGTGTATTATTCAGAAAAATATTAGGGATCATACCGAAAATCACAAAAATATAACCCAAAGTGGTAAAAATTTGCAATAAATTACATTATTTCGCTTGCGCTGCGAAAAATACAGCTGATTCATAGAAATAATATTATAAATACTTATAGTACTCATCATTATGTACAAAAAAGTCCAGGACAGCATATATGTATCTTTTGTGGTTAACGAATAATAACCATTTCCTTCATTAAAAAAATTACTTCAAATCATCTCCTACTAGCGTGTCTTTTTTTGCATATTAACAATTGATCCTTACCTAAATAAATATCAAAATATTAATTGTGATTCTGTAAAGAATAGAATTTTCTTTTAAATTATTACCATGGGGCAAATATTTTAGAAGTTAGGGCAGTTTGATTAAAGCTTAAAACTAGGCGCCGACGCGACAACGGCGGTGGCTACCACGAATTTGTAATGGAAAATATTATATTTTCCAAGTCGAACAACATCTGCCAAATACGCTGGAGAAATGAATTTGCCAAAATATGTGGGAAATACAGAAAATACTGACGAAGGACTGATTGTTTTGCAGGTCCAATAATTTGTCAGCGAAACGAAGTTTGAGGAATCAGGTAGTTCTTAAAAATCTCTACATTTTTAGGGCACTTACGTACTACCAAAGCCTTTGTTTTCATGAAAAACTTAGATTAATATTTATTACATTAATTAATCAAAAGCACTCTTCTTCATCCGAGATTCTCTATTTATTCTATGGTATTTTTTGAGAATAATTTCACTTTTACATAATCTGAGTAAATCTATATGTTTGTTAAGATATATTGCAAGCTCTGCATTTACAATGTCTGCAAGGTGAGCAAGGCTAATCAAAATAGCTACTCAACGAATTTGAGAAAATTATAATAATAGTATAGGAAAAAATGGAAATCTTATGACTGAAGTTAAACCTAGTGTGAAAAAAGGTCCTTTTAATACCTTTTTTACGACTTTTAACAGTATAGCTTATGTTTTATTACTGTCATGTATTAGAAAAATGCCTAGAAAATCAGCTATTTGACACCAAACCGCCGAAGCACGATTTTTGAATTAAAAAATTATATTCATTCATTGTGTATGAGTGCCAAAAAAAACTTAATTTTCGTACAAAACGACCTATTTTGAACCCTTCTGAAAATTATTTATAGTCGGTAAGCAACGACAGATATTGTACAAACTACAACTACCATTTAATCAATAAGAAAAATAAATGAAATGATTAATATAATGTTTACTACCGACATTTTACCAATTTATAAATCCGCATAACAATGTCGGAAGTGGTACTACCGACAATTTAACCATTTAATAAAACCGATTAAGAATGTCGTATGTGGTACAACCGACATTTTACACATTTGAAACACCGGTTAAGAATGTTGGATGTGGCACATCCGACAATTTTAAATGACCTACGATAAAATATGTTAATGAAGGTAAGTGTTTATCTTATAATCAAATCTAAAGCAATAAAACATAAGCTATACTGTTCAAAATCTTTAAAAAATATAATAAAGAATAGTAAATACCATTTTCCGCTAGTATTAGCTTCGATCATAATATTTCCATTAGCATTTTATTCCTCATTACTGTATTTTTCTTAATTTCGTTGAGTACCTAGTTTGATTAGCCGTGCTGATCTTGTAGAGATTAAAAATGGCATCGAAAATTAAAAAATATAACTAAGGTTGCAAAAAAAACAAGTGAGAGCGCGAGGTCCATTCCCTCCGTTAACATAGTCGGAAGTGGCACATCGAGCGCTCTCACTCGCCCCCGCGTCCCGTTAACAACGTAGGTAGTGACTATCAGACATTGTTAGGGGACTATCTTAGTAATATACGATATTTTTAATGTAGCTATTTCAGAAACTATGCATAATATAGATTTTTTCTTTTCAGCTATGATAGCCTTGGTTATAAGGACATGTTTAATGAAATAAAAAAAAATTGTCGATTTTGCACATCCGACATTGTTAATAGTCATGGGCGATATGTATCCCACCAAAAACATACCTGTTAAAATAGGGCCTAGTTCCTACAGGCTGATTTATGGTCTAAAAAAGAGTTGAAATCTAATCCAATGCCAAGTTCAGATCCACTTCACCGATCATTATCATCTTCATCAACAGCCTGATGATACTTCTAATTTAAACTTGGCAGGTTAATTAATATTATTTAATTATATAATTAATCAAGTGTTACGTATAGCACAAAAACCTGCCAATTTCAAATTTAGAAGTATTATGGATCAGGCTGTTGGTGAAGATGATAATGATCGGTGAAGTGCATCTGAACTTGGCATTGGATTAGATTTCAACTCTTTTTTAGACCATAAATCAGCCTGTAGGAACCCTATTTTAACAGGTGTGTTTTTGGTGGGATTTCAAAACTTTTTTCAAGAAATCATACCTATGTTTATTATTTTCTTTTTGTGCCACGCCCGATATAAACAATAGTTTCGATAGATGCCGCTAGTGGTATTTGTTAAACTATCAATAGAAGCCAATTTTTTAAGTAAACAATTTGAAGTGGCCTAGAGGTTTTGATTACCGGTCAGTGAGTGAGTGAGTGAGTGCCAAAATTAGCTATTTTTACAGGGAGATATTTCAGGATCTACTGAAGCTATATCTATGAAATTTGGTATACTGTGTAAGTACTAGTATATAATTACGTAGGTATAATTTTATCTTTGCACTTGTAAAATAAACTGAGCTACAGGGGCGTCAAAAGTGCGTCGAAACGGTTCATGTAAATAGTGCACGGCATGCGCGTGGCCTGCTGGAACTAGGCCTGCGCACTTCCGTGCGCTTTGATATCTATCATTACCAGATTTGTAACATTTCTGAGAGTCCTATAGTATTACGTCAAAAAGGACAGCTTTTTCAATATAGCGCCATATTTATGGAACCATAAGTAACATTTTTCATTTCATTAGTTACGGTCCCAAAATATATTTTATTTTAATTAATATAGTCATGCGATATAAAAGTTTCGCAATTAATATTAAATTTACGAACTCGTCTTAGTTCTTAGAAGAGGGCCAATTTGGTTGCACCAGCTTGTACTTGAAACATGTGATTATGATTATGCTCTCCATATATTTATTTACGGTTTTCTTTGATAAATCATTATTGAACTGGTTAAAATGTATCCGTTTAAAATATAATTTATTTTGCTGTAGGAAGCTTTAAGTGTATCAATACGCTGCACCCGTGATATTGAGATCCTCAATTACCACAGCCAAAAAAAAAAAAAACTGTTCACCCTTATCAATTAATTTAATGAACAATCAGCCCAACAGTATTTACATAAACTGAACACTGTTTCAAACATCTGATACGAAGTTCACGGGGTCACGACATATTAAGGTCAGGTCAAGTACAAAGCCGAGAGCCTTAGAATTTTTAGACCTTAGCATACAAACTGACAGGTTATGACCTGTTTTTAAGGCTTTTTTTGTGATAAGAATAGTCCTCTCAAAAAACTATTCAACAACAATTAGGAAAATAATCTATTAACAGCGTTATTAGTTGGTAATTGTTTTGATAATAGTCAATAAAAAACGATACGCTACGCTAGATAAACCATCAAAAACCCTATAAATATTAAGAAGTGATTATTTCGTATTATATAACGTGTTTCATTACCTCTATAAGGATATAAGTCCAATTTAACATTATAGGTAATAAAATAAGTTTTGGTGAAAGTCGGTTTGAATAAGTCTTATTAAAATAATAATTTAAATAATTAGTATATTTTTTAATGACATAAAATTTAAGAATTATTAAAACCAATTTAAAACGTATATTTATTCAAAACTTCTTTTAATGAACAAAACTGCAGTCCATCTGATGTTTTGCTTGCTTATTGAGATTCAAAAAGATAAAGTTGAAATGATAACAAACTATTAGGGTAATCTAATAGGTTTTATAACCAAACAGGGCTATTAAAACAGTGGATATATCTAATAAACTCGTTATAACAGCAGTTCGGCTGGAGGTTGTTTGTTTGGCAGTATAAATCAGAGCTAGACAGTCGCTAAGCCTAGCCCGACTCTCAATTTTAAGTACGATAAAAAAGTAAGGGATGCCAGCTCTGTTATAGAAGTTTTGTGCATTGGTTTGTTCTGTTATAGTGGAGATTAGATCCACTTTGGTATTTTATGGAACAGAAATAGCGACCTTTAATATTTTATAATAAAAGCCATTAAATATACAAATTTTCAACTGATTTGAGACTATATAACATCAATGATAAATTAATATGATTTTTAAACTATTAAGTAAACAAAGTTATAGAAACAGTGTTCACGCATATAAAACAAGAACTTGAGAATTACCTAAAATCAAAAATGAAATATAAATAAGTCAATATAACCATTAAAACAAGGACAGTCTACAGACTCGTAAGGACCCAAAATCAACGATGATCGTTAAACAGTTAATGAAAAACCACAATAAGTCCAATAAAGCGCACGTGCGGCAGCCCTGACCGGCGGCCATTACATAAATAATGCCGCCATGTTTATTGCCGCCATTTTGAAGACAAATGGATAGTTATTACGGCGCGCTACGCTCCTCGCTGAAAATTAAAATATTGTTTACTTATTTTATCTGTGTAACTGCGTGTGAGTCGATTTAGTGGTTATATTCGGGCTTATGGTCGCGAGTTAATGAATACGGCATATATCTTTTAAATTACTAAGTGTTACGCTTACATAGCATTTTTGAATATAAGTTACAGCTATTACAGCGACATTTTAACCATTTTGAGTTTTACAATGTTACATTTATTTTATAATCGTTACCACTCATTTAAATGCTTGTACCTGAATATTAGAAACCAGAAAAAGCAGTCTAGTGCTTGTAGTGATGGGAAAACAAATAATCAGTTTCGACTTCTTTCTCGACAAATTACGATAGTAGATACGATTTCTATTGAAATTATATTATACCACTTTCACATCCATACTAATATTACATATGCGAAAGTGTGTCTATATTTTGTTACCTCTACGCTCAAACCGGTTTGCCAATTTTGCTGGGTATGAAGATACTTTGAGTCCCGGGAAACGACACAGGACACTTTTTATACCCGAAAAATGTATGCTTCTCGCACGATAAAGGAATTTGGCACAACGGAACGAGCGTCATCTAGTCGCAAATTTACAGTTGAAATGTTAAAAATTTATAACCACTGGCTCCACAGAATCCCGACATCGTCCTCGTCCATTACCTGAACGTGCCCTATCCTGATGACAACAAGCTGGCGACGGTCGCGCCGAGCCTCGCGCTGTGGGCAGACAAGAAGGAGTGGACGAAGGATGAACTGGTCAGCCAGTTGAAGCCTATGTGTGAGTATCTGAATGTGCTGATATTAAGCTAATATACACTATACGGGGTGTAACAAAACTATAAGTGATGATACTTTAGAGTGTGTATGGGTAACCTATATAGAGTTCGCTGTAAAAGTGGCAGCACTGAGAGAGTTACTTTTTTTTCACCTTTCTATCGAAAAATTCATGACGCACGGACGCTTGCCCATACAATCCGCAAAAAAATTTGCTCTTTCAGCGCTGTTACTTTCTCAGTGAATTCTATATACCCATACACAGTACACACCCTAAAGTATTATCACTTAGTTTTGTTATAAGTACCTTGTATACTTTAAGCGATGATGCAACTAATGTTATGTAGGACATGATGATAATGATAGATATAGTAAATTAAAATCTTCCAAGCCTGAAACATATTAAAAGCATAATACTTGTATAATTAATAATATTATATAGTAAATAAAATTTAATAAATAAATAAAATTAATTCCCAAATTTTAAAATTTGGGAATACATTTTATTCCCTTTTAAAAGTACTACGTCAGCCAAGAACTTCGAAAGTAGCAGGCAACAATTTATAAAGTTCTTCAGACTTAAATCGGCATAATTTTTGGATCAATAATATTTAACAGAAAACTATTTATAACTTGAAAGTAATTTTGGTAAGAAGTTACATAAATACTAAGTGGATAATTAAAAGGCAAAGTTTTTCTGTTGAATATTTATGAAGTAGAAGATGTTAAAAGTACTCTTATATAATTAATACTTACTTCAGTCTATTACAAGTTCAAGTGTTGTTATAAAAGCAGTCTTCTAAGTTGATCACTTTAGATCTTTGAATTATTTAGTTACACAGTTCACGTCTTCTTGAAATAATTTTCTACAATTAATAACAATTCAAAAAGTCAATGTACTTACCTTCCAATTTATTTTGTTTCAGAACGTTAGAAATATAATTACTATAACTTTTGTCATTTTCGTTTGAAATTAATTCTACTTTCTTTTGTTTTTCAGTCTTCAGTGAAGACGAGCCTGACGTCAACAGCGACTTGGAAATATCTGTAAGTATTCATACAAACCAAAGAACCATTTACAAAAAATTGTATAGCCATACAGAGTACTCACATTAAAGTCCAGGGGAAAATGTTTCAGACGGCGGAGACGGTTGAGGCGATAGTTGGGCAGCTCATGGAGAAACAGCGAGCGGCGAGGGCGGCGGCGCTAGCGCGGCAGCTTGAATGCGGCTGCCCGGACTCCACCTGCCAGGACTCCAGGACGTGCGTTCACCCTCTGCGCCGGATCCAAACGGCCAAGCCCCCCGCATCCGATCACCACGTATCTTCCACCACAGGCCCATCGCCTCGACCCATGAACCATCCTCCCAGGCAGTACACCAGAGATCATCGGACGTCGACGCAATCATCACCCCTCCTTCTCTCGCTTGGACAGATCCAGGGTGGAGGTGGTCTTCTCATACTGAATGGCACCAGCAACTCAGCACAACAGCATTCGTCTCTAGTCTCACCTCTATCGGTTACATCATTTGTATGTGAGGAACAACGGGACAGGTACCGGCAGCAGTACAAACCCACTTTTGTGCTGAAACGAGAAATACCCGATAGCCAGCAGACGCATATAAACAACTCCGAAACTACATTCAAAGTAGAGGCTCGTATAGAGGAGAAGGTAGAAATTGAAAACTTCGATAGAAAAATTAAAATGGAGCCGAAGAGTAGAAATCACATCATTGCAAGTGCACCGGCGACGCCCTCGCGGTATCCCGATTTAGTTGAACGATTAGAAAGTAAAATACAAACAGAGCACAGCGATGATACGTTAGTGCTTCTAGGGACAGATGGTCACTTAGATACTTCTAGTGGATTTTTTGACGAAACGCTCGAGTTGTCGCATGAAGACATACAAAAAACTTTATCTGCAAATATGCCAACGTGTGAATTAAGTAGGAGCGTTGTGCGGTCAACAGAAACGGCCAACGTAATGGTATCAGGAATAGATACCATGGACTTTATAGAGAGTTGTGTAGCAGTCGCGTCACCGACGCACGTAGTAGATGATAACGTATTTGTCAATTTAGATGCATTTGATATGCTTGGTGATTTTCCCGAACTAGAAGTTTTAGATCCTAGCACAATTTCAACGAATCCTCTGGTAAGTTTAATTATGAATCAATAGGTAAAAATTCATTTAATGAAGATTTTACGGAAGTTAAATTTTTAGCGTATTATGTTTCAGACTTTATGCAACAGTTCACCGCCGGCTCAAGAGAATAATGAAAAGATGCAAACTGATTGCCCTACTGAAGTGGCTTTGAACATAACTGATTATTCGCCTGAATGGGCATATCCTGAGGGTGGAGTAAAGGTGTTGGTGGCAGGACCTTGGACAGACACGTCCGATCAGTATACGGTTTTGTTTGATAACTTTCCCGTACCTTCTATTCTAGTACAGAATGGCCTCTTGAGATGTTACTGCCCAGGTTAGCTATATTTAGTTTACCCTTAAGATATTTACGAGCTAGATCTTTTAATAATTTTGTAAAACTATTTATTTTTGTTTGCTAACAATGAGAAATAAAACTACAAAAAGTAATACTCGAATTTTTACTTTTTCAGCTCACGAAGCGGGTCTGGCAGCGCTTCAAGTAGCTCGAGGAGGTCGTGTGGTATCTGATACCGTTGTGTTCGAGTACAAACCAGGACCGACGCTAGTACCATCATCACCAGCCTCCGCGCCCCTACCGTCTCTGGATTTTAGGAGGTTCTCACTGTTGCATCGATTTCAAAGGCTCCACGGTCGCTTACAGCTGAAGACTGAACCGATGGACGACAACAATCAGGTGATAGCTTAAAATATTATTGAAACTCGTTTTCAAAGGGTGGTATTTTCTCTGCTCTAACTTTTTATATGTGTGTATTTGTTTGTGAATATTAATTTATAAGCTACTAAAGATGCAACTCACAAATTTCAGATCGAGGATGTTCAATTGTACTCAAATCCAAAATTTGAAGATCGGCTTGTCACATACTGTAAATCACTAAGCAGTCGGTCATTTGGGAATTCTGAAGGCTTTACTACGGAACCCGGGGAAGATAATTCGACGATTCTCCATCTGGCAGCGGCTTTAGGATATACAAAGCTTACCACCGTGTTGTTGAGGTGGAAGCAAGATGATAATAGTTTGGCGTTAGAAAAAGAAGTAAATCTTGGTGCAAGAGACAGTGAGAATTGTACCCCATTGGTAAGTAAATAAATGCCGAAAACCTTATTATAATAGTATGTTACAACTTTTATATTAACAAAAAACTATCGAAGTGTATCTGTTGTGAATACAACGATGACAAGGGTGGCGAGCTTAAAACTTACATAAAGCCTAAACATACGTCTCGGAGGCGTGCAATCCTTCGATAAATCATAAATGGCGGAACTTATTTTCACGATAAGGCATCGTATGCTAGCTCTTAGCTTTTACTGAGTTGGTTTCCTATATAAAAAGGTACTCTGTGTGAGTTGGCGTAAGAGCATGACGCGCTAGATTAAACCATTAGAAAAATACAAAATACAAACGATATTCGATAATTTAATCAATTCCAGATGGTAGCGAGTGCGGCTGGTCATGTGGAAACTGCAGTAGTACTAGCACGGTGGAGTGCGGGTACAAGACGTGAGGCGGGCGCCCGCGCAGCCGCCGCCGCAGCACGCAGAGCCGGACATAACAGATTAGCAGCGTTACTGGACCGCATACACCCGCCTACGACTAAAAGTCGAGATAGTGTGTTTAGGAGACCGCAAAGGTGGGTTTAAAAAGTCTTTTGATGCTAATGAAGTTAACAAAACCACCAGAACTTATCTTAAAAATAGACAATAAACAACTTGAGACTACAATTTAATGCTATACACTGTAACTTAATAAACACAATAATAATAATAATAATAACAAATATTTATTCTCTCACAACAATCTAACTTAAAGGATAATTTACAAAATAGCTGTCGTACATTAGAAAGTGAGGAGTTGGTGTCTGAATTAGGCAATAGCCTGTGTACAGATCACCAGGCCCCCAATCCGCAGACAAATTAGCGATCGTTAAGATTATTTATGTCTAAGAATACAATTGTAATAAAAAGTAGCATAGATTACAGTAATTTTAAATGAAATAAATCGGGAATAAAACTGTAAATGTGTAATTGTATAATAAGTTGAAATTAATTGATATTGACAAGTAAAATCAATATTTCATTCATTATCTACAAATGAATATGAATTTAGAATTAAATAAAAGCACTCTAGATGACCAGCTAACATTATGTTGGTTCAAGCAAATCCATTGATACTAAATTTGTTTCATCTCAATTTCAGTTTGTCGCAGAAAAGCCGTTCAGGCAGCCTGGAATGTAATCTTGTGAAACGTCCATCGATTGACAGTGGGATAAATATGGCAGACGCTTTTAGATCTAGTTCAGCTATAGACAAAACAGAGAGCGCTTCAGCTAGGTAAGGTTAATTTTAAGATCGGCATATCACTGGAGGTTTCTTCAATCTATAAGACAATTTCTGATTTAATGGTTTCAGATGGGAAAGGAGCATGTCTTTACCTTTAGATTCTGACAATTCTGAGGACAGTCTCGGAGAAAGTAAGATCGGACGACGAATGGACCTGGCCCTTTGTAAGTCCTAGACGTTTAGTCACACTATAGATATAGATAATTCAGTTTTGATTTGCAAATAATTATTTATTTTACATCGGCACGGTGCGTAATTTTTTAAATAATCAAAATTTTCTATTCGGTCCTGTCACGGATAGTCGTTGCGTTCACGGCGGTCACTATGACTTGGTCAGCGGTTTAGTTGTTTATTTTCTCGTTATCAAAATTAACTTTACTTGATTGATTTAACGCCTCAAAACGCTTCCGAGCTTCAGTCGGCGCACATTTATTTTCTGGATAGCACTGGTAGATAACAGAATATGATATTGTTGTAGTTGGCAAAAATGTCATTATCGTTATAAAGAAGTCGAGCGAAACTTAAACCGTTGACGAAGTCGTTTGTTTGGACGGTCGCTGACAGTCGCGCCACTTCCCGCCAGGCGAGACGGCGCGGCGCGCGGCCAGCCCGCTCATAGACGTGGAGGCGCTGTCTCCCGCCTCCCCCGCCTCCCCCGCGCCGCCGCCCGCCCCCGCCCCCGCAGGTACACCCGCACACGAGAAACGGTATAGGCTGTGTCGCTGTTAGTCCATTCCACGGCATAGCGTCTATGTAAGCAAATATTTGGTCTTTTCTACAAAAGTACTTACAAAATTTTACTAATTTTTAAAATCTTAAATTAGCTGATAGTGCATATTTTGATGAATTATAAAAGTATACCGCGACAAAATAAAAGAAAAAGTGATGTCGTTGTCACTTTAGATGTTACAGATAAATAAAGAGTAGCTGAGGATAATACCTACCTTCATCTAAGTTATTGGGTAGCACTTGTTTACATTGATCGTAGCTGTTGGAATGGACTCAAAAAATAAATGTAGGGGATAAAAGAAATGGTAGGGCTGGCAAAGCGGGTGCGATGAAAGAAGTTGACAAACTGCATATTGGCATCAAAAGTGTTCGTTAAATTGGCTGTCAAAATTCTGATACTATTTTTAAAATATAATATTATAGTTTAACTTAGTATGAAAGAAAATGTTAATAATTTTTGAGTGAAACTTGGCGAAAAAAATATAATTAATAATAAAAGAAGGAATAACAAAATATTATGACGACAGCTCTATACCATTTCAAGTCGCAGCCTCTCCTCCGCTCGATTTGTCTGTCGATGTTGTATTTGTCGTAGTTGCATGGCCGACTCGGCCCATTCTTCCTGTCGTCTGTTTTACTATGCCCTTCTTGCCAATGTAGCCCTGTATCGCTATTGGTAGACTCTTGTAGTTTCTTCTCTATCTTCTTCAACCTCGAGCGGAGATGTCCCGGTGTTGTTAGTAGATACTTGTTAAAGTTGGACCAAATTTTCAAATTCTAATTCAATAAATTTTGATTATTCGGTTCAACCAATCGATGTTGTAAATCAATGTCGCTTTCAATGGTTCGTACTGGTCTCCACTATCACTATACCTTTGAACACAACAAAGCTAATGGAAGAAAATCAAGCCACCGTTTGTATAACAAACTCTGGGATTCAAGAAAATCTACCACGAAATCACAATATGACAATGCATGACGCTATATTGCTTGCATGAATTGATATTTATGTAACTGCTTTTTATGTGTAGAAGTAGTAAGTACCTAGTTTTGGTAAAGACTTACAAGGAACTTCTTACAATGACAAATTACAAACAAAGGTCGCTTTAAAGAAAATTGTATCAATGAATATGATTGTAAGAATAATATAACAAAATATGCTATTGAAAGTGGTGAATATCGTGCCAGTTGTTTTAAGATAATATTGTTATCACAATATAAAAGTATAAGGAATATAGATCAATAATATAAAAATATAAAACACGAAAAAGTTTTAATGATTATACATAATTATTATGAAACGGAATTAGAACACAAGCTGGTCAATAGCAAGCAAAAATTATGTGGTATATTTTTTTAAAAGCAAGACGTTTTATTGAATGGAATGAAAATAAAATAAACATCTTAGTTTTAGATTCTCTTAAGCATTTGTTTCGAGAAATGTTATGGAATACCTGAATGGAATTAAACACTTTCTTATAACCCTACACTTCTTTGTTTGTTTTGATGTATTAGTAGCACATTCTCTATCCGAATTAGTTGTTATTGATGTGTCTTCACTGTTAAAGCTATTTTGATGTTGCGATATTATTTATACGGCAGATTTTCCACTTTACGATACCATTTCAGGGGAACAGGACGATCGCGTGTTTACATTAGCTGAACAAATCATAGCTGCCATGCCAGAAAGGATAAAGGTAAGGCTCATCAATAGAATCTATTCAACCCAAATTAACTTAAAATTAAAAATAAAGAACAATAGCACGACTAGATGATATTATGGGAGATCGCAGACGGCACACTTTTTGTGTGATCGAGTCTGCGGCGCACATACATTCTGCAGGGCGCGGCCATCCTCCTCCCTAAGTGTAACGAAATGCAAGATAAAATAAATTTATTTAAATATTTAACAAAGTATATGACGGCCTAATTTAGCTCAAATCCAAAGTGTATTTATTATAATAAAACTGAAATATTCAGTTTAGATTATAAGCGTCACTTTGATAATAAATATTTATTTTCACAGAATGAGAGCTCGTTGCTCAATTCCTGTGACTTGGATGGAGGAACGAATGGCAGTGAAGATGTGCTTATGGCTCCATTGTTGGATGACACGTCCACTTTCAGTAGCGAGTTTAGCTTTGAATTTTCTGATAATACGTACAGGTATGTATGCTTTTTAACTTTAGTGTTCTTTACTTTTTGAATTGTTATCAGCAGTACGGATAAAATCGGAACTTCAATTCTATGAATATCGTAAAAAAACAAATATTATGGGCGATTAACATCACAGGTGTGTTACAGTGGGACAATAGGATAAACCATCTTCCTAAAGTCTGGTTATCTACATTTTAATGGCTTTATAGTTTTAAATAGTAAATAATCAATATCATAATTTGCTCCTGCAATTTCGTTTGTTAAGTATTACTTATCATTTTTGTTATGTTCTGCTTTCAGATACTGCGGCGGATCCACTCCTTGCTCCTCAGGTTCAGTATCCCCGGGTTCGGCTCTGTCCCCTCCACCCGCGTCCCCGCGCGCCCCTCTCCCCTCAACTTCGTCCGCCACCTTGCAGGAGTTCCTAAACACTACAACACACTTCTCCAGCCTTACGTTGAATGGTAAGATATTTTTGAGACACAATTATGCAAACAGCACATAATCTACCAGTTACCACCATTTTACATTTACACCTGACAAGTGTATTACGAATTTAAAAGATGATATTTCTGATATCTGCTCTGACTTGAAAATACACAATCAGACAGGATGCAGCGTTGATAAGGTAATTCTTATACAAAACATGTATTTACTTAATAAAATGATATTATTAATGAACTATAGCTATCTTTAAGATAACTGAGTGAATACAAATATTAGCAGAGAAGTTGGTTCATAGGCAGATTGCGGACCTACACAATCTACTACCAACGCACCAAATAGCGTAGGCTACGGCTATATTTTGGTCGCGATGTGTCAAACCCAACAGAGAGAAAACGATTAACATTGAACTGATATGATACGACCAAGTGAGTAGGTCTCTCATCTCCCTATGAATCAGTTTATTCGATACTACTTTTAAATTCAATAATTTTCTCAGATCGTGAACAACGCGAGCTATACTCAGCGGCCATCACCATCCAGAAGGCGTACCGCCAATACCGCGGCCGGCAGCTGCAGCGCCGCGCCGCCGCCGCCGCTATCACCATACAGAACTGCTACAGGCGGTACAAGCAGGTAGAACCCGTCATTCCATAAACAAAAATTGGATTTTCTATAAACCTTACTTTAAAATTGCGGGATCGTAAAGCTTGTGTAAGAACCTTGGCTCTTACACAAATGACTGAGCACCATATTTTAGTTGCTGGAATTAAATGAAGATGGCGTTAGTAACCACAACTAGATGGCGCTAATAAAACTGCATTGCAAAACAATTGATTTATTAGATGGCGCTTTTTTTTGTAACACTTGTAGGTTTCCAAAGCCAGATTCAAGTCTAGTTTTAAAATTATAACCTACTTGCTGAAAAAATTATATAGGCCATATTATATCTGTTTTCCAGATTGCTGTCCTTATCATTTTGAAGGTATTAGTCAGAGCCACTATACAATATTCTGTGAACTCCTAACTAATCTGCTGTGTTGACATGCAGTATTAGATATTTTTAAATCACTAAAATTCTTTCATTTAACAGTTCGCGTACTTGAAACAAATGCACGCTGCGGCGACGGTGATCCAACGTAGCTTCCGCTCCCTGCGAGAGAGGCGCATGAACTCCAACACAACGACGACCACCATCAAGTGAGTGATAGTTATCATCATCATTCATCACTCTCATCACCACTCGCTTTAAATAAGCGTCACTGCTTGCATCATAATTCCCCATGCAATAAAAGAAACGCATGAACTAAATGAAATAAAAAATGCTCTGCTTGTTTATAAAACTAAAGCAGAATTTACAAATATCATTTATGAGTTATCTCTTCATCCCATAATATTTTAAAACATTAATTTATATGCTTATTAACTATTATCTGTTATTCAGAAACCTGCCAAACAGCATGTTATCTTATTAAAAATATTCAATACAACCAAAAGTAACTTTTACTACTGGCAGATCTTTTCGAACCCATTCCCATCATTGGGTCATTCACAAAATTTTAAAAAGTATATTTGCTTATAGACGGACATATTCGCAACGACGTCAGAATCAGGCCGCGAGGAAAATTCAACAATTCATGAGGCAGTCCAAAATTAAGTATGTTTAATTACCTATTTCATAACCTACTAAATTACTCTTAAATTGTGTTAGAAGAGCAACTGCAAATTCCTTATTATTCAAGATTTGCAAAATTGATTATACACCTATTCTATTCCTATATTATTATATTTTAGGTTATATTACTTCGTTTCCTCGGATTTCATTTCTACTATTATTATTTTTAATCGCCCAGTTTCCAATACCTACAAACTTTTAGCATTTATTGTGTGTAGTCAATTTTTGAAAATTTGCACAACTATGAAATCTGATTGTCTGAATATGAATTTATAGTAAAAACTTTATTAGTATTTTTTTCGTATACTACATAATCATTATTATGTTGCGGTAGGTTCAATAGAACCCGCAATTCTTAATCCGCCGGAATGCGTAAAGCATTTCCTTGACTTTTTAAGTTTTGCATATTCGTATTTTTAACATGTTCAATGTTCATAATCTATTTTAATGATACTACTATCCCTAGCAGTTAAATCCTAGAAGGCCTATCAATTTCACTAGTATTATTTTACATAATATTATAAAACTAGAGACAAAACTGAACATATGAAATATGAAAATGTTTGTCAAAAATAATCAAAAATAGTACAAACACGTTCCTTTGAGATTAATGAACGATTCAAAATGAGAAATGTTGGTCTTGTGTTTGTTCCCATTAATTCACCCTTTTGGTTGGAAGGGTTCTATAGGGTTGGGATGTCTAAGCCAAATATTCGACAAATATTATCATTAGTCCTATTATAACAGTATTTACATTTCACGTACGTCTATATTTGCGCTGAATTGGAGTTAGTGGAATTTGAGTTCAAATGCTTGGCTGTTTAATTTGATCATTACTTTCACATCATACTTAAGGAATATATCCTAATTTTACTGATGAATGAATAAAAATGGAAAGAAACTTAGATCGTAGTGGCTGAATCTACAATTAGTTCTCACAATCTCCATTTAAATATACTGCATAAAGTTATCTCTGGGTCGATCTCAATTTAAAATTTTGCATATTACAATGACGATAAGATTAACATTTTAAGTGCGAGATAAAAACTTTGCAAATTAAACTAAATTGATCTGATATACGGACCCTTGTAACATCCTTAATACACGATAAAAGTGAAAAAAGAACAAAACTTTGATAGGATAAAAATTGTTTCATCAACTTTTCGAGGATTTTAATATAAAGTTGTGGATTATCGCGAAGTTGATGTAGTTAAATGACTGAACGAAATTGTATTTGACTTTAAAAGCTCCTCTCTCACAAACTTAATAATGTAATCTTATTCGGCTACATTTTGTTCATCCAAATTACCTTTTACTACGTTTCACAATGTGTTCCTTTGTAATTATTTCATGAGATTATCTTCTGATTTTCACGCTGTCTTAGCACTTGGGAGGAGTTTACGACAAACGTAAGTTGAGTGACCATATTAGAATATTCAAAAGGGCAAGAATGATGATCGTTGTACTGTGTTAAGTGTTTGTAGAAAATATAGGATTCGTTTTTTGTTATTTTTGTTATTCTTGAAGTAGTTTTACTTAGTTTTATATTTAGAGCTTTGAAGTTAAATTTTTGTAGAGTGTTGAAATATTGTCTTGCTGCTTTATAATATTATTTGCATTTAAAATTTTATTTCGTACAATAGTTTTACTATGTCTTATTTAATACGAACGCCATACTATGACCGCATTTGGAATTATTTTATTTGTTTAAAAGTTATGTAACATATTCTGCTACGCACTAGCAGATGGAAAGTTTGCAATTTTTTTCTTTTAGTTATAAGATTTACTGTTTTACTGCTCCTTTTTAAAATCGCATTAGTAATTTAAGAGCATTCATCAAATGAGTATACTCCTCATACGAGCTCCGAGAAATTATTATTTTGTACACTCCGGCTCCAGGCCCACAATTCGAAGCTTGCGTGCAAAGTATACATACATGAGTGATAATAAACGAACACCACCTAACAGATTGCAGAGCGTACAAGCCGAAAGCGCGAGGGAGGACCTGCTGTCCCAGGCTGCCCGCCCAAGCTCGTCGCAGCCCATCACCAGTACACCGCCCACGCCCAATAGGTAAGTCAAAAATTTAAACTCTCAAATCTCCCAAATTTTCTACTTTTAGTGCTAAGTTTATATCATAATGATTGCATCGAAAATTATTCAATTTCATTTCAATATCATCTGTTAGTTATGCTGGAGTCAACGGATTGTTTTTTTTTTTTCAGAATCATCAACTACTTGGCACCTGAATCACCGATGAATGCCGACGACGACCTGCTGATCGAGCTTCTGTTCAAGATGTGACCTGACGCAACAAAACATTATTTCTACGATGCTTCCTGCGTTTTTATTTCGGTAATATTGTTCCTTTACTCGACTCTAGGAATTCTTCAAATTGGTTACTCAAATCGACTGTAAGGTCACAATCGCTCATCGAGAGTGGACTATTGCATTTCTTTCCATTTGAATGTTAAGCGAGATTTATTAGAGTTGTAGACTCAGGCCTGGTCATTACTCTAGTATTCGTAGTTTGCTAATGCTGTTTCGAGTTAACTCCTCTTTCACTGTTTCTTTTGTCGTTCTTAGATGCCTTCGATGTTGTCTTCGTTTTGTCTTTTTTTAACTCTTCAGGTCATAGACAGGGTTATATTTAGTATAAATTTTATCGTATTTGTATTATATTTTCATAATGTATTTTTGAGAGATTTGTTTATGGCGTTTATCGGAATTATATTTTTGAAGACTAAATTAAATGTCGTGTAATTTTCTTAGAACATCTGTAATGTTGGCAACGTATTACGAGAAATTTTTAAATTCACCGACGGCACTACTGAATTTGTGAGAGTAAAATTTTTGAGCGGTTGCGATAATGTTAAGAATGATTAATTTTTGTTTTTCGCTTTTGCAAAATTTTGAGATTTTGAAAAAAGAAACGAAATTTCTCATTTATTTTCATGGTGGAGCTAAAAAGTAAGTAGGTTAAGTACAAATTCAAATTATTAAAAAGCCACTGTTCTAATAAAGTAGATGCACCTAGCGTATAATACAATAAACCCGACGAGCTGTGAGTATTTTGAGATTTTATCGTATTTAAGAAAAAAATACTTAGTTTTACTATTGGTCTAATGTTTACCGTATAGGTTTCATTCCAGCCTAAATAGAATAAAATCTTCTTAGTCTCTGACTACAGATAGCAAACCGACATCTGAAGATTCAAACCCTTTCTCGTCAACGGTTTTCAGTTATTTAGATTGTTTTTCATTATCCTTGTTGATTACTTTTAAATTATAACGTGTCGTTGTTTATTATTAAATTTTTCGAATTTCCCACCCCTAGTTCCTATTACAACAGCTATTAAATGTTTAAAGTATCGATTAAACTTAGTTCATTAGATATATTATTATAATTTCGGTTTTAGACTCTTAATAAAGCTAAATGCCATACTACTCTAGCGTTCATGAAAAAAAATGGTTGTGCACCACCTAATATAGAAATAAATACCTAAATATTCCCTTTTTCTGAATTCTCTGATATTTTAATGTAGTTATAGATACTCAATTAAGATAGAAGTAATCATAGCTTAACCATAAGACGACGTGCAGCCGTCGAGATATTTTCGATTCGTATTTTTATAAAGCAAAAGTTACGAATGAATATGGTTGCTTTGCTTGTGCAGGGCCATTGAACACATTCCTTACTTACTTTGTCGACACCACAATCTTTCATTTCTTCTTCGTTAACGAGTTTCGTTACAGTAATTACCGTTCTTTTGGATTCAAAAAATTAAAATGATTTAACTTTAGGAATGTTAGCCATAATTATGTTAATTGAGACACGAAAGGCCCGGAGTTGTATCGTGAGTGTGAAGTATATTATTAACAATATTCGGAGTTTTTGCAATCGTTTACGATTAATCAAATCTATTTTCCTCTCTTTAATCGTTGTATCGTGGAATAGATTTTTGAAAATCGTTAATAGTATACTGGTGAATGAAATTTATGAGAGTAACGCGACGCAGTTCGAAAATAACCGTCCAGAAGTGGCGGCTTTTGGCACCCTCTGGTGGCGAAGAAGCAAAAGTCGTAGAGCCGAGAGACAAACTTAACGAATATCGATATGACGCGAGTTGCTCGCAACGCACTGGGCACCCGAGGGCGCACGAATGCAACATGTACATTTTCTATTTTTGGATTGCTAACTTTAAGATGTTATATTTATATATGTATACGTAGGAGCGGCGGATACGAACAGTATTTCGATGTGTATTTCGCCAAAAGTTTTGATGTATTAATTTTCCATAAAATTCTCTCGTTTTAGTTTTCGAATAAAATATAGTAAGTTTAGCTCGTGGTCATGTATATATTTTTGGAGGGCGTGCACGATTGCTTCTGGAATGTCGCAGGACGAAACTAATATTTTTAACTCACTTCCTTCGAAAGCAATAATATTTTTGGGATCGTCTCCGATATAGATAAAGTATTTTTTCAATGCGATCGTCACCGACAGTCGAACTTTAGGACGCTTTTTAGTGACACCGCGGGATGAGCTCCGATTTGTTAGGACGTTGAGTTTCTTAGATTACTTTGCGACGAATAAAGCCCAGTATTTCTGTAGTCATTTATAAATATTGTAGTGCTACTTACGGTAGTCGGCAGATTGCAAAACCCGGGGAGCTCATTTCCACGGTAGTTGATTGACCACAGCTAAAACATAGAGCACTAGAAGTAGATCTAGTTAGATAAATTACTACTTATATGAATGAAATAAAGAAAATCTTGAAATCTATACATAGATTTTAAAATTAAAAGTTTAACTAATACTTTTTATTATTATATTATATAAGAAGCTTGTTCACACATTTTAAAATCGTATTTAGATTAAAGTTAAGGTTAAAGCGAGTATTGAGGAGAGCGAGTGGAGAGATTTTGGATATAAGATTGAGTTTTCATTTTCGTGGGTTGTTCCTATTTGAGTGCTTACGTAAATATATTTAATTAATGAACGGTTTCACATTATTAGCATAAAATTTTAAATTAGTGTTTCTTTTATCGTTTTTTGTGTTCTAATCGCCGTTGTTATTATTGTAGCAAGTTGTAAATTTATCGTTTTCAATGTTGGCAATGTTTCTTATTAATAATATATTATGTTTATGATCTATTTTATTGTTTTTCAGAAGCTAGTACTGCCCAAAGCTTTGGTTCAGTTCTGTATTTTCGTCATTATAATATTATAATAATGATATGAATCTTTGCATCTTTATGAAAGGATTGAAGTTAGTTAGGAGCAACCATGGTTGCATTGATGGATCGAAATTATCAGACTGATTGAATGTTAGCATTTCGTAAAACGTGTTTTCCCATTTAATATCTATTCCCTTTTTCATATAAGATTTAAATAACAATTTGTAGTTCTTCAGGTTTCTTTGTTAGCTGTTATTTGGTTATTGACGTAAACACTCAAGTAAATTATATATCTTATGTACAATGTTAAGCCAAAGGCGACTTATTTTGAAATTGTGATAATATAGCGGTTGGTTTGGCCCGTTTAAAGTATATAATTTAGGATAGACTAGGCGATACGTTGTTTTATAGCTTCTAGTACTATGGTAGCTCGCTTGTGTTGTACAGGTTGATATTTTGTTTGAATTGTTCAAAATAGTTACTTTTACTATGTCTGTTTTAATGTTCTCTCATTTTATTAACATAAGTTTTAATAAGTCCCGCTGGAACTATCAAAACCATTTTTGACCCTTTCTCGTCAAAATTGAGATTCTTTGAGATGAACATGAAAATAAATCCATTTCAATCTTTATCATTCAAATCATTGTCATAAATCACCGTTGCCTTTCATGAACCATTAAGAGCCCGGGTTACCCTCGAAATTCTCATACATACGTAATACCAAAATCATTTTCTCATACGAAAATATTTTACATGTTTGAGTTATTTTTCAGCTTAAAATAGTAATTACCTAGGTTCCTGAATAAAAATTAACTTCAAAATATTTAAACACTAAAAAAAATTTTTTTGTGCATAATTTTTTTTTACTAAATTTACTACTAAATATTTAAACACTAAAAAATAGAGTAAAACACTCAAAAATATATAAATAAATAGTCAATTTACTACAAAATATTTAAATATTAAAAAATATTTTTTAGAGTTGAAATATTTTGTAGTAAATTTAATATTTATTTACATATTTTTTTGTGTTTTACTCTATTTTTTAGTGTTTAAATATTTAGTAGTAAATTTAGTAAAAAAAAATTATACACAAAAAAATTTTTTTTAGTGTTTAAATATTTTGAAGTTAATTTTTGTTCAGGAACCTAGGTAATTACTATTTTAAGCTGAAAAATAACTCAAACATGTTAAATATTTTCGTATGACAAAATGATTTTGGTATTACGTATGTATGAGAATTTCGAGGGTAGCCCGGCCCCTTAACTACTAAAATACTTGTAATATAACTTTTAATATGAGATGAATTTCCTTCCAATCGAATACAGTATCAACCTGTACATCTATTTTAGTCAAAAGCCTGCCTAACTATAACATTGCATATCACTTTATATTGTTCTACGTACATTGCGTTTCTGTATGACTTCATTTTATGTTTGGATTGTTTTTTTGGTCGAGGGATATAATTATTTGCTCTCCAAAAGTCAAAAGTTGTTTAAAAAAGTTCGTTGTTCGCCTTTCCTGTTGATATACCAATAAACTAAAATTTAAATCATTTTAATAAATAATCAGGCTTGACTATGTCCCTCTTCTACTAAAATACACTACGGCTCACTTTCGATTGTTACAACAAGTTTCAACAAATTATTGTTCTCTTCTAGTGATGGACTTATGAGAAACTGAAATGTCTTAAGCTGCTATTAACTTGAATTTGCAGCTAAGAACTTTGTTGACTCTGTTGTAATAGTCTGAGGAACTATATTATTTAGATGCCAATTGAGTTGTTGTACATATTTATACGAATTTTTAGTGTATCTGTTGATTTTGATGTAAAACATTCCTTAAGCAATAACTTAAAAGATATATGAAATGAAATAATTGATTTTTAGTTTACGATGTAAAAATATTTTTGTTTGATAAAGTTTAATTGTAAGGGCTGATTCATAGAGACAGCAGAGAAGAGACGAGATTAGTGTCATGTAATTATAAACTTTATCTACTTTCATTTAAAGACGATAATGTTTTGTGCAATGCAATCGACACATTGAAAAATTCGACAGATAAGATTGTGTTTTATATCAACAAAGGTAAATTATTTCAAAATTATCGTCACTTCGCTGCCGTTCATGCGTTCGCCCGACTTGTTGCTTCGATATTTTACATTGTAGCGTAATATTTGATAGCGAATTTTTATGAAGTTATTTTTAATATAATTAATAAGATTTGTTTGTACGTAATCGTTGAATTAGTTTCTCTTGAAGTAACAATTGTTATGTACTGCCAGTTAGGAGTTAACATCAAGACGTAAACGAAATTGTACTGTGTTCAGGACTTTTATTGATTTAAAATTGTTTTATTCATTAAGAATCAATAGTATATTGTACTTACTGTTTAATCTACGAAACATTTATTTTATTGTAATTTAAATGATCTATGTTCGACATAATTTTTGTTACGCTTGTATCAAAAAACCTTTCGCCTATCAGAATACGTAATTTTGAAAATATTATATTAAATATACCTACGATCATTTCGTGTACTGAAATATTTTTAAAATAAAACCTAGCTGTTAATTTTAATGAGAAATTTAATGAAATTATTTTCTTTGCATTATAATCAAAAATATATTTTCATAATGATGTAACAATTATCTTTTTTTTTTTAATGGAATGATTAAATGTGTACCATGAATTGAATTTTAAATTTTAGTTAATACAATTAACATTATGAATTTAACATATTTTTTTTTATTATAAAATATTTTTTAATTGTATGGTTCTTTGTAATTTATAGTTCTCTTGAAATTTTTAATTCACTTTTTAGATTTGAATTTTCATTTTTAATTATTACTTTGGTAACATTTAATCATTTCATAAGGGGAAGTTTTTGTAAAGTGCCATGACTTGATACATAGTACTGAAATGTGGGGTGAGATTTTTGACGGGATGATGATGATGTGTACTTTGGAGAAATAATCTTCCTTTGTAATTATTATAATCTATAAACACTACAAATTGTGATTCAAAGCAATTTAAAATATTACTGCTGATTATATTACGTCTTGTTTTATTTATATCCCCTGCTAATGGCAAATATGCTTTGACTTTGCAGCTAACTGGACAGCTTTGGGCCTCTTTGTATTTGGGAGCCATTAGAAATCAATTATAAACTAGTTTATATCACTTTTACTGAAATCAAGGCAGTTTTAATCTAGCCCCTTTTCTATCAAAACTGCAACGTAGTCACAATCAACTTCAAACGACATACTTTTAATGTGGCTTTCCGATTCTTACTGCAACGACCGTGACTGAGAAAAATTCAAATGAAATGCCACTGATTGATGAACTGGGCTTTTGCTCTACACCATTATAAGCCCGGCCGCACATTATCCGAATTTCCGATCAGAAAAATAAATTCGGACGCCCCGCTCCGCTCATAAGTGCCTGACAGACGTACGAACTTAAAGCACGCGGGTTTTAAGTTCGCGAACTTACTCGGCTCACGTCGGTGACACACGAGAATCGCTCATACTGGATTACCATGCCCCCAGGCTCGCGGCTCGCGGCTCGCGGCTCTTTCCTAACACACACCGGCGATTTTAGATCGTCGAGCCACAAGTCCGCGTACTTACTCGCACGTCTGTCACCCCCTCTACATTTTGACATGTCAGAATTCTGATAGTATGCGAGCGGGGACAGCAAAATGTATGAACAGAGTGCGTTCCGGCGGGCGTCCAAATTTTTCTGATCAGAAATTTCGGTTCATGTGCGGCCGGGCTTAAGCAGCGATGGCACCAGTCGCTAGACTGATGTCGGTAGAAAATCAGTTCGACATAAATTAGTAGATATAGATTATATTGGATCAAATAAGGAACGAATTATAATATAAGAAAGCAGTTTTGCGATAGGCCGCTCCTATAAGGAGCTATCAGCCTATCGATCCCGGTAATAAAGTTTTACGGCGGATATTTTCTGGACAAGTCTATCAAGGTTGTAACGGAGATTGCTCTGGTCAACAGTTCGTGAAGCGATGTCGTCGAGGGACCCTGTTCCCATATGTTGCTTATGTGTGGCATAAGTGAAGTACTGAGGCGAGTAGACCGTACTAGGACCTAAATCTCAACATAAAAAAGGTGAGATCACTAATTGTACCACGCTTGCTGTCTTACAACATCACTGGTACGACATTGAAGAAAATCGGAAGAAATGAGTGACGACCTCTGTGGCTCAATTGGTTGAGTGTGTGGCAGCTCAAGTCGGGGGTCGCGGGTTCGAATCCCACCGATGGAACAAAAAGTTTTCAATGTTCCCGGGTCTGGATGTGTATTAAGAGCCCGTCCTCTCTTTTCTACTGCTCTCTTCACACTCACGCCCGTCTTTCATATGCCAGGTGAAAAAGGACGATCACCAAGTTAGCGGGCAGATAGAGGTTTTCTGTTTTTAAAGGGTTTTTTATATTGAAGTGGTAAAAAGTAATTTTTTTCATACCGTTAAGACGTCAATACAATCCATAAAAAGGTGATATTCTAAACCTTTTACAGCAAAAATCACAAAACTGTCGTGGGTTTGAGTTGGATTATTTAAAGATACTTAAAAAAAATAAAAAATATAGCTCTAACACTATATTACAATTGAAATGATCTTACATGTTGTGCATTAAAACTTATAGAAATACTGTATTTTAACTGTTAAATCCCGTCTGTTAAATGAGCGAAATCGGCAAAATTTCGTATACGGACTCTTAAATATGTGTATGATATAATAAAAATCTTAAATATAATATGTAAAGTATAAAAGTATTAAATATATTTCCGTTGTCTGGTACCCGTAACACAAGTTCTTCAGGTACTTAGCACGGAGCCAGACTGACGTGGTGTGAAGTGTCCATAGATATTATTATTATTAATCGGCCAAATAGTTGTTCCCGCGACCTCGCGAATCGGCCACCAAGTTGTCCTTAGACTTTGATCAAAGTTGATTCAGTAGTTTTCTTGTTTTTGATGCCAAGTAACAAATTTTTCTTCATAGCAATATTAGTATAGACTATAGATACTCGTACATGGATTTTAGAGAAATTGGCGTAAAGAAAACGAAACATATTGAGAAAAAATTAAAACCAAGCACGGGCGATATGTCTGTCAATTTAAATAATTATGTGTATCTTCTTGTTACAATGTATCGAATAATATTCAACTGCATCGAATCACACCCCCTTGTTACGTTGTGATTTGAACCTTCTTTTGGACCAACTATTTTACCGTGACAGTTATATTTATGTTCCCGCTATAGTCTACAACTTGGGCCACATCCAAAAGGCTTTGAAGCGAAATATCAACGGGACCCTTCAGAATTGTCCATTAGAACTGACTTTATGCATATGGGACCTGACTTATAGGCCGTAAAAGAAATGTTTTTATATAACATCTGGCGTTTTAACGTTGTTTTCATTGACTTAACTGGCCTTTTATGTCAGTAAGTGACCCTTTTCGTATTCGATAGTTATTATTTTGTGTTTAGAAAAAAATAAATACTTATATTATCACTGTTTATTTAAGATATAGAGGCTCCATGATACAAAAACGATAAACGTTATATTTTGTTTTTTCTTCTTAAAGTTGAGTATGTTTATTGTTGGACATGTTTTATATAATAGCACAAATATACATTTAAATTATTGTTTTAATCACGAGAAAAAAATCTTTCACAAATTATATTCCATTAATTGGTACAGATTCTTTATAAGTATATACCTACTTATAAAGATTCTGTACCAGATAAGTATCTGACGTACCTGACCAGTAAGTAAACAGAAGAAATCTTTTTATCAAAAACAATATTTAAGTATATATATACATCATAATATTTAGCTTTATACTTAAAATTCACACTCATTTAAAATTCAGCACATCATCAAAACTTCTATAACTCGGCGAAACATGGCGGTAGCGGTCATTGACTCCCTGTCAAAAACTTGTCATTTTCTATACAAAGCCACGATTTACATTTGACACTTCATTGTCAATCGCAGTTTATATAGAAAATGACTAGTTTTTGACAGAGAGTCAATGACCGCTATCGCCATGTTTTGCCGAGTACCGTATATGCAAGTTGAACAATGGGTGAATAAGCTCAGGAAGACTGGAACTAAATTGAAATTCGCCCAAAATTGGATGGAATACTCTTCAGCCTCTCAGGTACTTTAAAAAAAGTTAAATCCTCCCAAGCTCCCGCCAAAACCATTTCGAAATTGGAACTAGCACACCTTCTAAGCGGATTTTTCCTGACAACGTTGATGTTGCAATATCATTCTCCTTATAGCGGATACAATAAAGATTACTTTGGCTTGACCGCGTCGTACGATAAAATTGTTTTAAGTTTTAGCTTGCGCATAGAACACAGATTTCAAATAAGGAACGCCAGATCATCCTACTCAATCTTTTGGTTCAGCTACCCCTTAAATGCCTGTTTTATATTGTATAGCTTGAACTTTTCTGACGAAAATATCCAACCAAAGTATAACATTGTTTGAATGTATTTTCGTCACACGTCAGTTAGATTAAATATTATTTAAAATAATAAAATATTATAAAAGGAGTATGTTTTAAAATGTATGGCGTTCCACCACTAACGAGACCTATAGTAAAATTGTCTACCAAATACTGAATCATTATAACCGAACCACAATAAAAAATACCCTGTCAGTGAAAAGTTATGGCTGAATGAAAAGTCATGTTTTTTATCATTTTGTATGAAAAATATTGTACATTTAATAAAAATGTATTGAGTTTTGTGCAAATGTCCACAAACAATAACACTTACGTAATGGTCTGCTAAATATGGAATCATTATAACTGGACCGCAACCAAAAATATCCTGTCAGTAAAAAGTTATGACGGAATGAAAAAGTTTTCTACCATTTTATTCCATAAAATAGTGTTAATGTGATCTATTGCACTTTTTAACTACTAAATCTATGTTATGTCATGCTGCTGTGGAAATTCCAATAAGGTTTTCACTGAAATAGATGAATATCAATATTTTCACTAAAAATATTTTTTCATATGGTCATAACTTTTTACAGACAGCTTATTTTTAATTTGTCTCATAAAGAACGTTACTCTATATATTTAATGGACAATAAGTCAATATGGGTCTCGTTAGTGGTGGAAATTTGGACCATTTTACTTCATTCTCCTTTGTTAAAACTTAAAAATAATAATTACAGAAATTGGGCAGCTGACTAATCAACATCTTTATGTTTGGAAAAATCTCATACACACAATATATAAAAATACAATTTATGATTATTACAACATTTTTTCAATCAAAGAAAAAGATATATAAATCACATTCTCAGAATGAATTATTGTTTCTGTTATTATTTTCATCAAACAATACTTGATAAAATTGTGAAAAATAAATAAGAATCTCATGATACACTTTTTGAACGTCGAAACAATGTTGCCTGCCACCGAATCGGAAACTATCGGCGTAAGAAACTCGCTACGCTACGTAGGAAAATCGTAAATTAATAAAATGGCAGAGCAAGGTACCAAGATATTTTATTTCAAGAAAATACATATATATATATATATCTATAATTTCACTCATATTAAAGTGTGGAAGGTAATATTAAAGTTACAGACGCGTAGGCCTCACAGTTGAGTAGGTTTTTTCTAATATTTTTTTCAGAAATCAGATTTTTTTGTGTGTTTAGGCTTTCGACAAGATTGGGGGTAAATGAAATTACCCGGGGCAATTGTACCCTGGGCACCTTTGGGTAAATTGAAGGCATGAGTGGATGAAGTGGGTAACTTACAATTTGAAAATTGTCGTTTTTTTGCATAAATGGAGGCTAGACCGGGAAAATGATTTGAAATCAAAAAATGTGCATTAAATGCACTGCGGCGGGGCAAGACTTAAATTTGATGTGGGCAATGTATATTTTAACGGAAGAAGACGATTTTGGTTGAGAGAAAGAATTTTGTGATTCTCAAATTTTTATTTATAACAATCATGCAAAACCCCTTGAGCCGCGAAGCCGTGGGCGGTGGCCCACACTGCCCACACCTTACCTCTATCTCATGTATAGCGAGATATATTAGGTGTAGATGAAGTAGGTTAGTTACGAGGTTTGTCCAAATTATAAGGGTAAAAATGAGTACCTGCTCTTATGTTGTAAAATGTTAGTTACCCGCTTCACCTACTCATGTCGTAAATTGTAAGAATTGCCTCTCTCGCTTTGATGAGGGTTTGCATATTTAAAAAGGCGCCAAATAGGGTTTTTCTACTCGTGTAGCTAATTACGCAGGCCGTTTGTTTTATGGACGCTGGTTGACCGCAAAATATGGCCGCCGGTACGAAAATGTTCTAAAATCTAAATAACATCATAATGCAAAAGTGTGTCTGTATATTGTTACCTCTTCATGCCCAAACCACGAAACCGATTATCTGAAATTTGGTATGGAGGTACTTTTAAGTCCCGGGAAAGGACGTAATTATTATGGTACTTTTTAGCCCGCAAAAAATATTTTAGATTCCAATGCGATTAACGAATTTTGGCGCAATGGAGTTGGCGGAATCGTTTAGTTTATTATAAATTCTCCGAACGTAAAAAAAACAATAGAAAAGTTATATTTTAAAATATTATATTTCATATATTATTCATTGTTATAAAATCATCAAATATATCTTTAATTATTGTTGCACCAAAATAAAATTTTAGATACTTTCACGAACTGTGTTTTATAAAGGAATGTATGATTCGCTGAGAGAGGGAGAGAGGCCTATTTTTAACCGACTTCCAAAAAACGAGGAGGTTATATGTTCGGCTGTGGATATTTTTTTTTTTTTTTGTATGTTCAACGATTACTCCGCCGTTTGTGAACCGATTTTCGAAATTTTTGTTTTGTTGTATTAGGTTTCACTCCAATTTGGTACCATGTTCACAAAAGTGGTGACCTGATGATGGGATCCATGAGTAATCGAGGGAACTCCTCGAAATTTATACGGAAACATATGGTGATTTTGGTTTTATGTGAAGCGTACTAACAATATGCTACCAAAAAGTCAAATATTGGGTCAAGGTATACCATGGTTTCGAAGATGCTGAGAGAACTCCTGACTCCTTATAGATACACATTTGGGAGTTTCGGCGTTGTTTTAAGAACAGAAGGCATATGCTACTATGCAATTTATATTCATCATCATAATCATCATCATCATCATCGTCATCATCATCATTACCACGTCGTGTTAAGGTCACCAATGTCTCATGGCACAGACTAGATAATAGTACGAGGCATAGGTATGGATATACTAATAATAATAATTATGTACTTACTGTATAACAACACCTGTTTATTTAATACATGACGGCGGTCGGCGCCGTATAGGCGACGGCGTCGCCGCCGCGCGGCGCATGGCGGCAGACGACAGATCGAATCCTTTACTAACTACTTTATATACAGATCGAATACTTTATTAACTACTTTATAAAATTTAAATAGACAAATAGAATTGAAATAAAGTTATTTTAAAAAGAGCATTTAAACAAAACAAAGTCATTAAGTCTTTTTAATTAGTTATACTTATTAATCGATAGATGGCGCACTAAGTATCGATTTGAATTCTTTATTACAAGAACAGCTGTCAATAATTATGATAATATTAAATATTATGAGTAGCTACGCTACATCCTATGCAAGTTTATACAATTTTTTATCTGATAGATCCTTCGATCGTGGAAAAACGAGACACAATAGCCTTTCTATTGTTATCGCAATCGCCGGTGACCGCTTGGGGCTTGAAGCATTAAAATTGTTAAATTACTTAGCACAATATGTTCACTTCACTGATAATATATTATTTTGTGAGTGTGAGTTGTGACTCTTAACAAATTGTAATAAGATACTTAGGTAAAATATACGCGAAGGTTTATCTACTAGTGTAACTAAAAAGAGTGAAATTATTATTATTTTAACAAAAAATTAAAACCGACTTCCAAGGTAAAAACAATAATAACATTAATATGAACTAAAAAGTATTAAATAATTTCTACTATCTAATAGTGCCTTTTTCCGAATTCGGCTAAACCTCAACTATTTCTGTACTCAATCTTCATAATTTTGAAGTCGGTGCCAGTTCCAAAAGTTTCAAATATTCTGTCAGAGGACTGAAGTTTCAGCTATCTGGTACCGACTTCAAAATTATGAAGATTGAGTACAGAAATAGTTGAGGTTTAGCCGAATTCGGAAAAAGGCACTATTAGATAGTAGAAATTATTTAATACTTTTTAGTTCATATTAATGTTATTATTGTTTTTACCTTGGAAGTCGGTTTTAATTTTTTGTTAAAATAATAATAACCCATCAAGCCCCGTAAGGCCCAAGTGGGCCGCGATTACAAAACATTTCCAAGAATTTGCGATCGAGTAGTGTTTGTAGTCAAACACCAATGACTTCACCAATCATGTGTATGACGTTGGTTTGAAATTGTTAGACCGAAACTACATCGCAACTGTACTAATATTGGATTGAAATAGCTGAATTGGAGTACTGTTATGAGTTCACCACTGGCCAATCCACACTCTCACAAATCTCCACTTAGTTGGAACATCCTGCTGATATTAGAGGTAAGGTGTATAAATGAGAAAGTTTGATAAATCTGGTCCGAGGTAAAACTTTTGCGAATATCAAATTTGGAACTTCGTAGGCATTGTGATGAAATCGATTTGATCTGGAAAGTTTCCTATCACTGTTGACAACATCATTAAAAAAATAAATTGGTGCGAACGTTAAGAAATTATAACTGTATAAGTTAAGGTGATAAGAAAGTCTTAAGTGCCACACAGTAACCGGTCAAGTGCATGTCAGGTCACACATAGAAGATACATTTTTCACGAATCCCCTCTGCTCCCCACAAATAAATTTTATTTTCAATTTATTATTAATTATAAATATTGAGTGATAAGGTGTATAAGCAAAATATGGCAGAATAACCACATTTCTCAAATCACATCAAAACCACGTTCAATTACCTGACTGATTTCATGTCCGCTATCTTCAAAACGCTATGCTACAAATCGCTAACTAGTTGAACGTTGAGGGACGATCGTTCAATCGACGTTCAGCCGAGTCATTCAATTGAATGGTGTAATTCAATGAATGCGCTAGTCATTCGATCGAATCGCAGATTAAACCAGATGACTGCGACATATATAATATTATCTTGCCGTTCTCCGAAACTTCGATAGCGCGATGCAGGACTGTTAGGCGAATTGGGTACCGCCACAGTCACGTTAGGCATGGTTCGACATGGATCAGTCGTTTAAATTTTTTAAAGTACAAAAACTCTCTCAGAACCGTAGAAGGGTAGTTACTAAGACGAAACTAGGTTCGCCGAGACCAAACTAAGGAATCCTTAAAAACTTAAGAAGAGAGAGCGCGCTGCAAGTTGGTGCGGTTTTTGTTGAAGCGGCAAAGTGTAGTGAAATCGAAATTCCTTGAATAATAATCTCTATATTATATAAAAATGAATTCATATTCGCGTGGTCACGACGTCACGCCTGAACGGCTGGACCGATTTCGCTGAAATTTGGCATAGAGATTCCCGCACAATAAACTTTTATGATTTTCGGCTAAACTATTCGATCTATTTTGATGAATTTTGGCACGGAGATACTTTGAGTCTCAGGAAATGACAATGGATACTTTTTGTCCCGGAAAATGTACGGTTCCCATACAATAAACTATTATGATTTTCGCCAAAACTTTTTAATCGATTTTGATGAATTTTGGTATGGAGATACCTACTTTAAGTCTCGGGAAAAGACAAAGAATACTTTTTGTCCCGGAAAATGTACGGTTTCTGCACAATATACTTTTATGATTTTCGCTTATACTATTTAATCTATTGTTACTTAATTATACCAATTCGAATTACATAATCATCGTTAAGACAGGACAACGTCTGTCGGGTAAGATAGTAATAATAATATAATTACTAATTGAAATGAAGTACATGAGTGGATTTCATCAACTTGCATTTTTTATATAATTTTGGTTGAAATTTTAAAAATTTGTTTCCACAAAAATTAGAGATTAGAAGTTGGCGGGAAACTCATACGACAAGCACCTCCTAGGCACGTTAGCTTGTGATAGAACGAAGTGGATTTATACGTGAAAGAGCCATGCTTCGGCACGAATAGGCCGGCACGACCGGAGAAATTCCACGTTCACACAGAAAACCGGCGTGAAACAGCGCTTGCGCTGTGTTTCGCCGAGTGAGTGAGTTTACCGGAGGCCCAATCCCCTACCCTATTCTCTTCCCTACCCTCCCCTATTCCCTTCCCATCCCTACCCTCCCCTATTACCCTATTCCCTCTTAAAAGGCCGGCAACGCACCTGCAGCTCTTCTGATGCTGCGAGTGTCCATGGGCGACGGAAGTTGCTTTCCATCAGATGACCTGTTTGCTCGTTTGCCCCCTTATTTCATAAAAAAAGAAGTGAATGACGTATTTTTTATGCTTTAAAGATCAATGGTATTTTTTAAAAATAATGTTTCATTTAAATCACACTAAAATTATACAATTCTAGGCGACAGAACTAAAAAGTATCATTAAAACTCAACTACAGTACTTAGTACCATAAAATTAATATATTATGAAGAGTCAATAGTTTGAAACTACATAAAGAAAAAAAATGTAATTCAATATCAAGTTTTCAGTTAATAGTTATTAATAGTTATCAAGATGAATTTCAGTAGAATAGTTCGACGACAAGACACGGAAATCACTCATTTATGTTTAATCTTCTTGGAAAATAATAATTATTATAAAAAAGTAAGAATAGGAATAACTATAAACGTTATGTATTACTTTTAATCCTTCGACAGGGCATTCTTGGAAATGCTATTGTATTCTACTATTGCTCCGGTGCTCGTACGGGGCTTGATGGGTTAAAACGGCTTTTGCCTCGGATGGTTTTCAAGCCCTGCCGCGTAAAAAAGCTGTTTGGAAAGTACGTAATTTATCTTTGTATAGTAAATAAAGTAATGCACTACTGCTAACATTAAATAAACACGGGTGAGTGAAGCACAGTCGAACTAACAAACAGAGTAACATAGATGGAACAAAAGTTTGTCGTCAGAATTGGTTTAACTCGGAGATCACAACTTTTGACTACACATTAACTTCCCTAATTCCAATTTTCCATATAATTGAACAGAGTAAATAGCATTATTCATCATCATCAGCATCTGCTATTTCTTGGGGTTTTTAGTTATTTACGCATAGTGACGAATTCGAAATAATAATCCTACACTGGTTTTTATGTCGGTGGCCATGAAGTAGCCAGCCAGTAGTAAAATATTCCAGCTACACAGGAATAATTTCATTGTGCCTATGTGTGTGCTAAGTCAAGCACTTTCTGTATTTCGTACTCTCGTAACCCAGTGGGAAGGATAATCCGGCGCGGCTGGCGAGTGATCACGATTCCTTGGGGGTGTGCCAAAATGTTTTCGTTTTCGCTTCGTTATAGAATCGCCGATGAAAATGTATGGATTTGATATAAGCGTTCGTTAATATGACGTTGACGTTCGACTCGTCTTATGTCAATTAATCCATACATTTTGATCGGCGATTCTATAACGAAGCGAAAACGAAAAAGTTCTTTATCGGATTTATTATTATAACCAAATTTAAAAAACGAACATTCTTTCAACTTAGAAACCACGACCTTCAAAACAAGAATGACCTCTAAAGCCACTGGAGCGCGGAGACGTAAATTTTTATAAATGATTATAATGTGGCAAATAAAACACTCCGACCGCTAGGCAACAACAACGCAACCCTAGCCGGCCAAGGAAGAGATGGCGCGACGAGCTGGAGGAATATCAGCCGGGCTGGCCAACGATGGCGCAGGATCGACAAAAATGGAAGACTCTGAGGGAGGCCTTTGCCCAGCAGTGGGACGAATAATTAAAAAAAAATATAGGCCTTTGCCCAGCAGTGGGACGAATAATTAAAAAAAATATAACGCTATTACACAGGGTAAATTCGGTAAAACAATAAAATACATTGTTTTACACAACGAATAACTATAGCCGGCGGAAAATACCGGCGAGACACAACTAAAAAGATTTATTACCCAGCAAGTATCTTGTATCAGATTAAGAATGGGATTATTTTGTTGACTTTAACCAGGCGGATCGTGTGAGGGAGACATAAATTGTTACGGGTCGCTTACACCGTATTAAACGGGGCACTTTACGTCGGCCCTAAATAATTAGGCCCTTTTTACTGTTAATTGAATTTTTTACACCCGCCCTTAAGTACACGAAACGAGAGTTTTTATACAAAAGTACGGATGCTCTTTGATGTACAAAATACTGTAAAAAAATTATTAGGAGGCCGATTGTACGAAATGCAATGTTATTAAATTCTGGTCCTGCTATCGCTTTCCATCATGGTTAAATGGACGCTCTTAAAAGCATTTGTGTATCATCCCACAAAAAATTACGTATTGACTTATGAATGCAATAATTCTTTAGATCATTTAGATTGCATTCATATTCTAACAAAAAATGTGGGTTAATTAACAGTGACCAAATATATGAGACCAAATGTTAGTTTTACATTGCAACTGTGCAAGGCGATGCAGACAAACAAAGGTAATATTTTCTGGTAGGTACTATTTTTTTATCTTTTCATATTATTATTATTATACGATTAATTTTGACACAAATGTAAGTGTTAACATAGTAACATTATAAGCTGTTAGTCAGAAATAATGCTACAAATTTAAATATAGGCTATGGATTGCGTTATAAGTACAGAAAAACAATGACAAAATTCCGTGAGGTTTATTGTTTACTATTTAGTCTAAAATGAATCGGAATAAATACCAATCGACTTATTAAAATTCTATCAGACCGAGCACTGGTCTGAGCACCAGCGAAGTCAGTCAGCATATGTATTGAAATGAAAAATTCATTACACAAACCACGCCGTAAATTCTGCGGCGCTGATAAAATTCCAGGCACGCTCTCACTGGAAGCTGGTAGGGCTGCCGATTTTTCGTAGTTTTTCCTCAGAAAATGTGAGGAAAATCCACGTAAATGCCAACCCTAAAAGGGGTGACACACGTACGAACTTAAAGTACGCAGGTTTTAAGTTCGGGAACTTACTCGGCTCGCGTCGGTGACACACGAGAATCGATCACACGCGCTGCGAACCGCGAGCATGGTAACCCCCAGGCTCGCGGATCGCGGCGCGCGGCTCTTTGCTGACACACAGGCGATTAAGATCGTCGAGCCATAAGTTCGCGTACTTACTCGCGTGTCTGTCACCCCCTTAAACACTTAAGGTGGATTTTTGATCTTTGCCGCAAGCGACCGCAACCGAGAAAAATCAAATAAAATGCCACTTTGTGACATAGGCTATAGATTTCATTTTGCTCTACGCCACTACAAAGCAGCGGCAGATGGATGTCGGTTATGATAGATAGATAGATAGATCGTTTATTTTCTTAGAACGCAGGTATAATATGTCATAAGGTGGCATTATATTTGAACTAGATGAAGCCAGCAACTCCATTGCGAAAAAATTCGTTACTCGCGTAATTTTTTCTGGGATAAAAAATATCATATATCCTGGGACTCAAAGTATCTCCATGCAAAATTTCAGCAAAATCGATTCAGCGGCTTGGGCGCGAAGAGGTAACAGACAAACACACTTTCACATTTATAATATTAGTATGGAAGTATCGGAAAGCAACCTTTAGACGTCTCGACTGCAGTTATCTTTTATTAAAATCTTGCCGCCGGACATCGGTCACTACATAAAACGTCCATGCTTTGCTTTACATTCTCGTTTCATGCATTTTAAACCGACTATTATATTATTTTCGTCTGTATTTTTTGTATTATCACATCAACTTGACTGCAGCTTTGTTTGTTATAAACATGTTACTAACCTTTGTAAATAAAAATGAATTTTCAGTTTTGTTAGTCTCGCTAAACGGCTAAACCGATTTGGCTAATTTTAGACTTAAAACTTTCATGAACGTCGAAGAAAAGTTTCTATTAGGAAGTAAGTAAAATGAAGTTCACCGGGTCAGCTAGTCAATTATAAATTTCTTAACAGCTTCTGCGACTACATAAGCTGAGAATCATTCCTTTGGAAACTATAATATTTTAATTTCTTATATATAAAATTCTCGTGTCACAATGTTAGTCAGCGAACTCCTCCGAAACGGCTTTACTGATTTAACCAAATTTTATTTGCATATTCAGTAGGTCTGAGAATCGGCTACTGGGAACTTTATATATCGATAAGTGCATTTGTTGAATAAATAATAGTAAGTTATTACAACCTGAGACTGACGGCGACCATTGTTTGTGCGACGGGGTAGCGATCGACGTTGCCATGGCGACATACTTGTTTAGTCACATCAATAAAATAATATGGGCGAAATACTTTATATTAAGGCAAAGCAACGTTTACCGGGATAGATAGTCTCTCTATAAAAAAGTAATCTATTGCCGTGGTACACCTACTCAGTACTATACAGTCTACTCTACGTACCTATGTATAGATGTGTTGTCCATACCATATTAACCAATCTCATCAAGCCAATTTGATTATTAACGAACAATTAACAATTAACAATTAACAACACATGACTCACTGTCTTCTTAACACGACTAGACTATACTTAATTATTGAGTTAGGGCAGTAAATGTTGTTTACGTAAACTTAAGTATCTGTATATACGGACTACTTTATCGATTTTTAGGGTTCCGTAGCCAAAATGGCAAAAAACGGAACCCTTATAGATTCGTCATGTCTGTCTGTCTGTCTGTCCCTCCGTATGTCACAGCCACTTTTCTCCGAAACTATAAGAGCTATGATATTGAAACTTGGTGAGTAGATGTAGTCTGTGAACCGCATTAAGATTTTGATACAAAAATGAAAAACATATTAAAAATTTTAGGTACAACTGAACTGAATAATAGGTACAACTGAAACAAAAACAAATTTTTTCGTCTAACCTATGTGTATATATATAAATAAATATACCTATGTGATATGATTTTTGAAGACCTATCCATAGATACTAGGGTATCTATGGATAGGTCTTCAAAAATCATATCGAGGTTTCTAATATAATTTTTTTTTAATCTGAATAAATTGAGAGAGAGACTCTTCCAAAGTGGTAAAATGTGTGTCCCCGTCCCCTCTAACTTCTAAAGTAGGGGCATGATAATTCTAAAAAAATATATGATATACATTATTATAAAAACTACCAACGAAAATTGGTTTGAACGAGATCTAACAAGTAGTTTTTTTATACGTCATAAATGGCCGTAAACCTTAATTTAACATTCATTAAATCAACTTAAATATAAAAATAAATCAAAATCCTTTTAATTTTATAGAAATAAACCTTATTGCTGCTGCGGAACCCTTCATGGGCGAGTCCAACTCGCACTTGGCCGGTTTTTTATTAACTCGGTTCGCAGCCTTTTTGGTGAAAACACTTTCAGAAATAGCTGTCGTTTTTATACTTTAATAGAAAAATAAAGCCGACGCAAGTCGCAAAATAAAACCTAAATAACTAATGTCACATTTGATTTCAGACTTAACACAGACCTGAGGTCAGGTGTGCTGACGTTTATTCCCTGAGGTTGATTACATGAGGTTGAGGTCAAATGAGTTCGAAGGTCACATGAGGTCACGGTGTCAGACCAGAGGATTGCAATTAGTCTGTATTGAAATGTTTTAAGCGCATTTCAATACAGATTTTTGGCCTTGAAAATTGGATGACAGCATGCAAGAAAGAAGAAAAAGTATTTTTCTCACCTCCGGGCGGAAAACGTCAACTTTCTTCCCGCTGCGCTTACCGATGTTGCCGTTTTCCGCCTCCGTCGATGAGAAAAATAGTATATTACGCATCATGGGCAGTAAATAAGAAAGCCTCAGATCACATGTGATCTGAGACATTTCTTAATTCTTATTTTCCTGCCCTAGGTGCGTAATGTACTATTTAATCACTCCAAGACCAACACACGCATAAAAAAAAAAGTATAAAAAGAAATTTAAAATTAATCTAGACGCGAAAGCGTGTCCACTAAGCATGAGACTTAAATTTCCAGATAAACATTACATTACTTAATTATTTCCAAAAAAAAAGATTTAATAAACTTTTTGGATATTATTGAAACATAATAATATTATCTCTCAGAATTATTATTTTTAACAAAAAATTAAAACCGACTTCCAAGGTAAAAATAATAAGTATTAATATGAACTAAAAAGTATTAAATAATTCTTACTCTTTAATAGTGCCGCTTTCAGAATTCGTCTAAATCTCAACTACTTCTGTACATACTATAGCTTCATTATTTTGAAGTCGGTACCAGCTAATTTAATCGTGAGTTAATCAGTCAATGTCAGAATATATCAAACTTTTGGGACTAGTACCGACTTCAAAGTAATGAAGCTATAGTATGTACAGAAGTAGTTGAGATTTAGACGAATTCTGAAAGAGGCACTATTAAAGAGTAAGAATTATTTAATACTTTTTAGTTCATATTAATACTTATTGTTTTTACCTTGGAAGTCGGTTTTAATTTTTTGTAAAAAATAATAATTTCACTCTTTTTAGTTATTTATCGGTAAACATAAGCTGTCAGTTGTAGATATATAGGATTTAGGTATGAAACTATCACAACTACTATACTCAGGCAGTTTTCAAAAAAGTTTTATGCTATGTCTCAAAAGCCATGAGCCATACCCTACTATAAATATACAGACCTGTCATGAAATGGCTACTATAACACGTCGTTATTTATTACTTATTTACTATAATATTATAACTGAATTATCATGAATAGAATTTGCATAATAGCATACTTTCAGTTCTTAAAACAACGATGAAACCCCCAAACTTTCATATGAAAACTTATTATCTGAGTTCACTACCACTTTAGAATTTTTTAAAGAACTCCAAGCATATAATATCCCTGTGCTAAGTACTCACATACAGTTTTGCTCGATAGTTTTACTCGACGTCGAGCAAAAACTACTGTGTGGACCGCAAAACTCACAGCTCGAAGGCTCGCATCGAGCCAGTTTGAAGGCTCGAATCGAGCCAGCTTGACAAAATTTTTGACACTAGTTTTTATTATTCGTAGAGCCTAATTTCCTTCGAACTGTAGTAAAACTATTGAGCAATGCTGAATGTGTGGACGAAAGCCCGAGCCGTGGTTTTTACTCTACGTGATTGCTCGACCCAGCAAAATCGTATGTGAGTACTTACACGATTTCATCAAGCAATGCTGAAATGTTCAAACGCCTATCTCTGAAGGCTCTAGAGTTCTGGTTCAGTGACTTTCGTTGTATGGTCTAAACCACAAAACATACTAGGCTGGATTACGCCGGGGTAAATTCCGCCGCGCTTAAATTGCATACAAAATACGGGCCGAACGCGAGGGGTGACACACTATTATGTCGTATTTTGTATGCGTTCATATCTCTTCTTAGTCTGTGGTATGCGTTTGACATTTGCGGCGGAAACTATGCCGGCGTAATTCAGCCTAGTAAACTTCCGCATGTAAACTCATCAGCTCAATATAATAAAATATTATGCTTTAACTACTTCAAGCTACAATAATATAACTATATATTTTGTCCCAATCAAGGAATTTCCTAGATCAAATTACCAACTTGGTAACCGCAACAATAAGTTTGAATCATTTACTTTGTAAGAACATTGATACAATTTTCAAAATCACTCGACAAACTCGAGTCTCGATCGAAAATACTATGAAAAGTACCAATAATAGGGTCGTAACTCATAACGATGCATCGTGTGATGGTACTGATAATTATGATGATGATGATGATGATGATGATGATGATGATGATGATGATGATGATGAATGTAATTTGCATAGTAGCATATGCTTTCAGTTCTTAAAACATCGCCGAAAGTCCCAAACTTGTATCTATAAGGAATCCGGAGTTCTCTTAGTATCTTCGGAACCATAGCATGCCTTGGTGTAAAATCTTACTTTTTGGTAGCATATTCCTAGGATCCTTCACATAAAATCAAAATCACTATATGTTTCCATATAAATTTTGAGAAGTTCCCTCGATTACTCATGGATCCCATCATCAGGTCACCACTTTTGTGAACATGGTACCAAATTGGAGTTGAACCCTATACAACAGAAGAAAAAATTTGAAAATTGGTTCACAAGCGGCGGAGTAATCGTTGAACATACACAAATAAAAATAATATATATATATATATATATATATATATATATATATATATATATATATATATCTACAGCCGAAAATATAACCTCCTCCTTTTTTGGAAGTCGGTTAAAAAAGCCTTGTATTTTACAAAATACAAGGCTTTTAAAAGCACTGCAGTAAAATAGGCGAGTAGATCAATAAAATATTATTCACCTTACGTATTTACTGGCATTAAAACTTCTTAATAAGGTGAATGCATCGCTTGACATATAAATTGAATTAGTCTGTTAATTGACGGACAGGTTCGTGTTGCTCTCTGATTAGATTTATACAATTAGTCAGAATTGATTAGTTGAGCAAAGTGACAGTAGAACTATATAATACAAGTCAATAGAGAGATGCAGAATAATATATTATATACTAGCGACCCGCCTTGGCGTCGCACGGGTATAAAACATATAGCTACTGGAAAAAAAAAAAATTTTATTTATTTCTATAAAAATTATTAAAATCGATAGTCTATGATCCTTCACTTTACACTGGTCTAAAATAACATAAAAATTGCTCCAGTAGTTCGCGAGATAAGTCCTTTCAAATGATTTCCCCCGTTTTTTTCCACTTTCTCCTATTAGTCTTAGCGTAATAAAATATTATAGCACATAGCCTTTCTCAATAAATGGGCTATCTAACACTGAAATAATTTTTCAAATCAGACCAGTAGTTCCTGAGATTAGCGCGTTCAAGTTAGCCCTTTCAAATAATTTTCCCCGTTTTTTTCACATTTTCCTCTATTTCTTCGCTCCATTAGTCTTAGCGTGATAAAATATAGCCTATAGCCTTCCTCGATAAATGGGCTATCTAACACTGAAAGAATCATCAAAATCCGTTAAGTAGTTTTAAATATTAAAGGGAACAAATGGATATGAGGGAAAAAAGCGACTTTGTTTTATAATATGTAATATGTATAGATATTATTAAAATCGTTTAGTGATAATATAATTCAAGTCTATTCCCACGTTGTAACAAAACAACATTTGCCGGATCAGCTAGTATATATTTTAAATAATTTAACTTTTTATTGACCATAATGATTCACAATTCTACAAAATATGTTATTCTTTCCCAAAAAAAAAAATATTCTAATGATAAACTTTATTAGCTAAAATATAACAAATTGTCAGTATTATATTGTAAGATTTTGTCTATACTTAGACTAGATGAGCCAGTGCAAACTTCTTAATCACATCCTCCTAGTATTAGCCTTCCATGGACTTCCAGTATTATTAGTTGTATATTTCAAGACTAAGTTTAGCCAAATCGGCTTAGCCGTTCTCAAGTATTAGCGAGACTAATAGAATTCATTTTAATTTATATGAATTGGTGCACTTCACATAGCCCCATCCCCAAAATAAGGCGGTAACAGGTGTGCGGTGTGTCGCTTTCTGTGTAATGTCGCCGAAAGCCTCTATTGTGACGAAATTCGACATTTTCCGCAAAAAAGTTTATTGTAATGTTACATTTATGTCTATTGAGAGTGAATATCGTGCAAATAAATTTACTACAAGAATAAGTTTAGTAGTCTCTCAAAAATAATAGTAACGTTATTAGGAGCCCCAAAAATGTGTCAGAAAATCGAAGAATCGATTGCCTCGTCTCTATGTATACTTACCTTTGAATGCCTAGGAAAGGACCTACTATTATAGGTAATTACTTTTCTAGTCCTTTTCAAGTACGTACGTAGATCTGTAGGCTATATAAACTAGAAAAATGTAAATGACTCAATATAATAAATATTAAATTTACTACAAAATATTTCAACTGTAAAAAATATTTTTTAGTATTTAAATATTTTGTAGTAAATTTACTATTTATTTATATATTTTTTAGTGTTTTACTCTATTTTTTAGTGTTTAAATATTTTGAAGTTTATTTTTGTACAGGAACCTAGATAATTACTATTTTAAGCCGAAAAATAACTCAAACATGTTAAATATTTTCGTATGACAAAATGATTTTGGTATTACGTATGTATGAGAATTTCGAGGGTAACCCGGGCTCTTAACCCTCCTTCTGACACTTTCGGGTAAAACGTACAAAATCTCCGTCAGTATCAAACTTCCTCGTCGTAGGAAAAGATATTGAACCAAAAGTTTGAAATATTGGATTACTTATGAGGAGACGTGGTGTAGGGCTGCACTATCATTTTTAGGGTTCCGTAGTGAACAAGGAACCCTTATAGTTTCGGTCTGTCCGACCGTCTGTCCGTCTGTCCGTCTGTCTGTCTGTCTGTCCGCGGTTTTACTCAGAGACTATAGGACCTACAAAGCTGTAATTTGGCATGAATACACTTATTAATGATGGCAACAAAATGGTACATAAAATCCATACTTACTTAATATTATAAACGCGAAAGTGTGTCTCTCTGTCTGTCTGTCTGTTACCTCTTCACGCCCAAACCGCTGAACCGATTTTGCTAAATGTCAGCAAAATCGGTTCAGCGGTTTGGGCGTGAACCGATTTTTTGGCATTGAGATACCTCGAGTCCCGGGATACTTTTTATCCCGGAAAATTGTACGGTTCCTGCGCGATAAACGAGTTTTGATGCAACGGAGTTGCGGGCTTCATCTAGTTAATTATTAAAGTACAAATACAATTAAGTATTTTGTGAACATTTCAAAATACAAATCACGTTTGTTGTATGAGAGCCCCCCTTAAATATTTAATTTATTTTGTTTTTAGTATTTGTTGTTATAGCGGCAATATACCTACATAATCTGGGTAAATTTCAGAAGTCTAGCTATAGCGGTTCTTGAGTTACAGCCAGGTGGAAGTCTTAGTAATAGGGTCCCGTTTTTACCGTTAAGGTACGGAACCCTAAAAACTTGTTTATCTTAATCCTATTCTTGTTTTAAGCAATGGTTGATAAACATTGTTAATTATACAACTATCTCATAAAGTATATGGACTGATGTGCTACCCGACAAAATTACGTAATAATATGTCGTCATCAATCATAGGCATCATTTTGCGCATAGACGTTTTAGATACAAGTGTGAACGAAGCCTAAGGTCCCACTCACTCAATTTTATACGAAACTATTTTTCGCCGTAAAAGCCTGTCGATTTAAATTATTTTCTCCACTCAGTCTCTCAGCTCTCGATATAAAAAACTATGTTTTTATGTGGAAATTTTATTTTAGGAACGCAACAGATTTCTTTAAGAAAACTAAAGAAAATATGTATTAGGCATTTAGCCCGAGATGAATATGGCCCGAGATATTCTAGAAAGCTTTTTTGAATCACGTATAGCGGTCTGCGCTGATATTTTCCCTCTTAAAAGGCTGCCAACGTGCCGGCAGCTCTTCTGATGTTGCAAGTGTCCATGGACGATGGTAGCTGCTTTTCATTAGGTGACCCGTATGCTTGTTTGTATGCTTATTTAAAAATATATATATATTTCGGAGTTGGTGCCAACGCTCATCGTGAAATGAGCCCTCCCTTCGTTTTTCAAATATCGCATTAATTGCATTAAAATTGCTCCGAAACGAAATAAATCGTTACAATTTATTGGAAAATGAATTCAATTAAATTTCAGACATCAAAGTTACAAACATTTAAGTGATAAAGGTTCAGCTACACTCGTGCTAAAATCGCATAAAGCAAAAATACTAAGAAAATGTGGATTTATCCTAAAAATAATTATATAAGTAGCCCTATTATAAGCCTTCTTTACTAATATTATATAGTACTTCTTCACTAATATTATTTAAATCGTTTTCGGTGAAATTTGAAAAACATAATATTATTTTGAGTCCCTGAAAGGGAAATAGAACAGTTTTAATCGTTGATCATTGTACTATTCCTAAGTTGACGTGGGAGAGCCATGCTTCGGCACGAATGGGCCGGCTCGACCGGAGAAATACCACGTCCTCACAGAAAACCGGCGTGAAACAGCGCTTGCGCTGTGTTTCGTCGAGTGAGTGAGTTTACCGGAGGCCCAATCCCCTACCCTTTTCCCTTCCCTACCCTTCCCTATTTCCTTCCCTACCCTCCCCTATTACCCCTTAAAAGGCCGGCAACGCACCTGCAGCTCTTCTGATGCTGCGAGTGTCCATGGGCGACGGAAGTTGCTTTCCATCAGGTGACCCGTTTGCTCGTTTGCATAAAAAAAAAGTGAAGAGGTTTCTGTATAGGAAAAATATAATATTAATAATACAGGATGCAATTAAACCTTCCTGCCAATTTTTTCCAGGGCTTAGGTATCATTAGGAGAGTCCATTTAACCAAAAAAATGGGTGCTATTTTTTTTCAATGACATATTTTATCCCATTCAAAATCGCTGCAGAACGGACACTCGCGGCGCGGGGGAATGAGAGGTGGGGCGCGAGATGGGGCGCGCGCGCGGGGGCATGTCACGCGCGGCTGATGCATCGTGTCCATTCATTGTAGTGTTTTTTAGGATAACTTTCGACAGCTATTGCTCAACATTTTAGTACTGAGTGACTATAAAAGAAAAAATACGTGTATTTTTATTTTTAACAAGGATCAATATATCAAATTTTGGCAGGAAGCTTTAATTGCACCCTGTATGAATGAATGATTAACAACATTCATTACATTACAACACAATTTACATAACTATAGAATGAACGTTTTTAATTATATAAATGTGAATGACAACGTTGCAACCGTATAAGTGCAATGGATTGCAGGAATTACTTATTAGTATATATTTTTTTTCAATTAAATATGGCTAATAGTACGGGAGCCCTAGAATCAATTCAAAGTATGAAATCCTTTCTATCTCTGTTAGCGGTAGCTTTCGAGATGTGGTAACTTTCGAAATTTTTCGCAAATAAAAATGTTGTTCGTCTTATCAAAATGAAGCTACTCACAAAAAATTAGCTTGATAGTAATAAAAAAAAAAATGTCTAGGGCTCCCGTACTATAATTAGTATACTCTTGTAAAAAATTGCATGCGTGTAGTTGAGTCTTAAAGCGGGTAATAATTTATTTATCCGCTGAACTGTTCGCGGCGCGGATACTTGAATTATTAATATTTAATGGATACATACTTTATTCAATCACCACCACGATCGTTATCATCATCATCTGGGGGCACGGGAGTGCCCCCGTCAAGATGAGCCAAGCGAAGCGCGCAAGGGCACTACCTACCTTTTCTCGAGATTATTATTGACATAAAATCGTTTTTTTGCTATATCCTTAAAACTTAATAAGTATTGAATGTATAGGGGAGCGGGGGGCACGTTGTTACAATTTTTAGATAGTTGTTAATATGACAAAAGCTATCAAATAAATTATACATTTGATTACTTGTAATATTAGTATGTCTATTTAGCTATAAAATTATGACCGAAAAATTATTAAAATTTATGTAGTTTTTTCACAATGGAGAATTTAACAAAACAAGTAGATTGTAACATCTTACCCCGGAATCGGGGCTAGTTGTTACATCATCGGGGCACGATGTTACGGTAGATAAATAAACAAAATCATCAGTGATACATATTTTTTATTAGTAATTCAAAACGATATAAGCAATAGAGATCACTTTATACAGTCTTCTAACATTTATGAGTAATTATAATGTCTATTATGGTAATTATTTGAGTTTTTCTGCTGCAGCAGATTCATAAACTTCTTTCCTAGTTGTATATCGTTCTATTTTTCTTTTATAGTTTCTCATTCTGGAAAAAACAAAGAATATGTTAAGTTTTTAAAATAAGAAAATGAACGGTACAATACCAGACATGGTAATATTTTTCGGGTAACATATTTGTATGTAACAACTTACCCCAAACAATTGTAACTACTTGCCCCATGGCACGTTTTTTAATATAAATTGAAGTCATTATTAATAGATATCGATAGTAGAATAAAACAATATTGTAAATTAAAGGTAGATATATTATAAACGTTCAAGGTTAAAAATGTTGACAAAATAAAAAATATAGTCATCAGGAATCAAACATTTCGTAAAGGATTTTTTTACTTACTTGATTGAAATCGGGGCACATGCTCACAACCTAGCAGCTCAGCGCTTGGCGGGTCACTGACTGTTTTTATATAATGCACGATGTTATAAGGAAACAAATGAGTCCAATGATGTCTACTAAAGATTTTAAAATCGCGGTAAAAAACGCGTGTAACTTCTTACCCCTGTAACAACGTGCCCCCCGCTCCCCTATGTATGAAATGCACGATAGAAAAAAATATAATTTATATAATTTTAATGTATTTTTTCTATCGTGCATTTTAATTTTTGTCGTCGTATTATCAGGATAAAATGTTCAAAGATGCCAAATGGCTTGATAGCGTAGGGTGTGAACTGTGAAGCAGCTGCGTTTCAAGTGAGAATATACAAGATGGCGGAGTTAGAGCCATACCTCACTGGGACACCATCGCGACGTGGCCAGTGACGTTACCATGGCCACGTCTGACGTTGCGTTCGTTGATGCATTCAATTATTGAATGCGCCAAATCGAAAATTGAATGATGTCAAATGTGTGTTTTGAATCAAAACCATAAAGTTAATATACCTATCGGAATAGAGAAACAAAGGCCTGAGCAAGCGAGATGTCACTATCAGTAACACTGCGTGGTAGAAAGAGAAGCGTGATTTGAGGTTGCATAGCTTTTTTTTCATCTGTTTGACATTTTGTCTGACCCTGTGCCGATCGTTGTCAATTTGGTCTCTCAGAAAAATTGTGATTTTAAGTTAAATAATGAATAGTTTTTAGAAATACTGCTCTAGAAACATGGATATAAGTTGGAAGATTGACTGTGATACCACACATCGAAAAAACCCGGACAAATATTAATTTCACAGGTGAATTATTCTACATCGACAGGACCTAGTTTTAAGTTTGTTTTTGCCAATTCCCTACGAGTTATTGGTATTGATTTTGATAATTCACTTCTATATATGTTTAATTATATGGAAAACATAACTTGTCTAGCCATGGTGCACAATTTAAGGATATTTTGTGTAAACAATTTTCATCTATTTTACACTAGGGCATCAAGTTATCGATCAGTAGTATCGATATGAAAATATTTTTTAGTTAAGTATACTAATTATCTAGGAATGTTGAAATAATAACATACTCATCCGTAGTTTACAATTAGTTTAAGTATATTAATATACTATCATACATAATTTATTGTTTTTAAGGTTCCGCACCCAAAGGGTAAAAAGTCCTAGTAGTGGGGTCCCGCTCTACTACTAAGACTTCGTTTCCTGTCCGTCTGTCCATCCGTCCGTCTGTCTGTCTCCAGGCTGTATAACAAGAACCGCTATAGTAATAGACTTCTGAAATTTCCATAGATATTGTAATGCTCATCCAAGATAGGGAAATAGTTAAAAGCACTTCCGCAAGATGGGCATCAAATAAAAGGGTTCATTGAGAGTGAATTGAAAATTAATAGGGTCTAGTGAAGTCGTGTCGTGTCGTGTACTGATGTGACGTGACGTAACCTGTCGTGTCGTATCGTGTCGGGTTTTAGAAAATGCCCGGTTGAAACCGGTCACCTTTCATGCGCGAGTGCGACTCACACTTGGCCAATTTTTCAGATTTCCTGCTGACCTGGATAACAGAAATTCATGGCTTAAAATAATTAATCGTCCAAACTGGACTGCGAAGAAAAATTCATGCATACTTAATTATGCAGCAAGCATTTTGAAGAAAAGTCATACTTTACTTCAAAATTACAATTTTATTAGGTATACCTGTAATATCTATGCAGTTTTATTTTATCCCACTTTATTACTTTTACAATCTTACAATTATTATTCCATGATCGACATTTTGTCGAATTACAAGATGTTTGTACATCACTGACACGCACACGTAAACAGAATTGTATACACAGATGTAAATCAAATTTTGGTTAAACTTGACAGCTCGGGATTGTTTCTTTATTCCGATAGGTATATTACCTTTATGATCAAAACACACATTTGACAACTTGACGCAACTTGACGTTCGCGTAGGTTTGTGCTAAGCATTAAAGAGGATGACGAAAATTATTGCAGATGAAAGTGCATAGTGTGGACATAGCTTTTCGTAATTTTCAAATCTAAATTTTTGAAATTCAAAATCGAATATTTTTTGTTTCTGCAAGTTTTCAAAACACCGTACTCGAGCGAGCGCCAATGATAAAGTGCAGTAGATGCGCCACAAAGGCAAACATGCTAATGCGTGAAGTCCGAACAAACAGAAATTCATTTGCCTCCGATCCCGCTTAAATCCCATCCATACCAGCTTCTCATATAATCCTCCAGATCAGACTACAGGGTGAAGTATGTGGCGATATGGCATGTGGTAATTAATTTTGTTTAGACGAATATCGTATTAATTGTAATTGTGAATCGTATCTACTGTCTGCCATCCCATATTAATACTATCTTTTCTTTTTAAAAATAATCAGTATCTTTGTGTCGACTTTTGAAGCTAATTTTTTGTTGCGTGTTTAGGTGCTAAATAAATAAAGCTACCGACCATTCAAAGTTTCAAACACTTACGGCTGTGTTTTACAAAGACAACCCATGAGGCCTTGAACACGGCTGGAAAGCAACCGGAACGTTGAGAATAAGTGCTCTGCCACAAAATGCTTGATCTAACTTTATTAATAGACAAATGGAACGGCAGAATTCGGTCGGGTTATGTCAAATCGGGTCTTTCCCGTTTCATACCGCAAATTTTTCATACCGCGGTATGAAACAGCGAAGTACTGTTTTTGAATTGCCTGTTTCATACCACGGTGCTTGAAGTGGTATGAAATGACTAATCCTTTTTTGGTATGGGTGGATTCGTATCACGAATTTTATTTAATATTTTTAGTCTTATTACTTATTTATACCGGCGTATAGAAAAGTGGTAACAAGATGAAATGGAAAAAAATATTTTGTATTAAGAAATATCAATTTCAAAATAAAAGACATAAACATATTATCATATTTCTAACAATATAATTTAAAAACCGGCCAAGTGCGAGTTGGACTCGCCCATGAAGGGTTCCGCAACAGCAATAAGGTTTATTTTTATATTTGAATTGATTTATTGAAAGTTAAATTAAGGTTTACCATTTGTGACGTACAAAAAACTACTTGCTAGATCTCGTTCAAAACAATTTTCGTTGCTAGTTTTTATACTACTGTACTATGTACATCATATATTTTTTTTTACACTTATCATGGAAGTTAGAGGGGGACACACATTTGACCACTTTGGAAGAGTCTCTCTCGCAAATTATTTAGGTTAGGAAAAAATGATATGAGAAACCTCAAAATGATTTTTGAAGACCTATATATAAATACCCCACACGTATAGGTTTGATGAAAAATGTTCTTTTGTTTCAGTTGTACCTATGGGGACACCTAAAATTTTTAATATTTTTTTCCATTTTTAAATTAAAATCTTAATGCGGTTCACAGTCTACATCCACATACCAAGTTTCAATAGTATAGCTCTTATAGTTTCGGAGAAAAGTGGCTGTGACATACGGACGGACGAATCTATAAGGGTTCCGTTTTATGCCATTTGGCTACGGAACTCTAAAAAGTAGAATAATTTAAAAAAGTAAAATAATCCTTACCATAATTATTATTACTAATAAATCCTTAATTTACTAACTCTCTACAAGGAACACGTCGTACACATCCTGAAGTATTATCACTTAGTTTTGTTACACCGTGTATAATTTAAATAATCAAATAAAATATATTTATACATATATATAATAAATAATAATAATAATAATAAAATAAAATTATTTATAATATGTATAAGTATTGTATAGATATTTAAAGCTTGACTGTACTAAAATCTGCGCTGCAGTATGAATCGACTAACTCAAAAAAGGACTTCGCTATTTCGGACGCCGATATGAAACAGGCAAATCAAAAACAGTACTTCACTGTTTCATACCGCGGTATGAAAAATATGTGGTATGAAACGAGAAGGACCCGTCAAATCTGACATTGACATATAGCACAAAGATTTACACCGTCATAACCCACCCAAAAACCATAGATGCGCCATCAGCGGGGCTAAAATTGTCACATTTAGCAATTTCTCTCAATTTGTTCAGCAAATCAATTGTCAAAACTGTCAAACCAACGAATGCCAAATTAGTACAAATTAGTAGACATACATTGCAAGCAGAGTGACCATTTTGCGATTAAAAAAAAGAATCATATTGTGATTCGTAATACTTACGACTCTCCAAAGCGACCATATTTTTAGCCCCGCAGTTCTGTCTATGAATAAATCTCTCTGATTGTATTTTAAAATTGCAAATTATTTTCATTTCGACATATCTAAATTTACTTCTATCTATGGTCCTTATAAAGCCCCATTTAATTCCTCCGCAAATGTGATGGCAACACTCGAAATCATTATAAGTCGAATTGGTTTCGGCCATGGCCAACTTTTAATGAAACCGCATCCGGATTACGTTTTATACTAGGTACCTTGCTCGATAACTAGCTCGTGACTATGACTTTGTTTACATGTAATTATATTGTAATATATTTAAGTATTATTATATTTTATAATATTATACCTACTATTATACACATCTAGATTTACATATACATCTAGTATTGACATTTAGAGTATATTAAAACAGTATAATTGGGTTGAAGTGACAAAAAGGTTGTGCTTAAGATATCTCTTTTTGAGTATTAAAGAAAAATAATTTTATCTAAGTTCAAAAAATATTAAAAGATGACTCCTTAACCTGATGTCTTAAGGAGTCATCTGTCATGCAAGAAACATTACATTGTGTTAAGAAAGTGACACTGAACCTTAATTTTCTAAAAATAATCACGATCGAACTAAGGGTCAATTCAGACCGCAACGCGACGAAGCGAGGCGATACGCGGCGCGGCATAAATTTGTATGGATTTGACAGATTTCAATTGTGTGAGACGTATTGTCAAATTCATATAAATTTAGAAATGTATCTACGCATCGCCTTGCGGTCTGAATCAACCCGGCGAAAAAATCACGACCGTAAAGGTACCGTACCGATCTACGCGGCAAGTGACTGCGACCGACAAAAAATCAAATAAAATGCCACTTTCTACCGACATTGGTCTAGCGACCCATGCCACCGCCACTTCGTAGTGGCGTAGAGTCTGAAACCTATAGCATATGTGACGAAGTGTCATTTTATTTGAATTTTTGTCAGTCGCGGTCGCTTGTGGTAAGGATTGAAAAGCCAGCTCGTCAAAAAGCTCTTTGATTACCACAGACATAGATCAAGATAGATATCGCATGTGTATGTACTTCGCGTGCCATGTTGCGTTCCCAAACGACGAGCAATTCTCGTCTTTCGAAAGTCTGTTCTTTAGTCTGTAATCTGTAGAACGTCAATCGGAATTTTAAAATGCTTAAATACCTAAGTGCCATATTGAGCTGTAAAAATTCAAATAGAAACGTTGGCGTAGATAATAGACACGTTTTTTATCATCGGTACGTCACAGTAAGTACGAAAAAAGTGGCACGCTCGTTTTCATACAAATGGAGTGAATGCGGTATCTATCTTTATCTTTGTATGCTGATTACTGTAAAGTAGTTCTATAATAAAATTATCCTTTCTGAAAGTCGGTTAAAAATGAGCTGTATTTCCGCATTTCCGACGCAATCCCTCCCAGCAGCGATCACGCGCGCAATAAATGCAAAACGGCGGGGAACGTGCTTTGTTCGGGCAGATATATCACCGCTATCTTAGATGTGTTTATTTAAACTCCGAATGCAATTTTATATTTACTAGAATATATCCTTTTGAGTAATCTTTGCTAATTTTATCTGTAGTTTTACTGTTATTAAAATAGCGTAGCACAGACTTTTCTGCAAAGTTAGAAATGTTAAAATTTTGTTTTTTGTGTCTCATATTATGTATGCCAGTTTTCTTTCCACTTCTGCCGGTAAGCCCAAAAATTACCAGTTCTTTTAATGGGTAATCGACCAACTACTCTTTCGGACAAAGTAACTAACCTTAAGAACAATAAAATCAAAGAAATTGGCACAGAAAAGCAGTAACAGTAAGTGTAGGTATTTCTATACGAACGAAGTCAAGGTAACATCTTCATAATATTATTTAACATTTTTCCCGCTAAGAACACACAACTTTTTATACACATTATACGATTTACAAATTATTTATATATTATTTACTAATTGAAATATTTTCATTAATTAAACATAAATCTGCAACATTCACAAAACACTGTGATTTATAATCAGCCAGTCAATTTTCTCTGTTCGCCTCATTAATTTCAACTCGACATTGTGGAATACGTTAATATCTATTTACAAAGTTTCAGTGGCTTGATTTAGAAGTTGGATTGGCTCGTGGTTGACCTTTTGGCAGAGTAGACAGAATGATAGAGTATGCCGACTTAGAACTGATGTAAAAAATTTTAAGTTTGACGTATTATGACCAAAGTCGTCGCTAGGGTCGTAATTTGTAGGTAAATTTAGTTGTTGTTTATATTTTGGCACATACAAAGAAAACTGTCAGAATTCAATTTCAAAATCTTCTTTTTAAAAATAAATTATGCTCGCCAGCGCGCCAGCCTTTAACTTATCCTGGCGAAACCCGAAAGAAATGACAGATATTAATACTCGTCCCTCTCTTAGTAGTCGAAGTACTGGTAGTTATGTCTATTGTGCTTTTGGTTCCAAAAAGCCTTATAATGATGTAGCTAATGCCAAAAATAGATGAGTTTATTCATTTCAGTTACAATATTGTAATAAATCATATAAAGAAAATCCAGCAAAATCTAATAGGGAATATTATGCAAAAGGCGGAGAAGAGAGCGGCTATTAGAATATGCACGTTGCACTCGTCATAATAATTATCAGAATATTAGCTGAAAAATTGACAAACATCAAATTAAAATGTTTTGTCTATGTGTGCTGGTGCTATACCTCTAGCGTGAAAACATTGCAGTAATATATTCTATTTAAAAAAAAAATATATTTTTTTTTGTCGATAACAAGACTTGGTTTTTTCCTAGATGATACAATCTGTTAAATTGTGTTAGTGGAGTAATATTTTACTTAACATTTAATAATTCATTCCTTTGTTTATGCCCAAAAAATTATATCATATAATTTTCTACATCTAAATAACACGTTTCATTCAAACAAGAACCTGCTTTATGTAATTTAATGAGAATAGAATAAACTTTTTGCACTTTAACTGACTCACCCAGATAATCTGCAGAATACCTTGTTAATCTGCAGTCTAACTGGCTTACGCTCATTAGCGGTAACATATACAATATAAAATAGTACTTACGTCCATGTTATTATGTTGAAATTACATTGATTGTGGATTGTTACGCCGTAGACGAGTTCGTAGACGTACGGCGTAGCAATCTACGAAGAATATTTTTTTTATCGAGGGCTTTGAGCGCAGCGACCGAATTAAGAAATTCCGTAACAAAATACCTAACATAACCCCCCCCCCCCTCCCTGGCACAGCAGTTCGGCGTTGCTAGAGTTCGGCACGGTGTTTGTGTGCGTGCGATTAGATATATGCGCATTATTATTATTGCATAAGTTGATAAAAAATGCTATGAAACATCTTTACCGCGGCACTCACCAAATGTCACTTTTTTAACCAAGCAGCAAACGAGAAAACGGGTCACTTGATGGAAACTACCGCCGCCCATGGACATTCGCAACTTCAGAAGAGTTGTAGGTGCGTTGCCGGCCTTTTATGAGGGAATTGCTCTATTCTCGAGGGTTTGCAGGTGGTATTATAATTCGTTATCAAAATCACACTACTGTATGAATCAGCAGATTTTACAGAGAAAAATTTCCTGCATTTGTGCCCACTATATAAACTACAACTAAGTTAAAAATAAAGATATGATTTCCTTTTGCAAATACAAAAATCAGAGAAAATAATACTTCTATACAAATAACTGATATGTTGTCGACAGGATATGAAACATATTGGTTGAATGGACGACGATATACACACTTTATTTGATATCTGGCTTCAATAAAATGTGTACAAAAATATACTTTGATATCGGTGCGCTTGATTAGTTTTTGAGTAACGGAAAATTACGTTTGAATTTCATGTTATGTTGGGTTTTTGTGGAAAATAGGCACAAAAATAAGTTATACATATCCAGTCTTAATATTATAAATGCAAATGTATCTGTCTGTCTGTCCATCTATCTTTTACCTCTTCACGCCCAAACCTCTGAACCGATTTTGCTGAAACTTGGTATGTAGACACTTTGGGCCCCGCAAAATTACATAGGGTACTTTTATCGCAGGAAAATGTACGTTTTCGGCGCGATAAGCAAATTTTGGCGCAACGAAGTTGCGGGCGTCATTTTGTTTAGTTATAATATATTTTATGCTACAAGAAAAAAAATTTCATTTTGAAACCGCAACCGTATATTATTTTAACCCCTAATATTTATTATGTTCGTTAAAATCCTTTTAATAACTTTGTTTGATTTTATCTTAACAAAATTATTACTCTATGAAGTTTTAAATCGAATACTTTTTTATAAATGAAAACTGGCTAGCAAAATAAGTGTATTTCATATTATTAACCTTTTACCGAGCCTAAAATCCGAAATAAAACCCAGTATACTCGCAAATGCTGAACGTCATATTGTATTCGACGCTACATTGTACTGACTTTGTAATGGCACTAGTGGGGAAGACAAGTGTAAGATATCATACTGAGATCCCAAGAAGATCAAATTAGCAATGCACTGGTGCATATTTCGGAAAAAGTCTAAATTTATGACATCGATTCTAAAAGTCATACTTTGCCCATGGCACTGACTGGAAAATATATTTAATAGACTGGTTTATATTTAAGAACGTACCCCATGTACCCGTAATTAGCGCGGCAGGTGCTTGCAACCTTTTAATTAACTTCATTAGTTGAATTATCACCAATTTAGTAACGTTCAAAGTAATATTTTATACCAAATGCTTCTCTAGCGGCGATAACCGTAATTTAGGGATTTAGTTTCAAAAAAGTACTCCATAAAATAAAATTCCGCTTTGTCCGCTTTGAGCTATTTATATCAAAATTAGCGTTTGTACCAATGTAATTTAAGTGTCAAAACACACTGGGCTGAAAATACGTGGCTGAAATTCAGCATGATTACACCAGCAATGCGCTACGCAGACAAACGCGACGTAATTTCGGCATGGTGTGTCATCGGTAATTTCAAATACATTGCAGGCGTAATCATGTCAAACTTCAGCTGCCTTTTTCGGCTTAGTGTATTTAAACACTAAGGATTATGAAGGGAAACTCCAAGGTTAAATAATTATTAATTTAATTAAAATAATAATAATTATTATGAGTACCCTTAACGTTGTGACAATAATTGATGTCCAAAAGCAAGAAAAAGAAACATTGATTATTGAATAGCATTCCTACGAGGATATGGACACACTTGGAAGCAATATGATTTGCAAAGCGGTTTTTTCCTTAAATAGAACCCGCTTTAGTTTATTTTACGTAAAAATAATAATATCCCACACCGGTCTCGGTGATGGTGGGTGGTTTCATTGAAGCCAGGGTAGTAACGCAGGAGTGATTTTATGGTGTCCGAGAGTGTGCGCAGTACACAAGAGCACTCTCTTATAAAGAATGGAAGGGGTTTGAGTGTTCAACAGCTGATTTTCAAGTAAACAATATGGCTAACAGAAGTACCGCTGCCATCTTGTTAAGTGGCTATACAATGAAGCGGCGTCTATTCTGATTAAGTTACTTAATCAAAAATGCCTTGTAGATCTGTATAGGATAGCGAATATTGTAATGGGACGATGCATATTTAAGACATATCACACTTCCATTCATAACATAACAGAAGAAAACGTATTGTGTGAAAAATTCGACCCCGCTGTACCTGTCACAATAAGCGATATCCTTATTAAACTGTTTGATATTCATATTAAGGGTGTAAGTTATAATCCCACCAAAAACATACCTATTAAAAATGGGGCCAAGTTCCTATTGGTCAATTATTCGCCTTAAAAAAGAGTTGAAATCCAATCCAATGCAAAGTTTAGATGCACTTCAAAATCGATCATAATCATCATCATCAACAGCCTGATCCTTAATACTTCTAAATTTGAACTTGGCAGGTTGATTTGATTACATAAATACCAATATTAAATTTAATTATGCAATTAATCAAATGCTACGTATATCATAAAAACCTGCCAAGTTCCAATTTAGAAGTATTAAGGATCAGGCTGTTAATGATGATGATTATGATCGATTTTGAAGTGCATCTAAACTTGGCATTGGATTGGATTTCAACTCTTTTTTAAGGCGAATAATTAACCAATAGGAACTTGGCCCCATTTTTAACAGGTATGTTTTTGGTGGGATTTCAATACTTTTTTTCGAGAAATCGTACGGTCTATTTTTATAGTGCCACACCCGCATGTATTGTTAATCTAAGTCATTCTGCGTTTCAAAGGAACTTTGCTAGCGCTATCTATTGAAAGTATTTTATAAACAATATTTTCGATAGATGGCGCTAGTGGTATTTGTTAACCTATCAATAGAAGTATTTGTTAACCTATCAATAGAAGCGAAATTTTTAAGGTAGCAGTATTTATTTATAAGCTATACAGTGTGCATTATACATGACAATATTTTTAAACCCTTCTCTCCTCCTCCCACACGTATTCACTGTTACACAAGAAATTTTTCCTAAAATTCGTAGACGAGCCGACTCACGCTTGACCGATTTCTTGAATTTCTCAATTTTTTGTTAATCTACATATAAAACCTAACCTGTGTGCCAAATTTCATAGCGCTAGGACAATTGCAAGTGGCCTAGAGGTTTTGATTACCGGTCAGTGAGTGAGTGCCAAAATTAGCTATTTTTACAAGGACATATTTCAGGATGTAACAAAGCTATATCTATGAAATTTGGTATATTGCGTAAGTACTAGTACATGATTACGTACGTATAATTTTATCTTTGTACTTGCAATAGTTACTGAGCTACAGGGGGGTCAAAAGTGCGTCGAAACCGTTCGTGTAAATAGTGCACGGCATGCGCGCGGCCTGCTGGAACTTGGCGGCGCACGGCCGTGCGCTTTGACATAAAAAATATGAACACGCGAATAAGCAAGTAAAAAAATAAGTTTACAAAACACCGCGCTTGATAAGTGGCGAGGCGTACAAAGAAACGACAAATCCCGAAACAAATTTCGTGCGATATTTTTCAGACTAGATAAAGTATTTCATAAGACCCTTCATAGAGATAGAGTTTGGGGAAGTCATACAAAATGAAAAGATTGTGACGCGTCACTCACCTTAACGAGACGCAGCTGTGAAAGGGCGGTGTACGGGGGAGCAGCGGGCGGGTGGAGATAATTTTTTTATTCCCCGTTCGCCCGCGAAATGGGCAGTCATCTACTGAATAGGCGCTCATCTTCGATGCTATCTCTGCGTGGGTAAAGGTGTGGTGCGATTGATAGCGAACGCTACAACTTCATTTTTAACTTGCGGATGTCATACATTGTCATGTGCACACACACACGTCTTAAATTTAAACTTTTTTAAATAATATGCTACAAACAAAAAAATAGCATCGAACCTACTTTAACAAACGAACATTTTCTACAAAATCACTCCAGCCTCTCAAATCATTTTGAGTTTCCTTTTTATCACCTCTTAGTCTTGCAGATTTGCAAAATCTGCGCCATATTATTTAGCTATGGTTATTGGTTATGTCAAATGTGGACTTGGAAGTTTATTTTGTGTTTGTTTTTATAACACTCAGGCAATATCTAAGTCCCTGACCGGGACCGGGAAGATTCGCTTGTAATGTTACAGAGTCGAGTATTACATAAGTGAGGGAGGAGAACCGAGCATTACAATGCGCACCTTGTAATAATTATACAATGTGTAATATTTTGATACAACTTGTAACATCAATGCTACGTGACAGTGAAGTCAGATTGCTATGGAATTCTCAAAGTCGAATCTAAAATGTTACATTACGCGTGAATGCTCACACCTCAAAAATAATATCGCTTCAACTGTGACCGCACGGCACGTTTTTGGAGGTAAATTCGTGACATAACGCTGTCATACCGGCTTGTCAGCCCCGAAGCCACCCTGTATTTTTCACCTCACGCCTGACAATACGATTTTAATTGAAGTTTCTCTCAACTTTATAGTAGATCTATTATTTTTAATTGTAAGCTTAAATTGAATTTGGTGTTTTCAATTTAGCCTTCATTTTGAATTGTGTTGAAGTAACGAGTATAAACACTATTGGTGTTATGATAACCGAAAAATAATAAGTAGTTAGGGCCGTTTAATATTCATTGCAGCATGAAATATAGTTTGTAGTATGATTATATTATACTTAGGGCCTGTTTCACCACTTCCTGATAGGGCTATCCACTACTTAACTTGACAGATAGAGTATGGAGAATCTGTCAAATAAGCCTATCCGGCACCTTATCAGAAAGTAGTAAAACAGGCCCTTATTCAAGAAAAATCCTCTATGTAAAATATTAAAAACTGTTGTGCGTAAACTTAAAATCGTCGGCCATTTAAACCATACCTTTCTCTAGTTGATAAATCTTGCAGTTTAATTTGCAGACCACATCATTAGTTTTGCTTGTAAAAAAGCTATCACGCAAAAACCAGCTCTACGCCCTGGCAATAAGGTAAACTGTGAATATATACCAGGTTTTAAATTACTCACTCAATTAGCCGCGTACATAAAGGTAGTATTTTATAAGCTCAACTTGGTTATAAAGTTCTTCCACGATATTTACATTTTTCCCACATTTTTCTCGGGAAAATTGCTTTCTTTATGGTTTATGTTGGTTCAGGGTAACTATTCCTATGAATAGAGGCTTGTTCGTTGTTGAACTCATAATTATGATTACGGGAAAACATTTTTCACAACAATAAAAAGGTTGTAAAATCATGATACTCTATATTATAATTTGTCCTTGTTTATCAGGCGTCTTTTCCAATGTAACAGATAAGAAAAAAGTGTGTCAGCTCCGACGCACGACTGGAGTTTACTCCTTAAGTACGAGTATCTTACCATACGCAAAAAGAGTTTATTCAACTGAAAAAAGATTTAAGGATTGCACAAACCTACGCGACCAAAGCGACTGCGAAGCGGTAGCGTCTACCGCGCGGCGGACGCTGCCCATGTAATCTTATGGCGCCGTGCACACCTGCACGACTGCGACGCGAAATGTTGGCGTCGGCAAGCGAAACGTGCGCGTCAAGTTGTCAGACGCGTGTTTTGAAGTGTACATAACTAGACTTCTTTTTTAAGACCTTTTTTATATTATTTTCTACAACTCTTTAGTTTATGATTTTTTGATTTGTATACGTTTTGATAGATTGTGTCATGATGTTAACGTTTGACGGTTCGCACCGTAGTCGCGCAGGTGTGCACGGCCAGTTTCGCGTTGCAGACGCTCCCGTATCGCGTACCGCGTCCCCTGTCACTGATGCTTAGGTTTGTTTTAAGCTTTATATAGGTAATATGAAATCAGATGTTCCGGCAATATTATCTACACCCCTTTCTGCCATAGTTATTTCAAAATATTTTTTTCTCAATTCTAAGGCCAGAATCGAATAGAGGAGAAAAATCCAGGAAGATCAAGCCGAAGAAACTCATATCCAGGACAAATAGTTGCCGAGTTACAAGCATTCAAACTTTGACATTGACAGCTCAGCAACTGTCAAACGTCGAACAGAAGCGGCCATAACTCAGGTTCCAATAGGCCTAGAGGAACGGGGTTTCTTCTAACATCAAAGGCAACACCTCGGCTACCCCCTCCCTGAATTTGAACTAAATCAGAGACATCATTTTTTTTCTCAATTCTAAGGCCAGAATTAAATAGAGGAAAAAAATCCAGGAAGATCAAGCCGAAGAAACCCATATCCAGGACAAATAGTTGCCGAGTTACAAGCATTCAAACTTTGACATTGACAGCTCGGCAACTGTCAAACGTCTTATTAAAGTAGCCATAACTCCGCTCCCAATAGGCCTAGAGGAACGGGGTTTCTTCTAACATCAAAGGCAACACCTCGGCTACCCCGTCCCTGAATTTGAAATAATTATATTATTATATATTTATATTATTATATTACTTTATATAATATTATATTATTATTATTATATAATTATATTATATTATTATATTATTTTATATAATATTATATTCCGATAGGTATATTACCTTTATGGTCTTAATACACTCACAGCCAAATTAGAAAGTTTCCGTCGTCCAAAAACGTGACACATTTTCGTTACTTGTTAGTAGGTTTTACCTAGGGATTGCAAAATACGGATTTTTAGAAAAATCCGGATTTACGGATTTTTTCATCCTCAAATCCGGATTAGGATTGGTGCCACACATTTCCTCTTTAGTAAATTAGGAGAGTTTTTGCTCTGTAGTAGAGCAGTAGAATCAATTAGAAGGTGAATAGATATATCACAGAATCTGCAGGTCGTAATGCTGTTAGCACCTATTATTCTGTAAAGGTGCTTGTTGAGTTTACAATGTCCAGTTAGGCTTCTGGCAAGGAGCCTATATTCTTTTCATACTAGCCAACTCAACACTTTGCCCAGCAGTTGGATAGTATATTTATATTTAGGCTATTGCACAGAATATTAAACTTTAAATCAACATTTAGTTATATTATAAACTTACTACCTATATGCTTTTATTTAATAAGACAAAATGGCAAATCGGCATTCGTTACGTATTTTATAGAAAAAAACTGTATTCAATACTAAAATGTTCTAAAATAATTGTAAAAATATTTGACATCATTGCATTTATATTCTCATATAAGTATTTAGAAAACATAACAATTAAGAAGATAGTAAAATAATAGCTAGGGCTTAAGAAATTAAAATATGTCATTATTTCTTTTAAATAAAATGATAAAATGCAAAGAAATGTAATTACAACCACCAAATAACTACACAATGCAATGTTAGACATACCAAATTCTGACTTTGTTACGTGTAGACCACGCAAAGTTGTGATAGCGCCTTTAATCAAATGTGAATTTGTATGTCGGATATTACACGATACATTTAAATTAATGTTATATTACATAAAAGCTTTTTTTTCATATTTTTTTCTACTATTCGAAAAAACCGAAAATCCGGATTGTGAGAAATAAAAATCCGGATTTTTCAAAGGCCCAAAAAATCCGGATTATCCGGATTTTTCGGATTTCGAACAATCCGGATTGCAATCCCTAGTTTTACCCCTCGGATTTTTCTCATACCGGGCGCCTTATATATGAAAATCGATTCTTAAGGAGTAAACTCCAACAAACGTGGGAATCGTACTTTTCATGTAATATCATCTAAAAAGTATCTCGCTGTCTTCTCAATGTTTTTGACGACAATGAAAACGTTTCAGTAATTTCGGTGATTATTCGAAGCTAATAAACTAACTTCTTATAGCATATTATGTGAGCATTTATTCCATGATAAAATAAGAATGGAGTATGTAAATTCTTTTTGTAATAGTAAATATTACCAAATACCTAAAAATATATTATATTAGCAAAGATCTTGTTATGTAAGATGTAAAAATATTCACAATAAAGTTGGAAAAAATTTCCTACTCCATGAAATCAGCTTCCAAAGTTGTGAGAGGGGATTTATTGAAAAACAAATTCCACCCTCAATATGAATCTGAAGTTCTTGACTCCGTGTTATAAACTTATGCCAGGTGTGACTTTTTGCGATGACCATGTGTTTGGATAAAGTGAGGCCCTGAAAATTATTTATATTATATAGATTGCGTTTTTATTTAAGCTGCTCTTAGACTCGATTTACTTGCGTACGCCGAACGAGCGTCCACGGCATTTTCACCTAACCGTGGAGAAATCAAGACGAGAAGATGCTTTATGCAGTATAAATAAAATGTGCTATTCTAGAAATAGATTCATGGTCTGATAGACTAGTTAAGGAGTAACCATAAAGCCACTTGTTTGTTTAATATCAATTCCAGCCAATAGATCACTATATTATAACTATAGCTCCTGACTAAAATATAAAGTTGGACCGATATCGGCCTACAAATCAATTATACAATATAATATTATAATTATCGGATCGTAATGCGGTATAAGAAACTGATTCAATGGCCATGGAATAACATTGCATTCATCCTCCAAGATTGTGGGCGTATATTAGTTATCCATACTGAACGTGATTAACCAGATATCGTCAGATTTGGAGCCGATGGGTTTGGGAGCATACACCGTTCCGTCCGACATTTATAATAATTCTGATATTTTGCAGGTGATGGTTGTCACCTCCCAAATGTCCATCGTCAGTTAGACAGCGTCACTTAAAACCTCATCCGGTGCTGACCGCTCCAACAGATAACATGCATTCTGAAACTTATCTCAAAATAAATTGCCAATAGACAAGTAAATCGCGCACGTTGTTATAAAAATTATTTTCTTTTGATTACTTTTGTATCTAATTTATAAATTATAATACTTCATGTTATTTGCCCTTAATTATTTTCCACTCTAAATCAATACGATTTGCTCGACTCATGGTCATCCTAACAACTTATACAGAATTTTTGCATGCATAATTTCCTTATGGAAATGTTTGAAAAAGAGCTGCTTTTGATTATGAAGTTCGCACCATTTGGTGAGACAAACTCGATGCAAATCACAAAACATGGATCAGAATATCGATGTCCTGTGTCCTAGATGTTTTCCGCGGTTTCGTTACTTAGAAATTCGTTTATCGGATGGAAATTGTTTTTTCCGTGATAAAAACTATTGTGACTCAACTTCAAATTATCTATATGAAATTTCGACAAAATTGAAGAAGACTGACAAATAAGAACTACCAAACCAAAGACACCTTTTAAGCCATAATGCATAGTATAGTAAGAACAATCGCGCACACATATAATAAATAAATATCTTTCTGTTTTGTTTTGTATCCCGTTTGTTTTGTACACTGTATTATTGCTAATGCTAAATGGTCCTAAAAATATTTTTTGTTTTGTAAATACAAGTAAAGAATCTTTAAACGGACTGACTGAAAGGTATCTAAACAATAATTTTCTTTGTGACCACTTTTCCTGCAAATACAAAACTGACCACGAACCTATTTAAAAACACAACTAACCATTTGCACCTAATTGAGCTTAATGATATTGTAACTAAATTTAGTACCTGTGTTATCTCCTAGATGGCGTAGTTAATTAGATGAGTCGTGCTCGACTATACTAGGTCCATTTGACTGTGAACAAAATTATATTATGAGTACATCTTGGCATCAAGTTAACACCATGAAAACACAGTTGGAAACATAAGAGGATGAAGCAGGTTACTTAAAAATTTACGCTCTTTGGATAAATGAAGGTTTTAGGACCTGAAAACGATTGGAAATTAAAAGAAAGTTGATTTTATGTATAGCTAGATGACGAAGTAGACAGCTAAGTTACAAGGTTTGTTCAAATTATAATAGAAAATGTTAGTAAATGTTAGTTATCAAATTCATCCACTCACGCCTTCACTAGGCTACTTGACCTATATTCAATTTCATTGAACAAATGCATATTTCTAGTAGAACTTGGCCTAGGAAACCGTATTTCACCCTTATCATCAAATAAAAGCTTATGATTGATAAATAAAGTCGATTTAAAAATATGATTTTATGAAAATAGGATTTGTACTGACGAAAACGCTTTTGCGGTACTTCCGATTTGGATGTGACGTCATCCTCATAGTAATTAATATCTTTTATTTATCGCGCTCGTTATATGTAAGTTTATTTGTACATAAACATTAAAAATAAGCCTAGAAAGATTTGTAAAATATATTTTCTTAAATAATTCAAATAAAACATCAGTTTTATATATTATCTCCATTTATTGTAGACGGGAAATGAAATGGCCAAAATTTTTCTCCAAATGTTTTCAACATTACAAATGATTTCTAATTCCTTATTTAATTATTTTATAATTTTTGGGCACTTTTAGAATCGCACATTTAGCACATAAAAAAAATTCAATAAAGAGAGTTTAAAATACAAAACGTATGATGTCACACTATGGCGGACAAAAGGCGGACAGTGTTTTCGGCGCCATTTAAAAGGCATGTTTTTCAATCAACATTTTTATGGGTTTCTACTGTGTAAAATATTAAAATATTAGTTTTAATTGTGAAAATGAATGATTAAGAAGCGATTAGCATGAAGAAAAAAAATAGGTCATGTAGCCTGTTATGGCCGAAAGGAACCCGATCGATTCTGGTAAGACTGATCGATTTTGTTTCGCCCTGTATAACTCTAATATAATAATACCTAATAATATAATATTTGTTCATTTCTCATCAGTTCTTTGTTTTATGTATAACAACATCACGTCATGTATTTCAATTTCAATTGTATTTTGTAAATAATATTGGACATTATATTTTAAATTATTTTCGTCAAACAACATTTACTTGAAGTATTGCTAAGAATTTAAGCGTAGTTAAGCTAACTTTCCACAATGTGCTCAGCCAGCGATTTCCCGGCTCACTAACCAGCAAGTTTGACTTAACTGTGGTTCAAGTTAAACCCCGTCTAATGCTACGCTATTTGCTCTAATCCCTAACTCAGTTACTCGGTGAAACGAGTAGACGTTTTATTAATTAGCTAAATTTTAATTACTATGTCAGCGTGATAGTTTGTTGGTTTGATCATCTGCATAAATTGTAAGGACCAAACCAAGTACCTGAAATTATTTAAAATGTAAAGGGTATAAAATTTGTACATTTTTTGTTTATTTATTGTCCTTATACCATAAATAAAAAATCAAAAATATCAATACATTATAGTAGGTAATATTATTTTTATGAACGATAATCATAGAAAAGAGCCTTTTCACAGAGGCTAATGTCTACAAGTGTAATAAAATTTTTAGAACAATAAAGACGTTCTTGAAATAACCGAATAAAACAAGTTACAAGTTCGAGCGAATAAACAGTATTCATATAAGCAAATTCATTCGAAGCATTCGGATTGGAAACCGCAAGTCCAGCGGACTGGCAGTTGACAGTACAGTTCGGTTTGGTCAATGTAATCAACTGACAACTCGCCTCGCTTCCAACTGACTTTCATAACCGCTTTATGCTGGCTTGGTAGTTCTTAAAGCTAGTTTTAGTTGTGGGATTTAAACAATTTTAGATTTAAACATTTTTAAACGGTACAGCTTAATTAGAGGTTTAAACGAAATTATAAGTTTAAAAGCATATGATTTAATAAAAAATGCGAAATTAAAAAAAATATCCTGTATTTCTCGCGGCATTATTACTAATCTATTGACGCCTGATTTAGTAAAATCGGACTGGTATTTTTAAATAAAATTAGAGGGTAAACAGCTAGGGCAGAAAGCAATTACTATTTAGTTGCAAGTGCGTTGCCGGCCTTTTAAAAGGGGAAAACGCTGTTTTCTTGAAGGTTTGCAGGTTGTAGCCGCTAAGATAATGGTATGTTAACAAGATATATTTTATTCATTTTTTCATAGAATTTTCCATGGTGTAGGCAGTGTATGTTTAAGTATATGTATGTCATCTGTTCCGTGTACCTATTGTTTATTAATTCATGTTCCCAGTGTCATTAGATTTTTGTCTCAACAATAATATTATGTAACACTTGCACCTAGAATTTCTTCATTTGAACTGTAATAATATGTTGGTTCTGTAGCTTTAGGATAAAATATGTTGATGATAATACTTATTCGTCAACGTCGCACGGTGTAAGCAGCTCGGTTCTAAGTAATATTGTGTCTTACGCTGAAGTGATCGATAAGGTTCTATTTTTGTAGCAGTTCATCCAACTTCTCACTTCTCTCATTTCCTGATAAAATTTTTGAGGTGCAGGTGGAAACATCCTTTTAAATTCTTTTGATATCATAATACCAACAGTTGAATAACAATGAGGAAGTTTTTGATGTCGGATCAACTGGTAAACAACCGCTTTGCAAAAAACGATAAACGATACTGAAGGCCCAAATGAAACTTAACCAACAGGCAATCAAAGTCACAAAGAAGTCGTAAATAATATTTTTAACTCCAACTCAAAATATTATTCACCTCTCGCTCAGCACCGACTAGGGCCTGATCTCCGTGGGTCTGATTTGGTTTGGCGGCTACACCGATAGATGTTAAGCAAAATATATTATTTCACCTCGACCGCGCCGCTATTTAAATTAATCGTTACATACATTTTCCTTGTGTTCACGTAGTGTAGCCAAGCCACGCGTTTGCATCGACGCATATACAAGGTGTAACAAAAGTAAGTGTTAATACTTTAGGGTGTGTAGTAGTCCCCTATATTGAGATCAATGTCAGAGTAGCAGCGCTGAAAGATTATATTTTTTTCAAGTTTTGTATGAGAAAATTCCTGACGCTGGGGTGCTTGCCCATACAAAAACGAAAAAATTTATCTTTCAGCGCTGCTACTTTCACACTGAACTCTATATATGGGACACAATATACACATTACACACCCTAAAGTATTATCACTAAGTTTTGTTACGCCCTGGAAATGCAGCCTTAATATCTGCTGTAACTACGACTGATTCTAGTTTGGATCAAACGCAGTCTCATAGTCATATAACTTCTATCCGATATATGTCCACTGTTCACACCTAACAAGCTTCCCCTGAGAGTTTTCAACTTTTACTTTAACTGTCACATTTAAATATTTAAGATCTTATGTTACAAATGTGTAATATAACTAATTTCAAAGTGACATAGAATTTCCTACAAACATTTTTAATGATTTTTTTGCGTCGATTCGCCACTTTTAACTTTAAAATAGCAAAATATAATACAAGTTTGCTCACGGCTTGTATATTTCATAAAATCGATGCTATTCCATCACGGAAGAGATGCGAGAACATACATTATCACGTCATATAAGTGATTGGCTGACTTGCAACTCTGCAGTATAGATTCCAACATGATGAATGCGAAAAATACCTAAAGATGATCAAACTATTTTATAGTAATACGTTTTATATTCACCCTCAAAATTTAGTATGCGCAAAAAATCCTACAGGAACTATGCATTCAGAAAATAGATGTCATTCTCTGTGGCCTTTTTTTTTTTTTAGGAGGGGAAATACTTTACGTATTCCCAACCCCTCGGGGGAAGGAGTGGGGGTATATGGGACTCCCTACAAGAGGTGTACCCACTAAAACCCCCCCAGCCCTCCGTCATGCGCCTAGTGCGGGATGGACGGGAACCGCGGAGCGACTTCAACTCCGCCCCTTCCCGCGCGCAAAAGCCGTAACCAGCACCTTCTTCAAGCGGCTTGGGCCGCGTACCTCACCGAGAGCCCCCCGGGCTATAGGGGAGCTGTCTTCTCGGGACCCTTTATGCGGGCGGAGGCATCCGACTCCATGACAGCGGAGGCGGGCGGAGCCCCAGCGCCTTTAGGCTTCGGCTTTTGCCGAGCCTTTTTGGACGGAGCCTTCTCTTCTCCAGAGGCCGGCTTTTTCGCTGCAGACGGACATCCGCTGCCGCCCAGCACGTGCCCCCTTTCGACACTGCCAGCGGCTTCGCACAGGGCGCAGTTTGGTTCTGCGGCCCCGCACTCCGCCGCCTTGTGTCCCGGTTTCCCGCACCGGAAACAAGTCCGACTACGGTCCACCGGGCACCGGCACTTGGTAGCCACGTGGCCGGTGTCTTGACAACGGAAGCAACGCGTTGGCCTCGCGGCCAACAACGTCACCCTCGCCGACACCCAACCAACACGCAACCGCCCAGAGCTCGAAAGCTTCTTGGCAGCCGTGATTGGGAGGCGGACCTAACACTATCCGTCCCCCGTGGCCCCTCTCTTATTGGCCCCACCCGGACATCGCCGGCCAGGCACTCTCCTGCTCGTGCGACCGCTTCCACGACTTCAGCGGTCGTCACGGAGTCGTCAAGGCCGGCGATGCACATCTCCGCGCATGCGGCTGTCCGCCCAACTTTCACCTCCGCAGGCAGACTCTTAAGCCTCGCGGCGAAGGCGTCCGCCTTCTCTCTTGCGCCCTCACCAGCTATGGTGAGAAGGCGCCCTTCGATTCGGTCCCGGCAAAAGCGGACTTGTGGAATGTCAAGCTCCACAATGTTCACCGCCCGCCGGGCATTCTCAATGGCCTTGGCGTAGGTCAAACCCGCCTTCACAGCCGACTCTTCTATTGTAAGAGCGACGGCCGCAGTGGCGGGGACCCGAAGCCTGGGCTTTTTCTTCTTCTTTGGGACGGCTGTAGATTGTGTAGCCGCCTCTTTCATCCTCTTGCCCTTTGGACCCACCGTGGTCCATGGCGTCTCAGTACGGGGGGAGCTGGTGTTCGCTCTCCCTTGCGCCGCCTCCTGAGATGCCATTGTAGGCCGCTTCTTTTTTTTCCTGGCCTTTTTAGGCCTGGGCGCCGTGGATGCAGCAGAGGCCTCTAGAGGGGCCGATGCAGCAACTGACGGTTGCGACTTCTTCTTAGCCGGTTTCCCTTTCGCCTTCTGCAGAGGGGGTCCCGGCATTTCTTCCTCGATCAGCCTTATGTCCGACGCCAGCGAGGGTCTCCGTCTCGGCTCGGCTAGGATACGGTCCTCCAACCCAGCAAGCCTGGCGTTGAGCATATTGCCAAAGGTCTCCGCGTTTGCACGGGAGACTTCAGCCAATAGCTCACGCACGTCACCTCCAGTTGGCCGGGAGGTCTGTCTGCGCAACTCGTCAAGCTCCTGGCATAACTTCGCCACTTGCTCTTCGAGCCGCGCATTCTGAGCCTCCAGCCTCTTGATCTCCTTCGATGAGGAACGATCTTTTAGTTCTTCGAAGACCATTTTAATGGTCGCCACAGATTCTTTAAGGTACCTTACGTAGGTACCCTTAAGATTAGAGGACTTCGTGGCGACCATTTCAATGGTCTTCATCGAAGTCTCCACCGTCCTCATGAGGTCAACGCCTATCCGCTCCATTGCCTCTTCTCGCGAAGGAGAAGAAACGATGAGTCCGGATTAGAAGCGGGCGGAGCTGATGGACTCTCGCGTTTTTCTCGCCTCCCACGCTGCCTCAGCGACCTCTTCCTCGGCCTGTAAACGAAGGGCCTCTTCCTTCTCCAGATTAAAGTCGGCCTGTGCCTTCGTCAAACCGACATATTTGCCGGTCGTTGGCGGGCGGCCGTGTCCTCTCTTTGGTTTGGGCGCCGCCCCTTTGCTGAGGGGCGGTGTCATGTCATCATCCGATCGCCTCTTTCGGCGTCTCCTGTCCAGGAATGCGGGCAGGCCCCCGGAATCCAGTGACATGCCAGACATTTCGCAGGAGTCCGAGAGCCAGTCCTCGATGTCTAGGCCAGGAGTTTCTCGTCCGGGAATTCGAGTAGGGGGCGGCATCATCGCATCGCGTGTCATCAGTACACGCGAAGATCTTTGCCACCCCTCAACTCCTTGTCAGTCCGTGGCTCCGCCGCCGGCGCGGTAATGGGCGCCGGCTTCGGGCTGTCGCGCTTCTCGCGCCGTCATCGCCTCCTAGGGCCGCCAAAATAGCCCTCTGCCTCGCCGCTTTTGCGGCCTCCGACTCACTCAACGCAATTTGTGCCGCTCCCGTATACGCGCAGCAGACATCCCCTTTCGGAGATGTGCGGGATTCTCCGGCCCCTGAGGGACCGGGACCCGCCCGGGGAGTATTTTTCAAGTTGCGCTCTGCCATCTTAATCTCTCCGACACCCCGGGTCGCGGGCCCGTTCTTCATACTGCGGGCGCAGCCAAACACACACAACAAGGACGCACACAAACACACGCCATACCGGCGTTCAGCCACCCCTCCCGTGTCGCCGTGAAAAAGCTCACGATGGCACGGGGGAGGTGCCCAGGGACACGACGTGGACGAACTGGTATCGCCCCCCTTTCTCTGTGGCCTATTAATATCATAGTATAATAAATGAATGATGTTTTATTAATAAAATATCATAACCTAACATAATATCGAGTTAAAGCGTGCGATTATCATTGCAATCCATCTTAAACCGACATGCAATAAAAAGGAGTGTATGTAAAAAAATACAAAATATAATGTTATAACTTATAATACTAGATGACGCTCGCAACATTGCTGCGCCACAATTCGTTTATCGCGGAGGAACCGTACATTTTTTGGGATCGGTCATCGGTTTGGGCGTGAGGAGGTCACAGACTGACAGACAGACACACTTTCGCATTTGTAATATTAGTATGAATGGGTCTTTTAACATGCAATCGCATGTTTTTGCTTTTTAAAGTTTGCAAAATCTTCTAGCGTTTGCTTCCATCATGTTAAACAGAGTTTTAAAAAGTAATATTTACTTTTCAAAACGTTAGCCTAGTTTAGTTGAAGTTGCTGACTTATAAAGTAGTAGCAAGGAAATCTCGAGAGAATATCTTATGAAAGTTTGATCGTTTTTAGGGTTCCTTACTTGAGTGAGAAAAAGGTTCCCAATTACTTAGACTTCGCTGTCTGTCCATCTGTCTGTCTATCTCTAGGCCGTTTCTCCAAAACTACATAACCAGACAGTTGAAATATTCATGTATTCTTGTTGCCGCTACAGCAACAAATGCTAAAAACAAAAAAAAAAATAAGATAAGATAAATATTTTTTATTGTCACACATAACAATTAAAATAGAAGACATTTTTAAAACACCGGTAACACAAAATGGCGACCTTATTACTAATTAGTAATTTCTTCCAGGCAACCACGGGTAGAGGAAACATAAATTTTAAGAAATTTATGGTAAATGTGCCATTAACAAAAATGTATTATATCAAATGTAACATGATGCTTCAAAATAAATACTTATATACTTATTGTTTAATATTAATAAAAATATAGATACATATATAATTATAAAATAAATACACAGCTACATATATACATAAATACATACATACCTAATTAATCTAAAATACATACATACGAACGTAAATAATTCATAACAAAGTATGGAACATTTTTATAAGTACTTAATTGTAATATTTTAGCAATAGAAAATTCTTATTTATAATTGTATCTATAGTCATAAGGAAAATTTAAGTTGAGCCATTATCATTATTAGCGATAGCAAGTAAGTGTTGCTTGACCAAGGTCTTAAAGCGAATTAACGTTTTCGTCATTTTTATGTCTCTAGGTAAAGCATTCCAGAGTTTGATTCCAGTAATAGTGAAGGAGGAACCATAGAATTTGGTGTTATGTACAGGTATTTCTAAGAGCAAATTAGACACTGATCGTAAGTCAAATATATTTAAATATGATAGGTTTCCCTACAACAAACGCATTTTTGACGCTTTTTTGCTGGATATCAATAATGGCAAAAGATAGGCAATAGAAATATTCACTAAATACTTTTTTTTACTTTATAATATGAATAATAAATAATAAAATCAAAATAAAACAAATACTTAACTCAAATCGCCATTTTTCATATTTTAGTCGATATCAACAAATAGTACGGAACCATTCATGTTCGAGACAGTCTCGCACTTCGTCGATTTTTAAACGTTAGTATCTAGTGATCTGCAAATCACTACATCAATCTTATGAACTAACGTTAGATCTCCTAGGTCTTACAAGTTAGAATGCATTTGAGATCTAGAATGCACTTGATGTCTAGATCTCTTTGGTCATTAAGATAAAGAATGCGAAGCTTGATGCATTTTCTTCTAATCTTTTGATTTAAGTAAAAAAATAAAGTTTTTAATTCCATGGTAATATAAGATTTGCAAATGTTTGACTGTCTGTCTGGTATCTCATAAAGGTAACCAATCATTACAATGCGCGTCTTGTAATGATACAATGTGTGATACCTTGATAGGCACAGGTTAGACGGTCAAATTTTCATCAAACTGATCCATGAATCCGGTAAAGATTGACGAAAATTTGATCGTCTCCACGGATTGATGGATTGATCGTATTTTTAATATGAACTTTTTATAATAAATGAGGGAGCACCTTAATGCCAAAACCACGAAATCTATTTTAATAGATGTAAAAATGTTTTGATATCAAGCAAAGGATTATTTTTAGCCATAGCCCGGTATAATCGACTTTACAGTAAAGATCGGGAAAAAGACGTGTTACGTTCAGGTAAAACACATACAGAAAACACTCCGACGTTCAACGAACCACAGTGTTAAGTGTTGGTCTGTTACCCCTTCACGTCTGAGATTAAATTTTGCGAATAGATCTATCGATACTTGAAAGGTTACATTTATTTGCGTCCTCCCGCATTCGCGGTTTGGCGGCTATTTGAATTAATCGTTACATACTTCGTTAGTTGTTGCATTAGGCTGCATTTTCACCAGAGATGTGTTGCGAAGAATGTTTTTTAAAGATCCAATAGCATCGCCGCACTGAGCGATGTCATGGCAAGCTCACGTCAATGAAGCGATTCTATTGATTCTCAAAAACGCATTCCTCGCAGCACATCTCTGGTGGAAACGCAGCCTTAAGATCTCGCGGTGTGGCAAGCAAACCGCTTATTGTAATTAATAAAATCTATACTAATATTATAAAGCGGAAGAGTTTGTTAGTTTGTTTGTTTGTTTGAACGCGCTAATCTCAGGAACTACTAGACCGATTTGAAAAAATATTTCAGTGTTAGATAGTCCATTTATCGAGAAAGGCTATAGGCTATATTTTATCACGCTAAGACTAATAGGAGCGAAGAAATAGAGGAAAATGTGGAAAAAACGGGGGGAAGTTATTTGAAAGGGCTTATTCGAACGCGCTAATCTAAGGAACTACTGGTCCGATTTGAAAAATTCTTTCAGTGATAGATAGCCCATTTAATTTTATCGAGGAAGGCTAAAGGCTATATTTTATCATGCTAAAACTAATAGGAGCAAACAAATAGAGGAAAATGTGAAAACAACGGGGAAATTATTTGAAAAGGCTTATCTTACGAACTACTACAATTTAAAAAAACTTTTATGATTTTCGCCTAAACTATCCAATCTATTATGCTGAAATTTGGTATAGAGATACTTTGAGTCCCGGGAAAGAATATAGGATATATTTTGTCGTGGAAAAATGTACGGTTGTATATAAAATGTACCTTCATGATTTGCGCGTAAACTATTCAATCGATGTACGGGAACAACTATAAACTGAAGTCCACGCGGACGAAGTCGCGGGCAACAGCTAGTATATTATATAAAGGTTATTTCATTCATCATAGAAAAAATATAGTATCTATTTACTCGTTAATAATAATAATTTTAGAAAGCATTTTCCACGTTAAAGTTAATCACATTAGCGGGTCTCAGTTTTATCACGGAGATTTCAGTGTTGAGGCATTATTCAATGAGGCGCGATTCATTTGGTAGAGTGAGAGCGATGAATTATGCATCAAACTCTACGAGCTAGCGGGGAGTGTCAAATGTTTATGTGGAGGAAATAGAGGAAAAAGTGTGTGTTTTACAAAGTATAGAATAATAGTGGTTTTAGGAACCGTCTAATGGCCTTGTGCTAGTCTGGGTTATAGTAAATGTGGATTATATTTCATGTACCTTTTCCGTTCTTTAAAACGACAAGACAAAATGATGAAGTTATCCGTACTAATATTAGGATTACTAAAAATATTATAAATACGAAAGTGTGTCTGTCTGTCCGTCTGTCTTTGTCTGTCTGTTACCTCTTCACGCCCCAACCGCTGGACCGATTTTGCTAATATTTGGTCTCAGGAAAGAACAAAGGATACTTTTTATCTCGAAAAAATGTACGGCTCCCACGCGATAAACGAATTTTGACGCAACGGAGTTGCGGGCGTCTCTAGTTTGGAATAAAATATTAAGAAACTGAATAGATCTTGTGTATACTTGAAATTTTCATCGAGGTGTTAAGGCAAAGTGTTTAGCCTAAAAAACATAATAATATAACAACTGAGCGCGACAGTGAAAAACAGCTGTGTCTCAAGAAACTTTACAGGATTTTGGCCACGCGTTTAAAAAATCTTGTAGAGCAATTAACACAATATTAACATTTATATACCACAATAAACAAAAGGAAAACCTATTGAGTATACCCAATTAATAAATCAAATCGAATAAAAATGATTTATGAAACAATAAATAAAACGAAATCGAACGTGTATCCAATAGGGTGCTGATTTGCTGAATAATACATGAAGCGGGTAGCTCTCACACACTTCTGCGCTCCTAGTACTTTTAGCTAGCGTCAGGTTGCAGTATAACTAGATTGCCAGCAACATGGTTTTTTAGTTGTGAAGGAACCGTACATTTTTAATTTAGTATAATAATAAGGTTCACATTGTAATGACATTTTAATTAAGACAATTTTTTTTTAATTTTTAAAATGGAAGCGCTGTTCAATGTCTTTGCTTTCAGTTTGATTTGAATAATTAATATAATTCTGCAGCCACAAAGGAAAGACTGGTAATTGAAAAAAAAAAATGCTCTTTATTGAGTGTAAGTCTGACGTAAGGTCATGTGCTCAATTCCCGTCTTACAATTATTATGTTGTTTCCAAGTTTGGTCCAGGCAATGTAGGATAATCACCTGCTGGTCTGACAAGAAAGGTGATCCATGCGTCAGATGGCTGATCAGTCGTGTCGGTCATCCGTCCCTATAGCTTTGTCCACACTGTGCCTTTTTCTGTTCGTCAAGGGCATGCGTTATAGCGCAGTCAACAGCGAACGTGAGGCATGCCCGCGACGCATTCCCTCTGACCGTATCCAAAAAACAAAAATGAAAATGTTGGCGTTGCGTTCGTTGACGAATTCAATTATTGAATGCGCCAAAACGAAAGTTGAATGAAAGAAGATGACGAAAATTGAAGACGAAAGCGCATAGCTATTAGCTTTGTCCACACTGTGCCTTTTTCTGTTCATCAAGGGCATGCGTTATAGCGCAGTCAACAGCGAACGTAAGAATGCATTTTCATTAGTCGTTAACTCGTGCGGTATACAGCATACGGGGAGTCTATGACAACTAATGGCGCATTTTGATTGGTCGAGGCATGCGTTTCAGAAATCTCCCGCACCCCGGATGCGACCAGTGAAAATGCGCCCTGAGGCATGCCCGCAACGCATGCCATCTGACCGTATCCAAAACTTCAAAAATGACAATGTTGGTGTTGCGTTCATTGACGCATTCAATTATTGAATGAAAAGATGACAAAAGCGCCTAGTGTGGACTAGCTATTGAATTTCAAGAAAAGTGCTAAGTATACGTTAAAGAGTAAAATAAGATATCTATCTACTATGCACTCACTAGGCTACCATAAAATAAGTCTAATGCTACGTTTTGATGCTTGCCGAGCCACGCCAAGCCTCCACAAGTCCGAGCGTGAAAACAGGTGAAATGGCTTGGCTTGCGTGAGCTTGCGGACGCTTGACAGAGATCAAAGGGCATGTACGTTATACACTGACGCGTTCACGAGCGTGAAAACGACTCACAAATGCAAAGCGAGATTTGTGGAGGCTTGTGGCTTGTGGAGGCTTGCCGTGGCTCGGCAAGCATCAAAACGTAGCATAAGATAGCTTTCAAGTAATTGAAACCGTCTACCGAACGAAATCGGTGTGGGAGGCATATATATATAGTAGATATTTCATGTTCACGCCACGCACGATAAAATATGTAGGCAGCCTACTATGTAATTACTAATTAGTTAATTACCTTTGTTTAGTGCCTGTTACAATTAGTCCCACATGTCGCTGATTGCAACTGCACCTGGTATAGTTAATTACAGTAACATACATAATGTACTACACCACCAGTGTTTATTATACTTAATAGCTATGTTCCACAATCAAATTACAATGTAGCCTATAAGTTATAAGCGCACCAAAAATATTTATTATAAAATGTTGCCAAGATAACCAGATAAGGTTTACCCTGTGAAAAAGATATGAGATCTCATGTAGGGCCAGGATGTAGGACCCTAACTTAAGCAAATTCTACATACCAGTAAATATATTGTATTAATTCTTCGCCGTTTTGATTCGCGGAGGTGATGCGAATATCTAGTTTCTGAGCTGAACGAAACAGCCGAGCCATACACATTTCTCACTACCGTGCACCCAGATACGGTGAAACAACCAGTTATTGGCACTTTAGGAGTTTAAACTATAGATATTAGAAATTCCGATTACCATTTGTAGTAATTTAAAAAAGCTAAGGTATGCCATTAAAAGGCGAATTGGAAGCTTGCGCTATAATTAATTAATATAAGTACAAAGTAGTGTCCGACCGAAACTAGTTTTACGACCGAAACCGAAACCGAAAACGAATTTCGGCAATGGTGTCTATATCGGCCGAAACCGAAACCGAACTCGAAACTTCCTTACAGGGCTCATATTTTGAGGGAAAAATAAAGAAAACGTTATTATAATCAGTTAGTCTTTATTCTTTTATCTTTAAATCACATAGATTTCTCTTGAAATCACGTAGTTACTAATATGACAATCACAATAGGTATAAGTAGTTACAAAATAATTTTTAAGTAATAAAATAAACAAAATATATAAATCACTTTTATCTTTAGAACAAATAAACTTAAACTTCTTTCTTATAAACTCAGTTTGACACTTTTAATGACCCTTCAGTCAAAAAAGTAAAAAAAAAGAAAAAAGACAAAAGCTAAACGACTATATTATATAATACTACTAGCTGTCCCGGCAAACGTTTCTTTGCCATATTATATTAAGTATATCGCCCGTATTATTTTATTGAATTAGTGACTAAAATATAAGTATATCACCATGGCTTACCCGTGACCCGCTTCGCATAAACAATGGTCGCTCTTTATAGACAAATAATTTGCAATAGAATAAAATTTCGACTATAATTTGAGATTTAAACTATCCTATCTCTCAAGTTGGGTCGAACTGCACATGGTGTGCGAATTTTATTATAATCGGTTAAGTGGTTTTGGAGTCCATTGAGGACAAACATTGTGACACGAGATTTATATATATTAAGATAAATTAAGTATAAACTATGATCGTAATCACAAGAATGCAGAACAAGAGGCGACGACATCTACATAACCTGTCCCATAGTCGGGTCTTTTACCTTAATAATCTCTCAAAACAAAATTGGTAGTACGTAAGTTAGTATCTACTGTACTTGCCACTTGGATACCTTGGTGATAAATACTAAAATGAACTTTGAAATTCTGAATCCATAATATTATCACCATGAAATGCACTATAGTCATTACTAACTACCTAACTAATGTTTGTTTACGTATAGCATTTGCGAACCAAAAAAAATATAGGCTAGATTAAACTTGGTTATAATTTTAAGTTTTATCAGTCATATTGAATATTATTTTTTGACGTTTACTACCTGCTCTCATGTTATAACGACATAAAACGAGATAAAACTTACCAAATTCAAAATAAATCACTAGAAAAATCGCCACCACAACAAAACAAAACGAACAGCAAACAAACAAGCGAGCGAATCACGACATTGGCTCTGATGACTGACCGGATTCATTCACTCATTCAACGCGCCGAACATGACCGATAACAACGCGGAAACTCCCGAATGCACATTCGGTTTCGGCCGTAAGTGAGTTTACCGGAGGCCCAATCTCCTACCCTATTTCCTTCCCTACCCTCTCCTATTCCCTTCCCTTCCCTACCCTCCCCTATTACCCGACAAAAGGCCGGCAACGCACTTGCAGCTCTTCTGATACTGCAAGTGTCCATGGGCGACGGAAGTTCCTTTCCATCAGGTGACCCGTTTGCTCGTTTGCCCCCTTATTTCATAAAAAAATTAACATAGTACTTAGTGAAACTACATAATATTATACTATAGTCCCGACAACGAAGGAACTAGGAAGCACCATATTATGTTCATATTCCCTAAAATTTTGATTTCTAACGACGAAACACAATTTTAAATGTGTGATATACTTTTAAAATTTATCTACAAGAACTAACTCATATTATTATTGTTTGCAAATAATTTCCATATCACTCGAAAAACTATTTATAAATATTTAATCAAATACTTATTTCAATAATATTCGATGGTTCATTTAAAACGTCCAATTAGCCAAATTACGGCCGTGTTTAAACTAAACTGACTGTCAGCCGCCGAACATGGGCGTAGCCAGAGGGGGGGCTATTATAGGGGCCATACCTCGCTACGCCCATGCCGCCGATTATTGTATTTCCATAGTCCATACATATTCATTTTTTCGTTCACACTTAACAGACAATACGTTATTACGCTATTACGCTAGGCGTAGGCGGCGTAGGTTCACACTGGGGCTCACAGTGAGCCTGCTCACATTCGGTGGCGTATAGTCAGTTTGGTTTGAACACGGCCTAAGAATTAAACATTCGCCAGCTCAATGTTTTTAGCCGTCAATTGTTTAGGTTTTACAATGAATTTTTAGTATTAGAGATGGATTACCTTTATTTATTGCATGCTATCATAAAAATATACTTCGTTATCATAATATATAGTTGGCAGATGTACGTAATTTGGTCGGGTTATTTCAAACCCAGCCGTTCACAACTAATATAACTAATACGTGACATAAGCTGCCAAAAGTCCACCATCTAATTTTCTAACAAGCTACTTTCAAATATTCAACTCGAGCATTCAGACGATATGGCCGTTTGTCCACCGCCGCCGTCACAGGCAAAAATTCAAATAAAATGCGACCTTCTGACCTGGGCTATATGTTTCATTTTGCTGTACGCTACTAAAAAGCAGCGGCGGTATGGATCGCTAGACCAATGTCGGTAGAAAATGAAACCTATAGCCTAGTATAGTAGTCATAGAGTGGCATTTTATTTGAATTTGGTGACGACAGCGGTGGATTTACGGCCTAAGGGTCAATTCAGATCGCAACGCGACGGGTAGATGCGTTTCGTTTGTACTGAATTGACAAATCTCGTGAGCGTGAGACGTCTTGCAAATCTGTAAAATCAAGTAAAGGAGTATCTTAACGAAGAAACAATCGGACTAAAGTAAAAAAGTAGTTATTACGAATCAGTCACGTCAACACACTCTCCCGTTTCGTCTCAGGGGCTGCTGTGCGTCGACGCAGCGCTGCCGTTGCGTTGTTTTATATACAAATAACCAAGGCATTTATACAGCCCGCTGCGTCGTCGCAACGCACACATGACGGACAACAGCCTCCGAGACAAAGCGGGAGGGTGTGTGGACGGACTGCTTCGTAATAAGCGTCTGCATCTGCGTCGACGCAACGCTGATGCAACGCGCCGTGTAGACTGGCGAGCGCCGGGCGATAATACGTCAAACTAGTAGTTTAAAACGTCAAATGTATCAAGATCTCTTCTGAGTCGGCCTACTCGTTAGTTCTACTCTGTTGGCAGTGGACAAGCGGCCTAAAAGAACGGGAAATATCCGGAATAAAACTAGTTTGCACCAGTCGGAGCAGGTTAAGCCGGTTTCATTATCACACCCCAAGTCACGTAGGGAATGTAAAGTTACAGGAACTTCCGTGACTTGAGAGTTGGTAACTCAATCGCCAGGAAAAAGAAAAAACGAAATAGGTTATATTTTTTGAATTACGAGCGTAACTTTTTAATGTAATGGTATAATATATGGGACGTGATCTAGTTTATAATTTAAGTTGTTAGAATTAGAGTCATAAATAACTGAAGTTATTAGTTTCTACTAGAATTATAATTATAAATTAAGTTGTTACTTTTTTCATGTTAAGGGTCCGTATACGAAATTTGCCGATTTCGCTGATTTAACAGACGTGATTTAACAGTTAAAATACAGTATTTCTATAAGTTTTAATGCACAACATGTAAGATCATTTCAATTATAATCTAATGTTGGAGCTAGTTTTTTTTAAGTATTTTTAAATAATCCAACTCAAACCCGCGACAGTTTTGTGATTTTTGCTGTAAAAGGCTTATAATATCACCTGTTTATGGATTGCATTGACGTCTTAACGGTATGAAAAAAATACAATGTACTGTTGAGAAAGTCGTCTATAAAATGTTGGAATTATTTTTTACCACCATAATATGAAATAGTTGAGTAAAAAAATATGTAACTCGGCAAAATTTTAGAGAAAATGGGCAAAGAGTTGCTGTTAATTGTGGCAACTTGGAGCTGTAATTCATAAAAAGTAAACAACAGAAATAATCTATAGATAAAATTCTATCCAATTCGAGAAAAAAGAAAAAAAAAAAACAAATTGTGCCAAAAAACACGATTCAAAACAACCTAACTCTCACATTATATTACTCGCCGCAAGGCTCGAGTCGGCTTTCCGCGCTTAAATATATTTTAAATCTAATATTTAATATATTTTTTTTTAAGTCTAATAAGGGGAAAAAACCTAATAATATTTCTGTAGCGAACCTTTGCAATTTCGTATTCATCGGCAAAATGACTCTTAAGACATAATATTACTATACTAATATCGATGTTACTTTTACCACGGTAAAATGGACGAGATATGAGGGAGTTATTTTTAATTTACAAGTCGCGAAAAAATTACACTTAATACTTCAGTCGGAATATTCAGGAATTGCTATTGTATTCTATTGTTGTCACGATCACCGGTGTTCGCGCGGGGCCTGAAGGATTAATAGTTGAATTATCAAGGCGTTGCATTTATATAGATGAAAATAATTGGTAATGAGACAGGTTTTCGGATTATTTTATTGATTCTTAAAATATTCTGTCTTGTTTGAAGTTTGATTGCAGTTGGGACTTTATTTTTTTCAAACCAAAATCGGTTTTATACTTATTTTATAACATGAAGCAACTTCCATACTTCGATAGTCGTTAGCAGATCTTACTGAATAAGTGAACGTTTATGTTTATGTTTCCTCACCATTTGTCTATGGCTGTCAATATTCTAGTACTATTAGACAAGACAAATCGTCCGTCCTTTTCCTAGATAATTAGTGAGCTGTGAAAAAACTAACGCATTTTTATATGGTACGCCTATGAGATATGGCTGGTTTACACGTATTAAGTAGTATAAATGTCCCTAAGTGGAACTAAGATTTTCTTATAGTTAAGGAAACAAATACTTTGCCTAGCAAAGGCTCTTGAAAAAAGAAAAAATATATATATTAAAGTGTAATTGAAAATAAATTATATAACACTTTAATCGTTCACATTTTGTTTTATCGACTCACAGAGAGAAGATACTTTGTCTTCGAGATTACTAGGCAGGGCTTAAGTAGGTAATTTGGCTATGTCAAGCATAGTCGATATAATATTTTGACTTATAATATAAGCCGATCGATTAACGTATTTATCAATTTTTGCCATTGCTGCCTATTTATCAATTTTTATTATAGTAAAACACCATCGGACTGCGGACACAAGTCTCACCTATATCAGCCTAAAACAACATCAATTGTATATAACTTCATGTAAGGCGGGATTATAGGCCACTGACATTTTAGAAACTAGCTCAATAGATGGCGCTCGAAAGGTACATAATATTTGCCAAGCCGTCGTCGATTTTAATATTTTCAAAAATATTGTAATCATGTGGTAAACTCGACATACAGAGTAATGATTAACAGAGAGACCATGTTCACAACTTGATAAAATCTTTAATGAATTTTGTAATATAATAAAATTATGAACTAGGTATTTAAATATGATGTTTGTTCTGTACTCACGAACATAAAATAAAATAAATTTATTAAAAATAAAAAAACCTGACTGCAAAAAATGTTAACTAAATAGAACGAAACAAGACCTAATTCTGCCGGAGGCATCGAATCCTAAGCTATTCAATCTGTACGTGAATGATCTCATAGTGGAGCTCAGCAATATGCGTGTCGGATGCAAGGTTGGTGGTGTTAGCGTCAACAACATTAGCTACGCGGACGACATGGTATTGCTGAGTCCCACTGTGAGAGGAATTCGGGAGATGTTGAAGGTGTGCGAGAGATACGCTGATTCGCATGCCATGAAGTATAATGCAAATAAAAGTGAAATTATGATCTTTAAGGCCGCCGGTAAATATACCGAATCCATACCTCCAATATGCCTCGGCGGAAAGGAGCTAAACAGAGTGTTCCATTTTAAATATCTCGGCCATATACTTACCGACGACCTTAAAGATGATCTAGATATTGAACGGGAGCGGAGGGCTTTGGCGGTTCAAGGTAATATGCTGGCCCGCAGGTTCGCACGTTGTACGGATGAAGTTAAGATCACACTTTTTAAAGCGTTCTGTCAGAATCTGTACACGGGCGGCCTGCGGATCAGCTATACCAAAGCATCCCTAAACACCCTTCGCATCCAATATAATAATATCTTCAGGATGATGCTGAAACTTCCCCGATTTTGTAGTGCGTCTGAGATGTTTGTGCAAGCAAGAACGGACGGATTCCGGGCACTCATGCGCAAAAAAGCTGCATCTCTCATAAATCGCATAAGGGGAAGTGACAACAGCATCCTGAGGATTGTGGCAGATGATCCGCATGCACCCATATTGAGGAACTATGTGCGGATAATGAACGAATTCGAAAGCAGACCTCCTGGTTACATCTGCACTTAGTTCAGTTTGGGTGCATGATTTTAGATTTTAGTTTTAGATTATAATATTTAATTTTAAGTTATGTTTGATATTTAACTAACCCTAAATTATTAAATTTTTTAAGCTTGTATAATACTAACCAATGGACCTATAGTAGTCTGAAATAAAGGTATTTGTTTGTTTGTTTGTTTGTTTGTTTGTTTGTTTGAATCCATGTTTTAATTGATACAACTCTTGCTTACGAGTTTCATGCCAGGATAAATAGAAGGTTACATAGAAAAATAGGAGGCATAATATTTTATGATTTTTGAATTAATGTTAAACTTTGTGCGACATGCCTCCGACTGCATTTTACTATCCACTTTCTTCTACATTTTTCTATGTACCTAACCTTCTATTTATCCTGGCATGAAACTCGTAAGCAAGAGTCGTATCAATTAAAACATGGATTCGATGCCTCCGGCAGAATTAGGTCTTGTTTCGTTCTATTTAGTTAACATTTTTTGCAGTCGGGGTTTTTGATTTTTAATTTATTTATTTTATTTAAAATATAATAAATGTTTAAAATACCCTTGGATATTTATTTTAGTAATTAATTGGACAAATTTTTAACATTACCCAGCCAGAGTTGGGTAGACCTAGGTGAGTATGGGTAAACCCCGAGTTAAAATTTATTTTTCTTATTATTCGGACTTTATATACCCAAAAGACTTACTATATAATACATACTTAGTCAACCCGGGTAAACCTAGGCTTACTCCACCTTCTAGCATTACCGGTAACATATATACCCCAAAGTATTAATACCGAAGTAGATTTAAAATTCGGTAAAGTAGATTCAAAAGTTCTTAGCTACAATAATTTTATCATAGTCAGCTCGCTCACTGCTGGAAAATATGGAGCTTATTTTATGACCTCAATGAGAAGGGTTCAAATATTTTTTGTGCTTGGATTTATTGCAATAGTTTTAATAAATAAGATGTAGACCCATGATGATCACTTGTATCTGACGCTGCAGCATCACCAGGAATCAATTTAAAATCCTCCACAAGTTTCAAAAACGATAACTCTACTTGCAGTAGAGGCAATGTTTTTGACCCGCTTTACAAGTTTTTAATAAATAGTATTCATTATAATAATAAGTAATATTCATTATAGTTTTGCAGATCATATTCATATTTTCTTTGTCATTTTTTGGAATCTGTTCCCAAAAGAGATATCCGTCTGTCTGGGTATACGCGCGTAACGCGGTAGCTAGAGAACTGAAATTTTCAAGAATTATGTATTTTTGCTGTCACCATAACAACAAATAGAAACAAAATAAAATGAATATTTAAGAGGGGCCGAAATATTCAAAACAAAAACGCATTTTTTAGGCCTATTCTGCTCGACATCAATAATGGCAACCGGTAGGTGTTTGAAATATTTAAGAAATATATACCTTATTAAATTTAAACTTTAGTAATAATTTATACTAATATTAGAATAGTCTGTCTGTCACCTTTACATGCTGAACCATTTTTTATGAAATTTGGTGAAGAAAGGACGAAGGATACTTTTTATCCCGAAAAAAATTTACGGTTCCTATAGGTAGATTGCACTAAATTGTCGTAAGCAAAGAATTAACAATTGCATAAATGCAATCTCTTACTATTTATTTTTAAATGCTGTCGCGATTTTTGTTCATAATTTTTTTTTTGTTAAAATTTGTTAAAATCAAATAAGTTTTCAAGCATTTCATTTCGATCACATTATTTTTTCTGTAAAGAATCCTTTATTTCCTCCCGAGGTGCACCAAAATCATAGTGTAGATATCGTTCAATCTAGATCTATCCGCATGATAATATCATTTTTACGATTTCTTGTGCAGATTTTATTACTCCAGTGCTAAGATATAATAATTATTTCTATTTCTATGGATTGGATCATTTTACAATGATTTGAATCATTTTACAATGTTTTGACACATACGTCTTCTGTGTTGCGGTACTCTGTACATTGTTTTCTGACTTAGCTGTAATGTTTACATTTTTTGACTTTCAAACCTACCAAAATCGTAAAAATGGTCGTTTGGTGAATGTAAATTATCAAATAGCATCTTATTACGTAGTCTCTCGCCAAATAATTTAGGTTACAAAGCAATATTGTAGTATTTGTAAACCAAACATGTTGACTAGGTTCCGAAATAAAACCCAGTCTACTGACGACGTCAAATTAAGGCGCTGTATTGTACTGGTATTCCACTAGTAGGATAAGTATGACGTATTTTAATTACGTTACAATAAATACATATTCGACAACTCACTGGCAAATATTTTAAAACGAATCAACGGTATGGGACCACGGTGATTCTAGACGTAAAGAGCTCTGGCCAGTATACTGGGATATATTTGTGAGCATACTCTAGGTTTTCTATGATAGACAATCAGCCTCTGACATACAGATTTGACTTATATCATTCAATTATTATCCATCGAAGTGCCTATGGATTTTTTGTACCAAATATTTATGAGCGAGGCGTTGCTATCACATATCAACAGATGTTAAAATTTTTAAAGAAAGCGATTTATCTTTATAATTGGTATATTATATCAAAAACAAAGCTGAGGGGTGCCTTCGGAATCATAATTTAAACATTTTGGCGTAAAAATATTTTTTCCTGCATTTGTTTTCGCTGAATTCTAGAAGAAATAAAAATTATTATTTTTAACACACATTTTTTAGTGTTAAATGGATTTAAATCAAATTTTTGAGCTGACCCTAACCTTGGCAAGGAACGTAAAAAACCTACAAAAAATGTTTGAATGCTTATAATTACTTCTGGTCAAAGTTCTAGTGAAAATAAAAACACGAAATTTAACTAATCCTCGTTCTATACGGCCTTAAGCCCCAAGATCACAGGCCATTTGAAGTGTACCGGGGTATCTATCTCTATTCTCTTGTTTAACCCCTCTGGCGCATTTGAAAGCCTCTTCAAAGGGTTTGCCGCTGGGTACGGCGTAACCCACGGGTAACGAGCGATGGTCATAGATGCCACTATTGAAATCATAATAAGGACCCCATGTGGCGATCCCTACAATTCTTCCCTTCCAAGCATTATATACGATTCCTCCTTCCACTCCATGGTATTTCATACAGTTCTCATGGAACATCTTAAACTCGTGGATGGAGCAGGCGTGGTAGCAGGGGACGTGGAATGTGCTGGGGGTTCTGGGTAACGTCTCCGAAGGGAGGATTTCGGTACAGAACCGCGTGCCAACATGTATGTCTAATTCGGTTAGATTGTAATTCGTATTGTTCATTCTCTCGCCATCTTTAACATCTTCCTGGAACATACATTTTTACATTTTAATATAGTCACAATATATATTCAATTGTTATGCGGCACCCGGGTTCCACTTGGCAGTTGATGGGTTGATTTGTTGTTAAGATCTGTTTAGAACATTGCAGACTGTAATCATAAGCCCTCTGATTTTTTACTACAATACAGATCTACAACTAAAGTACTGCAATATCGTCGAATCAGAACTGTAGCGGTATCGTAATGTAAAACACTAATACCAAGTTTAGTATTGTTTGTCGCCATTAATTAAATTATAATCGCTGGTTTAACCAAGAAGGGAGTCGCCTTATAAGTTCTTAGTCGCCTCAAAAGTAAGTAGCCAATTTTTATTATAAATTTTAAGGCAATGAAAATGAAAGAAATAGGGAAAATTAAAAATATGCCCTGCCTATCCCAAGTAAACTAATATAATATCAGAAAAAAAGCCTTACCCAGGTAGTAGCATATCCAATAACAACATGATCATAGTAATCGTAGACGCTTTCTCGATATTTGTCCAGCCAGTCGAACCTGTCGTCCTCTCTCTGCATGTACGAGGAATAGAAGTAAGCCACTTGGTACGTCTGAGAGAACCCGTAGTCTACCACGACAAATGCTACATCGTCATACTGCTGTTTCGTCTGGAAGGTTGGTAGGATGATGGCACCAACACCGATTTTCTCGCCAAGGTAGAAAACTCGCGAGTACTGCGGTATGGCACTGGAAATAACATGAAATAAATTAATAGAGAAAATATTGTTTGGTGAAAAAACATGTGTGTGGATTTGTGCTAGTTCTTATTAAAAGATAACTGATTTTCTCAATGATAGACGATAGCACACCTTGGGAAAAATAGGCTAACAGACCATAGGCCGCTTCTATATAAATATCGACACCGGAAATATCACTTAATGTAAGGGACAAAACACGACTTTTCAGGAGAGCGAAAAAACAACTTTTTTTTTACAAATTCGTCTGTAACTTTTTATCATTTAGTCCGATCTTAAAGATGTTTATGGCAAGGTTTCTTAGAACTTTGTCGGCTATATAACTATAAAAAAATATTTTCGTAAATTTACGCGTTTAGAAAATAGCATGTCCCTTACATTAAAAAAATGTGCTTATTTGTCCCTTACAGCACTGAATTTTTTTATGTCAACTATGCCATATTAAAGTAAGCACCAAGTTTAATATGAAACTGCGACACAAATATACTGTAAAGGACATAAAAAACTATGCTTTGGAGGAAGTTTGATGTAATATATTAAAATCAAACACAATAAGCCCACCACGACTGGCTGGTCTACCACATAAGGAATAGGATTTCCAGCAAAATAAGGGAACTTCGACAGACTGAAGCATTTCCCTTGGCACCGGGACTGTTCCCATCTACACCCAGAGCCCCTTTAGACAAGGTGGAACTTTGCAAAACCACGTCTCTGCTCTTTTGTCCTACCGGAATCTGTATCCTGAGCCGAATAGAAGATGGATCTTTCTCCCTGTTCCGCTCTGCGGCCTCTTTCTATGAATCTGACCTAGCGATCGCACACCACAAGTCTAAATGTTCGTTCTTGACCTGGCATTAAGCTTCTCATTTCACCTTATCAGGAGCTATTGTTCTCTTTTATCGCACCTGTCAGAGCTGCTTCGCCAGTGCCCAGTCATAACCTTCCCCTTCTATGACCTTCCTTTTTATGGTGTTACGCCAGCTATTTCTATTATCGGCCACTCGAAGAGTGTCGCAGACAGTCGACTCAAGTGTGGTACGGATTTGATCAGACCAACGCATGAGACAGCGGCTCCGCCGTCTTTTTCCCCTCAATCTAGCCAATTATCATGAGTTTTCCATACCATGGTTTCAAGGTTTCCTCCTTTTTTTCTGGTAATGTGTCTGAAATATTCTAAGATGCGTTATTAGACAGATGGTAGAGAGCCTTGTTTGTATGTTTAGTTGAGCCAAAATGGTTGGTTCGTTCTGAAAGCAGTTTATGGAATTCAGAGCATTTTCCTCCAGTAACCTCGACGGCGTCGATACGTCTGCGGTCTGCAGACTTCAGAGTCCATGTCTCGGATCATTAAAGACAGATGAAGAATATGAGCACGTACACAAGTTTCCTTCTGGTTTTTAACGAAATCTTCCTGTCAAGCCAGGTTTTATGCATTTTGAGACATGGCGCTCCTAGTCATCTCAATTCTTCTACGTATATTTGGTTAACAGGAGCCGTTGTTCGTGAAGATCAAAGACAAATTTGCTAACCACTTCCAATTTTACCGCGCCAGTCAAAGGCAGAGTGTTGCTTCTGTCTATGACCATGTTTTTAGTTTCCCTTTATTAAATGAGAGGCCCAAGTTGTTGATCATTTGCTTCATTCTCTAAAACAGTTCTTGCATCTCGATTTCATTTGCAGCCAGGAGAGTATTGTCATCTTTAATGCTAGCTATATACAATTGACCGCATTACATGTGGTTACCTAAAGGCTAAAGGTTTAGCTAAAACACTAAAACTTTATAAAAAACCTTAAACTTTTACGGATAATACTTTTTGAGTAGGTGCCAAAAAATTTTCTTCTTACTTGAAAAATGATATTTAAAATTAAGGTAAGGGACAAATTTAAAATTTAAAGCTTCACTAAAGTGAAGCTATGACAATTATTATGTATCAATTCTTAACGTAAAGGACATGTTAAGAGAGTTGTATTAAGTTAAAGGTTAACGTAAGGGACTGAATTTTATTTTAAAAGCATTTACGTTATTTTTTTTAACACGTAAAAATATTTATGTCCGTTAAATCAATTTTTTTAGGAAAAAACCTGTCTAGACTTAAAAAAATGTGTACTGTAAGGGACATTTTTTTAACGATAGAAGAATTTCAAGTATCCCAAACGATAGAGCTCGAAATTCTGAATTCAATGATATATATATAACTCATTTTCGCCAAAATGTCCCTTACGTTAAGTGATATTTCCGGTGTCGATATGTCATATATTTTAACATATTCGTATAAATTAATTTGTTAAAGCTATTATTGTGTTTTTTTAAGATTAACTTTTTCCACCTTCTTGGTAAAAGGTGGCCCCATGCGAGTGTTAGACTCTACATAAGGCTTACCACCGGTTCGGCAACTAACTCGGCGAGAAGAACCAGCTTTAAAACGTCTTAAAAGTGTCAATTTGGTAACCTATTTAGAAAAATATAGTACATTACGCTCCTAGGGCAGGAAAATAAGAAATGTCTCAGATCATATGTAATTGTTGGCCGAGGCGAAGCCGAGGTCAACAAACATGTGATCTGAGACTTTCTTATTTACTGCCCGTGGTGCGTATACTATTTTTCTCATCGAAGGAGGCGGAAAACGGCAACATCGGTAAGCGCAGCGGGAAGAAAGTTGACGTTTTCCGCCCGGAGGTGAGAAAAATATTTTTCATTTTCAATAGACTTTGCCCTGCCATCTATGGCATACACACATTAGGAAATGTGCACTATCCTTTCTGGACTTACTTGTAGACACATCTGGCGGCCGTTAAGAATATACGTTCGTGGACGCACGCTGCGGTGCATATAACCGGGTACTTGTGCCTCATGGAGTGAACCACCTTCGCCACAAACTTGTACTTGTCCTCCGGTATTTGTGTGGCATTGATGTGGTAGTTTTTTAGCTTCGGGAAGACTGTGGAAGACATAAACCTTAAAATAAATCAGATGAAAATAATAGTAATAATAATCCCCACACCGGTTTCGGTGACGATGGCCGGTTTTATTTAATTAACTAGCTGTCCCGGCAAACGTTGTTTTGCCATTCGAAGTATTTCTACTTCATCAGTTGATACAAAATCTTACCTCCTCTTTTGTCCCCTAAGAGGGGTGGTGGGAAAAGTTTTATACAGATGTTAAGTTGGAAAAAACAGTTAATAATACATATGAAGTAAGTCCATTAAAAAAAAAGTTTGATACAAAATCTGACCCCCTCTTTGCTCTCCTTAGAGGGGTGGGGGGGGGGATAATTTTTATACACCAGATTTTGAGTTGGAAGAAGACAAATATATCTGCGAAAACCGTATGCAAATCGGATCAGTAGTTTTCGTGTTAAAGCAAAAGTCTTATACAAAATCTGACCCCCTCTTTCATCCCTATAGAGGGATGGGAGGGAATTTTTTTATAGACCAGATGTTAAGTTGGAAGAAGACAAATATATCTGCGAAAACCGCATTCAAATCGGATCAATAGTTTTCGTGTGATAGTGGAACAAACATACAGACAGACAGACAGACAGACAAAAAAACTAACCACATTTTTGGCTTCTATTGTGATGTAGTAACACCTCCAGCTTATTATTTTTTGAATATCTATAATGTACAGAATTTTCATTTCTACAGTTTTATTATATGTATAGATTGTCAGGAGTATTTTTTATAGTACCCAAATTTGTGTGCAGTACATAAGAGCGAGTGCTCTTGTGTACTGCGCACACACTTAGGCACTTTCGTCTCACTGGGTTATGAGAGTAAAGGATTAGAGAGTTCTATTCCTTTACTCTCATAACCTAGACGAAAGACCGACACGACTGGCAAGAGATCAGGCGCAGGGCTGACTTTTTACATGCCTATTGCCCAATAATTAATAGTCAGATGAAGTAGCTAAAACATTTAACTGGAGTAGTTTAATTTTTATTTTAATCCTCATTTCTTTAAACTGTGATTATTGTAATTAAAGAGATGGACGGATGAAGTAGCTAACATTTTGTAACATAAGACCAACAAAGTTCCACACAGTAGACTTATAATAAAGATGACCTCGTTTGGTTTTGGTGGTTTAATGCTAGCCTGGATAAAATCATATTTAACTGCTAGATCTTCCGTTGTAGTAATTAATGGCTTTTCATCTTTGCCGTTTCCTACTCTATCTGGAGTACCATAAGGCTCTAGATTGGGTCCCCTATTTTTTAATATTTTTATCAATGATATCGTTTTGTGTTTTCTCTATTCCGACTTTCATTTATACGCAGATGACCTCAAAATAGTCAAACTAATTAATAAAGAACTCGATTGTTTCCACCTTTAAAGTGATCTCTATAGACTAGCCGTCTGGTGCGAAGTCAACCAAATGACCTTAAATATCAACAAATGTTTTCATTTTCGCTTTTCCTCTAATCCTCCCTATTTACTTATCAGATTAATAACAAACATTTATCTCAGGTTAAAGAGATCAGAGACATTGGAATCACTCTTGACACCAAATTGCAAATGAACAAACATATCGACCAAATCGTATCACATGGGTTTAAAATGTTAGGTTTCATTAAACGGAACTCCATAGCTTTCTGGAACCCAAAAACATCAATACTTCTATACAATACTCTAGTGCGTAGTAAGCTTGAATACTGCAGCCCAGCTTGGAATCCACATTATGCCACATATTCAAATCGTATTGAAAAAGTTCAAAAAAGATTTTTATGGCATCTATCTTATAAGCATAACTTTATCAGTAAGTTACCCACTTATGTCGACAGGTTAAAATATTTTAATCTGGATTCACTTTTTGATCGTCGAAAATACTTGGAAATTATTTTTCTACACAAGATTCTGAGCGGTGTTATTGATAATAATAGACTTTTAAGCAAAATTCCTATAAATATTCCTGCTAAATTACCTAGAAAAAATAATTATAAGCCCTTTAATGTTAAATTTGCCAGAACCAATCTAGGTGACCATGCACCGCTCAGAAGATTGTGTAGATCCTATAACGCTATATCTAATTACCCTGACATTTGTATATTTTCTGACAAGCTAAATTCATTTAAACGTAAATTAAAACAAACTCTATGTAACAATAACACGTAACAAACACCTAAGTATCTTAATATTTTTAAATATAATACGGTCACTCTATAATATAAGTAATAAAAAGTTTATTTAATTTTTTTGTGGTTAAATTAAAAAAAATATATAAAAATAATATTATTTGTAACTTATAACAGCTGTTTGTAAGACTTGAAGCGCCTATGATTAGTCGTCACGTCATGACGAAAAAGTTAAACAAAACCATCCTTGTTTTTAAGCATTATATTAATGTTATTTTCTTGTTTAGTTTATATAGAACAAATTGTTATGTAACAATCGTTTCTCACCTCATTTCATCTCACCTCATTTTCATCACTAATTTCTTTGTCGCCATCATATGCTGTATTTCACCTGTCATTGGAAGTCATTTAACCTACAAGTTACTATTGTTTGTATTTTATTTAATGCGTGAGATGATATTCTGTTGGTGAATCGAAAAAAAAAAGAATAATCACAAATTAGTCTGAACAAACCTTGTAACTTACTTCATCATCAGCTGACTATTCATATCTCTGTTTTAAATCTATTTTAAATCATATCTCTATGCTTCCAGTCCGAGTGCGGCAGTAAGATGGTTAAGGTGACGCCGCGTTAAAGTAAAAAACCATGTTGGATATGTTTTAGATTGCTTGTTTTCTATGAGAGGCCACCCCCGGGCACTCGTAAAAAACAAACAATGGAACAGCAAGAAATGGAAAGGGCATAAGCGACAAAATGGTTTTTGTCGCGTAATTAAAAAAAAAACATAAATATATTTCACATAAAGTATGGGCAAATTAAAGTGTATGCTTGAACCACTCTATGTACAAATTATGGAAGCTTAAATCACTCTCTTCTGTTGGTAAAATTAGAATCCCTTTTTTTACAGAGATTTTTTGATTGATTATTCTGTGTTATAAAAGTTGACCAATCGTGTTATGCTATGAGTAATTTTAAGACAAAGGCATGATGAATACTGACAATGAACTTTAATTTCATAGCTTTAGTAATTACTGAAAAAAATCGATATCGCCACAGCCAAATTATCAAGTATCATTCATACTTACAAGTATCATTCAAGAACTGTCCTAACATAAAATCTTTTTCATATGCAGTCCGAGGTACCGTTTCTTCTAATGCCGAAGCATATTGTATAGCCAATATAACGGCCATAGTTACGAAGAACATTTTAATACTTATCGCAGTTATGACCACATTATTTCGTCACATTTCATATTATTATATCGTTATATAGAACGTGATAATGTAAGAAACAACTGCAACTTTTTTATTTTAAAACATTAAAACACCAGTTTTTGACTGACACAGCATATTATTTTCCCTACCAGAAGATTTTTTATTCTGCTTACGATATTTTCAAAAAGCAGTCAGTGTAAGTAGTATGAACTTATCCTAAATATACTTAAAATAAGCGGCGGACTACATATTCCTTTTTGTGAAACTTTTTACTTCACATTAATCGGCTACCGTGCAAGTAAGGCTCAATTTACATGGAATAGAATTAGAAGCGTTAATTTGACCTCACGATACCGGAATTGTCATCGGAGAATTTTCTTGAATTCCGAGGAATGCGAGCTTTAAATTATTTGGCTCCTAGGTATTTAGTTGTGTGTGACATAAAAATATTAACTGCGCTATTTACAGTTTTGTTTCAAAAAGTCACTTCCATTCCATTCCGCGGCGCTGTAAATGAAGCCTAATCTACACTATTGAGGCCGAATGAATCAGGCCGAACTGTCTCAGGCCGATGTGATAGAACACACACACGGGAATGCACAAAACGAGTCCGTTCAGTCTACGATCGGCCTCCCCGTATATGAGGGCCTTAACACCACAAATGATATTTTATTACGATAGGCTACTATTTCATTATCATCATCACCGCCATTACTGCGGATGACGGGGCAAACGAACATTACTATCCCTCTGAACACCCGCATAAATCATGAAGGTATACCTGAACATTGATGTAACATCTAGGTGGCATCTGTAAAGTTAGCAGCTTATATGAACATGTTTTAAGGCGACATTTATCTCTGTAAAGATCACATAAATTATGAAATATCTATGACACCATATTCGAAGTACTTATGGCATAATAGCCAGGCGCGAATCGAGATCTCAGGTCGACTCCTTTGAATGGGCGTATATTTTTTTTGCGAGTAAGAAATTAAACTAGATTGCCATTTTGATGCACAAACAATACTAGCCTATGTTTTAACATAGACAAGAAGTACCAGTTTATCCATAGACTTGTATAGCTTTTATAATAAGATATTATTTTAACAAAGCATATTTCTCCTTGTTATTTATTTCAGTTTGAAATTTAAAACGTAAGTTCAGCTCTTACGGATGTTATGTGCATGCGGCTTGTCTACAAGTATGGAACGTCAATGCTTAAGATATATAGCCAAAGGGAGCTACTCTTTACCCCTTGAAATGATTCAGTCCAAGTGGAAACGTGGAGGTGACAGAAACAATGAATGGCTAGTATACTAATTTAGATCTATCCGTGTTATACTAATATTATATCACTACTAGAGGATAAACTCCGCAACTCCGTTAGGCCAAAAGTGCATTTTTCTGGGATAAAAAGTGTCCTATATCCTTCCCCGGGATTTAAAGTATATATCCATAGATCAGCAAAATCGGTTCAGCGGTTGGGCGTAAAAAGGTAACAGACATACAGACACACTTTCGCATTTATAATATTATAGAAGGAATGTTTATTGAAATTGAAATAATGTTTTATATTTATACTAGCTGTCCCGGCAAACGTTGCTTTGCCATAATATTGCCTATTATTTATTCAACAAATGCACTTATCAATATATAAAGTACCCAGTAGCCGATTCTCAGACCTACTGAATATGCATATAAAATTTAGTTAAAATAAGTAAAGCCGTTTCGGAGGAGTTCGCGGACTAACATTGTGACACGAGAATTTTGTATATAAGATAATGTCGATTTTCAGTTTCAGCGCAACCTCTACTTAATATTATTATGAAACATATTATAAATAGAAATAATGAACCGAAAACATATTTACAAATCTGACATGAAACAGACGCAAGTACTTATTAGTAGCATCGCATTTTGTATGACAATTGACAGCAGGCTCATACTAAGCCTTTTTATTACGAATAATAATATGGTGGAAAAAGCAGTATAGTTATCACTTATGAAAAAATCACATCATTAAAGGAAATAATATATTATGCCATGGCACAAACAGGAGGGCAGAATGGTACCAAGGCGATTCAGAAATAATCCGTGTGATAACACTTATTTTTAGGAGGCTTTGAAACATGAAAATATAAAAATTTATCCAATGATCGAGGATATTTTTTGAAAATCTGCTGTCAAAAATTTCCATCAGATTCTGGTAGACCTTAGATAATAATAACATATTATCTATCATTTTATCTATGGTTGATTTTCAAATACGCGTAGACTCATTTTGCTTTACACGCATTCGGTCAATGATATGACGAACGAACGAAATAACAAAAAACAGGCACTATAAGAGCGCCTTAAATTATTTACCACTATTTCAGGTAGACTAAAGTCCGTTCGAACGTAGTACGACGCGTTTAAAAACTAACTCACTTTACTATGCGGATTCTGTTCCGGTCTTTTTGCTTTCGGCATTGTTCAGGCGGCTAACCACACAATACGAGCCTTTTAGAAACATCGATAGTGAACATTTTATGGTAGGTTTTAGCCTGCAGTTATTTCCTGCTCGCATCTCGGTACATGAATTTTTAAAGTTAACGCCCGGTACACAAGGGGTAATGTTCCTAAATGGTAGCCAGTATACTGTCAAGTACTCACGAGTAAGTATCTAGAAACGCCGTTTCTTATTCTTCCTATTTAGGGTTGGACCTCATCTGGCAACACGGAATCGCCTTTTTCCGTCGCTCTTTCTCTTTCTGTCGCTTAGAACTGCCATTTGCTAGACCGAGACAGAAAGCATAATGCGAGAGCCTCGAGGATTCCGCCGCGTGGATTTCTCGGCGATTCCGTGCTGCCAGATGAGGTCCAACCCTTAATGGCCATACTATATATTCGTTCCGAAAGATACGCCAGCGCATTGACGTACGTCAATATTCTACGTCACAGTTGTCACACCAGGGGCACTTGGGTACATTTTTGCGTCGGATTTAAAACTGGCCAGTATACTGAGTTATATTTCAGAACCCACGTAACATAAAAGTGCATACTTTAGTCACAAGAGTCTTCTGTTTTAAGAATGACTACTCTTGAGGAATAGCCTGTGTGTAATGTGAAATATGTGGATGCATTTCTAGGGATACACTCTACGAATAATAAAAACTATACACTACATTGTACAAGGTGGCAGCTTTAGTTTTGATTTCAGGTTAGTGCCAAAACTTATTAACCTAACAAGCCCCAAGCGGCAGCCGGCTGCCAGCATAACAATTGAAAATCTATTGTGTCTTCGATACCCACGATGGACGGATTAATTAATTATTGTAACTAATGTTGATAATATAAGTACCGCCTGAAACGATTCACGCACACATAATAATATTATTATGCGTCTTTTACACGGCTTCTATTGTAACTTCAAGCACTCTTTAGTGGTCAAGGAGTTTTGTGTCATATTTTATGCTGCTATGTAAAGTAACATTGAAGTAACTTTCTAGACACATTTTTGTAATAAAGCAAGAGAGATCAGCTAATATTGCAGTATGGTAATACTTTTTGTTATTTATCTTTCATATTATTCCGCCGAAGTCTTTCACCAAATCCGCCATTCAGATTGTAATATTTCTGTATCGGCCAATAACGATTTCCATATCGAAATGTTATTAAGTTTTATTATTATTTCAATAACGTTGTGTTTAACTTTATTGTTTTGTGTGAATGGAAAAGTGGTTTTTCATATGAGTAAAATTTATGCGAAGCCACGCGAAAACAAATAGATATGTCTCTTCATTCCCAAGCCACTGAAACGGTTTTGCTGAAATTTTGTATGGAGATACTTTGAGTCCTGAGAAAGGACAGATATTTTCTAATCCTGGAAAATTTAGGGTTACCGCGAAAAATGAATTTTGGTGCAACGGAGTTGCGGGCGTCATCTAGTCATCAAGACAAGACATTATTTTTATGATTTTGAAGTTTTTAAGATACTCGATCATCAATTCATCATTGCATAAATCAATTCTTTCTTTGCTTTTTGAATGGATGTGACAAACATTTATACATCCATTACGCATCGAGTAACAGATCTCTGATGTATCTAAAGTAAGATCGAATTGAGGAAATATGAAAGGTGATGGCCTTTTTGAAACGTTTGAAAATGTCTCCTATATTTTTATGACATGTGTAATGTGCATGATTATTCCATCGTCATTGTCGACACACACACACACACACACACACACACACACACACACACACACACACACACACACACACACACACACACACACACAGTAACCTGCAGGTGTTCTAAAATGGCGGCACCAGTCTTCCACAACCAGTACGAAAGTTGAGGTCTATAAAATACAATATTACATTGTTCTTGTGGTGAGTTAATAAACGAATTTTTATTTATGTATTATTTTACCAACCAAATCATTATGGGCTGATCACCCAAAACACTCTCGTTAAGTAGGCTTATGATGGAAATAAAAGTCATTAAGGCTTAAAAACATTTACTATGAAAGCTATTAATCCACATACGTGGACTATTAGCCAGTTTCCAATAATAATATAAGTTTTATTTAAAAAAATATCTTAATCAAAAGATTCCACCAAATGATACATCATAATACGTTCTCATTTCCTAATTTAAGATGATCAACTCATAACATCAGGTTTATCGTCCTGGAGCATCCATCATCGTCTTTATCAACAGTCCTCAAGTTAATGTACCCAAACTAATGCGCTGAGTGCTCGCGATCGCTTTCACAGATTAATCTTTAATTTCAAACACTCTTGTGATTAAAAATGGCGGAGGCGGAAATACCTTTTTCCTATCAGTAATGACTGTGACTTCGTTTGTGTTAACCAACATTTCGAATTATATATTATTTTCAGTAAAATAACCATTTATTTAGTTATATGCCAAGTTTTTAAGTGGGTTAAAGGCTTTTGACAAAATTGTTAGTCTAACCTGTGTAAGTACATGATACTTAAGAGGGGGGGACCTATGACAGAAAAAAATCAGTTTTCACCCGCGCACTTCATACCCCCCGCACTCGCCCAATGCATTCAAAATGTCACCGCGGCTATAAATTTGTGTAATTACTCTCGTAACCACTTTTTGTACGAACGTAGTATAACCAAATATATCAGATAAAATTTTGAGAAGTTCGAGTTACATTTTCCATCTGTATTTTGAGAATCAAATTATTAATTAATACTTTTTGCCTTATAACTAGTAATACTTTATGATATGTTTATTTATCGAAATCGAATAGGCTCTGACACTACTGGATCGATTCTTGTTAGATTTACTAAGCTGTAGTTATAACAAAAACAAATTATAACTTTATTTAATACTAGATGTCCCGCGCGGCTTCGCCTGCGTAAATTAGGAATTTTACGAAAACCGTACATTTTCCTGCAAAAAAAAGCTTAAATGTGCCTTCACGCGGTCTTCTCTATATCTGTGCCAAATAATATGAAAAATGCTTCAGTAGTTCGTCCGCGTCCCTTTCTAACAATTTTCCCGATTTTTTCCACATTTTCCTCTGTTTCTTCAGTCTTATTAGTCTTAGAGTGATAATATAGCCTTCCTCGATAAATGAGCATCTAATACTGAAACTTTTTTTAAATTGGACCAGTAATCCTGAGATTAGCGCATTCGAGCGAACAAACAAACAAATTCCTCAGGTAAACCTGAGGAATTTGTTTTATAAATAATATTAGTATAGATTTTTTTAATCGCTTGACAAACTCGAGTCTCGATCTAAAAGACTATGTAAAACGTACCAATAATAGGGTCATAATCATGGGACATACATAGTATAATATGGTAGTGATGATGATAATGATGATAAATGTAATTTGCATAGTAGCATCTGCTTTTCGTACTTAAAACAATACCGAAACTCCCAAACTATCTTTAAAGAGTCAGGAGTACCCTCAGCACCTTCTGAACCATGAATCATGATATACTTCGGTGCAAAATCTTATTTGCTGGTAGTATATGCTTCGAATACTTCTCACGAAACTGAAGTCACCACATGTTTCCATATAAATTTTGAGGAGCTCTCTCGATTACTAATGGATTCTTTCATCAGGTCACCACTTTTGTGAATGTGGTACTAAATTGGGATAATACCCTATACAACAAAAGAAAAATTTTGAAAATGGGTTCTCAAATGTCGGAAAGTCGGTTAAAATTGTAGCCTATATATTATTCTGATGTATAAGCTATATTGTAAAGTTTCATTAAAATCCGTTCAGCCGTTTTTGCGTGAAAGAGTAACAAACATCCATACATACATCCTCACTTTCGCCTTTATAATATTAAGTAGGAAGTAGTTTACATCTACTAGTTTACATCTTCGTCCACGTCCGAATTTGTTTAGTTTTTGAGTGTATTTGCGTAAAATATATTAACATATTTTGTCAGATTAAAATATACAAAATTCTCATGTCACAATGTTTGTGCGCGAACTGCTCAACCGATTCAATGAAATTTTGCATACATACATTCGTTAGGCTTGAGAATAATTTTTTATCTGCTTTTTGATATAATATATTGATGCTAGAAATAATTTATATGGCAAACTGACATTTGCCGGGTCATCTAGTCAAATTATAATATTATGTATATAAAATTTTCGGGTCACAGTGTTTGTGCGCGAAGTCATCCAAAACGGTTCAACCGATTATATTGCTATGTACATTCGTTAGGCCTGACAATAAGTTTTTATTTACTTTTCATATTGATATAAAAAAAATCAAATGGCAAATCTGAAATTTGAAATCTGGGAATAGACTGGGACTAATAATTTTTAAAACAAAAAAAAAATACAGTAGGATGAACCCCATTAGAAAAGGAGATTAAGTTCCGCAGTCCATTTTTCCGCAAAAAAAGAAACCTATTTCTTTATGTGTGTCAAATAACATAAACATTGCTCCAGTACGTTCAAATAAGCCCTTTCAAATAATTTCCCCCGTTTTTTCCACACTTTCATTTATTTCTTCGCTCCTATTAGTCTTAGCGCAATAAAGTATAGCCTATAGCCTTTCTCAATAAATGGCTATCTAAAACTGAAAGAATTTTGCAAATCGGACCAGTTGTTCCTGAGATTAGCGCGTTCAAATAAGCCATTTCAAATAATTTCTCCCGTTTTTTCCACACTTTCCTCTATTTCTTCGCTGCTAGTCTTAGTGCAATAAAGTATAGCCTATAGCCTTTCTCAATAAATAGGCTATCTAACACTGAAAGAACTTTTCAAATCAGACCAGTAGTTCCTGAGATTAGCGCGTTTAAGTAAGCCATTTCAAATAATTTCTCCCGTTTTTTCCACACTTTCCTCTATTTTTTCGCTTCTATTAATCTGAACGTAATAAAATATAGCCTATAGCCTTCCTCAATGAATAGGCTATCTAACGCTGAAAGAATTTTTCAAATCGGATCAGTAGTTCCTGAGATTAGCGCGTTCAAACAAACAAACAAACAAACAAACAAACTCTTCCCAATTATAATATTAAGTATAGATACAGTAAATACACTTACACTGCCACTACGTTGGCGAAGGTGCATTGATTGCAGTGGTGATTATTTTGAATAACAGAAATAAGTAAGTTTGAAATAATCAGCCAAGTGTGAGTCGGACTCGCACACGAAGGGTACCGTTCCATTATAGAGCTAAAAATAGCCCAAAAATTGTAATTTTTGTATGGGAGCCCCCTTAAATATTTATTTTATTTTACTATCCATTATTAAAGTACAAATATTATTAAGGATTTTATAAAAAATTCAAGTGCCTCGCTATGTATATCCATTATTGATATCGAGCAAAAAATAGCAAAAAAATCAGGTTTTTTGTATGGGAGCCCCCCCTTAAATTATAATATTATTATGTTTTTAGTATTTATTGTTATAGCGGCAATACATTCTGTGAAAATTTCATAAGTCTAGCTATAGCCGTTCTTGAGATACAGCCTGGAGACAGACGGACGGACGGACAGACAGACATTGAAGCCTTAGTAATGGCCAATGGGGTCCCGTTTTTACCCTTTGGGTACGGAACCCTAAAAAGAACATTTTTCAAACAAAACGGCAATATAATAGGTATAAAAGACCTTGTAATATTATGTATGTTATATGTAGCAAAGGAAAAATACACAGTAACAGAGACAAAATCATGGAAATAGCAAAAACATTTTACAAACAGCTATATTTTGATACCGCAGAAGCCGAATACAGCCCACTAAACTATGAATGTTCAGAATCAATCCCTCCTATTACAGAATCAGAAGTGAAAATAGTCTTACGTAGTTTGCCTTACAACCGCAGCCCTGGAGAGGTTGGTATCAGTTTCGAAATGCTCAAAATTGGTTCTCCCACTCTGCTTCCATATATAACTAATCTTTTCAATACAATCCTTAAATTCGGAAAACTCCCTAACAAAATGCTACATTCAAATATAATACTCCTACACAAAAAAGGTGAAAAGAATATATAAGTATAAATAATTATCGCACTATCAGTTTAGTCTCTCACTTGTACAAAGCTTTTATAAAAATTATACTTAACCGCATAGACCACAAACTGAAACAACACCAACCAGCAGAGCAAGCTGGATTTCGCCACAGTTTCTCCACAACAGACCACCTTCAAACAATTAATCAACTCCTTGAGAAATACTCTGAATACAATAAACCTTTATATCTGGCATTCGTCGATTACACCAAAGCTTTTGACAATATTAAGCACACTGCCATATTTCAAGCCCTCCACAACCAGAACATAGATACTACGTATATAAATATTTTAAAAATAATTTACAATCACAGCTCGGCTAATATAAAATTAAATAACACTGGTCCAGCATTCCGAGTTCTCAAGGGGGTTAAACAAGGAGACCCGCTCTCTCCCAAACTCTTTACAAGTGTCCTCGAAGAGGTATTCCGGAATCTGGCAGACCTATGGGAGGCGGGAGGTGTTGTGGTTGGAAACAGGAGGCTGACGAACCTTCGGTTTACCGATGACATAATCCTTTTCGCACCTACAGCCTTGGAATTGCAAAATATGCTACAAGACCTAAACAAGGCAAGCCTCGAGGTGGAATTAGCGATGAATCAGTCCAAGACGAAAATAATGACTAATAGCAAAAAACGTAAGGTTGAGGTAGACGGTAAAGAAATACAATATGTCGACGAGTATATCTACTTGCGTCAGCTAGTCTCTTTTGAAAATAGACAGGGTAAAGAAGTCGACCGACGTATAGAAAACGCCTGGAAGAGCTACTGGTCCATGAAGACGCTGATGAAGGGAGATCTACCAATCTCCCTGAAACGCAGACTCGTCGACATATTGTGTATTCTGCCCGTCCTAACCTACGGCGCACAGACCTGGTCATTGACTGAGTCGCAACGGTTCCATCTCGGGGCGTGCCAAAGAGCGATGGAGCGCAGCATTTTGGGAGTAAGGTTAACAGATAGAATAAGGAATAGTACGCTGCGCTCCAAAACTGGTATAACAGACATAGGCGTAAAGGCTGCCAAACTGAAATGGCATTGGGCGGGACATGTTAGCCGCATCACTGATCTCTATTATACAAGTACGCTGGATCGATGATACTCACTTTTTTTTTGTGCATATTTGAAGCGGAATCAGCTCCCCATTATCAGGGATAGGAACTAAATTTGACGTAACCATTGGTAACCATTTATGTATTTTGATGTATTTTAATTCTCTATGGCTTAATCGTTTGCATTGTTTTCGTGTTTTTAAAGTGTTTTAAAAGGTTTTACGCGATTAGTAATATATAAATAAGTGGTGGTAGTTCATAGTTAAACTATGAAAGAGTGCATGTTATGTAAAACGCGGTACAAAAAGGGATGTGGGGTTACATTTCACAAGTAAGCGATTTTAACAGTTAATTTCTACGATATTAAACTTTTATTGTTATATAGGCACTTAAAAATGTGGCACTAATCTTATTATACCGTATTCACCACATATTCACCTTTGTTTTACCGATTTTTGATAAACAATAAAATTCAATAGTGCTGGAGTTTTCCGTTGATAAAACTTATCGATATAATATTATATAATAATTGTATTGAAATCTCCGATTACCGATTTTTATTATCAAATACATATTTATTTTTATTTTATTTTTATTTATAGCCATTCTTACAGAGCATAACACTACTTAACTACTACATTACTATACTATTACATTATTTTCTATATTATATCTAATCTTACTTCTAAATAATAATTATAGTTACTGTTTATTAGGTATGTTGCTCCGTATGCCATTTGGCAAAGGCCTCCTCCAACCTCCTCCATTCAACTCTGTCCCTGGCTACTCTACTCCAAGTAACTCCCGCTATGAGTTTAAAGTCATCGGCCCACCTTTTGTTTTGTCTTCCTCTTTGTCTTTTGCCGTTTGTAGCGTACCATTCTGTGACTTTTTTATTCCATTTGTCTTTGCCCCTTATCAAATGTCCTGACCATTTCCATTTCAGCCGTTTGATTTTCACCGTAATGTCTTGTACTTTAGTTATATTTCTGATTTCCTCGTTTCTTAGTCGATCCATTTTCTTTATGCCAAGCATGCTACGCTCCATTGCTCGTTGACAGGAGGTTAATTTGGCTAAGTTTTGGTTGGTAAGGGACCATGTTTGGCTTCCATACATTAAAACAGGGAGAACGCAAGTATCAAATAATTTGCTTGTTGTGGACACAACGGTGACAAGGGCGGCGAACATATTTTAGAAAGTTAAGTAGCGTATTTCTAAGACATTGTTAAAGTGAAATCGCTTCATGTTTGGTCCTTTTGACTGTATTGGGTTTATTAGTTAAAATACGTAATTATTGTGTTCCCTAGAACTTTGTATTGAGATGTTCCTTTCTAAAAAGTAATAAAGTTTTGTTTTAAGATTTCAATGGACCGTCAGAATAATGAATAAGAAACTAGCGTGAGAATGGGTTTGGAGAAAGCTAGCAGATGCTTGCAGCTTGGCACATTGTCTACGATAGGTTTATGTACTTGATTATGAGTTTTGGAATATGTATAAACTACAAATAAATAAAGTCTGTGCTATCGTATATATGGGACATCTTTGGGGTTAGGTACGAATGTGTGCTTAAGTATCTAGCTATAAGTTTTGAGTCTAATAAAACTTGATGATTATTGCGTTTTCATTTCCGCTACAGTTGCTGACACAAGTATTCCTTGCCATGATATAATTATAATTATTGTGTAATCCACACGTTTGAGATAAGGGCAAGAAATACGAGTAAGTATTTTATATCTGGTTATGTGTCTTTGAAAATAGATTATATTATGGAACTTGTACAAATAAATGTGAATTATGATATTATAATTTTGTACATTAAGAACATAATATCATGGTATTGAAACTGTTGTATATGTATTGAATAATTATTATTGTCTATGTAATTTGTAATTGTGTAGTGCACAGTGCCATCGCAATGAGTAGAAAAGAGATAGATGTACGCAGTACGCTGAAATGGTATCTCCGCGCGATAGAAACAAGGCGGGATTCTGCGTATATCCCCGCACCGAGATAAGTGGGCGGGGTCTTCTCCCTCTGCGCTAGCGCATGGCGGGAGTGAAGCTTAGAGGTATAAATTGGCCGGTCAGCGGTCAAGACGGGGCGTTGCGTTACACGTTGTGATAGAATTTGGAATTTGGGCATAGGACTCATACGGCAACTGCGGCTTCAGAAACTTTGACGGATATCTGTCTGCCCTTTGCATTGGTACAGTGCACACAGTCTAGTTTTAATTAAAAGTTAATAAACAAAGTAAATAGTTAAAAGTGATTTAATTAAACTCATCAAAACTCAAAATGTATCAACAAAAGTCATACAGTCCACAATATTGCTTTTAAGTTTAATGTGTATATTTGGATTTTTCATCACCTCTTTTAAGGTCCAGTAACTCTTCCAAGCATTTTCGACTCTTCTTTCCAGTTCCTTATTCATATTAATACATATTATGCTCTTAAAATAATTGACAGGTTTCCGTCTGACGGAGGAAGACTGGAATTATGGTTGAAAAAAATTGAAAAGCCTGGTTGGCGTCCGAAAATTGATACTACCGCTTGCCGTTACTATTTGAAGTGTACAAACGTTCTCTCTGAAAATACAAGGCGCAAAAACTACCATTTGATCGTGATTATATTTGGAAAATTTATTTCAGCGTCTACTCTTTCTTGACAGACCGTAACTGTGTAACGGTAACTAATAAATTATAAATTTAAAGTATCGCACATATATTTTTATTATTTATAAATACCTTTCCTACTCCAACCCAATAAAAAATGTATTTAAACGTTCTATATTTATTTATAGATCGCGTTATCCAATTAGTTAATTTCCCTCGCACTTCTGAAATCAGCGCCAAAATGGCGAAAATCAAATAAGATAAAGTAAATAGATAAAAATTGGCTTACTAGATCCATAAATAAATAGAGAACTTTTATATTATTACTAGACGTTCCGCGCGGCTTCTCCCACGTAAATATATAATTTCACAGACAAATTGGTCCACGAAAAATAGCCTATATTATAATCCTTCACGTTATACATTCCCCCGTTTTTTCCACATTTTCCTCCGTTTCTTAGCTCCTATTAGTCTCAGCGTGATAAAATATGTAAAATGGGCTATCTAACACTGAAATAATTGTTCAAATCGGACCAGCAGTTCCTGAGATTAGCGCGTTCAAACAAACAAACTCTTCCGCTTTATAATATTATATACGGTATAGATTAGTTAGGGTCTAATCACACAGAACACTTATTCAGCTCTGTTCAGCTTTAATACGATACACTTTAGCACTACTTTGATAATATTAGAAATGAAATTAGAAAATACAATACAACAAAGTTTTTGTTAGCTTATCTTCAGTTTTGTTTTCAGTTTTTCGTAGTGCAAACTGGTAAAAATAAATGGATTATAGATAGGTACTGCTACTTCACGTTATTTACGTATGAAATCGTTGTTAATTTATTACGCCTATCTAAATTACGGAGAGGAAGTCTGTAATCTTTAATACAAATATGTAGCGTTTGTATTACCTATTCAATTTAAAATGTTTGTCCTAATGGTCGACATTATCTGAATCTTGAAACATTTCATCGAAAATAGAAAATACAGTTGTACATCACTAGTATTAGTTCCAAATACTCCCACTACTGCTATCAGCGTAAATATGGCGACATGATGGCGACTTTCAAACGTCATTTTTACGTTAAATTTAGTTCCTATCCCTGATAATGGGGGAGCTGATTCCGCTTCAAATAGGCACAAAAAATAGCTGTCATTTCAAAGGGTATCATCAGTCCAGCGTACTTGTATAATGGAGGTCAGTGTAGCCCCATGCATCCTTACCGCTGGGCAAATATCACCACAGACTGGGTACCTGATGATGGACGACGCCGTCGTGGTCGACCTCGAAAAAGATGGCGCGATGAACTTGACACATACAAACCAGGTTGGCCGACGGTTGCGATGGATCGAGACCAATGGAAGGACTTGGGGGAGGTCTTTGCCCAGCAGTGGGACAGCATAGGCTCTTAAAAAAATGTAGTATATTATGTACTCTTCTAAATCATTTCATATATGTGCCGTCACTTTTGTTCATGCTCTTATTATTATTTATTATCAAGCGCATGGTCGAAGTAGTGAATTTTGCATATAATATTTTAATGTTATCACATGGTTATCACTGTTTGATTTAATCTTATCATTTCAAGACCGTAGCGATGTTACGAAGAAATTTATTCGATATTTCCATAGTATCGAGTACGACATCTATTGAAACCAAATCGATTTTCAAGTCGTTGTCATACACTAGTTTTTGTCAAAACTATATCGATTTAAAGCCGATTTATTTTTTCAATCTCTATTGCCGCGGCCGCTGATTCATCTATTGTCACGGAGCTTCGTGCTATGAGACGATACCATTGGACGATACACACAGATCGTCCAATGGTATCGTCTCAAGCACGAAGCACTACGCATGTGCGGCCGCAACATATGGGTTTGACAAATTATTTGTCATGATAATATTATCATATTTGTAAACAGATAATACATATTTTATATTAAATTAAAAAGCCTTCTACAATTGTTCATCAGCTCCCGTTTTCTAATGTAAAGGTTGATTTTAGTGTGTTTATTTAATGTTTGTTTGTTTCCCATGGTTTCGATTAAATATTTTCTCAATCCGGAGTAAAGGCAAAGGAAGTACGTCTTCTCCTCAGGCGCGCGCGAACGCGACTGTTGGCGACTGAGAGGTCAGAGGTGAGACAAATCTAGCGGTGAAGCGCGAAGGTGGTTTTTCTTAAATATCTTAAAAAATATTGAGAATATTAAAAATCCGCTAGGTCGAACCCTCGGTGATAGAATTTTATATGATGTGTAAAAATATTAGCTCAGTTTACTGTATGGTTTTGACAATACAGGAAAAAAATCGTCAACGTATGGATGCATCTTTGTGATTTTTTCTATCGAGAAAATTTTACGATATCGTGTTTTTGCTCAGATTGAATTCTTGGAAATATAATGTAGTAATTATGTTTAAAAAATTAAATAATTCGGGGCTTATTATCAAGTACAAAAATGATTTATAAAATCGGCAATTTTGGGTTAGTCGCCTTCATTATAACGCTTTATAAAAAAGATAAGCACGGTTATTTTTTGTATGTTATCTACTGCTTACAGCAACAAGTTTTTATAAAAATTAATTCTATTTATTGTCATACCTTCATAACCGAAAATAAACCATCTTTTTATCACGTGTATTTCTCAAAATGTGTAATGCAAAATATGACTTATTAATACAGAATGTTTTTTTTTACAATTTCTAACCTATTTGCAAGATATCAATATCACAACCTTATATTAATATAATTAAATAATTATACACTTTCCTTGCACTTATCCCACTTTATTTTATATTAATATAATTATAATCCTTCAATCTTCTCATTGCTCTATCCCCCAACAGCTAATCGTCAACAAGATGGCGGCCAAGTAAAGCAAAATGGCGAACAGCAATCAGCATTACCACAGACAATATTAGCCGAAGACAAATTATCGTCGCCTCAGTACCGTCGTGATTTATTCTACCTACATCGTACTGCGAGCTTTATTTCATCAATTGTACTTTTTGTGGAAACAAAAACTTGCTAGCTGTAAGTGTACTCAGTCGAGCGTATGTAGAACGGATATTAAGAAATGTTTCATATTTTCATTAGTATTTGTTATGGTAAATCAACCACTAAACTGAATTTTAATGGAAAAATGTGAACGGGCATCAAAATGCACAAAATGCACTAAAAAAATTCCAGTGTACTTCAGTGCTCGTTTGCATTATTCCAGTAGTACTTAATCCAGTCCCGCTATTAATATCTATGCTGTTCTTTTCATTTCCTAATGAGTCGTGAAAAGCCTAAGGCAGAATTACTAGATTTTTGTAACTAACCTGAAAAAACGTCGTGGCCGTTAGGTAAAGTTAGTATTGTGTTTTGAAGAATTGGTTCTTTACTGTTTATGCTAAATTTAGAATTTTTCTAATATTTTTCTTCGTGTAATTTTTATGTTCCTTTCATATTTAGTCACAAGACCCACTCTCTTCCACTAAAAAGTAGCCCATGTCCAGTTTGTTCGCTCTGGGAGCTATAACGTTCATCCCATGGAGCTATTATAGAGTAGCTCATGCTCATCCAATCTTAACATGCCCCAAGCGCTTAATACAAGAATTTGCGGTATAAATCTCCAGGGAAGAAATTCGACCTCAGTAGGGAATTATAATATTACTAGCTTTAGCTTGCGGCTTCCTCTGTTTTCGGTCTCAAAGGGTAAGATCCTGTGATACAAGTCAAAAAGAAACAAACTTTCAATCTTTTTAGTTGACATTTTAAGAGAAGTTTACATTGCAATGAGACGTGGCGATGCAATACAATGCATTTTAAAATGAGCCATTTAAAATTGGAACAGCTATCCCTTTGGCCTATTAGAACGTTCTGCTAGCGGCAAATCTGTCAATTTAAAAAAAATAGTTTTTTAGATCATTGAAAAATTACACAGTATGAACTATGAAGTATCGCAGCGCCTCATCACGTTGAAATGTAGCCTGACCCTTAGGACCGCGCCAAACCGGAATGGTAGCAGCGAGGCGAGCACTTTCAGTGTCATATTATTTTAAACTTTATCTTCATTATTGTACTACATAGTATCGCTTGAGAAGTCTATGGCCGCCTATGGCCGCTCGTGACAGCCGCCGGTGGCCGCGATTTCTCAAGCGATACTATGAATTACAATAATGAAGATAAAGTTTAAAGTCATATGACACTGAAAGTGCTCGCCTCGCCGCTGCCATTCCGGTGTGATGCGGGCCTTACAGATGTATTGTTGATTACCAATCAATTTTCTCACAATATGTTATTAAAATTGTATACAAATTTCATAGCAGATCAATTTCGCAACACTATGAAATGGAAAACAATTTAAAATTGATAAATTGAACTGAATTGAGCCAAATTGCTACGAAAATTTTATTTTATTCTCTTTTTTAAACCAGTTACAGAATATTTTTATAATTGGCTGGTGATAAAATATCCAAATAAAAAGCTTAAACAACGAAAGCGTGTTCCCTTCTACTAATAAAAATATTATAGCTATTCTAGGCCCACTCTATTTGTCCATTTTGTGACATTCCAAATTTAGCAGATATAGAAAAGCAGACATATTAATATAAATAATAATATAAAATACAATATGACGAACGAGTTTATCGCGCGGGAACCGTACATTTTTCCGGGATAAAAGGTATCCTATGTCCTTTCCCGGGACTCAAATATCTCCATACAAAATTTCAACAAAACCGGTTCAGCGGTAACAGACAGACAGACAGACACACTTTCACATTTATAATATTAGTATGGATGTACCTGTAAATATCTGTTTAAATATTTTATGTATACGTCTGTACTGCTGTCTCTTTTCCACTTCTGTCGGCGCTAACGGAGTTTTTAGTCCGCTGTTTTTAAATCTTCGTCATAACAATATTATAATATTGTATGCATTATAATTTCGAATTAATAATACTATGATGATAACTTAAAACACCCGTTACATAAATGCAAATCTTAAATTAGCATTAAATTGTTTATTTTGAGCGAACCCCACTTACATTTCTCACTTCTGAATGGTATTTCTTTTAATAGAACTCAGCTCACGAAAAACTAGTTGAATGGACACGATCGTTCAAGCCAGCAATGTACCTAAGTTTTCCACATTTAAATATAAAAAGAACTAAGTAAGTATTCATTTTGAAGGTTTTTTTTTATCTACAAAAGTCTAGTGCTATAGTAATTAGTATTAACATTATGATTTATTGTAAGTTTAACGTTAAAAGATTACTGCGCTTAAAATGATATTTATTTTTAATCTTAAATTAGACATCTGCAGATTTATGTTTGAGGCATTCGCGAAATAGTGTCAATGCAAGATTTTAAAAGTTTAAAAATATGAAATTCGAGAATTAAGAATCTGGGTGAAGGTGAGGCGTGATGTAAATCTGTCGCGTTCTGTTTTCAAATGTTTAAGGGCCAACCCACACGTACCACAACCACACGACAAACACACGACGTGGTTGGGCGTATATTTCGTATTGTAAATGAACTGGACCATTCACACGTACCACATTTTTCAGTAGTTGTCGACCACTTGTAAAATACCGACCACATCGCAACCACGTCGCAACCACGTCGCAACCACGTCGCAACCACGTCGCAACCACATCGCAACCACAACGTTGCGTCGATGCAACGACACGCCGCCCGCGCTCCCCCCCCCCCCCCCTTCATTCATTTCTTCAGGGGGGCGAAACTTTAACGACAAAGAAAGAAAATTTTCCACGCCTCGTTTAAATTTCTAAATTTAAACGAGCGTGGAAATAATATAGTCCGGGAGCCATAGAACAATTTTTATTTGATTACCATCAAGCTAATTTTTTGTGAGTAGCTTCATTTTGATAAAACGAACAACATTTTTGTTTGCGAAAATCTCGCTTTTTTTGTAAATCACTATTCAGTTCCTTTAGTAGTCAGTCAGTTTTGTAGTCACAATTAGTCAAATGTGCTCATTCTAAATTTTTTGAAAAACTTTATCTTGAACCTTCTCAGTAGGGTTGCTGAGGATTCCTCTTCCGCTTCCTCATAATGAGGAAGTTCCGCAATATTTTGGGTTCCTCAACTGTTACCGCATCCTCATAAATAAAAATAAAAAAATCCTCTTCCGCTATCGTTTCCTCAATATTTAAGAGGAATTTATGAGAAATTTCACTGCGCATGCGCTTCGCGTATCCAATCATGGCAACGCACACGCCAGAGCGCGAGAATCATGAATTGTATTATTCACTCATATTTTTTTTTGTGTGCGTGTGTTGTGTATTGTATGTTACTGTGTGCCGAGTGTGAGTTTTTGTTTTACATTCGATCGTGAACGCGTTTGGCGTTTAGTGTTTAGTGTTTACTAAGATTTTGTATGGGATTAGTGATTACTCACTGGGCTGGGCTCACAGGTGGCGCTGTACAAATGTCAAATCCCATACATAATCTTAGTAAACGCCAAAGTGTTCATGAAATGAAAAAAAAAATCACACTAGTCACACGAACTCCTCCTTAACTGCTGGACCGATTTTGATGATTCTTTATTGTGTGTATTTCGAGAATGGTTTAGATTCATAGTTTGGTCCACTGGAAAATTATCTTTTAATAATTTCTTGTGTATTGTTATGTACAGACAGGACAAAGGCTTTTGGGTTGGATCCGCTAGTATTTATAATTTCCTATCATCCTATTCCTCATCCACTTCTTCATCCGCATCCTCTTCTATTAAAACACTTAGTTTAAATACGTTTCTTATGTCAATGGTTTATACTGGGATTGCAATTCAGATAATTTATTTCTCACAGTAGATTTAAATGTTTCTAACTAGCTAGTTCCAGGTTAGCCGATTTGACTAAAAAGGTCTTTCTTGCGGCCTTCAGCCGGTTCATTAGCAGAAGGGGCAAACCTTAGCGCGTGTACTCCGACAACGGCACAACATTTGTGGGAGCTTTTAACGAGATTCCACGCTTCATACAGGTTTATTCTAAACAAATAGAGTCTGATCTTGCAAATCAGGACATACAATTCAAATTCATTCCTGCCTATTCCCCACATTTTGGTGGGATATGGGAAGCGGCAGTTAAATCAACAAAACATCTCCTACGTAGAGTCCTAAGTCTTACTCACTTAACATATGAGGAGTTGTCGACATGTCTGATTCAGATAGAGGCTATTTTAAATTCCAGACCCCTAACGCCTTTATCATCAGATCCATCTGATCTTTCTTTTCTTACTCCTTCCCATTTCCTCCTCGGGCGAGCTCAGAGTTCGATAATCCGACCTCGACTCACCGAAGACAACATACACCGCCTCCAACGCTTCGACCGCATCGAAAAGCTACGTCAACACTTTTGGCAGCGCTACTCTAATGAGTACATATCTCTTCTGCAGCAACGCACCAAGTGGCAGACCGGCGGTCAAGACCTCAATGTTGGAGCAATGGTCCTTGTACGGGACGCCAATCTTCCGCCTCTTCTGTGGCTACTTGGACGAGTAGTCGCTGTCAAACCAGGGACAGACGGGCGCAGTCGAGTCGCCGACATACGGACGAAGAAGGGCACCATAACTCGTGCCTACAACAACATCGTGCCGGTTCCTCTTCATTGACATGTTCCCGGGGGAATATGTTCCTGCGTCTCATCGGGCCGCGCGGCGCTGGCGGCCAAACCGGTAGCCCCCGCGCGCCTGCCTTCAGCGTGCACCTCCCCGCGCGCCTCCCTGCGACACGCCAGCGAGGAGCGCGTCGGGGCCGCGCCCTTTCACTCCATCGGACCACCGGCCTACGCGACGCACGCACCGCGGCTATACCTCGAATACGGCTATACCTATTAATACAGTCTATTCTCAACGAAGACTTCTGATCTTTTATTTCTGGTGGAGACCACCAGCATCATCCCTGGAGCTTCGTCCCTACACTGACGCTTAGGTTTGTTTTAAGCTTTATTGCATGGTAAGTAATAATTGGATACCATCATAGTAAGTAATTGCTATTATCTCTTATTAATAGTTACAAGTTACAACTGACAGCTGATGCAACGGCTGTACTTTTACCATGGCGGCGCAGCCAGTTGTCGCTACCAACGAAATATAATATAGGGTTAGAAATTAGTAGAATGTCCATCCTCAAACAGTAGACGCTAGATGAGTAACTTTCTATAGAACTGTAAACATTTTCGGTCTTACTACAAAAGATTTAAATACCTGTTGAACAGATGAAGAAAAAAATTCAGTACGATAATGGTCTCAAAACAACTGTTCAATAGAATATTAAATTGAATTAAATCTTTTGTGGTAACACCGTTTGTTTTTAGTGGCGACTGTTTGTGGAGTGCTGATGAAATATAGTCCTACAGCCAGCCTAGATGACGCCCATAACTCTGTTGCGCCTCCGTTTATCGCGCGGGAACCGTACATTTTTCCGGGATAAAATGTATCCTATGTCCTTTTCCGGAACTCATTCATCAGTTCAGCGGTTTGGTCGTGAATAGGTAACAGACCGACAGATAGACGTACTTTTGCTAATATTAGTATAAATATCTGAACGCACCATCAATTAAGGTTCCTGCTTTCCCTGAACAAAGTGAAGCAGAAACTCACAAGTCCTAATGACGAACACTTGTGACTCTTCACCACACGAACAAACTTGGCGTTTAGGGACGAAACAAAAATAATTTGTCAAGTGGACAAATCTATTGATATTCAAAGGATGACAGGGGCCGGCCTCTGGAGAGGGAAATAATTGGATTCTAGGATGTGGACATTGTGTGGGAGCATTCCTCAGGCCGTGTGGTTCATATACGATTTAATTTTTACTGGTCAAATTAGTATATACTTATGCTACGATAGAAATAGTCGATGCAGTTTAGTCCGATTAATACGTTGATTCAAATATTTACTATCTATTATTGTTTTATTTTCTTATAAACCTATCAAAAAATATTTTTATCTTCGTCTAAAGTCTAAACGTTTCAGATGAACCGATAATCGATATGCTAACTAAAGTATCCATCCATTAACCTACATTCAAACAACAACTAAAAAGGTTATTTGCCTGTTTGTTACTTTCTCAAGCCTAAACATACTTCGACAAACTTTTATTCTAAAATAAGTAAAGTACAAACGGATTTTTCATTAACAAAGTTGTAGACAATTTAAGTACCAAAATTTTGAACAAAATCGGTGCAGCTATTTTTAATGAGTTTGGCAGTACTCGCGACACGAGAATTTTGTAAGATAAGTATTAAGTAGGTTTTATGTTGAACAAGAAACGCAACAAGTGCACACCAATTTTGTATAAAGTAATTTCCACATTTTTTGTTACGAAGTTCGTCGTCCGTTTACTTAGGCCGACTTTTCTTTTAGTTTACTTTCATAAAAAGAAATTTCCTTTTACTTTTTGGACACTCAATATTTTGTGCTATTATTTAAAGTAAGTCATCTTTTATGTACGAGAGAATTATTTTTTCACTTTAGATTCGAAATTTAAAAACATTTTTATCTTAAGACGCTGACAACTGCCAATGACCTTGATCTCGCATCACTCTCGCACCTGTGTCGATTTTCATGCCAGAGAGACAGAGATGTGAAGTGTTCACTCGGTAGCGTGGATACATTTTTCGTTTGTTAGAGGAAAAAATAAATATTATGGGAAATTTAGATGTCAGAACCGAAAATTAAATCCGGCAATCTTTGAATTTTTGTAAAAGGTATCAAATAAACAAATTTTTAAAGCATAGATTGTATTATTACTTTAGTTAGAACTGTTTAAAGTTCCTGAAAGATGTGACTTTGGTATTTTTTTTCATCCAGTAGGAGTAAATTATTTTATTATTTAAATTCGACAAGCTTTTCCAAATATAATCAAAAATCACATATGTATTTTTTGTGCCAATCAATGAAATACATACGTCTATAAAACTGCACAAAGATGTCGAATTGGCAGGTGTCTTCGCCTTAACTAATGAAAATTTAAGCTTAAATACTTACAATGCATTTTTTTAACTAACAGAATGGCACATTTTCAAATTTTTTATAATTTATCGCATGGATGTTCCTATTATAATATGTAGGTATGTACTGATATTTGCAAATAGCTCATAGCATAATACAAATTTTAATATCAAATTCTATAAACTACATACCCTTATCATATAACTATTATGTTATTAGCATTCCATTATAACCATTGACGCACATCTTCCAGAGACATCATATTTGTAGATAAAATAGCAATACAATTTTTAACCGACTTCCAAAAAACGAGGAGGTTATATGTTCGGCTGTGGATTTTTTTTTTTTTTTTTTGTATGTTCAACGATTACTCCGCCGTTTGTGAACCGATTTTCGAAATTTTTGTTTTGTTGTATTAGGTTTCACTCCAATTTGGTACCATGTTCACAAAAGTGGTGATTTTATGAGAAGCATCCTAAGCATATGCTACCAAAACACAAGATTCTGCACCAAGGTATACTATGGTTCCGAAGATACTAAGGAACTCCGGATTCATTTTAGATACAAGTTTGGGGGTTTAGGCGCTGTTTTAAGAACTGAAAGCATATGCTACTATACAAATTATATTCATCATCATCATCATCATTTTCACGTCAGGGTCAATGTCACCAAAATTGAACATAACAAAATATTCAACCTTATCTCCAGAGCGTAAGGCACACATTTGACATTACTTCTGAGAAGTAAGTTGCTTCGATAATACAAGTAACATGCTAGAGTGCACAGCTGTCACACTTACCAATCACGGCCACGGGCGGCCGTAGACTTCTCAAGCGATACTATGTATTACAATAATAAAGATAAAGTTTAAAATCATATGACAATGAAAGCCTCGCCGCTGCCGCGCTGCTAAAATTCCGGTTTGGCACGGCCCTGGCACGTGTCCACTTCGATTTTTTTAAATGTATTGTTCAAAATTATCTGCAGCTGATATTATATTTTGTAAGTGTGACTGTTAACAAATTGTAATAAGATACGTAGAATAGTATACAGGTGTATTAGGGCCGATTCACACCGGAATGGCGGAGGCGAGGCGAGCAGTTTCAGTGTCATATGATTTTAAACTTTATCTTCATTGATGTAATAGATAGTATCGCTTGAGAAATCTACGGCCGCCCGTGGATGTTCGTGGACTCTTGCGGCCGTCGGCGTCGTCAATTTCTCAAGCGATACTATGTATTACAATAATGAAGATAAAGTTTAAAATCATATGACACTGAAACTGCTCGCCTCGCCTCTGCCATTCGGTGTGAATCGGCCCTAATCTACGTATAGTACGCGATGATTTTACTAGGTAACTAAAAAGAGTGAAATTATTATTTTTAACAAAAAATTAAAACCGACTTCCGAGGTAAAAACAATAATAACATCCTTATAATATGAACTAAAAAGTATTAAATAATTTTTCCTATCTCATGGTGCCTTTTTCCGAATTCGGCTAAAACTCAACTATTTCTGTACTCAATCTTCATAATTTTGAAGTCGGTGCCAGTTACAAATGTTTAAAATATTCTGGCATCTGGATTCAGCTATATCTGGTACCGACTTCAAAATTATGAAGATTGAGTACAGAAATAGTTGAGTTTTAGCCGAATTCGGAAAAAGGCACCATGAGATAGGAAAAATTATTTAATACTTTTTAGTTCATATTATAAGGATGTTATTATTGTTTTTACCTCGGAAGTCGGTTTTAATTTTTTGTTAAAAATAATTGTATCTTTCAGTCAACTATATTGAAAAAAAAACTGACGATGAACAACGACTTATATTTGAAAAAAAGGCACAGAGTGTATACCTACTTTAATTACTAACCTCAAATGTTATGAAAACCATAGACATTTACCAACTCGTTTCAGATGACACCCTAATTGAAAAGACGTGGTGTGTCTCTATACTATTAACTTATGTGTCTAACTGTAACTCTTTTAAGCCCGAACTGCTAAAATAATTTTACTGGATATGGAGATAATTCGAGTCCCGGAAAAGGACACAGAATACGTCTTATTATCTCGAAAAAATGTACGATTTTAGCGCGCTAAACGAATTTTAGCGCAACGAAGTTGCGGGCGTCATTTAGAAAATGTATAGTATGTATAAGTAAAAAAAAAAAAATAACTGCATCTGGTTAAATATATTTTTAAGTTGACTTCTATGAGGTCCATGTAATGCTATTATGGTACATTAATGCTTATAGTTATTACAGGCAACAATTTTATTAAATGCCAATACGAATTCCACGCTGAAGGGTTCAGCCGCGAGGGAGAAGGCTGTCCTTCTTCTGAGAAGGTCACGATAGTTCGAAGGGATAGGGATTCATCATTATCAGCAACCTTCAAGTGATAATAATAATTCATACTTATACTCTAAGGCCGTGTTTCTACCTGCAAGCAAACTCGCGGAAGTGTTGCGTGAGTTTATTGCAATATTGCTTACATTTCATACTGATTCCTGCAATTTATTGCTGCAATAAATATCGTGCGAGAAGCTCGCGGATAAATGCCATACGAAACTAGACCGTATATCTGCGGTGACCCGCAACGAGATCTGTCGCGAGACCTCGCAGGAAGCGCTTGACAAATTGTCGCGACAGCACTTGCTACGGGGTTTACACTTGCAAGCTGCTGTCAGATAGACTGTCAGACACTTCTCGCGACAGTTGTCTTGGAGGTGGAAACACGGCCTAAGCGTGAAGATACCTGTCTGTCTTTTATCACTTTACGCTGAAAAATATTCTTAGATATGGAGACACTATCCATGCCAAGAAGAAAAGGACATAGGTTTTTTTCTTTAAATTTCACCCTGACTCTGGATATTCCTCAAGAGAAGCTTCTTTTTGAAAAACTGATAGAACTTTTCTGAGTTTTAAAATCTTTAGAAGTAGATAAATACGCTCTTTTTGCAGTTTTATTGTTATAACAAAAACAGAACACCAAAAATTGTTATTTAAGAAATAAAACATTAATTAAAATTTTCATAATTACATACCAAATTGCTAATTTGCTTGCCGACTTTTGTTATAATTTGAATTTTGTTTCCAGGTACTTTCTTAAGATGGAGTTTTTCCAATTAGGTAAGATTTGTTATTCCTTTGTATTTTGTAACTAAATTATTTGCTTAACTCTGAGGTTGTACATTTTGTTTTTAATTAAATTCTTGTAAAATTAGGCAATTTTTTCCACAACTTCCGGCGTTTTCGTTGAATAAATTGGTGTCGAAAATTTCGTACTAATTTCGCACACAATTTTAAAAAGATGTTTTAGATATTTATAAATATGGCTTATGCACCATAACCAGTTTAGATATTTGCGCTCATGATTTACCAGGCAAACCTAACATGAATAGCCTAGGGCTAGACATTAGACAAGCGGCAAGCGATTATCGTAAGCGCTAACGCTAACGCTAAAAAAAATCGGTTGTCTGTAAAGTCGGTTTACTGACGATAGTTGAACGTGACAACGTATGACGTTGTCACGTTCAACTATCCTTAACCCCTTAACCCTCGCTTCCGAATCTCTATAAATAGAAACAAACTTTTTCGACTGTAACCTAAATTATTTCGATGTATTTCTTTCAAATCGACCTATGCAAACAACAAAGTTCTATTTGAATATATCATCAAAGTACTTTTATTGTATTTTTTACTGCTATCGGACCTCTACATTTTATAAAAAAAATAAAAATTTAAAAATGTTACGTAAAAACAATAGTAATTACTACAAGTGTCACCTCACTACCAACTTCGAGTAGCAAGATATCGACAATTGCAGCACTTACATTACCGTCTTGTTGGCCTAGCGGGACAAGCTAGATTCGCGTCCACGCGGCGGCAATACTTACTAATTTTTGCTTTCTTTAAAATATAAGCATCGCTCACTCAAGTAGGACTTAGGAGAGAGACGGATGCCGAACGCAAAGGCCGATTGTGCTTCCTTGTCGCTTGTTCCGCGCTCTCGCTTGCACTTCAAGCCTTATATGGAACGCCTCAGAGCGAGGTAACGACGCATGAACTGTCATGTTTTTCGGGCGCGCACCCCATATCGAATTATAAGACGTTATCACGTCAAAAGTGTATGGGATTCGACATTAGTATTCGCTAGCATTCGCATACATTTTGTGGCGTTAGCGCTTACGTTAATCGCTTGCCACTTGTCTACTAGGATAATATTTGTCTATAGTTTGTTCGTTCTAAGATGATATGGGTGACAGTTCTCATATTCCTTGCTACGGAATTTTTTCACAAGAAAACAAAAAAAATCAGAATGTAATAAATTATATTCCATCTACAAAAATAAATGTTTCCTGTAATTGTAAATGAATAAAAATGAAAAGTTGCTAAATGCTAACTTATTGATATAAAATTATAAATATTAACTTTGAAATAGGAGTATAAAATTATTGTAACAAAAATATTTGAAAAATGTCAGATGCATGAAACGGAACTTATGTCAATAGAGATTGACACAGTTGAATCGAAATCAAATCGATAAAAAAGGGCGGCCATCTTAAATCGTCGGCGTCACTCTTAAACATCAGTACGAAATCGATAATTTCGATTGCAATTCCTTTAGGAGGTGATTCGATATTTTTAAATTATTCGATTAATTTTTTTAGGTAACTTCCCTACTATTGTCAATTATAATGTGTCACGCATATCATCATAAAACGAACAAACTATAGTAGGGTATGAGTAGGGTCTAGTTTTCTGTCATCTTTGACGTAACTAAAACTTTCTCTCAAAACACTCCACCTATAAAATTGCATCAAAACCCGTCGCGTAGTTTTAAAGGTCTAATTATTATTTATATGGACAGAAAGCGGGAGGCAAGTGACTTGCTTTTTACGATTAAAAAATCGACTTCAAAGAAGGAGGTGGTTTCTCAATTTGACCTTACAATAATGGTTCTTCTCGCCGGGATAGTTCCCGAACCGGTGGTAGGCGCCAGTAGTATCAACGTTCTGAAAGCATTTTTTAAAAATCTATTTTGAAATAAACTAAATTTTATTTTATTTTATTTATTTTTATATTATATAAGTACGTAATTTTTTTATGTTTGTTCGTGGATAACTTCGCCGTTCGGGAACCGATTATGATGATCCTTTTTGTTGGAAAAGGTATATACTTCATAAGTGTTTAATTGTACTATGTGATGATGATGATGATGATAGGGTAAACCACCCAGTTATTGACACCATAATGTCAAAGTCTAAATATAATGCAGTGTCTGTGATGCATTTAGACTTGGCACCTGGCACTTCCGCCTACCTGAGATTTGATTGTGTTACTCTATGATTCATTGTCGTGGGTTCAGTTGTTAAAGTGTTTAACGCAGGTTCGATTACTAAGGAGAACAAAAAAAAAATTCTCAGTAATAATATAGGATGGTAAACTTCAAAATTTTGAACAGCAAAATAATATTACTCACGTCCATACTAATATAATAAATGCGAAAGTGTGTCCGTCTGTCTGTTTGTCTGTTACCTCTTCGCGCTCAAACCACTAAACCGATTTTGCTGAAATTTAGCATGGAGCTACTTTAAGTCCGGGGAAAGGCTACTTTTTATTCCGGAAAATTTACGGTAATAATGATTTTAAAATGAAATATTTATATCTAATATATATTTAATTTTTTAATTAAATTATATCTGTAAGAGATATCAAAGTCAACGTGACCCCAAAAATAACGTGGCTTAGCTAGTGCCGTTTCGTCCTCTCGCCTTTCAAATTAAATTATCTTTGTTATAACGATGAACCCTGTTGTACACTGCTGAGCAAGAAAAGGGACACATAAGGCAGCAAGATATTGTGTTAGTTTAATATTATATTTAGATGTCTCAGAAAATAACAACAGAAACATAATCAAATGATATACGAGTACAATATAAAAATATTTGCCGTCCACTGCTGAACGTAGCTTGTATAATATTATTGATAATAATATGATATTCAATGCACTGTAATTTCTTGGTGGAAATTCATGTTTTGAAAAGAAAAAAAAGAGTATAATTATATTGTGGCTGTATTATTATTGTGTCACGGTGATATTAAGATGTTTGGTCAACTACAAGATTGATTTCAAGTATGAAAAAAGTCATGGGGCGATTCTAAGACCAGTATAAGAACTAAAAATTTCTAAATATTGATCCAGCTCTAGCCGTTTCTGTAATAAAGACTACACGAGAATTTTGCATAAAATTCTTATTAATTTTTTTATTTAAATTTTAATAAAAAAATAAAATGTCTCCACTTTTTACTCGGCAGTGTACAAGTCAACTCGAAACGAAGTTTTCAATTCAATGGACATGGATCTTAGTTATAATTTTAGATTTATGGGATTACGTCTTTGTCAGTTTGTGTCAATTAGTCTCCTATATTCATCATCATGATGATCGTTTTAATTCATTTGCAAAAAAATACGTCTGGCACACCGCGGCAAAGCTATTGCATAGAATTTTTTATCAACTTATGCAATTACAATTCGGATATGTGTGGCACACAAACACCGTGCTGAAGTCTGGCAACGCCGGAAAAACTCCGGGTGTACGGAATTTCTCGATATCAGTCCCGCACTCAAAATACGCCTGCATAAAACAGAATCAGTTGCGTTAATTCTACATTTATCCCGCAATAAAAAATATCCTATTTATATCATCTCATTAAATATATCTATGAGTATAATAATATGCCCGTGGTACCTACACTCTATGACTATGTCAAAACCGACTCAGTATCTTCAGAGCCTATTCGATGTAATCAAATTATTATCCAATCATCTGCAAATTTTCATTTTGTTCTGGCCTATAATAAAAAAAAAAAACTACTTCATAAAAACTATGGACGAGAAGCACTTACAATATTTTGGACCCTATAAAATTGACCTTTCAAACGGTGAGGCGATAACAAGCGGTAATAGGTCCAACTCCAAGTCATAACTTCGTAATAAAATCTTATCTTTTTCGCGCCAAGTCCTTTGAATAGAATATTTATGCTCTCGGTAATAACTCCGTCCTCGCGGAGATTTCGGCCTTTATGGCTCCGTGATAAGGTGTCATGCTTCACGTTTAGGTATGGTTGAACTTCAGGCTTCAGCCTCGACTTTTGCGGGCAGCGGAGCGTGAGCAGCGGCGGCGCGGCAAGCCGTCTAGAACGCAGCACGCCGCTGGCCGCGCCCCTGCCTTCGAGGCCAATTTCATGTTGTAGTCATTCTATCCGTATTTTAAAATTTGAAGACCTATGTTAAAGCTCCATTCCACCGCGGCGCACGCTGTGCACTGCCACGCGCACGCATGGACGTACACGGATTTATTTCTTTGACTTGACACAATTCGTGCGTAGCGTGTGCGTGTGTTGCAGTGGACACAGTCACATATATTTTCTCACAAAACGAAGCTTGACGCACGTGCGTAGCCTCTCCGTGCGCCGCGGTGAAATGGAACCCTTATCCTTTCATCTGTCACGAACTGTCAAACCATTTTCGAAAATTTTTCAATTGCCAATTACTCTCATTAAAATAAATATAAATTATTATCTAAATAAATTACCATGAAAGCTATATGTAATTTTTATATAATTAGAATTTTTAATAAATAAGCTATTAGTGGCCCAAATACACATAGTTTTACGTTTGAAACAAAATACTAAATCGGCTGTCAAAGTAGAAATAGCTACTTTTAAATAGTTTTAGAGTAAGACGCCCATTTTGGGCGCTTGACCGACGAGCTAATAATATGCACTACAATAATAATAGCTCCCACACCGGTTTCGGTGACGGTGGCTACGCAGGAGTAATTTTATGGTGCCCAAGTGTGTGCTCAGTACACAAGAGCACTCTCTATTCCTTTACTCTCATAACCCAGTGGGACGGACGAGTGACGACTGACACGACTGGCGAGAGATCAGGCGCAGGACCGACTTTTTACATGCCCATCCAATGCATGGACCATCTTACTTGTCAGACAATCAGGAGATCAGCCTGCATTGTCCTAACCAAACTTGGAAATAACATGTTTCCAACGCGGGAATCGAACGCACGACCTCCGAGTCAAGAGCCGCGTTCTATACCACTAGATTACGGAGACGTTCAATGCACTACATTCATGCAATAAATATTTTATTTCGTTTCATTTTATATAAGACTAGCTGTCCCGGCAAACGTTGCTTTGCCATAATATATTTGCCATATTATTTTATTGAAGTGACTAAATAAGTATGTCACCATGGCAACGTCGATCGCTATTCCGTCGCACAAACAATGGTGGCGACCATTGTTTGTGCGACGGAATAGCGATCGACGTCAGTCTCAGGTTGTAATAATTTACTATTATTTATTCAACAAATGCACTTATCAATATATAAAGTACCGAGTAGCCGATTCTCAGACCTACTGAATATGCATATAAAATTTGGTAAAAATCAGTAAAGCCGTTTCGGAGGAGTTCGTGGACTAACATTGTGACACGAGAATTATATATATATATAAGATATTAAAACGCGCCGCTCCCGCGCCACCGCCGCCAACTCTCCGCTGCCCGCTGATCTGAGGCTGAGGCCCGAGAGGTATGCGCGATGCGGATGACAACTGCCAGATTTGCGGTGGGTGTCATCGTTCCCGCTACTTTGCTTTAGGAGTGGAGCATTATGAGGTTCGTTTTGATATGGTTCCGCTTTTGCCTGAGAGTCCCACATAATATCTCAGCCAATGTTCTAATCCACTTTTTTCCCAGTCCCAGTTCCCACATGCCAATGATGTCGGCCCGCCGCGGTGGATACGTAAATGTTTCACCAGGAAAAGAGGTATAATTGAGCTGGGAGTGCAAGTTGTAGTTATAATTTTCCATATTGTCCAAGGCGACTGATTGATCAACATGATAGGCACATAGCAAGACACTTGACTTTTCATGTTCATTCTCATTTTATCTTAAATATTTAATGTAAACCTTTCCTAAAGGAGAAATGTTTTCCGTCGCCGCGCCGCGCTGGGGCCGTTAAAAAAAACGTACGTACGATTCCAAACATTTCGCTTTCCTATTTTGCATCGCTAGATCAATCACTACCAATTTTTGTCGCACAGAGATTATAAAACAAAGTGATGATTCTTAAGGTTGTGTACGTGTTCCTTGTAGAGAGTTCTTCCACTTGTTAGAGGGTAACTCGCGACACTGGGGCGCTTATCCATACAAAAGTGTAAAAAGATTTGGTCTTTCAGCGCTTCTACTTTCACATTAAACTCTCTACAAGGAACACGTACACAACCTTAAGAATCATCACTTTGTTTTATAATCTCTGTGCGACAAAAATTGGTACACCCTTAAGTATTATCACTTAGTTTTGTTACACCCTGTATAATAGGAGTAATATCGTATACAAGGTGTAACAAAACTAAGTGATAACACTTTAGGGCAGTGTTTCCCAAACTTTTCGGGACCGCGACCCATCTACAAGAAAGTTTAAAGTTCGCTGCCCACCTTGTGTGTGTCATGAAGACAAAAAAGCAGCGGTATGTTGCTGCCGCAGCATTTACCCGTTAATTGTTATCGTAGTTCACCACCATCATTATCATCATCGTCAGCCTACTGACGTTCACTGCTGGACTTGGGCCTTTTCATCAATTTCAGGAACATTGAAAAACTTTTTGTTCCGTCGGCGGGATTCGAACCCGGCTTGAGCTGCCACACACTCTAACCTTGAGCCATAGAGGTCGTCAAATTAGGTATGGAGTAAATATTAAGTATGGATATTATCGTTATATGGGGAAATATCGATCCCAGCCCCAATATCGCTGTAACATGGGATTATGGCCTGCATGTGTCAATAGACGCAAATGGGGTCTGATATTCGGGCGTTGCGAAACCTTCCTTAGAAAGGATTATTTTATCATGGGAATCCGCGGGCAACTGTTAGGTTCGTTTGTTTTAATGGCGGACTGTGGAACATCAGTGAATGTAATAATATAATCTGCTGAATGTGCGGTAATGAGGCGGAAAGGAAGGAAAACAGACCAGGAAATTACAATGAAGGATTTTTAACGCAAACAGGTGTTACTTAATGTTTGTGTTTATTTTACCTCAAATGTTTTAGATATTGGTTCTTGACATGGAGGAATTGGGTTCGAATCCCGTCGGATGAAGATGATCCATGCGTCGGTTGGGCAGCTAAAAACTCGTTTATTTATTTATTTTTATTTAACAGTTTATTGCACACAAAAACATTTAACAAAATATACTTATGAAGAAAAACGACACAACAGGTCGTTTGTTTATTTTTGTTCATAATCATTAATAAAATTGTTTAGATTTTAACATAAATATAAAAAATTGCCAACCGCACAACAGTTTGTTGGCCTTAATCATGCACCCGTCTTCACACGAAACATAAAGTTTTTCTAATAATATTTACGTGCAAAATTTTAGTAATTATCGAGTAATTTCCTATTTTGCCAACAAGTGCCTATCAGATAAATTAACTCGAATGGTAATGGTGTCCACGTCATTTGGTCTGATAGTATCTAAGTCATTTAGTCGGGCTATGATTATCCCAGACGACAATGTGTTACCAATGACATAATATAACTCGACCAAATAACGTAGGTCAGGCAATTCAGCAATTTCTCTGATAGTATATATGTTACCTCAGTCACAGGTCACTGGGTCACCAGTGACCTGACGACCTCCGTGGCGCAATGGTGAGCGCGTTGGTAGCTCAAGCCGGAGGTCACGGGTTCGAGCCTCGCCGACGGATCAAAAAGTTTATAAAGTTCCTGGGTCATGGATGTGTATTAAATATGTGTATCATATAATAAAAATCTTAAATATATGTATAGTATAAAAGTATTAAATATATTTCCGCTGTCTGGTACCTGTAACACAAGTCCTTCAGGTACTTACCACGGGGCCAGACTGACGTGGTGTGAAGCGTCCATAGATATTATTATTATAATTATTATTACCGTTAGAATGCAGAATACGTTAACGTGCACATTACCTAGGTAGTCTGCAGATTTCTTGATACCACCCGTTAGTGTGAATTTTTGAAATAAATAAAGCTTAAATTTGCACTCTACCTAGATAATTTACATTCTCTTCCTTCGTAAAAGTCCTAAAAACTTTGACATAAGTTTGTCAACCTAAGACTATTGTTGTTTTGATTCCTTTTATTCTTGTTGATACGAACTGTTATATTTTATTAGTGAAGTAAAATTTTAAAATTTATACCTTTGTTTATGTCTAGAAAATTATACTAAATAATTCTCTACAACTAACTAACACGTTTTATTCAAACAAGAACCTGTTTTATGTAATTTAATGAGATAGAATAAACTTTTTGTACTTGCAACTCACCCAGGTAATCTGCAGAATATCTTGTTAATCTGCAGTCTAACTGGTTTACGCACATTAGCGGTAACATATACAATGTACAATGTATAGTGACTAACAAAACATTAGTTTAATCTTTTACAAACTAAGAGATATTTTAAAGTGTATCGTGAAGCGAAAGCTAAATTCCGCGAGTTTTATTTGAGGTAACTAAAGTGGATAAGTCCTTTGAGATTCAAAAATGCTGTTTATGTTCAGTGTAAGAAATTCTCAGTGTAAATATTTTTAAACTATTATTTTAGAATCATGTTGAAGAAGAATTTAAAATCAGGACTTTTAGAAGGAATAATTTTAAGTTACTTTGAGTCTCGGGAAGGAGATATAGGATAATTTTTATCCCGGAAATATGTACGATTTCCGCGAAATAAATGAATAATTTTGGCGCAACGGGGTTGCGGGCATTATCTAGTTTTATATTTAAAACTAGCGACCTGCCCCGGCGTCGCACGGTATAAAATATATAGCCACTGAAAGAAGATTTAAATCGACAGCCTATGATCCTTCACGTGGTATACTTCATATCTGTGCCAAATAACATAAAATTGCTCCAGTAGTTCGCGAGATAAGCCCTTTCAAATAATTTCCCACGTTTTAGTATTATTCTTAGCGTGATAAAATAAAGTCTATAGCTTTCCTCAATAAATAGGCTATCTAACACTGAAATAATTTTTCAAATCGGACCAGTAGTTCCTGAGGTTAGCGCATTCAAGTTAGCCCTTTCAAATAATTTTCCCCGTTTTTTCCACATTTTCCTCTATTTCTTTGCTCCTAATGTCTTGGCGTGATAAAATGTAGCCTATGGCCTTCCTCGATAAAATAAATGGGCTATCTAACACTGAAATAATCATTAAAATCCGTTGCGTAGTTTTCAAGATAAAAGGGAACAAAGGAACATGAGGGAAAAAAAACGACTTTGTTTTATAATATGTATAGATTGTAATAAAATAATATAAATACAACGCACGCTGTCTTTGTCTGTTGAATGACTTTTTTATCATCACAGAGAAAAGCAGCTGATATTCTTGTTGTATAAATATTTTTCGGCTGTGGATATATTTTTTTTTTTGTATGTTCAACGATTACTCCGCCGTTTGTGAACCGATTTTCGAAATTTTTGTTTTGTTGTATTAGGTTTCACTCCAATTTGGTACCATGTTCACAAAAGTGGTGACCTGATTATGGGATCCAGGAGTAATCGAGGGGACTCCTCGAAATTTATATGGAAACATATGGTGATTTTGGTTTTTTGTGAAGTGTACTAAGAATATGCTACCAAAAAGTCAAATAGGGTGAAGGTATACCATGGTTTCGAAGATGCTGAGAGAACTCCTGACTCTTTATAGATACACGTTTGGGAGTTTCGGCGTTGTTTTAAGAACACACCAAGCGGCAAGCTCAATGTTGAGTTGTCAGTTGCTTACAAACTTTCAACAACACGACAGAAATTTGTTATAAGTTACAACTACCTATATAAACACACAGGAGCACGCACAGGACACAGGAGCGCTTCAGTGACATCTAGTGAAGACAATATGAAACTATTTTTTTATACAATTTGAATTGGCACTAACAGTTTACCTACTAGGTAACTAAAAAGAGTGAAGTTATTATTTTTAACAAAAAATTAAAACGACTTCCAAGGTAAAAACAATATTAATAGCATCCTTATAATATGAACTAAAAAGTATTAAATAATTTTTCCTATCTAATATGAAAAATTATTTAATACTTTTACATACAACGCACGCTGTCTTTGTCTGTTGAATGACTTTTTTATCATCACAGAGAAAAGCAGCTGATATTCTTGTTGTTTAAATATTTCATTAGTACGAAAAAGCAAGAGCCTGTCTATTTAAAACCAGCTTATCAAATATTTTTTTTATTATTGACCTTAAAAATCTTATGCATCAAAATAAATAACTTTACATTATATTTTAAAATATTAGTATTGTTGCACTAAGCCGCTCGGAGCAACTAAGTAATATTAAAAAAGTTGAAAGCTACGACCTCACACGTAGCGCTACGGCGTAGAGCCACTACGACGTAGAGCCTCTATGCTGTAGCATTAGCGCCACGTAATACTTTGGACGTTAACTTAAAAGTTTAAGCCGTTAAATGCTCAGCTTTTGTGGTAATATAAAAATCGAAACGTGCTTTTTATCTGATAATGTTATTTATTATTCTTCCGCTATTTCTATACTAAGGGATATCACAGACACTTTTGATGTCTGTTTATCCGTCCGTGCGTCTGTCACGCTGATATTTTTGACAATTTGAGCGATCATATTTTCAAATTTTTAATGCTACAAACTTAATAATATAAACATACAAGGAGGCATATACTAAATATAATAATATAATAATAATAATAATAATAATAATATCTATGGACGTTTCACACCACGTCAGTCTGGCCCCGTGGTAAGTACCTGAAGGACTAATTGTGTTATGGGTACCAGACAACGGAAATATATTTAATACTTTTATACTAATACATAATATATTTAAGATTTTTATTATATGATACACATATTTAATACATATCCATGACCCAGGAACTTTGAAAACTTTTTGTTCCGTCGTCGGGATTCGAACCCAAGACCCCCGGCTTGAGCTACCAACAGCCCACCAACTGAGCTACTTTAAGGCAAGGCTGTCCCTAAAATGAGCAGGACGATGTCTGTCAGTGCGAATATCGACGTAAAGACTTTAAATTAACATTCATATCAGCGCGCCTTGTGGCGGTTACGACGCTCGCCGCGTCCTTGATAGGGCGAAATAGTAGAAAATTATACATATTACTTAATTTTTTTAATGACCGAATCATTTATTAAAAAACTATTCGTTTATTTACTTAGAACTATAAAAAGCTATCCTTTTTGTAAAAAAAATCATATCATCGTCATTGAAAATTACGAGATGTTCGAATTTGAAGTGTATTTTTAACGGACTTCCAAAAAACGAGGAGGTTATATGTTCGGCTGTGGATATTTTTTTTTTTTGTATGTTCAACGATTACTCCGCCGTTTGTGAACCGATTTTCGAAATTTTTGTTTTGTTATATTAGGTTTCACTCCAATTTGGTACCATGTTCACAAAAGTGGTGACCTGATGATGGGATCCAGGAGAAATCGAGGGGACTCCTCGAAATTTATATGGAAACATATGGTGATTTTGGTTTTTTGTGAAGTGTACTAAGAATATGCTACCAAAAAGTCAAATAGGGTCAAGGTATACCATGGTTTCGAAGATGCTGAGAGAACTCCTGACTCTTTATAGATACACGTTTGGGAGTTTCGGCGTTGTTTTAAGAACACACCAAGCGGCAAGCTCACTGTTGAGTTGTCAGTTGCTTACAAACTTTCAACAACACGACAGAAATTTGTTATAAGTTACAACTACCTATATAAACACACAGGAGCACGCACAGGACACAGGAGCGCTTCAGTGACATCTAGTGAAGACAATATGAAACTATTTTTTTATACAATTTGAATTGGCACTAACAGTTTACCTACTAGGTAACTAAAAAGAGTGAAGTTATTATTTTTAACAAAAAATTAAAACGACTTCCAAAGTAAAAACAATATTAATAGCATCCTTATAATATGAACTAAAAAGTATTAAATAATTTTTCCTATCTAATATGTAGTGCCTTTTCCCGAATCCATCTAAACCACAACTATTTCTGTACTCAATCTTCATAATTTTGAAGTCGGTGCCAGAAACCTGTCAAAGAAATAAAGATTCAGCTATATCTGGTACCGACTTCAAAATGATGAGTACAGAAATAGTTGAGGTTTAGCCGAATTCGAGAAAAGGCACTACATATTAGATAGGAAAAATTATTTAATACTTTTAAGTTCATATTATAAGGATGATATTAATATTGTTTTTACCTTGGAAGTCGGTTTTAATTTTTTTGTTAATTATGGTGATATTTAAGATTTTTTCACAGAATTACCATGCCATTTTTCAATATTATGTTCGGTTATTTTTTTACTTTGTTCCTTTTTGAGTGTACATTAATTTTGGTGTAAGAGAATTCCACATAATTTCTTCAGACTGGAAGCTTAAAAATCAGTCTTTTCGAACTGGCCTGGCCTTAAGTCGTTTTTTACAGAACACTTTGTATGCAAGTCCGAGACTTACCTTTGCTCGATTTAACTTTTTGGGATTACATCACCTTCTGACTTGCGAGCCTCTGCAACATCTGAAAAACGCATCATTTTTATTGCTCAGCATTCTCTCGGAATCTTTTCTTTATTATTTCTCTCGATCTAATTTACGGAAGCCGTCGGGGGTGCCCACACGAAACTCAATTTGGGCCGGGCGCGGATAAATTGGAGCATTTTGAATCGGAATCGTCTTATGTATATAAACTCCCGAAAAACGGCTCCCAAGGGATAAAACAATCAGGGCTATTGATTCCAGAGCTCATTTCCTGAGGGTCGATTACTGTATGTAAGAGCTTGTTAAATTGTTTTGTTGAGAGAATCGGCCGAACGCTAAATATAAGACCGTACAAAGCTAAGGAAGACCAAAGAGCTTCATTACCCACGTGTCTGTCGCCTTTATTACACCAGGTGAAACAGAACGAGGATTATCCATCCACAAATCACAATACGCGCCAAATTATAGTCTTATTTCATTCATGGCGGCGGAATATCAGCAGCTTAAAAATCCGAAAAGATAGTAGCGCAGAAGTACATTTTTATTATGTTTAATGATAATGACTTAGGTTCATAATATAGTTTTAAACATAAGATTCTTATTGATAAATTAAATTAGTTAAGTGTATGTAATTTTTTTAATCTACTTTGAGGCATGTTAAAATTCTTGGCTATAATCTGGATTGATATCAACAGAAAATCAGAAATATAAAAATGTATGTACAAATCTGCAATAAGTTACTCCAACAATCGGTTGATATAAAATAATAGTTGAATTTTATTGCAACGGTAAACTTATTTTCCGGGGTGTAATGTAATAAAAGTGGTTGTTCCCATAGGGTTCGTTCTTGATAGTTCTGTATAAAGAACAAATTGAATGGATATTTTTTCAAAACAGGAGTAATCGGACAGTAATTATAAAATTTGAAATAGCTGATACATTTTTAAATAGACTCCGTAGTCCAGTGGATTAAGAGCTATTTTTGTGTACAATAACGAACACATAGAAAAATATGAGTGAACGGGTCATCTGATGGAAAGTAACTACCGTCACACATGGACACTCGCAATATTAGAAGAGCTGCGTTGCCTGCCTTTTAAGAGAGAATACGCTCTCTTCTTGGAGGTTTCTAAATTCCAGATCGTATTGGTCCAGAAATACTGCTGGTGACACTTCGTTCTAGAATTTGGCTCTTAGTTTTCCTTGAAAACCAAGAGCCAAATTCCAGATATTGGGCTAGCTAATTCTAGATATTATTCAATTCAAGTTATTGGGCTTAATTCAAGCTTTGGATTATTGAAAATGTTATTTTTAAACAACGTTCCGTTTCAAGTGCAGGAAGAATATAAGCTGATTAATTTAATTTATTATCCTCTTGACTTCTTGCGGTTTTTATCACTGTGTTATGAGAGTAAAAAAAGAGAGAATACTCTTACATACTGCACACACACACATAAAATATCCGCAATCTTTAAAAAATACGTGTGGTACTCGGAGACTGCCACGGTAAAGCCATTGCATGGCATTTTTTCTCAACTTATACAATTATAATTTGCATACATCTAGTCGCAAGCACTCAAACATCGTGCTGAAGTCTGGCAACGCCGCGCCGCTGTGCCGGTCGGAGCGGGGAGTGTTAGGTTTTTATTTGTTATATAATTTCTTTATTCGGTAGCCGCGCTCAAAGCCCGCGACAAAAGCTATGCAGCTCGATAAATAAATATTACCCACTAAGCTAACTAGGCTATATAAATGAATTTCTTCCTTTATTCGAAGCTAGTATCGAAGTTACTGGCACTAATTCTTAAACAGTATCATTTGATTCCCTACACGTCTTTGGCACAGCTAACTAAGTCTTGGCACTAGGTTAAGCTAACTTATAAGTTAGTTACGCCACAGTTTATTTGATTGGATAATACTGTTAGAGAGGCCTTTTATTATCATAAATGCATGTCGTGGTAAAGGGAATTGGCTGGTGTTCTTTGTATTAAAAATGAAGATGCTTTCTACCGAGTTTGCGAAGTGTTTTTTACCTTTTAAATAATGGACCCGAAAGATGTTGTCTCCACACGTAATATGCGTGGCACTCGGGGTCTGCCGCGATAAATCTATCGCATAGAATTTTTTATAACCTCATGAAATTATAATAATTAGCATACGTCTAGTCACACGCACACAAACACCGTGCCTAAGTCTGCTGATACTATACAACATGACGACAGACAGACAGACACACTTTCACATATTTTATAATATTAGTGTGGATTGAAATAATAAACTAACAAATAGTGCCAAAAAATATCTGAGTGTTAAATACTATACAAGTTTCTAGTATTTCTTGAACAAAGTGGTTCTTCTTAATAACATCTTTACTCACATAACTCGAGCGTAGTATCGCTATTCTTGTGAGTATTGTTTAAGCTCACTGCTATTTCAAGTATTTACAGCTTCGGTATACGATGGTTTTATAAACCTAGTCTCTAGTGGTTTAATAATACTTATCTTCTTAACGTGAAAATATTATATTCAATACGTTATTTGAAGCGCGGGAATGTACATTTATGGTTTTCATAAATTAATCGTTTGTTCCCTAACAAAACAATATTTTACAAAATATGCGCCGCATTATGGAAAATTTGCATAAAATTTCTTATTGCTTAATCCACTCGAACCAATCGAAATTTAGCATCCACTTTGAGATCTGTCGTAGGTAATAGGATAGTTGTTAACTGGAAATAATGTAAGGTTCCCGCGCAAAACGAATTTCATTACGAAGTTGCGGACCACATCTAGTTGGCATCCTCCAATTTTCTCCTGATTAATTTCTTTGGTCCCCATAACAGCTTTAGCAGTAAAGAGTTTATTTGGATGAGTACTGATCCTGATATCATAGGAGATGCAGTGGTAAAATACATATTTTTTACCACTTCATCTCATTCTCATTCATCACCACATGGTGAACTAATTTAACCCATTTAAAAGTAAAATCTAGTGAGAATATGCAGTAAAACAAACCGGAGTATCTATACAGTCGCCATACCAGCTCGTTCCACGCTATTAACTTGTCTACATCGCTCTGTGCAAGACAGAACTGAGACAGTATGGAAATTTCAAATTTATGAGCTGTGTCCCTGCTCTACGAATTGTTCTTAAATCTTTTGCACGTTATGCTGTGGAAATACCTAAGTAAGTAAGTAGTTAAGAAAATTAATGTAAATTGAAAAAATAAAACAGGCTCAAAATTTTCCAGCAATGAGCGAGATGATCATGATAAACTATGGCCAAGAATACTCTCAAGTTGTCAGCGACAGACCCATGACCCACATAGGCCCACACTTACACACACAAACACACAGTGAGATAGACATATCAAACTTATAAGTTTATAATGCACCCCTCTATTTCGTCTGGGGTTAAAATATATGAAGAAGACGTGAGTGGAAGAATCGAACAAGTAACATTTCGTAACATACAGACAATAACTAATTTCTTCCCTTATTATTTTAATAAAACTTGTTACTTATCTGCTTCATCGCCTACCTAATATATCTGGCTACACGTTTCATCCATAGTTTTTCTATTTCAAATAATTTTTCCGGCCCTAAAGCCTCCATTTAAGCAAAAAAAACTGGAAGTTTTTTCATGTTACCTTATTCTTCCACTCACGTCTTGAATTATTACTGTAAAAAAAACTTATTCTGATAACGGGACAGCCTGTAGACGTCGCGTCACAATTAATTTTTGAAAATCTAGATGTTGTCGTGTAGTGGCAGCTACACGACAATATCACAATGTCGTATAGTGGCAGTTGACACTATCCTAGGTCTTAAAATCCAGGACATAAATATTTCTAGCCCAAGATGTATACGTAGATACGGGATTTGTATGTGATTTAGTGCTGCGCGTCGGATTAGTTCAGTGAATATACACTTGATTTAAAGCGCTGGACGCTGTAGATCAGTTTTTACATAGTTTACTGTCACAATCTTGTATTACTTACTTCCATACTTCCATACTAATATTATAAATGCCAAAGTGTGTCTGTCTATCTGTCTATCTGTTTGTCTGTTACCTCTTCACGCTTTCTGAAAAATCGGTTCAATGGTGAACCGATTTTGCTGAAATTTGGCATGGAGATAATTTGAGTCCCGGGACACAGGATTCCTATCCCAAGAAAAATGTATAGTTTCCACGCGGTAAATGAATTTTGGCGTAACGGAGTTGCGAGCATCATCTAGTATCAAATATACTTATCTTGTTGTTTAATGCCAAAATTAAAATTTTTAACGCTCATCGGTCTGAGCATCGACCAGCATTTTTCTTATATTTTTTTCTTGGGCATTAAATAATACAATATTGAAAAATATTTCCTCTTATATGATCAATCTCTGATTTAATAAAGATAATAACGTGGCAAAAGCAAAGTTTAATAACGGACAAAAGTAGTCACTTAAAAAAACAAGTAGCTACTGAATAAGACAGCAGTATTGATAAGACCTACCATCTAAATTCTAAAGCAATGCGCCATTCTATTCCAATCACCATTTACTGGTATCTTTTTTCGGATAAATCTAGTTGCTATGGTACTATAAGAGCCTTCGATTCGTAGATACTGGATCTGCGTAATTTAGTCAAGATATTATGTCAAATTAATCCGATAGATCACGACAAAGGTACAAGTTGGAAGCCGGCTACACGAAGCGGCAGCAGACGACACGACGTGTCGGCGCGACACTACTGGTTTTTATGTATTTCTATGAATGTGTCGCTAGCTTCGTGTCGCTAGCTGCAGAGTGCAGAGTGCGACGACACGTCGTCTGCTGCAGTTGTCGCGTGTTCCAACTTGTACCTTTATGTTGACTTGACACAGCCCGACCAATTAATGACGTCGCGTTTTGCCTACGAATCAATTTCTCTGACAGTAAATTGCTTAGCTACCTTAAAGGTTTTACCACAATAAAGGAATTAGGAAAAGTTCTGTATGATAAAGAAAATTTCATAGAAAAGATAGGGCATTAAAAACATTTTTTATATAACTTATTTACACATCACATCTAGTGAGCAATTATTAAATGATATTTTTTTCATATATAGACTCCAATATCGGTCACTTGCTAAGGTAGCTATATCCTGTATTTATGTCAGTAAACGGGAACCTTTGATAAGAAATCTGTCATTTGGCGTTTAACTTTATGTACGGACTTCTTTGTCTTTTCTTGCCTTAATTCTTTATGAAAAAAGAACAATTAATGTTTTTTCTAGGTTCTTTTTGTTATAAAATAAGCGAAATTATCTTTTGTATAAAATACGTTTATACTTCTAAAGATGGTGAGGCATTTTTATTCCTGGTTTAGATTTAATCATAATAATACTAGTTGATGCCCGTAATTTCGTTGTGTAAAATTCGTTTACTGCGTGGGAAACGTACATTTTTCTGGGATTAAAATTATTCTATGTCCTATACTGGGACTCGAAGTATTTCCATAAGACTTTCAGCAAAATCGGTTCAGCGGTTTGAGCATGACGAGATAACAGACAGAAAAACAGATAGACAAACAGACACACTTTCGCATTTATAATAATAATTATTATTAGTAAGGATATTATAGTCTACATCGTGGTAGTCCACGGTAGTCCTTTGTTTTCTACCTAATTGCTTTTGGCGTCATTTAAAAACATTATTTTTCACACTGGCAATAATCCAGTTTAAATTTTAAGCGAAAAACGATGCGTTCTTTTAATTTATGGTGTCCTAGTAGTTTTGCGAACATGCCATATTTTATAGTCAGGGAGTTTGTATATTGGTAGGTTAATAGTTATACATATAATTTACATATAAATAACATTGTCCTACAAATAGAACAATCCATATTTTAGGACCATCAAATCAAAGTATGAAATCCTTTCTATCTCTGTTAGCTACCACTTTCAACATTTTTCGCAGATAAAAATGTCGTTTGTCTTATCAAAATGAAGCTACTCACAAAAAATTAGCTTGACAGTTATAAAAAAATGTTCTAGGGCTCCGTATTATGATCTACTCGTATTGAAATAGTTTTTGAATACGTTTGGATATGGTTTGTATAAACCCAAAACTAACCCCTCTTCTACTGTTGAAATTTAATATTGCAGCTTCGTTTTTATATTCGATATGCACTGTTTCTTATGAAACTGTAAAATAGTATTTTTTTTAAATGTTTAAACAATCAAAACACAAGAAAAGCTTAAAGTTAACATTCATTATTGAATAAACAACTGCTTTTGAATATTATATTTTAGCTTAATCTGATTTCAGATGGGGGTGGGGGAACTATGGCAAATCTCACGATATATAGGGATTCATGATCGTCAAAAAATCATGTAATTTATAAACGCCTCCTCAATTTTAAGAGAAGACAATAAATTACTGCAAACATCAGTAATTGAAAATACCTTCGCAAGTTTTTATTGAGTATTTCGCTTGAATGTAAAATGCCAGGCAGAAAACTTTCTTTTAATCAAAAGTGAACGATAGCCTCGGCGAGCCAATACTAATATTACTAAGCTACAGATTGTAAGAATTTGAAAGTAAAATTTTAATTTCGAACTGCAACAGACGGATCGCTATTTTATTACTATTTAAATGAGACTAATTTAACATTTATAGCGATTTAGCTTTAAAATTCTTCTCGCTAAAAAATTCAATTGAATTTTAATTTGTAGAGGGAGAAACTGTCAAGCGTACTACTTTATTTCAGCTCGCTAGATTAATTTCGCTATTCCTGGAAAACTATACTTCAAAGAAGTCATTTACAAAGTACAGTTTTAAAACAAATTTAAATTTTAGTATGCTCATATTAAGGAGAACTAAAGAGCCGGTGTTGTTATAATTTAAGTTATAGTAACGTTTTTAAAAAGTTATTTACCAAAATAAATATAAATTCACAACAAACTACTTTGGGGCCCGTTTCACCACTTCCTGATAAAGTGCCATATCTATCCACAGGCTATCCACAACTAATTTGACAGATTATCCATACTGTATCTGTCAAGTTAAGTTGTGGATAGACTATCCGGCACTTATCAGCAAGTGGCAAAGCAAGCCTTTATTATCTACTAAATATTGTCCGCAACTTTGGCGTGTTGTATTCATTGATACGCGGAAACTGCGGGCTTTTTAGGGTTCCGTATTCTCAATAAAAAGTTAAAAACTATCCCATGTCCTTCCATATACACTGATAAGGGTACATTGACACTTGAGGACTCACATAAAATAATGGGTCTGTGTAAGGCTGACAGAGTTTGATATTGTTAAGAAATAATAATTTTGTCGACTTAAGTTAAACGACATTCGATTACTGTTATAATTCTCTTAGTAAAAATATAACTTATGAAAAAATATAATGTTTCAACTTCCAAGTAACATAAATAAAATTATTCTAAACGTACTTAATTAAAATACTCAAAATGCATACATTCTCATTAAAAATAGTTATTAAACCTCTTGTGAAAAGCACATTTTTCCCATAATTTACGATCTGTGCCAAGTTTCACCAAAATTACTCCAGTTGCAGTAGTGTATACAAAAAAATTGTAATTGGCTAGTAAGGTTAAAAACTAAATTTATTTTTACTATTATAGTGTATACTGTATAGTTTAGTATACTCGTTTAATTAGTTATTATTAATAGCAGTACCCAGTAGTACCAACTACCATTGCTAATTAAACACAATAATTAAACTTTAACTATACTTTAATTATACGTACTTTAGTATAATTATTGTGGTGTGTACATAATGTAACAAAACTAAATGATATAGTGTATGTTCCCCGTAATGTATAAAGTTTACTGAGAAAGTAGCAGTGATAATTTTAGAACACTAAGTGATAGTTTTGCTATATTCTGTTTAGTAAGCTATAACAAGTACACCCACTCTCATAAGTTTATCTCCTCAGTAGATATATGAAATTGAAAACCTTTTCCATCAGTCCAAAGCTGAGAGCGTGAAAAGGAGGGTAGTGACAATTTGAGGGCTTAAATAAATCCGACCACTTTTATTTTCAGATACTCTCCAAAGAATTTAATAGAATTTTCTAGACTTGGTCCGTAATTGCTTTGGTACCTATAATATGTGTTTATTTTTAGACATGCTATATTTTGACCATCTAATAGATGCATTCAGAGATATTTAATGACGAGTAAGCTTCAATTTAATGAAGAGTTTGACAGATAATAATATTATAATGTATAGGGCTTATGTCAAAATCTTCATTTAATTATAGTTAAGTAATTCTAATTACTATTCGTATCTGAGTGCAGCAGTAAAAGTGATTTCAGACTACGCTTTATTATAAAAGACCCGCCCCGGCGTCGCACGGGTATTAAATATATAGCCACTGAAAAAATGATTAAAATCGATAGCCTATATTATGATCCTTTACGTGGTCTACTTCTTATCTGTGTCAAATAACATAAAAATTGCTTCAGCAGTTCGCGAGATAAGCCCTTTCAAATAATTTCCTCCGTTTTTTTCACATTTTCCTATTAGTCTTAGCGTGATAAAATATAGCCTATAACCTTCCTCGATAAATGGGCTATCTAACTATCTAACACTGAAAGTATCATCAAAATCCGTTGCGTAGTTTTAAAGATTAAAGGGAACAAAGGGACATGAGGGAAAAAAGCGACTTTGTTTTATAATATGTAAGATAATACTGTGCATACTAAGTCAATTTCATAATTAAAGTATTAATTTACTAACATAAAAATTAGGGCATTGGATTGAGGACACGACGAGATTGACCTCATAACGTCACTCACCATAATTAAGTTAATTTAATTAAAACTAATCAGGCTTAGGCATGACTTGCGTAAAATGTGACGAGTAACTATAAATAACTAGATGACATCCGCCACCCCACATTTTTTCCGGGAAAAAAGTATCATATGACTTTTCCCAGGACTCAAAGTATCTCCATACCTTTCAATAAAATCGATTCAGAACCAAACTACGCACCAAACTTTGCACCAAAATACGTTCACAGTGCAGATAGAACTCGTCTAACTTGAAATTATGTTTCTCACCACTTTAAATACTCTTTGAAATGAATGGATTATACTATATACAATGTGTCCCGACGGTGTCGGGACACATTGTATAAAGGAGAAAAAAATCATTATAACTTCTAAACTATCTGACTTAGAGCATTGAAGTAAAAGAATTTAAGACGGTGAAAACTTTCTCTATCTTTTTAAAATAAAAATAAACCAGTTTAATCTGCTAGATTTTTCACAAAAAGCCATTAATAAAAAACAAACATTTTTTTTTCTTAAACTTGGGTTTTTCTATGTTTAATTCCACGAAATTTATAACATATTGCCTATGTAAGCGTAGTCCACAAATTCAGCTATCAAATGAGACCTTTTTTATTTCCATAGGATATTTACATGAGAAGTTCTGGTCAGATTAGTGTGAAAGCCCGAGAAAAATTAAAATGGCTGCCATTTTACAAACGTGAGAGAGAGAAAAAATTTTAGAGCCAATTTGTCGATAAAATATGCCATAGATCATGACATTAAAGGATCGGACACTGGTGTCGGGACACATATAATGGATATTCGTAATGGAATGGATGGAATTGTAAATAATGTGGATCTTCTTAAGTTGGACAAGCTTTAGCATATAGTTTTCTATTATCTTACTCTATATAATTACTGGCTCTCTTAAAGGCCGTGTTTTAAAATAACGATTAAGCTTAATAATTGCTGGCGTAAGCAATACGATCTCTGGCGCCTGTCCAAGACACAGTGGCCTATTAACGTAAGATATAATGAGTCCGTCTGTTCGTCTAGCTGTTCTGCGAATGTATTTCGAGTTGCCTCCATAGGAAGATTCATTCAGCGTAGAATTTCATTTCGACTCCGATTCGGAAACTTAGGCTTGATTTACATGCGACACGCGGCGGTGCGACCGCGCGATATAATAATAGCTCCCACACCGGTTTTGGTGACGGTGGCCTACGCAGGAGGAATTTTATGGTGCCCGAGTGTGTGCGCAGTACACAAGAGCACTCTCTATTCCTTTACTCTCATAACCCAGTGGGACGGAAGACCGAAACGACCGGCGAGAGATCAGGCGCAGGACCGAATTTTTACATGCCCATCCGACGCATGGATTACGACTTACTTGTCAGACAATCAGGTGATCAGCCTGCATTGTCCTAGCCAATTTTGGAAATAACATGTTCCCAACGCGGGAATCGAACCCACGACCTCTGAGTCAAGAGCCGCGTTCTGGTATAGAGGTATAGTGGTATACTAGACCACGAACGCGCGGTATGGCGGCTCCACCGCGAGTGCACAAGCAATAGTATGTAACGATTTATTCGAATAGCGGCGCGATCGCGTTGTCATTTACATGCATTTGTTTGTCATCTCGTGGTGTAGCCGCCAAACAGAAAATTTGGGCGGACGCACATAAATCCAGCACTTATACGTCACTTTTTGCGCACGACATGCTTTGACCACTTTTTTGGGATCCTGTACCCAATGTGAACCAATTTGTCGAGAATAAGTATTATGAATTATGAATGGATAGAAACAGGACCATATTAGTGTAACTTTGCTATATAATACGTCCATGTACCCATCTGTTTATCCGTCCGTCATAGCAAAAGTACAAAAAGGTATTCTCACAAAATATGAACGCCCGACGAGTTCTGATTCATCAAAGCTTCAAAATCTGTTGTTTTTGGTTTAATACTATATTGCTGATCGATATTATATGATCAGGACTAGGTCGACATGTATTAATGTTGGATGAAAATTCCAGATTAAGAATAAATTATGTAAATAGTAGGCAACGGAGACATTTTTGTAGGAACACGGGCTTTGTGTGTATTGTAAAATGAATTAGTTGACAAAGCGTTTGCATCAAAATGGAACATCAACAGTCAACCTGCGAGTGTTTACTCGACATTCTCTGAAGAATTCGCGTGTGTTACAAGTGAACAACGGAAGCGTTTTTAAGTGATTTGCCGATATTTGTCAGAAATTTCGTATGATAATGTCTGACAGACAGGCGATAATTTTATTTTATTTTATTTTAACACATTAGGGTGGCTTACAGCTAGCTACAACATAGTATATATACGTGATAGTTTTCAAAAAGCCAATTACAAACCTCCACAAGTAGCTCGTTAATGTAAATTAATAACAAAAAGGAGAAAGCAAGGTTAGTAACTACTTAAATACTAGTTTGTAACTAAACTAATGATAATTGTCCGTGGGAGAGCCATGCTTCGGTACGAATGGGCCGGCTCGACCGGAGAAATACCACGGCCTCACAGAAAACCAGCGTGAAACAGCGCTTGCGCTGTGTTTCGCCGAGTGAGTGAGTTTACCGGAGGCCCAATCCCCTACCCCCCTAGAAATGCCGCAGTTGAAAAACAATTTGTTACCCCAGGAGGGTACCAACTGCGTTGGAGAATCCCTCTCTGAACGTCCATGCTCAGGAACCCCTGGAACTGAACGTGGACGTTCAGGCTGCCCCTCGTATTCTGGGGAGGGCAAAACTGCGCTCCAATCTGCTCGGGGCAAGAGCAAACACACAAAGGCACCCCCCTCGATATTAAACGTGGACTTTTGCAATATCAGGGGATTACACTTCCAACCTTAACCCTTCGCTCGTGTAAATTATCTAAGGAAAATCCTTTCATCAGGTGCGAAAAAAATGGCGGATGGCCTACCCCTCTTTGTACAAATAATGTAATAACTTTACAACCTTACTATATTTTATGTTTCTGTGAAAAATATTATAATATATGTTAAATTTTCTATCTATCAAGCTATAATAATATAGTATTTAGTCCGATGTGATATTCCTATCACTTCGATAAACTTTTAAAAGTGTGTATCTGACTGTTTCGCTTGTAATAACTTAATACATTGTTCTTATCTCAATAACACAGAGCTATACAAACAATTATTGTAAACAAATCCATTCAAGCATTCGAGACGTGTAATAAATCACTCACTTGATATGGAAGGTAAAAAACGTCTCGTATTACCCACAAGCAAACTTTGTCTTTAGGTACGTTTTTTTTATTAAATAAGGGGGCAAACAAGCAAACGGGTCACCTGATGGTAAGCAACTACCGTCGCCCATGGACACTCGCAACATCAGAAGAGCTGCAGGTGCGTTGCCGGCCTTTTAAGAGGAAATACGCTCTTTTATTGAAGGTTTGCAGGTCGTATAGGTCTGGAAAAACTGCTGGTGACAGTTCATTCCAGAATTTTACAGTGCGCGGCAGAAAATTACGCAAAAAACGCACTGTGGAAGACTGCCACTCATCAAGGTGATGAGGATGGTATGTTTTTCGCGTGAGACGATGGCGAAAAGTTGCAGGTGGTATGATTCCGAACAATTCCTCAGAGCACTCCCCGTGATACAACCGATAGAGGATGCAGAGTGAAGCTACATCTCGGCATAATTCCAAGGGGTCCAAGCTGTTTGAAACACTATGGCAGTCAACAATTCGAGCGGCCCTTCGTTGGATACAGAGGGAGCAGTTGGTAGTTTTGCGTCCCTGCCCAGAGATGAGAACAATATTCCATATGAGGTCGAACCTGCGCCTTGTAGAGTTGTAGGCGTTGGTCCGGACTGAAGTACTGTCTCGTTCTGTTAAGAACACCAAGCTTCTTCGAGGATAATTTGGCCTTACCCTCTAGATGATATCGGAACTGGACTTCGCTCGATATGTAGACGCCATGCTAGGGGAGATGGTTAAAGATGTGCCCTCGAAACGAGGACATACGACCATTGCTGACTTTTTAGTGGTGAACGTGCAGACCTGTGTCTTGGCGGGGTTGAATTGGACCAAGTTACGTCTACCCCATTCAGAGACCTTCTCCAATGAATTCTCCACCTTAGACACAACTTGTGTCTAAGGTGGAGAACTAAGGTGGTTTCGACTCTCAGTGACATTTTGCCGAGAAATATTGGGGGAGCCGATATATACAGCATCACCTGTACTGTCATCCGCATAGCAATGAATGCCGCTGGTCTGCGACATGTCATCGATATGCAGTAAGAATAGAGTAGGCGATAGCACACAGCCCTGAGGGACACCAGCATCAACAGACTGAGTTTCCGAGCATTCGCCGTCAAAAACGTGGTAAAAGTTGATTGGCAATGGAGTAATTAAAGGTGAGAGGTTCATTTTTGCGACTAAAGGAGATAATATTACACTTAGATATGTTGAGATCAAGCTTGTTATGTAGGCAATAGTCCGCTAAGCGAATCAAATAATCTTGTAGAAGTAGAGCATCAGACAAGTTCTTAATAAGTCGGAAGATTTTCATGTCATCAGCGAACATCAAAAATTTCGAGAATTTAAAGCAATTGCTAATGTCATAAATAAATAAGATAAAGAGTAGTGGCCCCAAAAGAGAACCTTGTGGGATCCCAGACGGAACAGGTATCCACGAAGACATGAAACCGTTCAATACAACAGATTGTGTTCTGTTGTGCACGTACGACGAGAACCACCTTAAGAGGTTACCCCTTATACCTAACTCGTAAAGCTTTTTAAGAAGTATGCAGTGGTCTATCTGGTCAAAAGCCTTACTATAATCGGTATACACCACAACTACCTGGAACCCACTATCCATATTCTCAGATAGGAAGTCGGTAAAGGTAAGAAGATTGGAAACAGTTGATCTACATTTTAGGAAAGCGTGTTGTTGAGGGCCAAAGGTAGAAGACAACTGTACAGCTGATCGTAGACCAACCTCTCCAAAACTTTCGCTAAGAGGCAAAGCTTAGAAATTGGCCGGTAGTTTTCGACCTTTTCTTTTGGACCTTTCTTGTGTATGGGAGATATAAAAGCAGTTTTCCACAGGGATGGCATTATTCCCTCAGACAAAGATCTTCTAAAGAGCAATGAGACTGGTATAGCAAGTTCATAAGTGCACTCTACAATCAATATCGCAGGAAGACCATCGGGGCCTGCAGATTTGTTAAGGTCGAGAGATTTTAGAAGCTTGTGCACAGTCAGTACATCGACCTCGATATCGCTAATATGACACTTTGTAACATCAGTCGCCACACTATCGACAGTTGCGATTGGAGCGAGGTAGTTTGAAACGTAGTGCTAAAAAAGGTACTAAAGAGTTCACATATCTCTTGTCCCCCCTCGCAACTGCGATCACCGTATGACATACTTGACGGAAAATTATGATTGCCACGTTTGCTTTTTACGTAAGACCAAAACATTTTGGGATTACTAGATATTGATGACTCAATCTTAGTTAAATACGCCTCATAACAGGGACGTTCGACGTCCTTGGCTCTGTCCCGTAGTAATTGGTAGGTAAATAAGTCAGACATGTTGTTATAAGTTTTGAACTTTAGAAAGTATTTGGCCCTTTCTTTTATAATTTTGATGAGTGCAGAGTTGTACCACGGTGGGTATTTACTAGCCTTAACCCTACGTTTTGGGATGAATAAGTCCATAAGTTCAAATATTTTATTATTGAAATTACGTAGCGCATCATCCAAAGTGCCTACTTGAATTAAGCCTGCCCAGTCAGTTTTTTTGTAATTCACAGCGAATGGACTCATAGTTGCCCTTATTAAAATGGTAAACGGTGCGTGTATTTAACTTTAGCGATTGGGAATGAGCCGTATTTAGTGCGATCGACAAGGCCGGGTGATATGCATCCTCACTGACTAACGGGTCGAGACAAGCCGAGACAGACACACTAGTATTGGATGGAACCAAGTCTAAAATCTTACCAAATTTATTATTTGTAAGATTATATTGATGTAGCCCACATAGGTTGATAGTGTCAATAAAGTTAGTAAGTAAATAGGTTATTTTGTACTGAGTTAGGTAATATTCCATGGGGCGTGCAGGTCCATGTAATGTGTTATACCTGCAGTTAAACGACTTGTCGCAAGATGCGTCTTGCCAGTAATCAATTTTTCAGTCTCTGTATATTTATCTCACGCAGCATTCGAAGGACTCATCTGATTTTAACCCGCGAGCACTCGCGTTATGAGCATTTTGCTCACAATAAATTTAAAACATGTGCCATTTTGTCAAAATTGTGTTTCTGGCCATCGTTTCTTCAGTAGCTGAGTTTTGTTTCGTCCCCCACCCCTGGATACAGATAACTTCTCGCCAAGATGCACTATTTGCTCGTACGAGGAGGTTCCTTGCGCCGTATACCATCATGCGGCATTTTGCTCATCGCGCGGGTATCGGCGTAAGTACTTTTTTTCCTTATGAATAAATTATTTTACATCATATCGACAGTTTTACTGCTACTTTTATGTAATATAATGGTTTTAAATGACTGTCACGGAAAACTATTACGTATTTCTATTATAGATGGATCGGGATCGAAAAGATGAATGCATTTTGGTGTGGTTATATCCTAAGTAGAGCACCTTGCAATCCTTGTATATCCTCTACAGAAACATCGTATTTTAACGTGATGAAATGTTTATTACTAGAATCTGAGTTACCAGGACAAGAAAAACCAAATAGAATCTGAGTGATTTGCCCAAAACGCAAAAACCGGAAGACCAAAAAAGGCCTGCATTTACTGCCAAATGTTTTATGTACCGAGCAAAGTCATACATTTTGTGATATGTGTAAAGTTAGGAAATATAATGAAGATTAATACTTCCCACATATCTAAGTTTTCTTTTTGAAAAATTTTTATTTGTAAATTTTTTTTCTTTCATACCGCCTCAAGCGACTGAAAAAATTCTTGTCATGAATGTTAATGACAATTTAAATGATAAATGTTGATAAAATTTTAAATATATACTTTTTATAATAAATAAAGTGTACTTTATTTAATAGAATGATAAAAAGTAAAAATTTTACTATGTAAAACCTATATTTAATGACATTTATAAACGTGAGCAAAATGCTCTACGCGCGAGTGCTCCTGTAATTTTTAGGGACGCAAGTGCTGGCGGGTTAATAAAGTTCAAAGCTTCGTAAAATGTCGTTACTTCTTAAAAATATTTTCTACTGGATTAATGTTCTATTAACCTACAAATATTTTTAATTGGTGACATAGTATTTTAAGTCTGTAGTATTTCGTACAGTTTTGGTTTGTATGTTTGGATATTTCAGAACAAGTAATTAATTTAAATACTTTTGACCTTAAATTGCGATACCATTTATACGTTTTCAAAGCAAAATTTGCTTTAATTACTTATATCGCTTCCACTTACGAATGAAGCCGCAACCTGGCGGGATGCCAAAACCTGAGCCTGCGGAAGTTGATATCAGCCACAAAGAAACAGACTCCCCGCTACAAACACGTACACACTATGCGACCATAATATTAACATTTCCTTATCAGCCTATTTAAATGTGTCGAAAAATTACTTTTTTTAACTTTATATTGACAAAAACTTGCACTAAATTACATTGAGCTTATAGCCAAAATTCGTATCGTGGTCCTAAACTGACATGACCTGTGGCCCGATTATGCCCGATTCGGGCATGAATGCTGTCTTGCCCGAATATACTTAATAATAATAGGCGTGATCGCTCAATGACATTACAAGTACGAGAATATTATAGTACATTACAGTACAGCTTATATGCAATATAACGTGGAATTCTCTGATACCAAGTGTGTACGTAATTCGCGCCCGCTTGTCACGTACGCCCGGCGTGCTAGCGCGGCTAAATGCACTGCAATATGTATTATATCTAAATAATTCACACTATCGTGACTTCTTAATGTGGCACAAACTAGTATATATCATAGTAAAAAGTTTTAAGGCGATTTTATAGGAATAATAATTATTGAATATAATACATTTCAATTTATTTGCTTTGTACCCCTCCTATTAAAAATATTTTACAGAATAACTATACATAAGTTGCTCATCCTTAGTCCCCCATCTAACACCCATACGATTGAGGCTTATCATAAAAGAAACACAATATAATATTATGCGAAATTATACGCTATAAAAGTTTACCCTGTTTCTTAAAAAAAGATAATAAATTATTAATAGGTATGGAAGAAAGATCTTTAACGTTTTATTATTACTAGATAGAGTCCAATAAATCTACAAATATTACAGTAAAATTAAGATAAATAACTTTTAGCAGAGTAATAAATGTAAATAATGTTTTAATTTACAGATAATATTATAATGAATAATGTAGTTAAAATTTTGTTTATTTACAGATAAGGAGAAAATTTGGGACAAATTATCATAAGCTGTGGTATTGGGCGTGGTCTGGGCTCAGGTAAGAATATTCTCGTTCTGTATAATATGAAATATCTTTATATCCATACCCAAATTAATTTTTTCTTTTTTTGTGATTTCTATGAACAATTAGCGCCAGCGTCATGAGTTTTCCCGTACAAAAGTAAAAAAAAAATACTCTTTCAGCGCTGCTAATTTCACAGCGAAATCTATACAGGGGACGCATACAAACCTTTTAGTATTATCACTTTGTCTTGTAACACCCTGTATGTAAAGAGGTGATATTCATTTAACTATGATCATGAAAATTGTTCTGTTTACTAGTAAACAAACTAGAGCTTCGCACGACGTGAGGAAGTTGGTGCCAGCCTCAGATGTTTACTGTTACATCAAACACCACGTTAAGTGTTTCACAAACATCTGGTTTCTAGACTTCAATGTCAGGTTCGTTTCTTGTTGAATACATGTACAGACTACAGGCACTGTAGAATAAAGACTACAGAAACCTCCTGCTTTGTGGAAGTTGGTTAAAATAGTGTTCGGCTTTTATGCGTCTGCGCGAACTAGCGGTTTGACCGCCACACCGTTACACAATAATAATTATCGTTTGCAATCTCGCGGTATAGCGGTCACGGACACATAATGAACCCACTTGCTAAAGCGACCCCTCCCGGCGTCCCACGGGTATAAAATATGTAGCCACTGAAAAAATGATTAAAATCGATCCCACCAAAAAACATTTTCATGTAAAAATGCTGCCAAGATGAGAACATAATAGTTTGAGGTGTCAAAAAATAGTGAGATCTCATGTAGAGGTAAATTTCAAACCTTACACACTCAGCCCTAAATCTAAAAACCTTAATTTTACATATAAATCGCGGCAAAATACTTGATATAATGTGTCAGCCGCACGAGAAGAATCTAAAAACTCTACACATTAGTCAAAATGGGTGGCCTGACCATTTTGTTGCGGTTTATATAAAAGTTATTAAGTACAACAGAAGAGTAGTTCAAAGCTCATAGCATGACCAATAACAAAATGGCCAAGCCACACATTTTGACTATAATGTGTAGAGTTTTTAGATTCTTCTCGTGCGGCTGACACATTATATCAAATATTTTGCCGCAGTTTATGTGTAAAATTAAGGGTTTTAGATTTAGGGCTGAGTGTGTAAGGTTGAAACTTGGCTCTACATGAGATCTCACTATTTTTTGACACCTCGAACTATTATGTTCTCATCTTGGCAGCATTTTTACATGAAAATGTTTTTTGGTGGGATTTCATTTCTTTTTGTAAGTTTTACCACACACGTTTTTATGAAATGTAGGGGCATACGAGCATGTGCACTCGCATTATTAGAAAAATTGCAAGTGCTTTGCCAGCCTTTAAGAGGGGATCAGTTATATAATATAAAATTAGGGGACAAACGAGCAAACAGGTCACCTGATGGAAAGTACTACCGTCGCCGAGTTGCCATACTTTTAGACAGAAAAGGCTTAATTGAGGGAATAGGTAAAAGGTGTATCCCTATTCCCCTGTTCTCTTTCCCTTTTTTATGAAATTAGGAGGCAAACAAGCAGACGGGTCACCTGACGGAAAGCAACTGCCATCGCCTTGGACACTGTAACATTAGAAGAGTTGCAAGTGCGTTTCCGGCCTTTTTATGAAGGAATAGGCTAACCAAGGGAATAAGCAGAAGAGAATAGGGATAGGGAATAATGTATTGGTATAGAGTGCAGTTGGGCCTCCGCTAAACTCACTCACTAGACGAAACACGGCGCAAGTGTTGTTTCACGCCGGTTTTCTGTGAGTCTGTGGTCTCTCAAGGATAACACGTATTTTTTAGGGTTCCGTAACCATAGGGTAAAAACGGGAACCTGTTACTGAGACTTCGTTGTCTTTCCGTCTGTCCGTCTGTCTGTCTGTCTGTCTGTCTCCAGTCTGTAACTCAAGAACCGCTATAGCTAGAGTTCTCAAATTTTCACAGATTGTGTATTTCCGGTGCCGCTATAACAACAAATACTAAAATAAAAATAAAATTAATATTTAAGGGGGGCTCCCATACAACAAACGTGATTTTTTTGGCCTTTTTTGCTCGTAATCAATAATGGTAACAGTTAGGCACTTGAAATTTTCACAAAATTTTCAATTATATTTGTACTTTAATAATTAATAATAAAATTAAAATAAAGTTAATATTTAAGGGGGGTTCCCATACAAAAAACACAATTTTTGGCCTATTTTTGCTCTATAACGATACGAAACCCTTCGTGCGCGAGTCCGACTCGCACTTGGCCGATTATTTTGGCCTATTTTGCTCTATATCAATAATGGCAACAGGTAGGTACTTGATTTTTTCTCAAAGTCCTTAATAATATGTCTACTTTAATATTTAATAATAATAATAATAATAATAATAATAAGCTTTATTTGCCACTACAAACACGGTACATGTTTACATATAATTATATACAGCAATTCTAAATAGCAGTTGCAAATTGGCCCACGCTCGGCATATGCTGGTACACCCGAAGGCATATTCAGCGCCGGTCTTCCGCGAGAGCCATAAGTGACGACATGGATATCATAAATCATTATAAACTAATCACAAACAGGAAGCAACTTAAATAACAATAAAAATAATTAACTAACATACCTAGACATGACCTAGACAAATAAAATTTAGCGCGACAGCCCACGCTGATGCTGTCGCACACGCGACAAGCATCTGTCGCACGCCGCCGCCGCCGCCACAAGTATTATATTGGCAACAAACAATAAGACAAATTGTCTATGATCTGTCACTTGTCAAAACCAAGTCAAAACAAAAAAACCTCAGCAAAAACTTATTAAATTATACAGTAAATAATGTTTTTATTGTACATACAAAAATTAAATTAATTATCAACTAAAGTACCCAACACCATTAACATTAACTAATAACCAAAAACAAAACAAAACGAAAGTTCCTTCAAAACATGAACGTAGAAAAAAACTTCAAAACGTAAAACGTAAGATGAACGTAAGTATATTTTATCTAATAAGGATGCCAGCCGGTTTTTAATTCTTAAAACTAATATTTTATCGGATTTTAGGTATTACAATTATGAAAACAATTAACTTATACAATACAAAGACTAGATCACGGATATATCCTGAGCGAGGTTTTCATGAGACAACTGTTGATCCAAAAGAAACCGCCGTAGTTTGTTCTTAAATGATTTAAGACTTTTAGTGTTTCTAATGGGAGGCGGGATGTTATTCCAGCATTTAGACGCTGAATACCGAAAACTGCCTCTAAAAGAGGTTGTTCGGTGTTTTTCAATTGCCAACTGTGCTGAACATATCCGTGACCCACAAGACCTAAGACTAGCTGTTCTTGATAATTTATTGAAAAGATACTTAGGTTCTTCATACTTCAGCACCCCGAAAAGTAAACATGCAAGATGAAGCCTGCGTCGGTGTTTCATTTTTAATATTGAGTGCTTATTAAGATAAGGCGTTACATGACTTCTGGAGGGAATACTGAAGCAGAATCGAGCACAAGCATTTTGGACTCTTTGAATAAGTCTTTTGGTACCTGAAACTAGACGGGGGCCATAAACTATATCGGTGTAGTTCAACTTTGAGAGGACTAGAGACTCAACCAGAGTGATACGCATCTCTTCTGACAGATATGGTCTTATTCTGTATAGTATTTTTAGTTTATAGAATGAACTACTGACTAGGTTAGTAACATGCTCATGAAAACGCAAGTTACAATCAAGAAGCAGACCAAGGTTACGTGCCACATATGTACGCTCAATAGGCTCACCCATCAGCATAACATCAGTTGAAGGATTTATAAGACTGAGTTGTCTGTTAGTGCCACAGATTATGTATTTAGATTTTGCTGGATTGAGACACAAACTATTTTTCTGGGCCCATGTGGCTATACTATTCAGGTCTTCATTTAGTTGCTTAATTGCAATGTCTATTTCATTTGGCTTGAAGAACAAATAAATTTGGGTGTCATCTGCATAAAAATGGAATTTGCAATACCTAATATACCTACCAACATCAGCTGTATATAGGATGAACAGTATGGGGCCTAATATAGTTAATAATAATATTAAAATAAAATAAAATAATAAGGGGGCTCCCATACAAAAAACACAATTTTTGGCCTAATTTTGCTCTATTAGTGTACGGATATAGGTTAGGTTGGATTTGATGATTTTTTTGTTGTTTTTGTACTAATAGTATGTTACATACCAAATTTCATCTTTCTCAGATTTCAGGAAGTACCCTAACAGTTTTGATGATAGGTTTAGTCAGTGCCAAAATTGTGGGTTTTTGGACAATTATAAAATCTAAAGTATAATAGCTACGATTTTCAAACTTTGCGTAATTCATTATTTCACTCATGTCATTTTATCCTAAAAATTTCAAGTAGCTGGAATTATCTAAACCAAAGTTACGAGGGTTCAAAAATACGACAAAACGTTTCGAGAAAAGGTAGGCAGTGCCTTTGCGCGCTTCGCTTGGCTCATCTTGGCGGAGGCACTCCCGTGCCCCCAGATAGCCTATGATCCTTCTCGTGGTCTACTTCATATCTCTGCCAAATAACATAAAAATTGCTTCATTAGTTCGCAAGATAAGCCCGTTCGAATAATTTCCCTCGTTTTTTTCACATTCTTCTATTAGTCTTAGTGTGATAAAATATAGCCTATAGCCTTCCTCAGTATTCCTGAAAGAATTTTTCAAATCGGACTAGTAGTTCCTGAGATTAGCGCGTTTAAGCTAGCCCTTTCAAATAAATTTCCCCGTTTTTTCCATATTTTTCTCTATTCTTCGCTCCTATTAGTCTTAGCTTGATAAAATATAGCCTATAGCCTTCCTTGATAAGTGCGGGCTATCTAACACTGAAAGAATCATCAAAATCCGTTGCGTAGTTTTAAAGATTAAAGGGAACAAAGGGATATGAGGGAAAAAAACCTTGTTTTATAATATGTATAGGTATAGATATAGATATAAATTAATATACATATAAATCAATCCCTATTTACCGTAGCCGGTTGTGAATGGCTAGGCCGATTCCGATCAAATTAGGCGCAGATGTAGAGCAGACCTACGTGGAAGTAGGTTACTTATTTAGTTTATAATATATTATGAGGCAAAAATACATGGTTTCTGCATCATGTCAAGAGTTGACAATTATTAGAGAAGCTATATAATAATTGCTTGATTTTTTAATATTTAAGTACCAAGTTTAAGCTAGAAATCGTCCTTCAGTTTAAAGTTGAACTAAATTATCTCCAACAGTAATTATGTCAGGCTTTAACTGAACTGTTAGTAATAACTAAATTTTCGTATAATTTTAGTTGCCTTTGGTACTATTTTTAACCGTCTTCCAAAAAGGAGGAGTTTCTATCTTCAGCTTACATAATAATCGTGAGATCAGGGAGATCAAGCAAACAAACTCATCTGCTTTAGATTGAACTTAAACTCTGGTAATATCAAGAAAAATCTTAGAAACTTGAAACAAACAGCTAAAAATTACACAAAGCCAAGAGTTTGAGCTCGTCCATTTGTTCGCGAAGTTTTCAGACTTAAACGACGGTCACGTTTCTTTCATTAATTTTGTGTGGTCTTTGTTTTTGAGGGATAATGTAATTGGCCAACTTGTCTTTAAAATGGAATTTGAACTTTCATACTAATAATACGTTTCCCATGACATAAAATCCACGTTAATCGACATTTTTTCGCAATACCTTTTCGCAACATAACGCATCCTAGATAATTGTATTTTTATGCGGTTATCCGTACCAAAAATCAAAACAGTTAAACTACATTTTGCTTGACGATTTGTTTGCGAAGTAAAAGCTTCTACTGTACAAAAAAGAAAAAAATATACGATTTTAACTTTTTTACAATGTTACTGTTACAATGAAGAAGATATGAAAACAATAGCAAAGCACAATTATATCGCGAGAAAAACCATAAAACTCATATAAAAACCTCGCACTAGCTTGAACTAGCTTGTGAAGTGTCAGAACTAAAAGAACAGAAATAATTTAATTTTAAATGAAACCACAAACAATTCATGAGTCGAAAAACTTTCTGCGTGCGACGTAATGTTTATTTAAATTTTTATTAATCCTTTTTTTTACTTTAATTTCTTTTATTAAAATCTGTTTCAGATAAGCTTTGCTTTATCACGTTAATTTAACTGTGTACTTTACGATGTCAAACGAAATATGAAAGTAGTACTTTTTGAATTAACAGTATTTTTTAAGTTTTTTTTTTTTAATAAACCAAATAGGTCACATGGAAAGTAACTACCCATGGTCATTCGCAGCATCATAAGAGTTGCAGGTGCGTTGCCGGCCTTTAGTAGTTAAAAATATTACAAGTAAACTGTATCTTTCACACACATAGAACTTGTATTCTGAAGTAATGGATAAAACTTACACCCACCAGGACATTATAAATGACGTATAGGTCACAGGAGTAATCCGCATTTCACACTCAAAGTGCTGTGTCATGTCGTGATAGATAAGGTAAGCGCGGAATCGTGTTCCTATTGGTGGCTGCTTACCTGGTATCAGGAAAATGGAGTTTTTTCATGTTTGTTGGTTTACTCGTTATTTAAAATCCATAATCCATACTAATATTAGTAGCTAAAAGCCGAGTTTTGTGAGGACACGCTTCGTTACACCTTAACTGACTGATGATAAGACATCCACATAAAAATAAAAATTACTATGTTAAAGCACAAATCAATAGGCGTGATAGTTTTTCCGTAAAGTGTACCACAAATGTTAAGGTTGTGGGACATAATAAATGATAAATGCCAAAGGGTGTCTATCCGTCTATTACCTCTTCACACTCAAAGCGCTGAACAGATTTTGTTGAAATTTGATGTAGAGATACTTTCCTACCCGGGAAAATAACATAGAATACTTTTTATTCAAGAAAAAATTACATTTCCCGCGCGATTCGCGGGCATCATCTACTCTATACTTATTATAAAACAAAGTCGCTTTTTTCCCTCATGTCCCTTTGTTCCCTTTAATCTTTAAAACTACGCAACAGATTTTGATGATTCTTTCGGTGTTAGATAGCCCATTTATCGAGGAAGGCTATAGGCTGTATTTTATCACGCTAAGACTAATAGGAGCGAAGAAATAGAGGAAAATGTGGAAAAAAACGGGGAAAATTATTTTAAAGGGCTGACTTGAACGCGCTAATCTCAGGAACTACGGGTCCGATTTGAAAAATTATTTCAGTGCTAGATAGCTCATTTATTGAGAAAGGCTATAGGCTATATTTTATCACGCCAAGACTAATACGAGAATGTGGAAAAAACGGGGGAAATTATTTGAAAGGGCTTATCTCGCGAACTACTTGAGCTATTTTTATGTTATTTGGCACAGATAAGAAGTAGACCACGTACCGTGAAGGATCATAGGCAATCGATTTTAATTTTTTCAGTGGCTATATATTTTGTACCCGTGCGACGCCGGGCGGGTCGCTAGTACATAATAATCCCATTTTAACTTAACATTATAATATTTTATAGCAGGCTTATATCTACTGTTTTCCGCGACTGCCTGAGCTCGAAGTAAAATCCCGTGGAAGCCGGAACTTATTACGGAAAATGCGCGGTAAACCATGGCTACTCCGTACAAGTACCCTTGGTTCTTTCATTTGCGCTGAATGTAATGACAATTCATTTCTTGTGAAAAACATATTTTTTTGTACATAAAATTATGTATTTTATATAACAAATCATTATTATTATTGTCACGCGCATTACCTATACAAAGCACAAACAAAATTTGCTCTTTCAGCCCTGCTACTTATACCAGGCTTGTCTCACTCGTGCCTGTAGGCATCGAACTGTAAGTACCCCCTAAGGGGGCAGTAGGGACTTACAGGCGAGCGGTGACGCGCGCGCACGAGTTTTTAGTTAGGTGATCATTGCATGCCTACCTGCGTACTTATTCATTCGCTGTCACAGAATTGATAAATTAATCTGATCACAATGGATAAAAAAAGGGCAAAGAAATATTGCGCAATGTTTAACTGTCTTAACACGGAATGTGAACCAAATTTAACTTTCTTTAAGCTCCCTAAGAATGAGTGTTAAGAACTTTTTTAAAATGTTTTACTATCATTTATTATAGATTTAAATAGTTTTAAATACTAGCTGAAGTAGAATATATTAGTTGGGTTACCTTCGTAGACGTATAATTAATAAAGGTATTTCATTGAAAAAAAAAAACACATGGTTTATAAGGTTAGGTATTAATTATTACTAATAGTAAGCATCGTAGGTTGGTGTCGCGTCTTTGCTATTATATTACGTGAGCGTACTATTCGAAACCTCATTTGTTTACAAAAATAACTAAGTTATACAAACACTTTAAGTAGGTAGGTAATATAAGACCGGTTTCAATAATTAAGATACGGTACCTATCGAATCTAAGTACGCGTAACTAGTTACACGCAAATTTATGATAATAAAATCTACATAGTACTAAGACATAATATCTTAGATTATTTCGAGTTAAATAAAATGTAGTTAATTAAATATAAAGATTAAGTATAATATTATTTTTAAAAACAGACAACCCTGATTTCCTTAGAAAAGGTACAAGTTATGCGATAGAAAGAGAGCGGAGATGTAGGCAAATATAATTGTAATCACCTAGCACTACGCGGTCGGAATTTGAACTTTATAGTATCGTGGCATGAGTTCTTTAAACGGGTTTCGCCAGTGGGAATTCTGTTGGTACAACTAATATATATTCTGTGCTTATACAGTGAACTCTATAATATTATAATGGACACATCTATTCAAATTTTCTTTTCATCTAACTGTACACGAAATTTTATCAAAAAATTACATCCTATCAGATTTCAGATCAAAGATTTTCAAAGCAACAACAAACCTTTAAAAACCCTTGATGAAATTTCACAGCTTTGCAATCGTAGGGAAATTTCAAATAAATTCTTACTTCCCTTAAACCTTTTGTGAGCCTACCTTTTGTGCCGTTTTGATATCTTTTTAATTAAAGCACCGCAGTTGTCTGCGTTAATTAATTTATCAAGACATTGATAAATTTAGCTCCAATTATAAATTGAAAAATCGTATTGTTCAATTTTGACTGAGAGGTTGAGGAAATTGATCGGCAATGGGGTGAAGGAGTGATTAATTGTAGAGTGATGATTACAGCATATCTGTTAGAAATTACAGCAACTAACATTATTAAAAATTAAGGCTGCCTTCACATTACGTCGCAAGCAGTGCGGCAGCAGCGCTGCAGCCGCGCGACTTCTATACATGTTATAAAACAAAGTCGCTTTTTTGCCCTCATGTACCTTTGTTCCCTTTAATCTTTAAAACTACGCAACGGATTTAGATGATTCTTTCAGTGTTAGATAGTCCATTTATCGAGGAAGGCTATAGGCTATATTTTATCACGCTTAGACATTAGTCATAGCGTGATAAAATATAGCCTATAATTTTTTCGCTCCTATTAAGGAGCGAAGAAATAGAGGAAAATGTGGAACAAACGGGGCAAATTATTTGAAAGGGCTAACTTGAACGCGCTAATCTCAGGAAGTACCGGTCCGATTTGAAATTTCAGTGTTAGATAGCCCATTTATTGAGGAAGGCTATAGTTTATATTTTATCACGCTAAGACTAATAGGAGAATGTGGAAAAAACGGGGGAAATTATTTGAAAGGGCTTATCTCGCGAACTACTGGAGCAATTTTTTTGTTATTTGGCACAGATAAGAAGTAGACCACGTGAAGGATTATAAGCTAGGTATCGACTTTAATCATTTTTTATACCTATTATATTATATTATATTATATTATATTATATTATATATTCATATTATGTTATACCCATGCAACGCCGGGGCGGGTCGCTAGTCTATACTAAAACGAGCCGCGCGGCAGCCGCGCGACTGTAATTTGTATAGAAGTCGCGCGCACTGCTTAGCTTAATGTGAAGGCGCTCTTAAGGAACAAAATCCCGACTTTGTATTTTTGGAGCAACAGAGTTGCGGGTGTCGTCTAGTAGAACAAGGTGAATAGGCTTGACTATTATTTTTTTCTTATTGGTAATTGAAAGACCCTTAAAAAATAGAAACATCGCTGAAAGAATGACTCTGATAGCTTAAAAATTCACCAAGATATGACAATTCAAACATCTGATAAAATAGACCTGCCCGAAACGCTCCATACGTGTGCTACGCTACGCATAGTGCTACGAAAGACTGACGTCACTCTTTCGTAGTTTGTACGGATCGGGAGAGAACTTTGTTCGATGGGTATATTAAATATTGCGTTTATGAAAGTGGTTTCATGACAAAAGTTGCTTTTAATTGCATAAGTTATCGAATGGTATACAAATATTAAGAAATATAATTGAAAAAAAAATCGACTTGATTATCCAACTTTGAAGGCGCATAACAAAAAAAAAACAAATGCTATCGAGCTCAAATTTTGGGAACACTTATTTTTTACCGTGATTTCTTTATTTTATTAGCAAATTTCGCTAATCTTTGACCTTGTCATCATCCCTATTTGCTTGTATAAGACATGACGCGCCGCTACGACTGTGGCAGTGTGAGTTAAGCCTTGGACAGGTCATCACAACAAAATAAAATTGACTCAATAATAGTGTAATCATTACACTTTTATTTATATATTTAATATAATAATAATACTCCCCACACCGGTTTCGGTGACGGTGGCCAGTTTCATTGAAACCAGGCCGGTTACGCAGGACTCAGGAGTAGTTTTTTATAGTGCCCAATTTTGTGCGCAGTACACAGGAGCACTCTCTATTCCTTTTACTCTCATAACTCAGTGGGACGGAAGACCGACACGACTGGCGAGAGATCAGGCGCAGGACCGACTTTTTACATGCCCATCCGACGCATGGATCATCTTACTTGTCATACAATCAGGTGATCAGCCTGCATTGTCCTAACCAAACTTGGAAATAACATGTTCCCAACGCGGGAATCGAACCCACGACCTCCGGAGTCGAGAGCCACGCTCTAACCACTAGACCACGGAGGCGTTATTTATACATTACACCTTTACATTACACTTTTACACCACACGATCTCTAAGTGGTCGTACGAAAAATATTTACTTTCTCGTTAACAAGGCCATCAACATTATCTGTAATTTCTTCTAACAGCTACTTGTAACCGTTACAGATACCCAAACGACTATAACATTTAAGGATATTGTAAATGGGTAAAAGCTATTACTACGATGTTACAAGTATGTAACGATCGATTTACCTGAGCATCTTCATTGTTTGTAAGTACAGTCGAGGGAATGTTACGTTTAGACCAACAAAATAAAAGAGCCGGTATACCGATTCAGAAAACCTTTACGTATACTCAGATTTTGAAGCTTAATTCTTCAGCGCAACTTCAAATAATGTGTTATTATGAAATTTAGTGCTCGTTATTTTGAATATTAATAATTCATTTATGTTTCTGTCTACAAAATATACATAGTTGTAACTTGCATATTTTTTGTGCGATTAAAACAATACCTGACTTTTAAATGATGAAATAATGTACTATTATTTATTAACATAGTAGTAAGTTATAAGGGTTATTTAAATCTTATTAATCACGAATAAAATGGTGACTGTAATTGTACCCATAAGCTTGATTTGGTGGCTTTTGTTTTGTTTCAATTCCAACAAAACAACTTATAATGTTGGCTCTATCTCACATACAGCCACCCTCAGTGGCCTATTCCCAATATCCTGTATATTTTCATGGCGGCCGTTTGTATTCACACGCCGCGCCGCGAGCCATTGTCAAGCCCGTGACACATATTGTGTTACCTCAGACGGGAAATCATCGCTACATTTTTACACTTTATTCGCAAGTTTCTTTTGAGTAAAAACGTCTTTGGCAGCGTTGTGCAATTTATTGGGGTAATTGTTATGGTCAGCACATGTGACCAGCTGTTACTGGATCCAAAATTCGTGAGTCGAAGGGAGAGTAGAAGGTGTAGGACGGGAAATATTGCCCCTCTCTTAATTCAAAACTGAACTTTATTGGCTAAACAAGAAGATACAAATTTAATTGATTTGATATTTACGGTGTTGGGCTACCTGTTCCAACTTCCAATTTGGAACGACTGTTTTCAAAATCCAACGCATTGCCTCGAGACTTTGTAATGTAATTTGACCCTTACGACTGATTTAAAGCTTACTTAACGTTAATTTAATGAACATTTTGAGAAAATGCATAGTATAATAATTATTTTATTATGCTCCATACATACTCCTCCATATATACTCCTCCTCCATATATACTCCATATATGGAGTATATATGTAGGAGGAGTATACATACTCCTCGAAGTGCGTAGGAAGGTTGCACTCGCTACGTACTTGTTTAAGCTATTTCGAGGTAAGATCAATAATCCTGCAGTTCTGGAAGTAGTGATTGTGTTGTGTGTCTCAGATGGCTATGCGCAGCGCCGGCGCCGGCCACCTCTGTTGTTGGTGCCTCGAGCGCGCACCAATTTACTGCAACGAGCGCCGCTAACACGTGCGCTATAGGCGCTCAACATGTTGTCTTTAGAAATAGATTTATTTTCTTGTTCACTGAGTGAATTCACAAGAGCTGCATTTTGTCTTCTGACATAGAGTGTAAAATGTATATATTATATAAATAGAGTTCCTAATTGTACTTATTGTGCTAATAGTTGTAAGTTGTAATTAAATTTGTGTTGTAATGTTTAAGTTCCTATAACTATCTTCTGTATTGGGTTATCCTGTAATAGTAGATAAGTTTGTTTAATAAATAAATAAATAAAATAAATAAATAAATAAATAAAATTTTTCCGCAGAACCCTTTATTAAACCAATGTAATCATAAATTGACTCTGAGTTTTACCGTGTTATAAAAGTTGCATTTTCATAAAAATGTTGTCGGCAGTATAATAGGCAAACGTGCCTTACCCGGCGTTTGTTCGGCATTTTATTGTAGGGAATATAGGTTAGCCTCGGCGTTTATTTTAAAATTCCTTTTCATATTCCGTTCAAGATTTTTAGATACTTTGAAGAGTTTTTATATTTTAAAGTGGAAATTGAGATTTCTGCATACTCTACTTGTATGATTGTCGCTGGAGAGGCACCTGCATTTCCCTGAAGCTTGTGCTTCAATACCCGGTGAATTCCCAGGAGTAGAATAGTAAAGACACTCACCTGGGAAAGGTTTGGACTAAAGGAAATTCTCTTCTTCAACTCGGGGGTCGCTATGTCGCCGGCCGGCAGACGAAGAGCCTTTGAAGACACCTTTAGTGGCGTTAAACAATAGCACCACAAATTCACCACGGTAGATTGAGCACAATCCAGTCAGCAAACCAATAGCGAGATTATTAGTTTCTTATTTCTAGATTTTTTAGCCACACACGCGCGCAAGCACAATGTCTCAGGCAGCCATCTTTTTTCGACTCTGTTCCCGCGCAGTGATTGGACGCGAGGCGATACGCCCGGTTGGCGGGATATTTGAAATTGGAAGGAATATTATATTAATAGGCTCATGTCTATACACTATTTTTATATGGACCAAGAAAAAAACATTGCAAGTAACTTATGTTACTTTTTTATATTACCTTCTTAACAAAATAATTACTGTCTGTGTTTTATCTTAACTTCGCACTGAGCTGGATGTCGAAAATTAGTCTAATAAACATTTTACCCTATTTCATAACATGCAAGACATTATGAAAATATGTGAAGTATGCAAGGTTTTTTAGCCAGTAAACTTGAATGACGCTTAGAATATTATAGTTTTCTCGACTATATTTTTGTTTGATGATCACCTTTTTACTAGCTCAAAAAAGTATACATTTACCGCTTTGATCACGATAAACAAATTGGCATGTTTATGTACGATTCTATCAAACTCCTGTTGCAAATATACATCGGAAAACACAAAACAGGAAAAGCCGTGTTTTTCTCATTCGCAAAAACTAAACTTGCACTTTTTATGTGTTTTTGATGTTAAATTTAATAAAAAAAATACACATACAAGTTTACATATAAATAATTAAAACCTTGCATTCTTCTTCAATAAATAATTTACAAGCACTTCACTTACAATTATACTAACTTGAACTTTACTACTATATATATATATATTAAAATGTATACCTTTTTTTTAAATATAATTTTGTAAGACTGTTTGGAGACCCCAATAAACAAAATAAAATAAATTTATATACGTAATGTCAATTCACGCATAAATAGGTACCTGGTAGGCCTACTACGAAATTATTTTGAGACTCAAACAACGAGACGAGAATGTCACGTCCTGCTCTAATAACGTCATTTTATGTTTGTCAGAGTAGGACGCAGCATTCTCGTCCGATTGTTTGAGTCTCAAAACAGTTTCATGAATCATAGTACAAGGCCTGCTTGCGAAAAGTTTCCTTAGAAAGAGGTGGCTACTGGCTAGTTAACTTCTGCTTGTGATGATAATATGACATACTATAATATTAAAACTCGAGTCAAGATACGTCACTTGATCAAAAATTCGTAGGATGGAAGAAAAATAGACCATGGGCGTGGAGTCGGAGGGCAAGTAATATTATCCTCTCTTTCTACCGCAACCGTGCGGAAAAAATGTACGCGTTCTCTGGAAGTTTCATTTTCACATCTGGTGTCGTAGGACGTAGCGTAAAATGGTCACCGTAGAAACAGTTTCTTTCTACGTAAGAATAGATAAAGTGACAGTTAGATAATAGAAATCTGCCATTTTGTCGATAAAATCTGTCAGTATGTCGATTCTTTCCCATTTCTACTGTTGTTATGCTAGACCTGCTGGTGACATTTCTAGTTTCAGTTTTGCACATTCTGACGTACGTCTTACACAGTTTTATCAACACCTAACCATTTGGAAGACAAAACTAAGGGGTTAAAAAGGTTTCGATTCTGAACTGCGGATTCCTAAAACATTGAATATGCTCAAGTGGAAAGTATTTGAGTAGTGATTGTTCCGCGAAGGAGCTTATCTGTATAGAACGAGGAGCACTCACATGGCTCGACTTTAAAATCTGTTCAGAGCTCTCACCTGTAAAAATAGAAAATACAGTACACGGTGAAGAAAACGCTGAAATACAGCTATTTTCAACGTTATTTTTAAACCCCGATAAAAAGGGAGGTTTTTGCACAAATGGAGGTTCTATTAGGCAATGATTTAAAATCAACAAAATGTGGATTTTATGTATAGCCTACAGTATGAAGCAGATAAGTTACAAGCTTTGTTCAAATTATAAGGGAAAAAATGAGTAATTGCCCAGTAATAAAATGTTACTTATCCACTTCTTCCACTTATGTCTTTTTAGCACGAAAGAGTTGGTTTGATTCTTTAAAATCAGTACTTTTTTGTAGGTCCAAGTTTATTTTTTGTCGAAACTACCTAAAGATCCATTTGGAAAATCGGATAAAAGATCATCTTATGCTCAAGATAAGGTGAAATCTGGGTTAATAGAGGATCGAATTATCCAATTTCCTGAACTCATTTCAGGTTGAAATGAAAATGAGCCGGAAATGGCGATCACGCGCTTTACACGTGATAACACTAAATAAAAATAATATTAAAAAAATGAAACTAGATTTATACTTCGTGAACTTCGTATCACTTACCTCCTATTTTTTTTATAAAATAAGGGGGCAAACGAGCAAACGGGTCACCTGATGGAAAGCAACTTCCGTTGCCCATGGACACTTGCAGCATCAGAAGAGCTGCAAGTGCGTTGCCGGCCTTTTAAGAGGGAATAGGGTAATAGGGGAGGGTAGGGAAGGGAAGGGAATAGGGGAGGATAGGGAAAGGAATAGGGTAGGGGATTGGGCCTCCGGTAAACTCACTCACTCGGCGAAACACAGCGCAAGCGCTGTTTCACGCCGGTTTTCCTAATAATTAAAACCTTCCCTGAACATCTACCTACTAATACTTGAAGACTAAAATAAGCCAAAACGGTTTAGCCATTCGAATTTTAGCGAGACTTACAAATATGTCTATTTTTTAGATTAGACAAACAGTTAAGTATAAATAAAAAACGTCGATTTGTTAAAAAAGAAAGCGTGAAAAACATCCATCTATATTTATTTTGATGTAAAAGTGTCTGTTCTATTTAGATACTAGATGATGCCAGCAACTCCATTGACACAAAACTCGTTTATCGTGCGGGAACCGTACATTAATCCAGGACATAAAGTATCATATTTCCTTTTCCGGGTATAGACCGTATCTTAAGTATCTCCATACGAAATTTCTGCAAAACCGGTTCAGCAGTTTGGGCGTAAAGAGGTAACAGACAGACAGACAGAGAGACAGACGGACAGACAGACCGACACACTATTTATAATACTAGTATTCTTATTATTATCTAATGTTAATTTCTTTACCGTGTAAAATATCCATACTTCCTTAAGTATGGATATATAAAACTCAAAATTTTAATTTATAGTGTAACTTTTTAAGAATATGTGAGCATAGTGAATACCTATATAATAACATGTGGATATATAGCGGCAAAGACTAATCGACATTAGTAAAATATTAACCACTCACTTATACTTTATCATCATTGTCGATTTAAATAAGTAAAACATATAACATAAGGCTTACGCTGACGTAAGTAAGATATTTCAGCTAATTTTGCCAAGGTATCCCTAAAATGCAAATAACCTCTTCTACATCGGCGGAATTCCGTTCCTAAGAAACGTGACGTCAACATAATAAGGTTTGCTGTGTCTAAAGTTCACTGTCAATTTTTACAGTAAAATTGACTCTGAAAATTGATAAAGATGTTTTTTTCAACGCCAGCAGAACGAGAAAGTCGCGTTAATTTGTACAGTGTACAGTTGTACACGCAAGGTAGGGAAATACTGAAATCGAAATCCGACAAACATAGAATAACAATAGATTTCCAAGAATCCGCAATCAAAAGATTAAATTGAAATACAAAATTACGTCTGTCTGTCTGCTCCAATAAAGAATATACATAGCACTCTTATAATACACCGTTCCCTTTATTTTGCACAAATTAAACGGACGACAAAAGAATTTCGGCCCAATCGAAATGCAGAAAAAACTGGTATGACGTACCTATATTATGTTTAGTTTGAGGTACCTACACACTTTTTGGATGAAATTATTAGAAAAAATATTATATTTCATAAATATTAGTAATGTTATATTCTATTGATTATTATGTTAGAATAGCATGATAATCTTTTGATTATTATAGCACAATAATCATAATACTATTATGCTAAGAGCTCCATGCTAATATATATTCTTTTTTTTTCCTATTAAGGCTAATATATAGCTATAATAACTAAATAAATTCAGTTCTCAGTCAATTACAATCTTGTATTGTAACATGAGCATAAATATTGGATTATTTAATAATCCTGCATAATCTGGGCGAGTGAAGCGAGCCCTAGTGCATCCCACAAGTCACAACCTTCACATTATGTGGCACTCTTTACGGAAAAACTAGGACGCCTAATAATTTGTGCTTTATTATAGTAGTTTTTTTTTATATGCAGATGTGTTATGATCTGTCAGTCAAGGTGTGACGACGAGAGCCCTCACAACACTCGGCTTTTAGCTAGTCTTTCTTAATATATATAAATCTCGTGTCACAATGTTTGTCCTCAATGGACTCCTAAACCACTTAACCGATTATAATAAAATTCGCACACCATGTGCAGTTCGAACCAACCTGAGAGATAGGGTAGTTTAAATCTCAAATTATAGTCGCAATTTTATTTTATTGCAAATTATCTGTCTATAAAGAGCGACCATTGTTTATGCGACGCGGGTCACGGGATAGCGATGGACGTTGCCATTGTGACATACTTATATTTTAGTCACTAATTCAATAAAATAAAACGGGCGATATACTTAATATAATATGGCAAAGAAACGTTTGCCGGGGCAGCTAGTATATTATAATTTATAACAAACTAGCTGACCCGGCAATGTTGTTTTGCCATATCAATTAGTACCAATATAAAGAGTACATAAAAACCTATTCTCAGGCCTAATTAATGTACATACAAAATTTAATTTAAATCGGTTGAGCCGCTATGGAGGAGTTCGCGCACAAACACTGTGACACGAGAATTTTATATATTAGATCATGTATTATAAGCTGTAGATATATAAATTACACAACAAATGTAAAGTCTGATGTACATTAAAGTCTCATCATCAGTCGGAACCACTTTTCTCATGGGGCAATATTTCACAAATCCCTGGTTTATTGAAACATCGGCCGAGGTATGTAGAACTCCTCATGCGTGGGGTCTTCCCACCAAAATCCCATGGCGCTCCATCTTCATCTAATGCATAGTTTCAGGTACGATGGAACCTGACCGATAATTTTGAACGATGAAAAATTTATATTTAACTGGATGGCTCGGTGAACTTCATATAAAAATATAAAAAACTGGATATATATAGTACTTATTTAATATTTTGCTTGCAGTGTTAAATATTTTCTTACCGTGCAAACCTTCCCTGAACATTCACGAATATTAATTCAAGACTAAAATTTGCCAAATCGGTTTAATCGAGTTTTAGCGAGACTTACATTGAAAATTAATTTTAAGAATTAATAACTCCCGTAACGAAAAAAACCTAACACACTCCACTCTGACCGGCACAGCGGTGCGGCGTTGCCAGACTACGGCACGCTGTTTGTGTGCATGCGACTAGACGTATGCGAATTATAATTGCATAAGTTGATAAAAAATGTTATTCAATATCTTTACCGCTGCAGCCTAAAAGTGACACACGTATTGAAATGAAAATATGAAATTAAAATATACTTTATTGTGCACAATCAGATTACATAGACATACTTAAAAATATATTTATAAAATAAGAAGAGAGCACACAACGGCTACAGATATTTTTAATTATATAGAAGAACGATGCCGATGATCAGACTTAGTAATGCCGATGATCAGACTTAGTAAAGTTAGTAAATCTTTTAAAGGTCAGTGTATACGCCTGTACAATAAAATCCCAGAAAATGTTCAAAATCTTTCGATTAATAAATTTAAAAAAGTAGTCAAAGAACGTTTGTGTGCCAAAGCCTATTATAAGGTCAATGATTTCATAAACGATGGCACATCTTGGGAGTAGGATGGCTGCTTGCAAGGCTACTTCTACATCATTATAATATGACTTACAATAATCATGTATGGATGTTGACATTGTATAATAATTTTAAGTTACAATTGTAAATTTTATTTTAAAAAGATTAATTTTTTTCTCACTTTTTTGGTAAAAAGTGGGACCCCGTGCGAGTTTCTAACGCCGGTTCTTCTCGCCGGGTTAGTTCCCGAACCGGTGGTAGGCACCAGTAGTATCAACGTTCTGAAAGTATTTGTTGCAAATCTATTCGGAAATAAAACAATTTTTATTTTTATTTTTTTTTTTTTTACTCCAGAAGGAGTGCTATATAAAATTCAACTTCAGTTCAGAAATTAACCAGGTGTCGCGAAGGTTCCTCACAATTAGCGGAGGCAGGAATTATGATAATTATTATGGAAATAGGCAGTTGTTTCTCGCTGCCTACAAAGTCCCAACTTCCAGAGCCGTAACAATCTCTGATGAATTATGTTCAAACTTAGAAAAATAAAAAATCACTGAGTTTTTTTTTCTTGTTTGAACTTTGTTAAGAGTTTTAATGAAGAGGAGCAATGGGTTTGAATTCATTATGCGGTGTTTTATATTCTTTTGTATTTATTATTACGTTTTTAGTTTTTAGTGGCGCGGGCGTCGTAGAGCTTCTAGTACCATCAAACTTAATATAATATAACGCCTCCGTGGTCTAGTGGTTAGAGCGTGACTCTCAACTTCGGAGGTCGTGGGTTCGATTCCTGCGTTGGAAACGTGTTATTTCCAAGTTTGGTTAGGACAATGCAGGCTGATCACCTGATTGTCTGACAAGTAAGATGATCCATGCGTCGGATGGGCATGTAAAAAGTCGGTCCTGCGCCTGATCTCTCGCCAGCCGTGTCGGTCTTCGTGTCCGACTTGGTTATGAGAGTAAAGGAATAGAGAGTGCTCTTGTGTACTGCGCATACACTTGGACACTGTAAAATTACTCCAGCGTAACTGGCCCGGTTTCAATGAAACCGGCCACCGTCTCCGAAACCGGTGTGGGAGTTATTAATATAATATCTAACCACAGACATAGATAAAGATCTTGATCTATATCTGTGTATCTAACCAATTAAACCTGTAGGGTTTACAAGAATCTTGTGACGCTTAGTGCCATGTTTCACCACTCCCTGATAAGTGCCGGGTAGGCTAGATCCACCGCTTATTTGACAGATTCTCCATATCTCTGTCAAGTTAAGTGGTGGATAGCCTATCCGGCACTTATCAGGAAGTGGTGAAACAGCCCTTTAGGTGACTATATTGTCATGGAGTTGTTTTTGTTGTGGCCCGTGGGTTACTTGGATATTAGGAATTATACCCAAGTAGGCCACAATATGCATTATAATATTAAATAATAAGTATTTTTGTTAAATGCCGTGAGTGCAAAACTCTACAACTATAGAGCTCTACTAACTCTAGAGCAGCTACAGCAGCTGCCCTTATTACTTTATAAGATGGCGTCTCAGAGTGGTGAATTCAGCCTTGCAGTGCTGTAATTCTTAATTCTTGTTAAAAATCTATATCTAATAATATTAGGAATTTGCGAATATGAGTCTGTCTGTTTGTCTGTTACCTCTTCACACCCAAACGGCTGAACCGATTTTGCTAAAACTTGGTATGGAGATACTTTGAGTCCAGGAAAAGTACAAATACTTCCTGAAAAAAATACGGATTTATTTTATGGAACGAATTTTGACGCAACGGAGTTGCGGGCGTCATTTAGTTAAAAACAATTTTGCATCACGCATCGCCGAACATTAATATAGCAGATATAAACCGGTTGAAACTGGCTTTAACCGGTTTTAGCCAGTTTTAACTGGTCTTAACTCGGTAAACGGACGGAAGGACGTTAATTATAATTAGCGGAGAGAAAATTAAGGAACGACCTCACAGATTTTCTCATTTCTGAGAATTAGATGACAACTTTCATAGGCCTTAATGAATTTTATTACCTTTTCTCTCTCTTTTTACATTATGAATATTAGGCATCGTTGTACGATGGTAGGCAAAATTATAGATTTAACAAATCAAGTTCCGTATACGAGTACCGGTGATCGCGACAACAATAGCATTCAATATAACAATAGCATTTCCGAGAATCCTCGATCGAAGGGTTAATATTCAAAAATACTATTTTTCCATCGGAAAAATTGATGAAATAGGCAAATGACCTACGCCATTAGGGATTTGTCGGGTTTGGTATAACGCGACTAAATTATGACGTAGGTCCGCTATATGCCTATGAATTCACTTCTCTGAAAGTAACGCACTGATTTTGAAGAAATAACCCAATAAACTAAGTCAAAATCAAAATATTTTTGTTCATAAAACGATATTGATGACTTTCATGTTGGTTTATTTAAACACGAACAAATTACAATATACACTGTAGAGAGTTTCTATTAACGAAACATTTTCAATAAAAACTTTTGCGCTTTTGACTCAACAATAACAAAAGCTATTGAGAACTTGTCGTGCGATTGGTAACGGAATTTCAAAAAATTCAAAAGAAATAAACCATAGACTTTGTACACGTAATTTACTTTCCTGTGTTGTTCTTATGATTTAGCTAATACTACTTTTATAAATTATATTCAACTAGCTGTAATTGCCCGTGACTATTATGTAAAGTTTCAGCCCGATCGGTCTAAAATTAACAAAGTTTCATACAAACTTTCATCCCCTATTTTATCCCCTTGGGGGTAGAACTGATCAAAATCCTTTCTTAGCAGATGCCTACGTCATATAACATCTACCTGCATAGTGCATGCCAAATTTCAGCTCGATCCGTCTATTGGTTTGGGCTGTGCGTTGATAGATCACCATGTCAGTCAGTCAGTCAGTCACCTTTGAATTATATAACTATATTTAGACTAGATGACGCCCGCAACTCCGTTGCGCCAAAACTCGTTACGCGCAGAACCGTACTTTTTTCCTTGGAATAAACCTCCTTTCCCGGGGCTCATATCGCTTCAGCGGTTTGGGTGTGAAGAGGTAACAGACAGATGGAACACAATTTCGCATTTATAATATTAGTATGGATTTTAATTATTACTGATGTAACTGTGAACAAAGATATAATATTACTAGATGACGGCCGCAACTCCGTTGCGCTAAAATTCGTTCATCGCGCGGGAACCGTAATTTTTTTCGGGATCAAAAGTATCCTATGTCCTTGCCCGGGACTTAAAGTATCTCCATACCAAATTTCAGCAAAATCGGTTCAGTAGTTTGGACGTGAAAAGGTAACAGACAGACAGACAGACACACTTTCGCATTTATAATATTATTAAGTACTAGCTGTCCCGGTGAACTTCGTGCCACTTTAAAACCTTCCCTGGACTTCTATGAATATTTTAAGACTAAAATCAGCTCAATCCGTTCAGCCGTTGTCGAGTTTCAGCGCGACTAACACATTTGAAAATCCATTTTTATATATAAGATGAATAATTTGTCATTATTCAATGTTTTGTGTTTACATTCAGATTAAAATCGGTCCAGCTGTTAGGATGCTACAATGCAATGGACAGACAGGCACAAATACGTCAAACTTACAAACTTCACCTATTTTCCTCAGGAGTCAAAAATTTTCCTCAGAGTATAACTAAACCTATTAATGAAATCCAGCTGCACTCGCAGAATCGCAATTCGTCTTATTTTTTTAAATCGATTAAATTAATAGATGAACGCGGGTTGTTGATGATGAATAATGCAATTTAGATTGAGTAAATGCCTCGCAATAAAATAGAAATGTAAAACCGCCTTTTAAATAGTAGCAATAAAGTTTATAGTGATGCGCGAAACTCATGGTCCTGGGAGGACCAAGACCCTTGAGACCTTTTAAGTATTTTATGCAATTTGGGTCCCATGATATTACAGTATGTAATCCTTTTTCTAAGTTTAGCTAATTACTATAATGATTTAACTTTAAGTTAGCTAAACATATTGGTCGTGACTTTTTAGGTGAATAATAAATAATAATAATTAACAGTCTTTTGATCATTTCTACGAATTTTTAGTACGACTTTACATCCTTACCTTTGTAAGGATGTAAAGTCGTTCGCTTTGTATTATTCTTGTATTATTTTTATATTTTGTTTTGAAACGCGACTAATTACATTAGATACTTTTTATGCCTTATCTTGAGGCTTTGCTAAATTAGACAGCATGATCCTACTGTGTTATAGATATTTAAATTTAGTAAAACTCTATTCATTCAAATTGATTTTAATCTTACTTGCCGTTTCATTTTAAACTCCATTAATCGTGGTCCTACCTATGGTCATCCCTATTTATTAGCTATAAAGCCGCCATTCCCGCTGCACAAGATGTCCTCCGGTCGACCGGCTCAACTGCTTCCGACTTCAATTAGCGTTTTATAACTTTATTTAGAATTTCATTATTGATACCTGGTTAATAGACAAAAAACCTTTTGTGGTCCTTAAAGCTTAAACAATAAATAGTAAATGATCTTCTTAACCAAAAATTATTAATTACTTTTTAACCTATTTTGTTTTTTTGCTTTTTCGTACTGGATTCAGCTTCATGACAATTTTTGTACACTTTCTATTTTAGCTATGTATTTGTGAAAACTTTTAACTGGCTTACAGTTACTATCTAGACCTAGAACTAGAGGTCTAGATAGTAGTAGCGTGCTAGGACTAGGCTCGGAGCCACTTACATAAGATTAAATAAATAAAAATAAAATAAAAATAGCCTTTATTGCTGTGTTTTCTAACTACACTACATAAAATATAGTACTTACTAAATTAATTTACACTTTTTTTTACATACACACTTATTACTATATTTTAAATTAAAGATTAATATTTTTCTTTCTCCCAACAGCTTGTATTTCGATAAAGGCCTCCTCTAAGGCTTTCCATTTATCTCTGTCCTTTGCTATGCGTAGCCATCCTGGTCCAGCTACTTCCTTCAAGTCATCTTCCCATCTTTTTGTCGGTCTTCCCCTGCTTCTAGTACTTCCTCTAGGGTACCATTCCGTCACAATTCTTGTCCATTTCTCTCTTTTCTCTCTTTGCATGTGTCCTGTCCAACGCCATTTTAATTCTTTACATGTCGATTGTACTTTTTTAGACTTTGTCTTCTCTTTAATAATCTTTAATTTCTTTCTGTCTTTTCTTTTTTTTCTATTCCATTTTGGCAAATGTTTACATTATTTTGCAGTTGATCAGTTAGGGCCCAAGTCTGACATCCATATGTTAGACACGGTAGGATGCAAGCATTATAAACTTTTCGTTTGTCTAACATTGGTATTTCTTTGTTTTTCATTATTTCGTTCAGCGACCAAAATCTCTTCCAAGTATGTGTTATTCGCCTTTCGATTTCCTTCTGCATATTGTCTATTGGTGATACTAGTTGGCCCCGATAAATATATTCATCTACGTATTCTACTCGCTGATTATTAATTGTAATATCGTCTTTTGTTGGAGAATTACTCATTATCTTTGTTTTGGCGATGTTCATGGTTAGACCAGCCTTCGCGCTTTCGTCTGACAGTTGTTGTAGCATCTTTTGCAAGGTCTTAGGGCATTCTGAGAACAGTACTAGGTCGTCTGCGAATCTTAAGTGACTTAATTTCTCTCCGTTCACATTAATTCCGTAATTATCCCAATCCAGTCTTCTAAAGATTGTCTCCAGCACTCCTGAGAATAATTTCGGTGAGATAGAGTCCCCTTGGCGGACGCCTCTTTCAATTGAAAACTCCTCTCCAGCTTTTTCTAGTTTTATTTGTGCCTTAGTGCTTTTATAAATGATTTTCAATAGATGAATGTACTTTATGTGGACTCCTTACTGCCGAAGTGATTTCCAAATGTATTGGTGTTCTAAAGAATCAAATGCTTTATTATAATCAACAAAGCCCAGCCAGTAGGTTTTGTTATATTCCCCATATTTCTGCAATAATTCAGGTTTATTCACAACTGAAGCAAACAAAAAAGAAGACATAGAAAAAATATATAACTTTTATCAACAATTACAGAAAACTATGGACATCGCCCACAAAAACATTATATTAATCAGAGATTTTAATGGACAAGTTGGGAAAAGTAACAAAGATGAAGAGTATGCAATAGGAAAATACGGATTTGGCAGCAGAAGCAAAAACGGAGAAAGATTGGTGAAGTTTTGCTTGGAAAATAAACTTACCATACTTAATAATTAAGCCCGTCACAGACCTAGCAATAATATATATTTTCTATACTAATTTTCGCGTGACCACACACTCAGCTATAGTATATATTTCTGTGACATGTGGATTTAGTATAGAATAATATGCCTAGCTATAAATATATTAATATATACTATAGCTAAGTCTGTGACGGGCTTTATTACCAAAAAAAAATTAACAAGAAGTGGACGTGGACTTCACCAAGCGGATTATACAGAAATGAAATTGATTTTAGTATAACAAACAAACCGAAATATTTTAAAAATTTATCTTACCTACACAATTTAAATTTAAATTCAGACCACAAGATGATTCGCGCAACTATAAAAGTAAAATATAATAGAAAAAGCTGAAGGTTACAAAAAAATAATTTCCCCATATTAAACGTTACAAATGAAAATGAAATAAGACTGAAGCTGAAAGACTCTCTGGAGAGTCTAAACGAAATGGGTAGACCAATTCAAGAGGTGTACAGCATATTTGTGGATGTACTCAAAACTATATCCCAAAAAGCACATTCGAACCATAAAGATACTCTATCTACCGAAACACTCACCCTACTAAAAGAAAGGAAAATACTTTTAAATAAACAGAAAGACAAAAATATTCGCAGAGAGATTGCAGAAATAAGCAATAAAATCAATAAAAATATAAAAAAACGATAGGAAAAAAAGAAGAACAAACACACTTAAATTATATATAGAAAAAACTGGTGGAGTGAGGAAAGCCTTTAAAAAACTAGAAACTAAAAAGAATTGGATGACAAGTATGAAGAATAAACATGGAACATATACAAATAGTAGATATCAAATGTTAAGCATTGCTACAGATTACTATAAAGAACTGTACAAAAGCAAAATTGATACAGAAAACGAATATTTTAGTGATATTTATGATGCTGATGCTGCGGAACCGGAACCTGTACCACCTATATTAAAAGAAGAAACAGAAAGAGCTATAATGTCACAAAAGATGGGAAAAGCTCCCGGCCCAGACGGAATCACTAATGAGCTTCTTAGAATATCAATGTCAGTCATTACGCCCAAACTAACTGAGCTGTTTAATGAAATAGTTGAAAGAGAAATAATACCAGAAGATTGGACGACGTCAACAATTATTCTTTTGCACAAAAGGAGATAAAGGAGACATTAATAACTACCGGCCAGTTAGTTTGATGTCTGTTTGATATAAAATATTTTCAAAAATACTTCTTAGTCATCTTACGAATAGTCTAGATGAAAATCAGCCAAAGGAACAAGCGGGTTTCAGAAGCAACTTTTCGACTACCGATCACATACATGTCCTACGACATATGGCTGGTTTACACGTATTAAGTAGATAAGTAGTAACTAAATTCTAATTGTCATCTAGATTTAGGACTTACTAAATTTTAACTTGCTACTTGCTACTAAATTTTGTGTTTACACGCAAGTAACAACTTAAAATTAAGTTAAAATTTAGTTAATTACTTATCTACTTAATACGTGTAAACCAGCCCTTAAGATTAGACTTTTTTTATGAACCTATTTTGTCCTATTGCTGGGCAAAGGCCTCTCCTAAGATCCTTCAACCCTCTCGCTTTTGCGGGAGCCGTTAACCAGACTCGTAAGTATTCAACTCCTCTTATCATAATATTTTTAACCGACTTCAAAAAAGGAGTAGATTGTCCAATTCGACCATATGTATTTATTTATGTTTTTTCGCGGATAACTTTGCCGTTTGTGAACCTATTGAGATAATTATTTTGTTGTTGGAAAGAAGATACTTCACAAAATATAGTCCTATGGTAAAGAAATACCGTTTGAAGCCAGTTTGCTTTTGTTACAATTTTTCGAAGACGGTCACAGTGGCATCGTCCATTAAACTAGGCTATTGTAATTTTAATATTATATTTTTACAACTTATTGTTGCATTATTTATTTCAATTGCAATTTGCTTTCTACTACTATTCAAAACAACCCAAAGAACTTGATAGCTTATATTTAACGTTCTAACAGGAGTACCTAAGTATAACATAGTATAACTCATAGCAATAGAACCCTTTGAAACATTGGCTCAAATGGCTCAGCTCTCCCGAAGTGCCACGCTCCGTTACGTTGTCTATGGGACGTAAACCATTCGGTACATTACGCCGACTTTGTAACACTTGGAGCTAGTTTACGTAGTATTTAAGTTACATAGTAGAACATCTTCCTGGCCAAACCGTGCACATGTTAGTGTGATTTTGGATACTCTGGACTTTATATAGCTACAGTAGAATATATATTTTATGTTAGACCCAATGAGGCTTCAGCCTCGAAATCAGCGGGCAGCGGGTCGGGAGCGGTGGCGGCGCGGGAGCGGTGGCGGCGCGGGAGCGGCGCGTTTCAATATATTGATTTGTATGGAACTGGCTTCGAAAGTAGCGGCTTACTAGACGGATTCCCGCGCCGCCACCGCTCCCGGCCCGCTGCCCGCTGATTTCGAGACTGAAGAGCTAGGCCAGGCTTAGTTTACAATTTTCGATGATTAATTACGTCACTAAATAAAGAGAAAACGCTCCTTTACAATACTTAAAGAATGGATATCATGCTTTGACTACTTTTTAATAATTTTACAGACTCACCAATAGAGTTGCCTTTTCAGGCTTCGTTTTCTTTGGCATATTACAGAGCCAAAGTAGCTACACGCATTCGAGTTTAAATACTCCTATCTACGGGAAGACTGATCGAATCCGCAGGGCTATCACGTAAAAATAGTGATCAACAATCCACTAGCAATAATCGCGCAAGCGATTGCTGGGTATAAAAACAATGGTGCCATGTATAACGATCGATTGCAATTGTATTGTTTTGGCTGATACATGATACGAAATTGCGATTTTGGAGCAATTATCGCGCAATAATTGCTATCGCATTGCTCTCGCAAGCTACGTGATACGGGGGCCGATCGGACTGATTACAGGCCGACCTAACCGGACCCACGCGCACACAAGGCAATGCCCATAACATGTCTGGACTTTTATCAAATCAAATCAAAATCATTTGATTTGCTTAGGAATATAGTACATACAATAAGGTGTTAGCTTTTCATTTTCCACATATTCTACCACAATGAGTGTGTAAATATTACTACAAAGTACTAAGTCATATAATTTAAGGTTAATGCATTACCAAGTCAGAAGATTTATTACAAAAAATAGAAATGTCAATAATTATTGATTCATTACATTACAATTATAGGTATATCAAGATTATTATCTTATTATTATCTTATTAATTACAATATCCCTTTGAGTTATTCGAGATATTTGGAAGCGAAATGCTTCCAGAATATTTGAGGGCAGCCCTGTATCCTAAGACAAGATAATCTTCAGGTTTACAACCACAATTTCCTAACGAGTATGAGATCTGCTTAAATTGATGACTACATCACATACCCCAGCTATTGTCCCTGACTTAATAACTACCGCTACCGTCGAGGTATGTGCTTCGACATAGTACTGCTGTACTCCATGTAAGGTAGCGGATTGAGATAGAGTTTTGACGTGATAACGTCTTATAATTCGATATGGGGTACGCGCACGAAAAACATGACAGTTCATGCGGCGTTACCTCGCTCTGAGGCGTTCCATTTAAGGCTTGAAGTGCAAGCGAGAGCGCGGAACGAGCGACAAAGAGGCACGTTGTCTGTCAATAACCGTAAGACTAAGGCCCACCTGGGCTGCGCTCTTTGTTTCGATTATATTACGTATTTCGATGACTTAGAGAATACTTTTGTATGAAGAAGTTTGGTTAGCTTTGATACATTGACCACACTCTGAATGAAAAATAAATAAAGAGCTATTAGTATTATTTCGGCTATTCAAAATTGTACTCTATTTCCTACGTGTCAAGGTATGACTTGTGCTTTGTTCGAAGATTTTACTGGATTTCAGGAATGTATGTAGCGTTTTGTATTGCGACTTTACATCCTTACCTTTGTAAGGATGTAAAGTCGTTCGCTTTGTATTATTCTTGTATTATTTTTATATTTTGTTTTGAAACGCGACTAATTACATTAGATACTTTTTATGCCTTATCTTGAGGCTTTGCTAAATTAGACAGCATGATCCTACTGTGTTATAGATATTTAAATTTAGTAAAACTCTATTCATTCAAATTGATTTTAATCTTACTTGCCGTTTCATTTTAAACTCCATTAATCGTGGTCCTACCTATGGTCATCCCTATTTATTAGCTATAAAGCCGCCATTCCCGCTGCACAAGATGTCCTCCGGTCGACCGGCTCAACTGCTTCCGACTTCAATTAGCGTTTTATAACTTTATTTAGAATTTCATTATTGATACCTGGTTAATAGACAAAAAACCTTTTGTGGTCCTTAAAGCTTAAACAATAAATAGTAAATGATCTTCTTAACCAAAAATTATTAATTACTTTTTAACCTATTTTGTTTTTTTGCTTTTTCGTACTGGATTCAGCTTCATGACAATTTTTGTACACTTTCTATTTTAGCTATGTATTTGTGAAAACTTTTAACTGGCTTACAGTTACTATCTAGACCTAGAACTCGAGGTCTAGATAGTAGTAGCGTGCTAGGACTAGGCTCGGAGCCACTTACATAAGATTAAATAAATAAAAATAAAATAAAAATAGCCTTTATTGCTGTGTTTTCTAACTACACTACATAAAATATAGTACTTACTAAATTAATTTACACTTTTTTTTACATACACACTTATTACTATATTTTAAATTAAAGATTAATATTTTTCTTTCTCCCAACAGCTTGTCTTTCGATAAAGGCCTCCTCTAAGGCTTTCCATTTATCTCTGTCCTTTGCTATGCGTAGCCATCCTGGTCCAGCTACTTCCTTCAAGTCATCTTCCCATCTTTTTGTCGGTCTTCCCCTGCTTCTAGTACTTCCTCTAGGGTACCATTCCGTCACAATTCTTGTCCATTTCTCTCTTTTCTCTCTTTGCATGTGTCCTGTCCAACGCCATTTTAATTCTTTACATGTCGATTGTACTTTTTTAGACTTTGTCTTCTCTTTAATAATCTTTAATTTCTTTCTGTCTTTTCTTTTTTTTCTATTCCATTTTGGCAAATGTTTACATTATTTTGCAGTTGATCAGTTAGGGCCCAAGTCTGACATCCATATGTTAGACACGGTAGGATGCAAGCATTATAAACTTTTCGTTTGTCTAACATTGGCATTTCTTTGTTTTTCATTATTTCGTTCAGCGACCAAAATCTCTTCCAAGTATGTGTTATTCGCCTTTCGATTTCCTTCTGCATATTGTCTATTGGTGATACTAGTTGGCCCCGATAAATATATTCATCTACGTATTCTACTCGCTGATTATTAATTGTAATATCGTCTTTTGTTGGAGAATTACTCATTATCTTTGTTTTGGCGATGTTCATGGTTAGACCAGCCTTCGCGCTTTCGTCTGACAGTTGTTGTAGCATCTTTTGCAAGGTCTTAGGGCATTCTGAGAACAGTACTAGGTCGTCTGCGAATCTTAAGTGACTTAATTTCTCTCCGTTCACATTAACCCTTCTATATGTGCAAAAATATTTGCAAAAGAGTAGTGTATGGAATGTGCAAAAAAAATGGCGCCCGGCCTTACCCCCTTTTTACAAATAATATAATATTTTTACATCCAAACCATATTTTATGTTTTTGTAAAGAATTTTATAATATCTAATAAATTTTCTATCAATCAAGCCATTATAATATAGTATTTAGTCTGATTTAACATTCTTTTTAGAAGTATATATTTTGAAATATATTTTTCTGACTATTTCACATGAAATAAATTAATATTTTGTTATAATCTACACGACAGAATCCAAGAATAGACCCTTGTTTATATAATTTATCGTCACAGCTTGAGATGTTTACAAAAACTGGTCATAAATATCACTCGAAAAAAATGCGTTTCGTATTACCACAAGCAAACTTCGTCATTATGGCTTTACAAATAAAGTTCAAAATGGCTGCGGCCGGCAGAATACGACCGTTAACTGTAGACTTTTAACTCTTTGTTTTGGAAATATAAGAAATACTATCGATATAAAATAGTCATGTAGACGTTGTGTAATAATTTCTATAAGCCTTTTACGTAATTAATTTACAATTATATGAAGCAAATTCCGTCCAAAACACTTATAACACACACAACTTTTTTCTCAGCTTTCACAAGTTATTACGATGTATTTCTTGCAAATGGTTATCTAAAACTGCTTATTACTATTAAAGTAAACGATTTTACTACTTACATTCGATAAATCCAATTATTATTTCACACAAATCACACAAAATGACAGAACACACACGAAACAATTCACGATTTTCTAATGACTGAAAAATATTCGTCGACCACAGATTGTATAATATTTTGCATTCAGAATGTGGCAAATGTACCATAGATTATAACTAACCAATCTTCTTCATACAAAAGTAGTCTCTAAGTCGACGAAATACGTAACTCGATCGAATGAAAGAGCGCGGCCACATACGGCCGCTTGGGTGTAGACAGAATAGCTGCAGTATAATCTGTGGCGGCCGGATCCGGCCGCTTCGGAATTAATGGGTTAATTCCGTAATTATCCCAATCCAGTCTTCTAAAGATTGTCTCCAGCACTCCTGAGAATAATTTCGGTGAGATAGAGTCCCCTTGGCGGACGCCTCTTTCAATTGAAAACTCCTCTCCAGCTTTTTCTAGTTTTATTTGTGCCTTAGTGCTTTTATAAATGATTTTCAATAGATGAATGTACTTTATGTGGACTCCTTACTGCCGAAGTGATTTCCAAATGTATTGGTGTTCTAAAGAATCAAATGCTTTATTATAATCAACAAAGCCCAGCCAGTAGGTTTTGTTATATTCCCCATATTTCTGCAATAATTCAGGTTTATTCACAACTGAAGCAAACAAAAAAGAAGACATAGAAAAAATATATAACTTTTATCAACAATTACAGAAAACTATGGACATCGCCCACAAAAACATTATATTAATCAGAGATTTTAATGGACAAGTTGGGAAAAGTAACAAAGATGAAGAGTATGCAATAGGAAAATACGGATTTGGCAGCAGAAGCAAAAACGGAGAAAGATTGGTGAAGTTTTGCTTGGAAAATAAACTTACCATACTTAATAATTAAGCCCGTCACAGACCTAGCAATAATATATATTTTCTATACTAATTTTCGCGTGACCACACACTCAGCTATAGTATATATTTCTGTGACATGTGGATTTAGTATAGAATAATATGCCTAGCTATAAATATATTAATATATACTATAGCTAAGTCTGTGACGGGCTTTATTACCAAAAAAAAATTAACAAGAAGTGGACGTGGACTTCACCAAGCGGATTATACAGAAATGAAATTGATTTTAGTATAACAAACAAACCGAAATATTTTAAAAATTTATCTTACCTACACAATTTAAATTTAAATTCAGACCACAAGATGATTCGCGCAACTATAAAAGTAAAATATAATAGAAAAAGCTGAAGGTTACAAAAAAATAATTTCCCCATATTAAACGTTACAAATGAAAATGAAATAAGACTGAAGCTGAAAGACTCTCTGGAGAGTCTAAACGAAATGGGTAGACCAATTCAAGAGGTGTACAGCATATTTGTGGATGTACTCAAAACTATATCCCAAAAAGCACATTCGAACCATAAAGATACTCTATCTACCGAAACACTCACCCTACTAAAAGAAAGGAAAATACTTTTAAATAAACAGAAAGACAAAAATATTCGCAGAGAGATTGCAGAAATAAGCAATAAAATCAATAAAAATATAAAAAAACGATAGGAAAAAAAGAAGAACAAACACACTTAAATTATATATAGAAAAAACTGGTGGAGTGAGGAAAGCCTTTAAAAAACTAGAAACTAAAAAGAATTGGATGACAAGTATGAAGAATAAACATGGAACATATACAAATAGTAGATATCAAATGTTAAGCATTGCTACAGATTACTATAAAGAACTGTACAAAAGCAAAATTGATACAGAAAACGAATATTTTAGTGATATTTATGATGCTGATGCTGCGGAACCGGAACCTGTACCACCTATATTAAAAGAAGAAACAGAAAGAGCTATAATGTCACAAAAGATGGGAAAAGCTCCCGGCCCAGACGGAATCACTAATGAGCTTCTTAGAATATCAATGTCAGTCATTACGCCCAAACTAACTGAGCTGCTTAATGAAATAGTTGAAAAAGAAATAATACCAGAAGATTGGACGACGTCAACAATTATTCTTTTGCACAAAAGGAGATAAAGGAGACATTAATAACTACCGGCCAGTTAGTTTGATGTCTGTTTGATATAAAATATTTTCAAAAATACTTCTTAGTCATCTTACGAATAGTCTAGATGAAAATCAGCCAAAGGAACAAGCGGGTTTCAGAAGCAACTTTTCGACTACCGATCACATACATGTCCTACGACATATGGCTGGTTTACACGTATTAAGTAGATAAGTAGTAACTAAATTCTAATTGTCATCTAGATTTAGGACTTACTAAATTTTAACTTGCTACTTGCTACTAAATTTTGTGTTTACACGCAAGTAACAACTTAAAATTAAGTTAAAATTTAGTTAATTACTTATCTACTTAATACGTGTAAACCAGCCCTTAAGATTAGACTTTTTTTATGAACCTATTTTGTCCTATTGCTGGGCAAAGGCCTCTCCTAAGATCCTTCAACCCTCTCGCTTTTGCGGGAGCCGTTAACCAGACTCGTAAGTATTCAACTCCTCTTATCATAATATTTTTAACCGACTTCAAAAAAGGAGTAGATTGTCCAATTCGACCATATGTATTTATTTATGTTTTTTCGCGGATAACTTTGCCGTTTGTGAACCTATTGAGATAATTATTTTGTTGTTGGAAAGAAGATACTTCACAAAATATAGTCCTATGGTAAAGAAATACCGTTTGAAGCCAGTTTGCTTTTGTTACAATTTTTCGAAGACGGTCACAGTGGCATCGTCCATTAAACTAGGCTATTGTAATTTTAATATTATATTTTTACAACTTATTGTTGCATTATTTATTTCAATTGCAATTTGCTTTCTACTACTATTCAAAACAACCCAAAGAACTTGATAGCTTATATTTAACGTTCTAACAGGAGTACCTAAGTATAACATAGTATAACTCATAGCAATAGAACCCTTTGAAACATTGGCTCAAATGGCTCAGCTCTCCCGAAGTGCCACGCTCCGTTACGTTGTCTATGGGACGTAAACCATTCGGTACATTACGCCGACTTTGTAACACTTGGAGCTAGTTTACGTAGTATTTAAGTTACATAGTAGAACATCTTCCTGGCCAAACCGTGCACATGTTAGTGTGATTTTGGATACTCTGGACTTTATATAGCTACAGTAGAATATATATTTTATGTTAGACCCAATGAGGCTTCAGCCTCGAAATCAGCGGGCAGCGGGTCGGGAGCGGTGGCGGCGCGGGAGCGGTGGCGGCGCGGGAGCGGTGGCGGCGCGGGAGCGGCGCGTTTCAATATATTGATTTGTATGGAACTGGCTTCGAAAGTAGCGGCTTACTAGACGGATTCCCGCGCCGCCACCGCTCCCGGCCCGCTGCCCGCTGATTTCGAGACTGAAGAGCTAGGCCAGGCTTAGTTTACAATTTTCGATGATTAATTACGTCACTAAATAAAGAGAAAACGCTCCTTTACAATACTTAAAGAATGGATATCATGCTTTGACTACTTTTTAATAATTTTACAGACTCACCAATAGAGTTGCCTTTTCAGGCTTCGTTTTCTTTGGCATATTACAGAGCCAAAGTAGCTACACGCATTCGAGTTTAAATACTCCTATCTACGGGAAGACTGATCGAATCCGCAGGGCTATCACGTAAAAATAGTGATCAACAATCCACTAGCAATAATCGCGCAAGCGATTGCTGGGTATAAAAACAATGGTGCCATGTATAACGATCGATTGCAATTGTATTGTTTTGGCTGATACATGATACGAAATTGCGATTTTGGAGCAATTATCGCGCAATAATTGCTATCGCATTGCTCTCGCAAGCTACGTGATACGGGGGCCGATCGGACTGATTACAGGCCGACCTAACCGGACCCACGCGCACACAAGGCAATGCCCATAACATGTCTGGACTTTTATCAAATCAAATCAAAATCATTTGATTTGCTTAGGAATATAGTACATACAATAAGGTGTTAGCTTTTCATTTTCCACATATTCTACCACAATGAGTGTGTAAATATTACTACAAAGTACTAAGTCATATAATTTAAGGTTAATGCATTACCAAGTCAGAAGATTTATTACAAAAAATAGAAATGTCAATAATTATTGATTCATTACATTACAATTATAGGTATATCAAGATTATTATCTTATTATTATCTTATTAATTACAATATCCCTTTGAGTTATTCGAGATATTTGGAAGCGAAATGCTTCCAGAATATTTGAGGGCAGCCCTGTATCCTAAGACAAGATAATCTTCAGGTTTACAACCACAATTTCCTAACGAGTATGAGATCTGCTTAAATTGATGACTACATCACATACCCCAGCTATTGTCCCTGACTTAATAACTACCGCTACCGTCGAGGTATGTGCTTCGACATAGTACTGCTGTACTCCATGTAAGGTAGCGGATTGAGATAGAGTTTTGACGTGATAACGTCTTATAATTCGATATGGGGTGCGCGCACGAAAAACATGACAGTTCATGCGGCGTTACCTCGCTCTGAGGCGTTCCATTTAAGGCTTGAAGTGCAAGCGAGAGCGCGGAACGAGCGACAAAGAGGCACGTTGTCTGTCAATAACCGTAAGACTAAGGCCCACCTGGGCTGCGCTCTTTGTTTCGATTATATTACGTATTTCGATGACTTAGAGAATACTTTTGTATGAAGAAGTTTGGTTAGCTTTGATACATTGACCACACTCTGAATGAAAAATAAATAAAGAGCTATTAGTATTATTTCGGCTATTCAAAATTGTACTCTATTTCCTACGTGTCAAGGTATGACTTGTGCTTTGTTCGAAGATTTTACTGGATTTCAGGAATGTATGTAGCGTTTTGTATTGCGACTTTACATCCTTACCTTTGTAAGGATGTAAAGTCGTTCGCTTTGTATTATTCTTGTATTATTTTTATATTTTGTTTTGAAACGCGACTAATTACATTAGATACTTTTTATGCCTTATCTTGAGGCTTTGCTAAATTAGACAGCATGATCCTACTGTGTTATAGATATTTAAATTTAGTAAAACTCTATTCATTCAAATTGATTTTAATCTTACTTGCCGTTTCATTTTAAACTCCATTAATCGTGGTCCTACCTATGGTCATCCCTATTTATTAGCTATAAAGCCGCCATTCCCGCTGCACAAGATGTCCTCCGGTCGACCGGCTCAACTGCTTCCGACTTCAATTAGCGTTTTATAACTTTATTTAGAATTTCATTATTGATACCTGGTTAATAGACAAAAAACCTTTTGTGGTCCTTAAAGCTTAAACAATAAATAGTAAATGATCTTCTTAACCAAAAATTATTAATTACTTTTTAACCTATTTTGTTTTTTTGCTTTTTCGTACTGGATTCAGCTTCATGACAATTTTTGTACACTTTCTATTTTAGCTATGTATTTGTGAAAACTTTTAACTGGCTTACAGTTACTATCTAGACCTAGAACTCGAGGTCTAGATAGTAGTAGCGTGCTAGGACTAGGCTCGGAGCCACTTACATAAGATTAAATAAATAAAAATAAAATAAAAATAGCCTTTATTGCTGTGTTTTCTAACTACACTACATAAAATATAGTACTTACTAAATTAATTTACACTTTTTTTTACATACACACTTATTACTATATTTTAAATTAAAGATTAATATTTTTCTTTCTCCCAACAGCTTGTCTTTCGATAAAGGCCTCCTCTAAGGCTTTCCATTTATCTCTGTCCTTTGCTATGCGTAGCCATCCTGGTCCAGCTACTTCCTTCAAGTCATCTTCCCATCTTTTTGTCGGTCTTCCCCTGCTTCTAGTACTTCCTCTAGGGTACCATTCCGTCACAATTCTTGTCCATTTCTCTCTTTTCTCTCTTTGCATGTGTCCTGTCCAACGCCATTTTAATTCTTTACATGTCGATTGTACTTTTTTAGACTTTGTCTTCTCTTTAATAAGCTTTAATTTCTTTCTGTCTTTTCTTTTTTTTCTATTCCATTTTGACAAATGTTTACATTATTTTGCAGTTGATCAGTTAGGGCCCAAGTCTGACATCCATATGTTAGACACGGTAGGATGCAAGCATTATAAACTTTTCGTTTGTCTAACATTGGCATTTCTTTGTTTTTCATTATTTCGTTCAGCGACCAAAATCTCTTCCAAGTATGTGTTATTCGCCTTTCGATTTCCTTCTGCATATTGTCTATTGGTGATACTAGTTGGCCCCGATAAATATATTCATCTACGTATTCTACTCGCTGATTATTAATTGTAATATCGTCTTTTGTTGGAGAATTACTCATTATCTTTGTTTTGGCGATGTTCATGGTTAGACCAGCCTTCGCGCTTTCGTCTGACAGTTGTTGTAGCATCTTTTGCAAGGTCTTAGGGCATTCTGAGAACAGTACTAGGTCGTCTGCGAATCTTAAGTGACTTAATTTCTCTCCGTTCACATTAACCCTTCTATATGTGCAAAAATATTTGCAAAAGAGTAGTGTATGGAATGTGCAAAAAAAATGGCGCCCGGCCTTACCCCCTTTTTACAAATAATATAATATTTTTACATCCAAACCATATTTTATGTTTTTGTAAAGAATTTTATAATATCTAATAAATTTTCTATCAATCAAGCCATTATAATATAGTATTTAGTCTGATTTAACATTCTTTTTAGAAGTATATATTTTGAAATATATTTTTCTGACTATTTCACATGAAATAAATTAATATTTTGTTATAATCTACACGACAGAATCCAAGAATAGACCCTTGTTTATATAATTTATCGTCACAGCTTGAGATGTTTACAAAAACTGGTCATAAATATCACTCGAAAAAAATGCGTTTCGTATTACCACAAGCAAACTTCGTCATTATGGCTTTACAAATAAAGTTCAAAATGGCTGCGGCCGGCAGAATACGACCGTTAACTGTAGACTTTTAACTCTTTGTTTTGGAAATATAAGAAATACTATCGATATAAAATAGTCATGTAGACGTTGTGTAATAATTTCTATAAGCCTTTTACGTAATTAATTTACAATTATATGAAGCAAATTCCGTCCAAAACACTTATAACACACACAACTTTTTTCTCAGCTTTCACAAGTTATTACGATGTATTTCTTGCAAATGGTTATCTAAAACTGCTTATTACTATTAAAGTAAACGATTTTACTACTTACATTCGATAAATCCAATTATTATTTCACACAAATCACACAAAATGACAGAACACACACGAAACAATTCACGATTTTCTAATGACTGAAAAATATTCGTCGACCACAGATTGTATAATATTTTGCATTCAGAATGTGGCAAATGTACCATAGATTATAACTAACCAATCTTCTTCATACAAAAGTAGTCTCTAAGTCGACGAAATACGTAACTCGATCGAATGAAAGAGCGCGGCCACATACGGCCGCTTGGGTGTAGACAGAATAGCTGCAGTATAATCTGTGGCGGCCGGATCCGGCCGCTTCGGAATTAATGGGTTAATTCCGTAATTATCCCAATCCAGTCTTCTAAAGATTGTCTCCAGCACTCCTGAGAATAATTTCGGTGAGATAGAGTCCCCTTGGCGGACGCCTCTTTCAATTGAAAACTCCTCTCCAGCTTTTTCTAGTTTTATTTGTGCCTTAGTGCTTTTATAAATGATTTTCAATAGATGAATGTACTTTATGTGGACTCCTTACTGCCGAAGTGATTTCCAAATGTATTGGTGTTCTAAAGAATCAAATGCTTTATTATAATCAACAAAGCCCAGCCAGTAGGTTTTGTTATATTCCCCATATTTCTGCAATAATTCAGGTTTATTCACAACTGAAGCAAACAAAAAAGAAGACATAGAAAAAATATATAACTTTTATCAACAATTACAGAAAACTATGGACATCGCCCACAAAAACATTATATTAATCAGAGATTTTAATGGACAAGTTGGGAAAAGTAACAAAGATGAAGAGTATGCAATAGGAAAATACGGATTTGGCAGCAGAAGCAAAAACGGAGAAAGATTGGTGAAGTTTTGCTTGGAAAATAAACTTACCATACTTAATAATTAAGCCCGTCACAGACCTAGCAATAATATATATTTTCTATACTAATTTTCGCGTGACCACACACTCAGCTATAGTATATATTTCTGTGACATGTGGATTTAGTATAGAATAATATGCCTAGCTATAAATATATTAATATATACTATAGCTAAGTCTGTGACGGGCTTTATTACCAAAAAAAAATTAACAAGAAGTGGACGTGGACTTCACCAAGCGGATTATACAGAAATGAAATTGATTTTAGTATAACAAACAAACCGAAATATTTTAAAAATTTATCTTACCTACACAATTTAAATTTAAATTCAGACCACAAGATGATTCGCGCAACTATAAAAGTAAAATATAATAGAAAAAGCTGAAGGTTACAAAAAAATAATTTCCCCATATTAAACGTTACAAATGAAAATGAAATAAGACTGAAGCTGAAAGACTCTCTGGAGAGTCTAAACGAAATGGGTAGACCAATTCAAGAGGTGTACAGCATATTTGTGGATGTACTCAAAACTATATCCCAAAAAGCACATTCGAACCATAAAGATACTCTATCTACCGAAACACTCACCCTACTAAAAGAAAGGAAAATACTTTTAAATAAACAGAAAGACAAAAATATTCGCAGAGAGATTGCAGAAATAAGCAATAAAATCAATAAAAATATAAAAAAACGATAGGAAAAAAAGAAGAACAAACACACTTAAATTATATATAGAAAAAACTGGTGGAGTGAGGAAAGCCTTTAAAAAACTAGAAACTAAAAAGAATTGGATGACAAGTATGAAGAATAAACATGGAACATATACAAATAGTAGATATCAAATGTTAAGCATTGCTACAGATTACTATAAAGAACTGTACAAAAGCAAAATTGATACAGAAAACGAATATTTTAGTGATATTTATGATGCTGATGCTGCGGAACCGGAACCTGTACCACCTATATTAAAAGAAGAAACAGAAAGAGCTATAATGTCACAAAAGATGGGAAAAGCTCCCGGCCCAGACGGAATCACTAATGAGCTTCTTAGAATATCAATGTCAGTCATTACGCCCAAACTAACTGAGCTGCTTAATGAAATAGTTGAAAAAGAAATAATACCAGAAGATTGGACGACGTCAACAATTATTCTTTTGCACAAAAGGAGATAAAGGAGACATTAATAACTACCGGCCAGTTAGTTTGATGTCTGTTTGATATAAAATATTTTCAAAAATACTTCTTAGTCATCTTACGAATAGTCTAGATGAAAATCAGCCAAAGGAACAAGCGGGTTTCAGAAGCAACTTTTCGACTACCGATCACATACATGTCCTACGACATATGGCTGGTTTACACGTATTAAGTAGATAAGTAGTAACTAAATTCTAATTGTCATCTAGATTTAGGACTTACTAAATTTTAACTTGCTACTTGCTACTAAATTTTGTGTTTACACGCAAGTAACAACTTAAAATTAAGTTAAAATTTAGTTAATTACTTATCTACTTAATACGTGTAAACCAGCCCTTAAGATTAGACTTTTTTTATGAACCTATTTTGTCCTATTGCTGGGCAAAGGCCTCTCCTAAGATCCTTCAACCCTCTCGCTTTTGCGGGAGCCGTTAACCAGACTCGTAAGTATTCAACTCCTCTTATCATAATATTTTTAACCGACTTCAAAAAAGGAGTAGATTGTCCAATTCGACCATATGTATTTATTTATGTTTTTTCGCGGATAACTTTGCCGTTTGTGAACCTATTGAGATAATTATTTTGTTGTTGGAAAGAAGATACTTCACAAAATATAGTCCTATGGTAAAGAAATACCGTTTGAAGCCAGTTTGCTTTTGTTACAATTTTTCGAAGACGGTCACAGTGGCATCGTCCATTAAACTAGGCTATTGTAATTTTAATATTATATTTTTACAACTTATTGTTGCATTATTTATTTCAATTGCAATTTGCTTTCTACTACTATTCAAAACAACCCAAAGAACTTGATAGCTTATATTTAACGTTCTAACAGGAGTACCTAAGTATAACATAGTATAACTCATAGCAATAGAACCCTTTGAAACATTGGCTCAAATGGCTCAGCTCTCCCGAAGTGCCACGCTCCGTTACGTTGTCTATGGGACGTAAACCATTCGGTACATTACGCCGACTTTGTAACACTTGGAGCTAGTTTACGTAGTATTTAAGTTACATAGTAGAACATCTTCCTGGCCAAACCGTGCACATGTTAGTGTGATTTTGGATACTCTGGACTTTATATAGCTACAGTAGAATATATATTTTATGTTAGACCCAATGAGGCTTCAGCCTCGAAATCAGCGGGCAGCGGGTCGGGAGCGGTGGCGGCGCGGGAGCGGTGGCGGCGCGGGAGCGGTGGCGGCGCGGGAGCGGCGCGTTTCAATATATTGATTTGTATGGAACTGGCTTCGAAAGTAGCGGCTTACTAGACGGATTCCCGCGCCGCCACCGCTCCCGGCCCGCTGCCCGCTGATTTCGAGACTGAAGAGCTAGGCCAGGCTTAGTTTACAATTTTCGATGATTAATTACGTCACTAAATAAAGAGAAAACGCTCCTTTACAATACTTAAAGAATGGATATCATGCTTTGACTACTTTTTAATAATTTTACAGACTCACCAATAGAGTTGCCTTTTCAGGCTTCGTTTTCTTTGGCATATTACAGAGCCAAAGTAGCTACACGCATTCGAGTTTAAATACTCCTATCTACGGGAAGACTGATCGAATCCGCAGGGCTATCACGTAAAAATAGTGATCAACAATCCACTAGCAATAATCGCGCAAGCGATTGCTGGGTATAAAAACAATGGTGCCATGTATAACGATCGATTGCAATTGTATTGTTTTGGCTGATACATGATACGAAATTGCGATTTTGGAGCAATTATCGCGCAATAATTGCTATCGCATTGCTCTCGCAAGCTACGTGATACGGGGGCCGATCGGACTGATTACAGGCCGACCTAACCGGACCCACGCGCACACAAGGCAATGCCCATAACATGTCTGGACTTTTATCAAATCAAATCAAAATCATTTGATTTGCTTAGGAATATAGTACATACAATAAGGTGTTAGCTTTTCATTTTCCACATATTCTACCACAATGAGTGTGTAAATATTACTACAAAGTACTAAGTCATATAATTTAAGGTTAATGCATTACCAAGTCAGAAGATTTATTACAAAAAATAGAAATGTCAATAATTATTGATTCATTACATTACAATTATAGGTATATCAAGATTATTATCTTATTATTATCTTATTAATTACAATATCCCTTTGAGTTATTCGAGATATTTGGAAGCGAAATGCTTCCAGAATATTTGAGGGCAGCCCTGTATCCTAAGACAAGATAATCTTCAGGTTTACAACCACAATTTCCTAACGAGTATGAGATCTGCTTAAATTGATGACTACATCACATACCCCAGCTATTGTCCCTGACTTAATAACTACCGCTACCGTCGAGGTATGTGCTTCGACATAGTACTGCTGTACTCCATGTAAGGTAGCGGATTGAGATAGAGTTTTGACGTGATAACGTCTTATAATTCGATATGGGGTGCGCGCACGAAAAACATGACAGTTCATGCGGCGTTACCTCGCTCTGAGGCGTTCCATTTAAGGCTTGAAGTGCAAGCGAGAGCGCGGAACGAGCGACAAAGAGGCACGTTGTCTGTCAATAACCGTAAGACTAAGGCCCACCTGGGCTGCGCTCTTTGTTTCGATTATATTACGTATTTCGATGACTTAGAGAATACTTTTGTATGAAGAAGTTTGGTTAGCTTTGATACATTGACCACACTCTGAATGAAAAATAAATAAAGAGCTATTAGTATTATTTCGGCTATTCAAAATTGTACTCTATTTCCTACGTGTCAAGGTATGACTTGTGCTTTGTTCGAAGATTTTACTGGATTTCAGGAATGTATGTAGCGTTTTGCATTGCGAATAGTTTATTTTACTCATTATAAATATTTTTAGACAATCATTTGAAAGAAATACATCGAAATAACTTTAGGTTACAGTCGAAAAAGTTTGTTTCTATTTATAGAGATTCGGAAGCGAGGGTTAAGTGGTTAAGGATAGTTGAACGTGACAACGTCATACGTTGTCACGTTCAACTATCGTCAGCAAACCGACTTTACAGACAACCGTTTTTTTTTAATACAGATTTTCCGTTTAAAAAGGTCACACAATATACGTGGGAGAGCCATGCTTCGGCACGAATGGGCCGGCTCGACCGGAGAAATACCACGTTCTCACAGAAAACCGGCGTGAAACAGCGCTTGCGCTGTGTTTCGCCGAGTGAGTGAGTTTACCGGAGGCCCAATCCCCTATCCTTTTCCCTTCCCTACCCTTCCCTATTTCCTTCCCTACCCTCCCCTATTACCCCTTAAAGGCCGGCAACGCACCTGCAGCTCTGATGCTGCGAGTGTCTATGGGCGACGGAAGTTGCTTTCCATCAGGTGACCCGTTTGCTCGTTTGCCCCCTTATTGCATAAAAAAAACACACAAAACAAGATAGAAGCAATAAAATATTGTAATCTGCAATAGCATGAAACCGCTGGAAGTTACAATACCACCATTAGGCATTGCCGCGTTGTGATCGGTTTTTATTTTGTGTTGGTGTGATGGTAATCCTCATAGATGTCAGGAAAAATCATCCTGAAACATTTCAATGCAAGAGTTCCTGTGTGCGTAAATCGTAAATAGATTTCCTGTGTAACTCTACCTGTATCTTGCCTATCTCGATGGGATTTGTTGGTGTCGTTCGTTTCTGCTTTCCACAAGTCGGCTCATCCCAAAAGCATGCGATTTTGGAATTTGCAGGGTAGTTACTACAACTGGGGGCAAAATATTTAGTCGCTTATACAGATTACAGGGTGTAACAAAACTAAGTGATAATACTTTAGGGTGTGTATGTGTTCCTAGTAGAGAGTTCACTGTGAAAGTAGCAGCGCTGTAATACCATTTTTTTTTTGTAATTTGTATGGGTAAGCGCCCCAGCGTCACGAGTTTTTCCATATTATGTGAATTTTTTTTTACTTTTTCAGCGCTGCTACTTTTACAGTGAAACGGGACTCATACATACCCTAAGTATTATCACTTAGTTTTGTTACAACCTGTACATTGTTATTAATGAATGCCGCTTTCCGCTTCCGCGCCCGCTCCGCCCATCTCAGCGCGCTGCCTGCGGAAGTCTCGCGGTATTTGCGGAGTAATTACGCGAGGAGCGAGCGCATGACACACAATTAATTATACCTAAAGAATTCTGTTACGTTTGAGGCTGTGTCGGCATATAATAGCTATACAGAGTACTATGTAGGCAGTGTAAGGCTGGGGCTATATGAGCCTTAATCCGCAAAGCCGGAGAGTCAGAGGACATGATACAAAATCGCTGGATTGATTAGTTAAGCTGAAAATCGAATACAGCTAAACACCATGATAGAAAATCAACGCTCGTGTTTTCAGCTCAATTGATTTCAATTGAGCTGAAAACACGAGCGTTGATTTTTGATACCAGTGTACTTTATTTCATAAATACTATATTATTTTAGTGTACTTTATTTTAGCAATAATTGCTAGGACAAGAATGAATTCATGTTCTAAGCACTCAAATTGGCAAATTATATATTAAAAAAAGAATGCCATTAAAACATGTACCAGAGTTCTGTTTCCCATGCCTAATTTATTCCGATAACAGCGTTATTTTTCAGAGCTCTGTTTTTTATCTGGTCTGCCGGATTCCAGATTGTGTACTCCCAGCCTAATAGTCATACCGACGTGACTCGACGATTTATTGCCAGTATTAATCTGAAACTGAAGATAATGTGTTTATAATTTACACTCGAATAATTGTATTCATGTTACATGTTAGATACGTTCGCGTCAGTTGAATTATTGTTCAAAATCCAATAACAATGAGGTTCCTTTTACACGAGTGATTTGGCCGCTACATCGCGAGATCACAAGCAATGGTACGCGTTGGTACTACTAATCCATACTTATATTATAAATGCGAAAGTGTGTCTGTCTGTCTGTCTGTTACCTCTTTACGCCCAAACGGCTAAACTGATTTTGCTGAAATTTGGCATGAAGATACTTTGAGTCCCGGGAAAGGACATAGGATACTTTTTGTCCCGGAAAAATGTACGGTTCCCGCGTGATAAAGGAGTTTTGGCGCAACGGAGTTGCGGACTTCATCCTATTATATATCATATTATATTATCGATACATACATACTTATAATATAACTAGATGACGCCCGCAACTTCTTTGCGCCAAAATTCGTTTATCGCGCGCAAACCGTACATTTTTTCGAGATAAAAAGTTTCCTATGTCCTTTCCCAGGACTCAAAGTATCTCCATACCAAATTTCAGCGAAATGGGTTCAGCGGTTTGAGCGTGAAGAGGTAACAGACAGACAGACAGACAGACAGACAGACGGACAGACGGACAGACAGACAGACACACTTTCGCATTTATAATATTAGTATGGATTGCTTGTGATTTTGCGGTGTAGCGGCCAAACCGCTTATTCGCGCGGATGCATGCCTTACAAAGGCAATTAAGTAAATGTTTTTGATTTTTTTAAAGTATAAAACAATGTCGCTTTCCGCTATGTACCTTTGTAAGATCTTTAAAAGTATACAACAGTTTTTCTATGTAGTTATTTTAATAGGGAATTAAATGACACGTTAACATGTGTATTACATGCATAATGTACATAGAATAACAATATTTGTTTAATCCGGCTTTTTTTACAATAAAAAACTATTCAATTTTCCCTCTCATTTACCATCATTCTACTTTACAAACAAAAACCCAATCTTATACCTATTACTTTGCCAAATTCAAAAGCAAGCCTTTACCTTGCAAAGTTTTGATCAAATTACAGAAGAGTTTCGTCGCAGAGACAACTAGTAACTTCATCACTGAACAAAGAGGGTTGATGCTTCTGACAAGTTTATTTTCTATAACTTCCTTGATATACGTTTGTGCTGAAAATCCGTGCGAATACATTTTGGTGACGTGGGAGAGCCATGCTTCGGCACGAATGGGCCGGCTCGACCGGAGAAATACCACGTCCTCACAGAAAACCGGCGTGAAACAGCGCTTGCGCTGTGTTTCGGCGAGTGAGTGAGTTTACCGGAGGCCCAATCCCCTATCCTTTTCCCTTCCCTACAGGTACTTTCAGGTCCGTAATATATTTACACATCTAAAATGCCGGAAATTATTTTTAACAAAAAATTAAAACCGACTTCCAAGGTAAAAACAATATTAATAGCATCCTTATAATATGAACCAAAAAGTATTAAATAATTTTTCCTATCCAATATGTAGTGCCTTTTCCCGAATTCGGCTAAATCTCAACTATTTCTGTACTCAATCTTCATCATTTTGAAGTCGGTACCAGATATAGCTGAATCTTTATTTCTTTGACAGAAAATTTGAAACTTTTGGCACTGGCAACGTATGACGTTGTCACGTTCAACTATCCTTAACCCCTTAACGCTCGCTTCCGAATCTCTATAAATAGAAACAAACTTTTTCGACTGTAACCTAAAGTTATTTCGATGTATATCTTTCAAATGATTGCCTAAAAATATTTATAATGAGTAAAATAAACTATTCGCAATACAAAACGCTACATACATTCGTGAAATCCAGTAAAATCTTCGAACAAAGCACAAGTCATACCTTGACACGTAGGAAATAGAGCACAATTTTGAATAGCCGAAATAATACTAATAGCCCACAGATTGTTTATTTATTTTTCATTCAGAGTGTGGCCAATGTATCAAAGGTCATAACTAACCAAACTTCTTCATACAAAAGTATTCTCTAAGTAATCGAAATACGTAATATAATCGAAACAAAGAGCGCGGCCCAGGTGGGCCTTACGGTTGTTGTTCGCGCCAAACTCTAGCGCGACGTTGGTAGCACTGCAGCGCCTGAGTCTGCACTCTGCGCTGTCAGCTGTCATACGCTAGACACGCGAGTGACAAGTGACACATTCCACCTTGAACCGTCGCCGGCGCGCGTTCGTTACATACGAAAATCTCGGTTAGCCGATCGGCCCAAACTTCGCGATTAATCCAATAATAATTATCCGTGATTTATCCTCATGAACTAAGCTCAGTGATAGTGATTATAGACCACGGTGACAATGTGACTATCAGCTCGTCTCGTCTCAGCCCGGCCGCCAGCATATATCATCGGATGACAGTACAGGTGATGCTGTATATACCGGCTCCCCCAATATTTCTCGGCAAAATGTAACTGAGAGTCGAAACAAACTTGTGTCTAAGGTGGAGAATTCATTGGAGAAGGTATCTGAATGGGATAAACGTAACTTGGTCCAATTCAACCCCGCCAAGACACAAGTCTGCGCGTTCACCACTAAAAAGTCAACAATGGTCGTATAGGACATTTCGAGGGAACATCTTTAACCATCTCCCCTAGCATTGAGATACTTGGCGTCAACATATCGAGCGAAGTCCAGTTCCGATATCATCTAGAGGGTAAGGCCAAATTAGCCTCGAAGAAGCTTGGTGTTCTTAACAGAGCGAGACAGTACTTCAGTCCGGACCAACGCCTACAACTCTACAAGACGCAGGTTCGACCTCATATGGAATATTGTTCTCATCTCTGGGCAGGGGCGCTAAAATACCAACTGCTCCCTCTGGATCGTATCCAACGAAGGGCCGCTCGAATTGTTGACTGCCATAGTGTTTCAAACAGCTTGGACCCCTTGGAATTACGCCGAGATGTAGCTTCACTCTGCATCCTCTATCGGTTGTATCACGGGGAGTGCTCTGAGGAATTGTTCGGAATCATACCACCTGCAACTTTTCGCCATGGTCCCACGCGAAAAACGTACCATCCTCATCACCTTGATGAGTGGCAGTCTTCCACAGTGCGTTTTTCGCGTAACTTTCTGCCGCGCACTGCAAAACTCTGGAATGAACTGTCACCAGCAGTTTTTCCGGACCTATACGACCTGCAAACCTTCAAGCAAAGAGCGTATTCCCTCTTAAAAGGCCGGCGACGCATCTGCAGCTCTTCTCATGTTGCGAGTGTCCATGGGCGACGGTAGTTGCTTACCATCAGGTGACCCGTTTGCTTGTTTGCCCCCTTATTTAATAAAAAAAATAAAAAAAAACAGGTACCCATTTTTGTCTTCCTTCATTATATCCCAATTTCCCCTCAAACACACGTCGTAGGGCGCTCGCCCCTACAGTTGTTGAAAGACTTGAAAGTGTAAATGGAACGCCTCAGAGCTGTCAGCGAGGCAACGCCGCATGAACTGTCATGTTTTTCGGGCGCGCACCCCATATCGAATTATAAGACGTTATCACGTCAAAATAGTTTCATATTGTCTTCACTAGATGTCACTGAGGCGCTCCTGTGTCGCGCTATCGCTTGTACGTAGAAGTTTTATATAGCTGTAGTTGTAACTCGTAACAGTCAACAGATTTCTGTTGTATTGTTGAAAGTTTGTTGGCAACTGACAACTCAACAGTGAGCTTGGTGTGAGCAGTGAGCATTGAATTGACAACATAGATCATAATATTGAGTGGTAATTGATCTCGTATAGTTGTTATTAAGTTGACCTCCGTCATAGTCCGCGAACTTATAAGTCCGCGAACTTATGGTCGTCGGTGTTACTGCGTATATTCTACGTATCTTATTACAATTTGTTAAGACTGTTAAGAGTCATACGGCATACTCCAAGGCTCAAATATCAGGTAGATAGATAAATTTAAACAATACATTTTAAAAAATCTAAGTGAACACGTATTGCAAAATGCTCACAGCGCGGCATGCAGCATTCCCTGACATTCCGGTTAGAACTTGAATACTATGTTTACGCACGCGCCGCGCGGCGACGCCGTTGCCTCTGCGGCGCCAACCGCCGTGTATATTAAACAGCCTATAATAATTATTGGTGTTGTTATGTACATCATTATTATTACTGTATCCATACCTATGCCTTGTACTATTATCTATTTTGTGCCATGAGACATTGGTGACCTTAACACGACGTGGTAATGATGATGATGACGATGATGATGATGATGAATTTGAATTGCATGGTAGCATATGCTTTCTGTTCTTAAAACAACGCTGAAACTCCCAAACGTGTATCTATAAAGAGTCAGGAGTTCTCTCAGCATTTTCGAAACCATGGTATACCTTGACCCAATATTCAACTTTTTGGTAGCATATTCTTAGTACACTTCACATAAAATCAAAATTACCATATGTTTCCATATAAATTTCGAGGAGTTCCCTCGATTACTCCTGGATCCCATCATCAGGTTACCACTTTTGTGAATATGGTACTAAATTAGAGTGAAACCTAATACAACAAAACAAAAATTTCGAAAATCGGTTCACAAACGGCGGAGTAATCGTTGAACATACAAAAATAAAAATTAAAAAAAATATATACATCCACAGCCGAACATATAACCTCCTCGTTTTTTGGAAGTCGGTTAAATATGAAGATAAGCAGAATATATTTTGTGCACATCCTCAATTCTACTTTGTGTGGGGCTTAGTTCATTTTTCTTTACTTACCCATATCACTCACCTTGTAGGGTAAATAGGATTAGCACATAGAGCGAAAAAGGTAATAGAAATGGTCAGAATATTTGAGGGTATTATTATTTATTTTAAAGTGAGACCGTATTAAGCGACACTTCACGTGCGTTTTTCGAGTAACTTTCTGCCGCGCACGGTAAAACTTCGTCGAACGACCTGTCACCAGCAGTATTTACGGACCAACACGACCTGAAAACCTTCAAGAAGAGAGCGTATTCACCAGCAGCTTTTCTAATCTTTCCAATACGTGACCCGTTTGCTCGTTTGCCCCCTTATTTCATAAAAAACGTTCCATAGAACTGACGTTTAAATGTCAAACGTCAGTTCTATGGAACGTGAAGTGTCGTAACTCGTGTCGCTTTATTGTGGTCTCGCCTTTATGGTCACTTTGGTTGTTTTTAGTTTGCATTGCGTTATCGTCAAGTTGGCAAATGGCAATTATATGTAAGAAAATTGTATGAGGGATAACGGTCCTAACGTTTTTGTTTTGAGCTTACAAAATTTTGATAAAGTTACTATCATTGGACGAGCTTAGTATAAATTATCTCTTAAACGAAGATAAATTATAATAAGCAATATTCTAAATGTCCGTTTGTCTGTCTGTTGCCTTTTCACGCCCAAGCTACTGAACCAATTTTACTAAAATTTGGTAAAGAGATACTTTGAGTTCCAAGAAAGGACAAAGGATACCTTTTTTCCCGAGAAATAGCACTCTTCCCGGATATACAAAACTTTGAAGATAAAAAGTAGAATATTTAAATGGTATATCTCACGCTTCTAAATCCTATGTTGAAAATAAACTTCATAAATAATTTAAATAACATATCGTGGGTTATTAGGACTACAAAATCAAATATTATGAATAATAAATTAATAACAAAATACTTACCCTTACTTTTATAACCCTTACTATATAGCCTTTGAAAAAAATATAGCAACAAAGTTATTTTTAAAACGTCTGATAATAGTTTTGGTCATTGAAAAGTGTCTTACACTACATGATACTAGTTCAGAACAATAATCTACATATTATATATAAATATTAGCCATCAGAAAATAAGTAAAGTAAGACTCATTTTTTGTCCACTTTGGTACCTGGTACCTGGTACCTGACCAGGTGTCAGACTTAGAGCTACACAAATTCGCAGGTATTCTAAGTACACGAGGCACTACCAAGAACCTATGGTTTCATCCATCAGAAAGTAAGTTATGTCTTATCCTTTTGGGATCCAGCAGGGCAATCGCGCTAAATGTTTTCAACTGAACCGCAAATGAAACTCGGACGTTGATCGACTTTTGGAACGATTCGGTATTGCGCTAACGTTTTGACAGCCAGTTGAGACGTTACTGAACCTCAGCCCAAGCGCAAACGCTGTCAAAACAAAAAGTTGATACAAAGCTACTTCTACTCGCACGTTTCTGAAACGTTTCTTATTTTGGTGTGTTAAATTGACGAAAATCGATGGAAAAATATAACATGAGCTATAATCAAATTATAATATAAGCCTATGTTTTACTTCAAAGCTCCTCAAAGGACTATTTGAGTTTGTTAAAAAGTGAATTGAACTTTGACATTGCTTACATACTTCTTTACGTAAATGTTTTCTATGCCACAAAAAACTTTTGTCACAACTTCACAAGTCACTTCTCAACACGGCTTTTGTAAATTAAAGTAAAACAATATGAATTTAACTACGTAAATTATAAACTGCAAGTAATAATCATCCACAAATCACAATAACTACTTGAAACAACTTCACTCGTGTCATATTCATTCGTAAATAAAAAATTTGTCAATTGACCAATTAACGCATCGAAAACAATGTGTTCGTATTTAAATCAAGATTAAATCAGAAGGGCGCTGATTGGTCCGCTGCAATGTCTGTCTAAAGGTCAAACGTTGCGCTCCGTTCGAGTTCCATCTAAGGTTGAGTTACGGTTGGAACGTTAGGACGATACTGAAATTTGTTCAGACGCAGCGGAACCGAACCGTAACTGAACCACAACCAAAGCAGATGTAAACCTGAATTGAAACGTTTAAAAATAACGCGATTACCCTGCAGGTCTAAACAGTTTGATAGTGTACAGCTTTGTTTGAAGCGTTTGTCAAACAAACTACGTGTTTGACGTGTTTGAAGAAAATTTTCACTGGCGTAGCGTTTGACAAACTTGTTTGAACGTGTTTCGCTGTATTTGTCAAACAAGATCTCATGATCTCAAACCGATTCTAGCTAATTGTTTGACAAACTTGTTTGATGCACGTTTGTTCATCTGCGCTGTTGTTTGATGAAACGTAAATTACGTCAAACATGTTTGTCAAACAAATTTGATCGTTTGCGGGGTACTTTACAGAGTGGGCTTCAGCACAAATAATTTGCAGGCGTTAGGTAACATCTTGATTCTAGCGGTTGTACCATCGAGTAAATATGGATATAATATCAATTCAATGCTATCTGTGATCTTTCGGCTGGGTTTGACACAACGCGACCAAATTACGTAGGTCCGCCATGTGCTTTTTATATAATATAATAATAATAATAATATCTATGGACGCTTCACACCACGTCAGTCTGGCCCCGTGCTAAGTGCCTGAAGGACTTGTGTAACGGGTACCAGACAACGGAAATATATTTAATACTTTTATACTTTACATATATTTAAGATTTTTATTATATCATACACATATTTAATACACATCCATGACCCAGGAACTTTATAAACTTTTTGTTCCGTCGGCGGGACTCGAACCCGCGACCTCCGGCTTGAGCTACCAACGCGCTCACCCCCGCTCCACGGAGGTCGTCAATACATACAATTAGTATTGTAGAATAATTAGTCCTCAAATACATATAAAGCAGCTTCAAACGTAAAACAGCAATTTCAATTCAATTACAATCACTAATGATATGTCGCAATCAAAGTTTGATATTAAGTCAATAAAAGATTTTATACAACGGTTATACTCGTAGAAAGTGTTAAAATATAAAGCAAAGTCTGTAAATTGTTTTGATAACTCATAGTTTTTTATATTGGTAATCTCGCAGATTATTGTGACTGCAGAATATGAAGAATGTTCAACTTTGCATAAGAAAGAGTCAAAGTAGTAACTATAATACTACTTTCGGAACTAGTGCGTGATTCATTGCTTTAGTTATTATAAATTTATAGCGTAAGTAAAAACTTGTGTGCATTTTGATGGCTTTGTGAAGGATGAACCATAAAATGTTTATACGTGAAATAAAATCTATGCACATTCCGAAATCGGGGTGTTATGAACGTAACAGCCATCTAGTTGAATTAGCAAGCCAATTTGACGCCTAGGGTGTTCGTTAAATTCATACAAAACAAATATTATGCTAAAGGAACCAAAAATCCCTAAAATATTATTTAAGATGGTGTAACGTGTCAAACAATTCAGGAATCCTATCTAGACTAGCATCAAAGTATTGAAACGAATTTAGCAGACTGGAATAATCGCCCACTTGGCTGGCCAATTCTACTAGATGCCTGCATTTACATATTGTTGTCAAAATAAAATACAGTTGCATAGAAGTTATTGATATCATCAAAATTATGATAATAATACTAAAAACGTAATGAAACAATGAGTTAAATTTATTTACTTTCCTTGTGACGTCACTATCTTCGTATTGCAATTTTAGCTTTGTCGATATTCTCACATTGCTGTCACATATGAAATAGAATAATTAACATTCGGGTCGCATTCATTACATGAATATTGTAGAACAAGGAATGTTCAAGATTCATTTAAATATTAACGGCAACCGAATCTTTTGTCTTTCGTTCGGTTTTGCAGTAGCTTAAATTCTGCGAAATTTTCAGTTAATCGCAAAGTACAAATATATATTTTAAACATGGAATATCTAATTCAAGTTAAGGGGGGCTTTTTTATATTGACTGTCCTATCCGTTTTTTTTTTCACCGTTTTCTAGATGTGGCAGAATAGGCTATGATGATGAACTATTTGTTAAAAACACTCTCGATCATGGCGGCTTTCAAACAAAAAGACTATAATATATCGCAATTGATTAACGCCTTTGAATGCTACGATATCACGACAAACACACAGACAGACGTATCTAACTAAATATAACGCTCTGTTTTTGTCGGAGATTAAAAATAGATATTAAGCTTAGCTATAACAGACTAATAACAATTCGTAAGCTTTTCATAAAGTAAAATACGTCTGTATTGAGAAAGGATCGTAGATAATTCCATACATTCCGACAATTAATAAAATTAGCGTTGGCACGACTTCTGTGTAGGATTTAGCGATAATTTATGTTGTACACAATCGTAAGATTTTTAGTTTTGTTTGTACTGTTTTGATATTACACATTGGAATGTTATCAGACGTAGATTTCATGTTTTTTATTTTAAAAAAGTATTATCAGAAAAATTGATTCCTAATCAGATGATGCATATTCATTATTTGATCGGATTATATCAAGCCTAACCGACAAAATCACATCTAAACTGATTTGAGATCGCTCGACCAAATAACGTAGGTCCGCCATTTTAATAAGTCGTCATTTTCTTGATTCAAGTACGAACACAAATTCAAACAGAGGTTAACGCATAATATTAATTTTCACAAAACTTTAAGAAGAACGAATATTTGTGAAAAATGTTTTTGTTGACATCACCTAATTCAGAATAATTGTGACTGTGTGTTTGACTGAAAATAACTGGAAACCTTCACCTCGGCATAACGCCAAAATCTGATTTTATGAGTCTTTATCTTTCGATATAAATAAACCAATGAAAAATGTTTTGAATGTTTTGCCCTGGTTTGTACGTCAGGTAAATTGTGATCTTTTCGAGAAGTTTTTAATATTGAAAGGGGATATTTTAAGTGTTTAATGTATGTGTATCTTTTTGCGAAAACAACTGAAGGGATTTTTATTTGATGTAGGGTTTAGGCTCTGGTAACAATACGAATTCAAAATTTCAAGATACTATAGTATATTTTTATATATAATTATTTTTTTAAACTGATTTACTATTAGATAAATTATTATGACATTCGCATTTTCAAGCAATTCTCGCAGATTACTAAATATTTACTATGTAAGTATTACCCCGACTTCAGGTTATCTATGTTTCACTTTTACTATTTTCCTTATAACTCCTAACCTACCAATGCTTTATTTAAGGGTTGAATAAAAGGTACTAATAGCTAAAAGTGGTTAACCACGGACACCTAAGACATAAATGTTTTATAATCTACTTAAGAGCCCGGGTTACCCTTGAAATTCTCATACATACGTAATACCAAAATCATTTTCTCATACGAAAATATTTAAAATGTTTGAGTTATTTTTCAGCTTGAAATAGTAATTACCTAGGTTCCTGTACAAAAAATAACTTCAAAATATTTCAACTCTAAAAAATATTTTTTAGTATTTAAATATTTTGTAGTAAATTTACTATTTATTTATATATTTTTTAGTGTTTTACTCTATTTTTTAGTGTTTAAATATTTAGTAGTAAATTTAGTAAAAAAAATTATACACAATTTTTTTTTTTGTGTTCAAATATTTTGAAGTTAATTTTTGTACAGGAACCTAGGTAATTATTAGTTTAAATTGAAAAATAGCTCAAACATGTTAAATATTTTCGTATGAGAAAATGATTTTGGTATTACGTATGTATGAGAATTTCGAGGCTAGCCCGGCCCCTTAAGGCTTCAAACGTATACTTTGCACCATTTAAAGGTCTTTGCTTACACACTATAGCGTGTTGTGGTCTAAGGTTTCAAGACTCGAGGGCTACACATTTTCGAAATAAATTGTCCATTCTGTAGGCATGTAATGAGTTTCCCACAAGGAGATACTTTAGTGACGTGTACCTATTACCCAACCATAGGCAATAATTGTCTTGTTCTTAATATCACTTAAAATTACTTACACGTTTACAAAATATGTTCCCTTATACTTACCTACAAATATTTAAATTTTCAATATTATAATTTCTCACAAGCACAAGGACGGCTGAACGGCTGGGGTATCACGTAAAAATAGCGATCAATAATCCACTAGCAATAATCGCGCGAGCGATTGCTGGGTGTCATTAATGTCAAAAACAATGGTGTCATGTATAGTGATCGATTGCAATCGTATTGTTTTGGCTGATACGTGATACGAAATTGCGATATTGGAGAAATTATCGCGCAATAATTGCTGTCGTATTGCTCTCGCAAGATACGTGATACGGGGGCCGATTTGAGTGAAAATAGGTCGGTAGGTAACCTTACAACCAACAATTAGACATAATATTTAAAAATTTATATTATAGGATACTTTTTTGTGGTTTCCCTGGGATGTGACGTGACATAAAACATGTAAAACATTCTTATTATCTCTGCATTTTTAATATATTAAATACTTATCAGCACCGTGCGAAGCCATTTTGTTTGCCGCTAGCTAGGCAATAACGTATACACTATAATATGACACATACATATCACACGTAAAAATATCAAGGAAATGTAAACGAAAGGTCACCTTACACAGAAAGGAGTCACCAATAACTGGCTTCTGTTGCCAACGGTCCGACATTTTATTGTCTGACTAATATTTGTTTGGTTTTATAGCTTCGACTAACAAATACTGACAAATTTGGTGTATGTCACGTAGGAATGCCAAATACTATTAGCAGGCCCCTAGATGATCAATTTTATTGTGCAATATCACGTATTTTACAATATTATTAACCGTCTGGGGTTAATATTGAACGCGCCCGCCTTTCAATCTTATTGTCAAATAAGTTGTTGAATAAAATATTGTTTCATATTATTGTAGATCTAGGGGCCCGCTTAGACAAACTGTTCCACTGTTGACAAAGTATTACCTGAATGTAAGTCATAATATAACATAAGTCCACAGTAGTCAGTTGCGTTTAGTAAAATTGTTGATTGTTACACTCAGGGAAAAGAATTATATTAATTATATTTATTATTATTTATTTGTAATAGGTAATCTTTGGGGTTAGGTACTCAAAGGTTCAAAACGGGACCCTTTTACTAAGGCTCGCTTTCTTTCCGTCTGTCTATCTGTCTCCATCATATTTCAAGAACCACACGCTGTACTTTGAATTTTTCATAAGAAAACACATTTTTTCCCTATATTTGCGTCATAACGGTACTAAACGGCGCGGTATTATTACAGTATTTCGCCGTTTCATACCGCGGTATGAAACATCTGTGGTCCGAAACAGCGAACGACTTAATTTTCCATACTTAATTAAAAATATATCATATTGTAATTAAAATATATCAGTAGTTGACTTCATCAAATCATGCCATTTACCTGAAGCTTACAATTACTAAGTTTCCACTTTATAGCATGTCCAGCAAATTAACTGAGTATAAATAAATGTTATAGGCAGAAAACAGAGGTCAATAACAAAGTGAATTTAACTGTCCTGTTCTGACTGATTTATTCATTTAGATACACATCTGCTATTCGCTGTTCCTTTGTTTTCTTTTTTACTTTTTTGTCCACATACGGAGATTAATAAACTTTTACTACGTGATTTGCTGAAGTAACACGAGCAAAATAGTTAAATAAGTCGTATGCAAATGGAATCTGAAATACCTTTTTCCAATTTACGTTTAGTAAAAAGTTTTAATTTTACACCTTAACATAATTATGACTGGGTAATCTGGTCGGTACGTTTTAAATATTTACCCTAAAACTTTTCTACTTAACGCACAGTGCGTAACGCATTAATAATGTTTTAAAGCCTATATAAGGAAATACTTTAGTAATCCATACTAATATTGTAAATGCGAAAGTGTGTATGTCTGTCTGTCCGTCTGTCTGTCTGCCTGTCTGTCTGTCTGTCTGTCTGTTAGCTCTTCACGCCCGAACCGCTGAACCGATTTTGCTGAAATTCGGTATGGAGATACTTTGAGTCCCGGGAAAGGACATAGGATACTTTTTATCCCGGAAAAATGTACGGTTCCCGCGCGATAAACGAATTTTGGCGCAACGGAGTTGCGGGTATAATCTAGTAACTAATAAATATCTCTTTTAGCAATGAAACCACAAACGATACAAATCAAAAGCTCGGAAGAATCTGCAACCCCCTTTTCCTTTGTAAATATCTCAGCTCTTTCACCTACTAAAAATAACCTTGCTTTATGAAATCATAACAAAAGTTTTTTTCCTTTGTTGTAGTATAATAAATTCAGCTAATCTTTGTTTTAATTGACCGACTTGTAATCTGAAAGGATTACGTTTATATTTGAGAATGGCAAAACGTGATGTATTGATCGTAGATTAATATTGGAACTTACGCTAACTTTTAATTATTATGTTTATTGTTTTATGTAACTCTTACATAGTCCAGTGGCTTGTTTATCTTGACTCGTAGATCGCAGGTTCGATTCCCGCGTTGTAGAAATATTCTTTCTAAGTTTGCTTACAACAATGCAGGCTCTAATATAACCAGTATTACTACTAAAAGCATATTTGAATGTATTTTATTAAGTACACTAAGATTTTAGCTAGAACCGGCTATAGCTAGTCAGTCTTTAGTACTACATAATGAATTTACACTCTTATCTCACGCTTCGTGTGGTTTGAATGTACCATAAAATATAATAGACAGTAAATCATAGTTTAACTACCACTTAACGACGATTAAACCGCCAGTATAAACGTCGCCCAAACAGCAAACAACGGAATCTGCGTCGTACCACAGCATGCGACCGCCGCAAAATATTTGCCTACAGCCGAGGATTTAATGCAAGTTTATTAAAATTATTATATTATTATAAACACTTTATAGCAGTTGCTGCTATAATCAAGAGGACGAGATCGTAAATATAATGTTGACATTTTATGTAAAATTTTGTGCCTCGATCCACTGTATTTTTATCACATTTAAAACACTCGCGAAAGAACAAGTTGCAAATAACATTCTTTAGATAAAAATGTATACAAACTAAAACTATTACGCTGCATATCTCTAGAACGAACTGTCGTCCGGAATCCGGACCAATACGACCTGCAAACCTTCAAGAGGAGAGCGTATTCTCTCATGAAAGGCCGGCAACGCACCTGCAGCTCTTCTGATATTGCGAGTGTCCATGGGCAACGGTGGTTGCTTTCCATCAGATGATCCGTTTGCTCGTTTGCTCCCTTATTAGTTAATTTATATAAAAAATCTTATGTATAAAATTCTCATGTCACAATGTTAGGCCGCGTACTCCTCCGAAACGGCTTTACTGATTTTAACCAAATTTTATATGCATATTCAGTGGGTCTGAGAATCGGTTACCGGGCACTTTTTATATTGATAAGTGCATTTGTTTACTAAATAATAGTAAATTATTACAACTCGAGACTGACGGCGACCATTGTTTGACATGCTACGGAATAGCGATGGACGTTGCCATGGTGACATACTTATTCAGTCACTTCAATAAAATAATATGGGCGAAATAGGTACTTTATATTATCGCAAAGCAACATTGCCGGGACAGCTAGTATATTTATAAAAATCCATGTCGGTTTTGTTGATGCTTATTGCCGACTCCGTTGGTGCAAATTAAGTGCATATTTTTCGCTGTAAATCCTGCACTTGTTTACGAGAATCACAGCATGTTGCAGCAAATTAGCACGCTCGGAATATTAAATCGTGCCTAGATGTCCAGCTTCACAATTAGCCGGCAATTCGTAAAATGCCGAGTTACATAATTTGCAATTTAGTGCCCAGATTCATGATATTCTGTTTAGCATTTCAGCCGTATCATGGTTTTAATGCCGACGGTCATATACATTCTGATTTCAACCTATTTAAGATATTGCTGGTGCTGTTATCTAGATATTACAGGGACTGATATATATTATTTTGAGTGTTTCGCTTTATAATATAATCTATCAACCGTATTGCTAATTTACCCAAATAAAAAAATGTATTTTTAAAATAGAATAAGATTTCTGTCCTTTTCTAATGAGAAATAAACGACACCTAACATTCATATTAGGTGATAGGTCAATACAAAGTACGAAATGGAAACTGTTGTTCACAACAGTTTCCATTTTTTTACTTTGTATTCAGTAGTATATATTCTATCAATAATAATATTTACAATGTATACCTAACAAAACATTTTTGAAATCGCAAATTTTATTATTCTATAATTTATAACACATCAAGTGCAGGAACAGAAAAGGTGCCAAGGTTAGAAGCGTTAAATATTTAAAGAGGCTCGCTTCAGGGAGAATTCCTGAATCTGATTTACTTCGTTTGCATCTTTGGTTGCGATTCTCTATGCTCGGTTGTGTTCGTTAATTCTTTTAACGTTGAGAAATGGGGGATGATAACGGTAAAGAGTAAGTGGTAAAAGATTGTTTACAATGTGGGTTTACACGGAAGAAAGCTGTAAAACAACTACCGCATTCAGAGGCGAATATTAATTACTTAACTGTATATAATCAAGTGATTTTGACATAAGCGGAAGCCCCATACAATAACTGGTAACTTTTTATTTTACTGCAGTTAAGTAATTAAAAGTCGTATGTGAGTGCGGCAGTAATTTATTTTTTAAAGTAGCTTAATTTTTTGAACCCAAATAAGTAAATAATATTTATCAGCTGATACTATCATAGTAACTTAGCAATAGTTTTGAGGCTTTTGTTTTGAGCTGAACATGATATAATAAAGGTTATATTATTTGTTGTCGGCAGACCTATAAGAGTCCGGCTTAGCATAATAATAAAACGTGAATACCTCTTTATGACATTGGGTCTTTCAATAAAGCAATATTATGACCAAGCTATGTATCTCCCTCTAAATGAGGACAGCGACATTTTATATTATACTAAGATTTAGTACACTACTAATAAGTATTTAACCTACAATCTAAAAAGTTCCTGGATTTAAAATATAAACACAGTTGCTGCCTAGTAAGGCAGCAACTGTGTTTAGATTTTATTTCCGCTGTAAACGAAAGCCGTACGTAAATCAGCTTCTAGATCCGCCATGTTGGATCGCGGCCATCTTGAATTGACGCCATTTTGTTGTGTGATAAATCAATTTAATGTGTTTAGGGGATTTCATTTTATTATTTCTCGGTTTGAGGACATTCTGGCAAATTGTTTCCGCTTGTTCGTGGAAATTTTCGTTTACGGGAGATAATTTAAAGAGCGTTTAATATATTCCATATTTTTTCTTTAATTTTAATGTTTTTGCGCCAAGCTGAAAATCTTTATTTTGCCCTTTGATGTCTTTTCTGCTCCTGGAATGTTCGGAGTTCACAGTACACTATTAACAAAATACAGGATTCCCAGTTATGAATACAAGGTTAGATAATTTTTCTCTCAAAACGTGTTACAAGCATGAACGTAGAAAAAAAGGCGGACGGAGTCTTACTATATACAAAACTGTGTCTTCAGAGTCAGCCAGGCAGACTGCATGTACACGGTCCGCACGCACACATTCTTACGGTAGTCCATACCATTTGACAGGCGTAAGAATGTGTGCGTGGCCGACTCTGAAGACACAGTTTTGTATATTATAGTAAGACTCCGTCCGCCTTTTTTTCTACGTTCATGGTTACAAGAATGAAAGCAATGTACAAATTGATTCATAGGCAGATGATGAACCTACGTTATTTGGTCAGTAAGTCAATGCTGGTCTTGTATCAGCTGGATTTGACATGGCCCGACCGAATCACGTAGATCCGCCTTTTGCATATTATGATTAATTAAATCATTTTTATAGAGATCATGGGATTTTAAGGCATACTACACCAGACATATTATAATATATAATATTTATTTATTTATTTATATAATATGGAAAACTTACAGCTAAGGGTCAATTCAGACAGCAACGCGACGAGGCGAGGCAAGGCGCGGCGCGGCATCAATTTGTATGGATTTGACAGATTTTAATTGCGTGAGACGTCTTGCGAATCTGTTAAATCCATATAAATCTTGAAATGCATCTACGCGTCACGTTGCGGTCTGAATCAACCCAGAGCGGCCACATACATCAGTTTTCCTGATCCGATTTTCTGATCCGTTTTCCGAAACCGGGCCTCCGAAGTGCGGCCACATACATCACTTTTCCTGATTCGGGAACCGTATCACGAAAAAAAACCGTACGGAAACTGATCGAATGTGTGTGACATGCAAATTTTGACTTTTGTGTGAATTTACTGCGTTCGGAGGTCCGGTTTCGGAAAACGGATCAGGAAATCGGATCAGGAAAACTGATGTATGTGGCCGTCCTTAGTAATGTCGGTGGCAATTTACATATTACAATATAACGTTTTGATTTCGTAGTAAGCTTTGGCTGTCGTACCTGAAGAATATACGACTCTGCTCTTTGAAACAGTTTTCTTTCTTTGTAAACCAAAAGTATTCTAACACGAAATCACCTGCAACTTGCAAGCACAGCACAAAGGAAAAGATATCATACAAATCTAAAACGAAATGTTGCATAAAATATATTCACAAGTAAATTTTACAAACATTCAAATAGGAAGGCTTCGGGAAATGTAACAGAATTGAATTTTATATGAAATTGAGAAGCATTGTAAAGGATACCGAGCCGTATAGTACTATATACGCTACACATCTACACAAAAACAGTGAGAATCGAAGCAAAGCATCCATTGTCCGTGATACACTAAAAAACTACGGGTTACGTTTCGAGAGTGTCGGTGGAAGCTAAAATGAAACAGCAAGCGCAGGCATACATTCTTTCACAGAGGGAGACATTCTTTCTTGTAAACTCACTCCATCTTACGAATTTTCACAAAAACAAAATATGACGGCTGTTGACGAATCCGGAAGAATTCCGAAATTGCAGAACTAGTGGCCCAACCCAATATAATCGGAGAAACAAAGGCTCACCGACTCCGTTGGCTCGACCACGTGGAAAGAAAGGGAGATGGTCGTGGGGTAAAAAGAGCGTATAAAGGCCGTCCAACAGGACGTCGTCCTGTTAGACCCAGGTATCGCTGGAGAGATGTTGTTGAGGCTGACCTGCATGACCTTCAAGTCAGGAACTGGCAGGAGGTAGCGCAGGACAGGGCTCAGTGGCGGAAGCTCATTTCGGAGGCCAAGATCCACTTCGGGTCGCTGAGCCAGTGAAGTTAGTTAGAGTAGAATAAAAACCCATGTAAATAGAATAAAAACCTATGTAAATAGAAGCATGACCGCGCCGCTATTTAAACAAATCGTTACAACAATTGCTAGCAATTTCTAAAATTCGTATAAATCTAGTCTTACCCCACCTTCCTCTGCAGGTGTGATGCACTAATGAACATGTTTACAATAACTTCTGGCAGGAATGGCACGTGCCCTCATAGCATCAAAGCATGCCAATCCGCTTCTGCGTCGTCACTATTTGTGTCCAAGACATTTATCGGAAAGGACAGTAGGCTGAGTATTTATAGTCACAAGAACGTCACCATGCAATACGCATACATAGTGCACATGTGTGAATTTGTGGGTTTATGTGGGTATATTTAAGGTGTTGTTAGATGTACTACAAGAAAAATTGATATATACGACCTACACTATTTTGTCGCGTCGTATGTAGCCCTACCAAATTAAATGGTCCACCGTCTGTCTATTGCTACAATTTCTTATTGTTCTTTCCTAAGATCTCTTTCTGATGCTACGCTATTAAACCTTTTCTCTCTGAGTCCCATCTCTGAGACGTAATAGGTGAACTTCATATCACTTTCTTCCTCTCATGGACTTCTACGAATATTTCAAGATTAAAATTATTAGTCTAATCGGTTCAGTCGTTCCAAAAGCGAGAGCAACAAAATTTTGATGTTACATGTAGATTAAAATATGGATATTTTGTATATTATAAAAAGCAATTATTTTGAGTTGTACATAATATTATCTACTACAACAAAACAAAACTCAATAGACATCGCATTTCAATTGATTCTTACAAGAAAAAACACTAGTTACGTAATTCGTCTCACAAAAGCAAACTTTAAACTGTTTCCCCCTGAACACCTTAATCTTAAGTACCCCTAAGACGTATTAGGGTCAAATTGGAATTAAATTATACATCGCCATTATTAACCCTAAACTACTACTACCGGGCCCGTCGTGCCCCTATTACGAGAATTCGATATTATGTTGCCGTAACTCAGGCAAGGTGCTGTCAGTAATAATTGTAATAATTGTTGATAACTTGAAATTGGGAGGAAGTTTGTATTGAATACATAAACATGTACATACAATATTTACACTGCGTATAATTCGCTGCATAAGTATTTTTATAAACTTACATAGAGTCAGACTTCTATATTATAAGTAAGCCGAGCTTTGTAAGGGCTCGCTCTATTTTTCTGCGTGGTAATAATCTGGCAGTTTTTTTTTTATATATTTTAATAGTAACCAAATCTTGACTGACTGACAATAACACATCAACATATAGATAAATTTTTTAAATTGCGATGTTCAAGCACAAATTAATAGGCGTAATAGTTTCCGTAAAGTGTACCACAAAAGTGCTGAGGTTGTGTGATATATTAGGACTCGCTTCGCTCACCCTGATAAATGTGAAAGTATTCCGCTATCTGTCTTCTGTTTCTTCACCCTAAGGGCCTAAACCGTTAGCGTAACTTAATGAACTCTATACAACTTAGGACACATACAGTATACACCCTAAAGTGTCACTCTGTTTTGTTACACCCTGTACTCAAAAATATATTTTCACTCGACATAATTATTTCGTTTATTTTCATACATTTCTGAAACTGGGTGATACCTAATTTTAAGCGTCGTTTTATTGAAGCGCCTATACGGATTCATTTTAACAAAAGGCCTCAATTTCTTTGTTGTTGGAGTTAATTTGGGATGTGTTACGCTTTTGTCCTTTCATCAAGCCTATATGTTCGCGGGGGTCTTTGTGACCGAATCGACCTCGCCCTAGGGTTCATATTTAGAGAGAAATAGTTAGGAAACTTAATGAAAAACACATTAAGATACCTACGTACATCCTAACAAAGTTTTAATTAAAGTATTTATTTGACTTCTGAAATAAAACTCCACCAAAAAAACTCAAACAGTCAGTGCCTTCTGCATATATTGCTGGGCTTAAATGTGAAAAAGAGCATATTATAATTTATACCATTATTCAAGTAACGTTTTCCCGTGTTAAAAAATTATCCTTTGTCTTTATTGCGACTCGTCAAGGTATTTTTTATACAATTCTAGATGATGTCCGCAACTTCGTTGTGACAAAATTTGTTTATCGCGCGGGAACCGTACATTTTTCCGGGACAAAAAGTATCCTAAGTCCTTTCCCGGGAATCAAAGTATCTCCATGCCAAATTTCAGCAAAATCGGTCCAGCGGTTTAATCGTGAAGAGGTAACAGACAGACAGACAGACACACTTTCGCATTTATAATATTAGTATGGATTTCATCATATCATTTCAACAGTAAAAGTATGGAAAGATAGAGGCAAAAAGAAAGTCTTTCGCATTATGATATTAAAGTACATTTAACGGCCTCTCAAATACTACGTAACGTATTACTGGAATATACGACGCACTCAGAATCGGGAAATATACGACGTAGACCAACTAAAGTGGTGACGTGACGCGGCGTCGCACATCAACGCACAAATCATGAAATAATTTCCGTACTCATTGGTCTAGCCAAAATATCTATGGTGAAAAAGGGAACGAAAGTCTGCTTCCCAAAAGCAGAGGACGGACGTAGGCCGTAACGTGATTAATAAGGCGACGCCTTGATAATTTGGCTGTAGCGATATCGATTTTTCTCAGCAATTACTAAAGCAATTAAAATTCATTGTCAGTATTCATCATATTGTCTTTGTCTTTGAATTACCCATAGCATAACACGATTCGTCAACTTTTATAACACAGAATAATCAATCAAAAAGACCTCTGTAAAAAAAGGGGATTCCTATTTTACCAACAGAGGAGAGTGATTTAAGCTTCCAAAATCACAAATCTATGTACAACATAGATTGGTTCAAACATAAAAACCATTTTGTCGCTTACGCCCCACAGTGTGATAAAAACCTCGATTTTGTTTCACCGCGTTTTTCTTTCAAAATACTATAGTTGATAGCTATATTATAAACATTAGAGTAAAACTCCGAGATCGATATTCTTAGTAGTCATTTTTTTTAATTTTGTCAAAGTTGGCGTTACCGGGTGAAAAATTTGCATAAAAATTAAAAAAAAACTAATCAAGTATCTTTAATTTTGTTTATACCAATTGAATAAGCACTTAATACTTTTTCTCTAAATTTAGATAACCTACTGTGATCAAGTAGGAAGATATTTATTTATTTAATAATTGTAGTTTTTCAGTTTTAATTTCGCGATTAGATCGAATTAGAAAAAGTTTTAAGCATGAAACGATAGTGTGAGTAATCCTTTATCAATGTTATTAAAAATCACACTCTCATAACCTCTGTGTCAGAAGTTACATCCAATTTAAAAAATTTTCAATAAAATTCGGATTTTTTGTACCTAGGGTTGTCACTAAAGGTTTCTTGTTTGATTTATCCGATTGATACGCAAATTCGCAATCGATATCCTACACGAAAAATATCAAGATCACGTTCAGCTAGACAAAAAATCTAAAAATGGAAAAAATATAACGTAAATTAATGATTTTATATGCTCAAACTACCGTTTCACCTACAACTAATCAGTAATCACCTTCTGATGTAGTCGCGGAAAATAAAATATCAACTTTAGTGACAACCCTAGGTATAAAAAATCCGAATTTTTATTAAAAAAATTGAATTGGATATAACTTCTGACATAGAAATTATTAGTGTGCGATTCTTAATAACATTGATAAAAGATAACTCACACGATCGTTCCATGCTTAAAACTTTTTCTAATTCGATCTAATCGCGAAATTAAAAATGAAAAACTAAAATTATTAAATAAATAAATATCTCCCTACTTGATTACAGTAGGTTAACCAAATTTGGAGAAAGATTAGTTTTTTTTTTTTTTTTTTTAATTAATTTTTATGCAAATTTTTGACCCGCAAAAGCGCCAACTTTGACACTCTTTAAAAAAGTAACTACTAAGAATATCGATCTCGGAGTTTTACTTTAATGTTTATATAGCTATCAACTATAGTATTTTGAAAGAAAAACACGGTGAAAATCGAGGTTTTTATCACACTGTGCGTCCTTTCCATTTTTTGTTGTTACTTTGCTGTTACATTGCTTGTTTTCTATGAGAGGCCGGGCTGGCCTGAAAAGAAGCAATCCAAAACATATCCAACACGGTTTTTTAATTTAACGCGGTGTCACCTTAAGGGACTATGAGGAAAGCTGCTCCTCGCTAAATGGTAAACTTTATATTTAGACAACCCCGATACTGATATTATATGGATATACTTAATGTGTACACTGTACACGAGGAAATTGATTTATATGCAGTTGACAGACCTACGTCGTTTAGTCGGCTTATGTCAATTCAATGTTAGCTGTGATCGGTTGGATGAGTTTGCTGTTTGACTTAACGCGACCAAATTACTTAGGCGTCCATTAGACGCCTCATCGCCACGCCACGTCATGCTCTGGTCAGTCAATTCCATCAATCATGACTTTCGTTTGACTGTTGGTGAGTGATGGAATTAATTTCACATTACACAGTGATTCCGACTGATCATCAGTCATACGCAAAACTTCACAAAGAATACACGTTCTCACGCAATATAGTTATGGACGACTGGCTGACTGACTCGTGATTGACGAAATGCCATTAAGCGTTTACCTACTCAAAAGTCATGATTGATGGTTGCATGGCATAAAAACCAAAATATCCAGATAAGTGATGGTTGTCAGTCACTGCATTACACGGCAGGTTATTCAACACTCACAGTCATGACTGTGTTAAAACTGACAGCAAAACCTACCGTGTAATGGATGCCTTAAGTCCGCCATCTGCCTATGAATCAACTTCTCTGATAGTACAAGTAAACTCTTTGCCCTTTTTGTCTGTCAGAAATTCCAATTTTCAAATACTTTTCCATTAAATGACTTTGACGAAAACAATAAACGAAAGTTATATTTTCTAGCTCTATATTAATATACTTAAAGTACCATCACAACAACTTTTACAACTATTTTAATAAAATATTTTCGTATTATTCGTAAGTCTGAACGGCTTGTCTGACCGCAGATATGAAGAATATTAATATATTTGTACCAAAGTTAAGGAGCGTATGAAAAAACTTTCAAAAATAAAGGTCCAAGCCTAGAATTAAAAGAAAAGCTAGGCATGTCCAGTGAGAAGGGCAGATAAGCGTGGTCAAATAAATGGCCCTAGTTTTGGATTCTTTGGGACCATTTTAAAATTATTATCGTAACTTTTTCTTAAATGTTGTTTTATTTTCTTTTAAACATACATGACTAATAATAGATCAAGTTGATCACAATTATTCAGAGAAATATTATAAGTAAATCATTATATAGTTAAGTAAGTTTAGACGAAGTAAGTGTAATATCAAAGCTGTATTAAAGACTAAACCGGCCAAGTGCGTGTCGGACCACGCGCAATATAGGGTTCCGTAGTACCGCTAGTTTTTGAAAATATTTGTATGGTCAATGAATGTATATTTATAAAAATCATCTCAGTTACTTTCAAAGGAATTTGAACGAAAAGTTCCTTTATACTTCGCCGAATACATTTTTTTAGTTGATTGACTATTACTCAATAACTTATGAAGTCTTCTTAGCCGTAATAGTTTAAAATTCTTCTTTTAAATTCTTTTACACAATTTTCACATTTCCAGAAGCAACCGTTTAGCTGGTAGAAGGGGTCCCCCCCCTGGACTCTAACTATTTTTTCCACTTTAAAACTTAATATTTCACAAATGGATCCCTAAATCGGAAAATGATATATAAATACTCATAGTATTTTTAAAAAACCTATCCAACGACACTCCACATGATGGGGGGGCGCGAAAAAAAAAATCAACCCCGCTTGATGTGAAGGGGAGGTACCATAAAAAAAATGTTTGAATGTTTTATGTACCATTTTGTCGGCATTATTAATAAGTGTATTCATGCCAAATTACAGCTTTGTAGATCCTATAGTCTCTGAGCAAAACCGCGGACAGACAGACAGATAGGCGGACGGACAGACCGAAACTATAAGAGTTCCTTGTTGACTACGGAACCCTAAAAATGAAGTACAGTTGATTCTTTAGTCTTTTTGTCCGTTACGTTATTCAGAAATAAGCAGTATAATACTGATCGTTTAAGATATTTTACACATAAGGATGATAGACGGCTTATGCTAAAAAACCATGTGCGGATTAGGGCGGAAAACTATAGACGACGTAGGGCAGAAAACCATAGCGTAGGGCTTTTGCCTCTGACGGTAAAGAGCAGAAAAACCATTGATGGACCATAGCGTAGGGCTTTTGCCTCTGACGATGAAGGGCAGAAAAACCATTGATGGACCATAGCGTAGGGCTTTTGCCTCTGACGGTGAAGGGCAGAAAAACCATTGATGGACCATAGCGTAGGGCTTTTGCCTCTGACGGTGAAGGGCAGAAAAACCATTGATGGACCATAGCGTAGGGCTTTTGCCTCTGACGGTGAAGGGCAGAAAAACCATTGATGGACCATAGCGTAGGGCTTTTGCCTCTGACGGTGAAGGGCAGAAAAACCATTGATGGACCATAGCGTAGGGCTTTTGCCTCTGACGGTGAAGGGCAGAAAAACCATTGATGGACCATAGCGTAGGGCTTTTGCCTCTGACGGTGAAGAGCAGAAAAACCATTGATGGACCATAGTGTAGGGCTTTTGCCTCTGACGGTGAAGGGAAGAAAAACCATTGATGGACCATAGCGTAGGGCTTTTGCCTCTGACGGCGAAGGGCAGAAAAAACATTGATGGACCATAGCGTAGGGCTTTTGCCTCTGACGGCGAAGGGCAGAAAAACCATTAATGGACCATAGCGTAGGGCTTTTGCCTCTGACGGTGAAGGGAAGAAAAACCATTGATGGACCATAGCGTAGGGCTTTTGCCTCTGACGGTGAAGGGCAGAAAAACCATTGATGGACCATAGCGTAGGGCTTTTGCCTCTGACGGTGAAGGGCAGAAAAACCATTGATGGACCATAGCGTAGGGCTTTTGCCTCTGACGGTGAAGGGCAGAAAAACCATTGATGGACCATGATAGCAGAAAGTCATAGGTGGTATAGGATGGAAAACACCGTAAAGTGCGCAAGCGACATTGAAATCCAATTATCAAAAACAAAACTCGTGTCCAATGACCTTTTCCAAAAGTAACGTGCGCGCGCAGCTCCCGAAATACACTCCCGCGCATCGGTGTCGTGTTCCCACCAGTCCGCTCGGTAGAGCCGCGCTAGCTACACGCCTGTGATATACCTAGTCCTACTCGACGGCAGAATGACAAGTAAATAGTGTTACCCTACCCCCGCTTGCTTGGATTTGTGTGTTTATGCGACGCTGTAAGTACTGCTTAGGTGCTTTAGGATTTGTGGAGATTTACCACTGATTTTAGGAAGAGACAGTCCCGGTTACGTTAGTCTCTGGTTAAATATCTTCGTTCGTTTGTAAGAGAAAGAAAGAGTAAGCATAGGATTCAACTAAATACTAAAAGATAGCAGAAAGCAGTGAAAAGTTGGGTTATAAGTGTACAGATCAATTCATTGTTAATAGACAAATTCGAATCGTATTCACCGGTGCTTAGGTTCAAATTAGCAAACTCTACGCTACTCTACTGAGTAGTGGAGTCTACTAGTAGTCTACTACTACTAGTCATTAGAATATGTCAAAAGAACATTAAGGTCCTAGAGCCTCTTGTATTAACCATTATAATAGTATATTTTGGTATCCGATGATTAAATCTTAGGTTTTATTTCAAATCTTCAAGGAAAAGATTTGAATTGCCCGTATTTAATTCGAGTAATTTAAGTATATCATTTTTATTAATAATAACTTTGATTTTTGCCCATTAAATCCATTAAATACATGCATATTGTATACTAACAAGATTTAATAAAATAAAGAAAAATAATCAGTAAACACACTGTGGTTTCGTGAAAATTCACCGCATCTATTTTCTTCACTTTTCTCTCTTCACATCTTTAAATACTCTTTGAAAGATACATCTTTCCCGTTTCCTCATATCAAAAGATTCATAAGTGTGAGAGAGATGACGAATCATTATTTGCACGTTGCGATACCTAATTTGTCGTGCTATATTAGTGCTGCAAATCTTTTGAGGTTAGGTATGTTATGTCGTTGGAAATAGTCATCAAAAAGTGTGCGCATTTTTCTTCGCAAAAGTAAAATTGTACAGAATGTACAGGTTTCCGCTTGCAAATATTTTTCTACATAATTTTATAAATTCTTGTTTCATTTTGTGTTTAGCACATTATGTAAAATATTGTATTATAAAAACTGACAATTTTTTTAACTTATTTACTTTAGGTACATGCAAAGCCCTTAAGCGGTACTTAGTTTTCTTAATTGAAAGGATATTGGGACTGTCTAAATCAGTGTATTTTACACTGATAGAAGTAATCAACAAATATTGCTAATACTTATTCAAAAATAAAAAAAGAGTTATTATAAACTCTAAAGCTAATATTTAAAATCTACAAGAAAATTAAACGAACTAAGTCAAACACTAACAGCTTTTTGATGCATCCGTTACTTCACTTATTAACGACTTTCCTTTGTTTACATTTCTCTGAAAGATCTATTTTAGTGCGCATCCTTTGGTAATATAAATACACCTGGCGTCCTTCGGGATGACGCGCCAGTCTTTTGTTTCTGATCCCGTGACGTCACAAGATGGCGTCTCACACGCGTAGCTGAAGATTTATTAACATGACATCAATAAGGGCGGAAAGGGTTCAAATATGTCTGCTTAAAGGGCAATTTTTGTGTAATTAAGGGATTAAGCGGAAATTCGAAGGGTATTTTCATTAGCTTATGTTTTACGAACGAAAATTTAATCACGTGTTTCAAGGACGTTTTAAATATTAGATGGCAGAAATTATTTTAAAACATTTTTACATATTCCGATGAAATAAACAGACAAGTAAGTAGGTAAATAATTGAAAAAAACATAGAACTTGACTAGTACAATCGCTTATATTTTGATATACAACATTTTACATAAAATGTTTGTTGGAAATTCTATGCGCCAGTCTGGTCACAGATACAAAATGATAGAACATACTCATTTTTGCAGATTAATAATGATGAGAAGCAAATAATAGAAATATTTAAAAATGCGTTAAACCTGTTTGTAAATGCGTCGTTGTTATGAAGGTTGAGTAACAAAAAACTTATTTCAGAAATAAATAAACCTTCTCTTGGAACTCACAATCAAAATACACTTCATTTTACAAAGTTATTTCTCGGAAATATTTCATAAACCGGACTACAGCTATACCGTTCATTTTCATAAAGTGGAAAATAAGGAGTAATGAACTACAGCATCTGGGGCACGGCAGTGCCCCAGCCAAGCTTTTTAGCAAAGGCACGGCCGTACCATAATTTTCTCGAAGCGATTCGCGGCTATTTCACACTCCCTTTATCTTCGATGTTAACAAAGCTAGGAATTTAAAATTTCGGTCACTAAGAGCAAGTATTAAAACTAGCTTAACCTCCAAATTACATGAAATTTCGATAAATAGTTTAGTAGTTACGGATGGTCAAAGTTACTACATTTTGTCACTGACTGACAGATCATCAAAATTCTAAGGTACTTCTAGCAGACTTAGTACCTTGAAATTTGGTACCCGGATAGGTCTTTATTCACAATGAAAGGAAAAATTATAAAACCGGCCAAGTGTGAGTCGGACTGGCGTATATAGGGTTCCGTACTGTAAATTTGTATGGGAGACCCCCTTTAATAATAAGTTTATTTAATTTTTATTATTAATTATTGAAGTTAACATAAAATTGAGCGTTTCCTGAAATTTTCGAAAACCTTAGTCTTACCATTATGGACATAGAGCAAAACTAGGGAAAAATTTGTGTCTGTTGTATGAGGCCTCCTTTAATGTTTATTTTATTTTGATTAGACTATTAGCTTTTATAACGATACCAGAAATACATAATTTGTGAAAATCGCAACTATCTAGCTATTGCGAGCTAGCTAGCTATTCTCGAGATCCAGCCTAGTGACATACGGATGTACGACGGACAGATAGCGAAGACTTATTAACAATAGGGCCCCGTTTTCATCCTTTGGAGAGGGAAAACTAAAAAATGAAATTGAAAAATAATAAATTAATTAAGTATTAAATAAAGATATTTATGTTTGTAACTTTGCAAGCACAGTATGAGTTTCGACTGCATATTTGTTTGACGTACAAAAGGCTTTAAGTTAGTTATGAACTGAATAAAATGGTATTAATTAAATAAAAAATGATATTAACAACTTAATAATGAAATAATTATTAAATTCGATTTAAATATTATATATTTAATCAATAATCACTAATCAGTACTGACTCCTAACTTGCTCGATATAATATGGGAGTTTTAAGTTATCGTATGAAATAAGATGTGCTCCTTTCCTGCGAAAAACGTCGAGACTCTTACAACAGTGCTGCTATGTATTCAACGGTAATGCTAAAAATGACCACCTTCAAGTATTAGCTTAAGAGTCAATTATATATTATGAACACAATAATCGACTCAGAACTCAGAAGTATTGACGTTACATTGTCCACCCATAGAACTAACAAAGCCTCAAAGAAAAAATATGTTAAAGGAGATAGGGAATTGTGCTAAGCCAAGCACAGAAAAGTTATAACGTGTCCTGAAAAGAAAAGAAAAAAAAAACCTTCAAATAAGAAATGAAATCCCACCAAAACATGAAATATAAAAGGAGCCAAGCAAAATATTGCATAGCTGTTCAATACTTCTGTCGTAAAAAGTTTTCGGATCACATTCAAGCCAAGCCTTCAACTTATTTTGTAATTTAAATCAACATTCAGTAAATGTATCAATAGATTTCTTTATTTTATAATTATTATAGTGGCTTGGCAATGAGCACAATAGAAACAAATATAAAACTGCATATTGGGAGGAGTTTATATATGTACTTACACAGACGGCAAGCGTAAAGTGTTTTAATATGTAACGACGCATGTGGCTGATGGTACCCAATAAATCCAATTAGTAGCTGATTATTTCTCTAGTGCTCATTGCCAAGCCACTATAATAATTATAAAATAAAGAAATCTATTGATACATTTACTGAATGTTGATTTAAATTACAAAATAAGTTGAAGGCTTGGCTTGAATGTGATCTGAAAACTTTTTACGACAGAAGTATTGAACAGCTATGCAATATTTTGCTTGGCTCCTTTTATATTTCATGTTTTGGTGGGATTAGCTTTTTAACAAGTTTTAAATTTAAACAAAAAGGAAAATATAATGTGTAATAAGTGCGACCAAACAATATAGGTATTAACAGAGAAGTTGATTCCTAGGCAGATGGGGGGCCTACGTAGATTAGTCGCGTTACGTCAAACTCAGCCGACAGATCACAATTAACGTTAAATTGACATGATCCGACCAAATGACGTTGGTCTGTCAACTGCCTAGGAATCAATTTCCTCGATGGTACTAATAAAGTACATACATTTTTTTTCTTACACGATAGTTAAGTGACACTTAGATATACTAGCAAAACACTAATACATTGCTGGTAGAATAAGTATATTGCTACCACTAAGGTTGCTACATTTCAATTTTCTAAGTAGACAGTTGTAAGTAGTTATAAAGATGCTACGGGTAATGCTAGAAGGTGGAGTAAGCCTAGGTTTACCCGGGTTCACTTAGTCTTTTGGGTAAAGTCCGAATAATAAGAAAAATAAATTTTAATTCGGGGTTTACCCATACTCACCTAGGTCTACCCAACTCTGGTTGGGTAATGTTAGGTGTTGCGTAATTTTCGAGCCTGTGGCGTAAAACGCGGGGGCCCGCGTTCCCCCGCTGGTCGCTACTATTGATGAAATGTTCTCAAAGAATCAGTTTTCCGTTTGTCATGATAAACTGATTGATATAGAAAATACATCACCCAAAAAAAAAGTTTACGACAGCTTGCAAATGACAGTCGTTTTCAGGAGGCCAGGGTTTTAAAAGGTGTAAATGTAAAACAAAATGTGCTACAAAGAAGTGTTCATGCAAAGCTGCAGAAAACTTGTGCAATTCAAAATGTCACAGCAGTTTATCTTGCTCAAATAAATAATTTCAATTTTAATTACAACAACCACTAATTAGTTTTTGCCATTGAGGCTATTACGTTTATGTTCTTCGAGAAATTACGTTCGCCTTTGTATGTTTTTTAAATAATAAATGTTTAAAATACCCTTGGGTATTCATTTTAGTAGATAATTGGACAATTTTTTACATTACCCAACCAGAGTTGGGTAGACCTAGGTGAGTATGGGTAAACCCCGAGTTAATTTTTTTTTTATTATTCGGACTTTACCCAAAAGACTTGGGTAATACTAAGTCAACCCGGGTAAACCTAGGTTTACTCCATCTTCTAGCATTACCCGTAACAAAGACACTCTTTGATAGCCCCCTGGCGTAAACAACCTATCCGATGTAAAAAAAACCTTTGAACGGAATAAATTGAATCGGACTCTTTATGTAAATTGAAATACACCCGCATGCTTCTGATGCCTTAATCTCCGCCAACTTACAGAAAACTTCATTAAAACTTCTACTTATAGTTCAGCAGCTGACTTTATCCGTATTTAAAGTCCTACCGTGCAAATTTGTCCGGCAACTCTATTATAGATGACGAGTTTGTTTTGCTAAAGCGAAGCCATAATGCTTGAAGTTATGCTTATTGCTTAGTCACAAGCATAACGCACCAAATTATTCTAGTTTCAATTTTAAACATATCGTTTATTAATTGTTAATAGATGTGTTAAAGCCATTTTGGCACAATTTTATAAACATAACATGTAATTGCACTCGCAGAGCGTTATTTTTCTTACAATGGGGTAAAAGACAATGACTCTATTGGTAGAGATACAAAAAACATATTTTTTTAAATTAAAATCATAGTTTATAACTGTTATTCATACATATAATATGTAAGGAATGAATTTCGAATTACGCCTCACAAAACTTGAAGTTAGAAACAAAGCCAATAAATGAAAAGAGCCTAATCTGCTAAGCACAAAATTGTAAGGAAATATATTATCTCCTTTTCCGCCATATTCTGATAAATACTTAATAAACCTTAAAAGGTTTTAATGATTACAATCTATTGGTAAAGGAAATATAATATTTAAATCTCTTCCCATTAAGATTTTGTTTGTGGTGGGGTGAAATTTTACTATCTGCTCTTAAAATTGCGCACAAAATAATTGCTATTTCTATATCTATACATATTATAAAACAAAGTCGCTTTTTTTCCCTCATGTCCTTTTGTTCCCTTTAATCTTTAAAAGTACGCAGCGGATTTTGATGATTATTTCAGTGTTAGATAGCCCATTTATCGAGGAAGGCTATAGGCTATATTTTATCACGCTAAGACTAATAGGAGCGAAGAAATAGAGGAAAATGTGGAAAAAACGGGGAAAATTATTTTAAAGGGCTTATGTTGCGAAATACTAGAGCAATTTTTATGTTATTTGGCACAGATAAGAAGTAGTCCACGTGTGACGTAAAGGATCATAAAGCTATCGATTTTAATCATTTTTTCAGTGGCTATATAATATTTTATATCCGTGCGACGCCGGGGCGAGTCGCTAGTACTTTATAAAATTTGTAAAGAATAAATAATATGTTAACTCTGATACTCAGCGGAAAGTCTCCCATTAGATACCATTTTTATACGTTCATACGTTCATATTATTAAAATATAATATTTTTCCGAAACATCTCTATAAAATTATAATTTACTAGATGATGCCCGCAACTTCGTTGCGCCAAAACTCGTTTATCGCGCGAGAACCGTACATTTTTCCGGGATAAAAAGTATTCTGTGTCCTTTCCCGGGACTCAAAGTATCTCCATGCCAAATTTCAGCAAAATCGGTTCAGCGGTTTGGTCGTGAAGAGGTAACAGAGAGACAGACAGACAGACACACTTTTGCATTTATAATATTAGTATGGATAGTATGGAAGTATGGATATGCGTCAACAAAATATGTACATTGTACAAACAACATATTTATGTTTATTTAAGCACTTACCTACAACAACAATATTTTGTGTCTATTATAGGCACAAGTTAGTTTTTTTACACCGTATAATTTGTCACTGGTTTGTTATGAATAATAATAGGATTTTATTGGTGCCAAACTGAAATACTAGCTGTAACCAAAACATTATCGTAAAGTGTTCTTGCTGACAACAGAGTAAATACGAGGTAAAAACAGACGCAGAATATCAACGGACATGAAAGCTGCCAAAGCCTATTTTTTACAAAGCAATTTGGCAGGTCCTGCTGCTGCACTGAGTCCGGCAGGTGTGCTGGTAAAAATAAGCTTTGTTACACCTGATGATGTTGCTGAGGCATATTATTAGCTGTATCACACAGTGATAAGTATTATCACTTAGTTTTGTGACCTGTATATTATTGTTATTTGGTTATGGTAGGCAAAGATGAATTCTCAGAAGTAATTAATATTACATTATTATAATTTTATTTTAATTGGTTGTCTTATTTTGGTAAACATTTCGCTTCGTTACTGGTGTCTGAGAGTTAGAATTAGAAATTTGAAACATGTTATTGCTTGTCTGATGTATTTAGTTATCATAATCAAAGTGCTGGGCCAAAATGCATGGGACTGAAATTTTCACTAAGCACTCTTAGTGGAATAGCACGTTCATTGTTTGAACGCGTTAAAAGCGTGAAAATGTAACGTTAGAGACGCATTCGTAAAATTAGTTTCTGACTACCACTTAAACCATGTCATTTTCATTTTTCCTTGTTTTTATACTATCTGCGCACTTGTAAACATCTTAGCTTAATAAAAAAATATCTTACGAATGTAGTAAAATTTAGATGTTCGTCATATTCGCCAAAATCCCGCCAAAATATTCTATCATCGACGAGAATGTTGCCAAGAACGTCAGACACGTCCTGAAATAATTTTATGATTTACTGATAATGAGAAACATGTGTATCAACGGACTGTGCAATAAACATTGGTTGTAATTATAATGAAAGACATTCCTACAACCTATGAAAATATCTCACATTAAATTGTGGCGGTACCCACAACTAGCTTCACCTAGTCAGTCCGAAGCATAGTAACTTCATTTCGGATGTTATAATAATTATTAATAAATATATCTTGCCTTTCTCAGAAATCTCAAAAGTGCGATGCAGGATTGTGAGGCTAGTTGTGGGTACCGCCACAAAATCGCTAAACTTAGGTACCTGCAATGTCGTTCGCGCAGTTATTCGTTCATTCACGGGGATGGTACAGTATCAAACTATGATTATAATTAATCTATCCCTCAACCTCTTTAGGATTCTTAATTTGTTAAGTGGTTATAGCACAGATATTTTTGCATTCATGACATAAGATATTGGTTTGGATTTTGACCAATTAAACAAAGGTAACAAGTGGGCTCAAATCACCTGACAACAAAAATTTAAGAAAGAGATTCTTAAATAGAAGCGAGAAAAAATCTACACCTCGTACTAATCACAAAAATAAATCGATTCGAATCCTTATTACTTTATTTTTCAAAGACAACAAAATTTTACTATTATCAACAGTCATCCTTAATACCAGAAGGCTTGACGCTTAACCTTCATAATAGAATATACTAGAGGAACTATAATCCCACAAGAAGTGAGGAAAATGAAGCAAAGTTCCTGTCAACTTAGCCTCCTAATGGGCATTGTACTAAAATAGATAGCGATATTATAAAACTTGGAGCTCGGTTGGCCTGTGGTACTCAACCCTTTTTTCATACGGGCCGCATACACGTTAGAAAAATAACGTTCTTCGAAATTGGCGATGTAAAAGTTGAAAATTTTTCATGACTGTCACGACAACTTTGCACTATTTTGCCGGTGGGCGTGAATTTCAAAATGGTTTAACATCACGCGGGCCACTGAGAAAGTCCTGGCGGGCCGCAGGTTGAGTATAGCTGTTCTAAGCGGTTTACTGTTGCGGTACAAATCCGATGAAACTTTTAAACTATTAACGATAGAGGTTGTGGTTTCATTACGTTAATGAGAAAATCTATTTATAACATTATATGAGCAGATTTTCAGAAGTTTGTTTGTTTAGGCACGCCAATCTTACCAGTTAATGGACTGATTTGTATGTAGCTTAGCTTAGATATATTACAGTAGCTATCACGGGGAAGGATATAGGCCACATTTTTGCCGGAAAACGCACGGTTCCCACGCAATTTCTTATTTACGTTGGCAGATTCGCGGAATATGAAAAGGTGGAATGGAGATACTACAATATTGCATTTATAAAATAACTAGCTGTTACCCGCGACTTCGTCCGCATAAGCATAGTTATAGATCACATCTCAAGCATTTATTGTACAAAAATTATTTTGCCCGCGTTGCCCATAGGAAATTAATTACTGGGGTGTCACTCACTTACATTATATTCTAAACTACTGTCTTAGACTATTTTATAATCTTTAAGTATAAAATACAATAATTTAACTGACGGTAGTTTGTTCAGCGAAACCGAACCGTAGTGTATACTGGGTACACATGCCTATGTATTGCTTGTTAAATTATTTTCGCTAAGTCAACAATACAAGAGACTAGTCAAGTACTTGGAAGAAAAATTGTACCAAACCGTAAACAATTTATTAATACTGGCAACCCTAACAATCACTGAGATTATTTATTATCAATGATAAGCAATATGAATTTCTATCAGGAATCTACGATACAATTAATAACATGAAATAGGTTTATTTCAAAATATATTTTACACCAATAAAACATTTTAATATTTTATTAGAAATCCTTTTGTGTGCTTTCGTGTAATGGAAAATTAATATGCGTTGTGAGCATAGCACATACTCGTAGTGGTATTAATTGGCTTAGCTGGAAAATATGAATTTATGTAACTAGCGTCACGACCCGGCTTTCTGCGAAACAAAATAAGTTATGATGAGGGTATATAAAGTCTACTAGTCATCTACTGGTAAATAAAGAGCGATTTTAGTGTGATATTTTTGTTGTTTCTGTTCTACCCCCTTACTAATAAAAATATTAGTAAGGGGTAGCTTGTTTTTTTGACTACATAAATATTTTAATTATTAGGAAATGATTAAGTCTTAAAAGTTTTAAATTACGCTTTTTATGTATTGTATATTCGATATTTTACGTTGCAATCGATGCTAGCGGTTTTCTAGCGGTTTTCTTGCCACAGTCTAACATAACTTACGTAACATTATCAGTTCAATAATATTGCATAAAAATATGAAATATATAATTTTATAGTCTATGTACAATTAATATATCTTTCAATTTTGATAATAATTATACAGGGTGTAACAAAAATAAGTTATAATACTTTAGGGCGTGTATGTGTTCCTTGTAGAGAGTTTACTGCGAAAGTAGCAGCGCTGAAAGACCAATTTTTTGTTTCACTTTTTTATGGGCAAGCGCCCGAGCGTCACGAGTTTTCCCATACAAAAGTGAAAAAAAAATTGGTCTTTCAGCGCTCTTACTTTCACAGCGAATTCTCTACAAGGAACACATACACACCCTAAAGTATTATCACTTATTTTTGTTTCATCCTGTGTACAAAATGTTATCATACATGTTTTTAATAACAAAGCGAGCAACATTTTCGCCCACAGTTCCTCACACGCGCCAAATACGCGCGGTGTGAACAGGCAAAACCTGAAAATAGATGTGACCTTGTGCGATGTTTGAGTTTCTTTCGCTGGATCGAAAAGATCATAATATAATGTTTATTTTATTTATTTATTACAATTTACAGATCTCATGATCTGTAACTTGTGGACTCAAGTTTAAAATATCGTAACGTAACTACGCGATATGACGAAAAATAATAGTTTTACAAATTTAAAACGTCAAGCCGCATCACGCTATTTGATATTTTAATAGACACAGGTTAGACGGTCAAATTTTCATCAATCTGATCCATCAATCCGGTAAAGATTGACGAAAATTTGATCGTCTAACCTACGGATTGATGGATTGATCGTATTTTTAATATGAACTTTTTATAACCATCAATTTTCCGTCAATCAGATTGATGAATCAGATTGATGAAAATTTGACCGTGTACAGGTTACACATAGGGAATATTACGCTAAGGTCGGAGCAGAGGGTGCTCCTAGCACATACAGTAAATATTCCGACCTAAATCCGACATGTTGCTCACGTCATTATATCACCCCAGATAGTTAACCTGTTTAAGCTAACCATCCGTCGAAACGACGGATATTAAAAAATGAGTATTTTTATTGAGATTTTACCACTTTCTGGACCTGGATTTTTTTTACAGACATATGATGAGCTTAGCAATAAAACAAGACATTGCATGTTTACATTTTTATTTACTTTTGAAACTAAACATTTTTTTCTTAGACCTCTAAAAAAATAGGAACATTTCCAATCAAACTTTTCTTAAACAAAATAAAATAATACTCAAAACAAAACAACCAGTTTTTTTTTTGTATTATATGGTACATAGAAATATAAAACGTAATAAAAAATAAAATAAACTACTTTTCTTTAGCACATGTGATACAAAAATTTATTTTTTGTTCACCTCATATTGCTACCGTACAATTATAGTAAATTATACTTTTAGTCATGCGCTTTTCTTGTAGTAGCATTTCCCACATGTTATTCTTTTCCGTTTTTGTCTTGAAGAATTTGGAAAAGACTCTTCTTCGTTCTCTGTTCCATCCAAAGAAGCTTGGCCCGACGACAACTGCTCAGAGCTCTATAGTCGATGGCTGTTTAGAAAGAATGCTCCTAAATATTTATTTTACTAAGCTCTTGGTTTAATAAATTATTTAAGCATCCTAAATTAACGAAAACATGGTAAAAATCTAAAAAAAAACGCAGTTTACGTCAAAAATAAATAGACGCATTTCAGTAGAAAAAACTAACGGTAAAGCTAACCACCCGTCGAAACGACGGGCAAAGTCTGCATATTCCGAAAACTATGGCACTTACCTGTACGACGAGTGTGCCACTGTAACGACCTCACCGGCAAATGAGTTAAATAGACGAAACAAAATATTCGGACGCAACATTAAAAAAAATATGACGATATTAGTTTGCGCCGCCCGTCAATTCGACGGAGCTTAGCTATCTAGGGTCAAAATATGACAGAAACGTTGTCAAACGTTGAACAGAACTTTTTGTTTACTGTCTGTGCTGGTGGTGCCTCTAGTCTAAGCGTGAAATCTTGCAGTAATATTATATTTTCCTGTTATGTATTTTTATTCAATACGTTTCTGTTTAATGTAAGCCGACCCTAACTCTAGATTCTAAAACGTATGTAGTTTGAGCCTTGACCATTTTCTCACGTTCATCCTCTATTTTTTCATTCCACATTAGTAAAATATTACCTTCTTCTAACACAACAAATATAAAACGGATCTTATTAACGATTCAAATTCAAACTCACCACCGTCCATAGTTCCTCGAAGTTTACCTCATTAAAATTCCAATTTTATTTCAACCATCGCGAGGTAAAATCCGGAGTTCTCGTAAAAAGTTGGTTCTGCGTGCTGAAGAACACCTGCGTTATTTATTCACTTTGCGTCAATAAATTCGAATGGATTAAACTTGTTGATGAGATTCCCATTCTCTAATTCCTCTGAACGTGTTGACTCGGATTATGAAAAACACGTGCAAAGTTTTCTAAGCCCGGCTTTATAAAGGGTGCAATTAAACCTTCCTGCCAAATTTTGAGATAATGATCCTTGGTAAAAATAAGAATACACATATTCTTTCTTTTTTAATCTTTCAGTACTAAAATGTTGAGAAATGGCCTCCGCGTCACCCCCACTCATGCCCACCGCGGCCGCCAATGACCGTTTTGCAACGATTTTAAATGGGATAAAATATGTCATTAAAAAAATAACACCCAATTATTTTGGTTAAATGGACTCTCTTGATGGTTTAATTAGGAGATTATACGCATTATACAGGATGCAACCTGTATAATGCATCCGCGCGAACGAGCGGTTTGGTCGAACAAAACATAGCTTGCAACCTCGCGGTGGCGTCGCGAAACCGCGCGTTCGGGCTGACGCATAATATAAATTGAGAGTGCGGTCGTATTTTGCGGTTAATTCTAATATGGGTAGATCTTTTCATGAGAATTTATCATAGTCAAAAGTAGTACCTATAATAATGTTGTTTATGTTGGTCATCAGTTCAAATGTCGAAACTGCCCAATAACGCTTAGCGCCAACCAAACCAATCAATTGGAATATAATATCTGTTATCATTTTCATTTGTGTTACTTCATTCACTTAATCTGATTTGTAATTTTATTTATGTTACTATTCATTCCATAATCCGATTTAACATTTTCATTTATGTCACTATTCATCTACTATTCATTCAAATAATCTGATTTGTCATTTTCATTTATGTTACTAATCATTCACTTAATCCAATTGTCATTTTTATTTGCGTCTTTGAGGAAATTACTGAAAATATTGAAGTTCCATTAGGCTGCGGTAAAATTATAAAGGCTCGTCGAATTAATCGCAAAGTGATTGTTAATAATACCACAGAATGGCACCCTACCCAATTCGTGATTTTAACCTTTGATGGTCAAACACTGCCTACCAGGGTTTTTTGTTTTTATACATCTCTCCCTGTAGACCTCTATAAATATCCAACCATCCAATGTTTTAATTGTTGCCGATATGGACACACAAAAACCCAATGCAGATCTAAACCAAGGTGTTTTAAATGTTCAAAAGATCATAGTGGGGATAGCTGTTCAATTTCAGATGTTAATTTTCTATGTCTTTACTGTTCTGGATCACATTCTGCTGTGAACAGAAGCTGTCCAGAATACGTGAGACAGACAGAGATAAAATTAAAGATGGCAGAACAAAATATTTCATATGAAGAAGCCTCAAAATTCATCCCACCTTCTTACAGATCGTATGCAGACGTTTCAAAAAATAGATCAAGTCTCCAACATAATTCCCTTCAATCCTCTTCTCCAAACACAAAACCAATGACCATGTCTTATAAAAAACCGTATTTATTCCACGAAAACCTCGTCCAGTTCAAATGCCGGGATATGATAGACAGGCTCACAGTGAAATTTTAAATGATTTTAGAATCCCTGAATCCCAAAATGGCTGTGCTCTCACTGACTTAAGCTCTTCAGTAACATTTATTAATAACATTAATATTAAAGAACTACTTATAAATCTTTTAGTAAACCTTATTAACAAAAAAGATTCTATAACTGACCACGTTGCACTTAAATTATACTCAATTATAAATCAATCCAATGGATCCTCTCAAGTTTCTGCAATGGAATGCCAGGAGCATTCAGACCAAGAAATATGAATTAATCCACATAGCTAATAATTTTTCACCTTCTGTAATATGTATAACAGAAACATGGCTGAAACAAAGTAATAATTTTTCCCTAACAGGTTATTCGTCATACCGTGATGACGGTTTGATGGATATGGTGGATCTATGATCCTTGTCAATAATAATAACCCCTTTGTCAATTTATCAATTCCTGCTCATAATAACAACAATATCAACATTGGAGGTATTAAAATAGATGGAATAAATATTTTATCAATTTATATTCCTCGCCCGGATAGTTCTATTCTTTCTTTTCTTCATAGTATCTTTCTTCACTTCCCTCCTCCTCTTCTCGTTCTAGGAGACTTTAATTGTCACAATATTATGTGGGGTTCAGAGGTTAATGACTTGATAGGCTATGATTTGGGGGAACTGTTACAGGTATTAAATTTTTGTATCTTAAATAACGGTCTACCTACCAGAATAACAGCTCCTGGTTAAAGAAAGAGTTGTGTAGACCTATCTTTTTACTCTAACGATTTGTCCACCCTTCTACAATGGGAACGGTTAGACAGTACTTTTGGAAGCGACCACTACCCTATTAGCATTGCATACCCGCTAAGATGTATTCCCCATGTAAGTCATATACCGCTCCTTAAATACAGATTATCTCATGCCAATTGGGATCTGTATAATCAAATATTAGAATCCAAAGTTTCTTCATTGCCTGAAATTAATATAGTAAATCTGAATCAATGCTATACAGAACTTTGTAATATCATATCTGAAACTGCAGATTTACTTATCCCTATCAAAAACTCAGCCAAAAGGAAAATATCGTCCCCTCCATGGTGGGATAGTGAATGCACAGAGATGATCAAAGTCAGGAAGTTAGCAGAAAAGGCTTATAATAGAAATATGACTAAAGAAAATTTGATAAACTATCGAAGAATTTTGGCTTGATCCAAACGTTTGTTTAGGAAAAATAAATTTCTGAGCTGGCATCAATTCTGTGCATCTCTGTCCCCAAGCACTAACGCTAGTGTAGTTTGGAACCAAATAAACATATTTCGTCGTGGTTGTGCTCCCACAAACACTCCCCGTATTTCTGTAGAAGCTGCTTCAGCCTTCTTTAATAAAATTGCCCCACCTTTTGTACCCAATTTTTATGATTTACCAAATACTTCCTGTTCAAACCAAAATCATCACCTTTGTTCTCCCTTTTCAATGTCAGAACTTAAATCCGTATTCTCCCATGTCAAAGACTCCTCTCCTGGAATTGATGGTTTCCCTTACTCTTTTCTAAAAAAAGCTGGCCCAAAATTTTTAAATTATTTCCTTATGCTCATAAATAATTTTTTTGACAATAACTTTATTCCCCGAGAATGGAAGGTTCAAATTATTGTTCCTATTTGCAAACCTGGGAAACCGCCTAATGAAAGCGATAGTTATCGTCCAATTGCCTTGTCTTCCACTTTCTGTCAAGTCCTTCAGCATCTTTTAAAGAACCGAATTGAATGGTTTGCAGAAAGTAACAATCTCATTCCCCATTGTCAATTTGGCTTTCGTAAAGGTTTGAGTACCCTAGATAGCCTTAGCATATTACTCACTGATATTAACACAGCTTTTTCTAGAAAAGAGTCTCTCATTTCTCGACATATCGGCGGCATATCATAGAGTCCAGCTCTCTGTGCTCAGGTACAGGTTACAACAGCTGAACTTACCAGAGAAATTTATCTTTGTCATTTGTAATCTGCTGATGGGTCGGGAGGTGAAACTCCACGTCCCTGGCTATAATTTTGAACCTCGCTTGGTTTGGATGGGTCTTCCCCAAGGGTCGGTGATCAGTCCAATCCTATTCAACCTTTATTCCTCATCCCTTTATCTTTCCCTTAACCCTAACTGCTACATTCTCCAATATGCTGATGACCTAGTCCTTTACATTCTGCATTCCTCAATTTTGGCAGCTTTGTCGTCTATGCAAATTTCATTAGATTCTCTTATAAATACTCTACAACAGATTGGCCTTCAATTATCAGCTTCTAAAAGTAATGTGGTTGTTTTCAGCAAAAAAAGAAATATCCCTCATGTAGACTTGAGAATTGAAAACCAACCCATTCCAGTGAAAAATAATGTTAAGCTCTTAGGTTTAAACTTAGAATCTAAATTATTAGGTTCAAATCATATTAATTATATTATTAAAAAAACTGAACGCAATTTAAATATTATAAGAGCTCTCGGAGGTGTTTCTTGGGGTTCCCATCCTTTTTCCCAAAAAATTCTATATAATGCTATTATTAGAAGTATTGACTATGGTACTTTTCTCATCTATCCTTGTAATAAATCTTCTCTCAAGTCCTTAGATCTCTTACACTCAAAAGCACTTCGCTGTGTTTTGGGTTGTATGAAATCTACTCTAATCAATGCCCTACAAGTGGAATGTGGCGATCCCCCTCTATTCATCCGTTTCCAATTCTTATCAGACCGCTTTTACTTTAGAACAAGCTTGCGATCAAATTATCCTTTAAAAAAGAAACTTAGTTGTTTGAATAACTTGTGCTCAACATCCCCTTTTTGGTGTCATAAGTCTTTTCCTTTATTAATAAATAGCTTTAGAAAATTATCAGATATCCAACAAAACATCCCCATTCAATCTCATTCAAAACTTCCCATATATGAATACCCATATGAGTCTCTTACATTTATCCCAAATATATTTACCAATATTGGATTCTCAAAAGAATCATCTTCTTCTAATACTCTTTTTTTGTCGGAACTGGATAAGAGATGGAAGAACAGCCACTACTTCTTTTCTGATGCATCTAAATTAATGGAGGATGGAAACACTGGTGTTGCAGTGTATTACCAAAACTCACGAATAGTTCTCCAATTTCAGTGTCCTCCCCATTCTTCCGTTTATACAGGCGAATGTATTGGTATATTAGAAGCTTGCCTATTTATAGATAGCCATAATATATCAAATGAAGTAATTTTCTCTGACTCTCGGAGTGCCCTGGAATCCCTATCCTCTAATACAATATATAACAAATTACATAGTTCTATTATCCTCAATATTAAACAATCTCTGTTAAATAGCCTTAAAAGAGGTTTGAGTATTTCACTGATACCAGGACATTCTGGCATTAAGGGTAATGAAATAGCAGATTCTTTAGCTAAATTTGCTTCATCACATGAGGTAGATCGCAAATATGTTTGTTATCAAACATATGATCTCCTCACTATACCACAAAAAAATGCTTATAAATTTTGGGATTCACTCTGGGAATCAACAGGGAGAATTAAAGGAAAATCATATGCATCAATTCAACATTTAATAAGACATAAGCCCTGGTTTTGGAAATATAAAAAATTAACAAAAAATGTTGTTTCCTGTTTATGTAGAATCCGTTTAGGCCATTGCTGCACTCCTACGTTTCTTAACAAAATTAGAGTAAAAGATTCCTCACTTTGTGAATGTGGGCTAGATGAAGGAACCCTTGATCACATATTTTTCACTTCTAAATTCTCCTTCGTTGCTTATTTATGATCATCTTCCAAACCTCAACATTCCTTTACCTACTGATGTCTTTATCATTTTGATAATTACAAATTGTTATTCCTCTTATCTAAATTTATTAGCCTAAATAAGATTAACCTGTAATTATTATTCTTTCCTTTGATAACCCACTTATTTGTATACCTTGTTATTTTATTAATAAAAACCTTTAAATGTTTAACCTACCATAATTAACTAACAATATTTCTCTTTTCAGATCTCAAATACCAAAATTTTAAATTGTTTCATTGTTGTTTCATGACAATAAATTTTATTTCCCGTTTCGTTATTATTATTTTTTTATTTCAATACTTGACACTGGCAGAATGTCGCAAAAAGCGATGGTTTGCCGTAAATAAAAGAAGAAGAAGATTGATTTGTCATTTTCATTTATGTTGCTATCCATCCACTTAACCCAAATAGTCAAGGCAGTGTTCAAACCGTTTTTTTTTATGAACGTCGGGCACAAAAATGGCACGTAGCCACGTCAACTTCGTCACGGTAGTAAAATAGTATCCGAATATAGCACGTGACGGGATCAATCAGCGCACACTTTTCTTTTCAATTGTGTAATATGACTCACCTGAGTAATGAGGGGAATAGGCCAAATGACGTTCACAAAAACTATTACACCATAAATTACGAATACGACGTTGAGTAATTGTCTTTTGACAATATGTCTACTTTTTGTCACTGTATGTTATAGGAGCATATTCGTGTTTCCTAAGTTTGGTACAATAAACATTTTTTATCAACTGTATTGCGGAGAATAACACAGTCTGATTAAAAATTAAAATTATTAGTAAGTAGTAACCCGAAACTTTGCAGAAGCATACTATTCTATTATACGCTTGTATATAAGTAGCTGAAATAAGCAATACGCGTCTGTACGAGATAAGTAGCTGAAATCATCAGTACTGCGAATATTAATGCAAATAACTGACGTTACCAAGAGAAAGAATGTTAAAAGCATTTTTCAGATACAACAATTTTATCAATGAGCAAGAGCTCCTCTATTAATAAAGTTAACCGTCACAGTTTTACGTAGTGTTTATAAGATGGCCGCCAAATTTTCCACCATATGGATCCGCCTCCAGCATCTAAATATAAATCCAGCATTTTTCATATTTATTGTGCAAACTCTAAATATATCCTGACTTTCTTTTCTGTTATTTAACCACACTGATCTATATTTGGATACACCGCGTTGATCCTCATAAGTGGGACGTTGAAAATAAACAGATCACAAGGTGTGTTGTGAAGCTATTTTCAGCTGGATTCCTTAGAAAAGATCTATAATGTAACCATAACACTTGTTCATTGATATATGCATCCGTTTCCATTAATAGAAATATTCATTTTAATTATATTTATAGATAAATATTCCATATTCCATGGGCATGCTAATCTCTTAATGTTCTTAAGTCTTGTAACAAATATTTAAAATTATGTTTGTTTGTTTTCAGATACGTAGAGAAAAAGGAGAAAATGGAGCAGTTTGAATCGCTGCTAACATGCTGTGTTTGTCTGGACCGGTACAGGAATCCAAAACTGTTACCATGCCAGCACAGCTTCTGCATGGAACCATGCATGGATGGACTTGTCGACTACGTTAGACGACAAGTAAGACTTTCAATTGTTTCGCTCAGCATTTATTAAGTCTTTTTGAAGACAAGAAAAGTTGAAAATTATAACTTTATCGAAACGGATGATGATATGATTAAGTTTACGATTCTACTTAAATTTCAGGTCAAATGTCCAGAATGTCGTGCAGAACATCGAATACCCTACCAGGGCGTTCAAGGGTTTCCTACAAATGTCACCCTTCAACGTTTCCTGGAGCTCCACGCCCAAATCGCCGGGGAACTACCAGACCCTACGGCAGGGCAGGTTATGGAAAGATGTAATGTTTGCTCAGAAAAGGCATACTGTGCCCCTTGCGCTCATTGTGATAAAAAAGTATGTGAAGACTGCAAATCTGCACATATGGAAGTATTGCGAAGGGAAATAGCTAGGATTAACAATCAAATTCGTCGTGGTGTCAATAGACTCCAAGACATATTAGGTGTAGTTGAACGAAATACAGCAAACTTACAAACTAATTGCGGAGCAGTTGCTGGTGAAATTGATGAAATACACAAACGGCTATCTAAAGCTTTAAAGGATAGAACTGATTTTCTAAGAAATGAAGTTGATAGGTACTTAGCTACGGAACTTAGAAACTTAACACATCTTAAAGATAATTTAGAACTAGAATTAAGTAATATACAGAGTAATTGTGACCTCGCAGATAAATACATGAATGATGATGTTGAATGGGAAGATACTGAACTAGTTGATACCAAAGAAATTTTCTTAAAAACCGTAGAATTTCTCAGAAACTTCGATTATGAAGCCGGAGATTATAACCGCAGAATACGGTTTATCATGACACATGATCCTAATCAACTTGTAATGCATGTGGCTACATACGGAGAACTTAATATTGCTCATCCTAATGTATACACTGGAAGTCTCCAGCCATCTACAGGGTTAACAAGATCTAAAAGCGACCACCGCTTAGCTACGCAATTCCGTCAACAAGAAGAAGCTAAAGGGTACACTGAAAACGATGAACCAATTTTGGGGGGTCGAAAATTTGGCGAGCGACGACCACTGCCACCAGAAAAACATACAAGAGACTACGGAGTCACGGATGACTATAGTGGTTATGAATCAGAACATCATAGGCCATCTCGAAGATTCCGTTCTCGTTTTGTTAAAAGTCATCAACAAGATGATTCAGACACAGAACAGTCTACACGTGCAGTGAAAGCAGAACAAAAAGAAAAGGAGAAAGAAAAAGTTGTTGACACCGAAGACGCAACGCGAGGGCCTCTAAGTGGAATTTTCAGGTTGAGTGACTGTCCTCGAGTCATGCAGAGGATATTAGATGTGGACAGTGGTAAGAAAAAGGAAAAGAAAGAACCTCCACCACCTCCAAAACCTGTTCAACCTACACCTCAACCTCAGCGCCGAGCACCTCCTGCAAGACAACAAAGTGAAGACGACGAAATTACGAGGTTAAAAAGGCAAAATAAGGGCGCCGCTTCTTCCCAAGAACCCGACCGTGCTCCTCAACGTGCCGCAGAAGAAGAAAGACCTTCTGTGACCCGTAAACCACCTACACCTGCTCGTGAGGTGAGTTGGGAAGAAGAAAGGGAATAAAAAAAAGACAGAAGTGCACTTAGAAATTTAATCATAAATACTAACAAAGGAAACGCGACAACTAATTAGGACATTCCATCAGTACACTCCACGTTTACTCATTTGTACATAACACAACACGACAACAAAATACGAATCTTTGGTGACAATACCGAATTTCAATATATTCCTCAGGCATCCAGCGATGGTGAATCCGATGATGAGTCTGTTGCGTCTTTGCAACGCAATCAACGCAAAAATACGGCACCAGCACCAAAGCCAACAATAAATAGACGACCATCCGCCTCGGACACTTCTAGCATCCATCGCCCGGCGGCCCGTGCTGCGAGCACTGAATCTAGTGCTTCAACAGAAAGTTCCGGCTCGGCGGTGAAACATACAGGTGCAATACTTACTATTGCAGAATTGAAAGCGAAATACAGTGTTGATGGACTTCCACCAAAACCGACTCCTCGTTTTTTGTCCGCAGGCAGTGAAAGACCTACCCCGGTGACGACGAACGGAACAGTCGGCGGCGCACAAAGGGTTCAAAGTCGGTTTGTTGGATCACAGCGGCCGACACCCGCACCGGCGCCCGCCGAGCCGGCTCATGACAACTCCGATACGAGCTCTGAAGAGGAGACTGACTCCTCTGAGGAGAGCGAAGATGAGCCAACACAGAGGAAGACCGAGAGTCAGGCGATGGCCCGAAGTGATATTGGACCACTATTAGCGCGCAGTAACAACGCACGGAATGATGCTCACGACTCCAAAAACAAAGACACACCAAATACACCTAGAACACGAACTCGTCAACAGTCTCAAACCGAAGAAGAGCCATCGTCACGCTATGGCGCTTCTGGGGGCAGCGCGTACAACAATCGTTACGGTAGCAAGCCAAAGGAAGTAGAAACTCAATCCTCGTTAGACGACGATTCAAAGTATCCAACAGCGCGGTCTAGGTACTTGGCCATGAAAGAACGTCGTAATCGCCTTGCACGAAGCAAAAGTAGCCACACGGGCTTCGGTGCTGGCGACGATGACGACTTAGATGATCCCGTATCTCCAACGACGGCGTCACCATCCGCATACCTAGCGGCTCGATACGGCTCCGGTACAGGAGGTTCGGAGTTGTCTCGTAGCCGATCTTCTCACGCACTTAAATCAAGAGAAAGCTCGCCCGAACGTCCAGTGTCTGGAGAGAAGGACGGAGCTGCATTGAGTTCGTGGGCCAGATACTTGAAAAACAAGTACGGCTCCCGTGGAAAAGAGCGTGATTCTGGTGGTACAACTTCGAGTACATCGCGTCGCCTGTCTCTCGGGCTACCTTTGCGCTCAGCTAATGAGCTTGCCAGTTCTGATGACGATTCAAAAAACGCGGCAGGCTCCCCCATCTCCCCTACGGCGGCTACAGCAGCGGTAGCAGGTTAGAGAAATGAGTGGCGTGTACATAGGTTTGGTGCTTCTGAGACATGGTTGAAATTGAATCTTTACGAGAGTGTTTAACCCTTATCTTTGTCTTAGGTTTCGCAGCAGCAGGTTCCTCCCCTAGGAGCCAGTATCTGCAGAAACGCCGATTACAATTCAGCGTGGGGAGTCGGGGGAGCGAACCCGGTTATTTTACATGGCCTCGAGGCATCGCTGTAGGACCTGACAACACAATGGTCGTGGCCGATTCATCTAATCATCGAGTCCAGGTACGAGCTTACTATGAGCTAGCAATTCCACAAAATTCTTCCCCAAGCACTTTGTTATATAACTAAAGCATACTCTTTGACCCAGGTGTTCGACTCAAACGGTATCTTCGTGAAGGAGTTCGGACAGTACGGCAGCGGGGAGGGCGAGTTCGACTGCCTCGCCGGCGTCGCCGTCAACCGCATCGGACAGTACATCATCGCTGATAGATACAACCATCGCATACAGGTGAGTAGCTAAATCGTAAACTGGTATCCTTATTATTTCTTATGTATCCGATGTTCCTTGAAGGAGTCGCTTCATAGCCATAAAACTGCTGTGCTCATGCTCAGTGTAAAAACATAAATATTTTTAGAAAATATGCTCAGAAGACTACATTATGTTGATAATACTATTAAATATGACGACCTCTGTGGCTCAGTTGGTGGGCAGTCGGTAGCTCAAGCTGGGGGTCGCGGGTTCGAATCCCGCCGACGGAACAAAAAGTTTTCGAAGTTCCTGGGTCATGGGTGTGTATTAAATATGTGTATCATATAATAAAAATCTTAAATATCTTAAATAGTATAGTATAAACGTATTAAATATATTTCCGTTGTCTGGTACCCGTAACACAAGTCCTTCAGGTACTTAGCACGGGGCCAGATTGACGTGGTGTGAAGCGTCCATAGATATTATTAAAAAATAAATAAATAAATAAACTGGAGGATCTTTCGTAACAAAGATTTTTGGATTTGAAAATTGGGGACAGGGGCGTTTGTTACGTAGAAATAAAGGAACGTACGGGAAATGTGCCATTTGTCACCAGGGGTCTATACTAAAGGCAGGGGGTTCATTATTCCTTATAATATAAATCCTGTAGCTGCAAAACCATGCTTTTTGCTATACAGATAAAGACAATTTAAAGTGATACCTGTCTAATAAAATAGTTTTGTTACACCCTGTATGTTAAAAAGAGTATTATGTTTGCCAATCTAGTTCAAATTACGTTAAGTTGTGTTTTTCGGCTGTATAAATAAATCGATCTGTCTAGACTGTAATTAAAGCTAAAACTTTCGTGCGCATTTACGTATCATAATATATTGTAGGTAATAACAAGTTAACGAGTTCAAGGGCCTATTTTAAAAATTAGGAAATGTATCCCAAAAACAATAATTAAAATATCACTTTAGCTCGAATCTCAATACGAATTAAAATAATATTATAACACAGGTCTTCTCAGGTCTTCAAACAATAAAGAAATATCAGAGGAAAGATTTTGTTTGGGCCAATTAAATAAGAAATATTGAACCCATTTTGACGATTTTCAGTCGAATATGTAGTGGTTATCACCACCATAGCTTAGCTTTTACTGTGGAAAATAAGCGGTACTCACAAAATTGCATTTTTTCATGAAGAGTGGCCGGAAACAATTTACTACTACAACTATTTTAGCAAGAAGCCAACTTTAAACGAACTTTATCCTTCTTTTAACATTTTTTTTTACGTCTTTCTATTATTTTTTTTAAACTTCAGCAAACTCATTACTTAGCAAGATCCGTGTTCGTACCGGATGTTCAGCATTAGAACCCGTGTAGCGTTCTACTCGCGTAACTGTCAAACTCGTTACCCCAACTGTCAAAACTTGCGCCGCCGCCAATTTCATACGCAAAGTTTGAATATTTTTGTAACAAAACATGAATACTTAGGCGCCTATTACACGTGCATGTTTGACTACAGTTTCGTTTACGCATGCCGGCTTGTACACTGAACATTGTGCGTGTAGTTGGTAAAACGCGTATTCATAAGCCCCTTTGGCTCGATTTTTTTTTAAACTTGCATGAAATTCTGGCATGCGCAAGCCTTCGCGTACAAACTTGTCTGCGCGTGTGGTTACACGTTCAGTGTTCCAGGCGCTCTTTGTATATATTTTTTTTTTCATTGAGAATCATTATTTATACGCGGACGATCTCGACAAGAATGTGGCTTGCGTATGCATAACTGTGGCGTGTGGTAGATAAGTCAGTCTTACGTCTTTTCATGCGAGAAGCATGCACCAGCAAAACTGTGGTCAAGCATACACGTGTGGTAGGCGCCTTATTTTATTGATTCTTTATATTTTCAAAACTTCAAGATTTTAGTGAAACTAATAATAATATAACTAAGAACAGTGTTTTATACGTTACAGCGGCTCTTGCATACAAACAAGCTTAAAAAGCAACTACTATCTTTAAAAATCTGTCGCCATTTGAGCCGAAATAATTAGAGACATTCCCGTTCCAAAAACTGAATTCCGATCTTCTTTCTTAAAGAAAAAAATTTCATGGGCTTAAAATTTATCTAGTAATATAATCTAAATAATATTCTGATCATAATCTGAAACTTACCTGCCGTTTTTATATTGTAGTAGCCAAACATATTCCGTACATTTCAGAACTAACATCTAAATTCCAACACTGAACAGAACTAAAATTAACATCGCCAAAGTTATGAATAAATTGTGTAATATCTTCAGATAGAATTTTGGCTTGGCGAACGTGTCGGATATTTCAAGGCAAAAATAAACTGAAATTAGAGATTTTCCTGGAAATAAGATGATCTTCCCAAATGTATAATTAAGTTTCATTTTAATCTCAACCTATTTTGTTTCAATGAAGTAAATAAAATTTTCAGTTATTTAATTTTTATTTTCACAACAAAAGTGATGGTCGAAACCACGAGGCGAGTCACAAAAATATCAGAAACGTTGTCAAACGTCGAATAAAACTTTTTGTTAACTGTCTATGCAGGTGCCGTCGTCGTCGTCTAGTGTGAATCGCTATAGCCAGTTTATGTAGCTTATAATAAAGTTATGAGATAAAATATTCTTCATCCTCGTCAAACCCTTTAATCAAGAAAGTTATATAGTGCGAAAGACAGGCGTAGATAGGGTTACCACTTTCCTGTTGCTAGTGGAAAACTATACAAGTTTATAGGAACAACAAATAGTTTATATACATTCATACAGCATAGACTATCAAAGACATTTTTAAAAAGAAAACTTCTTTAGCGGCGATGAATACTTTTAATTATCCTGCTCTTACAGTTTCATTTTCAATTCGATCTGCACTCCCGTAGTGCAATCTTTATGGCACATACATATAAATTATTTAAAGAGTCACTCCTTGAAAGTTTTAACATTTTCTTCAAGATGCTACTTTTAAGTAATCTTTGAACGTTTCTGAGCTAGTCTATTAATCATGTTACAAAAATCTCCAATAACTTATTGTTTTCGAGAGCTGCCAACCCTAGGACGAGACTTAATAGTGACAAGAGTTTCGCAGCTAGTTAGGTGAGTTTGATGGGGATTTCAACATGTGGAATTGAGCAGACCGACTACGGAAGTCGAACTTTCAAAATCACGTCAATCAATAAATAGTAAATAAATACTCAAACTCAACTTGAACTTAAAAAAATATTCAGAAATTTTTTTTTCAAATATTCTCTGAACGTCGGGATTTTACTGGTGCTTACCACTGGTTCGGATACTAACCCGGCGAGAAGAACCGGCGTAAGAAGCTCGCACGGGGCTATCTTTTACTAAAAAGATAGAAAATTACAAAAAAATATATAAAAAACAGTGTCATTATCTATCTATACTTATTATAAAACAAAGTCATTTTTTTCCCTCATGTCCCTTTGTTCCCTTTAATCTTTAAAACTACGCAACGGATTTTGATGATTCTTTCAGTATTAGATAGCCCATTTATCGAGTAAGGCTATAGGCTATATTTTATCACGCCAAGTCTAATAGGAGCGAAGAAATAGAGGAAAATGTGGAAGAAACGGGGAAAATTATTTGAAAGGGCTAACTTGAACGCGCTAATTCCAGGAACTACTGGTCCGAATTGAAACATTATTTCAGTGTTAGATAGCCTATTTATTGAGGAAGGCTATAGACTATATTTTATTACGCTAAGACTAATAGGAGAATGTGGAAAAAACGGGAAAAATTATTTGAAAGGGCCTATCTCACGAACTACTGGAGCAATTTTTATGTTATTTGGCACAGATAAGAAATAGACCACGTGAAGGATCGTAGGCTATAGATTTTAATCATTTTTTCAGTGGCTATATATTTTATACCCGTGCGACGCCGGGGCGGGTCGCTAGTGACTAAATAAAATACAACAAGTGTACAATACATATTATACAGAAACAGCTCTGCAGGGGGCGACCTTATTCCCATGGTGTACTATCATTCATGGAATCAGTAACTTTTTAGTACGCTTTGGAACACGAACGTGCGTAACAAAGATCGAATTGGTGCCGCCGATTCCAAACTTGAAGTATATTATTAACTTTACATCTGCTGTCATTTATAGTTGCTCTACGTTGTCTACAAAAAAGTGCTGCTTACTGACATTACAAATATAAAACTTGGACTATAATATGATTTACTAGTACGTTGCCTTCTATAAAAAATCCTGCGTATTGCCGATAATATGAGAGGGATACAAAAAATGTGCTTCAAAAATCTATTAAGTTTGGTAGTTTGTGCATTAACACGACTAACATCAACGTATTGTGCCAAAATAAAGTAGTCCTATAGAATAATTTCACGGAAAACACAACAGATTATCAATTATTGTGTTTAGTCTTTTGATTTCACGTAAAATTAATTAAAAATTAATCTTTATTGTCATAAACACAAGGGCAATTGTTAACCTTTTGTGAACTTCAGTTGACGTGGCTGGAGATGATAAAATATAATGTGTTCCGAGAATTCATTCTTTGTAGAATTTATTATGAGGCACCATACATTTTACTTAATACATTATTAACATCTATAATATCTTTCCATCTTATTTTCTAAGTAGGTAGTTTATTGAATTTCAGTAAACTCATAACATTTTTAATTTATCTTTTTATAAATGAAAATGAATTTTAAATTTTATTTTTCTCGCTAAAAGTCGGGAACGCATAAACCGATTTGGCAAATTTCAGTCTTGAAATAATAGTGGAAGTCCAGGCAAGGTTTTTACTAGGAGGAAAGTGAAGTTCACCGGGTCAGTTAGTATAAAATAAATGACACAAGAACAAAAACATTTAGATTACATCAGATGACGTTCGCCAAAATTCGTTTATCATGTGGGAACCGTACATTTACATCCGGAATAAAAAGTATTTTATGTTCTTTCACGGGACTCAAAGTATCTCCATACCAAATTTCAGAAAAATCGGCTTAGCGGTTTGGGCCTGAAGAGGTAACAGACAGACACACTTTCACATTTATAATATTAGTATGGATAAAAACCTAAAAATCTAAGTCTTGAATACTGCAGTGCATTTTCCGAGCGTCGGCAAACTTCGTTTACATAATATCTACGGAGATTCGGTTATGCATAAAATATACGATAGGAGCTTAATCGGTACATGATTAAGCAATTTCTAAGCTTTTAACCTGTTTGAATGGCAGTCACTACAACCAGGGTATCCCGATTGGTATCTGAACGGTTCTTAAGTGTTTGAGAACTGCTTCAAATACCTTGACATAACAGACATAATAATATTATAATGGCTAGATTCTGTGATTTTTTAGCAGCTTTGTAGCTTTTGGCTACCGCCTAAGCGTAGCCACTCAACAACGATTGCTCGGTTTGAGCAATAGTTGTGCAATATCGATAATTTTTTTTTTTTTGCTAATAGTTTCAAAATTTGTTTAATTAACACTTATATCCTCATATGACCTCAAAATGATACAATGGGTTGCGACTGTAGATTGCATAGTGCATAAGTGCCACAAGGTTTCTGTGGGTCCAATACACTCCTAACATACTTTTGGCAGCAATGTAAGCAATAAACGAAGTTTATTCTTATTCTTTACATAATAATCAAGAATAAAGAAAGACAAAAGTCGGAACAGCGCACGCAAATTCGAACTTTAATACTGCACAATTCGGCACAGTTTCGATGGAACATTCAAACAGGATAGATTTAATCAATGTATCCTATTTTAAGTGGTATATTCGGGAATATAAAAAGGAATTCTCTTTCAAATTCGTCTTATCAGCGCTCGCCAGGGCTCGTAAACACAGTAATGGAGAATAAAACGCAAAATTGATTTATTTTATTTATGTATAAAACAACCGCTTGCGATGACTTTACTTGCGCACATACGTATTGCACTAAATATTTTGGTACATTTGATACATCTAAATATATAAAACTCAAAGGTGACTGACTGATATGGTGATCTATCAACGCACAGCTCAAACCACTGGACGGATAGGGCTGAAATTTGGCATGCAGGTAGATGTTATGACGTAGGCATCCGCTAAGAAAGGATTTTGATAAATTCCAACCCCGAAGGGTTAAAATAGGGGATGAAAGTTTGTATATAATAATACTTCTTAACGCGAGCAAAGCCGCGGGCAAAAGCTCGTTTAAGTATAATCCTTCATGTATACCTAAGTGGGGAAGAAAGAAGGTACGATGAGGTGTAGGAAAAACGAAAATATACGGAGCAGGCGAAACCGCTGAAAACAGCTAGTTTTTTAATAATTTAGCCAAATCACTACAACCTTAACATTCCAAATATTATAAAAGCATTGAAATGATGATAAAAATGCTTAAAAATCATCGTTTTCTTATGAATATTACAGAAACATCACGAAAGCCAATAGCAGAAGAAGTTATGAACGTAGTCATTATGTCTAACGTGTTTTACACTTTTTAAACAGTCGAAAGAAAATCGCGCTATTAAGTTAAACTATATTATTATAAAAATAAATAAAAAACTACATAGAGTTTATACCAGTACCCTTTATGTAAAGTCAAGTCTAACAATTATACTACGCTACATAAAATAAATGAATTAAACTAGTAAAACCGGGATGCCATAAATGGAACCATTTTCCGAAGCTTTCCACACATTTTATCGCGCTGAAAACCTTACGACAAGTTTTACAACTAATTTTGTCTAGCCATAAATCAAATCCAAGATGGCGTCAGACGTAAAAGTTGAATGCGCCCGCATTAGAGCATGTGCCAGATAAGGGACACAGCACACATATCTCGGAAAAGGATCGTTTCGCCTACCCTTCGACTAGGCACCGTCAAAATACATTTGCCTGTTTTACTAGCTAAGTTAGATGTCAAAATGTATGAAATTTGAGATAACGGATAGAAAGCGCCATGACAGTAAGCATTATGTCAAATCAAATACATTTTTGACATCTAATTTAACTACCGAAACTAGTGAATGCACTTTGACTAAGCACTCAAGTGTCAACTCGGCTACGGCTATGGTTAGGCGCTCACGGCTCGCCGACCTTTGGTTTAAGTTTGTAACCAAATTTTAATCTTGGGGCAGGGATAGGCGACGAGCCAAAAGCGCAGGTACGATGTGCCTGCAAAGGCCTCGAGCCGTAGGCATGGAGACGCCGAGCCGTAAGCGCGGGGACGCCGAGCCATAAGCTGTATTTGAGCCTATTCCAAGCCCAGGCGGTTACGTTACGTTTCCGATAACTGTGCGTTGCAATAGGCAGTTTTATACAAAGAATACTGAACGGTTCGAGGCGCTACGGTTACAATCGTTTCCGAGTTGCGTGTGTGCTGTGAGCCTTACTTGTGTCAACGCAAAGTGGTGAAATGTCGGTAAAATCGATCTATGTCTTTGATATCGGTGACATGCATCAGTTATAGAAATCTTTATCCTAAAACCTTTGGTATTACAAAGATTTATCATGAAATCGAAAAGTGATCAGCACTTACATTAAATTGGAATTTAATATAAGTGCACTTAACTTTTCTAGTAAATAAGGCACTGTAGCCTGTGAAATGCTATTTATTATTTTAATATAATTATTACATTTATGATATTATATTTTTATAAACTATACTTTTAGTTGCATACTTACACTGTGCATAATGAATATTAATAAAATGTCCCATACACTGATCTATTAAGCCTCGAAGCAAAAACAGGGGTGCCGTGAGTTTGACTTAATTCCAATGCTTTTTAGCGATTTTTGCACGAGGTTTTTAAATTTTAAATTTTATTTTATTTTGCCACCCACTACTTAAAAAAACACTAAAACTATCATTCTAGCCCAGGTCTATATTTATTCATCTACCCTCAAACTCGTACGTCTTTGTCTCCCACCACTTAAGAAAAACACACTAAAATTGTCATTCGCTCTCAGGTGTTCGACCCGGCCGGTCGCTTCCTGCGCTCGTTCGGCAGCCAGGGTACGGGCGACGGCAAGTTCAACTACCCCTGGGGCATCACCACCGACGCCCTCGGCTTCATCTACGTCTGCGATAAGGAGAACCATAGAGTACAGGTAATTGTAAATTACGCGAGTGACCAGGTTTTGGTAAGGGCAACCAACAAAATATATATACGGCTCTAAAGAACTCACCTCGTGTCCGTTTGGTTAGATTTTATCTTTATATCCATACTAATATTTTAAATGAGAAAGTGTGTCTGTCTGTCCGTTTATCCGTCTGTCTGTCTGTCTGTTACCTTTTCACGCCCAAACCGCTAAACCGATTTTGCTGAAATTTTGCATGGAGATACTTAAATTGGAGATACTTATCTCCCGGGAACTCTTTTCATCCCGGAAAATAGCTGTTGCAAAAATCTGAATTTTTTATTTGGAAATTTTTGTCTTAAAGCAGTTGTTATATTGGACCGGATTCAATCAATCAATCAATGAAAATATTTTATTCATATAGGTCACACGGTAACACTTATGAACGTCAAGATTCTCAAATATTATAAAATAAACATCTCATTCTTAGATACATTAATATATAGTAATTATTATCACAATTTGACTTTAGTACATAAATTACTCACAAATTCCATTTTTTGAAAATAAAAATGTGTACTAAGTATTTAATTCAACAAAAAATAGTTGTAAGTATGTAAATTTTATGCAAAACAATAATGTCAATATAATTTTCAAATATTTAAAGTTATTATAATTATGTCAATTCAATTCAAATATAAAATCATGTCCATACAATAATAATTATTATGATAAGTTTTTTTTTTTTATACATACATATAGAAAAGGAGACATAGTTAATTATTTTTATTAATTTTGTTATTCCCATGGATGAAGGTCATCAAAATAGTCTTTTATTCTGTAGTAGCCCTTACAAATCAATTTGTTTTTGATACAATCCTTAAATTTGTTGAAGGGTAAGGCTAAAATGTCATCAGGTAGTCTATTATAGAAACGATACCGAGTCCCACGAATGAGTTTTGAACCTTATAAAGACGTGAATAATTAACTGCTAGTTTATTTTTGTTCCGTGTATTAAAAGAATGCGTATCGGATTTTTTATCATAATATTGGATGTTTTTACGAATAAATATAACATCGTCAAAAATATATTGTGATGGTACGGTCAGGATGTTTGTGTCTTTAAACGTTTCCTTTAGAGAGCACCTTGATCCTAGTCTGTATATAGCGCGAACGGCCCGTTTTTGCAATAAAAATATTGTTTGAATATCTGCAGCACTTCCCCACAGTAGTAACCCATAAGATAAGATGCTGTGAAAATAGCTGTAGTAAACGGTACGAGCTGTTTCTTCATTAGTCAATTGTCTTACTTTTCTAATCGCAAAGACTGCTGAACTTAGCTTTTTTGCTACATTTGAAATGTGAGCTCCCCAATGAAGCTTAGAGTCAATAGTGAGGCCTAAAAATATTGTAGAATCAACGAATTCCAGATTGACATCACCAATTTTTAGGTTAATTTCAGTGTTTGCTTTCACGTTAGGCATTCTGAAAATGACACACTTTGTTTTATTAGGATTGAGTAAAAGATTGTTGGAAGAGAACCATTCTAATATAAGAGCTAGTGTTTTATTAACAGTACTGAAATCTGGATTTTTTCGTTTCAATTTAAAGAGGAGGGATGTATCATCTGCGAATAAAATAATTTCGCAAAAGGATCGTAAGAAAAAAGGCAAATCGTTTAGGTATATTAAAAAAAGAAAAGGTCCCAAAATAGAACCCTGGGGTACTCTTATTTTTATTGGTAATCCCGTAGATTTATGACCATTTACATCAACAGACTGAACTCTGTCTGTCAGATAATCCGTCATAAGGTCAAGTGCGGTGCCTTCAATGCCATAGTGCTTAAGCTTTTGAATCAGTATACTATGATCCACGCAATCGAACGCCTTTGACAGATCACAAAATACACCAATGGCATCATGATGGTCTTCCCAAGCTTTAAAAATGTATCTTATTAAAGTAACACCTGCATCTGTAGTTGAAACCCCCTTGGTAAATCCATATTGGTGACTATGCAATAACTTGTTAATATTAAAGTAACTCTGAAGTTGATTGAGGATTTCCTTCTCAAATATTTTGCTGATAGCTGGTAAAATAGAGATAGGTCTAAAATTACTCGGGTCACTTTTTGAGCCCTTTTTAAACACAGGAATAATTCTAGACTGTTTTATGAGACAAGGGAATACGCCAGCATCAACACAACGATTAAAAATAGCAGCTAGGTATGGTAATAATTCGGAAATAATATTTTTAAGTAATTTGACTGATACACCCCACAGGTCTACTGATTTTTTAAGGCTAAGAGAGTTAAAAGTCTTTATGATATCTTGCGGGTGTATGTGTCTAAAACCGAACAATATCTTGTTTTCTTTTATATTTGTTTTAAGTAGCATGCTCGCTTTTAACGGACAGGAGTCAAGAGAACGAGTTGTCTTTTCAGTGATATTTACAAAAAAGTTATTAAAGAAGTGAGCTAATTCCAAATTATCAGAAATTGTAAGACCGTCTATATTTAATTTTATTTTATTGTCATGTCTTTTAAAGCGTCCTATTTCATTATTAATTATGTCCCAAGTACTACGAATTTTATTGTGAGAGTTATTTATTTTGTTACTTAAGTATAAAGCTTTAGCAGCGAGGCATATTTTCTTGAATATTTTAGAATAATCTCTCACATACTGAATAAACAATGGATGAAAGTTATATTTTTTTAGGTCATATAAATTATATAGTTTGTTCCTACTGATATATATACCAGGTGTCGCCCAATCACAAAATATTAATTTTTTATTAATATTAAATGTTTTGGTTTTAAATACAATGTCATGTTCTGATTTAATAATATTGTGTAGTTTTTCATATCATATTATATGAAAAACTGTGGGTCTTGTTGTTTTAAATCTATATTTGTAATTTTATTTGCTATATTTTCCTTAAACATACTAATTTTACTCGAAGTGATTGGTCTGCAAGTAATTTTTTCAATACAAGAAATGGTTTTATTTGGAAAAACAGCCATTCGCCCTAAATGATCAGATGTCAAATCACTAAATAAACACACTTTTGTGCAATGGCAGTTACAAAAAATATTATCTAGGCAAGTTGCCGAATGTGAAGTGATCCTAGTGGGCTCTAAAAATAAATACTTTAGGTCAAATGTTTCAAACAAATTCAAGAATCTACCACATCAAGAAGATTTTTCCATAAAGTTTATAATGTGTATTGTGATTATGTAAAACAGTATCAGTAATATTATGTTCCAATGAAAAAGTGCAATAGTTCTGTGACATCAAACAATATAATACGTAATCGTGGATATTAGCTGTGGGATATATGCATGGCCGCCACAAAGGAAGATCTTCCGACCGAGCGAGGTGATATGCCCGGTCAGGCCGAAGCCCACGTGATACATTTCAGCTGTCATATATTATAACGACGCGCTCAGAAAACTTCGATAGCGCGATGCAGGAATGTTAGGCGAATTGTGGGTACCGCCACATAGCTATAATAACTAAAATCTTATGTACAGTTAAAAATATAAATGTGACACATGTATTTTAGTATCAATATTTTTAGCTTCCATAACTCGAGACCTTACACAGATAATTCTTAACAACTTGGCGTTTATCAAAAAGATTGCACTCAGAGCTAACAAGCGGATATTTTGAGTTACGTACAATTTCTACAATATATCAAGCATCGAAGAGGCGATCGGTACTCCCGTCACGGCTCTAATATTTTCCACAAACACTTCTCAACTTTTAACGACGCGATCCACAATAATGGGACTCGAAAATTCTTGCTCTTTCCGATAAAATCTTTTTAAACTCTTATCTATGCTGAAATATTGTGTCCGACTTTCGAATTTAGACTGTTTTACGCTTAATTGCTTTAAAATATCGCTTTTTATCGGTCTCCTTGTTCCAATTCTGTTATCTTTATTTTATTAGAGGTAACTGTCAGCGGATTTGTGGCAAAAAGTTTCTGGGTATCTTATGCTAGAATCACAGTTACTTTCTCGAATTTTAGAACAAAGTTTAAAAGACGAAAATACTCTTGTTCTATTCAAAAATTTCTAGCCCAAATACCTGACGATACGATATTTCTTTATAAATCTCTATGTAGTTGTGCATAAAATAAACAATTTCTTATCTAGAAACTATCCCTAAAACTCATAAATATAGACGCCGTAATGAAAGTACTACGTAGATTGCGTAGCGCTATTAATGAAGTACTTAACGTTATTCTGACTGCTATTATAGCATAAAAATATATACTGAGAATATAATTATTATGGCATACCATATTTGATAACATTTTACATGCCATTTTAATTCATCATTAATTAATGAATCTGGAATCAACAGTCAATGGTGTCACTTGATTAATGAATGCCAATGAGGTGTTTCCCACTCCAGGTACTTATAAATTCTTTCCTCTCCAGATATTGGAACGAAGTTCTTTATCGCGCGTTGACAAAGGGGGCTAGACAGAAAAAGTTGTAACGACACTTTTTGACCGACACTTTTTGCCACAGACATAGATCAAGATATAGATACCGCATCTGTATCTATCTCGAATTTCGATCTGTGTCTGTGCATTTTGCTATATTTGTAAGCCGTGCGGCGTACACGTGTTTCTCCGTCTCTCTCTCTCTCTCTCTCTCATAGAAAACAAGTCAGTTATCATTTTTTATCTTCGTTCCATCCGGGTGTCCCTTGACATCTCTCAAGTTTTCATTATATTCCTCTCTCCAGGTGTTCCAATCAGACGGCACGTTCGTGGGCAAGTTCGGCTCGTTCGGTTCGAAGCTCGGGCAGCTGGAGCACCCGCACTACATTGCCGTGTCCAGCACCAACCGCGTCATCGTCTCCGACTCCAACAACCACAGGGTCCAGGTGTTCGATGTTAATGGACGGGTGCTGTCCAGCTTCGGCGAGGAGGGCTCGGAGGATGGACAGTTTAAGTTCCCAAGGTGAGTAACAAAAGCCACAAGCTGAAGCAAAAGCCTTGTTAGAGTTTATAGTTACTAGTGGTGAATGGTGATGCCTTGTATTGATACTGAATTAGAAATTTTTAACAGTGGTTTTAGTATGAAATAAACTTTAAACCTTATCAAATGGAATCTTAAAATATAAAATGTATTATTATTATTATTATTTGTACTTATTTATATTTCTGTTTTACCGTGACTGCAACACATTTTAGGGAAAGAAAATGGCTTACTTTCGCATAACAAAATCTTAAATAACAATAAGCGATTAGTGTTAAATATTTTAATAAAATTCTATATAAACATTGTATTAAAAACCTTATAGCCCTTTGTATTCATAACTTTAAAATAACAATGAATTTCTTTACGACTTTTATTTTAATATTATCAACACACTTTCATAGCATCGTAAAACTTTGTAAAAGTATTCTAATAGTTACGCTTTACGATGCTTTAACAACTGCTCAATATCAATCTTCGACGATAAAAACTTTCATCTAATAAAAGTTGAAGAAAACCTTGACCGACTTCTACGAAAATAACACTTCGAATAAAAACATACGTGTCTACAGTTTAAAAGAGTTTTCCGACAAGAATTAGTGTCGACAGAAATGGAAAACAGAAATACTATGGTTTTACTGAAAATTAACTGTAAATTGGTTTTGGGAAGGAAGGCTATTGAAAAACATAGTGATAAAACCCAACAGAGTTTTGTTTTCGGATGTCATTAATTAGTCCTGTCAGGAATGATATTGTACTGTAGTCGCGCTGAAAACTGGCTCTAAATAAGTTTTGGGAAGTGAGGTTCTTGAGAAATACAGTATGAAATTCTGTATTTTTGGTTCTGTTTAATATGATGTGTAAGTTCATATTTCCATACCAATCTAATATTATAAAGCAAGTGTAGCTGTGTTATCACTGGACGCTTTTGCTGTTTGACATTTAAAATACCTTTGTCCTTATCCGGGACACAAAGTCCAAGAAAAGAACAAATGTACTTTTTACGTCGGAAAAATGTACGGTACCCGCACAATAAACAAATTTCGCCGCAATGGAGTATTTTTTATTGGGCTTAAAAAACGATTACCGTCAATAATTAATCAAACGTTTGCCTTTTCTATTCTTTTTAAAAGTATAACCCGATTATGCCAATTATGTGGCGTTTATTTTATCTGGACAGCTATAATTAGGAACCTGTAATTGATAATCTTCTAACTCTAAAAAATAGATTGTAAAAATTTGAAGCGTTAAAACGGACATACCAAAAAAACACATTTTTTACCACAATTGGGTAATAAAGCAAACGTGTCTGTACTGAAAAAAGGTAACGTAACTGAATTTACTTTATTCCGGGTTGGAAAAACTCAAGTTTTTAATGTTAAAATGAATTTTTAAAACGCTCTCATAACGTTTTGTTGGAGTTTCTACAGATAGTTCTGAAGAGAGATTAAATTCATTACAGTTTTTTGAAGTTCTCATATTTTTATTACTCTTACTTATTTTTATAACGAGGAGAGCATTGAAGTATAATTTAAAAGCGTCTAAGTTTGATTACTCTATAAAACAATACCCCTTTCTTGAATAAAGTAAATGTTATTGCTGCTACGAAGTACTGCTACGAATAGCTTTTAAATCGTCAACACTTGTTAAGAGCTACTTAAGTTTTTCCTTTTAAATAAAATATGATACCTACTGGATGACCCGGTGAACTTTGTACATATATAACTTTCCTCTTAATGTTAACCTTCCCTTGACTTCCACAAATATTTAAAGACCAAAATAAGCCAAATCGGTTCAGCTGTTTTTTTAACTGTCTTCACTTTGAACCACTATTTTTGCGAACTTCGAACATATTCTTTGTACGAAACGGCTATATTTACAGAGGTGTTATATTTACTTTTTATTACTACTGCAAATTGAGTACTTTTGACCATATTTTTTGTCCATAGGGGTGTAGCCGTGGACGACCAGGGATACATCGTAGTCGCGGACTCCGGCAACAACAGGATCCAGATCTTCCATCCGGATGGATCCTTCCTCCGCGCCTTCGGTTCCTGGGGCTCCGGAGACGGGGAGTTCAAGGGGCTAGAGGGCATCGCGGTCATGTCGGGAGGGAACATCATCGTCTGCGACCGGGAGAACCATCGGGTCCAGGTGTTTTGATGGTGAGTATCAACTGAGGACGCGTGATCTAGCTACTATCTATTTGACGAACGTACTCTAATTCGTCGGGTTGCATCAAATCACTAAAATATCTAATTATAATAATTAGATAAAATTAGGTAGGTCCATCTGCTTCTGACTCAATATAGTACCTAAAAGAATGAGTTCACAGAAGAGAATGGATAATGCAAAGATGCACAGTTTTCCTGAGTATAAGGTTAGGTATCTAGATTTTTATTCCCCCAACCCTTCTACAAGAGGCGCAGTTTTCTGTGATTAAAAATAACCTAAGTTAAGACCCTAAAAACCTGCAATTATAATTTCTTCATAGTTCAAGTTAATAAGAATATTTTCAAATTTTTACAACGATCTTAGTTCGATAACGCCTCGAGCCAAAAACCTGTTACATAAATGAAAAATTATAAACCTTAAAGTAAAATTAGGCTTAAGAAAATGTGCTGAATACTTTTAAGAAGTCTTGAAACTGCAAACTAATCACGACTCTTAATGAACACCGTCGCCACCTGCTTGGCACAGAACCAACATTTCATCTAAACGTGCCCTTTACATCTTATTTACAGAGATATAAATCGTTAGATACGTCCTGGTTTGACGCATTCCAATTTATTTACGCCTTTGTGAACTATTACGGTGGCGTATAAGAATGTTGTGCCGATTCTAAAACTACTGAAACACAGTATTTATTATTATTTTGGGTAAATATTTATACTAAGCCATGTTCTACCGAAAACTATTTATTGGTAGTTCAAAAGAAAAAAATAAATAAATCGGTAGTAGTTTAAAATACATGAGATAAAATCTCACACTCTCTCACAATAATATCTTAATATTTAAACTATAAAGGCCCTCCCTTTATGGTTGAGAAGGAGCTCAATATTTCACGCGATTTATGGGTTCTAGCTGATGATTGCATCAATGTATAAGAACAGAAAATACAACAAAAATGGCTTATCTAACGATTCAAATCTATGTTTGCAGTAACTTTATCCAGTATGATTTTCTTTGTTTCAGATTTGTACGGCAGTCACACACACGCTCAGTATGCATAAAGTGAAGCCGAATTCCGCAAACAAAATGCAATTTTTGTTGTTATGTCACTTTTCATTACGTTTATATTTTAGTTATTTACTTACGCATTTATGTTTTTCATTGCTCATGGTCATTAGAATGTCGCTGATCTTGCTATATACATATTTATTTGAACATTATATCTACAATCCCATGACAGGACAGAGAGGATGTCCTTTGACCCATCGTCTTTTGTTTTATTTACTCGCAAACGAATGTTTATACGCGTAGGAAAGAGTCAGGTAGATATAGGGTAATCGACACTCTCTTCATCCGGCAACCGGACCTATCAAATTCAGTAAAAGATCTCAGTTAATTGTTTAACTGCATACCAAAGGATCACTGGTACAAATTTAGGTTACCCTGGGTTAAATAATTTTGTCTCTCTCGCTCTCGTGTGAAAGAAGTAACCCGATATTTAACCCTGGGTTAACTTTAATTTGAACAAATATAGTTTTAATTGAGCATTTAAACTACTGCTTGATTTGCATTGTGAATAAAAGGTATATAACCATACATACATAATACAGTTTACAGTTAGTCACTAAAGGTACTTAACCCTAGATAGCTAACCTTCTGGGAGACCCTGTTTAAGCTAACCATCCGTCGAAACGACGGGTATTAAAAAAATAGTATTTTTATTGAGATTTTACCACTTTCTGGACCTGGTTTTTTTTTACAGATATATGATGAACTTAGCAATAAAACAACACTTTGCATATTTACATTTTTTATTTACTTTTGAAACTAAAAATTTTTTCTTGGACCTCTAAAAAAATCGGAACATTTTCAATCAAACTTTTCTTAAATAAAATAAAATAATACTCAAAACAAAACAATCAGTTTTTTTGGCATTATATGGCACATAGAAACATAAAACGTAATAAAAAATAAAATAAACTACTTTTCTTTAGCACATATTGTGATACAAAAATTTATTTTTTCTTTACCTCATATTGCTACCTTACAATTTAGCAAAATATACTTTTGGTCATGCGCTTTTCTTGTAGTACTAGCATTTTCCCACATGTTTTTCTTTTCCGTTTTTTGTCTTGAAGAATTTTGAAAAGACTCTTCTTCGTTCCCTATTCCCTCCAAATAAGCTTGGCCCGACGACAACTGCTCTGCGCACTATAGTCGAAGGCTGTTTAGAAAGAACGCTTCTAAATATTTATTTTACTAAGCTCTTGGTTTAATAAATTATTTATACCATTGTAAATTAACGAAAACATGGTAAAAATCTAAAAAAAAGCACAGTTTACGTCAAAAATAAATACACGCATTTCAGTAGAAAAACTAACGGTAAAGCTAACCACCCGTCAAAATGACGGGCAAAGTCTGCATATACTGAGAACTATGGCACTTACCTGTACGACGAGTGTGCCACTGTAACGACCTCACCGGCAAATGAGTTAAATAGACGAAACAAAATATTCGGACGCGACATTAAAAAAATATGGCGATATTAGTTTGCGCCGCCCGTCGATTCGACGGAGGTTAGCTATCTAGGGTTAAGCCTTAACAATTTAATTTGTACGTTCTAGTCATTTATATATCTTTAATTTTAAGTGTTTGAATATTGAGTTTTGATGAGGAGAATTTGAACATCGAATAAACTTTTTAGTAACATTCAGGTTCTGATACGGTGGCCTGATAAAAAAAATAAAAAAAATCTAAATACTTAATTACAAAAGTAAAAAAAAAAGGAAAAAACAAAACCGAATACCTATACATCAATCACATCAATAAAATCATTTTATGGATTAAATAATATAATATCATATTTTTAAAATCAATAAAATGATTTTATTTTGAGAAATAGTTACCGTAGAGTTCAAATCTAAGTTTCGATAAAGATTAAAGGAGGATTTTTCTATGGACTATCTAGCTTCTACTGATGATAATATTCGCAATCAGATATATTTCGAAGTAAGAATAAGTAATAAGTATGTTACATTTTTATATCAATTGTGAAAGTCTAAATAAAGATTTGTTATTAATAATGGTGTTTTATTTTCTCCTGAAATAAGTATACAATAGGATATATTAATACAATGTTTTCACGCTAGAGGCAGCACTAGCATAGAAAGTAAGCAGAAAGTTTTGTTCGACGTTTGACAACGTTTCTGTCTGCGACATGTTTACTGTATGTGCTAGTAGCAGTTAATTTGCTCCGACTTCTGCGTAAAATTCCCTATTGTTATGAGAAAAAACCGGCCAAGTGCGAGTTGGACTCGCCCATGAAGGGTTCCGCAGCAGCAATAAGGTTTATTTCTGTAAAATTAAAAGGTTTTTGATTTATTTTTATATTTCAGTTGATTTAATAAAGTTAAATTAAGGTTTACCATTTATGACGTATAAAAAAACTACTTGTTAGATCTCGTTCAAACCAATTTTCATTGATAGTTTTTATAATAATGTACATCATATATTTTTTTTTAGAATTATCATGCCTTTAGAAGTTAGTGGGACACACATTTTACCACTTTGGAAGAGTCTCTCTCGCATTTATTCAGATTAGAAAAAAAATGATATTAAAAACCTCAATATGATTTTTGAAGACCTATCCATAGATACCCTATACGCATAATTTAGACGAAAAAATGTTTTTTTTGTTTCAGTTGTACCTATGGGGACCCCTAAAATTTTTAATAATATTTCCATTTTTGTATCAAAATCTTAATGCGGTTCACAGACTACATCTACTTACCAAGTTTCAATAATATAGCTCTTATAGTTTCGGAGAAAAGTGGCTGTGACATACGGATGGACAGACAGACAGACAGACAAACAAACAGACAGACATGACGAATCTATAAGGGTTCCGTTTTTGCCATTTTGGCTACGGAACCCTAAAAATAAATTAACTGAAGCGTGTCAGGATACGGCCAGATACGGCTTAAAAACGGTTCCGTAGATATTGGATTTTCAAAATTTTAAGCTCCTACTATTTTTATATTTTATTGCTGCCTTAGTTCCCGTAGTGCAAGTTGCAACCGTTATTTCAAAAATCAAGATCATATTATTTTATTTACCTACTTGCAAGTCTATTTTGGTGTGTGGTCGAAATTAAAACTATCTGCCATCTTGTGAAGTGTCATTTAATTTTGAGAGCTCTTTCACACCCACATCTTCCAGTCAACGTTATTCCAGAATCACTTTGGATGTAGCGGAATTATGAAATTTTCACTGGTGTCATTTGATTGGCATCTGCAGTACATCCACGCTACCTTGAAGATGTCAGCGACGTATCAAAACTTCTAAACAAACTTCTAGACATTCATTAATAATGATAAAACTTCAATTTAATGAAGAGTTTGACGTATAATGTATGGGGCTTATGTCAAACTTTTAATTTAATTACATTTAAATTCATTTGTCCCTGAGTGCGGCACTAAGAACTAGATATAATATGCACATATTATTATTATTGCCACGTATTTTTCGAGAAAATTTCTCCGAATACGCATTTCTTGCCTTATTTAATCTGCAATTTTTGTCTTATTTTAATGATATATTTTACCCCACTACGGTGAAGCAAATAGGAAGGATAATGATTTTTCCAGTCTCGTAGCTAAACTACTGCTCAAATTTTAAAAGATGAGAGATATTATATTGTTGGTTGGTTGTCGGTTGACAGGCTATACAATTAGTCCATTGAAATGTTACATTTGCTTTGCATTTATTAGAGGACGCAATTTTATTTTTGGAATATTTTGGGGGGCTCAATAGAAGCTTAACCTCAAGTTTGTGGGGTCGCCACTCTTGTCTCCCGGCCGCCATCTTGAAAAAAGGGGTTCGTGATATCTCGGAAATTATACGTCTTACAAAAACAACCTTGTTAATGATCTTTTGAGAAAAAGATCGCCCATTCCCCCCCCCCCCCCCGCTGCATCTGCATAAAATTAATTTTCTGCAGATGCAGCTGATAATAAGGTCTAATAAGGGCTGGTCAAAACTTCACAACATACCTATCTTATATATAAAATTCTCGTGTCACAATGTTAGTCAGCGAACTCCTCCAAAACGGCCTTACTGATTTTTACCAAATTTTATATGCATAATATTAAGTAGAACTGAGAGTCGGCTACTGGATACTTTTTATATTAATAAGTGCATTTGTTGAATAAATAATAGTAAACTATTACAACCTGAGACTGACGGTGACCATTGTTTGTGCGACGGGATAGCGATCGACGTTGCCATGGCGACATACTTATTTAGTCACTTTAATAAAATTATATGGGCGAAATACTTCATATTATGGCAAAGCAACGTTTGCCGGGACAGCTAGTAATCAAAGAGAATATAATCACTATGCTAGTAATGTATAAAAATGTACATGCATACATCCGGCCAGCCATATTTGTATTGTATTACGTTTGGAAGTCTTTTATATAGTATTTAAGTCAATGTACACCATTATATTATTATAATATCTCTTTCACACGAAATTAAATCTTCCATGGAACAAGGCGTAATAAATTAGCAGTAATAATTATAGATTTCAATAATTAATGGATACCATAAAATTATTACTCAATATTATTAATTACATTACAGCTGACCTATCAGGCAATTAGGGGTGATAAGGGGTTAGGCCGTTTGACAATTACATTATAACCCTCAGGTAACGACGCACATGCCCGGTCGTGGAGGCCCCATGATATGGGTCGCTATTGTGCGTGTAATGGTTATGAAGTGTTGCTTAATTTAGGGTTATTTTGCTGTAGCAAGATAAGCTAGACTTTTAACTCTTACAAAAAAATATTGACACGATGCATATAATTATACATATTAAACCAATTCTATCCTTTTTTTCTACGTTCATGATTCTATCTATATCTATTATCTATTACTTATTATAAAACAAAGTCGCTTTTTTTCTCTCATGTCCCTTTATTCCCTTTAATCTAAATAAAACTACATAACGGATTTAGATGATTCTTTCAGTGTTAGATGGCCCATTTATCGAGATTATAGGCTATATTTTATCACGCTGAGACTAATAGGAGCGGAGAATTAGAGGAAAATGTGGAAAAAACGGGGAAAATTATTTGAAAGGGCTAACTTGAACGCGCTAATCTCAGGAACTACTAGTTCGATTTGAAAAATTCTTTCAGTGTTAGATAGCCCATTTATTGAGGAAGGCTGTAGGCTATATTTTATCACGCTAAGACTTATAGGAGAATGTAGAAAAAACGGGGGAATTTATTTGAAAGGGCTTATCTCGCGAACTACTGGAGCAATTTTTATGTTATTTGGCACAGATAAGAAGTAGACCACGTGAAGGATCATAGGCTATCGATTTTAATCATTTTTTCAGTGGCTATATATTTTATACCCGTGCGACGCCGGGGCGGGTCGCTAGTTAAGTTATTATAACACCCCTCTTTTTTGTCGGGGGTTAAAAATTATATTCTTACTTGGCTTGGCACGCTACCGCGAGCCTAGTATAATAACATTATAAATTATAATCCATACTTAATATTATAATTAATGCGAAAGTGTGTCCGTCTGTCTGTCTGTCGGTTACCTCTTCACGCCCAAACCGCTGAACCGATACTGAAATGTGTCATGGAGATACCTTGAGTCCCGGGAAAAGATATAGAATACTTTTTATCCCGGAAAAATGTACGGTTCCCGCGCGATAAACTAATTTTGGCGTCATATAGTAGCTATCTTTTGTATCTTACATTGAAAAAGACGCCTCAAAATGTTAATGTAGATGATGAATAGCTTTGTCCACACTGTGCCTTTTTTGTTCGTCAAGGGCAATCGTTATAGCGCAGTCAACAGCGAACGTGAGGCATGCCCGCGGCGCATGCTCTCTGACCGTCAAAAACTTTCGCTTCGTCATTAAAAATGACAATTAGCGTTGCGTTCATTGACGCATTCAATTATTGACGAAAGTCGAATGAAAGAAGATGACGAAAATTGAAGACGAAAGCGCATAATGTGGACATAGCTATAGGATATAGAATTATGTTATTAGTACAACTCCCTTGTTAGCAATAGTGTGTCATTTCATATTCATATGAAATGAGACTCATCATGATGAGTCTTATTTTTCAAGTAGATACATTTTCTGAAAAACTGATGCAACTGAAGTCTGAACTGACTGAACAGTGAACAACGATAGGTTTAATAAATGTACTTAATGGTCCCGTTTTCACCCGTTTATTTTTTGGGTACAAAATATCTAAGCACGTAAAAAAACCAAAATATTAGTATCATAATTTGTCAATATTAAAATGTAATAAATTAATTTGCAATCACGTCAATGAAAGTCGAACTCAACTGAAACCCGTAATTTATCAAAAATGCTAGAAACGGAATAATAGGGAGGTGTCGATTTATCATTTTTGAGAATCCCACCGCTAAGATCTTTTATAATTTGCTGAGCGTAAATCGAGTTTGTCAGGACGTTGGATGGACAGATTTTACGGTGGGTATCTCTGAAATTTTTATTATATTTCTACAAAATTAAACTATTTAATTTAGTTAAATATTATTTACATATTATTTGAAATTAAAAAAATTATATTCCTTATGTCTACAGCATTTCCTAAAAACCGATTTTACGATGTGGCATGTGTATGCCCTGTATACAGTACACACCTATCCTTATTTATATAATAAATTAATTTAAATCTATACACACAAAATTAAAGATAAAATATATTTACAAAAATTTTAAATTTCATTTGTTAATTAAAATAAGATAGAAATAATAAAATAAAACTAATTAAAACACAATATCAATACACATTCATTAAAATTAACTATTACTTAAATTTTGCATAGTAAACACGTTACGTCACGGGACCGCCGCGCGCCGCGCCGCGCTGCGCGCACCCTTAAGTACCTAGAGAGTTCTTATCGCTAGATGTGCGAGCGCAGACCGTCGCGTACGGTCACTTTGACACGCCCGCGCCAGTCGAAAATTCACCTTCGTACGTTGAACCCGTGTCGCTTGCTGCCTCGCCGCGACATTTATTTCTTATGCGATCTTTGTATTTTTGGTCCGCGTTAGTTATTCATCAATAGACTTTAATCCTTATATATTTCTCCTTCTTAATATTATATGGTGTGCGGTTTTGTGAACTGTATATGCATAATAACTGTGTAAATTTTAATGACGAATAAACTAAAGTATTAGTGAATCGCGTCCAGTTATTGACTTTGCCTATACATACACATATCACCCCCCCCCCCCCCCCCCCCCATAACGAAACCATAGGACACAAGTGAAGCAGCCCCGATTTATAAAGAGGCTGTTATAGGCCACGGCCTAGGGTGTGGCAGCGTTCATATAGGCCCTACAGATTGCGTACATGGGGCGGCGGAAATGAAGCGGACTACTCTCATAAAAAATATAAATTCGGCACTAAAGTAAAGCCGTTGCGAAAATCTATTATACCGTTACGGGAGTTTCTTGTTTTGTCGTCGTATTGGTTCGAGATCGATACAATAAGGATTTGCGGCTTGGGAGTATCGAGTCGATCACGAGTCAGTGAGCAGCACTTAGAGCATATTAGCCGCCTTATCAATATAGTTCGGGAGCCCGCGTCGAGCCTTTGGCCAAATTAAATCAAGCGAAAATAAGTACGATATTTGCTCTCAGGCTCTGACGCCACAGTATAATACTCACACACAGTAGAACTCAGCCCTGTGTTTAAGGATGTACACAAAAATTTACTTTTGCCTTGTTACCCGGAAGCATTAGCCATTTTTTGTTTAGATTAGGCTTTGTCCACATTTGATTCATTTTCGTGTATCAGATCTCCGATCAGATCTCCGTCGCGTAGCATCGAAGCGTATCATGATCGCTAGTGTGGACGCAAAATGATCGCGATGATCGCGATACAAAATATGTGAACATAGCCTTAGGCGTATAAACCAAAAAAATGGATTGTTTATTATATTTTTATGTAAGATGGAGTATATTTTTACGCAAAAATATTGTTTCCTAAATTTAGATTTCAGGAAAAAGTCTTGTGAACAAAAATGCATGTATTTTATCTAAATAAAGGGCTTTTGGCATGGCATGCCAGTCCCACATGTACTTTTGTTCCTGAAATCTAAATAGAAAAAGAACATGAGTATCATTCGATATTATAATATTGTATTATTATACAATAATTCGATATTCAAATGGGTACTCGTGTTCTTTCTACAAACGCATTTAATGTGCGTGCGCCTGTCCGATTCGGGTAGAATTAATATTAACTACTGTTATGTATTTATATTGTGCTACTGCCTACTTTGTGTGTATTGTTTGTACGCTATTATTGGAAACAGAATAGTTATGGTTTACAGTTGGATACAATCGGGAAACTGGTTCGCTGGAAAATAAGTTATTTTTTGATAAAACCGATCATCTAAATTTTATACTGAATTCATCTAATAAGCTAAAATATAGTTCAGTTTACAATGTTTCCGTTGCATATAAATTCAAAGTTATTATGGGAATACCTATATGTATAGGGAGTAAAAAAAATAAGTGTTAATACTTGTGTATATGTGTTCCTTGTACAGAGTTCACTGTGAAAGTGGCAGCTCTGAAAGACCAAATTTTTTTCACCTTTGTATGAGCAAGCGCCCCAGCGTCACGATTTTCCCCATACAAAAGTAAAAAAAATGGTCGCTGCTACTTTCACAGTGAACTTTAACCAAAGTAAATTGAACAAGGAATAATATACACACCCTAAAGTATTATCACTTAGTTTTTTTAACACACTGTATACTACTCGACCAAGCCAACTAGACGAATGTTAAAGCTTGTTCTCTCGCACTTACGCACGTCGCTAGCAATGCATAAGTGCGAGAGAGCATGATTTGACAGTCGTCTAGTTGGCTTGGTCGAGCGCAACCTAGGCCACGAAACGATAGTTACACTATTTTATAAAAAAGTTTACACGTCTCATGGATTAAACCAAAAGCTTTTATATATTTTATCTACTTATTTCACTAAAAAGTAGATACTGTGTCTGTCTGTTACCTCTTCAGGCGCAAACCGCTGAACCGATTTTGCCGAAATTCGGTAGAGAGATACTTTGTGTCGCGGGAAAGACATAGGATACTTTTTATTCTAGAAAAATGTACGGTTTTCACGCGATAAGTGAATTTTGTCGCAATAGAGTTGCGGGCGTCATCTAGTTATTACCTAAAATGAAAAGCATTTTAATATGGATCCACAGAACAAATTAAACCCTACCACAGATTATGTTCAAAGCCCGTTTCCCTACTGTCAACTAACCCCCATTATTCCGCAATTCAGACTCCTCTCAATGGAAGCCGCGCAAGACTTTAAGTCAGATAAGGCGCCCATTTATTAAAACATGGGATTAGCTAAGTGTATAAATTCACTTACGTATGGTTCCTTGTGAAATATTCGTGGCTTATGCAAGGTTTATTCAATGCTTAGCTTATAAGTATTTCTGCTGTCGATTGGTTAACATAAACTCATATCAACCTGAGAAAGAGGCATAAGTAAGCCACCCGGTTTTTCTAAAAGATGTTGATGGTGGAAAAAGCTAAATCAGCGAGGTTACAATTACTGACTATACGTCCCTGTAGCCCTAGCATGGCCACCTGTAGAAATGCGAAATTATAGACAAACTGTGGAGATAAACTTAAGGTGCCATTCCGATCTTCTTTCGTTCCGAAAAATTCAAATGAAAATGCCACTTTGTGACAGAATATAGTCCTAAAAATTCAAATAATATCCTACTTTACTTTATTTATGACAAGTTTTAATAAGTATTGAATTTTTGTCGGTCGCGATTAGCCGCGGCATATATCGGAACGGCGCCTTAAGTTTATGTCCACAGTTTGTCTATACTTTCGCATTTCTACTGGTGGCCATACTAGGGCTACTGATCCCACATATTTTGTCCGCACCGCACGCGCCATACGCGTCAAGCACACCGCATAGCACATACGGTGCGGACATGCGGATCATTTCATACAACGAATTCTATAACGCGGCGCGTTCGGCGGGCGCGTGCTGATAGTTAATATGCGATCATCTTATTATTTATGACACAAATGATTAATTTGTAGCCAATAATTGTAAGTTTAGTCTTGACTCTTAATACTCCAAGTACACTCAGGTTGGAGGGTGAGGTGATAAGAGAATCCATGTTGAAGAACCCCAGGTAATCGTTCATTACTAAGCTCGGCTTATATGCTATCGCCTGATCGCGCGGCTTGGCGGCTACACCGCTAGATCACAAGCAGTTGTATGTGAATGAAAACGAGTTCGCGCCGCTATTTAAATAAATCGTTACATACCCTCTCAAGCGTCGGGCTGTCAAAATGTCAAACGCCGTATAGTGTCGTATTACATGGGAAATTCGCGAAAGTTGTTCGCGCGGTTTTTCCGCGCTTGGGTTTTCCAAGATTATAAAAATAAATTGTTATTTTATCCCCTGTATTCATCATGTCAGGCGACGCTTTGACTATTTATGGAAAAAACTTAATACATACGCAAGAAACTTATTGTTTATTTAGTTAAATATATGATTTACTTACGTTATTATCTTTTTCCCGATTAATTTACACTCACAATAACATTTCACCACAACGACGACCTCCGTGGCGCAGTGGTGAGCACATTGAGCTCAAGCCCGAGGTCGCGGGTTCGAGTCCCGCCGACGGAATAAAAAGTTTATAAAGTTCCCGGGTCATGGATGTATATTAAATATATGTATAGTATAAAAGTATTAAATATATTTCCGTTGTCTGGTACCCGTAACACAAGTCCTTCAGGTACTTAGCACGGGGCCAGACTGACGTGGTGTGAAGCGTCCATAGATATTATATTATTATTATTATTAACAATAACTGCCGTCACAACTTGTCACAATGACATAAAAATGGCACCTCTCAGATTATATTTTTTAATAAATTCACTTTCCATAGATACAGTATGAAACAGCCATAGATCGATTAGACCGGTCCGGTCCGGAGTACAGAACACCTAACACTTGTGCACAAGCATAACTTTTTGAGAAGAAAAAATAAAATCTCGTACCCGCCGCGGCTCCAAGAGCCGCGCGACGCTAGAAGTAAGAAGGGGTTACTTTTATTTGTCTCCAGGAGCCGCCCGACGCTTTAGCGGATACTATTGTTTGTGAATGTGATACCGCGTTTAGGCGGCCAACCCGCTCGTTCGCGCGGACGCATATAAAATAAGCCTAAGTTGTAATTCCTGATCGAAGTCGCATGCTAAAGCTAGTTTAATGTCGGTACTGTCGGTTCTTGGTGGAAATTCATTTTATACACAAATAAAACACAATATTACTTGAACTTTTAAATTGTAATTAAGGAATATAGTGGAAAAAAGTGCAAGTAATATTGTGTTTTATTTGCGTATAAAGCTAGTTTTGTACAGCCAATGTGTAAATAAAGTATAAACAACAATATATCGCTAAGTAATATGGGTTCTTATTGGTTATGATAAAACACAGAGAGGTTTTGGTTATACCCTTCTAATATATTCAAAGCCTTCTTATGCTATATTGCTGACATGAAATTGGTGTATAATATTATATTATTATTTGTGCTAGCAAAAATGTGAATGTTTTAAGAGAATTGCAGCCCTCATTTAATCTTGAGCTGCTGATTTTATAATTTTACCTACTAGATTTTTACTGCAGTTTCACTCATGATATAATAATATACGCGAACTTATTTTAACTTAGCCGCAATACGAAGTCCCCTATCCTATGTTATGTCTTTTCCAATCAACTGTATAATATTGTTGCAAAACGTCATTAATGACGACCTCTGTGGCTCAGTGGGTGGGCTGTCGGTAGGTCAAGCCGGGGGTCGCGGGTTCGAATCGAAAACAAAAAGTTTTTCAAAGTTCCCGGGTCTGGATGTTTATTAAATAATATGTGCATGATATAATAATAATCTTAAGTATATGTATAGTATAAAAGTATTAAATATATTTCCGTTGTCTGGTACCTGTAACACAAGTCCTTCAGGTACTTACCACGGGGCCAGACTGACGTGGTGTGAAGCGTCCATAGATATAATAATAATAATTATTATTATTATTAAAATAGTTAGGTCCAAAGGTTTCGGAGTCCATTTAATGCAAACTCAACCTTTCTAGCTAAGTATAGTTAAATGTTAAAATAATTAAAAGAAATAAACTGAAAACCATATCAAGTCAAATATAAGTTACTTTTAAAGGTAGTAGTGCTTTATATTTTTGTTTACAATAACATCGAATTGGAAACTTTTCACAGCGGTCTTAACACTTTGTTCTCAATAATTTTTACAAAGATAACTGAATTTTCAACTGTCAGGAACATTCGCTCAACAACTCATTGTGAAAATTTTTTCGGTCGTCAGAACGTGCCTTTTAAATTCAAGTTGTACAATCGAAAGATTCGAAAGGGTTTTTGCATTAAAAATACTTCAAGCTTTTGGTAACTCGCAGCCAAAAGCTTAAAGTATCTTAAATAATGTTTTATTTAACCCGGTAAGAAAAAATATATCATGTAACTTCGTTATTATAATTTGGAGGCATATTCTAATACTAGATTCGTAATAATATGTATATGGGGATGGGATTTTTGGAAAAGATTGTTCCTTTATGTGCATGTACGCTGCCTGCTATATAGCAATAATATTATAGGTATATAGTAATATTATAGGTATATACCTATAATATTACTCGATATAACGGAATACATCTAGTATTCAAAAATATGATAACATATTCAGTAATTTCCAACAAAATATCAACAAAGAATCTTTAAAAGAAACTATTTTGCTTCGCCGTAAAGTTGGAAACATTTTACTTCGGTAATAGAATTTTATATCAAGTTTAAAAGCTATGATAGTAACTTTTATTTACTAAAGTAAAATGTTGCTTTTACATACTTTCCATACATTTTCGAAATCTCTTTTCGTCTGTTAAGGCTGTCACAGACTGAGCAGGTAATGTAAGGATGTATATTATAGCACGATACATCTTTCTATAGAAATCGTACACATCAGCTATAATGTAAAAATATACGTTATAGCTGTTGTTTGTGGTCTCCTGACGATTTCTATAGAAAGATGTATCGAGATGTATCGTGCTATAATATACATCTTTACATTACCTGCTCTGTCTGTGACAGCCTTAATATTAAAACCACAAATACTCGCTCTCTCAAAGCTGTTTAATATTAATTTAGTTATTCAAAATTTTAATATTCATGTTATATTTTTTCTCATACGAGTATGTTCAATGTTCATATTGTTACATGGTAGGGTTCGAGGATTCGGGGAGAAAGACCTGGTGACTCTCTTGAATACTTTATTCACAAACACTAGCTCACATAATCCACTAAGTCCAAACACTAAGCACCAGATCCAAATCACTGAGCACTATCACTGTCCTAGGTCGTAGCCGAGTCGTAGATTCACTATCACAATCACTCACTATTGATCACTTATTTTCACTTCGAAGTCGCCTCGAAGATCGCTCCGATTAAACTAAACTGCGGGCCGTCCACCTGCGCCTATTTATATGGGCGAGTCGAATTCTAGAAGGTTCCTTGCTCGATTCACGTAAACACGTAAACAAACAAACAAGTAAACAAGGGTCGGAACTTTCTAGGAGGCTCGAGCATGTACCACCTAGCGCCATCTAGTATCCAATAGCGGATCTACGCTGTCTGCGTTTCTCCGATAAGTTGCGCTCGTTTGACGCTAGATGGCTCTGTGTGTCCGTATCCGTAACAATATTATTCTGAACAGTAGGTACGTTATATTTGAGTTTCACCTACTCCGTCAGAAAAATGGTTTTGTTAATTTCTACTGAATTTATGTTCAGGTTTTTTAAACAATCTTAAAAGGATATTGTTTGTATGGCACCGCTGTCTATATTGTGACACTTAAAAAAATCGAATGACGCCGCAGTACCGCGGCGTATACCTCGCGCACACGCGGCGCTAGCGCAGCGTACTGATTGTTCCAGTAGAGAAGAGGCGCGGCGACAACGCGACGTACGCGCCGCGTTGTCGCGGCGTCTGCGCTGCGCATACGTTCATCGAACGCCTACGCTGCACTGGACAAACGCTAGTGTGAAGGCAGCCTAAAAGGCTCTGCATTCGTTCCAAAAGTCATTGTACTTAGAAACTGATACTACAGTGATTCATTATTATTATAACTTATATTGTCGACTTCACGCAAGCTAGAACAACAAAAGCTAGAACATCCAAACAGTTTTTTGCAATCTAGATATTATTATTATATTTTGTTTAGTTTATCTAAAGCACAACTAAAGTATAACTTAAATAAATGTTACGACATTTACTTAAGGCGCTATATTGAAAAAACTGTCCTTTTTGACGTAATACTATAGGACCCTCAGAAATGTTGCAAATCTGGTAATGAGATATACATATCTTCATAGCCTTATCTAGGTTTGAGAAGAACCAGAAACACGATTAATGTATTTTGCCTCGATACATTTCTCGATCGAAATGACCTCTTAAAAATACGAAATTTGAAGATTATTTTTAAACGAAAATAGATGTATTGCAGGAAATTAGTCTAATTAATAGACACCTTTGCAACTCAAAATCGTATAGAATCATTTTGCTTAAATACTCCTAGTTATTTTTTAAATGATTAAAATTACGTTTTTCGCATGTTTTCCGAGCGAGCCGATAGATTCTGGCCGCAGCGTATTCACGACTTTATAGTCATACAAATTAAGTATAAAATTGCCCTTGCGGTAAAATTACTTTCAATATAGCGCCTTAAACTACGACTTTAAACGTTACAAAATCACTTTTATGTTTTATTATAATTATAAATTCTTGCACTCAAACATTTATTTCAAGGTTTTTACTTTTTATTACAAAGTTCCCCAAAAACAATTGGAAGCATAAATCTTGGGAGCGCCGAATTCCGAGCACCTTGTAAATCAATCACAAACTTTTAAAATATAAAATATTCACAGTACCCATTTATAAAATATTAAAATGTATTTCATTTGTAGAATTATTAAGGGCCGGAAAACTGAATATGAATTTTCGAATTTCATACGAGCGTGTTTTTTCAGAACCATATTTTTATTCGTTAACATTTTTCATCTACTGCGTTAAGGTATCAATTTCTCTTTTGTTTTATATATTTCGTATATAAAACAAAAGAGAAATTGATACCCAATGTTAGAGATTTTTACTTATTATTATATTTGGTATCTCAAAATAATAAATTACGACACTTTTCTGAGTCAAATAAACGCCATGATTTGAAAATTATTATTATGATTTCGGTCTCGACATATTGGTGAAAATGAACATTCTGAAATCGCGGAATTCTGTCTGTAGCGGTCATTGACTCCCTGTCAAAAACTTGTAATTTTCTATACAAACCGCGATTGACAATGAAGTGACAGATTTTTCTAGTCCAAGGGTGATATCGTATTTTGCATACACGATGTGAACACAGTATGAATTATATCACTTGAAACTCATAAATAGTTGAAGATTATCATACGAAGAGGTAACCAAGACGTTTTCCGATGAAAGTATAAGTATAGTAGAAGTTTGTAAAAGTGTTAGTTCATTTCATATTAAAAAGAAAATATTTTTAAATTTTTGGCACTTTACATAATCTTATGTGCATAAAATTAAATCTCAATGAAAAAAAAAACACCAATGAATTGAACGTACAAGAATAATTAATTTTGAATTTCGAACGCCAAATATTTCTTTAATAATATTTAAATGATGACAAAACAGAATGTTTAATATAAGCCCTCCATTCAAGACAATCTTTCTAAATTCTACAAAAGTATAAGAAAACAATAATATTATAACAACAATAAATGGTTACAAATATATACCTAGTTAATATTTACATTTAACAACTAATTGATTACGATAATATGATTTTATTGTGACTCCAACATGCAAGCTACGTGTAAAACAGTCATAACATACCCCGGTAAGTTTTGCCACAGATTATGTCTCTTGTGGCAAAAAGCAATGATTGGCGTCTCTAACTCCCTGCGTCGCTGCAAGCCGCTGCTAAACGCTGTAAAGCGCTGTAAACTGTTCATGCTTCTTAACGACTTTCAAGGATAAATTTCAACAAACTATGAATTACATCTTCCATAAAATACATCAAATAATAATGATGCGAATTTTCGAGCAGATCATACTAAGGAATCGAGTTGTCCCATACTAACTTTATCCCCCTTTTCACACCCTTAGGAGAGGAATTTCTAAAAATCCCTTCTTATCGCACGCCTACGTCATACGAAGAATACTTCCTCCAAATTTCAAGTATCTACAATTACTGGTTTAACCGTAACGTGACTCCATTTTCATGTCATTCAGGACAAAGCCTTTTATATAATGATATAGATAATATTGCCAATGAAATGTTTATCTTCAATAAGACAATTGATTAAACGAATGATGGCCGCCAGTCAAATATTTGCAGAGGTTAATCACCTCGTTTCGGTATTATATTGATACAGAAGACAGACACATTAATATATTATCTTAGCGATATAATATCGTAGTGAATTTTTCCATCATTCAGAAATGGAGTCCTACAGAAACCGGGAAATTTTCAGCAATAAACAGTGGGGCTTATGTTCTTCTGGGCACAATTATAACCTTTAAAATAATTGAAGACGTGAGTGGAAGAATCGAACAAGTAACATTTCGTAACATACGGACAATAACTCATTTTTTTCCTACTTATTCTAATAAAACTTGTAACTTATCTACTTCATAACCTAGCTAATATATCTATCTGGCTACACATGTAAGTAATCCATAGTTTTTCCATTTCAAATAATTTTTCCGGCCCTAATGCCTCCATTTAAGCAAAAAAACGGGAAGTTTTTTCATGTTACTTACCTTATTCATCCACTCACGTCTTGAATTATTATTTAATATTATAGGTGCAAAATAAGCTATAGTTTAAGAAAACTGTTTTTTTAGTGCTAAGAAAGTACATTAATAAGTATTAAAGTTAGGAGACAAGATTTACACAAAATCTATTTGAAATTAATGCCTGCATATAAAATGGCCAATGTTAATTATTATTGAGACATAAAATTATATTTAATTTCGATTGATACCTCGATTGTGGGAATCATAGACACAATAGATTTTCAATTGTTATGCGGCACCCGTGCCGCTCGGGAGTTAATGGGTTAAACCTAAATATATAGTTAACAACGATTCTTTTACTATTTTATCTGTTTAGAAACAGCACTGAGAACAATGGTAAAATAACTTCCATTATGCCTTTACCAGAATTCCCAACTGAAACATCTAATTTTCTCCCTCAACAAAAAAACTGCAATTTCCCAGCATTTTTAAATCTCCGTAGAACCCTCCAGAACATATTTGCGGAAAAGTTTAATGAAGAAATAGTTCAGTGATCCAAATATAATAGCCAGTGGTCGGCGGAGCAGGAGAAACTTCGGAATGTTTTTTTTCAGACTTTGTAAATTGATATTCGTATTGTTTCCAACTGTGAAATTCCAACTGTGTTTAACAAAACACAGTTGGAATTTTCTCCTAATTTTCACCTTTTCAAAGACATTATCAACCGTTTTAATCTTTCGATCGCGGATTCTTGGAAATCTATTGTTATTCTACTGTCGCGGTCACCGGTGTCCTTATGGGGGTTGATAGGTTAATTAATAATCAGTGGGTATCTATAATAAATAAATATTAAGTGCCTGTTTCACCACTTCCTGATAAGTGCCAAATATCCACCACTTAACATCACAGATGGAATATGGAGAATCTGTCAAAAAAGTTGTGGATAGCCTATCCGGCACTTTATCAGGAAGTGGCGAAACAAAGAAGTGGCCCTAAGTTATATAAATTATATTGTTAAAGGGATATGTGTTATCTTTGTAAATTTTTCTAAAGAATAGATTTTATTAAGATATTTTGTGAAGTTAAACATAGGGATATTTTAATATTAATATCTATGGACGCTTCACACCACGTCAGTCTGGCCCCGCGCTAAGTACCTGAAGGACTTGTGTTACGGGTACCAGACAACTGAAATATATTTAATACTTTTATAATATACATATATTTAATATTTTTATTATATGATACACATATTTAATACACACCCATGACCCAGGAACTTTAAAAACTTTTTGTTCCGCGGGATTCGAACCCGCGACCCCCGGCTTGAGCTACCGACAGCCCCACCCACTTAGCCACAGAGGTCGTGGTCCACAGAGATATGTACCTAAATATTATAGGAAATAGGAATACAGCATTTACTTTAGTCGAACCTCTACTATAGTGCTTCTGCTAAATTCCATCCCACGGGAACACCCTACGTGCACGTAATTTTGTTTACTAGTTGCGTGTTACACACTACGAATGATAAAAACTAAGGAAACTTACTCCCATACTTCAATCTTTTTGAATTTGGTTCTTAAGGTTCTTTTCGCACACTAAATAGTGCAGTCGCCAGAGGTTTTAACCTCCGAAAATTGTAATAGTGAATGGATTTTTGTTTTTGAGGTGTCATTTTCTTTTTTACACTTCAACTTGCAAATTTTAGCAAAAATTATTTTGTGCTTTTAATTTTTTAGTTACTTAATTAAAAATAAATATTTCACCATACAAAACCGGTCCAGAAAAAAAAAATTTCTTGTTCCTGTTATTTAATGACTCTTATCCGATTGTTTACGTTGAAAATTAACCAAATACACAATTTTTAAAAAAGAAAGTTTGCTCTGCTAAGCTAAATACAACTATAAGGTTTTTGCAAAGTTTTTAGAGATTAACGCTCGTCGTGACCAAGATAAAAGGGTTTGGGTGGATTTAAGGGTTGTAACGAAAAGTGTGTTAAGCTTACTTGTTGTGCGTATTTAATTTTTAGAGAAATGATAACTTTTAAGTACTTAAAAACGTTTAAATATCTCCAAAAATGTGTAAAATAGACCGAAAACATTTTTCTATATTTGTTGAGAGTTTATTTAAGTGAGAGCTAAAACATTAAATGCATCGACAAATGAAAGACTTTTTATAGTCTTTGAAATATATTTAAACTTCCTACTTAAAGCTAGAAAAAAATTGGGTGCTACAAATCTCACGTACATACTAAAGACGCATGCTGCGACCTATGTTTGGAAAATGCTTACCTGAATACAAAAAATATCAGTTCTTAACCTAATTTGTATTTTTTTCCCTTAAGTATGTTTTAGCAAATATAATTAATAAAAAAAAACTGTAAAATCCTAACCAAAAGAAATAAAACACAAATTTTCTTCGAAATATCCGTGAAAAGTTTGTGCTACATTTTCAGAAAATTTAATAAAGTAAGAGCTAAAAAGTTATACACATTAAGAAATAGAAGGCCTTGTTAAGCCTAAAAAATAATTTTAAACTTCATATTTAACACCAAAGAAAAATAGGAACGCCATTTACCTGGCGAGGCACACAACAAGCACATTTGGAGGTATGCTCATCTACATACAAAAATATTAATTTTAAATCTAAATTATATATTTTTTCAACTTATTTTCTTTCTTTGGAATATAAGCAACGATACAAATCAAAAAAATAATAATATATTTTATTATTTTGCTATATATTTTAAAGAAAGAAATATGCAAATTTACTTCAAAATTTTACAGTTTATGAGTTTACTTGAAGTGGAAGAGAATAATTTAAAAATCAAAAGCACAACTTTTCAATAGGTAAACTTTATTATTTATGTTATCAGCTACACATTCCTTTTTTTTTCAATTTTCATCCACTATTGCAAAAATCGGAGGTTTGCACGATTTTTACGCTCTGGGAACTCCGCTAAAAATACTATGGCAATAGCTACGAAACACTACATTCAAATTGACAAAATAAAGCCGTTGACAATAATTGTCACTTCTATATTACACAAAATTCTTGCATGTATTCGGATTTCGGGCATCTTTTTGCATAAAATATGCATGTATTCGGGTCACATTTTATAGAATCGGAACAATTTTTTGACGCAGTATTATTCCTTCGTTTTTACTATTCGTAGATTACACACAACTTATCTTTTCAACTTCATAATTACACTATCGAAGAACCAATGCTTCAAATCAGGAGGTGAGCCATAAAACTTATATACATCGGCATATAGTATTATATGACATCCTTTACAATTTAGATATTACTTACTTTAAAGCAAAATCATAGAACCCAGTACAATGATCAATGTTATTTTAAGGTTTCAAATCCAGGTATTGTTAAAATCTAAGCTAGATTAAAGTGTAGCTTGTGACTAGTTGGCTAATAATGCAGACCATAAAATGAAGACCGTAGCAATCACAGTTAAAAATTATGGACTCAAACTATATACTTAATATAATATATATAATAATGATGTGAAAAACTTCGAAATATTAATTTTCAGCTGTGTACGAGCTGGTAATGTTGAATTATGCCAAAAAGTACACTTGATCTGATCCTATTGTATAAGCTTTCAGTCGAAAAAACTAGACTGTCAAGCTGATAACAATTATTATCTTTCTGTTTTCGTAAAAGGTTAAAAATTACATTCTTACATGACACACACACACACACACACACACACACACACACACACACACACACACACACACACACACACAGTGTAAAGTGTATTGATAAAACGAGCCCCTGACCAGTACCATCGGTTTAAGGGCAGAATTCATTACCTAAAGCCTTGAATAATACATCTTGGCGAGTCCTCGCTACATAAACATGGACCGAGTGAATATCCCTCTATCACTCCTTTTTTATTCACTTTCAAGCATTTTTTGGTTATTTTACGAAATGTATAGAATATTTCAGCTGTGGACAAAAAGAGCATTAGTTTTTTGTTACACTCAGATTTCAATGCATCTGCGTAAGACGGTAATCATGGAATACGAATTTTAAAATCCCTTTAGGGGTGCAATTTTGAAAACTATTCCTTTGTTACCCCTAGAGATGATTGAGATACATTATTACTACACAGGTCCATAATATCCATACTAATATCCATACTTATATTATAATTCCGATCTGAAATCCGAAAGTGTGTCTGTCCGTCCGTCTGTCTGTCTGTTTTTTACCTCTTCACGCCCAAACCGCTGAACCAAATTTGCTGAAATTTGGCATGGAGACACTTTGAGTCCCGGGAAAGGACATAGGATACTTTTTATGCCGGAAAAATGTACGGTTCCCGCGCGATAAACTAATTTTGGCGCAACGGAGATGAGGGCATCATCTAGTTATAAAATACTTTTTCATTTTCCAAATCTCTTTTTTCAAAAACATGCAACATATTATAATATGGACTTTCTACTCTTTTGGATTTTAATCCCGTAAATTTAACATTTCCCTTGTGATACGCGAACGGAGTTGAAGATAACATCGAGTATATTCTTACTAGATGTTACCTTACGTATTTATTACGTACCAGCTGTACAGTAAAGTACACAGGCAGACGGACAGATAGACAGAATCCGAACACATTGTGGTACACTGTACGGAAACATTATCACGCCTATTTATTTGTGCTTTAACATAGTAATTTTTATTTATACGTTGATTTGTTATCATCAGTCAGTCAAGGTAACGACGCGAGCCCCCACAAAGCTCGGCTTTTAAGGCGCTATATTGAAAAAACTGTCCTTTTTGACGTAATACTATAGGACCCTCAGAAATGTTACAAATCTGGTAATGAGATATACATATCTTCATAGCCTTATCTAGGTTTGAGAAGAACCAGAAATACGATTAGTGTATTTTGCCTCAATACATTTCTCGATCGAAATTACCTCTTAAAAATATGAAATTTGAAGATTATTTTTAAACGAAAATAGATGTATTGTAGCAAATTATTCTAATTGATAGATTTGCAACTCAAAATCGTATAGAAGCATTTTGCTTATATGCTCCTAGTTATTTTTTAAATAATTAAAATTATGTTTTTCGCATGTTTTCCGAGTGAGCCGATAGCTTCTGGCCGCAGCGTATTCACGACTGTATAGTCATACAAATTAAGTATAAAATTGCCCTTGCGGTAAAATTAGTTTCAATATAGCGCCTTAAGTAGTCAATTATAGATGTGGATATTGCATGTACTCTGCGATTAGCTGATAACGCTTATATTGGCGTAGGGCGGCGAGCGGGCGGCAAGGGCGGGCGGAATTCGCGGTAATATTCCCTGTATCATTACACAGGAATGCCTGTGACCGATCGCGGGAAAATATCTCATATTTTGAGCATCAGTATTAAATACTATACTTATTATACACACCTTGTTTATTGAATCGTAAAAGCATATAAGGCTGGCTGCATACACACGTTTTCCGTATTCAATTTCTGAATTTTTTTCTGTATTTGAAAATTGGAATCAGTAACAATTACATTAACAGGCGCACACGTTTCCGAATGGAAAGAATTCCACACGTTTGTTTTTAGGGCAAGCCGAGGCGTTCGCGCGTGAAAGAAACGAACGTTTGCGCGAGTCTCACGGAATTCCAAATCGTAATTCCACATTCGGAAAACGAATACGAAAAACCTTTATTTGGCACCAAAAAGATAGAGATCAACTACGATAACATGGCGCGCCCCTCCAAAATTCAAAACGTTTAATGTGCGTTGTCAAAACGTTTGAAGTGCATTGTCTTGCGCGGTAGGCTAGTGATTAGTTGACCAACAAATCTTGGTAATAAGTGACATTAACTGAAATATTACGTGTACTGTGATTGGTTGAATACTTACTACATACAAACTCTTTCATAAGGATGTGACTACACACATTGAGACAGTCATTTGAAGGGGCGCGCCATGTTATCGTAGTTGATCTCTACATGTAGCCGTAGGGTCTTGTGTCAATTGTCATGTCAAACGGACGTTTGACAGCTATGTCTTCACATGTGACAGCTATTTCGTGACATATGAGAGCTGTTTGACACAACAATAATTATTATTCATACGAAAGAAACTCCTCCTATGGCTACATAACTCTACCTCGTAGCAAATGTAATATCGAAAAACCCACGTAATGCTGAAATTCTCAGCAAAAAACCTTTTACAAAATTTTATTGCTTAAAAAAAATATTAATTTATTAGCAATATAGCTAAAAATCAATGAAATATTACATCACTGTTATGCACTTAAATAAAACATGAGTTATTCGAAAAATACGTTATCATTCAAAAACAATATACAGGTAGATAGAAAACAATAGGTTTATTCAGATTGAAAAAAATTCTCAAATCGTGAGCCGCACATTTCAATAGTTTTGATTTAAATTTTAAAATATTTTACGAAACAGAAAATGAAAGGTAAAAGACCTTTCATTTTCTGTTTCGTTTCATTGCTTATTACTTGTAAGGGTCAGTTCATAATATATACATTTTTAAGAGAGCTATTTAAAAATGAACATTATTTACTGCACAAAAAGATACACTTTCAATTAACAGATTTATTACTTACGGTTTTGGGCTCTGTTTTTTTTATAGAATTTAATAATATTATGAATAAATTTTCACGCTAGAAGCAGCACCAGCATAGAAAGTAAACACAAAGTTTTATTTGACGTTTGGCAAGGTTTGTGTCAATATTCTGATATGAAGTATGCAACATGTCGTATTTTGGTCGGATTATTTACTGTAATGTGCTAGTAGCTGCTCTGACCCTTGCGTAATATTCTGTATAGCTATGGCAATCCGTCAAAATTTTGACAATAGCCAATCAAATGCATTAGCACAATAGACTGGCACTAGTGGATATATTATAAACCTCTGCCAAAAGACTCCAGGAACCAGGCTTCACTTAAATGGACAAATAAACTAACATAATACGCCGTATACGGAATGAAAAGCAACAACAGAATGAAAAATAATCCGGATCGTAAGTCTGCAGAAAAGTCCGCCATTTTGCAAACAATATGGCGCCTTAAGTGTGACAGTGCACATTGGCCACAGTGTAGTTTACACCAGAGACCACTGCAATCCAGATAAAAGCCAGGCCACATTAGACTGCCATTGTAGAAGGAGAGCCTGCGACGCGAAAATTGTAGCTTCTTGAACATCACACGATTCCTGTGTCTACAGAGTGAAACAAAACTAAATTCAAATTCAAAACTATTTATTTGCACAGAACATAGTGAAATTAATATTACAAACATTACTATTTATTACTAGAGATGCGTTTTGTTACACCCTGTGTATTATCTATACTAATATTATTTTAAATATAAAAAATTAAAGAATAAAAGATATTATATTAATTTAAAGAGGAATTTGCCTCGGATAAGTTTTAATTTACTGGATATATTTTGAAAAGCAAAGATAAAGAGACCACGGAACAGGACCTCTAGCCTATTATTTATTATATGCCACGTTTTATCGAGTGAATCTGCGGTTGTCATCGCATTTTATTTCATTCGAGACTTTAGATTAAATTAATTCTGGTGGTATAAATACTTTTTAATTCATACTTTTAGTAGCTTTTCACCGACCAAACTTAGTATGTCTAATTTACGCGACCCGCTCAAACTAAAATAACGAGCAAAAGTTCTGCCTCAGACTCCTTGACTACTAAAGCCACACTTCACGACCATCTTATTATCTTTATTTCGAGTTTAAAATAAGTGTATGTGGGATTTAAACTGTGAATGGGTTGGATATTCAGTCAAATAAACTATTAGTTATAAATTATAATAGTTTTTCTACTGTTTTACTCAGATCTAAACTTTATTTTAGGTAGGTAATACGTATGGTTTGATACGTGGGAGAGCTATGCTTCGGCACGAATAAGCCGGCTTGACCGAAGAAATACCACGCTCTCACAGAAAAACGGCGTGAAATAGCGCTTGCGCTGTGTTTGCCGTGTGCCGAGTGAGTGAGTTTACCGGAGGCCCAATCCCCTACCCTATTCCCTTCCCTACCCTCCCCTATTCCCTTCCCATCCCTACCCTTCCCATTACCCTATTCCCTCTTAAAAGGCCGGCAATGCACCTGCAGCTCTTCTGATGCTGCGAGTGTCCATGGGCGACGGAAGATGTTTTTCATCAGGTGACTCGTTTGCTCGTTTGCCCCCTTATTTCATAAAAAAAATACTCAGATATAATGTAAGTTCTTACTCGATGCTTATGAGTATTAAAGACTAGAATATGACGTCTGCAACTTCGTTATGCAGAAATAGGTTTATCCGCACATTTTTCCGCGATAAACAGTCCTATGTCCTTTTCCGGGGCTCAAAATATCTCGATATAAAATTTCAGCAAAATCGGTTCACCGGTTTGGGTGTGAAGATGTAAGAGATAGATAGACAGATACGTGGATGTTAATATTATGAATTCATACTTATATTATAAATGCGAAAGTGTGTCTGTCTGTCTGTTATGTCTTCACGCCCAAACCACTGAACCGATTTTGCTGAAATTTGGTATGGAGATACTTTGAGTCCCGGGAAAGGACATAGGATAGTTTTTATCTCGGAAAAATGTACGTTTCCCGTGCGATAAACGAGTTTTAACGCAATGGAGTTGCGGGCGTCGTCTAGTTTTAAATCCATACTGATATTATAAATGCGATAGTGTGTCTATCTGTCTGTCTCCGTTGCGCCAAAACTCGTTTATCACGTGGGAACTGTACATTTTATAACATTTTTAAGACAAAAGTATCCTATGTCCTTTCCCGGGACTCAAAGTATCTCCAGGCCAAGATTCAGCAAAATCGGTTCAGCGGTTTGGGCGTAAAGAGGTAACAGACAGACAGACTGACAGATAGACAGACTGACAGATAGACTTTCATTCAAACTTTCAACCCCTATTTCACCCCCTTCGGAGTAAAATTTTCAAAATTCCTACCTTAGTGGGTGTCTACTTAATAAAACAACCCTACTCACCAAATTTCGTGGCTGTAACTTTCACAGTTTTTGCTCAGCGATGATGAATCAGTCAGTCAGTCAGTCAGGACACGTAATTTTATAAGTATAGATAAGAATATAAGTATATAAGTAGTAACTAATAAGTAATAAGTAATAAGTATATAAGTATAAGTAATAAGTAATAAGTACGGATAGCGGACTATAATATTATATTGTATCAATTTGAATATGACATACTCATGCAGAGTATAAAATAAGTATCTAGTAGTTAGATTTATGTAGTCAGTGGTCACATTAAGAAAGAATGTCAGCAAGAAACTTAGTACAATAGTTCAGGAGAAATAAACAACAATAAACAAATAATATACAGACATTTAGTGTAAAGTTAAGATATTATAAGGGACCAGGGCTGCCATTATTACACATTGAAGTTAGTAAATAATTGTCTGAGTAGGGTCTCTCAGATGTAATGAATTTAGTATATTGTTTAAGTTCTAACATAATTGATACAAATGCTGAATGGCGCAACCATACGTATGTGGTGAGATAATTATAATAACCTATAGTAATTGAGGTTTTGTCCGTCTCTTACGCCTAACGAGGAGATGTTAACTACTGAACCCTAAAACGGAACCCTAATCAGCTGATTTTTTGTATATTGATAGGTCAATAATTATAGTTATATAATTTAACAGTAACATTGTCCTACAAATATAACAATCCAAGTTTTAGGGTCATCAAATCGAAATATTTAATCCTTTCGATCTCTGTTAGCTACCACTTTCAAGAATTTCCGCAAAGAAAATTATTGTTCGTCTTATCAAAATGTGCTCTACTCACAAAAAATTAGCTTGATAGTAATCAAGTCAAAAAAAATGTTCTAGGAAACCTGTACTAATGCCCTAATTGTGTTATGATCGATATAGAATTCAGTGAGCTGCATAGCATTAATTCATAAACGCTACTGAATAGTGAATATAAAATTGAATCCATACAATCAAGTCTATTGAGTATTAGTTAAACTATATATTCAAATAATTCAATAGCAATATTATGCTCTAATAATCGTAAAAAACACAAAACTGCGAATTCGCATCGCTTCGTAAAAATCTGCAACAAAACTCATACTAAGGCGCAGCGCAGACGACGGACTATCCGTGGCGCACTTTTTAGTCTGTGGGAAATAGAACCTATGCAATTATATGCAGTAACGCACACGACGCGCAACAATTCCGCATATAATTGCATAGGTTCTATTTCCACAGACAAAAAGTGCGTCACGGATAGTCTGTCGTCTGCGCTGCGCCTAAAAATGACATTGCGATGCGATGCGAATACACAGTTTTGTGTGGGAGCCCTAAGTAATTTAAAAATAATATATGTAGGATCGTGGGAATCCTGGATCAGGTAAAAGTACACGGCTGTTGTTTCTAAGATTTTAAGAATTACTTTTACTAGCCATTGTCTATTGTCGCCGTGTTCTTTGAAGCAGAGCTTCAAATAACGTTATTTTTTCATAACGTTATTGCTTCAAGGGCATAGATAACGTTATGAAAATTTAAACGATACTAGAAATAACGTTATAAATACATTTAACAACGGTAAATGTTATAACGTTATATAGGATTTATAACGGTAAATATATGTTCTTTGATAACGTTATAGTCCGTCAAGAAAGTCATGACAGGCGGAAAAATTTTCTAAACGTAATCACGCTTTTAAGGTGTATTTTTTTCTTTGTATTTTCACAGAGAACGCTTATTACATTTTAAATATGAATGAGATTTGGTGCACCGTGCACGATCGCATACCTGATACCAGAAAATAACGTTATATTTACCGTTATTATTATAACGTTATTTTTTTGTTATGCCATAACGAAAAAATAACGTTATAATAATAACGGTAAATATAACGTTATTTTACTAGATATCGTTAAAAAAATAACGTTATCTGGCTACCATTATGAAAATAACGATACGTAACGATATTTTTTCTGTTATTCGATAACGTTATGAAGCCCTGCTTTGAAGTAGCCGTAAGGTGTAAACAGGGTCATAAATAATATCTAAGTTAGTTAAAATATTAAATTATTGATGTTTAAAAATAGATGCCGACGATTCATGATCTTATTAACTGTTGGAGGTTGAGACAATAGTTATTTAATACTTAGAATATAATAAAGGCGAGCCGACGTTTTATAACACTATTGTCAATTTTTAAGAACTGTTTACTAATTTGATTTTGTTTACCACTTGTTGTTTTGCAAGCATGGGAAATGAGAATTGAGGGGTGTATGCCCGGGTATAAATAATATTATGTTTTTAGCTATGTAGAGTTAGTCCCGAAGTAGAGTTAGAGGAGTACACATAGTCCCAAGCTAGCCCTAGAGAGGTGATATAGTCCCAATTTAGAGTTAAAGACGTGCGGTTATAGTCTTGTAGATTTGTTAAAGTACGTAGTTAAGTCGGAGGCAAGTGTGCCCATTGTAACTTGCACAGTTTATTGTAAGTTGGTGTGTGAGTTAATACACTGGTGATCGATCCGACTGCGTTTCCTTTACCCAACATCACATTATGTATCAATCACCATGTACACCGATACTACATATATTATCCCGAATCGCACCTTAACCGAATTTTCTGAGATTTATATTATACAACATCAGAAAAAAATTACTACTTCTCGGTCCGAATATATTTATTTGAGGCTCTCAAGCAATCATTTCATATTTCTACTACGAATAATGAAACCTAAGGAAACGTAACTCCCATACTAATACAGTTTTAAATTTGGTTCTATTCGAACTGTCATATGATATGACATAACATATGTAACGTCAGCCTTTATACCGCTCAAGGTCACCTAAATATTGCAAATGTATGAAAAGTTAACCTAAGGTACACTTTTTTGACAAGTATTTTGGAACATGTTTTTTGATGGAGTTACTCTTCCTTAGCTTTTATTATTCGTAGTATTTCTACCATTTATTTAAAAAAGTAACTTGTAGAACTTAAACATTCTCTCCGACATATTATACCTAGGAACATAGAACCTCCTTTTTAGTCAAATTAAAACTGCAAGAGCTTTTTGCGGATTTATAGGCCAAAATTCCTAATCGAAGGACAAGATATCACCAAAGAACCCCTAATAAAACCTTATCTGCTCGTTATAAAATACTTAAAATACCTCCGAATTTGTAAGTTAAAAATAATGGCCGCCCATCAATTGTCCAATCTCCAATCAGGTCGACCGCAGTAAGATAAGACGCCGTGGGCAGGATAATTTAAATGTGGTTTAGGCTTTAGCCATTGATTTAATTTATTAAAGTATATATTTATGAACAATAGCACTATTTTTTAAATTATTATTATTAATATTATTGAATTTTCTACTAGTAACAATTAACTTTTAATTTAGCGAAAATTTATGGTTAATTTTATAATGGCTTATATGAAAGTGATTTTGAAATGTTTTAATGTTCCTTGAAGCTTTAATTTAATGTTCTTCATAATATATTTTGGTATTGTTTAATTTTAATTTTACAAAGCTATACAATTTTATGTTATATGTTATCTTTAATTGTGTACTTGAAAAAATAATCTTATAGTTAAATTTAATGTATTCAATGCATGAGATATTATCTATTACTATCTTTATTTTAATTTTAATTTTTGTTACTGTTTGCAAGCGGTTTTACTGTAATCTTTGTGTGGTTACTAAAAATGGGAATACCTTGAGATGTAAACTACAAAGGCAGCTGTGACACAGTTCATACTAGTACGGCTGCCAATGTTTTCCCATATCAGTGTACTTTGTATTAATGTATTCGTTCCTCGCATTGTAAAAATTGTAACAGAATTGAACAATAAAAATTTATTATTATTATTTATTATTAAATGCCTCGGTGGTCCAATGGTTTAGAGCGTGGCTCTTGACTCGAAGGTCGTGGGTTCGATGTAACCCGCGTTGGAAACATGTTATTTCCAAGTTTGGTTTAGGACAATGTAGGCTGATCACTTGATTGTCTGACAAGTAAGATGATCTATGCGTCGGATGGGCATATGAAAAGTCAGTCCTGCGCGATCTCTCGCCAGTCGTGTCGGTATTCCGTCCAGTGGGACGGAATACCGATACTCTCTATTCCTTTACTCTCATAACCCAGTGGGGTTACGAGAGTAAAGGAATAGAGAGTGATCTTGTGTACTGCGCACACATCTGGGCACTATAAAATTTCCGTTTTAGGGTACCATAGTCAACCAATTTTTGTTGATTACAGAACCCTATGTAAAGGAAGAGAGAGGCTTTTGTCTGGTTTCAATGAAACCAGCCACCATCACTGAAACCTTTGTTTTGAGGTATTATTCATTGATTTATTTTATCGCTAAATCTTTGAGGAAAACAATTACTTTTTAGCCGATTGCGCGAAGTAAATGTGTTATTGTAGGAAAACAAGGATTTTATTCGCAGTATGTTGCCAGACGTTTTATTGTTTTTTACTATCGAATGAAATGAGTCACAATCGAATAATATTATAATATTATGTTTGTTCAGCACAATAATATGTTGTTCGTCTTTATTATATTTTCGTTCGTTGGTTAGATAATATTGTATATCTACTATATTATTCTTTGCTGAAATAATTAATAAATATGATGCGTTGCACATTTAAATGAATAAAACTGAATTTAATTTATAACTTAAAAAGATACACAAAGGGCTTCCTCTTCTCATTTTAATAGCCCATTTTTAAAATGAACCGTCACATCACGTTGTAATATAAACTGACCTTAAGTGACCAATATAAATAGTACTTTATTTCCTTTCCCTTTGACCTTTTTAATACTCGTGATGTCACGAAGAAATTAAATTCCAAGCAAACAGGGCTTAACACTTAGAAAATTAAGAAAAAACACGACACAGCTTCTCACTTAAAAACTGCCCGGGGGTAGAGCGTCTCGGAAAAATAGGAAAAACATTGAAATTGTTTAAACATAATTTTGTTTTTGGTAGTAGGTTTTTGAAGCGGGTATTCCTTCAGTACCAGGCTACTACTGCAAAACCTTTTCTAAAAAAAGTAGGTATATATGTTACTGTAAAAGCTCGAACTGCAGTAAATCCTAAGATTTTCTAGTAAAACCTAAGATCTACCAATTCCTAATGGTAAATGTCCGAAAAGGTTTGCGATACGAACTTTTCCCACCATATAGTTGGTAAATCTTAGGATTTACGTCAAAGACACGGTATATGTTGAAAAAAACGTCCAAGTGCGAGTCGAATTCGCGCACGAAGGGTGCCGTGCCGTTAGAGATTATTAGATATACAGGCCAGAAAATATTGTTTTTGGTATGAAAGACCCCCTGATATATTTATTTTATTTTAATATTATTATAAATTATTAAAGTCGTATTAACCATGGAGAGCCATGCTTCGGCACGAATGGGCCATCTCGACCGGAGAAATACCACGGCTCACAGAAAACCGGCGTGAAACACTTGCGCTGTGTTTCGCTGAGTGAGTGAATTTACCGGAGGCACAATCCTTTACCCTATTCCCTTCCTTACCCTCCACTACCCCTATTATTTCTCTTAAAAGGCCGGTAACGCACCTGCAGCTCTTCTGAAGTTGCGAGTGTCCATGGGTGACGGAAGTGCTTTCCATCATGATTGCCCCCTTATTTTACAAAAAAGCACACATTTAACTAAGGGCTTTGTGAAAATTTCAAGCGCCTAACTGTTGCCATATTATTTATTACGAGCAAAAAAGTCCAAAAAAGATATATTCAGAGATATTTAGAGACATTGTATGTTATGGCGGTACCCACGATTCGTCTAACAATCCTTCATCACTCTATCGAAGTTTCGGCGAACGGCAAGATATATACAACGTCTGAAATGACGTCAGTGGGCTTCGGCCTGACCGAGCATGCTATCTCTCTTGGTCGGAAGATCTTCCTTTTCGGCCGCCACTAGCAAAGTTACAATGTTATAATAATATGTTGTATAAAATAATTTAAATACTATTTTCTATATAAGCCGCGATTGACATTGAAGTGTCAGATGTTTTCAATCGGGGCTTTGTATAGAAAATGACAAGTTTTTGACAGGGAGTCAATGACCGCTACCGCCATGTTTCGCCGACTACAGTATAGACAAACCTACTGTACATTCTACTCTACACCGTCTCTATCTTTACCGTGCTGGTGAAGATATTTTCACCATGCTACAATGGTGCAAATGCGTGAAAGTTGTCGTTTAATCCATCAATCCCCAAGCGGCAGCCGGCTGCCGCATAACAATTGAAAATCTATTGTGTTTGCGATACCCATGATGGAGGTGTTAAAATGAAACCACCGAATTTTCCAACCATGTTCATTCACGTGCAAAATGATACTACGTTCCGTTTTAAAACCTTTTTCATCTCTCAATAACGTCATTTGTTAAAATTTCATCTACACCTTCATTCTTGTGGTGCTGTATGACAAAATAGCCAGGAAATGCTCAAATCCATGGAACTAGTGCAAAGCATTGTTTAAATGGTGGCGTTACAAGTAAAACTTAGTTCTGACCGCAAGTCTGACGGTCCTCTAAATCGATTCGGCCGCAAAGCGACTGTAATAGTCAAGAATAGGTTTAGATTAAACATTAGAGAAAGAATAAAATCCGGTATTTGATAATTAGTGCCGCACTCAGACTTGTTCATTAAGGGCATGCATCATAGCGCAGTCAATAGCGCACGTGAGGCATGCCCGCGACGCATGCTCTCTGACTGTATCCAACACTTTCGCTTTGTTCTTTAATGACAATGTTGGCGTTGCGTTCGTTGACGCATTCAATTATTGAATGCGCCAATACGAACATTACAATATTTAAAAAAATACAAAAAATAAGATGACAAAAAATACAGACAGATACACTTTCGCATTTAAAATATTAGTATGGATTTAACTGCAATTAAATGAAGATTTTGATAGCCCCATAAATTTGCATTCAAACTCTTCATCAAATTGAAGTTTAATCATCACTAACCCACCAATCCCCAAGTGGCAGCCGGCTGCCGCATAGCAATTGAAAATCTATTGTAGCTGCGATATCCACGATGGAGCGGATATTTTACTCTTAAGAATTTTAGGGAAATACAGGCCAATTATAAAAATACCCCGTAAATATGTATGCTCCTTTAGAGTCGTCAATTTCCGTTCAAAATCGTTTACAGAAGGAGGAAATTGAATCCCGAATTTTGTTGGCGACATATGGGATGAAAAATATCTAAAATGTGGGCTTGATCAATATGTAACCTTGTCTAGTCCCGAGTGAAGCATAGTAATGGCCGCCCGTGTAGGATGTGTGCGTGTCATTGGCGCCGTCACTCTATGTACAATGACAGCGGGTTGTAGTACCTAGTTGCGTGTGTGAGTGTCGGTCACGTGTACAATAAACGAAATTGTGACGAAATTGTCGTACCTTGCATGCTTCACCTCTTTATAGTGTAATGCTCCATCCGTATTTTTTTTAATCCGTGTATTCGTCCGTGAAATTACTATTTAGGCTGCCTTCACACTAGCGTTTGTCCAGCGTAGGCGTTCGATGAACGTATGCGCAGCGCGACGTTCTCTACTGGAACAATCAGTACACTGCGCTAGCGCCGCGTACTGATTGTTCCTGAAGAAATTGTGTATTGTCTGCGCCGCGCTAGCGCAGCGTTTAATTAATTCTGCAGAGAAAACGTTACAACAACGTGATGCACGCGCCGCATTGTCGCTGCGTCTGCGCTGCGCATACGTTCATAGAACGCCTACGCTGGACAAACGTAAGGCTGCCTTCACACTAGCGTTTGTCCGGCGTAGACGTTCGTTGAACGTATGCCCAGCGTAGACGCCGCGACAACGCGGCGCGTACGTCGCGTTGTTGCCGCATCGTCTTCTGGAACAATCAGTACGCTGCGCTAGTGTCGCGTGTGCGCGACGCATACGCCACGTTACTGCGGTGTCATGTACAATCATTTCGATGTCAAAAGTACTGTTTGTTGTTGAACTCATTTTACGTCGTATTACTTCGGGCGCCTGTCTACGAATGAAAGAATCAACGCGTGCACAGGGGTACATTACATAACACCGCAGTTATAACGCGGCGTATACGTCGCGCACACGCGGCGCTAGCTCAGCGTACTGATTGTTCCAGTAGAGAAGCGGCGACAACGCGACGTACGCGCCGCGTTGTAGCGGCGTCTGCGCTGCGCATACGTTCATCGAATGCCTACGCTGGACAAACGCTAGTGTTAAGGCAGAGTTAGTGTGAAGGCAGAGTCAGTGTGATGGCAGCCTTAATTAAATGAAGCTCTATGAAAATACACGTGGTTGTTCGAATTTTTTTTGCGTGATTTTATTATCATATTATAATAAAGTAAAAAGAAAAATACAAAAGTGTATATATGTAACCTTTTCATACTTTAAACACTAAACCGATATACATAAAATATGTACGTATGGATGTAACTTTAAAATTGGTGCATTTTCAAACCGTTTTTATCTCCAAAACTATGACAATCTTGAAAAAGCAGAAACTCAAAAAAACTTCCTTTTTCATTTCTTTGGGCCTGTTCATATTATACGATTACTTTGTAATTAAATTCACTAATATTACTTCCATTTTGTAATGCCAAAAACAACTACCCAAACCTTACTCAAATTTATTATTGTATTTTTAAGACTTCTAAATATAGAATGACTTTTGTTTTTACCGAAATGTTTTCCGACAGTCCCGGACTTTGTCCCGAAATATAATTAATTGGGGAATTTCCACGCCATCGTAAAAACAATTGAAAAATTTTCATTAACAAATTCCAGATGAAGACAAAAAAAGTAACAGAACAATAAGACATTTTTAAGATTTCTAAGAATGTAACAAATCAATATTCAACATAGTGTGTTAAATATCACTGATTGGTTATCCATACTATTATCCATACTAATATTATAAATGCGAAAGTGTTTCTGTCTGTCTGTCTGTTACCTCTTCACGCTCAAACCGCTGCTCCGATTTTGCTGAAATTTGACATGGAGATACTTTGAGTCCCGGGAAAGGATATAGGATACTTTTTATCCAGAAAAAATATACGGTTCCCGCACGATAAACGAATTTTGGCGCAACGGAGTTGCGGACATCGTCTGGTTATAAATAAGAAAGTGTGCCCGTCTGTCTGTCTGTTACCTCTTCACGCCCAAACCACTCAACCGATTTTGCTGAAAGTTTACTTAAACCTGTTCAGCGGGTAAATCGTGAGTAACAGACAAAACTTCATAATATTTTAAAACTAGATGACGCCCGCGACCTCGTCACGCCAAAGTGTGTTTAACGAACCGTACGTTTTTTCGGGTTAATCAGTCTCCTTCGTAGTTTCCCGGAACTCAAAGAATCTCCATACCCAGTGTTCGGGGTTGGGATAGATAAACAAGAGATCAAAGAATGTTCCTGTATAGCATAGATCAGACTATCACTAAAATGGGATATGAGATCGAGTCACGCGCTCGGTGAGATGTCGTCGTGAACTGAACTTTATTCCATTATTCGAAAGTCAATTAAAGATGCAGAGTTGCATTGTTACCTAAGTTGCATAAAAGCGGTTCAGCAGTTTAGGTGTGACGAGGTAACAGACGGAGTAGACGTGCACTTTTTCGCGTTTATAATATTAGTATGGATGGAGTATATGGATATGGATGTTCGGTTAGTGCGACAAATATTGCCGGCAATATCTAGCTTGCAATATCGCTCAACTTTTTCAGCTTTCACTTATGGACTTCCTTTCTTTGCTAGCTTCTTGTTTTCATACCTTGATCACCTACCCTTAGGATATTTGCGAGAGAAAAATGTCGCATTTCTCTATAAATTACGCGTGAAAATGCAGCATCTCTCTTCAGTGTTCTTTTTCGCTTGAAATTTTCAAAATTAATATCGAACACGTATAACTATTTCCAAACTGTTAAGGGGACGGCTAAAGCAAAATCGATGATCTTACAACTCAATATTATATTTACTTGACAATAAGTTACTAATTGTTTCATTTTTAGGGTTCCGTAGTCAACCAAGTTTCATTGATTACAGAACCCTAAAACGGAACCCTTACCAGCTGATTTTTTGTATATTGATATGTTATTCTTATTAGTTATTTAATTTAAGACACTGTCCTACAAATAGAACAATTCATATTTTATGACCATCTAATCAAAGTATGAAATCCTTTCTATCTCTGTTAGCTACCACTTTTGAGATTTTTCGCAAATAAAAATATTGACAAAATGGCCTATGGCTGCCCCGTTCAAGCCAAACACGGCGCGGAAGCCCTACGTGGCCTATGGTCGAGGCGACCCGGTTGCTTGATGTCTGCTGACGCGGTGCGGAGGGCGGAGGGTTGATGATGATTGATGTCCAGAAGGATGCGTGTTCTTGTTGGGGTCACCAATTAGACGATGTTAGTGGCTGCCGAAAATAAAAGCGCTTGGTCATCAATTACTCATTTTTTCCCTTTTAATTTGAGCAAACCTTTAACTTACCAACTTCGTTATCTATCTTTATTCTATGAATATTATTAATTAGAATCCACTTTTTAAATTAACCGTGTTACTTAACCATTTCATCCTCTCACGCCTTCAATTGCAAAATAACCAAGAACAATATAAGGGACAGAAAATACGCGCAATTCAGGCACTTCGTATCCCTAGGCGGTGCTGAGACAAAATTGTGTCCGCTTAGTGTTTTAAACCTAATATCTTCACTTTGTATAGCAAAAACTTTATTTGCTTTATAATATTTTACATTACTTTATACTATGACAAACGTTGGTTTGCCATAGTATAAAGTATTTCGCCCATATTATTTTATTGAAGTGACTAAATAAGTATGTCGCCATCGATCGCTATTCCGTCGCACAAACAATGGTCACCGTCAGTCTCAGGCTGTAATAATTTACTATTATTTATTCAACAAATGTACTTATCAATATATAAAGTACCCAGTAGCCGATTCTCAGACCTACTGAATATGCATATAAAATTTTGTAAAAATCAGTAAATCCGTTTCGGAGGAACTCCTCCGAAACGGATTTACTGATTTTTTTACCCGACTGCCGGGAGGGTTATGTGTTTAGCGCGTATCTTTTATGTTTGTAATATTCTTCCTTACCTTGTATCTTTAGAACCGCTGAACGGATTTTCATATTTGAGGTATCGTTAGATTTGTCCTAATGACCCAAGTGTTCTTAGATAGGTGACATTAAAAAAAAACCAAAATGGCAGATGTTTCAAGCCATATTGTGAGGTAAAAAAATAAAAATTCTACCAAGCATATCGAGTGGGGTATCAAAATAAAGGATTTTAAGCACTGATTCTAAATATGTATATAACTTGCAGTTTTAGTATTAAATAGAACCATAAATATACACTAATATTATAAAGAGGAAAGATTTGATTTTTTGTTTGTTTGGCTCCGAAACTACTGGACCGATTTGAAAAGTTCTTTCACCATTGGAATCTTACATTATTTTTGCTGAACATAGGCTGAATTTTATTTTGGAAAAAATAGGGTATCGTAAGATATTTGGGTTCTTCGGACGCAAGGTGTAAAAAATCAACCAGAAAAGTTACTTATTTTACGTACGCTGCCTAAACTATAAAATATACATAAAATTCTAAGTAATTGTAGAACTTACAAATATCTACAAAAAGTCCGCGACACACTATACCTATCTATGTCGAGTGAGGCACAATAACCATTTTTTTATTTAAAAAACTTGTTTTTTTTTGGGCTTCATTTAAACGCGTTTATTTTACTCGTTCTTTTACTCCTTATCAAAATAAATGATTCCATTACTGAGTACAGTTTATGTAGATAATATTTGGTCTTTGAATGAATAAAATTGGATATTTGGTTTTGAAATTATTGCGAAATTAAAATATTACGATAGAATGGCGTCACCAAGGCGGGTGCGCGTGCGGGAGGAAGACAATCTGTGCAGAGTGCAGCCTGCGTCGTCGATGTACGTTAGTGTCGAAGTCTGTGAATTGACCTGGGAATCATTTTGCTGACCGAATCTTTCCTAAGTATGTTTTTTGCAGAGCTCACCGACATCCACGCGGGCGGAGCCGCGGTCGACCGTTAGTAATAAGATAAGAAAAAACCAAAATCCGACTGCATGGATAAATCCAATATTAATTAAAAATTAACTGACATTACTGAAACAAGTTGAAATTTCAATGACAAAGTATTAAAAAAACAATGATTTGGTACTTAAAACTAGAAACATACATTGAAACAGTACCAAACCTATGTACCTATTATAACTAATTGTAGGTAAATTATACTGGTAAAGTTTACCTACGATATATGGTTATATTATCAGTACGGTAGTTTTTAAATTTTTTATTAGATTGATTGTCGAAATGGTTAGATGACTACAACTAAAAAGTCGCAAATAAAATAAATTAATTAAAAATCAAAAAACCCGACTGCAAAAAATGTTAACTAAAAAATAAATTTAATTGATACGACTCTTGCTTACGAGTTTCATGCCAGGATAAATAGGTTACATAGAAAAATGTAGAAGAAGAAAGTGGATAGTAAAATGCAGTCGGAAGTGAACCAAGTTTAACATTAATTCATAAATCATAAAATATTATGCCTCCGACTGCATTTTACTATCCACTTTCTTCTTCTACATTTTTCTATGTAACCTTCTATTTATCCTGGCATGAAACTCGTGAGCAAGAGTCGTATCAATTAAAACATGGATTCGATGCCTCCGGCAGAATTAGGTCTTGTTTCGTTATTTTTAGTTAACATTTTTTGCAGTCGGGTTTTTTGATTTTTAATTATCGATAAAATTCTCGTGTCATAATGTTAGTCAGCGAACTCGCTGACTAACATTGTGACACGAGAATTTTATATATAAGATAATTTTACTAAATTTTTTTATAAAATAAGGGAGCAAACGAGCAAACATGTCACTTGGTGGAAGCAACTACCATCGCCCATGGGCACTCGCAACATTCGAAGAGCTGCAGGTGCGTTGCCGGCCATTTAAGAGGGAATACGCTCTCTTATTGAAGGTTTGCAGGTCGTATTGGTCCGGAACTAGAGACTGGTCCGTTACTAGGTGCTGGTCGCAAGTTAGTCACGCTGAAGTTCGTTTATGACGTAGAAACCGAATATTTTTCTAGGATAAGAACTGTCAATCAGGACTCAGGGTGCAGCATGAAGAGGAGACAGATATGACACACTTTCGTATTAATATAAGGGAAAAGACGTAATGGCAGACACTTTAAGGAAACATGAAACATTTGAATGTTATAAAATACTAGCTGTCCCGGCAAACGTTGCTTTGCCATAATATATTTGTCATATTATTTTATTGAAGTGACTAAATAAGTATGTCACCAATGGCAACTTCGATCGATATCCCGTCGCACAAACAATGGTCGCCGTCAGTCTCAGGTTGTAATAATTTACTATTATTTATTCAACAAATGCACTTATCGATATATAAAGTACCGAGTAGCCGATTCTCAGACCTACTGAATATGCATATAAAATTTGGTAAAAATCAGTAAAGCCGTTTCGGAGGAGTTCGTGGACTAACATTGTGACACGAGAATTTTATATATAAGATATAATTTATGAAAATAAAGGATTGAAAACTTCTTCCATGTCTTCAGTAACTCTTACAAAATAAAACTATTGTAATTATTCTCCGACAAATCAATAAAAAATATATTATTGGTCTTTTTGTAAACTTAGTCATAAGAGCTAATAGATTATCTCACAATAAGCGAACATCACTAATAGTAGACACCAATATGAACTAATAGTTGACATAGAACATTAAATTACATTTTACATTTTTCATATTATTAGATCTTTATTTTTCGTTTTTCAAAAGATTTCATTTACTTCGTCATAGTAACTACATGCATCAGAAATATTATCCACGTTGTCTCTAGATTCTATTCATTCTTCTTCCATGCTGAATTCCAATTTTCCTTTTATTTTTATTTTTGATATTTTTTTCCTAGCAAATTTATTTTCAATCTTTAGTCTCCATGCTTCTTTTGCCTCTTCTTTTTTCTTCTTTCTGTTCTCAGCTCTCTTTTTTCTTCTTTTTACTGCTACAAAACTAAAGCAATCGATTATTAGATTAGTACAAGGTCTAATATTAGACACCATGTCCATTTTAGGTACAGTAGTTCTAAGTTCTTAGTTTGTTAATAGAATTATATTTTGAGACAATAGTGATGATATTTGCAGTAGAATAAAGTACAAAATAACTTTAGTAAGTATTGCAAAACTAAAAGATGAGATCCATGTCATCATTAGGTTTTTTACATTTTCAAGAACTAATAGTAGACACCCTTTATATTGTTAGGGAAAATGGATAAAAGATCACAAATAAACATTAATTAGTGTAAACAACATGACCATTAATGCAATGAAATCAAAAGAAATTACAAAAAATCTAATAAATATATTCAAAACTTACGTGCAAAATTTCGCCTTCCTTAACCTATTTGCTAAGAAATTACCGAGCGCGTGATGACGCGGTCACATCATTTACGAAAACTGATCCCATTTTAAAAGTTTGTTCCCGAAGGCGTCCCTAATATATTTTTTCACATCAACAGATAGCATAAGGAGCTTATAAAATTTACAGTGTTGAGAAATAATTAGAGTAATTCTTATTTTTATGGCATTTTTGTCGTAAGTGTCATCTATTGGTTCAGTGTCTAGCATTAGGTATTTTCCCTTATTAATATTAAATAAATAAATATAATTTTATTCCCATTTTGATAACATTGCACAACCAAATAAAATTTTATTTACACCCTAATACTGGCTTACTGGCTGGCTTTACAGGCTCAAATCCAAAAATTCATTCTCCTGATAGATTTAATGTCTTGAGAAATATTGAATGGTTACGGTCAAAAAACATAATCCTTCTTTAACACAGTCACATAAACAAAAATGTTTTTTTTCTACAAGTCTATTGTTTCGTCGCAAAGTTGGCTCTCCAATTACATTTATTTTAAACTTTTTCAAAACCAGTATAACGGTTTATCTGCGTTGTAAGTACTGAAGTGTTCATGTTTCCATGTAAAAATTATCGACTTTATTATAGACATGATATTAAATCTGAACTAGTCATAAAGTTAACAAAACTATACAAAAAAGAAAAATATACAAACAAAAGTGTTAAGAAGTGCGAATAACTTAATTTTGCCGATACCAAGAACAAACTACGGGAAGAGAAATGTCACGTACGAGAGTGCACAGCTATACAATAACTTACCAAAGTCGATCAAGGAAACTAAAAGTATAATCACGTTTAAAAAAATATTAAAACATCACCTACAAGAACAAAAAACACAATATTATAATATTTAAAAAACTGAACAAACTTCATATTTCCCTATTGCCGTATAACAAAATAAAATAAAATAAAAATTACGTAAATTAGATAAGTAGTTTTGGAGATTCGCGAATACAAACATAAAAACATACATACATACATACATACATACATACATACATACATACATACATACATACATACATACATACATACATACATACAACATACATACATACTGAAAGAACTCCTTTTTTGAAGTCGTTTAGTGATTAAAATAAATAAAACAAAATATGACCTCCTAAATTACATGGATTACTCATCAAACCTACAAACTTTAGTGTCATATCTAGTCGGAGAAACTTTAGATCAATGTACAACCACTTATGCATGCTGTAAAAATTGGCCTTATCGATAAAAAAATACCCTAAATTGCAATGATATATTTTTTCTTTGCTTACGCTATGGATAGTTAAGTTTATAAATTTAACAGATTGTAATCTATATTCTAATGCTCGCTCGATTTGATTTGATTTGTAATGTACTTTGTTTGTATTTCTTTTCATTGTCTTTCTCGTGTAAGTGAATTTATGTAAATTCTTAATGAGAATAAATGTCTTAAACCTTAAACCTTATAACCCGACTATATTAAAATCTATGCCATTTTTTACGCATGACTCATTTGTTAAAATCGGACCAATATCTTAGCTGCTACGAGGGCTCATACATAAATACAAAGAGAATATAATCACTATGTTTTATATAAATACAAAAAGTTATAAAATCACAGCCCTTCTTAATTATTCGCGGTGGTCGAGTAAAAATATATATTATATTTTATATTGCCTATTAAATATATTTTATTAACTCTACTGTAAATTACTGTTTCACCAGTGATGCGTTATCGGTTACTGGTTTATTGAAATCAGTTATTTATTATGCTCATTAATAAAACGAATCATTGACGATTAATCAAGTTCCTGTAAACCGAGTATTGCTATAATTAATGCACAAATAGCGGTTACACCGAATTCCGTTAATTAACCAAAATGACAGGGCAATTTATTGTTCGGTTAAATAAAGATGGTTAAATGACAAGGTAACGAGTAGGGTTCAGTCATTATTGTGTAGCGACTAGCGCTACAATCTTGCATCACGCTATCAAAGTTTTTTAAGTGCGTCGATATACCGTCGGTGACCAAATTATTATACTCACTTGAAAAAAAATCATTTTTGTATTCAAGAAAGTAACATTGTTATCTTCAAAAAAGTTTAATAATGTATTTATCCTTATGGCAAGGTCCTGCATAAATATGCAGGTGCAGTCTGGCTACTATTTAGCCAACTGGGGATAGAGATAAGTTTGTAAAACTCGCAGGTATTGGTCTTGATGCATGGTTCCTTCGACCAAATGTAGCAGTTGTCCCGGTTTGTGTTCAAACATAACTATCTCCCTACACTACAATCAGGATTCAGACCGGGACACAGTACCACTACAGCTCTTTTGAAAATTACAAATGATATAAGAACTGGTATGGAGGATTCTAAAATTACTATTTTGGTGCTGATCGACTTTTTAAACGCCTTTAACAACGTCAATCACGACATTCTTCTTGCAATCCTCTCTCATATTATCATCTCGCCCGAAGTTCTAATATGGTTTTGTTCTTATCTTCGGGGGCGCGTAGATCAGTATTTTTCTGATTGGCAGACTCTCGAGGCTGGTGTCCTCCCTCCCATTTTATTTTCACTATTCATAAATTTCGTCTCCTTTGTAATTCGCAGTGCGCATCATCTGTACGCTGATGACTTGCAGGTGTACGATCAGGAAACAGTGAAGAATCTACCCAATGCTATCGATCATATAAATCGAGATCTGAATGCAGCTGTTAACACATGGTCCACCAAGTTCGTGTTGTCTGTAAATGCCGCTAAATGTCAAGCGATTTTAATAGGAAGTCCGAGACTACTGAGAAGAGTCGACACCAGAACTCTCCCACCTGTAATTTTCGACGGAAACGTTATTTCTTTCAGCCCTAGTGTAAAGAATCTCGGTTTGTATATTGATGCTAATCTTGATTGGCGTACTCAAGTGGCTCATGTTAGTAAAAGTGTAACTAATTGCCTGCGATCTTTCTATCGCATGAAATATTTCTTGCCTTCAAGTACAAAAATATTACTAGTACAAAGTCTTATACTCCCAGTACTGGATTATTGTGACACCTGTTACTTTGACCTTAACGCAGATCTCCTTAACAAACTCGACCGGCTTCTCAATAATTCCATTAGATTTATTTTTGGCCTCCCTAGTACGACCACATCTCCCCTTTCCGTGCCAAGTTGCAGTGGCTGCCGATACGAGAACGACGATCGCTGCGGGCATTGTGTACTCTCTTTTCCTTGCTCCACTCTCCTTCTGCACCTGACTATCTGGCTGCCCATTTTAAATTGAGATGTAGTAATCACGACAAAAATCTCCGGTCCACAAATAACATGCTCCTTCTTTGTCCACCCCATAAAACATCACTCGTCCATTCCTCCTTTCATATCCAAGCTATCCGCCTCTGGAATGCACTGCCAGTGGAAGTGAGATTGGCTAAATCAAAAAAAGTATTTAAGCGCGTTATGTTCATGATTTATTGTTAAAGTCTCAGGCAGATTAGAACAGAATAAAGGAAGTTGCTTTTAATTACTATTAGTATATAATTATTATATATTATGTATTATGATATTTACTATTTGTATAAATATATATATTAGTTTATAATAGTTAATTTAAAATATAATATCCTTAAAGTATGTAATAGTAAGTATTATAGTAAGTATGTATTTATTACTGTTGATAAAACTGTACTTTGCATCTACCTCATCTTATCTCAACATCACCCAAATGTTGGCTGGAAGAAAATGCCTAAAGGCAAAGCCCGCCTCTGTAGACTGTACCTTTATGTGTGTAAAAAGTATAATAAAAAAAAAATAAAAAAATGTAGTCGACCATTCCCCTTACATTGGGCAGATCCATCCCTCGTATATCATCCTATAGGGTAAAATGTATTAATATTATATCAAAGCCAGTAATACATTTTCACGCGGGTAAATGGTAGTAACATTATAAAGAAGGAAGCATTAAAACAAGTTTCATGCAACAACTTCAAAACATTTTTGGTTGAATAAATAATTTGTATAGACGTATTAAAGTACCCAAATACGGAGATCCGGGAGCTCGATTTTATGTAATCTAACAATAATACAGCTTCGATCTAGTCCAGATTCTGTCAAACAGCAGTAATAGGAAATATTACGCAAAGGGCGGAGTAGAGGGCGCTACTAGTACATACAGTAAATCATATACTTATGATATACTGTGTAAATAGTTCGTCGTCCGACAACTGAACTGAGTAGACGTGTTCTTGGTTACTTAGAATCCTTGATTAACGAAAATAAGCGTTACGTTGTTATTATTTGAGTTTACTTTTCTGTTATATGTGATACGAACATGCTACCTTATTGCCATTGGATTGAGTGACAAGATACGAGGGATATCGCTGAGCAGCCCCGCACTCCACCTCGGGTAAAAGAGACCTCCTCTGATTTTTTAACTCGCTCACTGCCGCTGAAGTAGCAAAAGCGCACACGCACGAGGCGCACCACACGCGCACACACACACTACGCTACGCATTGTCGTGTGGCCTAAAACATGAGCGCGCAGCGATCCCCGCCTGCTCGGAGTAGCTCATTACACGACTTACCGACATCGATGGACCAGCAAATTGCCCTATCGCCGTCAATCGAACAACAAGTCACTATCCGTAAACAAACCAAACGTAAGCAACCCCTAGATTGCTGCAATTGCGCTGAAGAAATGCAAGGCTTCCGCAGAGATATCATCAGCCTATTAGATAAATTCACGAGTACTCAAGAAACAACTTTAAAGTTCATGCGTGAGAACATTGCTGAAATGAAAAATCAGTTAAATGATATTAAGGTTTCGATCGACACCCTTAGTAACGATCAGGCTTCTATGAAGAATCAAATATCGAATCTGGAGAGCAAGAATAGTGCCACTGAAAAAAAAGTCAAAAATCTAGAATCAAAACTAGAAGAATTAAAACAGGATGTTCCCGCTAATGAACTTACCGTCAATAATAATGAAAACATAATACACGAGATACAGGAACGTACATACAGAGAAAAAAACATTATAATAGTAGGTATCCAGGAGTGTCGAGGAGCAACTTCAGACGAAAACCAGTCCTCTGATATGATGAATGTTACCAAACACTTAAACAAGCTCATCAACAACTGCCCCAATCCTATTAAGATATTTAGACTCGGGAAATACAACCCTACAAAACATCGCAAAATAAAGGTATGTTTCGAATCGCCACAAACTGCAAAAATGTTACTACGTAATAAAGACAAGCTTCCAAGCGATATCAAAATGTTCTCGGACCTGACCCCTTTGCAGCAAAACTATCTAAAGAAACTAAACGAAGAACTAGAACTTAGAATTAAAAATGGAGAAAATAATATCACAATAAAATATGTAAAAGGAACACCGAAAATCATTACCACGATAAATACAAAAAACTAGCCTACACTAAACCTATGCCTACTGATTCTGAGAGTAATACCTATCAAGTACTCAATGACTATCAAAACATACTTACCACCAAATCGAGCCTTAATTTCTTCTACGCCAACATCAGGAGCATCTGTAAGCCAGGAAAGTTTGATGAACTGAAATGTATTTTACATTCCATTAATAAATGCATACATATTGTTTTGCTATCGGAAACATGGATAAGGTCAGAACTACAAGCGCAGCAGTTTGAACTGCAAAACTACACACATTACTACAACATCAGACCTGATACTATTGGTGGCGGTGTTTCCATCTACGTCCACAATAACCTAAAACATGAATTGACTTCAACACTGTTTATTGATGGAAATAATTATTTGTGGATTCGCCTCAGTAAATATGCTCTTGACGTCGGAGTTGTTTACAAGCCGGGACACTCAAACTTTAATGAATTTCTTGTCAGCTATGAGGCTCAATTACAGCAAAAGAATAGAGCTATAATCTTTGGCGATACCAACATTGATTTACTCTGTAACGATACTAAAACCAAGCGTTACAATGCTATGCTTAAGGAATCCGGATTCAACATAATCAACAAAAAAGACTCAACACATTGCACTCGAGAAACATCAACAACGAAAACAATTATAGATCATGTAGTGACAAATCTGAGGAATAACAAATTCCATTTTGCACTAGTTGAATCTTCTATATCAGATCATAAGAATATATATGTCGAGATGAAGCAAATTGAACCACCTAAAAAACAAAAAATACAATATGAAGCTATAAACTATGATAAATTATGTAAAATGATGGAAGTAACAACATTTGAAAATTTTGACCATGAATTTACCCGTCTTGATGAATTCATTAAACGAATGATAGAAAATAATAAAATGAAAAAAATTAAAATTGCAAATCAACCGCAAAAAGAGTGGATTAACAGACAAATTATAGCAGAAATTAATGAAAGGAACCGTCTATGGAAAGAACTAAAACAAAATCCGAATAATAAACAGCTAGAATTAAATTTTAAGGCTAAAAGAGACAAATTGGCACATACTATAAGGAAAACAAAAGATAAATATTTTTATGCAGAGTTTACTAAGTGTACAAATAATCCTAAAAAAATGTGGAGTTTAATTAATACTTTTTCCAATAACAAAATTGTGAATAGGTGTGCTCCCTCAAGTTTAAAACTCGAAAGTGGCGAATTAATCACAAATTACGCACAAATATGTGAAGCCTTCAACAACTTTTTTGCAAATGTAGGGACACAACTAGCCAACAAAATTCTACCAGAATTCCAAAACAATGATACACATACACTTCCCAAACTTGACCCAAGTACTGAACAACATGAATTCACACAATTTCCTCCCTGCACCATTAAGGAAGTCTTACAAATTATTGATGGTTTGGATACAAATACCAGTACTGGCATTGACGGCATAAGTACTAAAGCCCTGAAATGTATTAAAAACCGAATAGCTCCAAATCTCACAGACTGTTTAAATAAACTACTAGCTGAGGGCTCTTTTCCCGATTGCCTGAAGATTGCAAAGGTCACTCCCATTTACAAAAGCGGGACAAAATCAGACCCTGGAAATTATCGCCCAATTTCAGTGTTGCCAATATTATCAAAAATATTAGAAAAAATTATACATAAGAGACTAGATAACTACTTAACAAAAATTAATTTCTTTTATGAAAAACAATACGGATTCCGCCAAAAGTCAAACACGCTAAGTGCAGCTATAGACTTAATTAATACAATCCAGACAAAAATTGACCAAAAACATGTAGCTCTTGGTGTTTTCATCGATCTAAAAAAAGCTTTTGACACAGTCAGTCATAAGTTACTTTTGAAAAAGCTGAAGAGTATTGGCATCACTGGAACGGCGTATAAAATGTTTCAATCCTACTTGTCCAATAGGTATCAAGTGGTAAAACTAGAAAACTATCAAAGTTCTCCTCGGCCAATAACATGTGGCGTGCCACAGGGCTCCATCCTGGGGCCATTATTATTTCTTATCTATGTAAACAACATTTGTCAATTAAATTTACACGGCCAACTTACCTTATATGCAGACGACACCTGTGTGTTTTATTTTGGACTGAAATTGGACGAAATTATGCGTCTAGCTCAAAAAGATTTAGATAATCTTTATAAATGGTTCCAATTTAATCTCTTAACAGTAAATACCTCTAAGACATCCTATATAATATTTGGTGCTAAAAATAAAAAGTTATCTAACGACACAAAGCTACACATGAACGGACAAAATCTACAACAAACCAACGAAGAAAAATACCTTGGACTGATACTGGACAAAAACCTGACATGGAGTGCACACATAAAACACATAGAATCGAAAATCTCATCTCTAATAGGGTCACTTCACAATCTGACAAGTTGCATTCCACAAAAAGCTCGGCCCCTTATTTATAACTCCTTAGTAAAACCTCATTTATTATACCTCATAGAAATATGGGGTTGTGCTGCTAAAAGTAACCTAAAACCTATCCAAGTACTACAAAATAAAATAATTAAAATTCTATACCACTACGACTATTTAACACCATCTAAAAAAATTTACAAGGAAACCAAACTTATGGACATCCAGCAACTCTACTCGTATAACATATGCATACTTATATATAAAATTATACACAAACTTACACATTCACAAATTACATTTACAACACACAACAAAATAACTAAACATACATTTCGTCGCGCGGACCACCTTGTACTTCCTAAAATAAGAACAAACTACGGAAAAAATACATTAACATATAGGGGAGCACAGCTATACAACGCACTTCCTAAAATTGTCAAAGAAGCAAGCTCGCTCCATATTTTCAAGAAAAAATTAACCGATCACATATTTTGTTGCACCTCGTAATAAGTTAATCACTTGGACCACCGGCTTATATTGGCGAACTTGCATTCTCGAACACGTCTCGTTATAAAAAATATTTTCAGACTACCGACAAAATCAGGTCGACGTTATTTGTTAATACTATTTAACCTTAGAAAACTGTAATTTTTTATGTATTGTGAACTTTTGTAATAAGTATAGTGTTAAGGTTATAATATTGGTTCTCATGTAAGTGACATAAATTGTCTTATTGAGAATAATAAAGATCTTTAAACCGAATAATCCAACCAAAAATCGACATGTTGCGTTCATCATAATATCAGAATATTGACAGAAACGTTGACAAACATCGAACAAAACTTTTTGCTTACTGTCTGTGCTGGCACAGTGCTGATGCTGCCATATGGCGTGAAAATATTGCAGTATCCTTTTCTATATCGAGTGTCAAACTTTTTGTTTTTTGACCAAACAGGAGGCATTGCCAGTAACAAATAAATCTAGGTCAAAGATTCATAATAAAGCTTTGTATAATTTATCCGAGATTAAAATTATTAACAAAAACACATTATAGAAATTTGAATCTTAAAGCTGCTAGCAATTAAACTTTATAAAGATTTTCTCGAAAGCTTTATTAAGAACTTACATAAATAATAAGATACATTTCACGAACCGAAATATCTAGACCCACGCGGTAGCGTGTCAAGCCAAGTTCCAGCATAACAGAAAGGCGAGCAGCACCGAACCATTACACGAACCATTTAGAGCCACTTTTGACCCCGTCATAATTTAAAAACCATTTAACATAAACATTTTAAATTTGGCTCATATAATGAGACTTGCGAGGTAATTATATACTCTAAATTTCACAAACAAATCTCAAACGGTTATTTAGATAATCACGTCCGAAAATCGTAATTATTATCACTGACTGACTGACCTATAGATCAAAATTCTAACCCACTTCCAGATGACCAAGAAGGCTGAAATTTGGAATCCACCTCGATAATTGTGTGAAAGCTCAGAGAAAAACCCAAAAATAAAAAAAGTCGGCCAAGTGTGAGTCGGACAGACCTAAAATTGTGTTTTTTGTATGGGAGCCCCCCTTAAATATTTATTTGATTTTAATTTTATTATAAATTATGGAAGTAAACATATAACTAAAGATTTCGAGAACATTTCAAGTGTCTACCGGCTGCCATTATTGATTATGAGCAAATAATACCAAAAAAATTCACGTTTGTTGTATGGGAGCCATCTTAAATATTAATTTCATTTTATTTTCAGTATATTATGTTGTTATAGCGGCAACAGAAATACACAATCTGTAAAAATTTTAGAACTCTAGCTACAGCGGGTCTTGAGATACAGCCTGGATACAGTCAGAGAGACGGACATAGAGACGGACAGACATCGAAGTCTCAGCTGTAATTGGGTATCGTTTTTACCGTTTGGGTATAAAATCCTTTAAAATAAGTTGTGTCCACAATCCCCATACGAAAAACCTTGTAATACACCCTAAGCAACCGGTCAACGGCCAACAGCTGCAGACAATATAATATCAACTTAATAATACACAGAACAAAAGTTAATCAGTAAATGTACGTAAAAACGCTCCAGAGCAACACAAGTAACACACAATAATTTCGTAATTTAATTCACACTACAATTTCATACTAAATACTAATATTATAAAGGCAAAAGTGTGTCTGTCTGTCAGTTAGAACTTCACGCTCAAACTACTTGTACCGATTGTTCTGATAAGTGGTATGGAGATAAAGTTAGAGTCCCGGGAAAGGACATGATAATATTATAATTCTTTTAATCCCAGAAAAATGTACGGTTACCGCGCGATGGACGAATTAGGGGCAATAGAGTTGCAATTGGCATCTGTCTATACTCTGTATTTGTCAGTATTACTGTATTTTAATAGCTAATTAACTTTCGCACAATAAGTTGTACTGTAGAATTAATAGTTGGAAATACACTTGTGTTACATCGTATTATTCCAATGCCTCATGATGGCAGCTGTATATTCAATTCGCTTGAATTTTCTTTGTCTAATTCGACTGATGCTCAACAAGCCTTGAGAGCTGCCTTTCCACTTCCTGATAGGTTTTGGATAGGATATCCACAACTTATCTGACAGATGAAGTATGGAGTATCTGTCAGTCGTCAGATCATATTATGAAGTATGGAGTATCTGTCATATAAGTTGTGGATAGCATATCCGACACTTATCAGAAAGTGGTGAAACAGCCCCTTAAGGTTGTGAGCGACTATAGTCGAATATTCAAGTTTCTCTTCTTTACAAAAAGTAGCTTCCATCATACGGGCTGCCCGAGAAATTATGTAAGTGGGTCACTGGTTTCTTAGCAGACAGAAGCATAAAGGTCGTAGTTGACGGCGAATGCTCGGAAACTCAGTCTGTTGATGCTGGAGTCCCTCAGGGCTGTGTGCTATCGCCTATTCTATTCTTACTGCACATCAATGACATGTTGCAGACCAGCGGCATTCATTTCTATGCAGATGACAGTACAGATGATGCTGTATATACCGGCTCCCCCAATATTTCTCGGCAAAATGTCACTGAGAGTCGAAATGAACTTGTGTCTAAGGTGGAGAATTCATTTGAGAAGGTCTCTGAATGGGGTAGACGTAACTTGGTCCAATTCAACCCCGCCAAGACACAAGTCTGCGCGTTCACCACTAAAAAGCCACCAATGGTCGTATATCCTCGTTTCGAAGGCACATATTTAACCATCCCCCCTAGCATTGAGATACTTGGCGTCAACATATCGAGCGAAGTCCAGTTCCGATATCATCTACAGGGTAAGGGCCAAATTAGCCTCGAAGAAGCTTGGTGTTCTTAACAGAGCGAGACAGTACTTCATTCCGGACCAACGCCTACAACTCTACAAGGCGCAGGTTCGGCCTCATATGGAATATTGTTTTCATCTCTGGGTAGGGGCGCCAAAATACCAACTGCTCCCTCTGGATCGTATCCAACGAAGGGCCGCTCGAATTGTTGACTGCCATAGTGTTTCAAACAGCTTGGACCCCTTGAAATTACGCCGAGATGTAGCATCACTCTGCATCCTCTTTCAGTTGTATCACGGGGAGTGCTTTGAGGAATTGTTCGGAATCATACCACCTGCAACTTTTCGCCATCGTCCCACGCGAAAAACATACCATCCTCATCACCTTGATGAGTGACAGTCTTCCACAGTGCGTTTTTCGCGTAACTTTCTGCCGCGCACTGTAAAACTCTGGAACGAACTGTCACCAGCAGTATTTCTGGACCTATACGACCTGCAAACCTTCAAGAAAAGAGCGTATTTCTTCTTAAAAGGTCGGCAACGCACCTGCAGCTCTTCTGATGTTGCGAGTGTCCATGGGCGACGGTAGTTGCTTACCGTCAGGTGACCCGTTTGCTCGTTTGCCCCCTTATTTAATAAAAAAACAAAAAGATTTATATACAGATTAATCTTAACTAGAGATCGCCCAATGGTCGAAATTCGACCTTACTTTCAACGACATTAGGACTACTACCTATTATATGTACATATTAAATATTGTAAAAAATATTGACTTTATCATATTTTTTTTCAATAATTCTTGTATTTGGGACTCAGCTGATCTCAGACTGGCTGTTTAAGCATTATCTAATAGTATCTAAAATTCAATAAAAAAAAACTATAATCCATTTTCAATTTGTCAACAGACTTTAACCATAAATAAAAGGGTACTCGGGCTATTGGACCCATAAAAATTGGACCCAGTGGGTCCAATGACTAGATATGAATTTTTAACATTTTTTCATCTAGCGATTGGACCCAAGTAATTATTTTTTATGACTGTTGGGTTTATATCCGTAGGGCCAGCAAAAAAGTTGTAGATTAGAATAGAAAACAAAATAATTACTTTGTATGAAAATACGGTCAAGGCTCAAGAAAAATTAAAACTTCCAACAATTAGTAAAAATAATAGAAAATAAATCAATATTTGGCCAATAATATTGATAGAAAGAATTTTAAAATTAATAACATAAGATTCTTCATACTTCCTTTGTTTAAAGTTTAAAAGGAAAGCTCTGCTACTTCTTAAGGCTCAAGCTAAACTATTCAATTTATGTAAATAATAATTAATATTATGTAATATACTTATTACCTTCAAATAGTCACTCACTTCTAAAATAAGTAAATAAGTTCAACTATATGCAAATCTACATTTTACGCATTGATCTACCAAACACGTGCTTCTTAGCCGACGTCATAATTTATCACTGAGCTGAGCAAACTTGTTAAATTAATGCCATATCTCTTACACTCACTATGCCCATTGTGCAAAATGCACTTTTTATGTAAGGCAAAAAAACAAGTACACTGTACAATGCGCATGGCGCGGGTGCCCGCACCGATCGACTAGTTAAGACTTTAACAGTAATTATTAACGTCAGTTTAAAAACACTAAATATGTATTTTTAATATTATTATAATATTAAAGATATTTCTTTAAAACATAATTCGACGCAGTAGATTTAGGTACTTAATAGTAATAATTATAATATAAGTTAATAAGAGTGTTCTAAGTTTTAAATATACAAAATAATAATATGGTTGTAACTGACCCCTTAGCCAAGACCTTTTCTTTATCACTTTTCTATAGAATCGACGATCAAAATGTATGGAATTGACTTAAAAATTAGCGAATATGACGTTGAAGTTCGACTCGTCTAATTTCAATTCTATACATTTTGATCGACGATTCTATAAAGAAGCGAATTTTTGTGCCAACCCTACTTCAAAATTTCATTCCAGAAAACAATGGATCGTAAAAGTGGGTCCAATCGCTAGATGAAAATATGTTAAAAATTCATATCTAGTCATTGGACCCAATGGGACCAATTTTTTTGGTCCAATTGCCCGAGTACTCAAATAAAAGAGTATAATTCGTATGTATAGGCTTGTCACTCAAAAATCTGTCATATTCCCTAGTAGTAGTGCTGTTGTGTTTTATTTGTTAAAAAAATATATTATAAAAGCATAATTTTAAAATAATATTAGCTCTATGCACTCCTTCTCCATATAAACTATAACTGTGCGAAATTTCATGCACCTACGTTTCCTCATTTTTCGTAAAAAGGGTTAGAAAGTTTTTCTCGCACGTATTAATATATAGATAACCATATATCAACCACTACACGGATTTAAAAAAATACGGATAGAGCATTACACTATAAAGAGGTGAAGCATGCAAGGTACGACAATTTCGTCACAATTTCGTTTATTGTACACGTGACCGTCACTCACACACGCAACTAGGTACTACAACCCGCTGTCATTGTACATATAGTGACGGCGCCAATGACACGCACACATCCTACACGGGCGGCCATTACTGTGCTTCACTCGGGATTAGACAAGGCTACATCCGTATTTTTTTTTAAATCCGTGCACCACTATATATAAAACGTAGTTGGTACCGTAGTACCAACTACGTTTTTATATTATTACTAGATTTAATAATGAATACATTCAGTAAAAAGCAAATGTACAAATTATAGCACCTACGTTATTTTGTCAGGCTAGATCAAATCAACGTCCTAGATCTGTCGGCTTGGCTTAATATTACACGACTAATAACATAGGTCCGCCATCATCCTATCAATTAATTTCCATAATAATCTATATCTATACATATTATAATAACACCTCATTTGTCTAAATCGGTTAAGTAGTTTTAAAGTTACGAGGGAACAGACAAACATCCATACCCACATACATACATACATACATACAGGTCAAAATCATAACCCTCCTTTTTGCTTCGCCGTAGTCGGATAAAAACAAAGTCCCTTTTTTCCCTCATGTCCCTTTGTTCCCTTTAATCTCTAAAACTACGCAACGGATTTTGATGATTGTTTCAGTGTTATGAAGCCCATTTATCGAGGAAGGTTATAGGCTATATTTTATTACGCTATGACTAATAGAAGCGAAGAAATAGAGGAAAATGTGGAAAAATTTGAAAATTATTTGAAAGAGCTAACTTAAACGCGTTAATCTCAGGAAGTACTGGTCCGATTTGAAAAATTCTTTCAGTGTTAGAGAGCCCATTTATTGAGGAAGGTTATAGGCTATATTTTACCTTCCCTTCCCATCCCTATCCTCCCCTATTACCCTATTCCCTCTTAAAAGGCCGGCAACGCACCTGCAGCTCTTCTGATGCTGCGAGTGTCTATGGGCGACGGAAGTTGCTTTCCATCAGGTGACCCGTTTGCTCGTTTGACCCCTTATTTCATAAAAAAAATGCTAAGACTAATAGGAGAATGTGGAAAAAACGGGGGAAATTGTTTGAAAGGGCTTATCTCGCGAACTACTGGAGCAATTTTTATGTTATTTGGCACGGATAAGAAATATACCATGTGAAGGATCATAGGCTATCGATTTTAATTATTTTTTCAGTGGCTATATATTTTAACCCGTACGACGCCGGGGCGGGTCGCTAGAACATCATAATATACAATTGAAGACGTGAGTGGAAGAACACGATAATTAACATTTCGTAACAAACAGACATTTATAAATGTTTCCCTTATAATTTGAACAAACCTTGTAACTTACCTTCTTCATCACCTGGCTTATACAAGGTGTTACAAAACTAAATGATAATACTTTAGGGTGTGTATGTGTTCCTTGTACCAAAGTTCACTGTGAAAGTAGCAGCGCTGAAAGACGAAGCGAAGAAAAAATATTTTTTAGTATTTAAATATTTTGTAGTAAATTTACTATTTATTTATATATTTTTTAGTGCTTACTCTATTTTTTAGTGTTTAAATATTTTGAAGTTTATTTTTGCTCAGGAACCTAGGTAATTACTATTTTAAGCTGAAAAATAACTCAAACATGTTAAATACTTTCGTATGACAAAATGATTTTGGTATTACGTATGTATGAGAATTTCGAGGGTAACCCGGGCTCTTAAGCGCAGCCGGTATCAAGGAATTCCAATAATAACCTTACATTATAAACATCTACCCTCAGGTATATTGTATGACACTTCAAACCAGAGTGTAACAAAAAGGCCCTTCCAGGAGCGATTAAATTTCTCGCCTACTAATGGGGCCGATTCGACCCCGCATTGATAAAGGTTCAAGAGGCCGCAGTTTGCCTTCAATATCTGTTAATTTGGAGTTATGCTTAGAGATAAATTTTAGGTATGTAATGGCAGTTACAGAAGAAACGGAAATCTAAAATAATTCAATTGTTAATTCACATCCATTCACACTGCTGCCCTTGTGGATTTATGGTAGATCGTCTGGGTCACCGTGGGCTTTCTTGCCAGCGGAGCGCTGGTCGTCTATCGCGCCACGCAGCGTTGAATGATGTTATTCGTCGGTCTCTTGTCTCCATCAACGTTCCGGCTATTTTAAAGCCTAATGGTATTGCTCGTGATGATGGCAAGAGACCCGACGGTTTAACATTAGTTCCATAGAAAAATGGGAGGTGCTTGGTGTGAGACGCAACCTACGTTGACACACTGGCGGCCTCCTATTTACATGAAAATCAGTGACGGCTGGTGCGGCGGCGTCCGAAGCGCAAACGTGTAAGCGACGAAAGTAATATGTATATTTGCCGCTTGCGTTTAAAAAGTTAGGCACATGGGGGTGGATGATATGAAAAAGTTTTTCAATTTTATAATATCATCTCGCCTCATAGAACGCACAGGTGACCAGAGGGCTGGAGCGTATTTTGGCCAGCGATTAAGCCTGGCTTTACGGTGGGGCAATGTCGCTAGCATTCTAGGCACTCTCCCTAAAAAGGCCCATTCACTATCCTGCATTGCAGTCCGCCGTGCAGGCCTGCAACACCATTCACTATCCTGCATAAGCCAGTGGACTGCACGGCGGCTTATGCAGGATAGTGAATGGTGTTGCAGGCCTGCACGGCGGACTGCAATGCAGGATGGTGAATGGGCCGTTTTAAGGCAGCAGTCTGGATGACAACCTTTTTTATATTGAAAATGTTGTTTTTTTTTACTTATTATTATACAAGTTTTTATTGTAGTTTAGTGTTTATTGTATTAGTTTATTGTGTTAATATTTAAAGAAGTTTTGTAATGTAAAATAAAGCATATTCGTGTGTAAAAAAAATATTAATTTAGTTCGGGACATATGAATATTTTTAAAATTAAAATTGTATCATAATCCTCTACAATTTTTTTAATAAACAATAAGCGTTAATTAAACAGGGGATAAAATATTTGTAAAACTACACGATGAAACTACATTTTTTTTAAATTGACCAATAATTATAGTACTTATAGAACGATAACTCTCATACATTTGACCACTTAAAAATTTCTTCAGTCTATGTTACAAAACGTAGCAAAAGCAATTGCTTTTGCTACGTTTGCTGCAAGTTTATATTTTGTAAAAAATTTTGGAAGTATTTTTGACTCTTCTATAGTATTAATTATATTCGTAGGCTGCAGTGAGGGTTTACTTATTGGTATAGCGATTCACATAAATAATCGAATAGGGGAAAATACAAGCGGTGCGGCTAAATATTCTCCTCAATAGTCTTTGCGTTCATAATGCAGTGCAGTTATTGAAAACAGAAGGCTATCCCTGGCTCATAGATGTGCTATTTGCAGAATTAACTGGAATATCAGTTAGATTTTAGAGCTGGTCTAGAATCCAGATCATTTCGGGAATCCATTTTAACGATTTGATTATAGCCGATGGCGGCATGAACATTTAGGGCCCGTACACAGCAATTTTTGTAGTAATGCAATCGCGCGTTTGTAGCGGCGTAAACGCGGATCTATAGCGATATAAACGCGCTTTGAAAATGAAAATGAAAAATATTTATTTCTAGGTAGGTTAACAAAGTTAACACTTTTAGAACGTCGCGTCTACTTGAGCCATACCACCGGTTCGGAAACTAACCAGGCGAGAAGAACCGGCGTAAGAAACTCGCACGGGGCCACCTTTTACCAAAAAGGTGGAAAATAACTTTTCTAGTAACGGTACAAAAAACTGAGAAGCGAAAGCGGGGAGAATTCAGTCCCTCTAATTTCTCCCCGCTGTCGCACACTCGCGATGCGATCGCGCGATTGCATCGATAAAGACGCGCGTTTGGGTCGCTACAGTCGCGGGTTTGCATCATACAGACGCGCGATTGCATCGCAATAAAGTTATAAACGCTTGTTAATCGCGTTTGTAACGCGCGTCCGCAACGATCGCAGCGTAAGGTCGGTTATGTCACATCATTTAGAAAATGATTTTTTTTAATTACAATAGGCGGCATGAAACACGAGTCTCACAGAAAACTGGCATAAAATAACGCTTTATAGGCTGTTCACCGAGTAAACGCTGCATTCAGGTCAATTCACGTTACAAGCAACGTGATAATGCAATGCAATACATTTTTAAATGAGCCATTAAAAACTGAACTCTAAGAACGAAACTAATATTTTACGGTGCCTTCAAGCAATGGACAACCATACTGGGGCGTGATTGATATAATATTATTGATTTTATAATAATCTACGCTAACACAAGAATAAAATTAAAAAAAAATCAAATCAAAAGCAAGTGTGACATAAACGCAAATCTTTTTTCCTTTTACTCTCATTTACGTAAAGTGAGGAAGGTCGATGTTCTAGCGATTGTCAGCCTCATTAATTGTACCGTAAAATTCTACGCCCCGCGACTAAACTTGGTAGAATAGGCATTTGAACATGATAAGATAGCTAAACATTAATTAGCTGCACTGGTCCACGACGGTCGAGCAGGTCGTGGACTACATCAGGAGCAAGACCCACTTCGTCTTGTGGGTCGAGCGTTTGGAGTCCCGCCACAAAGTCAATTTTAGCTCCTTTGTGGTGAGGGTCCCGACGCATCATCTACCGACCTTCTAGAAGGAGGAGTTCTGGCCGATTGGAGTCGTCTACAGGAGGTTCCGAGGACGACATCCGAACACGTCGCGCCCCACGTCACAGACAATACGTGCTTAGTGTTTAGTGCTTAGTGTTAGTATAAATGTTATGTATGTTAGTCTATAAGATATATATAATATGGGCCAAGATGCCTGATTTAAATAAATAAATAAATTAAGATTTATTGTTAAGAATTTAGGTTTTATTTTAAGTTTTAAAAGTTTATTAGCGTTTTTGTTAGAAAAGATCAAGTCGAGTGTAGCACAGAACGACGCTGTCAAGTGGCAACATATCCTAAAGATAAAAACTTCTGATAAAATTTTCTGTTTACATACAAAATAAAATAATTATAAATATACTTCTGTCCCTAAAAACATGCAGTCATCTTGCCTCACCGACCATAGAAAAAAAGTTGTTAGACACTAGTTCGAGGGTCAAAAGTAGAATTAAAAGCGCGAAAAATATTTCACCAACAAAAGCCTTTACAAAAATATTTTTCATTTTCATACAAACCAGGATGTGACGGCACAAATATTGCAGAGTGGGCATGATCAGAAATATGTCGAAAATGCTTTACATTTTAATAACACACACATGACACAGTTAGAGCCTGTTGCCCGCGTTTACTCGGCAAGTCGACTTGTGTGTGAAATCCTGTATTATTTTTGGTGTACCTATTGTTGTTGCATGAGTATGTAGAGATCAACTACGATAACATGGCGCACCCCTCAAAAATTAAAAACGTTTGAAGTGCGTTGTCTTGCGCGGTAGGCTAGTTATGATTAGTTGAACAACAAATCTTGGTAATAAGTGACATTAACTGAAATAGTACGTGTGCTGTGATTGGTTGAATACTTACTACATACAAACTCTTTCATAAGGATGTGACTACACACATTGAAACAGTCATTTGGAGGAGCACGCCATGTTATCGTAGTTGATCTCTAACGTTATGTTGAGAACGAGATTTGAAAGAAAGAAATAAAAACATGTGGGATTTTGGTCGAATTATTTACTGTATGTGCTAGTAGCGCCCTCTACTCCGATTTTGCGATAGTAAATAAAATGACCAAATCTAACATGATGCCTGCACATATCATATCATAATATTGACAGAAACCTACTTATGATACAGTAAATATGTAACGAAAAATTGAGTGCCCTCCGAATAAAGACCTACCGTAATTTGACGTGATGAATCGTTAGGGGAGCATATCAAGAGGTCACAGAAAAATTAAAAAGGTCGCGCTAATTGCTGTTTTTGAGAAATCCAAAAAATGAATAAAAATTTTTGAAATGCTTTTTTCTCGGAATCTATTGGTTTTAGGAAAAGTTTTTTAAATAAAGAATGTAGAGGGCATTGCGAACTAAATTTTTTGTCATTGGAGTGACGTCATCCGACTTAAAATACAAAAAGTAGAGGGCGCTAATGGATCAAAAAAATGTTACAACGGTATTTTCGATACGAAAAATGATTTTTTCATAATAATATAAATTAGAAAGTTGTTCGTCACAAAATTAGCTACAACTTTTATTCAAACCATTTTTTTTTTAAAGATATTATGTAAGTGAGCGCCATAAACACTAGAAAGACCGGACTTAGCGTATACCTAGAAAGACTGACCACACAAATTAAGTTTATCAATTTTAATTTATTGTTGTATTTGTTTATACTAACATTTAATAACATTTAGAATAAATAAAATAAAAAAAAAATGTGTGTTACAGAGTGGCTACTGTTTTATAGAAGAGAAACCACTTGGTTTAAGCTTGGCCTTAGAGTTGCAATATCTAAAATATTTATTTCCAATGGTAAAATTTTGGCAGCTCATATCTTCGAAATGTGACACTTTACGCGGTTTTGTCCAAGTTTATTTTTTGTTTGTATTGATGTTAGCTATCCATTTTTCAAAGAATTATTCGTGAACGCGATTTATAAAAAAATTCAAAATGGCGGACAAGTAGGTCGGCCAAAATCTTTGTACCCCTTTGATGCAAAATATAGATAAATTCTGTGATGTTTAGGAAGAATCAGTTAAGTGACATTTTCAAAAGCGACAATTTTTCTGCAAAAATCTCGTATATTTCTGAAAGTTTACCTTTTAAACATGAGTTGTCAATTCAATTTATATTTTGTACTTTATGTGACTGAAAATTGTGTCACTCATATATTTCTTCGATATAAAAAGGTTATATTCGAAATTTCAAAATGTCAAGTCCCAAAACCACTTAGCTTGTTGTTCTTAATTACCACAGAATTCACCTAAGTTGAAATTTTTGCTCAACAAAAGTCATCAAAATCAAGTCATGTTATCAAAAATTTTTTGACATAAAAATTAGAAAACAATTACTAATATTTCATTTGAATTTAAAAGAATGCATTGCATGAGGACTGTGCAACGACGCGGTACATAATGTACAATTTGTACACTTCGACAAGTTCCAGCTCGAAAACGGTAAGTTTTATAAAATTTTTGTTATTAATTTTGTGACGAACAACTTTCTAATTTACATTATTATGAAAAAATAATTTTGCCTATCGAAAATACCGCTGTAACACTTCTTTGATCCATTAGCGCCCTCTACTTTTTGTATTTTAAGTCGGATGACGTCACTCCAATGACAAAAAATGTAGTTCGCAATGTCCTCTACATTTTTTTATTTAAAAAACTTTTTCCTAAAACCAATTGTTTCCGAGAAAAAAGCATTTCAAATTTTTTTTATTTATTTTTTGGATTTCTCAAAAACAGCAATTAGCGCGACCTTTTTAATTTTTCTGTGACTTCTTGACATGCCCCCCTAACGATTCATCACGTCAAATAACGGTAGCTCTTTATTCGGAGGGCAAATTATATATTGATTGTACTATTATTAAACGTTTTAAAGGTACCGGTTGGCAGCGGGTCAATGGGTCAAAATTCATGTCAATGAAGCAACGGCAGACGACGTGTCGTCACGTGTTTTTTTCACCTCCGCGCGTTTTTTTTCACGTCAACTTTCTTCCCGCTGCGCTTACCGATGTTGCCGTTTTCTGCCTCCGTCGATGAGAAAAATAGTATACGCACCATGGGCAGTAAATAAGAAAGCCTCAGATCACATGTTTATCTGAGACATTTCTTATTTTCCTGCCCTAGGTGCGTAATGTACTATTATCCTAAGACCACCACCGTAAAATCTTGCATGAATCGTTTGTTTCGATCAAATATATTTTAAAATAATCTTTAGAACGTATGGAATGGATCAATGTTGGGTTGCCTTGTTAAAAGTAGCCGCAAGTACCTCTAATTGAGCAAAATGAAAGCCCGTAATACAAACTTGCGTGTATTCAATAGAAAAGTAAGAACTAAGCAGGAATGACATTGCGGAATGACAGGACACTACGCATAAAAATAAAAACGCCTGTTAAATAAAAATAGCAATCTTGCGGTTTGTCGACGTCCTTAAATCCTGCCAGGCATAATAATTGTAGGCCTGAACATTTGTCATATACAAAAGTGATGGCAACCCCAGTTTGCGGCTATCGTGCAATTGGCAACCATGGATATTCATGTACAAAATGCATAAAACTTTCATTTTGTATCAAAATTATTAAAAAAATCGAGGCTTCAATTTTGATGAAGAAATTCTATGTCTGTTTACGGGCTGGCAACCCTATGTTGCGGCTGACATAGAGCTGGCAACCATTTATACCTTATTTTGTTACGTCATTTTCTTTCAAATGATGTAAAATTTATTGAAAAAAAAATACATGCAAATTAATGCATTTATCTCATGAACATTAAACTTAATTAGAGGTACTTGCGGCTACTTTTGACAAGGCAACCCAACATTAATCCATTCTATACGTTCTAAAGGTTATTTTAAAATATATTTGATCGAAAAAAAGATTCATGTCGAATTTTACGGTCCGATCCAATATTATATTTACTTGCTGTCTGCGCTTGTGCTGCCTCTGACGTGAAGAATGACATAAATAAATAATGGCGGCATGACCGCTCCTCACTTTCTAGCGAGTGGTGAGTTTTGTTGTGGAACTGTTATTGCTCAGTCAATTTATTTGCTGCCCATTTTCTGACCTATTTGACACCAGTTTATCTATTCAATAGCGCTGTTGATTGGTCAATGTAGTGCTATTCGATTAAAAGCTACTATAAAGCTTAAAACAAACCTAAGCGTCAGTGACAGGGGACGCGGTACGCGATACGGGAGCGTCTGCAACGCGAAACTGGCCGTGCACACCTGCGCGACTACGGTGCGAACCGTCAAACGTTAATATCATGACACAATCTATCAAAACGTATACAAATCAAAAAATCATAAACTAAAGAGTTGTAGAAAATAATATAAAAAAAGGTTTTAAAAAAGAAGTCTAGTTATGTACACTTCAAAACACGCGTCTGACAACTTGACGCGCACGTTTCGCTTGCCGACGCGAACATCCCGCGTCGCGATCGTGCAGGTGTGCACAGCGCCATAAGATTACATGGGCAGCGTCCGCCGCGCGGTAGACGCTACCGCTTCGCAGTCGCTTTGGTCGCGTAGGTTTGTGCAATCCTTTAAGTAGTTAAACTCCTGTTAAAAGACCTAACAAAATGGTTGTATATAGTCAACCACTAATATTTCAGCACATTTTTTGCCTGGACATGCCATATTTAGGCTGGCCGCATACACACGTTTTTCGTATTCAATATCCGAATTCGTTTTCGTATTCGGAAATCCTAATGCATGGAATCAGTAGAAGATACATTAACCCTAAAAACCTAATCTATCTCAGGAGTACACAAAGCCTTCAGAGGCGTACATATAAATATAATTCACATTTTTTATGTAAAAATAGCATTATTTTGTTCTTTTTTAGACTGAAAATTTAAATTTGGAATAAAAGCTAACAATTAACCGACATTTTATGAATAATTAGAATAGTGACAGTTTTTTATCACAACAATAAAAATATGTGCAATAAGTTCACCTTTTGTGCATCATCTGGAATATGTTGTTTTAAGTAAAATTGTCTCATTTTCTATTTTATTTTTTTTGTGTACAATAAAGTGTAATTGTTGTATTGTATTGTTGTATGTGCAAAAATTGGAACAAAAAATCAGCTTCTTCAAAAATTAACAGAAACATATTATGTTTTTTGTTATTTTTATTATAATTAGTTATTCATAGGGCAAAATTAGAAACTGATTAGATTTCAAAAGATTAGGTAAACCTTAAGAGCAGTCCCCAAACGTATAAACCTTGCGCTCGCTACACACAGATTTTTCAACATTTATATCAGACCAAATTGGATATTTTTCTTTTTTTATATAGGAATAAAAGGTGCAATATTGACGTAAAGACGAAACATATTCAGTCACATAACTATTTCTTTCTTCCCTTTGAAAGTCGTCGATAATTTGGTCATTCTCAACTTCTGTACCCGAATCTTCTAATGAAGGATTATCTTCCCCGTTTAGAATCGCTAAAATATAGTATAGTATATAATATAGTAATATAGTATAGTAAATATAGAAACAACGCCGAAAAAAACATAAAAATTACGAAAAAAAGCAAAAGCAAACTCTCATAAACCTAGTTAAAACTTACATAAAGCCTAAACATACGTCTAGGAGGCGTGCAATCCTTCGATAAATCAAAAATGGCGGAACTTATTTTCACGATACGGACATCGTATGCTAGCTCCTAGCTTCCACTGAGTTGGCGTAAGAGCACGACGCGCTAGCTTAAACCATTAGAAATATACAAACGAAATTCGATTTCGTGTACGCCTCGCAGACGTAGATTAGGCTTCTAGGGTTAATTCCATATTCGAAAATCGCATACGGAAAAAGTGTGTATGCGGCCAGCGTAAATTTATAATAAAAATAAATACGTCTATTGTTTTCAACGCAGTAAATAATTCTATTGTGAATATTCCCTATATCAGATTTAAACAGCCTTTCGAATAAATCTATAAAAATCCATTATTTATTTATAACATATTATTAACGCTTAATTCAAACGCTTATGTTCCTGGAATAATTTAATAATTCACGGTACGAGGGGACTGTGACCCTTATTCACAGGGCCTTAGGGGCTATATTCTGCGATATAATTAGCCGTTCACGGCATGGTATGTTATTAAATGCATGGGCGTTTGTTATTATTTTTGTGACAATTGCTTTAGCATTTCAGTGTAAATGGTTTTGTAGACTTGAGAACAGAATTTCCACTTTGTATAAGTTGTACTTAATAGGATATTTCCTTTATTATGAGTTAAATATATATTTAAATCTTATAATACAAGAAATTCTCACATCGAGGTGTGTTTCTCGAAGCTCCGGAGGATCGATATTGATGAGCTTTTCTTATTGGGTTGTCCAGAAGGACGGATGCCAGGTAAAATTGGTTCTAATATAGCCAAATAATAATAAGGTAAATATAAGCATTTTAATTTTCCACAAAGTCTACCAGTTCGGAAGTTAGTTTGAAAATCTTTTCAGAAAGTCTACGTGATGACATACCGCGGATTTGGGAACTATCCCGATGAGATGAACCGACGTAAGAACCTCACAAGGGGCCCCCCTTTTGCTAAAGAGTGGGGAAAATGTATCTTTTGAAATACGAAAGTGACAATGTAAAAAAAAGTAAATAGTTACATAATTGTAAGTCAAAAATTGCAATTAAAATATACACAAAACATAATCAAACATTCAACATTATTATTTTAAACATAATTCAGTTTCTTTTTTAACCGACTTCAAAAAAGGAGGTTATCAATTCGACGCGTATGTATGTAATATTTCCAGAACTGCCCAGTTTTTGTATATGTTAATCTATAACAGCTTCTGAACAAATATGCCAAATTTCAAAAGTGTATGTATGTATATATGTTTTATGTTTGTGCACGCATATCTCCGGAACTACAACTCCGATCTAAATGATTCTTTTTTTATTATACTAGGTATTGTTCAACTTAGGGAATACTGCAAGTTTCATCAAAAATCGGTTCAGTAGTTTTTGAGATGGGAATTTTAATTCTCAATTACGTATAATTTTGAAGTTGGTTGTATCTTTTTAAAATACAGTTATGTTCGTTAATAATTGAAAATCAAAGTAATTCTAAACCTCAAAACAAACGACTACAACATTATCAAATCATTATTAAACAGAAAAATAATCGAAAAAATTACTTAGCGCGACTAATTTATGAATTATTCATTTTCATATTTTCCCCACAAAAAATAAGGTTATCTTGAATCTTATTACAATTTCATGCGAAAATATACTCTACATTATCTTCATTAAAGTTGTCTTTACATTGAGACCGCTTTGTTATTTTATCTCCAGATTTAAAGCCAGCACAAATTTTTGCACCTTTTTCTATACACTACGCTTAAAATTACACTTGGCTGTCCCAAACTCGTTGTGAATATAAAAGCATAGATAGAGAAGGTTTCGTCATATTTCTGAAAATGCTGTTAGCATTACTAAAGTGAAAAGAAGGCTTGGATAGTGATGCTATATAAGTAAGTCTTTTATGTTAAACAATGCAACTGTAACCTAATTATTGTGGTCCAAAACCGTGAAACGAAACACAAAAGTGCAATTTTTTGTCATTCTTATGGAGCGCCAAACGTCATGGATTTTCCCGTACAAAAGTAACAAAAAACATCGCTGCTACTTTCACAGTGAACTCCTGTATAAGGGACAGAAGAATCTGAAGGGACTGAAGATATATTTAAGTTATTGTGTTTGAAGAACGACATTCTCAGAAATTCCTTCACAATGCCACTTGATTTTCCGCATTTCAAACGTGATGTTTCATAGTGAAGATACCATAAATTTTCCTTTGACGAACAATACATTAAAATTCTCAGAGGAAGCTTGTCTACACATTTACAAATTGAAACAAACAGCTCTGTCTCTTATTTAATTGTTATAGTTTTTGAATTCGTAATGTTTTAGGGTTGCCAACGCTATTTTGAACCACCAGTTAAAATTAAGCTCTGATTACTATGATAATTTCTGTCTTGTTAAAGACATACGAATACGATACAAGTCTATATTATAAAAGAGAATCCATATAATATTATTATAATATGCGAAAGTTCGTCTGTTGGTCTGTCTGTATCAGTGGCGAAGCGTCCATATAACCCGATTCCCATCGGCTTCCCTTAGGGCTTAGAAAAATCGAATATATGGGCCAACGACATATTTATCTAATAAATATTTTACATACCTACTTAAAAAACTTTGAATTCACAATGTTATATGCAATAAATTTTTCTCTCACTTGAAATACATAGTTTGAATTAATAACTATCGCCTACAAATTTTAAAAGGCAATGCAATGTGCGGGCGCAGAGAATCAAATAAGCCGCAGGATTAGCGGCTTATTTCTCCATACAACGACAGTTCATAGTAAGCATCTGTCCTTTTCATTCCTGTGAACTGGTCGTCATGTTCTGTCTCGTTCTAGCACGCGCGATATATACTTGGAAATAACTCGATGCCCGACGAGTTATTACGGAGAAAGGTTAATTAGCAACGCACAAGTGCAAGCGAGATAGATGAGTCATGAAGTAAAATTGTTATGATTCGAATTTAAGAATGAATGTAGCGACATTATACTTTTGCTGGCGCGTAATACATTTTATTTTGGTAGGATTTTTTGTAATACGACTTTATTAAGAATGCCTTTAGCGGTACTAAATATGACAGGCGCGTAATACATTTTTATTTTGCTGGTTTTTAGATTGACATATTAAAATGGCGGATAGTGTGTTTATAAACAACATGTCGTTTGTTTTGTTTTGTCGAATTTAAATTTTGTTTTAGCGTTAGAACTTAGAAGAGTGTCGTGAATTAAATTAATTTATATTGTGACTTGTGAATTGTGAGTCGTACGACGTAATCGTGTAGTTCGGAAAATATGGCATTAATTCAGAAAGACTGTTGTCTGACAGATTATATTTTGCTGTCGAAGGAAACTTTGTTTTCCAAACTTAGTTTTGAAAATTAAAAGCATGTCATTCAATTATAAATTACCAAAATTGGTAAGTAGATTTTTTACTCCGGCTTCCCTTCTCAAAATATTCACCCCTCGCCACTGGTCTGTATGACTTTTAAAGTCTCAGAAACTGGGCTCCGGTAGAGTCAAAGAAATTAACTATTTATGTTCTGGAGTCATAATTTGTTATAACTAGTCGGCGGCTTGGTGATGATGAAAACGAAACACTTAAGGGTACTCCCTTTCCATTTGGCGACTAATTTGTAAAGTTAATATTCGGGGCCGATGTCTATAAAACGAGGACTCGACGAAATTTAATTAAAATGTTTGTAAATTATAAAAAATCGCCCAACGATACGACGCGAACTTGGAAATAGGTTAATACTGATAATTTCCTGATAGGCAGTGATTGTTGCTACATTGTACATGTTATGTATACCTAATATACCTACATAATATTGTTGCATAAAACTTGGTTAAAAACTGTTAAGAATTAAAAAAAAAAAATATAATATAAATTAGTCTGAACTAAACACTTATTACTATAGAAATACGGTTAAGTCAAATATAATTATATTATTAGTTATGTCGTAAGTACGTCAAGTAAAATGAGTATATAATTAATATATAATATATATATTAGTCTAAACAAGACACTAATTACTATCGAAATGTGGTTAACTCAAATGAATAGTTTAATTCGTAGTGAAAAAGTGCACACACTAAGTAAGCCCACCCCACTTATAACACTTATCAAATCAAATCATTTATTGCGGGCATCAGAGGCCCATATAACAAAATATACCTTAAAATCCAACATACATATAATTATATAATAAATACCTTAAAACTAACATGTACATATTTTATATATACTTAAAAAACTATAACACTGTCACGTTTTGCCGGCGACGTGACTCGCTTCGTTCCGGAGTCTCCCCCGGAACCTCCGGTAGACTACATCCATCGGCCAGAACTCCGGCGCCTCGAAAGTCGACAGAAGATTCGTCGGTACTCTCACCTCAAAGGAGCTAAAGTTAACCTTGTGGCGAGACTGCAGACGCTCGACCCTCAGGCGCAGTGTCGTCTTCTTCTGGATGTAGTCCACGACGTCCTCGACCTCCATGGACCAGTGCAGGCGGGATATGTACAGGGGCGTCGCGGAGACCTCGCTCCGCAGGGACCTCATGCATGCATCTGTATTATGCAGGAAATTTGCAGGCCAGTCCAGCAGGCAAAAATAACACTGGACAACAAAATTATATTTTTCTTGCCACGCAAGCTTTGTGATATTTTTTGTGTGTTGTAGTATCCCCATCAATAATTTATAATATGTAATTTTATGTCAATCACCGCCAGTTTTTCGTGACAGTGCTTGTGTGGAAAAAACAGTGTTCGCCAGTGTAATTTGCGAAGCCGGATAATTCTTTTATTTTAATTTTAATGTAAATAACAGTTATGTCTAAAACATAAAACCGGTCATAGTTGTTTTATCGAAATAGCTATATTTTAGCTCAAGTTTTTCGGGCAATTCTGGGAAACCACTTTTATTTACAGTTGCTCTCTAGTTTCACTATTTACGAGTGGTGGGATCGGCGAACAAAAATACTGATACATTCTGTATGTCGGTATAGCCCATAGGATGTGTTTCAAAGAATAAAATACTTTGTTTCTAAATATCGTATTTCGTTCCAAAAAAATACAATGAAAATTAAATACCGGTATAAAAATTAACAATAAAATAATTTTAAAATACGTAGTTTATTGTTACACTCACTGACTGTGTAGCTCAGTGGATTATAGCGACGGCTTGTCTCGGAAGTAGTGAGTTCGATTCCCAGATGATCGTTTGATTAGGTAACGAGAAACATGATGGGCTTGCTATTCAATCTTCATATTGCAATTTAAACTGACTTTAATATTCTTTAAGATTTTTATGATGGATACCTAATACCCTAGAATCTAGATGATTACTGCCATGATTACTCCACAGTCTATCTATGTACGAGTACCATTGAAGATGGCATATTCATAGGGAGATGGCTCATGGCGGACCTACGTAATTTGGTAGCGTCATTTTTTTTAAGGGGGCAAACGAGCAAACGAGTCACCTGATGGTAAGCAACTACCGCCGCCCATGGACACTCGCAACATCAGAAGAGCTGCAGTGCGTAGCCGGCCTTTTAAGAGGGAATACGCTCTTTTCTTGAAGGTTTGCAGGTCGTATAGGTCCGGAAATACTGCTGGTGACAGTTCGTTCCAGAGTTTTACAGAGCGTGGCAGAAAGTTGCGCGAAAAACGCCCTGTCGAAGACTGCCTCTCATCAAGGTGATGAGGATGGTATGTTTTTCGCGTGGGACGATGGCAAAAAGTTGCAGGTGATATGATTCCGAACAATTCCTCAGAGCACTCCCCGTGATACAACCGATATAGGATGCAGAGTGAAGCTACATCTCGGCGAAATCCAAGGGGTCCAAGCTGTTTGAAACACTATGGCAGTCAACAATTCGAGCGGCCCTTCATTGGATACGATCCAGAGGGAGCAGTTGGTATTTTGGCGCCCCTGCTCAGAGATGAGAACAATATTCCATATGAGGCCGACCTGCGCCATGCCAAGCCCAGTCGATAGATCACGATCATTAAATTGATATAACTCGACTAAATGACGCGGGTCCGTCATTTTGTCGGGTTTTGTCAATTCAATGTTAGTTATAATCTGTAGCCTGAGTTTTACATAACGCAACCAAATTACGAAGGGCTGCCTCTGCCTATCATTCAGCATCTTCGACGGGGAAGAGCAATTAAAAATCAATAATTCCACACGTTCCTAATCGTCCATATTTGTCATAACGAACGTGAAGAGGGTGCATTAAGCTCAAACGTCTCTAGCTATTAAGTAAAGTGCAATAAAAATATCGCGTGTAAGTTTAGAGGCACAAATGGAGTCCACACTCGCTGTGAGTATTTGTGGACTAAAAGCGTCTGTGTACTCACACGATGACGTAATATTACATGTGTACTTACATTTTATGTAAGTAAGTGAGGGCTTATGATATAAAATATTATAAGTGATAAAGTAGTTATAGACTTTATATAATATAACAGATGATCAGCACTTTGAATGACTAGAGTCATCTATGCTTATTATAAAACAAAGTCGCTTTTTTCCCTCATGTCCCTTTGTTCCCTTTAATCTTTAAAACTACGCAACGGATTTTGATGATTCTTTCAGTGTTAGATAGCCCATTTATCGAGGATGGCTATAGGCTATATTTTATCACGCTAAGACTAATAGGAGCGAAGAAATAGAGGAAAATGTGGAAAAAACGGGGAAAATTATTTGAAAGGGCTAACTTGAACGCGCTAATCTCAGAAACTACTCGTCCGATTTGAAAAATTATTTCAGTGTTAGATAGCCCATTTATTGAGGAAGGCTATATTTTATCACGCTCAGACTAACAATATGAGAATCTGGAAAAACGGAGGAAATTATTTGAAAAGACTTATCTCGCGAACTACTGGAGCAATTTTTATGTTATTTGGCACAGATAAGAAGTAGACCGCGTGAAAGATCATAAGCTATCGATTATATTTTTTTATGAAAGAAGGGGGCAAACGAACAAACGGGTCACCTGATGGAAAGCAACTTCCGTCGCCCATAGACACTCGCAGCATCAGAAGAGCTGCAGGTGCGTTGCCAGCCTTTTAAGAGGGAATAGGGTAATAGGGGAAGGTAGGGATGGGAAGGGAATGGAATAGGGGATGGTAGGGAAGGTAATAGGATAGGGGATTGGGCCTCCGGTAAACTCACTCACTCGGCGAAACACAGCGCAAGCGCTGTTTCACGCCGATTTTCTGTGAGAACGTGGTATTTCTCCGGTCGAGCCGGCCCATTCGTGCCGAAGTGTGGCTCTCCCACGTTATTAAATATAAAGCCACTGAAAAAATGATTTACTTAAATCATTTTTTCAGTGGCTTTATATTTTATACCCGTGCGACGCCGGGGCGGGTCGCTAGTTATCTTATATATGAAAATGGATTTTCAAATGTGTTAGTCGCGCTATAACTCGAAAACGGCTGAACGGATTGGGCTAATTTTAGTCTTAAAATACTCGTAGAAGTCCAGGGAAGGTTTTAAAGTTACACAATGTTCACCGGGACAGCTAGTCCTAATATTATAAGCATTTCCTGAACTTCCACTAACATTTCAGAACTAAAATTATCCAAATTGATTCAGCTGTTCTCAAAATTTCAAAATCATTTTTATTTATTCAGGTAAACCAAATTTTCTCAATCAAACAGTATTTAGTTTTAGCAAATTGACGTTATCCGTAATTTGATTCTGATAAAACCTATCAGTTGATGACATCGGCGTGCTGAATAAAATTGATAAAGCTTGTTTATTTGGAATTCTCTTTAAACACAATATTCGACTTCTAAATATATCCATACTAATATTATAAATGCGAAAGTCTGTCTATTTGCTACCTGTTTACTCCCAAACCGCTAAACCGATTTTTCTAAAATTTGGTATGGAGATACTTTGAGTCCCGGCAATACAACATAGGATACTTTTTATCCCGGAAAAATATATAGTTTCCGCATGAAAGAATTTTGGCGCAACAGAGTTGCGGGCGTCATCTAGCTACTAACATTCTCCAAATTCGTGTAGTGACAATACTGCACGTATTTATCTCATACATGAAATAGTACTTGGCCGGCTATTGTAGCGAGTTGCACAAAGCACATTGTCTGTAACTATTCCATATTTATCAGTTTACAGAAACATACAATACCGTGTGGTCCATTTCAGATGAAAATGAAGTTCAAAACGTGTCGACTTTTTGTTGTTCCTTTATTTGTTTTATTTTGTTTTTTTCTATTTGTTATTATTCTCTGTGTTCTTTATGATATTATGATGAATTTTCGTATGTTTTGGCTAAAAATAATCGAAGACAATTCTCTTATTACAAATTAGGCTTTTTCAATAGGCAGCGTAGTGTAACTTTTTAGTTGAGTAGCACCGTACCACTACGCGCGCCGTAGTCCGGACAATGGTACCTAACTCTACGCGGTAGGATAAGTGCACCGTCGTCGTGCTACGTCGTAGCACGGTAGCACTGGAGTGCTACGCCGCGCAAATCTAAATATTATATATATTTTTTTGTTTTTATGAAATAAGGGGGCAAACGAGCAAACGGGTCACCTGATGGAAAGCAACTTCCGTCGCCCATGGACACTCGCAGCGTCAGAAGAGCTGCAGGTGCGTTGCCGGCCTTTTAAGAGGGAATAGGGTAATAGGGGAGGGTAGTGATGGGAAGGGAAGGGAATAGGGGAGGGTAGGGAAGGGAATAGGGTAGGGATTGGGCCTCCGGTAAACTCACTCACTCGGCGAAACACAGCGCAAGCGCTGTTTCACGCCGGATTTCTGTCAGAACGTGGTATTTCTCCGGTCTAGCCGGCCCATTCGTGCCGAAGCATGGCTCTCCCACGTATAGATAAATATATAAAATGTATCTTTACTAATATTATAAATGCGAAAATGTGTCTGTCTGTCTGTCTGTATGTCTGTTACCTCTTCCCTCCCAAACCACTGAACCGATTTTGCTGAAATTTGGTATGGAGATACTTTGAGTCCCGCGAAAGGACATAGGATACTTTTTGTCTCAGCAAAATGTACGGTTCCCGCGCGAAAAACGAGTTTTGGCGCAATGGAGTTGCGGGCATCATCTAGTTTTATATATTAGACAGACATATTTTATGTTCGTCACTTGGGCTGCAAACGGGCTGCGGTGTCACCTATTGTGAGGTGCAGTCGCCGCCAGACCGATAGTAATTATAGCTGCTAGCCTCTGTCGACTACATACTAATTGTGCCTTCGCCTCTCATTATTTAGCTTGTGTACAGCGTTTACAGTAATAGAAATTGAACGTTGTTCTGCCATAAACGGAACATGCTTGAGTCCGCTTATCTCATATTAGACACCAGCGTCTGAAACGTGTCACACCGATTTTATAAAAATTGATACATTTAGAACTATACGTTACGACGGTTTTATTCGAGAGCAGAGAACAGTTGTTGGCTGATTCTCAGACCTAATCGATTAGCACAAAAATTTATTAAAATCAGTCCAGCCGTTTCAGAACAAAAGTCGCGTCATGAATACAAAAGATTACTTAAGAATATGGATTAATTTGAGTCTAAAGTGTATTTTTTTTTCATAACATAAAGTAAAACATTACGTACCCGTCCCGTACCCGTCCAAGCCACAATGTTAAAACACTGCAGCTATCTTGGAATATTAGTCACGTTTTGAATTAGTGCAGTTCACCTCTGGGGGCCGAAGTTTTAACAGCCGTGATATATTCTTGATGTTACATCGAGTTGGGTCCACACGGACCGGATTATAATGACTCAAATTTAGAAATGCTTTAAAATATAAAGTTGGGAAGAGTTGAGCCTTGTGGGAGTCGCAAATGGCAACCGTACAAGAGTTTGTCGAATGGAGTTGATTCAAAATAATGTCAAGTTATTTACTACCATAATAGATACTCTTGTGACATAACCGCAAACATCACTAGAACATTAGTGACAACAAATTAACTACTTTTAATTACTAGCTAAGAGCCGAGCTGTGTGAGGGCTTGCGTCGTTTTTCTGCGTGGTAATAATCGTTAAGGCAGTTTTTTTTCATATTTTAATAGTAACCAAATACTGACTGACCGATAATAACACATCCACATATTATAAAATATAAAAATTACTATGTTAAATTACAAATCAATGTTCAGATTGTGGGATGTACTAGGACGGATAGATAATGCATACTTATAAAATTAAAGAAAATAGTTTATAATTACGAAAAATCAAGTATTTTTTGAATAAAAATGAATACAATGCTTATTTTAAAAAAGTTGTAATTTAAATATCTTACTAAAACATGCTAAAACTAGCGAATGTTAAAATATTTATTTCGCATCTTAAGATAATCATAATAATATGGAATATATTTCTGGAAAATAAGATTGAATTTTTTACCATAATAGTACTGTTTTATTGCTAGTTTTATATAAAATACGAGTATTATCTCAGTTCCCTTTAATCAAAACTTGATACTTTCCAACTACGTTCGCCAAAATAGTATGTTATCGTACAACTATAATATTCTCAACAAAGCATCAACTTTAACCCACTAGCCGAGTTTGGACAAGCGATTATTTTTAATGTGCGGTGATAACGGAGTAATGAGCTCGTTACTAAGCTATACGAGGGTACATCTTTATTCCACTTCGTCTAGCTTAGGCCACTTTACTTTAAATTTTGTATAGACACTGATACAAGTACTAAGTACTGGATAAATAGTAAAGTCATGATAATTCTCGCACCGGTTTCAATGATAGTGGCTGATTTCATTGAAACCAGGCCAGTTACGCAGGAATAATTTTATTACTAAGTGTATGCAGGACACAAGATCACTATTTCTTAATATTCATAAGTAGGGCCCGGATTTATATGTAAATACCATTGACATAAGAAACTATATGGACACGGAGTGTCCACGAAATACACGCGCCCGCCTTCAAAATTTGTAAGTTAAAATGTCACTGAATGAAATAAAAAAATATCGATATCAATATTAAGTATTTTTATAAATTTTGAAGGCAGGTGCGTGTCTTTCGTGGTCATTTCGTATCCATATAGTTTCTTATGTCAATGGTATTTACATATTATAAATCCGGGCCCTATTCATAAGTCATAATCCAGTGGGATGGACGACCGACACGACTGGCGAGAGATCAGGCGCAGGACAGCTGCCCATCCGACATGAAGTTGGACCCGTAAGGCTTTTATTTTTATGCACATTTAAACTTTCAAAAAAGAAGGAGCTTATATCGTTCCATTGTTATATTTTTCTGTTGTTATTTTTGCTTTTATGCACATGTAAGTGCGCACGAACAAAACCACAAGCCGTAGAATGTAATATAAAAGTGCCACGTCATACGTCTCGTATATTGGAACGTCCGCCGATCCGTTTCGGATTTTCGTAACAGACATATTGGCGTTTCGAATGTTACGGAATATTGCATTTTTACATTCTTTGTACATTTTGATTTAATATTTCATGATATTTTAAACAATGACGCGGTATTCGAAATTATTATGGGTTTTATGGGAACAAAAAAATAATATACATACTAATATTATTATAAATATGACAATGTGTCCGTACCTGTCTGTCTGTTACCTCTACTTGCTTAAATCGCTGAACCTTTTTTGATTTTTGAAATAGTTGAACACTAATAAAACACACATTTTCTTGCACTTTATCCACTATATTAAGATATTATTATAACTTTTTAACAAATTACACGACCGGTTTCGAAATTATTCATCATCAGGTGTAAGTTATTAAAACTTATTAAAACTTACACCTGATGATGAATAATTTCGAAACCGGTCGTGTAATTTGTTAAAAAGTTATAATAATATCTTAATATAGTGGATAAAGTGCAAGAAAAAGTGTGTTTTATTAGTGTTCAACATGAATTTCCACCAAGAACCGTCAGTACAATCAATTACATATTTTGAAATAGTGATTCTTTGAGTTCCGGAAAAGGACATAAGTCCGCGCGAACGAGCGGTTTTGCCACTCACTACCAATAATATTATGTTTCTATTAAAATATCAAACGGTCACGCTATCAACATACAACATCGCGGTGTAGCCGCCAAACCGCGCGTTTGGGCGCATGCATATTATAAATCGAGCTTAAGGGCCAATTCAGACCGCGACGAGGCGAGGCGAGGCGCGGTGCGGCATTTTGTATGGATTTGACAGATTTCAATTGCGTGAGACGTCTTGCGAATCTGTCAAATCCATATAAATTTAGAAATGCATCTACGCGTCACGTTGCGGTCTGAATCAACCCTTAGGAGTAAAAGTACAGCTGTTATTCATTTAATTTAATTGGCCAAAAAACCAATTTTCTTCGAAAAAACAAGTTGAATTTTATGTTTGCTGAATCGATAACAAATCGATGTTGCCATTAAAATATATATTTCTCTAACGGACTCTGAATAGAACGATATGTATCCGGCGTAACGTTAATCGATGAGACCGGCTGCTCTCGAAACAAAACAAACCGCCACAAAGACTGAAATAAAGGAACTTGTACAATGATTTATTCAGGAATGGATTCAAACATGAAAATACTTTAGGTGGCATTAGGACGCATTTTCACTGGTCGATATGCGGGGTGCGGGAGATTTCTAAAACGCATGCCTCGACCAATCAAAATGCGCCATTAGTTGTCATAGACTCCCCGTATGCTGTATACCGCACGAGTTAACGACTAATGAAAATGCGCCCTTAGGATATGCGACATAAAAAGTATTTTATCCCGGAAAAATGTACGGTTCCCGCGCGATAAACGAGTTTTGGCGCAACGGAGTTGCGGGCATCAACTAGTCTAAAATAAAGACGATTATTACGTGATTTAAAACATGCCTTAAAATTTAAGTTTTCATGCTACATTCACTAATAAATACGATATCTAGTCAAGCATAAAATAATTCTGTAAGATTCTGCGGCGGAATATAAATCTTTTCAACGGACGACATATTAAAATTTAGTGGCCGAGTAGTAACTCTATATTCTTATCCGCGGCTTGAATATTATCTCAAAGTATTAAACTCAATTTTATACCACTATTTTTAAATAAAGTTGAAACTTTGTTACTTTTTTATTATCTTAATCTTAAGCGTCCCACCGTGCACCGTTAAGAAAGCAACAAAATAATTTTATTTTCAATCAAACTGTTTAAGTTTTGTTGTTACTTCGTGGAAATAGGGATTGGCTTAATAAAATATATTTTTTTTATGAAATAAGGGGGCAAACAAGCAAACGGGTCACCTGATGGAAAGCAACTTCCGTCACCCATGGACACTCGCAGCATCAGAAGAGCTGCAGGTGCGTTGCTGGCCTTTTAATAGGGAATAGGGTAAAAGGGGAGGGTAGGGAAAAGGGTAGGGGATTGAGCGTCCAGTAAACTCACTCACTCGGCTAAACACAGCGCAAGCGCTGTTTCACGCCGGTTTTCTTTGAGCCAGTGGTATTTCTCCGGTCGAGCCGGCCCATTCGTGCCGAATCATGGCTCTCCCACGTCAAAACAAATAGTATTGTATTGTATTTACATACAATATAATACTATCTCAATAATTGGAATTAAATTAATTATTACTGTTATAACTTATTAAACGCATATGAATGATTCATTCTTATTCTAGTTCTTATTCTATTATTACTAACAAAGATAATATATAAACAACATTGGTTAAATAATTTTTTTTTTTCACCTCCGGCCTCCGGGCGGAAAACGTCAACTTTTTTCCCGCTGCGCTTACCGATGTTGTCGTTTTCCGCCTCCGTCGATGAAAAAAATAGTATACGCACCATAAATAAGAAAGCCTCAGATCTTATTTTCCTGCCCTAGGTGCGTAATGTACTATTTCCTTCTCGCGAAGTATTCTCGCCGGTGTGAAAACCTCCTAACAATTCCAACATATCATTCGTTATCTTAACAAATGTTAAGGAAGCGGGAATCAGGGACAATTGCTGGAGCCGTGGACAATCGGGGACACAATCGGAGACATTAGGGGACACGGGGACAGTCCGGCGTTCATTACCGGTGACAATGGAGTAACAAGATATTTTATTGTGCCCGGCAAATGGAAACGAAATGGCGGATGTTTTACTCAATTTAATTAAAAACATCCGTTTTTAGGGTTCCGTGCCTTAAGATTAAAAACAGAAGTCCCATTTTACTAAGACTTCGCCTGTGTCCGTTTGTCTGTTTGACACCAGACTTTATCTCAAGAACTTCTGATTTTTTACAGATTGTATATAATGTATATCCATTGCCGCTGTAATAACAAATACTAAAAACAAAATTAGTTATTATTATTATTAAAAATTGTGTTTTTTGTATGGGAGCCCCTCCCATACAAAAACACATTTTTTCCTATTTTGGCTCTATAATGATACGGAACCCTTTGTGCACGAATCCAACTCGCACTTGGCCGATTTTTGCTTTTCTTGAGACATGTAAAAAGTTAATTTATTAGCGTTTCTTAAATTTGCTCGGGACAGTTTTAAAAATAGTGTTTACAGTTTAAAATATTTGAGTCTTTATTAAGGTGCTCCCAGACAGAAGTTATATAACGTTCTAGACAACATTGTTGTATAACATTTTTAACGAATTATAATAAAAGACACGTTTATTTTTTGACATGTTGTGGCGTATGTTACATGACGTTATTATAAAATGTTATCGTGTTACACAATGTTTTATAACGTTATATTATAACTTCTGTCTGGGAGCACCTTTAAACGAAAACATTAAGTCACTAATTTGGCTAGGTAGTCATAAGTGAGCATGTAATTAACACTATATTTTACTACTTATAAATAGCAGTCAGTGAATAAATTTGCTAAAAACATTTATATTGTATTTTATTCATAGTTTTAAAAATAATTTATTTTCCTACTGCTACTACTACTTATCGGTAAATGAATGAATGAAATTAAATGAAACAGTGAAGCCACAAACAATATTGAGTAATTATTAGAAATCTAGTCAAAATAGTAATTCCCTCGTTGGCTTGCATCACATTAAACTATAATTAATTACTAATAACTAAGCTGAAATATGTGAATTAATCCTTCGATCGGGGATTCTAGGAAATGCTATTGTATTCTATTGTTGTCGCAATCACCGGTGCTCGTACGGGGCTTGATAGGTTAAGGCAATCAATCATTTGAGACAATATCTTCAAAGGCTTGTTATAAATGTTGACGTCTTTGAGTACGAAACCACAATAACTGCAGCTAACCCCACAACTAACCACAATTGTGACCTAGATTAAGGCGATACATAAGTGGGCTAAGAAATCGAATATTAAGCACTAGAGGACGTCCGCAACTCCGTTGCGCCGAAATTCGTTTATCGCGCGGGAACCGCACATTTTACGAGATAAATGTCCCACCTAAGAAATTGAAGCACAGCTTTTATCCAATCTGGTTCACTTCGGCACTAAAGCGCCTGATTAAACAAAAATATAAATTTCTTCATAAATTCAAATTGTATGGTAGGGTATCTGACCAATTAACTTTTAAACTATTACGTACTAGGGTGAAGAAATTAGAAACCGAGTGCTACAATGGCTACATTCAGAGTACCGAATCGGCGATTGAAAATAATCCAAAACATTTCTGGAATTATATCAAGCACAGATCTAAGTCTAACATACTCCCAAATAGTCTAACTTTGAATGGTGCTATTGTTTCATCCGGTGAATCCATTTGCGAATCATTCTCTCAGCACTTTCAGTCATCTTTTCTAAATCTAGGTAACCTTAATCTCAGTTATGGATATTGCGATATGGCGGAAATTTAACCTCAAGCACCAACCATGTTGAGTCCGCTTCACATATTACACGACGACGACGACGTTACAATCCGGTTTCCGCAGTCAGCATAGCACTACAACCGCGTTACTCGACGTTGTAGACAATATAATTACGTCTCAAGACTCGGGCGAGGTAACGGTGTTGGTTTTACTAGATTTTTCCCGGGTTTTCGACACAATCAATATACCTCTATTACTTGCGAAATTAAAATTTTACGGTTTTGGACCTGAGGTGGTTTCCTGGTTCTCGAACTACTTAAATAACCGTTACCAAGTAGTCGAGCTAAAAAAAGAAAACGGTACGTCTACACGCTCTAGACCGCGTAGAGTAACCAAGTAGGTCCCCCAAGGGTCCGTGATCGGGCCCCGTCTCTTTGCGCTTTTCTGTGCAGATATTATTAGGCAAATCCTGCACTGCAATTACCACATTTTTGCCGACGATATACAGCTATACGTATCTTTCAAGCTGTGCAATATCAAAGAGGCCCTAGAGAAACTCAACGCTGACCTCACACGAATTAGTGAGTGGTGCAAAATAAACTTCCTGGTGCTTAACCCTAAAAAAACTAAATACATGATACTAGGCACAAAACGCCTGGTTCAAAAGGTAGCTGTCAGCCCACCTCTTATACGTATAGATAATACTACAATAGAACGAGTGACAGAAGCGCGTAACCTAGGAGTGCTCATGGATGAGGGACTGAGATTCGAGAAACATGTCATAAATGTTGTCGGTCGGTGCTTTTATCGGTTGAAGTTGTTGTACAAAATAAGGAATTTTATACCACAACCGTTACGACGTACGCTCTGTGAATCTCTGGTGCTCTCAAACTTAAATTATGCAGACGTGGTGATAGGTCCTTGTTTGCTTGCACGATCAAAAAACCTTATTCAAAAGGTGCAAAATGCGTGAAACAGATACTGCTGTGACATTCCTCCCCGAACCCATGTCACACCCTACATTAACAGCCTACGGTGGCTCAAAATGGATGGTCGCAGACAGTTTCACTTTGCAACACTTCTATTCGGTGTCGTTAAATTGAAAACTCCGACCTACCGCTACGACAAATTACAGTTGGCAAGCGATAAACAGTTGTCTATGACAACTAGGGGATCATCTTATCGACTAAATACTCCACTCCATCGCACGTCCACATTCAGAGGCAGCTTCAGATACCTGGCCAGTAAGATCTGGAACAACCTTCTACCGCCGGAGTTACGTGCTCTGAAATCAAAAAATTATTTTAAAATAAAATTTAAATCTTTTCTGCTACAACAATTTAATCTTCCTAGTATTAATAATTAATAGTAATAATTCTTATAATAATTATTAGTAATAATAGATAAGTATATAGGGCGTTCCACGCCAAGCGGACAGGAAAAAATAGTCGATCTCTCCGATTTTGATAATATTTGGATATGTTATACCTACACGTGTTATTAATACGTGTGCCAAATATTTTTGTTATATAATGGCTGGATTAAAAATGATGGGACTTTGAAACGTGACTTTTCTATTCGTCACTCGGTGCTTCAAAGCCGATTATAGATTAAAAAATATATACATTAAAATAAATAAACCACTGAACTTGTTACTTCATTTAACGAGCTCTTTGAGTGTATTTTTGAAAATAAAAAAAATGTTTTTTTCTTTGGAAAAAATGTAAATTAATTTTTTTTTCTTGATTTTCTCAAAGAGGGACCCTTTTGATTTTTTTTTATATTTTTTATGTAAATAGCTAATATTCTATAGAACATTCCTGCACAACTTTTATAATGGGCCGGGAAGTGGATTAGGAGCTAGACTGAAAATACTTCCGAAGGGTGGCGTCCAGCGCCATACTGTACTATGGGCAGAGATCGATACATAGTGGAAATTGCCAAATAACATCAATTTCGATATAGTGAAGAGTAACATTTAATAGATTTTTGAAAGAGAAATAGACAAAAAATGTTTACTTACAAGAAAAAAAAAATTCGTGAAAAAAAAAAATTTTCTCAAAAAAAAATTTTTTTTCTTTTTTTTTAAATTATGTTACTCTTTAAAAAAACTTATCTAAGGGTTCATTTCTCCACATCAAAATTGAAGTATTTTGGCAATTTCCACTACTTAGCGATTTCTGCCCATAGTACAGTATGGCGCTGGACGCCACCCTTCGGAAGTATTTTCAGTCTAGCTCCTAATCCACTTCCCGGCCCGTTATAGAAGTTGTGCAGGAATGTTCTATAGAATATTAGCTATTTACACAAAAAATATAAGAAAAATCAAAAGGGTCCCTCTTTGAGAAAATCAAGAGAAAAAAATTAATTTGCATTTTTTTCAAAGAAAAAAACATTTTTTTTTTATTTTCAAAAATACACTTAAAGAGCTCGTTAAATGAAGTAACAAGTTCAGTGGTTTAATTATTTTAATGTATATATTTTTTAATCTATAATCGACTTTGAAGCACGGAGTGTCGAATAGAAAAGTCATGTTTCAAAGTCCCATCATTTTTAATCTAGCCATTATATTACAAAAATATTTGGCACACGTATTAATAACACGTGTAGGTATAACATATCCAAATATTATCAAAATCGGAGACATCGACTATTTTTTCCTGTCCGCTTGGCGTGGAACGCCCCATATGGTATATATTATTTTATTTTATTTAGATATGACATTTACCCATTTTATAATAATAATTGGTTTAATAATAATTCTATGTACTATGATAACCAGTTTATTATTATTGATCATGGAAAAATAAAATATTATATAACTATATATTATACATCATTACATCATTATCTAAATATAAACTCTTACCATACGGGTTGTAAGCCGACGCATAGCGGTTTGCAGGATGTTCGCAGATGCCCTTTGGGCAAGCTGTACAGATGTCCAGCCTTTGAACCATAATATATCACATACCTAAAAAGAAAAAAAACATATAAGTCAAGTCATGTTACTCATTTGTAATCATTAACAAAGAGAATATATATACTCACTACGTTTTAATCATTAATCTGATGATCATTGTAATCGAAATATTCACAGAACCTATAATATTATTATGTTTATTTAATTACCATTTTATGTCGTATAATTGGGAATCGGGATGGAACGGGCGTTAGGTTAGGGGAGTGCGAGGGGTACGGGGGTCCGGGTGGCGCGATCATTGTTCACAGCAATACACACTTTCACATTTTAATATATATATTCTATGTACTATATGTATTTATTAATATCCCAAGTACAATATAATATCTTATATAATAATATAATAATGTATATTTTTATTATTAGTTGTGGCGTAAATGTGTACGTATTTGCGTTACAATTAGACTTAAGTATTTATAATTGCTGAGTGTTTGGCTGTCCATCCAACGTCAATAACTGCAGGAGTCACAGAACACCAGGCGCTGTAGTGCTCGCTACAGAGTTACGTCTGAGTGGTGTCCTTTTTGGCACATAGGGCAATTGCACTACCTACCATTCCCATGTAATACAACAGCTGTAATACATGTACTTACTGTTTTTTTTTAGTTCTATTTATTGTTGTTTCTCATGTAGGTGTCCGGTTATATTCGTGTTGTATTGTTATGTTTTAATGTTTGTATAAATTCTAATTGTTGATGTTGTAGTGTAATGTCCTATTTAGTAAAATAAACGTTTATTTATTTATTTATTTATATTAACTCAATTAAAATTACGCTTCATTCTGTAAAGAATCAGCTAAAGCACCTTGATCCCAATAAATCTGCTGAACCTGATAATCTTTCCCCTAAGTTTTTAATCAAATGCTATGAAACGATATCACTACCAGTATCACTGCTATTTATTAAATCTATCACATCTTGCACAGTCCCTAGGATTTGGAAATTGGCCTATATTACTCCAGTGCATAAAAAGGGATCCAAAACTGAGATTGAGAATTATAGACCAATTTCCAAACTATGTACATTAGCGAAGGTCTTGGAGCGTATTGTTTACAGGCAAGTTTATACATCTCTTAGCAGTGTCTTCAGTAAATCACAGCATGGCTTTTTAACTGGCAGGTCTACTGTTTCAAATCTAGTGCTTCTAAATGACTATATAACACAGAACATGGATGAAGGTAATCAAGTTGATGTATTTTATACTGATTACAGTAAGGCATTTGATCGTATAGATCACACTATTCTTAAAACTAAACTTTATAATATTGGCATTAGAGGTGATCTTTTTAGATGGTTTTGTTCTTACCTTGAAAACCGTTCGCAGGCAGTAGTAGTGAATAATTACATGTCTAGCTGGGTTCCCATTCCTAGTGGCGTCCCACAGGGCTCTTTATTAGGTCCACTTCTTTTCATCATCTTCATTAACGATATCGATATTTGCTTTAAACATGCCTTAACTCTTTACTTTGCCGACGATATGAAAATTTTCTATCCCATTTCTTCCGTCGAAGATGCTGAAGCGTTACAAGCTGATTTACTCCGTCTGGACCAGTATTGTTATAACAATCGTTTAGATCTCAACCCCCAAAAATGCCTACTAATTACCTACAGTAGAAAAACTAATATTTTCCCGACGACCTATTATCTAAAAGGCTTCGCTATACAAAGAACTAATATTGTACTTGACCTAGGTGTTTATCATGACACTAAGCTAATGTTTGATACACATGTGGACCATATAATCGCGAAGGCCTCAAAAGCACTGGGTTTTATAATGAGACTAAGCTCCCCCTTCAAAAACGCAAAAACCCTCAAAATTCTATATTGTACCTACGTCAGACCCCATTTAGAATATTCCTGTTAGGTATGGAACCCATGCTATGATAAATATATTACACGGATTGAGAATATACAAAGGCGATCAATGCGATACCTATGCTATAGACTTAAAATATACTATAATTCAGATAACTACCTTACCCTTTGTAAAAAATTTCACATTCAAACTCTGTCTAATCGTCGGTACATTTCTGATTTCATATTTATTCTAAAATTAATAAACAACGAAATTGACTGTCCTGACCTTCTCAGTAAAGTAAACTTTTATGTACCAACCAGACCACGTAGATTTAATCCACCACTGGCTATTCCATGTTATAATTCTAACTATAGGCGAAACTCCTGTCTAGTGCGAGCTAGCATTGAATTTAATAATGTCTGTAAAAAATTCTCTTTCGATCCTTACACTTTGCGGACCAAGAATGCAAGAGACAAACTGAACCTTAACTTCTTCGGTTAATTTTTTATTGATTTATAATTACTGTTCTATTATCTTAAACATCATTGTACTTTGTAACCTTAATCTACTATAGTTACACAGAAATTTGTTTTAAAAATCATGTTTGTTTGCTAGTTTTTCTTTGTTATTGGTGAAAACCTGTCATTGACTTCTTGTTTTATCTATTATTTAACTATTTAAGTAATATTGTAAGCTGTTGGTTTTCCAATATTAAATAAATAAATAAATATTAAATAAATAAATAAATCCGGGTAAACCGGGTATTTTATGTACTTTCCAGGGATTCAGAGTATTTGCATATCAAATTTCTGCAAAATCAGTTCTAAATTCCAAATTTCTGAAAATTTTGCATCTATGAAATTAGTACCTACTATGGAAGTATTTATGTAGATGAGATACTGCATAAGCACTTTTGTCTAAAGTGTTTATGCTATCTCTATAGATAGCATAATATTTTAAGCTTGATTTACCCAGTCCTTAAGCCCTTATACCTAGCGGGTAATGTTTTGAGAAGGTTTCAACCTTGACACAAAGGGCTCGTGCATCTGTTCTCGCATGAAAGTTCGCGTGTCCCTTACCAACTACAAACAAACTGAAAGGGTGGATAAATTATGCCATTTCATTGCTAAATATAATGATATTTTATTAAAAGTAGACAAACTAATGTAAATATCAATAATTTTATATTCTGAATTAATTATTATTAGTATCCGACCGAAACTGATTTTTCAGCCGAAACCGAAACCGAAACCGAACTTTCGGCCTTACTCTCAGTTTCGGCCGAAACCAAAACCGAAACCGAAACTTGGTAAAACATTTAAAATTATGGTTATTTACTGAAATTTATTGATTTTTAACATAAATTACAACTTTTTAAACCAAAGAAAAGCACCACATTATATTTTTTACTTTTTGCGACGCGACGCGAAATTTATTAAGATGACGGTTTCCACAGATGCGTTTGGTCAGCTTATTTATAGTTTCTTGCTATTTTGGTAATAAAACAACGTGACAAGGCTCCAAGATGATAAAAACATATAAAAATCATCGCGTGACGTAATGAACTTAGATTCATTAGTCGCGATTAAGAGAAGATTATGAAATCCATTTAAAACAAAACGAGATTTACTTTCCCGTAGGAACGCGTTTAATGAGAACTAAGTTTTGTGATTGGTTAAATCCTCACTTAGACATAAACGACGTACTACTGAAAAAACAATCAATTTCAGTATATTATTTTTATGGGAAACATGGACACGACCGCGGTTGAAGTTCAAAACAAATAATTATTAAGCAAACTTGCAGTTGGCGTCACATTTTTTGCTCCAAAAGGCATTTTACCATTAAACCTGGAAAATATACTGAGGGCCGCAAGAGTGAAGCTTACGGGGAAGTTGGCTAGATTAAATTCTAGCAGGGTAGGAACGGTCTAAGAGATGGCGTGTCCATAGTTAAAAGTTAAGTTTAAATATTTAAATAAAACGCGTGGTAAAAGGAAAAGAGTGAGGCGAGATGATTTACTAGATAAATCTCGCAAGTTATATCCTAATATTATATCCTATAATCTCACAGTCAAACAAAATTCTTAAGCATATAAAGTTCATACACAATATAATCAATTTATCATAGCATTTACTAAATCGTTAAATAAATAATTGTTTGGGAAACATTGCTAAAATAGCACGTAATTTGCTAGCAGTTAATGTATATTAAATAAGCCTGCCGTGGAAATAAAATTCAATAATTTAATTGCGATAACAATAAGTTTAGACAATTTAATGAAAATAAAACAAAGTGCTAATTTTTGATTTGGGACTAATCTGGAAAACATAACAAAACACATTAAATAGATGGTGGCGAACTGAGCCGGGGCCTCGTTGGCAAACAAGCACGAGTTAACTGCGAAGTTTACTGAACGATGCATGAGTTTCGGCGGGGCCGAAAGTTTCGGCCATATTTTGGCCGAAACCGAAAAAAAGGCCGAAACTAGATTTTTTGGCCTAAAGTGGCCGAAACCGAAACCGAAACCGAAAGTTCGGTCGGTCACTAATTATTATCATTATAAGTATATCCTAAGTCGCGGTAATACAAAAAACTATATATCTATTATTATTGATTAACTATGAACAAGGAACAAAATGTAAGTACTAAATAATTAACTAATAGAATATAATATTTAAAACTTAAAATATTTAAAACAACTAATAAATCAAATTTAAAATAGGTACTTACAAATTTAATTATATTTACGGAATACATAATACAATAATTGATTAATACAACAGTTTTTACTCGACCATTATAATAACGTTCCCCATTGGTTATAGTAACTACTTAAAATAGTAATAAAATGAATAAATTATAAATTATCCAAATTTTGCCTAAAAGCTTTCAAAACATACTGTTGTTATACCAAATAAAAAGATAAATTTTAATCAATAACTTTTATTAAATCTTCAAAACTTGTTGGTTAAAATTAATCTAGATCATAATACATCTATCATGTAACTAGGACCGATTTATAGTTCTATGATGTAATCATTTGATATCCGTTAATAATAATTTTACTGTACAAACCTTGGGGTAACCTTGCCAAAATGGATTGCTTATCTAGCTAGCTGATTTTTAATCTTAAGGTATTTCGACTATTGCTTATATTACAAATACTAAGTAATATACTCCTATTTCGTAATAATAATATTATCAATATACTTTGATATTTACAGCAATTTTCAGAAATCAATGTTATATTTTTTCAATAAACATCTTTACGTTCACGACATCTCATTTTTGAAAGCCCCTATAAGCCTGCGCGAATTGTCTCTGATAGAACTATTTTTTCATCTATGAGACATCAATTCTTCAGATCCGTGACACCGGACTTAGGGAAGGACTCATATAATAACCATCCGTCAATCGAAGTATTAATACTAGGATGTAAGCTGTGAAACATTTAGATACACCCGTAGTATTATTGTAAAAATATATTTTATTTGTAGATAGTTAAGCAGATCGGAGAAAAAATAATAATTATGATGTATTAAAGAAATAGTTCTGAGTAGTAGTGTAATTTAAGTATTAGCGAAAATAATAATATGATAATATCAATTTCATAGCACTTTTGTAGCGCCCGTAGCAGTGTACGTACATTCGTAGCACCCCGCGACACCGCTACGAACTACTATATTCGTAGCACACCGCTACGAACTACTATATTCGTAGCACACCGCTACGAACTACTTTATTCGTAGCACACCGCTACGAACTACTATATTCGTAACACACCGCTACGAACTACTACATTCGTAGCACACCGCTACGAACTACTACATTCGTAGCACACCGCTACGAACTACTATATTCGTAGCACACCGCTACGAACTACTATATTCGTAGCACACCGCTACGAACTACTATATTCGTAACACACCGCTACGAACTACTACATTCGTAGCACACCGCTACTAACTACTACATTCGTAGCACACCGCTACGAACTACTATATTCGTAGCACACCGCTACGAACTACTACATTTGTAGCACACCGCTACGAACCACTACATTCGTAGCACACCGCTACGAACTACTACATTTGTAGCACACCGCTACGAACTACTACATTTGTAGCACACCGCTACGAACTACTACATTCGTAGCACACCGCTACGAACTACTATATTCGTAGCACACCGCTACTATTTTATGTTCGCGATATTCGGCTGATATAACATAGCATATATGCCAAATTTACGCTTACTAATCAAAATAAGATGCCACTGAATTTACGACTTTATAGACTCTAGCGGACCAAAGATGACCAAAGAATGAGATCTTCATTCTGAATCGGGCTATCGAAGTTTCTGAGATCGGCAAGTCATATTATATGACTTAAATGACGACAGACTTCGGCCTAACCGACGAGCCATACCGTCTTGCTCGTCAGGAAGATCTTCCTTTGCGACCTCGACGCATGTCTTTGAACAAATGTAATAAAAGAATATTTTAATATTCAAAAGAGTCATTTTAATCCTTCGATCGCGGATTCTTAGAAATCTATTGCTATTCTATTGTTGTCGCGGTCACCGGTGTCCTTATGGGGCTTGATGGGTTAATACACTTTTTAAACGTCAAAACTATCGTAGTTTTGACGTTCAAAAAGTGTATCTAACCTAACCTATCCCACATTAGTAAAGAGATAAAACTAATTCCAACGCCATATCTACCCCACCTAACCCTCTATCAGTAGCCAATAAATTATGTCATCGGGAAACAGTAACAACTGGGCTCAGAGCCCCACGGCCGACCGTCGTCACATACTACTTACAGTGGGCCGAACATTTTATTGGGCGATTTGCGATCTGATACACTCTTAACCATGGACTTGGTACAAAATGATTGTTTTAATAATAAACTTGATATTTCTAGATACCACGTTTATATCACAATGGGGATGATATTTAAATAATATTTTCTTAGTGGTTGTCCACATTTTATAACACACTTGAAGAAGATTCTATTGAAGCAAACGTAGCATAAAATGCCGTGGAAAAAAGTGGCTGACAGCGTTGGTTGTTGACGCTCATTGGAGAAGCTTACCAGCAGTGAACGACGATACTCGATAGGCTGCAGATGATGCCGAGACATGGAAAAGTACTATCATGAGTGACCTACATAATTTGGTCGCGTTCTTTTAAACCCATCCGACGGATAACAGCTAACATTGAATTGATGTAATCCGACCAAATGACGTAGTTCCATCAACTGCTTATGAATCAATTTCTTCGATGCTATATCAGCATAACTAACTTTACTTGAGCTGTGCTAAAAACTGGTATTCATATGTACAGGGTACCTATTACAAAAGAACTTACGAATATGTCCAATATTTCTTGGCACGTGTTACCTAGTACTGTTGTAGATTTAAACCTGCTACGCATGTTACGATAAAACTGCACAGTTCTGTCACTAAACACAATAAGTTAATATTAAATAGGTTGGGGTTCGCTCCTTGGAGTTTCTTTACTAGAGATAAAAATCTAGGATTAATCAAACCATCAAAGTGCGAGTCTCACTCGATCACAAACGCTTCTATATCTATCATTTTAGAAATGCAGGTGTCTTTTTATACTATGTCTACAACAGTATATTATAACAGAAATACGATATCTATAAACATATTAAGCTGTTCACGAGATATGAACCTGGTAACAGACAGACAGACCAGTTTCAGTAATACAGCTTAATTTTATAACCAACTGCTGTATAATATATCCTACTGCGATCGAACTGTGCAGTTATGTCATTGCCGTCTATAGTGGACTTAATATTTTTCGTGCGTGTCAAATAACCGTTCAGCTCACATCCTGCTTCTTATTCTCAAGAAATAACGCTCTCACACGAAAATATAACGTTGAATTTTATAAGTATTCTTGGTGCTTGCCTTGAATTATTTTGATTGTTTTGTATAGGCTATTATTTTGATAGAATGTCTTTATAATAACACTGTTCTTATCGGGATGATAAAAAGATTGGTTGGTGTCGCTATGACGATAAAATGAGTTTTTCTTTAGGCGAGGATAAACCCCAATTTGTTATTCCGTGACTCCCGGTTTACCTAGTTCCAATATAATAACGAAATGTAAAAAATATGAAATATAAAGCACAATACTATTTAAAAGACTTTAAACCATAAACATTTTTATAAAACGTAATTTTCGGCTTCGGCTTCGGCTGTAATTAATTTACAAACTCACCTCCGACAAAAATCTAATTCATATAAATATAAGTATTGACTAGGTAATAATACATTTTATTTGAATAAATTGTTAGTAAATCTATATTAAAATCTTCTGAACCGAACAATTTTGTTTCTTAATATTTATTTCCAAAGATATTTTAAAAAACATGAAAAATAGAGAAGATTCGCCCTTAGTAACTACAGTTTTATGCTAAGCTAAAATGAATCTTATTGCGATGCGTATACGCTTGGTCTTTGGTTGTGTACAAGGTTATCGTTTTGGATTGAGATTAATCCCTGCCTTAAGGCTAGTTCTAGTATTACGGACGCGCACCGTCGATGTTTGTAAATTAAGAGTTTTTTTTTTCAATACTACCGTCACCTATGACCTACCTCGCAACATCAGAAGAGTTGCAGGTGCGATGCTGATATTTTAAGAAGAAAAAGAGCGTACTCTTTTCTTGAAGGTTCGCTGGTCGTACTGGTCCGGAAATACTGCTAGTGAGAGTTTGTTCCAGAGTTTTACAGTGAGCAGCAAAGAGTTACGCAAAAAACGCACGGTGGATGACTCCCACTCATTAGGCTGCGTTTCCACCGGATATGTGTTGCGAGGAATGTATTTTTGAGAATCAATAGAATCGCTTCATTGAGGCAAGCTTGCCATGACATCGCTCAGCGCGGCGATGCTATTGGATCTTAAAAGCACATTCCTCGCAACACATCTCAGGTGGAAATGCAGCTGGTTTTTAATAACTCGTAGCGATAAGCGCTGATACTTTGTGCATTTCAGTGTCAGCGCCGACGGTAGTCAGGCTTAAGCATGACATAAAAATGGCGACAATAAAAAAATAATTCGAGGTATAATATTATGAAAATGTGAATGAGATAGAGATGGAATATGGAGATACTGTCTATAAATGTTTCAGTTTATAGACAGCATACAGTTGAAATTCTCAAACCTTCAAGACAAGTAAGAGATCCTTGTTCTTCATTCAAATCTCGGAAAAAAAAGTTTTTATTTCGGAAGAATACAGCTTCCGCGTAATGACCGAATATCGGTGTACCAGTAAAATATTTTAAAGTGTTTCCCGAATTCTCAGTATTTCCCGAATCATACCTCAGTAATGTAAATCCCGTCGAAATAAAACTAACTGTGCAAGAAGAACCTTCCTTTGGCCGTGTTCACACCAAACCGACTGTGAGCCGCCGAATGTGAGCAGGCTCACTGTGAGCCCCAGTGTGAACGTGAAAATAAACGGTATCGAATGTTCGCGCCTACGCCTAGCGTAATAGCGTATTGTCGGTTAGGTGTGAACGAAAATGTGAATATGTATGGAAATACTAACTGCGCAGTAGGTTTGGTGTGAGCATGGCCTTTGGCAAAAAGTAGAAAGTAACTTTTCGCCTAACGATAAAAACAAACTTCGAACCCGCTAATAATTCCGCACTCGCTCAGAAAATAGTTCAAATAGCCTGAGTGGAATATACAATTTTTCACGTAAAACCCGTATTCCCTGTGTACACCATTAGCGCGCCTCAACTGTCAAAATACGTAATATAAACACGTAAAAAGCGGTACTGAGTCTGTGAGAAATCAACAGTTTTGCGCGCGCCAGTAGTCAGTACCCACACCAGTCCCGCCCCGTCCACCGAGAGGCATACTCGTGCGGACGAGCGTATAGAACGGAGGCAAATTTGAATTTTGAACTTTTTTTTCGCAAACTTTTCTGACGATAGAATTTGCGGTGTGCCCATATGATGTGGAGTGTAGATGTTGGTTAGTGGATGCGATGACACCCAGGTCTTGAACGTGTAACTGCCAGGTAATATCTATTTGTTATTTTATATCTATTGCAATATAAAATTTTGTTTATAGTAGCGTTTGCTAATGAATTTTAAGGCATATTGTAAAATATTTTGTGAAAAAATTTACAGCGAATCTCGATTTTAATTCAAAACAAACACGCGCTTCACATCGCCACGTTACTTTCAAAATTATTTTTTTCATCTTTATATATAAAAATGGATTTTCAAATGTGTTAGTCGCGCTAAAACTCGAAAACGGCTGAACGGATTGGGCTGATTATAGTCTTAAAAATATTCGTAGAAGTCCAGGGAAGGTTTTAAAGTGACACGAAGTTCACCGGGACAGCTAGTATTTTATAACAAAAATATTTCATAACACAAAGCTACTGATCTAAAATTATACTCTTAGATATTGTATCATTTTATTTTTATTTTTAATGTCATTATTGTGATTTTTTCGTTTATTTGTACTACCCACTTCAAGAGCTGACTAGAGTAAAAATATTTAAAGAATACTACACAACACAGTATATCATTTTGACACCCTATTTAATTCTCTGAAGAGTGAATTTAAAAATCTTTTTTAATAGATGCTTACATCACAATAAGGACACGTGTGTGATAATTTAATTTTTTAGTTCTGAGGGTTTGGTCCGTGCGTTGTTATGTCAGTCAATTATCTTTCCATTTATAAAATTGAATAATTTGTTTAATAATAGATTTGAATGGATGAAGAATTACGTAATCACTAAACACTTTAATTAACAGTCACTTAAATATTTTTGGCAAAATTCATTTCAAACTAACGCCGCTGTCGTATTTTTGACTAAATTTCTCAATTGATGTCTTAAAATTATAAACGAATAGTCTTGCTACTAAATTGAAATCAAAGAAAACAGTAAATAACAAAAATATATATTATTCTTCTTTTTTTAATAATAACATCATAACTTCATTGTAACTATAATATTACTGTAATTAGAAAAATAATTTAGACGTATTCAGCTAGTTTTAAAACATTTTAGACAAAATTTCAGACGCGTTTACAATTCTTTCCAAATTTCAAACGTATATTACGCAAGAACCAGACATTTTTCCAAGAAGATGAGGCCTTTGTTTGTGAGAAAGTCTGACTTTTGTACCTTTGAGTAATATTACTCAAAGACATAATAAGTTGTAGGTAGTTTGCAAGGAAATAAAACACATTATATGTCTACTATAGTAATCACAAAATACTCCTTACCCTCTGTAAAGTAAATGTCACTGGAACCGTTTTATCATGATTAGAGACCGGATTATATGCATTTGCATATTTTAGTCATTCTCAGCGGTAGTAGCATATTTTACCTAACATCGAGTTATGATGCATATTATGGGTACATTTACAACGTATTTCACTAAATCTGCGTTCCGAAACGCGACCAAATTTAATAACAATAACAGTAACAAAACATAAGGGCTATTGAGGAATAGTTGTGACTTTTTACTGCATTTCAAATGCAGTCTGTAGCAGTGCGCGTCTTTTGTTTTGACAGCGATAATAAAACGAAAGAAACAGAAGAACGTCGCGCTCACTAACTACAAATTAATGGGACGACAAAACTTTTACAAGAAACTGTAAGTGCTAACATAGCACCCAAGTTCAAATTCTGCCCAGTTACCTCAGTGAATCAGTTTCCTCAAGTGAGGAGCGAACCTTTTCTGTTTATAAAAATATTCTAAATCTAAATGATCGTAGACACAATCTTATCACTAAAGATTTAGAAATATATTTGATTGCTTACGCTTACAAAATTTTTAAATTATTTTTTTGTCATAATATTATTATAATTTTATTGTACCTTTAATGTATAGCTTTTACTACCTTATTATGCATATAATGGTTTACAAAATTATATTAGCTATACAAGTGTTAACTAGTACCTAATATAAGAATGATGGCTGTTGTTGTTCCAAACAAATAAATAAAAATAAATAAAAAATCATCGCTATATATAATATCTTATCATCGCCTATCAAAGAATAATTTACTAATTGTATGCAGTTTTTTAATTTGCATATTGTCATTTAATTTTGCATATTCTGCCAATTTTCGTGCATATTTCAAGCATTTTTCATGCATATTTGCATGCATATAACAAGCTTTTTTAAGTTGCATATAATTCGGTCTCTAGTCATGATAAATAAACCCATGTTTTTCTTATTGGTTTTCGTGCCATACAACTTATTAGATAATGGTCAGTTTTTTAGAGCCACCCATGGTATTATTAGCACTCTTTAGTCTTGTCCCTTATTTCTATATTGAAAATACTTTGACTTGATGGAATTTTATGATTCATAGTAACAAAACATATACATTTTTCTTGGTGCTCTGGTGTTATTAATATACAGAATGACCCAGTGAATTTCGTACCACTTTTCTCCTAATATAAACCTACCCTGTATTTCCACTAATATTTCAAGACTAAGATCAGCCACCTCAGCTAAGCCGTTCTCATTCCGTAGTCAACCAAGTTTTGTTGATTACAGAACCCTAAAACGTTTAGGCTATTGAGCTTATATCAATTTATATCCCGAAATATAGCTCGAAGTCGGGTGGTATTGTCTTCACCGTCTGTGATACACCGATTGGGCTTGACTAACTATTGTATTGTAGCGACAGTCTGTGCACAATATAAACATACACAGTAGCATAACTTTGCCCTGTTCTCGAAATCAGAATTTCTGCACCACAGAGAGTTTTACACGGACGCAACGTTTTAATAAACTCTGCTGTCGAAAATTGAGATAATTTTCCATCATAATGCCGACAGTGCAGTTAGAAATAAAAAAAATAGAAATAAAATATAAAATATTATTTATTATCACTAAATTAAACCAATTTATACAGTGTGTAAGTATTAAACCAAATTAAGATGGCACTTGCATTTTAATATGAAACTCTACATTTTTTTAATCCGATTAAGCGGAGCGGAAAATCACGCTTATAATAATATTATATGCGCCCAACTTGCATCTACTATTATGAAGATAATAATATCATACTTTATATGATTTACACTGTGACCCGCGTGATAGCTGGGTCAAGTTAGTGACAATGTTGCAGTTAGCTGGTGATACGTGTTAACATAACAGTTAATTGTTCCAAATGCGAATTTGAATATGTTTTTTCTTGTAAGCTGCTGATTTAAATTATAATTATTAAGGACATAATAAACAAACATTTTGAATGGTAATCATAAAAATATTTTTATTGTTGTAGTGTAAAGTAGTGTGAAATATTATAATATTTTCTTGATATTATGGTAGGTAAAATAAAAAAAAAATCGGAGAAAAATACGTCTTATTGACAGCAGTTAAGAAATCGATTTTGTTAAAAACTGATATGAATAATTTGTTACAAACTCAAGATTCTTCTACTCCCGGCCGGCAGTCTACTCTCTTCAAATTTTATGTGAGTTTAATTTTCACCCATTCCAAAAAAGTGGAAAATACAACCCATCACACATAAAAAAAAAACCTTTCTATCTATCTACAACCGCAATTTAACAATATAATATTAATTTTGTTCAACACTCTTCACTCTCACATCACAAACTCAGTTTAGTTTCTATCAGCGATTGAACTTGATAGAAAAATAAACCTTCGAGTCATTTTGACGTTCGGCAAATGTTTGTATTAGATTTACTGGGTGTATTGACTCTCCGCTTTACATTCATGAGTTTACGTCGACAACGTTAGCGTTGTAAGGAATTCACTTTTTAAAAGACGAAGTCAAAAGGAATCTTTTGGATTTACCAGTGATTGTGATTCTGACAGCTCACAATTCAAGCTTCATATTCACTAATTCACGGTTTACTTTAGGGATGCCCTCGAAATTAAACTCTAAGGGTCACCGCAGATATACAATTTCAAGTTGGCCGACTATCGTATTTGAACTGAATTACTTGCGTAATGTCGCAATTTAATTGGATAACTTTTAAATTGTAGGTGATCGGAAAGGAATCGAATTTAGTTGCAAAAATGTGCGAGCGCTAATAAGTCGCTATTAGCGCTCGCACTGTGCAGTGTGCGACTTAGTTGAATTGTAAGTCTGCGGTCGCTCTAACTCTAGTAATGATTTCTCAAAATTTCTTGATCCATACATTTATTTATTTATTCATCATCATGCACTTAAACTATTATTACAGGGTTTACATAATGCGATAGTAGTGTACATAAAATTGTATTACAAATTTAGTTACAAAATTAAGATAATAAGTTCATCAGTATCCACAATTAAAACAAATTATAAATGTTAACAACAAATTATAAAAAATAACATGTAAAGTTCGCAATAATAACTACACTGTGACTCAAACTATAAAATGTTATTACACTAAAACTGATGCAATGATTGAAATCGTTAAGAGTAAGCGTTAAGAGGTAGTTACAGATAGAAATTAATAGTTTCGCATTAAATAAATAAGTATACATTCTGGAAAACCATGTTTCACTTACATATAAAAAATCAAGTCGCGGTGTTTATTACCGAAACCGAAACAATTGGAGGAATTTTGATAAAGATTTAACTTAACAGGCAAGTTTGAGAATCGGAAATTACATAACTAAATGGAAAACGACATTTTTCAGATCAGCTACAACATAGATAGTTTATATGTAATTGATTGTACTGTCAGTTCTTGGTGGAAATTCATGTTGAACACAAATAAAACACACTTTTCTTGCACTTTTTCTACTATATTTAAAGTAATAACTATAACTTTTAACAAATTACACGACCGGTTTCGAAATAAATCATCGTCAGGTTTAAGTTTGACGTCGGTAGTTTTAAATAATTAAATATAATCAAAACAAACATTAAGGTTGTCAGCATCATGGTAATTTTTACAATTTGGTAGAATTTTTATTCCAAATGAGACTATTTTCTACTAATGTTAAAATATATATAATACTTTGTTAATTTACTAATGTTAAATTAATACTTTATAAAACATTATTAGAAAATAGTCTCATTTGGAATAAAAATTTTACCAAATTGTAAAAATTACCATGATGCTGACAACCCTAATGTTTGTTTTGATTATATTTAATTATTTAAAACTACCGACGTTAAACTTACACCTGACGATGATTTATTTCGAAACCGGTCGTGTAATTTCTTAAAAGTTATAGTTATATCTTAATATAGTGTAAAAAGTGCAAGAAAAGTATGTATTATTTGTGTTCATAGATAGTTTATTTTCCTGAAAAATGAAGCTTTACAATTTAGTGAGTACACGAAGCATGAGGCCCTTAATGGTCTTCAAAGTTGACTCCGGCCTACCCGGATACATTCTCTTTCGCTTGGGACTCAAATGGAATACTTGATGAGGGAGAAAGAGACAGCATGATCGTTGTGTCCTCCTCAGATGTAAGATGAATGTAAAGAAAAGTGGTTTTTGTTTACTAAAGGCCGATTTTTCAATCCTGAGATAAAAAGTCGGATAGTTAACTGAAGAATAAAGTTATTCGGTGGTTTAACCGTCGAATAAGTGATAGTCAATTTTTCAAATGTCATTTATTCCATAGGTAACTATCTGACCGAATTTTTGAATTCTGGTGACTCGCACTTTACACAGTTGAAACAAATATATTGAATACTCTATTGTTAGAGCAAGACAGACTCAGTCTCATTGTTTTTAGGTTATTCGGATGCCTGTGCACATATTTTATTGCTTAACTATTGTGATTGAAAATAAAAAGACAGATGCTGTGACGAACAAAGACTTTTGAACCGCACCAACTGTATTAGGTACCTGATAGGATACCTATCTATTTATTGACTGTGTTTCGTGCTTTATTTTAAATTCTATAAGAGAAAGATAATGTAGCACAGATTCTTTTAAAACTCTGAATCGGCGCTGAAAATCTTTTGGATCCCACATGTTATAATGATCAGGCCTGGATCTGATGATTCTTTCTTTTCTTTCCGAAGGATTCATTCGATTCATATATTCGTTTACTATGGCCTCTTCTTCAATTGCCATATCATCAATTTCATCTAATATATTCGATAATATCCGTATTCATTAAATAAACGTAAATTACAACCTCAAGCCAAATACCAGTTACCATGTCAACGTAAACTATCTGTCTAATAGCGGTTATTTGGTGGTTCACGCGACGGATAGTTTTATTCCACAGTTAACAGGGTTATTCGCCGGTTAAGTCCTATCTGACGATTGAAAAATTCAATATCTTGCTATCTGTCGAATAAATACTATCTGTCTGTTTATCTGAGGATTGAAAAATCGGCCCTAAAACTATTGGAGGCTCTTCGCATAATGTTAAGGATAAGAGTATTTTTGGATTAGCGTTCAAATCAAATAAAATTTATTTATTCATATAATATAATAATAATAATAATATCTATAGACGCTTCACACCACGTCAGTCTGGCCCCGTGGTAAGTACCTGAAGGACTTGTGTTACAGGTACCAGACAACGGAAATATATTTAATACTTTTATACTATACATATATTTAAGATTTTTATTATATGATACACATATTTAATACACATCCATGACCCAGGAACTTTATAAACTTTTTGTTCCGTCGGCGGGATTCGAACCCGCGACCTCAGGCTTGAGCCACCAACGCGCTCACCACTGCGCCACGGAGGTCGTCATCAGATATAGATCAGCTATCCCCAACCCGCAGCCCGCGGGCCACGTGCGGCCCGTCGGGGCTTTATTTGTGGCCCGCGTGATGTTAAACCATTTTGAAATTTACGCCCACCGGCAAAATAATGTAAAGTCGTCGTTAAAGTCGTGAATTGTTTTCCACTTTTAAATCGTTGATTCGGAAGAACGTTATTAACCCTAAAAAAATTTTGTTGCGGCCCGCAACACCAAAGTCAAGACAGGTTTGTGGCCCGTGTGAAAACAAGATTGGGGACCACTGATAAAGATCAACGAGTAAAAGATGACGCCTGCAAGTTCGTCGCACCAAAATTCGTTTATCATGCGGAAACTACAGATTTCTGAAAAAAAAAAAGTATCCAATGTCCTTTAACGGGAGTCAAAATAGTTTGGGAGGATGAGCTAACAGACACACTTTCGCATTTTAAATAATAATAGTATGGATTGAATGCTTTAATGTTCGGTTCCTGAGGTTTTGATAGGAGTTTCAAGGTGCCTAAAACATTACCTACATAAGATTTCTATTACGCTTGAAAATAGCTTAGAGATGCGTTAAAGCTTTTTCAGATAAAAAGCCTCTTTGACACGACTTTTCCGGAGTTTCCGCTTTGTGAGGGTCATGCACACCTAAACGTCAAGTAACGAGACGTGAAGTGACGATGCATAATAGCTAGACCAGCACGAGTCGGCGCATGAGTACCGGAAACTATTCCACCTCAATTTTTTATGCGATCCTCTTCAAATTGCCCTCCTGATGATATAAATGCATGTTGCCATGGTGCAACCCGGTGCCATATTGTTTAAACAAACATTGCTTAAACGATTGCAAGGAATTATTATTTTTTAACCGGACAATTTTTTTATATTTTTTATTGAAATACCAATAAAAAAGGTCCTATGACTTTTCACGATAAATTTAATATTTTTAAAGATATGAATTTTTAAAGGTTCGAAAAATCTCAAATTTGGGTACTTTTGATCCATGAAAAATATATTTAAAAAATAATAATGTCCTTGTTATATATTTATTTTAATTCTCTATACAATAGTTAATAGTATCGTTAGTAAAGATTTTAAAAATATCATTGCTTATATCATTTTTTATCTTAACAAAAGACATACTGGAGACATACAGACAAACGGACAGACAGTATCTCAAAAACCGCTATAGCTAGACTTCTGAAATTTTCACAGATTGTGTATATCTGTTGTCGCTATAACAACAAATACTAAAAATTAAATAAAGTATAATATTTAAGGGGGGCTCCCATACAAGAAACGTGATTTTTTTTTGGCCTTTTTGCTCGTAATCAATAATAGTAACAGCTAGGCACTTGAAAATTTCACAAAATCCTTAATTATATTTGTACTTTAATAATTAATAATAAAATTAAAATAAAGTAAATATTTAAGGGGGGCTCCCATACAAAAAAACACATTTTTTGTCTACTTTTGCTAAGATAAAAAATTATATAAGCAATGAATTTTTTTTAAATCTCTACTAACGATATTATTAACTATTGTATTGAAAATTTAAAAATATATATTAATTAGACATTTTTATTTTTTTAAATATATTTTTCATGGGTCGAATGTACCCAAATTTGAGATTTTTCGAACCTTTAAAAATTCATATCTTTAAAAATATGAACTTTATTGTAAAAAGTCAAAGGACCTTTTTTATTTGTATTTCAATAAAGAATATTTAAAAAATTTGTCTGGTTAAAAAACAACAATTCTTGCAATTGTTTAAACAATGTTTGTTTAAACAATATGGCACCGGGTTGCACCATGGCAACATGCATTTATATCATCAGGAGGGCAATTTGAAGAGGATCGCATAAAAAAATTGAGGTGGAATAGTTTCCGGTACTCATGCGCCGACTCGTGCTGGTCTAAGCGATACACACAGTTGAAATGTCAAACGGTGTCCATGCTATATGGCTATATATTTTTTATTTTATGCATCACGAAGTTTCTACGATTCAATTCGATAGGATTTTTTTCTCGCATGAAAGGGTTCTTTGAAGACGCGACGATTCACAATAACTATACACAATTGAAAAGTCAAAGGGTATCATGCTATTTGACATTACAATTTTCTATTTCTTTTGTGTGACTTCTCAACGCATATATTATAATATTACTAGCGACCCGGCCCGGCGTCGCACGGGTATAAAATATATAGCTACTGAAAAAATGACTAAAATCGATAGCCTATGATCCTTTACGTGTGGGGGGGGGGGGGGCAAAATCTTTTCATTTTCTCTTCGTTATAGAATCGCCGATGAAAATCTATGGAATTGACACGTTGACATTCGACTCGTCTTATGTCAATTCCATACATTTTGATCGGCGATTCTATAAGAAAGCGATTAAGAATTCATCTTGGCTAAGGCACAATTCACGCGAGTTCAAGACGCATAAATTCCTATGAAATTTTATGCGTCGTGTCTCGCGTCTCGTTTTCTTTTAGTGTGCCCTGACCCTAAAGCTCGGATAAGAAGCCTCTTTGACACGACTTCGAATTTCCTGTTCTGTAACTTTCATTTTAATTACTTTTGTCACCACTTATAAGTTGAAGGCTTTTTTGCACTCCGAAACACCTGTCTTAATCAAAACTTCGCTGCAATTTGTTATTCTTGCAGTTGTTCAGTTTTAGTTTCATAATCGAGAAAATCTTGTGCTCAAGATAATAGCGTTTATAGACAATTCAGCGTTTACTTGGCGTTGCAATTTTAGAGCTATGGTTTATAAAAGATTATTTTAAAACGTTTTTATTGAAACCAGCGTGCTTTCGCGAGGCGTCGATAAATTATATTTAGCTTCTCATTTTACTAAACTCTAAAGTTTTCAACAAATTTATTTTTAAGATTTAACATTCAATTTAATTACATAATAACATTATAACGTAATCTAACAAGGTTTAAACACTTACGGATTTTGTCGCGGAGCACTTTTATTAATTCCGACGTTTCGGCTGCTTTACAGCGGCTGTGGTCAACCTTATAATATCATTTATTTATTTTATTTTTATTTATTGTGAAAACCAACAGCTTGTTACATATGCACCCTCTATGAAAACCGGACTTAGCACAGATTTGCCGAACACCAGTATCACATCATCATCATCAGTCAGCTGCAGTCAAATATTAGCTCTTGGACTATAATAAACTTAAGCATACATAGAGTGTGGCCGTCTCTCAGACTATACAGATAAGACCAGTCAAGAAGTTTCTTACTAAAATTGCGAAAGAACAAGGAATACCGAAAATGCTGTCGCCGCATCATCGTGGTGGTCCCGACTCCGTGGGACCTGATTTTGGTAGTTAGTTAGCTCACTTTAGATCTTACATCGATCGGGGTCGGTACTTGTAGTTTAGGATATAGTCTTTTTATACAGAATTATAGCTCTGTTAGAAAAAGTGATTAAGTTAAAAGTAATCATTGTAATTTTATATTTTAATAAATGTTTTAAATTAAATAGTTTTTTTTGGAACTCTCGTTCGAGAACACTATAATTAGCTTATATACTTATAAAATTTACAAAAAGCGTTTTAGATACAATAAAGCCAATAACAGGTTTCCCATTTATATAACAATAGTGCAGTACAAACTAAAAAAATAATACCTAAAATAACAAAAGCACATTAATACAAAAAGTCAATAAAGAAGAAACTGGTCGAGAAAACTCAATGTGTACAGTAATTGTAGTTAATTTAATGTTCAGATAAATAGGTAAAATAATGATGTAAAATAAAATAACTCTCAGTAAAAAAAAATGTAGCTTTTTTTATTTAAATAACTTTAATAAATATTAATTTTAAAAAGCAGTAATATTCTTTTAGTCAATGTTTCAGGCTTTTTACCGATTTTATTACTTAACTTCTAAATTTAGCTTTAGAATGAGTCTTACGTGTTCGGGATTTTGAGGTTCGAAATGAAATTTGAGAAACAAGGTGTGGTGGTGGTTTGGGAAACAATCTATCCTATTATTTAAAATATAGTAAAGAAATCCCATATCCAGAACAATGCGCCTCTGCTCTAAAGTTAATAGATTATGTCCATCACAAATGTTCGCGATTCGATGTTCGCGCCAAACTCTAGCGCGACGCTGCCAACACTGCAGCGCGTGAGTCTGCACTCTGCGCTGTCAACTGTCATACGCGACACTGTGAAGTGACACATTCCGCCTTGAACTGTTACCGGCGCGCGTTCGTTAAACATACGAAAATCTCCTCTCGGTTAGCCGATCGGCCCAAACTTCGCGATTAATCCAATAATTATCCGTGATTTATCCTCATGAACTAAGCTCAGTGATAGTGATTATAGACCACGGTGACAGTGTGACTATCAGCTCGTCTCATCTCAGCGCAGCCGCCAGCATATCAGCTCACCAGGTATTTCCAACATTATATCCTTTCTACAACGTCGTATGGCTTCGCCCCTTCAGGCATCTTCATAGGTATCAAAGAATTTGCGGCTTTTATAGTTACATTTAGCATGAGTGATACTCACGAAAACTTAAGAAATCGTTATGTTATAATCTAACAAATTTAATTTTGGTTTCTCCAAATTAAACTTCTCTGACTAGTACATTTAGATTAAGTAGCATAATGTACTATCAGAGAAGTTGATTCATATAGGCAGATCACGGGCCTACGTAATTTGTTCGCGTTATGTCATACTCAGCCGACTAACATTGAATTGACCAAATGACGTACATCCGCCATGTACAAATGAATAAATTTAGCTTACAAAGAAATGTAAAAGCAATAATCATAGTCAAAACGAGTGTTAATCGAATCATTACATAATCGGATTATCACATTTCGCGCTACGTTGGGAAATGCCCCATTTATTAGAAATTGCCCAGCTATTGCGTCAGGTCGAACAAAGAAAAAAGATCCGGATGAAAAAGGAAAAAAAAGCAGAATATCGAATCACCGTGCCACCGTGATTGCATATTATCATGGACTTGGATTTTTTTGCAAAATGTTGGAAAATTGATTGCGAGCGCGGATGGGTTTGTTTTGTGAGATATAAGAAAAGTGGTTGACCTCGCTAGTGATTGCTGGTATTATGTATCTGCTTCGGCACGAATGGACCAGCTTCATCACATGTCGCATCTGTAGGAGCGGTTTTTTATTCCGTCGATCGCCAATTCCTGGAAATCTTTTGTTATCGCGGCCCATATGGGCCTTACGGGACTTAATAGATTAATATAATGGCTTTGCTGTGAAATACTATATTATGGCACCATTTTTTTCTAAAAGGGCATAATATCATGCAAGTTTTCTGTATAACCAAATATATATCACGACCCTCTAGTTGAATAGTCAACCAAGCAAAATTTATGTAATATTACATAATATTATTATGTATAACAACCGTTACAAATATTTAACGCAGATTTAGGAAATATCTAAACTAAAAAACATAGTAAATGATGGCAGGATAATATATTACAAAATAGATACGCAAATATACCCAGAAACTGAAACACTTGACCTTTGACACACATCTTCTTATCTTATATATAAAATTCTCGTGTCACAATGTTAGTCCACGAACTCCTCCGAAACGGCTTTACTGATTTTTACCAAATTTTATATGCATATTCAGTAGGTCTGAGAATCGGCTACTCGGTACTTTATATATTGATAAATAAATAATAGTAAATTATTACAACCTGAGACTGACGATGACCATTGTTTGTGCGACGGGATAGCGATCGACGTTGCCATGGTGACATGCTTATTTAGTCACTTCAATAAAATAATATGGGCGAAATACTTTTTAAAATGGCAAAGCAACGTTTGCCGGGACAGCTAGTATAAATATAAAATATGATTGCTTCCTCTTACTTCCTCTCCCACGCTCACTGCCAGTCTACTCTCCCTCCGTCTTTTTTATGAAATAAGGGGGCAAACGAGCAAACGGGCCACCTGATGTAAAGCAACTACCGTCGCCCATGGACACTCGCAACAACAGGTGCGTTGGCAGCCTTTTAAAAGGGAATACGCTCTCTTCTTAAAGGTTTCTAGGTCGTATAGGTCTTATGAATATTCGAAATAACCAACCATAGAAAATCCGCCATGGCACCACCCATTAAGTTAAGATATTTTTTGGGATATTGTTTCAAGTCTGCAGATCTCATCTAAAAAAGTACAGGTAATTCCGGCATCTCTGGTCTGGTCGTAAATTGGGAACCAATTAAAGGAGACCCCTCATCCTCGCATATAGGGTCATTAATTTAAGTAATTAAAGATCAGCACACGATAGACGATGCTATTACGAGAGGACATCGGTGTACCATATTCAGAGATATCGCATTTTTAATAACATCTAGAAAAATGGCGTGGCAACATCTTAAAAAATTATGTTTTATTCAAATAACTCAAATCCTTATTATGATTGTTAGTAAATCATCCCCGCTTGGCTATCTCTCAGGACACTGTGGCTGCTACCGCGGACCCTAGTCAATAAATAGCAATATAGCTTCAAAACTATCTACATCCGCAAGATCAAAAATTCCTGAGACACTGCAGAAACGAGAAGAAACGTTAAATTGTCTTATGAAAGTTTACAAAATACTATGTTTTATTTATTTGGACAAAATATAACTCAGTAAAGTAAATTATTTTACGTTTAAATATTGTGATACAAAACAACACGATGCCAAAAAATCCTGATAACTTTTTAACGCTTTGTAAGGGCTCTATGTTCCTTAAATGAGACATCGATGCGAGGGCAATTTAAAGGGAGCCATTTTTAACGTCACGCTAAAATAACCATGGACGGACATTTTTAATTCAGAGGTCACTTGTCCGTGTCAGCTCGTAATTAAACTTTTGTTTATTAGCCGACTTTAATGGTTTACATTTAAAACGGTTTTCACCATCTCGCTGGCTATTTTTTAATGGTGAAAATTGGTAACGTTGGATTGTCGTTCTTGATATATCAATCACACAATTATTTAATAACTATTTTATTAATATGACAAAAAATAATAATTTAAATATTAATTTAAGAATCTAAGGATCTAAGGATTATACACAGAAATAATAATAATCAATCAGATAAATGAGAATAGTAATTTTTGATAAGGCCTTACCAATACAAAGAGAACTAGAGAACATCCATACTAATATTATAAATGCGAAAGTGTGTCTGTCTGTCTGTCTGTCTGTTACCTCTTCACGCTCAAACCGCTGAACCAATTTTGCTGAAATTTGGCATGAAGATAATTTGAATCCCGAGAAAGGACATAGGGTACTTTTTGTCCCGGAAAAATGTACGGTTCCCGCGCGATAAACGAGTTTTGGCGCAACGGAGTTGCGGGCTTCATCGGCTAGTTTATTATAATTTGCCCTGAACTATCTCTAATTTAAAGAAAGTTCAAGAAATGTTTAGGTGTGTCTTGTCAAGCACCAGTGAAGTGTGTGCAAGGAACTACCTTATATAAATGCTAAAATTTAAATATCTATAATTAATGTATCATAAAGGCGTCATGTCAAATGGTAAATCAAATGTTATCGAACTAACTTAGGGCCGGGACACAAAAACACGGCAGGCGCCGTACCGGCGCCGTACGGTGCCGCGTCGTGAGAATTCACGGCGCGCGTCGTAAAAAACCACGGCACGGTGCCGTACGGCGTCGTACGACGTCGTGCCGTAGAAACTCACATAGAAATTCAAGATGAGTACGGCGCCGTGCCGTGTTTTTGTGTCCCGGCCCTTAGTTCTACTTAAAAACTGTACCTATTACTAAAAGCTGTAAAGTGTACCTATTACCAAAAGCTAGGGTAAAGCCAAACGAGCGTAATTAGTGAGTTGTGAGTCGCAGCATTTCGGCTGGCTGAAATTCTGCTACATTCAGTTTCATACAAAAGTCCTGTTTGATTCACACGAGCGTAATTTTGTGAGTCATGATTTGTATGAAAAGATATTAAACACGACCGACTCACAAAATATTACTCCTAAATGCTACAGTGGTTAATAGTATATTTCGCACTATATTTCTCATAATTAAAATCACCAACTCCGTTACAATATTATGCTTTTAACAAAAATAATAGTTTTGTTATTCGTAGAATAATAAGTAATAATATTATTTACGATTACATTATTAAATTAATCCGCTTGGTATCAAATATATTTATGAATTGAAATTCCAAAACACAAAGCATTTTGATGATATCAAATATTATCATATTTTCTGTTAATAGTATAAACTACGAATATTTCAAGCGTCTCCTTAATATAATATTAACGGTTATTAACTATTTATATTGAATTATTAATAAATTACTAGCGAAACCGACATACGTTGTTCTGAAAAATTTGAAACCTTTCAAAATAAGATGTTACAATCAGGACTATTCTATTAACAAAAAAACCTAGGTATCTACATAGTTAACGAATGATATTGACGAAAATTGATTAAAATGTGGTCAATTATACCAAAATCATTTCAGTCGTTTAGACAGAGTGTATTATTAAGATTTTAACAACCCTTTTTGACGTCAAAATTCAATTGTTCCACAACACTTAAAAAATAATAATCACTAGAAATTGCTTTTATGTTTCAATAATTTTGAACCAATTGCAATAATCATTTTGCAGTAAAAGGGAGTGTTAAAATTGTTACACCATTTTGTTAATATTTCGTTAAACGTTCATTTATATACAATGTATGTGGCGCAGTTTATTAACCCAAAGAGATGGGCGTTTAAGCGATTTAAGGGTAATCTCGTGTGATATTAAAGTGCTGGCATATACCAACAATATTATGATTTTCCTCGTTGATTCTCCTTACTTGGTAATGTATCTCTACTTCTTACTTAAGGTTTAGGTTAGCTGTAGTGTTGAACGTTTTGAGCGTTTTAAATATTCAATTATATAGCTAGACGTGTGAAATGACGTTGTTCAGTCAAAGGGCCTAGCTGTTTGATTGAACGGCTATTTTAACCAGTGAACTGCGACATCGCGAAATACGCGAAAGTGCGTCTGTCTATCTCTGTATTTTACCTTTTTACATTTGAGTGGTTGTACCGATTTTACTGAAAATTGGAATAAGAGCTTGTGTCCGGGAAAGGACGTGTGATACTTTTTATCTCGAAAAAATGTACAGTTCCCGATAAAGCAGTTTTGAAGTAACGAAGCTGCGGGCGTTATTGAGAAGTTATTTTAACCATTATTTATTAACAGCTATCAAAATATTGATTGACTATTTAGTTAACGTTATGTGTGCGAAGTTTTTAGGGGAATACTAAAGAAAAAATTGGCTGACCTTACGTTTAAGCAACAAAGTACGCACGAAAGAAGTGAAAGAAGTTACTGATTTTTGTGTATCAGAAAACTGCCATGTGATATCTCATCGTAAAACCTTAACCGACATCCGATTCTATATCGGATAAAGTAAAAATCCCCAGATCGCTGGATAAGCTGTTATTTGTACAGTTCTTTTGTTCTTTCGTTAGTTTTTCGGTTAAATAAATGGATTATGCGTGAGCAAACATTTCCAATTTACTGTGGAGAACGTTTAAATTATACGTCGAAATTGAGTGGGGCACTTTGAGAAGTAATTGTATTCACTCAGCTCGGCTTTTCACGTGGGCGGTTTCATTACTAAACCTGATATGTAAAACACTGAAAACTCTCGTGTCACGATGTTATGGATGTAAGGGTCTATTCAAACCGCAACGCGACGCGTAGATGCATTTCTAAATTTGTATGGATTTGTCAGATTTGCGAGACGTATCACGCAATTGAAATCTGGCCCACCACACAATCCCACCACTGTATCTCCTGTGTCGACAGGATCGACAGCGATATCTAACCAGAAAAACCCTTTGATATGATCTCAGGGAGCCCGAGGGACATGCTAAAACTGTCTTGGGACCCGCAACGAATTTAATCAGAAGAAGATAGGAGGAGTAGCAAGACGGGCGTTGGCCCAAATTTGAAATAATAATAATAATAATATCTATGGACGCTTCACACCACGTCAGTCTGGCCCCGTGGTAAGTACCTGAAGGACTTGTGTTACGGGTACCATACAACGGAAATATATTTAATACTTTTATACTATACATTATACATATTATATTTAAGATTTTTATTATACAATGTGTCCCGACACCGGTGTCCGATCCTTTAATGTCATGATCTATGGCATATTTTATCGACAAATTGGCTCTAAAATTTTTTCTCTCTCTCAAAGTTGTAAAATGGCAGCGATTTTAATAAGTGATCAAACGAACTTACCAAGTGAAGTTCGATCATTATTATATGTGTCGCTTCATTCGAAGATATATAATTATTAACCAGTAGTACCTCTGTATCTGCTAGGCAATCGCGTTTTGTCAAAGACGTATGTGGGTAGTTGAAAAATTACCCGCACGCTCGCTCACTGGACTTTCCGGCATGTCTCATTATGTTTAGAGAGAAGTAATGCAAAAAATCTTTCTTTCTTTCTTTGGGTACTGCAGCAAACATAGTTTCGTGCAGACTGGGTGGGAGGGAGATTATATCTTCGAATGAAGCGACTCATATAATAATGATCGAACTTCACTTGGTAAGTTCGTTTGATCACTTATTATATTTCTTCGCTTCATTCTTCGATATATAATTATTAATCAGTAGATTTTCAGAGTCACGAAAGAAATATTATTTTTTTTACGAAATACCATATTCATTATGAATAGTAATCATTATTATATTGAAGAAAGAATTTAACGATAAATAATAATAATAGTCAGAAACGAAACGTAAGAGACCTCTATGGTATGTGATTTAAATGATAACATACTGGGATCATGGTGATTAAACATAATATTATAACTGATTCAACGAAACTTTGTTCGTCGATAAAATTATGGCTAAGGAAAATATCGTAAGTATTGGAGTCGCTAGTCCTGCCTTTCGACTGTCGTCTTACTAATCGTCATTAATCGTGTCCAGTTTCAGTCCCCGTGTCTACGCTCGTGTCGACGCTCGTGTCGATGCTCGTGTCGACGCTCGTGTCGACGCTGCGCCGATCTCGCACAGCACCTGCTTTATCCTATTTAATATAATCTTGAATAACCATCGCACGGCGTAATAACTTAAATATAACTTGAAACTTCTTTTTTAATAAAAAGGAATTACATAAATTAATAACATCACCGATCCAATCGCTCTTCCGGCCGAACTATCCTAGTGAGCGGACGTGTGTTTTGCGCTACGACAAATATTTAAATTTATTTTATTTCTAAATTCCTTGTGCATCGGAGCCCTGTGAACGTGGAGTCCTCGCCCCTTCAAGAGTGGGGCTTCGGACCGTTGGTGTGGCGCGACCGGGTGCTGCTGTAAGAAATTTTTAAAGTTTTAATTTTTGAGGCGCCGGCGAGGCTTGAACCCGGGGTCCTTGCGTCGTGCGGCCGCTACCTTACCCGCTCGACCACGGCGAGGTGAGCCGCCGACGCTAATTTACCCTTCGCATTCGACACACTGCAACGTCACATCATATTTACTTAAGAGTTTGCAATTCTTTTGCATAATAATTATTATGTCCCTGAGACGTACACCTCCAAGAGCTCACACTCCGTCAAAGAGTGTTGATGACAATAATTCTGAGATGCAAGGCAACGAAGATAACGTCAACAAAGTATGTTTGAAAAGGAAAAGGGAAAATGAACTAACAGAATTTATGAATGATGTTCGCCGTATGTTTCAACAATTTGTTACGTCGCAGAACGAAAAATTTGATAAGTTTGTAGCCCAACAAACCGAAAGACATAAAAATTTTGATAAATCCATATCTGAAATAAAACAACATTATAAAAACATAAATAAATTGGAAAAATCATTGACAGAAATAAAAAAGCAAAATGAAGAAATAAATACATCAATATCGTTATTGTCGGCAAAGTACGATGAAATTCTAAAAGATATAATAGATCTTAAAAAGGAGAGAAATGAACATACACTCTACATCAAACAACTAGAAAATAAATTGGAAAACCTTGAGAAACAGTGTTGCGTAACTAAACTAGAAATAAGAAATGTACCAAAGCTGAAAAACGAAAACAAGGAGGGCTTACTCGATACCGTGGTGAAAATTGGCAATGCTTTAAATATTCAGTTAGAGAGCTCTAGCATTAAAGATGTTTATCGCCCCTTCTCAAAAAAGCCTGAAGTCACAAAGCCGATAATAGTGGACTTTACAACAGTACATACAAAAGAGAGCTTCATAAATAGAGTGAAAAAACTACCAATAGAGGACAAACGTACCAAATTAAACACCTCCATCTTAGATAAAGACCTGCCACAGAGTCCAATCTTTATTTCTGACTACCTAACTCCTAAAGGAAAGAGACTACTCTTCCTTTCAAGAGATTTTGCCACCACCTATGGCTTTAAATATTGTTGGACGGCATACGGAAAAATCTATCTTCGCAAAAAAGAAGGAAGTCCCCAGTTTCGCATTGAAGAAGAGGCAGACATCGCTAAGTTGAAAGATAAGATAAATGAATGACTAGTATGCGGAGTAATATTCTCTTTGTTTTTATTCTTAATTTGCATGTCTAAACTAGTATTACCGTCTGAAAATTATTTATTATATGATAACGTCACTAATTTACATTTAAGGATTTTAAATCGAGGTTTCTTACTTCATAGCACAGGATACAGATCTCTCCGTTTCACACCTCTAGTCTATGTATTATATTATAGTCTTATGTACGTGCATATATCTTACAATATGATTTGCTTATATTACCAATTCAAATATATTAAAATATTAATAAACTCAAAACTTAAAATGACAGATACTTATTTATCGAAACTTCTTTATTGTTATACTACTACATGTATTTTTGAATGGGGTCATTATTGGATATTATTTATTTATGGCTAGTAATAAAATTTTAGAGGCTATTGATGATATCTCTGTATCAGAATCAATAAAATGTGACGTTGAGGAATGCAGGAACCTGTTAGATAGAGATAATTGTCTAAATATTTTAACTCAGAATATTAGGAGCATATCCCGAAATTTCGATAGTCTGTTGGTCATGTTACAGAGGATGAAATCAAACTGTGACATAATTATCCTGACAGAATGCTGGTTATCTTGCAATCCGATTATTCCTACTCTAGATGATTATAACGTTATTACCTCGGAGAACACTTCGAATCAAAATGATGGCATCGTAGTTTACTATAAAACTCAACTTGATATTGTCTGTGAGTTTCCAGCTTGTGAGGATTGCAACTGCATGGTTATAAAATGTGGGAATGAAATCGCTTTTGTTGCTATTTATAGATCTCCTTCGCAGAAAAATATCGATAAATTTATCTCCTCGCTAAATGATGTTTTGATTAGCCTCTCCTCATATAAAACTCTAGCAATTATAGGAGACATAAACATAGATATAACTCTCAGTACAAAGGATCTTCGTTCTCAGGACTATTTGGATCTATGCAGTTTCCACGGCTTACTACCTTCTCACAATTTTCCAACAAGAGATAATAAAACTTGTCTCGACCACATTATATTAAAAACTCAACGGCCATCAAAAACTCTTGTCTTAAATTCCACAATCACCGACCATCAAGCTGTATTACTTAGTCTAAAAATAAAAGAGAAACGTGCCTTTACTTATTCCACCTCTCGAAAAATTAACCAAGAAGGGATAAAATCGGACCTGTCATGTACAGATTGGAAACCTATTTACGAACAAAATGATGCCAATACTGCTATGCAGTATCTTGTTAAAAATATCCAATCCGCTATCAACTCTAACTCGGTAGAAATTACGCTTCCTCGCCGTAAAAAAATAATTAGACCGTGGATCACCCCTGGCCTATTAAAATGCATAAGACACCGTGATAGGCTCCATGACAAATTGAGACACGATCCAAATAAGGACATTCTTAAAATCACCTACACAAGATACAGGAACTTCTGCAATAATTTATTAAAAAAGATAAAGAGGGAGTATGATACAAATTTACTAGAAAATGCTAAAAATAACAATAAAAAACTATGGGATACTATAAAAAACCTGACCTACACAAGTAAATGTAAACAGCATGCATCTTACCTACTAAATTCTCGAGATCCTAAGGAATCAATAAACAAAGTTAACGACTATTTTGTATCCATTGGTGAAAAATTGGCTGGCAGCACCATTAAATGTAAAAATAAAGAACATATAAATTATCGCATAAAAAATAATTGTAGTACACCCATCAATTCTTTTGTTTTGCTTGAAACGGATATCAATGAGGTAGAAACTCTGATAAGGAGCTTAAAAAATGCTTGCGCTGTGGGATGGGATTGTATTCCGAATGTCCTTCTTAAAGAAAATATACATACCCTCTCGCCATTGCTCGCACACATTTTCAATTTATGTTTGTCTCAGGGTCAGTTTCCTAAGGTTTTGAAAAAGTCAGTGGTCCATCCAATATATAAAGCGGGCGAGAGAGACCGTGTCACAAATTACAGACCCATTTCTATATTACCATCGATTTCTAAAATTCTAGAACGTATTATTAATACACGACTAATAAAATATCTAGAACATAATCATATTCTGTCTCCAAATCAGTTTGGTTTTAGAGCTAACCGATCGACTACTGATGCGGTTCATGAAGTTGTAAGCTTTATAATTAATAATATGGATGTGGGTAGACCAAGTTTAGGTATATTTTTAGATCTGGCAAAAGCATTTGACACGGTCTCTACAACGCTGCTTGTTAATAAACTGGAAGCTATAGGAGTTAGAGATAAACAATTAGAACTCTTCAAAGATTATCTCACGGATCGATCCCAAAGCGTAAAAATTGAAAATGAACTAAGCGATGACTTGCCTGTGAGCTATGGCGTTCCTCAGGGAAGTATATTAGGTCCAACTTTATTTTTGATATACTTAAACGACCTTTGTAATCTAAGTTTATTAGGCGGAAAAATTATATCTTACGCGGATGATACTGTCCTTCTTTTTTCTGCAGAAAGCAAAAATATGTTATTTAAGCTTGCTCAATGTGGCCTCAACTTTGTCACCCATTGGTTACAGAACAACTTCCTTACACTAAATGCAAGTAAAACACAATTCATAGCCTTCTCTATCCGAAAGCAAAAAGAATTAGATACCACCATAAATTTAACTGCCCACTCTTGTTGCAATGAAAATAAGTGTTCGTGCTCCCCTTTAAACCAGGTATCATCTCTAAAGTATTTAGGTGTCATCATCGACAGTGCATTGTCTTTTAGTGCCCATATTGATATGCTCACGTCAAGACTTAGAAAATTGACATATGTTTTTAAAAATCTACGACACATCGCTAATAAAAGTCTTATGAAGCATGTGTATCAAGCACTAGGGCAGTCTATAATCCAATATTGCATTACGATTTGGGGAGGCACTTTTAAAACTAAGATGAAGCCACTTGAAGTTGCTCAGAGAACACTATTAAAGGTAGGCAGCTTTCGTCCATTCTTGTATCCCACTTCCTTACTATACCAGTCCTCCGAAGTACTATCAGTCCGCCAGTTGTTCATAATGCAGACAATTTTGAGACAACACACTAAACAACTTTTTCTTAAAGATCTATACGCTAAAAGACGAAACAAGAATATTGCAGAGGTCCCAAAATTTAGACATGCCTTTGTCAACAGATACTACTGTTTCCTAGGTCCATTCCTATATAATAAAATAAATAAAGAAGTAAATATACACCCTTTAAGCAAATCAAGATGCAAACAAAAAATGTTTAAATACCTACACCAACTAACGTATGATGAGACTGAACAACTGCTATTAAGTAAGAAATAACATGTAATTATTGTTTTTTTTTTTTTTTTTTGTAAGTATACTAAAGCTAAGTACATGTTTTTGTCAATTTATACTACTCTCCAATGTTTGTATAATTAATTCTGTATTCAGATAATTTATAATGCTTTATTTTAAGTCCTTTATTTTGTAAAATTAAATACCTAGTACTATGATCCTGAAATTTAAGTAATGATAAGTTATAATATGCATAATAATTTATTTAATTGTATTGTTGTAATATTTTAGTAAATTAATTTAATTACTGTAAAATGAGTCGAAATAACGTTAATAAGCTTACAACTTGTTTCTACTAAATTATAGAGTCATTGCAAACTGAAGAGCACTGTGGTCCGAAATACAGACTTGATCTAGTTCGGACACAGATGACTTACCAGTGTACATTTTTGAATATCAAAATTATTATAATGTCAAACTTTTACTTGTAAGTGTTTTCTATGTGCTATATATGTAATTAATTTTGATGAGTCAATAAATTATTATTATTATTATTATTATTATTATTATTATAATCACGCCCGGGAGTTGAAGTCTTTGTAATATAAATTTCGATACCGCTATAATTTAAAACCGTGATTTTTTATTTTGCCGAGTTTTATTAGGCAGAAAGTTTTAAGTCAATGACCAGTATTCAGTTGGTACAGAGTGCAAGAAAAAACAAATAATTTATAAGTGGATCCCGGGTACTATACTACTCAGGTATGTATTTATTATACAGGTATTTTTACCGGAAAGCTTCTTTCGAAAGACGCTTCAGTCTTCACACATTCATCTGAGCCAATGTCACCAACCAATAAAGTCAACATTGTTCATAAATAATGACAGTGCACAGTGATGGCTGTAGAAGATAATATCGTGATTCGTATTATAGCCATTGTCAAATTGTTTGGCTAAGGTTCCGATGGAGCGGACGAAGATCTCTGTAATAAGTCTATTTAGTTAATAAGATTAAACAGAGTATTTATCTAAAATTTAAGTCGAAGTAAAGTATTTTAGAATACATTTTAAGGAGTCTACTGCTTTAACTGGGTCCAGCTATGGGGTCATCGATAGTGTGATTATTGTATATTAATACGATTAAAAGTCGAGAATATTGTGTTCTCGGTCCACCAGGCTGAATATTTTAACAATTATTATTCAAGAATAAGTGTGATTCTGTTATCGTATTTATCATTGCATATTTTATTTAGTATTAAATATTTTAGTCGCTTAAAACTAGTTGCATTCCGCGGCGGGGGACAGGAATCAGGATATGAAGGTGTCAAAATATATATCAGTTGAGATAGCTCACGAGTACATTGATTTAACTGTTCTATATTATTTCGTTTTTAATAGGCATATATTATTATATAATATATCTAATATATAAAATTCTCATGTCACGGTGTGCGTGGTTGAACTCCTCTGAAACGGCTCGACCGACTTTCGTGAATCTTAGCGAGCTAGGGTTGAGAATCGGGCAACATCTACTCTTTTATCTTTATATTAATAAGTGTATTCATTTGTTGAATAAATAATAGTAAATTGTTACAACTCGAGACTGACGGCGACGATTGTTTGTGCGACGGGATAGCAATCATGAACTTTGTCATGGTGACATACTCTTTAGTAGGTATAGTCACTTCAATAAAATAATAATATTATGGGCGAAATACTTTATATGGCAAAACAACTACTTATACTTTATATGGTTTGCCGGGACAGCTAGTTATGTTATAATAATATATATTATAAACGTCAAGACTTAAATATTTACATATTTTTTGTGGGTTTAATACACCCATGGCACTATTAACAATAAAACGTTAACAAAAAGGGGGCGCCTGAGGCTGAAGAATTGTCGCCTAGAATACTGATATTTTTAAAGCGTGGTAAGTCAAGTCTAGATAAAGCCTTCGCCTGGTCTAGTTTCCTTCTTTATATTTTTTGTGAAAAAAAAAATAAATGTAAGCGCATCTGATAGTCTGTGTGTCAAGACTTAAGGCTCTTAATCCGTTAATTAAAATCTTTCGATCGACTAGTGAGTTAATAGAAAACAAGAAGTAGGCTCTTAAATTTATTTTTGCAAGATATCCACTTTTGGGTATTGGCTTGAAAGCCTTAAAAGTTAATTTTCCAAATTAACATGTAATTTTGAAATAAACTTTGGTACGAAGTGGTTTCAAATTTAAAATAATTCAATAATTGTATTTAAAATATAATACAATCTTTTCCGCCGCTTTGTTTGGGGAAAAGAAAATCTTTGAAATAAGGTAACCTTCGATAAGGGTACACGAAGATATAGTTCTAATAGTTTATTGATGTCAAAATGTGTATTAAATTAAGCCAGTGGTCCCCAACCTGTTTTTGTTTTTGGAACGAAGTTCCCTAATTTTTTTATTTTTCATGCGGGCCGCAAACATTTTTGGTCTTGGTGTCGCGGGCCGCAACAAACATTTTTAGGTTTAAAAAATAACGTAATTTAAAATTAACGATTTACAAGTGAAAAAAGACTTTCACGTTGATGTATAATATTTTTCCCGTGGGCGTGAATTTCAAAATGGTTTAACATCACGCGGGCTACAAATAAAGTCCCGGTGGCCCGCATGCGGCCCGCGGGCCGCGGGTTGGGGATAGCTGTGTAAAGCCCACAATGATTATAATAGTAACATCTATAAAATATATATAAAATTAACTGTCAGCACTACGGCTGCGGTGTTGAGCGTTTAGTCGCCTCAACGCTCTTCGAACTAGAAAGAGGTTGATTGTAGCGGTACTAGCGGCGCCAGCCGACGGTAACCAGCTCTGACCCCCCCCCCCTTTTTTGACGGGTAGCGGGAAGGGTTTGTACCCGACTGGTACCCAAAAGGTACCCGACTGTTTGGGATGTACTAATTTGTCTCTGAGAACAAAGGAATTATCCAACGAAACAATAATAATCTCGGTCTGATATTGAGACAAGACTTATCGAGTCTGAGTGTTACAGGTTTCCGTTACGAAGTTGTATTTTCTGATAATATATTATCTGATAAGTTTGATAATAATTTATATCGAGATAAATCAGATACTGTTGATAAGTCTGATCATATCGAGACTTTGTTAGGTGAGATCTATAATGATTATAATCGATCGAAATGGAATCGATCTGCAACACTTATTATCAGGAATGTTTTATAAGCAGTAGCTTAACTTAATCGTTTTTGGGATCATTTAAAACAATAATCTGGCGAATCCAACGAGGGTGCACCTAACGTCAGTAGGAGCCCTGGATCTATCCGGATCTGGTCCGGTTCTATCAGTGCCGGTATTCAAGAAGGCTTCGGGTTCATTCGTAACCTGATCGTCCCGTACCTATATTGGTCACTTTTAGTGATATTTTCCCGAGTCTTAGTGACCTAAAAAGAAATAAATATTGAGGTAGCTCGTTATAATCGACTTATTTGTCGATAAAATATGTTGCAAAAAATATTGAGGGTAGTAACTATAACGTTACGTAGATATTAAGTAAGTTTCGTTATGTACACTCGCGGTGTATCCCGAGTCCCAAAATTGGTGCAAGATTTATTTAAGAATAATAATTATATACCGGCAGACATAGTAAATCATAATCGTAGTTCTATATTTAGAACAAAACGATCGCGCGAGACGCGCATTGGTTGTTAAACTGATGAGACTCGCAGTCTATCTAGTTATTATCTCGAAATAGCTATTCTCTATAAAACGGTAAAGATATTAATATTATAAGAATAATAATTATGTAGTTATATTTATAGAACAAAGAGTGCGGGAAAAACGCGCGGTAGTTGCAAATTTTTTATTTTTAAGCATTGTCGGAGACTCGTAGTCAATCCATACATAATGTTGATTTGAAAAATATCAATATATTTTAAATTGTAATTAGCTCGCAGTTAATCCCCTCAAACCAGCCAACATAGTATTGTACTTCTATTTTTAGATAAAACATCGTTAGAGACTCGCGATCAATTCCGATGCATAAAAATTGTGTTTAGTGACTCGCAGTCAATCCACACATTATAGCGGTTTATAAAATAACTCGCTGTTAACCCCCAAACCGGCCAACGTATAGTTCTATTTATAGAACAGATAAAGCATCGTCAGAGACTCGCAGTCAATTCCGATGCATATAAATTGTGCTTAGAGACCCAACCACCATAATGAGTCAATCCACTCATTATGGTGGTTTATAAAATAACTTAATATATATTTAGCGGTTTATAAAACTCTGGAACCAATTGTCACCAGCAGTTTTTCCGGACCTATACGACCTGCAAACCTTCAAGAAAAGAGCGTATTCCCTCTTAAAAGGCCGGCAACGCACCTGCAGCTCTTCTGATGTTGCGAGTGTCCATGGGCGACGGTAGTTGCTTACCATCAGGAGACCTGTTTGCTCGTTTGCCCCCTTATTTAATAAAAAAAATTAATTAAACTTGCAGTAATTAACTTGCAATTATTTCCGCCAATCGGACAAACATATAGTTCTATTTATAGAATAGGTAAAACATCGTCAGAGATCCGCAATCAATTCCGATGCATATTATAGAATATAGATTGTGTAAAAGGACTCACGGTCCAAACACACTGTACTTATTGACTCAAAGTCGCAGTACGTGCCTGTTAGTTAAAATAATTGCAGTAATCACCTGCAGTTGTTTCCCCCAATCCGGCAATCATACAGTTTTACAATTCTATTTATAGAACAGATAAAGCATACATAATATTATAGATCATGTATAAAGACTCGCAGTCCCAACACATTGTACGTTTATTGACTCGCGGTCGCAGTACAAGCCGGTTAGTATTGAATATACTTGACTCGTCTAGGCCTCGGTAGTGCCTGCCGTTTATTTAAGTATTTTATAGTACTTACATGTATTTTCTTATTACACGATAAAATAACACTGAAATTAGTTACTTCCAACACTGACTCAATCATTTTAATAATAATTATAACCAGCTGCAGCGCTTTGACATGGTTACTAAGTATTCGTGCTCGCGTTGCCTCGCGTTAACAAAGAATGGGACATGCCGGAAAGTCCAGTGAGCGAGCGTGCGGGTAATTTTTCAACTACCCACATACGTCTTTGAAAAAACGCGATTGCCTAGCAGATACAGAGGTACTACTGGTTAATAATTATATATCGAAGAATGAAGCGAAGAAATATAATTTTTCTCGGGCCTTCACACTAATCTGACCAGTACTTCTCATGTAAATATCATATGAAGATAAAAAAGGTCTCATTTGTTAGCTGAATTTGTGGACTACGCTTACATAGGAAATATGCTATAAATTTCGTGGAATTAAACATAGAAAAACCCAAGTTTAAGAAAAAAAATATGTGTATTTTTTATGAATGGCTTTTTGTGAAAAATTTAGCAGATTAAACTGGTTCTTTTTTATTTCAAAAGATAGAGAAAGTTTTCATCTTCTTAAATTCTTTTACTTCAATGCTCTAAGTCAGATAGTTTAGAAGTTATAACGATTTTCTTATGATGAGGTGGTCAGAATAGTATGAAGCCAGAGAAAAAAAATTTTTTCAAAGGTTGGAGAAAAATTTTTTGAGCTCATGATGTATGGCTTATATTAGTGACAAATTGGCTTTCAAATTATTATTTTCTCCAACTTTTGAAAAAAATAATAATCTCTGGCTTCATACAAATCTGACCACCTCATCGTAAGAAAATCGTTATAACTTCTAAACTATCTGACTTAGACCATTGAAGTAAAAGAATTTTAGGAGATGAAAACTTTTTTATCTTTTAAAAATAAAAAAGAACCAGTTTAATGTGCTAGACTTTTTACAAAAAGCCATTAATAAAAAATACACATTTTTTTTTTCTTAAACTTGGGTTTTTCTATGTTTAATTCCACGAAATTTATAACATATTGCCTGTATAAGCGTAGTCCACAAATTTTTCTATCAAATGAGACCATTTTTATCTTCATAGGATATTTATAAGAGCAGTTCTGGTCAGATTAGCGTGAAAGCCCGAGAAAAACTAAAATGGCTGCCATTTTACAACCTTGAGAGAGAAAAAAAATTTGAGGGCCAATTTATCGATAAAATATGCCATAGATCATGACATTAAAGGATCGGACACCGGTGTCGGGACACATTGTATAATACACATATGTATTTAATACACATCTGTGACCCAGGAACTTTGAAAACATTTTTGTTCCGTCGGCGGGATTCGAACCCGCGACTCCCGGCTTGAGCTACCAACAGCCCACCCACTGAGCCACAGAGGTCGTCGAAATCTGTCAAATTAGTACAAAAGAAATGCATTTACGCGTCGTGTTGCGGTCTGCATTGACCTGAATTGACGAGGGCTATATGCGTCCGCCGAACGCGCGGTTTGGCGGCTACACCGTGAGATCACAAGCAAATGTATGTAAATGACAGCGCGGCCACGTTGCTATTTAAATAAATCGTTACATATAATAATTGCTTGTGATATCGGGTTGTAGTGGCTGAACCACTCGTTCTGTTGGCGGGGTTCGAAGTCGCGACCCCCGGCCGTGCCACACGCTCAACCATTGAGCCACAGAGGTCGTCATGTTGTTTATGAGGTAATAAGGTAGGTAGGTTATAAAGGAGGTTATGTTAAAAGTTTTTGGTCAATAAATACTTGTATTTGTTGTATTTGTATATTATTAGGTACATAAGATATGACCATGATATGACAATGTAAAACAATCCGATTGTGGGTCGTTAGAGTAATGTTATGACTCGTATTATGTTAATTAAACGACATAATATTACTGATATAATTAGATTTTTGCGTAGGCGTGAAATGATAATAATCTTGCCGACAAAATATATTATAATTTGTAGGCTCAAGGAGGAGGAAAAAACATTTTTATAGTAAATTTATTTATTTATAGTAATTATATTATGTTGTTATTTATGTTACTAGTTGTAAATAATAACTTTCTCGTCATTTCTACTGACAGGCTCAAGTTAGATTTATTAAAGTAGAACCAATGAATCTCGATCTAAAGATCTAAATTCTGCAAGAACCCTTCGTTCCGTATCTACATCAAATTAAACTTCAAAATCAATAAGGTTTTTTATTATGCCATGACTAAGGAAGAACGGATTCATTTTTATGTATTTGAATATTATATAACAAAGACGTGAGTGGAAGAATCGAACAAGTAACATTTCGTAACATTCGGACAGTAACTAATTTTTTCCCTAATTATTTTAATAAAACTTGTAACTTATCTACTTCATAACCTAGGTAATGTATCTGGCTACACATATAATCCATAGTTTTTCTATTTCAAATTATTTTTCCGGCCCTAAAGCCGCCATTTAAACAAAAAAACGGGAAGTTTTTTCATGTTACTTACCTTATTCTTCCACTCACGTCTTGTTATTATTACATCGAGCATTACAATGTTTGAAGGTTTAGCTAAAATTATATCATGCTCGTTCTCACATAAAATTTAATCCTGATTAAAATCTCGTCCCTGGAGGCTGCGCGCGACACAATGTTCTTCATGCACCCGTGCATGCATGTGAAACGGCCATGTGAATTTTACATGAAGAAATTTAAGTACGTGTAGATACTCTAACCCAGAGGTTCCCAAACTTTTTTTCTCATAGACCACTTTAAACATTTTGCTGGATCCGGTGGACCCCCGGCAGCTACTCGAGTCTTGATATAATATTGTCTACCTATATTCATAGGAGAAGTCGACTGGTGGACCCCCGTTATTTTTCCACGCAATCGTAGACCCCTATCGGGCTCCCGTGGACCCCTGAGGGTCCACCTGGACCACTTTGGGAATCAATGCTGTAACCCGTGGAAAAGTGCGAAAGTATGTCTCTTACCTCTTAACGCCCAAACCGCTGAACCGATTTTGGTAAAGTTTGATAAGGAGATATTTATACAGTCCAAGGAAAAGACATAGGATAATTTTTAACCGGGAAAAATGTACGGTTCCTGTGCGATAATCGAATTTCGGTGCAATAGAGTTACGGGCGTCGTCTAGTAATGTATACAATAATTGTATATGATAATTTGTTTTCTACTTAGGTATTACTTAACTTTGATTTAATGAAGCTTTTGACAGAAAATTATGTCAAAATAAGCAGGAGTAGATGGACTACTAAAACGGCTTTTATTCGGCCTCAAAGAAAATATAAGTAAAAAAACTCTCTAAAACTCACTTTACAAATTGATAAAATACACAAAACGCGAGAAGTACGTATCCCGAAAGGGCAAAATTTAGTAACTCGTGTTTACAATATTATTCCATTAAACATCAAAGACGGAATCGCAGAAAATATTTCCATTTCCAAAGATTATCCGAGCAAATAATTAATTTAACTGGCCGGTAAAGTTTCGTCCCCGATGGCATAGATACTAGCCCAAGAGCCAGCGACACCAAGACATCGTCATTTTATAAAAACCTGTTTTACCTGTTTATGACCCGTATAGAAATAAGAATGCTATGGGGTTTCATTTGTGGTTACTTTAGGAGGTATCCAGTCCTGAAGGTCTACCTGATTTTCCATAAAGAGTTAAGACGCTGACAACTGCCAATGACCTTGATCTCGCATCACTCTCGCACCTGTGTCGATTTTCATGCCAGAGAGACAGAGATGTGAAGTGTTCACTCAGTAGCGTGGATACATTTTTCGTTTGTTAGAGGAAAAAATAAATATTATGGGAAATCTAGATGTCAGAACCGAAAATCAAATCCGGCAATCTTTGGATTTTTGTAAAAGGTATCAAATAAACAACATTTTAAAGCATATATTGTATTATTACTTTAGTTAGAACTGTTTAAAGTTCCTGAAAGATGTGACTTTGGTATTTTTTTTCATCCAGTAGGAGAACATTATTTTATTATTTATTCAACAAGCTTTTTCAAATATAATCAAAAATCACATTTTTTTGTGCCAATCAATGAAATACATACTTCTAGAAAACTGCACAAAGATGTCGAATTGGCAGTTGTCTTCCCCTTAAGCGCAATTTTTATCTTATTCTCTTAGGCGTGACTCTAGGAATCTCGTTTTTTTATGACAGTTGCTTCCCACTGCCACCCCAAAGTCTAATAACTTAAGGAACTTTCAGGGTGTCTGTCTGTCGCTGGCTCTTGGGGTATACCGTGCGACAGGAGGGGCTTATTTATAGCGGTCTTACAAATGGGTGAATTGCATGACGCTCGTGGATTTATGGATGGCTTGTGATTGAAAAATGTTGAGTTACATACCTTTTGTCTGCGACGGAAGTGCGTTCTGTCGGATTTGAACTTGACTATAAATACATTTGTATTTAGGACGTTGTTTCCCGGAGATTAATTAATGTTAGCCATCCTTCTTTTTGACTTGTATTGTTATAACTTTGATTACTGAATTAATAAATTAAATTCAAGTTTTTATAATACTAGAGATCGCCCAATGATCGAAATTCGATGTGTGTATTGTAGTGTGTGTAATGTTTTATTCGTTAAAAATATTTATGATATAAGTATAATTTCAAAATAATATTAGCTCGATGCACTCCTTCGCCTTATAAGCTATAAAGCTTAAAACAAACCTAAGCGTCAGTGACAGGGTACGCGGTACGCGATACGCAACGCGAAACTGGCCGTGCACACCTGCGCGACTACGGTGCGAACCGTCAAACGTTAATATCATGACAAAATCTATCAAAACGTATACAAATAAAAAAATCATATACTAAAGAGTTGTAGAAAATAATATAAGAAAGGTTTTAAAAAAGAAGTCTAGTTATGTACACTTCAAAACACGCGTCTGACAACTTGACGCGCACGTTCCGCTTGCCGACGCGAACATCCCGCGTCGCGGTCGTGCAGGTGTGCACAGCGCCATAAGATTACATGGGCAGCGTCCGCCACGCGGTAGACGCTACCGCTTCGCAGTCGCTTTGGTCGCGTAGGTTTGTGCAATCCTTAACTGTGCAAAATTTCATTCACCTAAGTTTCCCCAGTTTTGACGAAATCAAAAGGGATACAAAGTTTATCGCTCGCGTATTAATATATAGATTAAACAAAGTTTAACATTGTATAATTTTAAGTTACAGCATTGTAAACTTTATTTTAAAATAATTTTTTTTCTCACTTTTTTTGGTAAATAAAGTGGGCCCTGTGCGAGTTTCTTACGCCGGTTTTTCTCGCCGGGCTAGTTCCCGAACTTTTAGAAAATATTTGCAAAAATTTATTCTGAATAAAAAAAAATTGAGTTTGAGTTTTTAAAGATATAATATTGTTACGTGCTAGAGTTCGTTGGATTCGGAGAGAGACCTGGTGACTCACTTGAAGACTTTATTCACTGACACTAGCACACACAAAACACTAAGCACTAGATCCAAATCACTGAACACTAACACTGCCCTAGGTCGTAGCCGAGTCGTAGGTTCACTATCACAATCACTCACTATTGATCACTTGTTTTCACTTCGAAGTCGCCTCGAAGATCGCTCAAACGAAACTGAATTTGCTTGTTTAGCGGCTATTTATATGGCCCGAGACGCTTTCTGGAACGTTCCATTCTGAATTATACCTAATTCACGTAAACAAGCAAACACGTAAACAAGTTTTTGCTGGTCCGACGCTAGACGGCTCTGTGTGTCCGTAACAATATTGTGTAGTGCTATGTTATTACCTTATCGTATCAATCAATAAAATCAGCAAATAAACGTTTATACTTTTATTTTTGAACTTCTATCTGTGCAAGAAATAATAAACATTTACAAACCTAAATATATCCCTATGTTGCATATTATAAAATGCATAACGCTACCACTAAAGCGCATTTCACAAAAACCTACTTTACATAAGGCGAATAGCAATTTCATAACAAAGCAGTAGGATTATAATAGAGTTTCATACTTGAAAAGCATCGGGTTTGTCAACAAATATTATTTTGTGTTTAAATGACAAAGAAAAGCTTGCTAAGAATTTTTCGCACAAGTTTTCGGGCAGATTATAATAATAGGATGTGAACATAAAATATGATCAAGATAATACCCGCTGTTTTTGTTTCAAGACCGAATTATGAGCATTATTTGGATTAATGTTGCCATAAATTCTAATCTTTGCCACCGAGTGTGTAAATTCGGTTACATTTTACCCGTACGCGTGCTAACTTTTAATATCACCATAAAATCTTTTGATTGCGAAACCGAAAGAAAATTTTCATGATATATGTAGTTTCATTCAATTCATAACGAAGGTCAATATGGAAAATATTAGATTACGCCTAGTAAAAAATAATGGTACTTTCATTTTTAATGGTATAGATCCATACAAATTGCCTGGATCGGCAATTTGTAACACAAATTGCCGATCCAGGCAATTTGTATGGATTGAAGGTGGCTTTTTTTTTTTGTGTTTCTAGTATTGTTCTCATAGAAAATGGTGTTCATTTTGACGGGCGCATTCGATGGTTTTAAGGATAACGGTGTTAAGCCTAACAACCTGCATAGTTTAAGAACATTACAAAGAAACGTAACTATTTATTACAATAACGATTTTATCTCGAAACATACAGCAGCCGCATACTATTTTTAAAAAAAATCGGCCAAGTGCGAGTCGGACTCGCGCACTAAGGGTTCCGTACCATTATAGAGCAAAATTAGGCGAAAAATTGTGTTTTTTGTATGGGATCCCCCCTTAATTTTTTATTTTATTTTAATATTATTATTAAATATTAAAGTGCACCTAAAACTAAGGACCTTGAGTAAAATCAAGTACAATTGCCATTATTGATATAGAGCCAAAAAGGTCAAAAAAATCACGTTTGTTGTATGGGAGCCCCCCTTAAATATTAATTTGATTTTGTTTTTAGTATTTGTTGTTATAGCGGCAATAGATATATACAATCTGTGAAAATTTCAACTTTCTAGCCATTACCGTTCTTGAGTTACAGCCTGAAGACAGACAGACAGATGGACAGACAGACAGACGGACAGACAGACGGACAGACAGGCATCGAAGTCTCAGTAAAAGGATCCCGTTTTTACCCTTTGGGTACGGAACCCTAAAAACAAAACCAGAAAAAGAACTTTGTCATGTCTCGAAAACTAAACAAAGTTCTCTTTTTGGTTTCGTTAAATGAGGAAAATGTTGAGAAAACTTTCAATATACAATTGTAATATCATTTTACCTACCCTGTAACGATTGATATGTAGATTTCACTTTCAGCAGCTAAAAATAGATAATATTCACGTACAACTTAAGCCGCGTTCACACTGAGACAGTACAAGTCGCATTAAAGTAGAGGCTTAAGGATGAAGACCTAATTTAAAGCGTAAAATTCATTAATGGTCGTATTAGGACATTCAACATATTAAGAGGCAGGTCTCATAAATCATATTTATAGTTTATCTGATTTTAAATTTGAACATAATTAATAATCGGCCAAGTGCGAGTCTGACTCGCGCACGAAGGGTTCCATACCGTTATAGAGGAAAAATAGGCCAAAAATTGTGCTTTTTGTATGTGAGCCCCCCTTAATTTTTTATTTTATTTCATTTCAATATTATTATTAATTCGGGGTTTCACAAACAGAGCAAGTAATGTATATTAATATACATTACATCCCAAGATGTATAGCTTTAAATTATCTTAATGTATCACACACACAATTAGGTAATGTAACGTATCTTTCCCTACGTTTCAATGGTATACGCCCCGCTTAACGCACGTTTCAGCTGCTAAGGTGTTATACAGGCTGTTCTTGTTTTTAATGTCGTAATACTATGGACCCTTCGAGTAACTTTAGATTTACTAGATACTAGATAGTTCATCAGAAGATGATTCGGATTGTGATTTTGATGCGCGCAATTGTTACAATATTATGTGCTCAAAACAGAACGATGTGGATTGAAGATATTTGATTGAAAATTTAGGTTCTGGGGAACACACTGCCTGCAGTGCCTGCTGTGAAGTGCTGTGCTAAGGTGATAACACTGTGTGTCTCTGTCTATCGTACATAATATAATCACAGAAATTTTTGAACATCCTATGAAGGGAAGAGATGTATATTTTACACGGAAATGTATTGATATGTATTGAAGCATACATCTAATTAAGGCTTTTATGAAAATTTCAAGTGCCTACCTGTTGCCATTTTTGATATCGAGCAAAAAAGGACGAAAAAAATCACGTTTCTTGTATGGGAGCCCCCTTATTATATTAATATTATTTTGTTTTTAGATATAAACAATATGAGAAAATTTCAAAAACCTAGCTATAGCGGTTCTTGAGCCTGGAGACAGACAGACAGACAGACGGACAGACGAACAGACACTGAAGTCTTAGTAATAGGGTCACGTTTTTACCCTTTAGGTACGGAACCCTAAAAATTAAATATATTTTAGAGCAATTAAAATAACTGTTGACTCGAAGCTTTGTGTTAATATTATGAAGGCTAGTCAAGATTACTACCTGATTCAAAAAGCAAAAACTCTTGTGCCAGCCATAAAAGGAATGGCGGAGGCGAGGCGAGCACTTTCAGTGTCATATCACATATGATTTTAAACTTTATCTTCTTAATTGTAATTCATAGTATCGCTTGAGAAGTCTACGGCCTCCCGTGGCCGCTCGTGGCCGCTCGTGGACGCTGGCGGCGGCGATTTCTCAAGCGATACTATGTATTACAATAATGAAGATAAAGTTTAAAATCATATGACGCTGAAAACGCTCGCCTCGCCTCTGCCATTCCGGTGTGTCGCGGCCTAAAAACTATCCATATAACTTTAACACATAAAGGCATACATGATACTCACACGTGTCGCGTCACCACTATCTTAGTGTAACAAACGCTTAATATATTCACGTTTAAGATTGTTCTGTGCCAAGGCTTAGTAAAGCCCTTCTGATTACAGGGCCAGTAATGCCTGTTTAACATGCCCTATGTAGATGAGGCTTAATTGATTCAATAACTTTAATCGGTAGCATCGAATAATTCACAGTCAATTTACTCGATAAATTAACGTCCGCGTCGGATAAATATATCAACTACGAAATTGTGCAATAGGCAGAATGTCAATTATTTATTTTAAAATATTATATGATATTTAAATTGTTGTGAAACTAATATTATATCAAAAGGTATGAGCTTTATTATAAAGTTTTTCAATAAGAAACCGAAAAAAAAACTTGGACAACATGGAATCTGTTGTATTAACCCTTATGACACTACCTAAGGAGTTTTATGTTGAAAAATCCATTCTTAGATGATTCTTAGATGCCATACCATACAACAAACACACCTCCTTAGTTTTAATTATAATTTGCAATAGGTGGCTTAGGCTGCCCGTTATATGGACGCTGTTAAGAGCCCGGGTTACCCTCGAAATTCTCATACATACGTAATACCAAAATCATTTTGTCATACGAAAATATTTAACATGTTTGAGTTATTTTTCAGCTTAAAATAGTAATTACCTAGGTTCCTGAACAAAAATTAACTTCAAAATATTTAAACACAAAAATTTTTTTTTTTGTGTATAAATTTTTTTTACTAAATTTACTACTAAATATTTAAACACTAAAAAATAGAGTAAAACACTAAAAAATATATACATAAATATTAAATTTACTACAAAATATTTCAACTCAAAAAAATATTTTTTAGTATTTAAATATTTTGTAGTAAATTTACTATTTATTTATATATTTTTAGTGTTTTACCCTATTTTTAGTGTTTAAATATTTAGTAGTAAATTTAGTAAAAAAAATGTATACTTATACAAAAAAATTTTTTTTAGTGTGTAAATATTTTGAAGTTAATTTTTGTTCAGGAACCTAGGTAATTACTATTTTAAGCTGAAAAATAACTCAAATATGTTAAACATTTTCGTATGACAAAATGATTTTGGTATTACGTATGTATGAGAATTTCGAGGGTAACCCGGGCTCTTAAGCATATTTTGTGTATCATCCCACAAATGATTATGTATTGAGTTACGACAGCAATCATGTTCTAATTATTTGGAACAAGACTGCATTCACAACTTAACAAAAAATGTGCGTTAATACACAAATGCTTAACAGCGACCATGAATATAAGGTATGTCATGCAGCACAAAGGATTATACATGTATATTGTATAGAACGTCTAGTTCAATCTGTAGCAACACAACATCATACAAAACCTCTATTTCTAGGCTCTAATTTCTAAACTATGCCATCATCACGTCCTTTCACTAAACACCTAACCCCTATTAACTGTTATCTGGCATAACCCTGGGCGTTTGTGCCAGTAATTAATCAAGGATACTCTGAAGATTGATTTGGGCCGTTAAGATAAACTCGTCTTCGCTTAATTGTAATTACTTGGATATTTCGTGTACGAGAATTGAGTTAAAACTGTAAAATATTATGGATAAATGAAGACAAGTTGATTAAGTAGGTAACATTTTACAACATAATAGTAATTACCCATTTTTTCCATTTTAATGTGAAAAAACCTTGTAACTTACATACTTTATCATCTAGCTAATATATCTGGCTATAGATAGAATCCACATTTTTTTATTTCAAATTATTTTCACCAGGAAAAGAGCCTAAGACCTCCATTTATGAAAAAAAACATCAGTTTCAAATATTGAGATGTATTCAAATTGTTATTTTCCCACTTTATTCACTCATGTCTCCATTAACATTATTAAATTGATGGGGTAATGTGAACATCCAATTTCAAAATAAATTTAGAGGCTAGCATTCGAAAAGGCAGATAAAAAGAGACATAAACATACCCCCGCTACCATATGAGCAATGTGTGCAATGCACACGGGCGCCATCCTCTAGAGCAGCGGACGGCAACACGCGGCCCGCGGGCCGCATGCGGCCCGCAAACGTCTTACTTGCGGCCCGTGAATGTTTTGTGAATAAGTTATGTGTATCAAAAACAATATTTTCGAATACTGCCAGTAGTTATCCCCACTTAAGTACGTAGCTGTTTGTGCCATTTTTAATAAAAACTTATTTCCTTTCATTGTGTGTAGGTATATTGAGCTTCTGGGGTTATAGGGTTAATACGAGTATGAGGTCTGCGGCCCGCCTTTAGTTTGTTTTGCCACCTTGTGGCCCTTGCCTGCCAAAAGGTTGCCGACCGCTGCTCTAGAGGCTAGGGGCGCCAAATCGCCATCTTTAGGGGCGCCAAAACTAAGGACCCAAAAGTTTGCCTAAAGAGGCGCCAAAATCCTTTTTTGCACACAGGCGCCAGTAAGCCCTTACGAGGCCCTGGACATAAACACTTTCATTTATAATACTACTAGCGACCCGCCCCGGCGTCGCACGGGTATAAAATATATAGCCACTGAAAAAATGATTAAAATCGATAGCCTATGATCCTTCACGTGGTCTACTTATTATCTGTGCCAAATAACATAAAAATTGCTTCAGTAGTTTGCGAGATAAGCCTTTCAAATAATTTTCCCCGTTTTTTCCACATTCTCCTATTACTCTTAGCGTGATAAAATATTGCCAATAGCCTTCCTCAATAAATGGGCTATCTAAAACTGAAAGAATTTTTCAAATCGGACCAGTAGTTCCTGAGATTAGCGCGTTCAAGTTAGCCCTTTCAAATAATTTCCCCCGTTTTTTCCACATTTATTCCTCTATTTCTTCGCTCCTATTAGTCTTAGCGTGATAAAATATATTTAATGATTAAACGAACTTACCTGTACGTGAAGTTCTATCATAATTATACGAGCTGCTTTGTCCGAAGAGATTAGCATTAAGTACTTATTTACACTAGTAGTTACGCCTACAGTGACGTCAGTCTTGCATTAAGTTGAGATTTATAAAAAAAAAAAAACTAAAAAAATAAGAGGGTAGTTTCGCTCACCTGTCACGAATCTTGCGATTGCTTGTCATTTAGTTCAGAGCGCCGATTTTTCACAGCTGGGTTCCTGGGATGGGTGGGATGCTAATCTCTTCGGACAAAGCAGCTCGTATAATTATGATAGAACTTCACGTACAGGTAAGTTCGTTTAATCATTAATTATACTCTCTGCTTTGTCCTCGAGATTAGCATTAAGTACTTATTTATACTAGTAGACATTGAGAGACTACATCTGCTGTGAAAAATCATTTTTATTTAACAAAATACAATATAACGTAAAATTTAATATATTCTATAGAATATATCTTTTACATTATCTTCTAAATTATAATTAAATTGGTTATACAATAGTAAACTAAAATCAGGTTCTATAAAAATATCAGCTTATTTATTTATCGTCCTGACATTATCCTATTGGCAAAAATTCATGATCAAAATCATTTACAATATCTTTATTATAAAATTTAATAAAGGTTTTGGAGTTAGCGCTCCATCCTGCTGTCTTCCTAACTAAGTCTAGGTTTACACCTAATCTATTTGCTTTCGAGGTGCTAGCGTGCCTCGTACTATGGGCGGTAAAAGTAGAGACATCTATACCACATATTTCGAGTGTGTTTTTCACCCAACGGCTTAACGTTTGTGAGGTTACTTTGTGGTGTGGCTTTCTCAAACTAACAAAAAGGTAAGAATGATTATTTCGTAAGGGTTCCGTTAATTTAAATTGTTTTAAAGTATTAGCTACACATATTTTAGGTTTATCCTGAAAATATGGCAGTATAAGAGCTGGCTGTGTTGAGTTAAGTCGAGACGTTTTTATAAGATCGGGAATTTTTATAATAATTATATCGGGAAACCACTCTATATTTTTTATATTTATAATTGATATCGTTTGCATCCTATGCCCGGTTACGAGTGCTAGCAACGTTATAAGTTTTTTAGAAATTGTCTCCAAGTCCAATGACTCGTTAGGGTACAATTCACCAATATGATTTAGAACTAGGGAAGTATCTCAAGTCAAATTGTATTTTGGCAGGGGCGGTCGCAATCTAAAAACTCCCTTAAAAAATCTTTTCAAATTGTCGTTACTGCTAATTTCGGTATCGAGTACTAGAGATAATGCGGATCTACAGCTATTAAGTGTACCATATTGGGCTCCATTATTATAAAGTTCTGTAAAAAAGTTTAAAATATTTGAAATTGATGTCTGATAAAAGTTTAAATTATTTTTTTACACAAAATTGGAACCACTTCTTTAAACAGGAATCGTATTGTTTAATAGAGTTTTGTGAGAGAGAAGCTGACATTATGTCCACTGAAGAATGTAGAACGTTTCTTCTGAACAGGGACGTCCTGACATCACTCCGGCAACCAGGGTAAGTCGTTGGTGTACTTGGCGGTTGCTGGAATGAGATAATATAAGATTTTCACTTGATTTTAAAATTAACGGCTCAGAAATTAGAAGTTTATTGTAAAGGGGAAACCATGGCTGTGTGGGCCGCCATGGTACCACTACTATGCCTGTCGCTTTATCTTTAATGATTTAACGTAAAGATTTTAGAATTATAGAAACTGGTGGAAAGGCGTAAAAGAAGAATTTTGACCAGGATACGGTGAAAGCATTCACTGCAACTGCATCAGGGTCTCTGTTCCAGGATATGTATCTTTGACATTTTTTATTTAATCTACTTGTAAGTATATCAATATAAGGTTCACCAAATTTATGCGTTATATTTTGGAAGGCATAATCTGCTAGTTCCCACTCGACATCTGGGTGATTACGCCTAGATTCCGCATCCGCAACGGTATTTTCTACTGAGCTAATATATGAAGCAAATACTATTATTTGTTTTTGCTCACACCATTGCCACAGATCTCGGGTTACTTGTGTAAGATGAGGGAACTGTACGCCACCCATACGGTTTACGTATGAAATAGCAGTGGTATTATCAATCCGCAACAATATTTGACAATTATTAAAATTTTTTGCAAAAACTTTCAGGCCAAAAAAGGCAGCTAAAATTTCCAAATAGCTAATGTGCTTAGAGCGCTCCTCGTCTGACCAAGTACCGCTAGCAGTCTCCTCTCCGCATGCCGCACCCCACCCCGTAGTTGATGCATCACTAAAGATTTCTAATACGTATTCGTCGTATTTAATACTATTAATTGGTGTATTTATATATCGAATCCACCACTCAAAATCAGATATCAAGTTGCTCGGTATGTTCATATACCTTTCATAATTATCTGGATCTTTTAATAAATTTAAATACTTGCACCTTTCAAAGTTTTTGGTATACAATCAACCATATTCGACGGCGGGGCAAGCAGATGTGAGTAAGCCAATCAAACGAGTAAAGTCCCTAATTTTACATCGCTTTAAAAATTGAAAATGAATAATTTGGTCTTTAATTTTACTATTTTTTGTGGAGGTAAAGTAATTAGAAATCTTTCAGTGTATATAATGTATCGTAAAAATTTACAACATGTACTTGGACATAAATTACTCTTTTCGTAATTTATTATGAAGCCTACTGATTGCAAAAGATTTATAGTGTTACTAGCTGTCCCGGCAAACGTTGCTTTGCCATAATATATTTGCCATAATATATTGTCTACGGTACACATATAGGAATTCTTTGAAACTAGTTTTATTGCAGTACGTAGATCCTCTAATTTAAAATGCTCAGTTTCAATTAATTTATTAAGATTTTTTAAATTTAGTAAAAGTCTGTGTTTACCATTTGGTTTCTGCACAAGAAAAAAAGATGACAAAAATTGATTTTTACACGGCTGGCACTGGGAAATAGCCCCTATAGACAACAAGTCATCAATACATTGTTTATACTGCAATTTCTCTAATTCTGTATAGCTGCGTTGTACAGGAGGATGTGTTTGAATAACCGGCTTACAAAAGGGTATCTTGTAACCGGAAATCCAGGACAGTATTGTGTGGTCACTAGTGATAGATAACCACTGTTCACAGTAATAGGTAAGTCTGCCAGCGTAACTCACCTCATATTCTACTGCCGACGACTCCGCGTTGGGTTTCCGGCTGTCGGTTGTCGATATGACGCTCTGGAGGAGCTCGCGGGCTGATATTTCTGTGCAGGTTCCTTCCTCTGGTTCCCCATCTTTTGCCTGCAAACTGGGGGAGGAGCCTTCTAGTTTAAATTACTCCTTTGTGTAGCGGGCACTTGGGGCTTCTTGATCGCAGGTGTTTTAGAAGCTGGTGTGATTTTTAAATCCGCGCTTGACTTAGAAATTGATTTTGCAGTTTTTAAGGTATCAGCCAGGTCCGATCCAAAGAGGCAGTGGTCAATTTTTGTTTTTTGTCAACTGGTCTTTCATGTCTTTTTTTAAATTATATAAGATAAAATTGCGACGTGTCATGGAATCAGTATTTTGACAGTCGCATATTAATCGAGTAGCATCCATGAGTAGCTTTATGACTGCAGTGTTTTTGTTCTGCTCCTCGAGCAAAATAGTCTCATCATCTCCGAGACACGATATTGCAGAACCCAGAACTTTTTGTTTGCTTTCAATTCCTTTATCTCTCTTTAAGACGACATCCGTTACAGCAATCTTAATTTCTAGATTAAGCTCAGGAGCATCAAATTGGGTACAATTTTTCGGGGGAAGATATTTTTCCTGTAACTCTTTACGGAGGTCTTTTGCCAAGCCAACTGTAGCTACATGTTGGAGGCACACAGCCAGTATTGATGGGTCGTCTCCTAACAATTCAAGCATAACATTATCCACTTCAGGCACAGCCATCACCTAAGGATCCAGGCAATCATTCTGAGGGGCAGGTAACTCGCACGAGCTAGTGGATGGAATAGGCTCAACGCTACAGGCTAAATTAGCGGTGGCACCAGTGCTGGTGGAGGGTACAGATTGTTCTGTCTCCTCAATTTCGCCTTCAATAACTGGATCAATTTCAATCTGTGAGCCATCTGTAATTTTATACATGAAAAAAAAGATATATGTTCATTGTTTTCGTCAGGATTAAGTATAAGTAATAAACGTAATAAGAGCAAGAAAAATTTGTCAATAGTGCGTAGGTACGCATGACACTATAATAAAATCACTTAGGTACTGTAAGGTTCTTAAATAATACGCTGTATAATTTATATGCATTGTATCTCTTATCACCCTGTTCAATGAGCCGTAACGGCTTTTGTTAGTTGCATTTTTATATTAATATGATAAGTGACATGCTATTTAGATAAGTAGCAATCCCAGAAATTGCTCGCAAATCTAAATTTATACACGTACTTCTATTGTTACAGTATTGTTGGTAAATAATTATTAATACCAACTTATCAAGTAACTTAGCGTTATAGTAGGTACTTAAAAAATATATATCCAAAAGTAGGATTATTTTGTTACCGTATTGTCTGTAAAGTAATATCCCCAAAAGCTATCCGCAGTACAGACTTATCATGTAACAGTATTTATGATCGTACCTTTTCTGTGTGACGGCATTTCAAGATAATCCGATAACATTTCGTCATGTTTAGACGAAGCGGAAGACGATGTTGAATCACGTCGTTTCTTCTTGGCATATTTCAGTTTTCTTTCGAGTTTTTTTTAACTTTCTTGAAATATACTCGTAACTATCATCCTTTGAGTGTTTTCTTTTACCCATGTTTGCACTTTAAAACTGAAAATAAGAACCTAAAAATTAAATAGTGCGTACTGGCGGAACTGTGCTTGTGAATGACAAGCAATCGCAAGATTCGTGACAGGTGAGCGAAACTACCCACTTATTTTTTTAGATTTGTTTTTTTTATAAATCCCAACTTAATGCAAGACTGGCGTCACTGTAGGCGTAACAACTAGTGTAAATAAGTACTTAATGCTAACCTCGAGGACAAAGCAGAGAGTATAATCTATAACCTTCCTTGATAAATAGGCTACCTAACACTGAAAGAATCATCAAAATCCGTTGCGTAGTTTTAAAGATTAAAGGGAACAAAGGGACATGAGGGAAAAAAAAGCGACTTTGCTTTATAATAAGTATAGATAACTACTTACATCCTAGCAAGCCAGAAGTGTAATATAGTCTTTACATTTTGTGATAGGTTCATACGATATTTTTACTAGCTGAGTAATTATTATATTAATTATAACTATCCAGGAGGCTACAGGAAAGTATAATAAAGTAAATTAGAAAGTCATAACATATTATATCAGAGCTTTGGCTCTGGAATCATCAAAGCATGCTAATCTCCTGTAGTTCCCGCATCTTTGTCGAGCCAGCCAACTGTGAAGCTTTTTGTTAACTTTGACGTGGATTATTTTAAACTTAAATCGTTTATTTAGGTAGCAGATGTATTTTTAATGAAATGTTATTTCCATAACAAACATATTAATATTATTTCTAGCTTATTTAAAAGTACAAAGCACTGTTTGCTATATATTCTTAGATTTTCGACCAAATTTGTAGCATACAATAATTATTACATTGTAGAAATGTGTGGTGGCCAACATGACTGACTTTTACTCACCTATCTGACGCATGGAGCATAATATTCTTAGTAAATCAGGTGATTAGCCTGCCATTTAAGCAAACATTTTTCCAACAGAGGAATCGAACTCACAACCCCCGAAACAAGAGCGACGTTCTTAACCACTGAACCATGATGCCAGTATCCTATATACAAGGTGTAACAAAACGTAATGATAATATTTAAGGGTTATAATATGTGTCCCTGATATAGAGTTAACTGTGAAAGTAGCAGCTCTGAAAGAACATTTTTTTTAGAATTGTATAGGCAAGCGTCATGAATTTTCCCATACAAAAGTTCAAAAAGTTTTTATGTTAGCGCTGCTACTTTCACAGCAAACTCAATGTACGAGACATATACACACCCCAAAGTATTATTACTTAGTTTTGTTACACCTGTAATATCCATTACAAAATTTACTTTACCCGTCCTTGGCCTATACCTACGTTATAGCCTATACGTACGACGCATCACGCGCATTAGAATAATTTAATCTTTAATTAAATTTAATTTAATTTTTCTTTTTTAGCATCTCATTTTTAAGCTTTTGTATAGTTTTTATCACGGGATTTGAGTGCGGCGACAGTATCAGGAAATTCCGTAACGAAAAAACCTAATACTCCCCACTCCGATCGGCGACACGTTGTCGGTGCGGCGTTGCCGTACATTATTTAACGTGTTTGCGTGCGTGCGACTAGACGTATGCGAATTAAAATTGTATAAGTTGATAAAAAACACTATGAAATTGCTTTACCGCGGCAATCCCCGATTACCACACGTATTAAAAAACCAATAAGCATTAGGCTATCGGAAAGCTTATCATAAAAACGGCAAAGTTTGGCTCAAGCCGGCCGAAGTTTAGGGTTCGGTATTAAAATAGATCCACCGGCAGTCTGCCAAACTCCGACATAAGGCCGCATAAATTAAATATTTGGCAAAGGTTTTATTTGGATTATAGTTAGACCTAAAGTTTTAAGACTTATAGGCCGTGGGCTCTAAGTGGCTTGGCAGATATGAATACAAATAGTTTTAGTAATAACAATAATTATATAAATAAACTAGATCACACCCGCAACTCCATTGCGCCAAAATTCGTTTATCGCGCAAAAAACCGTACATTTTTCCGGGATAAAAAGTATACTATGTCCTTTCCCGGGACTCAAAGTATCTCTACGTCAAATTTCAGCAAAATCGGCTTGAAAAGGTAACACACATACAAACACACTTTCGCATTTATAATATTAGTAGGTATGGATATATTATTGTAGTAACAGAAAATAATGTCATGTATAAAATAAAATATTTAAAAAGACAAGCGATTGACGCTGTTTGCTAATTGTATATCCGTAGTCAGAACCATGAGGCGAGGCACAAAACTTGTCTGGAGATATATTTACATAAATATATTATATGTTATTTTGAGAACTAAAAGTAGGTGTGGGCTTCTTTTAAGACCTAAAAGATGAGCATACAAAAATCAAAATCCGACCAATTGTTTCTGAGGAGTTGGACAACAAACATCGCGACACAACAAATTAATAGTTTTCATAGCCACATTCTCCTTCGGCGTGAACTGATACGGATCCAAAGCCTCATGAGTTCATGACGTCAACGTCTTATATCATTTTTGTCGTACAACCTTGATCCGAAATATGATATTCCAAATAAAATGGATCCTTAAGGTTACCTTTAAATAAATCAAATATCGAATCCCGGAGGCCTCAAACGGTTTGACTTGCACATGTTGCGAGGGTCGTAGGTCTCACTTCATACATAATTCAGCAAATGAGATCCCCCGCTCTAATATATAAAGATATATTAACGTTGGATGTTCAAATAAAGAGAAAATTAAAGTGTGTAATGAAATACAATATTTCGCCGCAACTTGTTTTTCTTTTATCTTTTATTTATTTTTTTTTTGCAAAAAAAGTTTTCACAATAGATCAATATATTATACATCAACATACTACTACTACTGCACTTCTATATGAAACGCAGTCCGAGAGAGTTTTTCATTTATTTTATTTCATTTAAAACAAGTCTGACTTTCTTTCTAAGGCGTGGCGTAGCAATTCTATGCATAGAGATTGCTACGGCGAAGACTAGCTCGTAGACGTGCTAAGCTGTAGCGAGACTGCTTCGGCGTTGCACATATCTACGAAACCATCTATAGCTTCGTCCACATCTGTATCATGACGGCGCATCAGATCTCCGTCGCGTAGCATCGAAGCGTAGTGTGGACGCAAAATTATCGCGATCATGATACACTTCGTATGATGATACACCCCGATCGCTATTAACCGCGTATCTGATACGTGTCGTATCAAATACGTATATTATGATCGGCAGAATGATCTAGTGTGGACGCATTTTGATACGGTGTCATGATATATCATTGCCAACGACGGCTCTGCCTTTTTTGTATCCTATGTCGATTTATCACAATAAAACAAGCACTTGTCATAGCTACACTCTGAGCTATAATGGAGATGAGTAATTCTGGGTCCATGTCTGCACTCTGGGAGTTTTTGACTGAATGAATCACTAGATCGATACGAGGATCGGCGAGATATCGTCTCGATCAAGATACGACGCGATCAAGATACGTGGTTTTTGGCCGATCTGTGGCTCACGCGATAAAAGATACGCTATGGTCAAAAATAGGCGTCCACACTTATGATACGCATAGTCGATACGACGCCGATGATAATATCTGATACGCGATCATAATACAGATGTGGACAAAGCCTATAATTAGGGAGCTGGTGAGAATTTAGGTATATGATTTGCACAAGTTTCACATTGACGTAGATTGCAGTTTACGTCATTTAGAATTGATTTGGTCCAGTCAATTAAGGTCCTACGTCGCTGCGTATTCGCGTTACAGCCGATTGAAGTTGCTTAAAAAAATGAGGATATTAAATCATATGCACATGTATTCCTCTGGGCTTCATGGTCACAAACAGCTTAAAAACGAAGAAAATCGAAGAGGCAGACATTCAGGGCTCTGCATTATTATGGGGCGGAGTTGTAAAAATGTTTAAAAAAAAGCTCTACTAAGTAATTTGCACACGGTTCTCATTGCGCTCATTCGATTCATTATGACTCCGTGGATATGAAAAAACATTTGGCAGACATTTTGCTCACTGATTTTTAGGTGTATAACTGTTTGAAATTCACGGAATCAAGGGGAAGCGTATATGGGATTATTGCCATTCTTTATAGTCTATTGTTATTATTTACTTAGTTTGATATTATTCGCTGAAGTCGCGGTTCGATTCAACTTCTTCTGAAACTGAAATCTATGGAATCACATTTTTTTATAATGCAAGAGAAAATTAAATGCGTTTGAAACTAGAGAGTAAATGTTTTTTATTTAATGTAAGCTTGAATTTAATCTGAATAAGAATTACAGACTCTAACTTATTCGAAATACGTAGATTTTTAGAGAGCCCTCTACCGGGAACTAAATTCACAGATTACTAGTATATATTGTAGACAGATGAGCGTCTTGGAAGATTTTGATGGCTCACGAATTGACCTTTGATGCGAAAGCGAGCGTCGGGCTGAAAAAAAAATTTCAAATGGTCTGCCTTTGAAATATCAGAGGACTGAACGTCTGCCTCATCGAATTTCTTGGTTTTCATGATAAATTCAAACATCAATCCAAGAGGCAGACATGTGCGCACAATATAGCACTTTATTATTTTTTTCATTTTTGAAACGCTGTCAATAGCGAACGCAGAGGCAACATACTGGCAGACTATTTTCCCGTGGTCCTTCTCATTGTTATTAATCGAACAATTTTAATCTGCCAAGTGTGCACTTCATATAGAGTTTATTAAATCATTAAAAAAAAACTTAAAAAATTGAAAACTACAAAATTCAGAGCCTGGATGTCTGCCTCTAAAAATTTTTGTGTTTACAGTATGACTGTGGTCATCAGCCCCAGAGGCAGACATGTGCATATAATATCACCCACCTTTTTTTTCAACATTTTTGAAACGCTGTAAATTGACAACGCAGCGCCACGATGGTGGCAGACGAGATTCTTGATGTTTCTTAGGGTATAATTATCACTATTAATAACGTCTGCCATGTGTGCTGATCATATAGAAATTTTGCTCGCCAGCTCCCTAGTTACTACGCCGTAGCCCGAATTTATTGTGGGATTGCTACGACGCGCTACGCTGTAGCAATACTCCTACGAAGTCAATGTGCATAGCCAATAGCCATGCATATTGCATAGCCGGAACAATAGTTACTTTTGTAAGTAAAGTTGTACTTTATTAGAAAAGAAAATCTCTCGGATATTTTGTATAACCAGTATCTGAAGCAGATTTTAAACTATACATAAATATAACCAAAATACGAAAAAAAAAAACCAAAACGCGTATGATTGCACAATTTACAGTTATAATAATTAGTATAAGTCCTTGTTATTACAAGGCAAAGCAAGCAAAGTTTATGTCTAGATTATTATCTTATTGATGCTTTTTGTGAAATCTATCACTTCAGAAATTTTTCTTGCAAATAAAATGCCCTAATAATAAACCTTTGAGCATTGTTATATCAGTGATAGGGGCAAACGCTCACGGCGTCTTTGTATCACCCCTCAAAGCCTTCCAGAAGGTTCTGTGATGCCTTGTTATGCCGTTAGCTGTCACGCGTTTAATATACACTTCAAAGCAATCTTTTGATGTTTTGATGAAGTTGCTGAAAATATTTCTGGCTTAAATATTTTTTATTTGCTATTTTTAATTAATTAAAAATGGTTTTAAGTCTGTAATCGATAAGTCTAAGGGCCCCCACGGTAACGTGTTGTGATTGTGCGTTTCGTAAGCGTTTGATAGCATTACTACAAACGCCCGGTTGCAATAATAGCAACGCGAATGAAGCAATATTAACGCGCTACAGACGCGCTGTGTCACTCTACAGAATATAATTACCTACGAATTAAAACACATAGTATAATATAGTTAAAAATAAAATACTTATACAAAAACGTGTCTCGCGTTTAAACAATTTTACACTCAAAGAAAACTTTTTTAGGCAAATAGAACAGTATTACTTTGAGCTGAGATATTTTGAAAAAATAAGAAGCGTGAAAGCAAAAATCTTCAACATTCCCTTGTTCTGAGTGAGGGTACTTAAAAATTTCTTTTCCGACTCAAACGTCTAAGTGGTGTGGTGGAGCGAAGTGAAAAAAATAGTTTTTTGCCGCGGACGAGATACCGACAAGTTTTTATTTCATTACAATACAATCGACAGTTTGTAGTTATGAAAGATGAAGAAGTTTGATCGTGTCTAGCGATTACAATCCATACTAATATTGTAAGGCCGTGTTCACACCAAACCGACTGTGTGCCGCCGAATGTGAGCGAACGTTACGCAGTTTATTGTATTTTCATACATATTCACTTTTTTGTTCACACCTAACCGACAATACGCTATAACTATATCACGTTCACACTGGGGCTCACAGTGAGCCTGCTCACATTCGGCTGCGTATAGTCAGTTTGGTGTGAACACGGCCTTACAATATTAGTATGGATTGTAATCGCTATTAAAGAGACACGATCAAACTTCTTCATCATATCAAATTGTGTCTGCCAGTCTGTATGTTCACGCTCTCTCACCTCTTCCACTCTCATTGCTATGCCGATTTTCCTGGAATAAAGCGTGGAGATACTTTGAGTCCCGGGAAAAGACATAGGATACTTTTCATCTCGCAAAAATGTACGGTTTCCGTACGATAAACGAATTTTGGCGCAACGGAGTTCATTCATTCATTCATTCAAAAATAATTTCGAGAAAATATCAGCTCAATGGCCATAGGTATAGCTGAAGTATGCGGTATTCTTTAAACTGACTTGACACATCTAAGTGTCTAAACACACTAGGCCGAATTTCCGCGGCGGAAGTTCGGCTTGATTTCGCCTGCAATGTATTTTAAATTACTGATGACACACAATGCCAAAATTCCGTAGCGTTATATTGTATGCGTTTGGCATTGCTTCCATTCCATTTCCGCCGCGGAACTTCGGCATGGTGTGTTTAGACACTAATACAGTTGTTGATACTAGGCTAATGGCTTCTGTATTATTCGCGAGGTGAAACAGGTAATATATTCATTAAGATAATCAAACGTACGTCTGATCAATTGACTCCTAATTAATTTGCATATTTCACAATAAACCAATTATAATTTACATAAGATTGGTCGCGTAGGTTTGTGCAATCCTTTATTCTTTTATTGCTCGACAAATCTAATATTATAATAAATATGAACCTTTATTTGCCATAGTCACTGCATCACGCATGAATTGCCCGACTGATTTTAAATAAATTTGCCACCGATATTATAGAATATGACCACGAGGAAGAAAAATACAAGTTTTGTAGGATATAATTTTAGTCGCGGTCAAAAGCTTGTGCTACATATTTTTCATTAAAGTTTCTCTAAAAGAGTTCAATTTCCATTTTGATCACATTAAAAACCGATTAATAACCCAATATAACCCAATATAATAAAGGTTAAGGGAACCTACCTACCACTGAATCTCCCGTGTCGCCAGGCAGGTTTGACAACGATATGCAACTTCCTAAGATCATATTCTAAAAAAAAAGTATTATAATAATACAAGCTGTCCCGGTGAACTTCGTGTTACTTTAAAACCTTCCCTGGACTTCTACGAATATTTTAAGACTAAAATCAGCCCAATCCGTGCAGCCGTTTTCAAATTTTAGTGCGACTAACACAATAGGCTACTTGACCTATTTTTTTTCTTCATGCTAATCGCTTCTTAATCATTCATTTTCACAAGAAAAACTAATATTTTAATATTTTACACAGTAGAAGCCCATAAAAATGTTGATTGAAAAACATGCCTTTTATATGGCGCCGAAAACACTGTCCGCCATAGTGTGCCGTCATACGTTTTGTATTTTAAACTCTCTTTATTGAAAAATTTTTAATGTGCTAAATGTACGAGTCTAAAAGTGCCCAAAAGTTATAAAATAATTAAATAAGAAATTAGAAATCATTTGTGATGTTGAAAACTTTTGGAGAAAAGTTTTGGGCATTTCATTTCCTGTCTACAATAAATGGAGATAATATATAAAACTGATGTTTTATTTGAATTAATTAAGAAAATACATTTTACAAATCTTTCTAGGCTTATTCTTAATATTTATGTACAAATAAACTTACATATAACGAGCGCGATAAATAAAAGATATTAAATTACTATGAGGATGACGTCACATCCAAATCGGAAGTACCGCAAAAGCGTTTTCGTCAGTACAAATCCTATTTTCATAAAATCATATTTTCAAATCGACTTTATTTATCAATCATAAGTTTTTATTTGATGATAAGGGTGAAATACGATTTCCTAGGCCAAGTTCTACTAGAAATATGCATTAGTTCAATTAAATTGAATATAGGTCAAGTAGCCTATTGAAAATCCATTTTTATCCATCTACTAGCTGTCCCGGTGAACTTCGTGTCACTTTAAAACCTTCCCTAAACTTCCTCGAATATTTAAAGACTAAAATCAGTCCAATCCGTTCAGCCGTTTTCGAGTTTTAGCGCGACTAATACATTTGAAAATCCATTTTTATATATAAGAAGATGAAGCCCGCAAAGAAAGTAATGTAAAAAAAATAATTTCCACCCAATGTTCTCCACGCCCGATTTTGTGTTGCAAAATTATGAACTTACTATGTTAAGTGGTGTTAAAATTTAACGTGGGTGTATCTGGGGGTTTCTTGTTTTTTACTATCGCAATAAGTACATTCGCCAAAATAAAATCGACCGTAAATATTTATTAGCCTTGTTAACCCGATGCCGTGGTGCGATCGTAAAAATTTGTTACGAGGAAGTATACAAGACGAAGTAAACATAATATTATAGTAATATACAATAAAATATACAGATAATATCCACGAATAATAAAATATAAGGTTCAATTCAGACCGCAACGCGACAAGGCGAGGCGAGGCGCGGCGCGGCATATAACGGTGCGTCCACATTTATATCATTTGCGCGATCAGATCACCGATCAGGTCTCCGTCGCGATCATCGCGCCGTATCAAGTATGCGTATCATAGTGTGGACGCCTATTAGATCATTCTGCCGATCATGCGTGTATTTGATATGACACGTATCAGATACGCGGTTAATAGGGGCGCGATCGGGGCGTATCATGATACGCGTATCATTTTGACACGCTTCGATGATACGCGACGGAGATCTGATCTGGGATCTGATCGCGCAAATGATACAAATGTGGACGCACCCTAATATTATGATGATGGGGAAAAATGTATGGGCTCTGGTATAGGGCTCAACGAGAATGAATTGTATATTTTTAGGAAGGTATACCCATGTACATTAATGACCAATAGGGCGCTTGTCAAGATTCGTTGTACTTTTTGAGTAAAGCTACGTTAAAAGTGACATCAGCGCTTGTACATTTCACAAAAACTAACACGCCTATTGATTTGTGCTTTAACGTAGTAATTTTATTTATCTGTAGATACTAGATGTCTTATTATGGATTATGGATATTTTATCAAAATATAAGAAAACTACTTGAAAGATTATTACCACGCAGAAAAACGACTCGAGCCCTCACACAGCTCGGCTTTTAGCTAGCATTTTTATAGAAGAGATTGAGTAATTGATCATTAAATGCTTATAGCCTTCACTAAGTAATTGCATTTATTGTAATCATTACGGTACCTAATGTAACTTTCACATTATACTATGTAGCTCTTTGTTATCTATTTGTTTATGGATCAAGCGTGAATACCAACTATAAGATCAGTTGTATCTGAGGTCAGTGAAGCTATAAATGTCAACACAGAGGTCGGCCGTGGCCAGCCGTGTGTGAGCCCTATAACCGCTGGCATAAACAATTTAAATTTAGAACACCGGTTTTTGTCGGACGAAAATATGGTCATAAAAATCGGTGACGTCTGTTTTTGACAGGGGTACTTTTTAATTTGAGTTATATTTAGAAAGCTATGGTTTTGTGCTTTTTACGTTTTTTTTTTTCAATGTTAATCTGCTACGTTAGGCTAGCGTGGATCCTTCACTAATTAGCCTAATAATTAGTTCTGCTTCAATTGAAGTAGACCAAATAATTAGACATTTATTTTGATTTATTATGACGTACTTGATTAATTATAAAAGAAGCTTAGGATATCAATTTGATCATTTTACAGTACACAAGAACACACAACCAGGGACATAGTACGAGACTCCACAAAATACGAGTAAGTCCAGGCAGATCGGCCTGTGAGTTTGGCCGAAGAGACCGAAAAGATTGGCCTTCCCGTATGGCCTTTAGATAATGTCCAAGATGATGATGCTAGCGGTAATAAATGACAGTAAATGGTGCCATTACACAATTTTATCGCGTTTGAGAGCTCATTAAGTTCCTGATCAACGACTTCTTAAGCGCAATTTATGACGATATGCGAATATAGGTTAAAGGCCGCCTCTTAATTACTTTATATTTTTGTCTCTTATTATAATTGGGTATGATCAAAAATAGACCTTTTAGTAAACATATTTTCATTAAGGATAACATTTCAACTCGTAGAATAGTAAAAAGCTTCCATTAATGGTCACTAAACGATTGATCGTTTTCATTCTATTTTGCCGTCTATCATTTTTTTATTGTAAAAATATTGTTTCATCACAACTTAAACGGAAATAATAGTAAAAGAATGAAAGTACCTTCAATGCACTGTTTAATAAGCATGAGTGATTATGAGGAGAATATGTCAGAGTTACTCTACTATATACATAAAAATTTATATACATACTAGACGTTCTACGTGGCCTCGCCCGCATAAATGAGAAATTTTACGGAAAAATGTATATGTTCCTTCACTTCATAGTCTACTCTACATCTATGCCAAAATAATAATTTAAAAATTCATCCAGTAGCTCGGGAGATAAGCGCCGCCGCTAAAAATAATTTTCCCGGTTTTTCCCACATTTTTCTATGTTTCTTCGTTTCTATTAGTCTTAGGGCCTGTTTCACCACTTCCTGATAACTGCCGAATAGGCTATCCATCACTTAACTTGACAGATGAAGTATGGAGAATCTGTCAAAAAAGTTGTGAATAGCCTATTCGGCACTTTATCAGAAAGTGGTGAAACAGGCCTTTAGAGTGATAATTTACAATCTAAAACCTTCCTCGATAAATGAGCCATCTAACAATGAAATAAATTTTCAAATCGGACCAGTAGTTAGTATAGATATAATAACCATTAGTATAGATATAATATTTATAAACATATATATTATCATTCAATTTACATGATAATTTATATTGTACCTACCTGGGATTTCACGCATATCCATTCCCACTAACCTGTCTGTCTGATTGTCTTTCCAAAATATATAAGTATTGTTATGATAATAGGTAGCTGGAGCATACTAAACATTTTGTCTGAGTTTGTCTGACGTCTCATGTTACCTGTCGCATTATTGGATCAAAATGTTCTCCCGCTATCTTGATATATCAAGTATAATTCCAATATTGAGAATATTAAATAAAATAGATGACGCCCGCAACTCTGTTGCGCCAAAAACCGTTTTTCTCGCAGGAATCGTCCATTTTTCCGGGATGAAAAGTACCAGATATCCATTCCCAGAACTCGAGATATCTCCATACCAAATTTCATTAAAATCGGTTCACCAATTTAAGCATGAAGAGGTAACAGACAGACAAATAGACAAGGTTTCACACGTTTAATATTTTCTATGGATTTTGAGTACACTAATATAATGACGAGGACAAATATCAAAAATAAGCTCAAAGTACACTCCACTCGAGTTTCGAGTAATCGTGAAATACATAAAACAATTAAGTGTTTATCTGGCACCAGGCAACATTTTTGTCAATTTCTAGAAAATTGACATAAATGTTCGTAAAAACGCACTCAGAGACTTTTTCTGAATGCGTTTTTCATCTCCGAGAGACGCACGCGAACGGTAGGTATATAAAACTTCAAGAACAAAACGTATACAAACTGCAAAATATGCATTTCTGCCAATTAAATGGTCACATTTAGCAATTTCTCTTAATCAATTCAGTAAAATATGAATTGACAAAACTGTCAAACTGACGAATATCAAATTAGTACGAATTACTAGATATAAATTTCAAGCAGAGTGACCATTTTGCGATTTCAAAAAATGAATCATATTATGATTTATATGATGATTCTCCAAAGCGACCATTTTAGCCCCGCTGAGCTGTTAAATCATAAATGTGTAATACACATCATAAAGTAGTTAAATTGAAGAGTTGCAGTAAATTATACTGTACCCGCAACTCTGCCTTAAACGGGGAGTGGAGCACCATGAGGTTTTAGTGGCAAGATCCTACGCCAGGGGAGCCCGACATACCACGGCCGATGTCTCTAATCCCCCAGGAATGCCCATGTAAACAATAGGTGTACAATTTGTACATTCTCGTTAGAGGAGTAAATTAAACACAGAATTCTGTATCACTGAACACTCTACTATCGGCTCCGGCTGTGGAGCAAGTAGGCGACAGCACTCACGTCTGGCGACCATCTTGTCCCAGCCTCACGCTGATTGGTAGTAGGCGGCCATCTTTATTTATCAATACACTACAATAGGTAACCAGATAGATTGATTTTATCGCGACAAAATACCTGGTTCTAGTGGGGTTTCTTTTAGATTATACTGGTACCATCAAAGAACGTTTTTGTTTGCTAAAATATTTTCGGAACAGAAATGTCTTTGGGTTTCCTTCTGATGTTGAGTAAAACACAATTTACTGCTTTGGCTATTTTCTCATACAAGTGTGTTCCATCCAAATGTTTATTTCAATTTTACCTGTAAGGTTAGAAATATTCTTGGACTAGTTGAATTCAAAGTTTAATTATTATTTTTAACAAAAAAATTTAAACCGACTTCCAAGGTAAAACAATATTAATAGCATCCTTATAATATGTGTATCTAAAAAGTATTAAATATTTTTTCCTATCTTATATGTAGTGCCTTTTCCCGAATTCGGCTAAACCTTTGACTATTTCTGTACTCAATCTTCATCACTTTGAAGTCGGTACCAGATAATTATAGCTGAATCTTTATTTCTTTGACAGAAAATTTAAAACTTTTGGAACTGGCACCGACTTCAAAATTATGAAGATTGAGTACTTACAGAAATAGTTGAGGTTTAGCCGAATTCGGGAAAAGGCACTACATATTAGATAGGAAAAATTCTTTAATACTTTTTAGTTAATATTATAAGGATGCTATTAATATTGTTTTACCTTGGAAGTCGGTTTTAATTTTTTGTTAAAAATAATAATTTCACTCTTTTTAGTTACCTAGTGGGTAAACTGTTAGTGCCAATTCAAATTGTATAAAAAAATAGTTTCATATTGTCTTCACTAGATGTCACTGAGGCGCTCCTGTGTCGCGCTATCGCTTGTACGTAGAAGTTTTATATAGGTAGTTGTAACTTACAACAGATTTTTGTTGTGTTGTTGAAAGTTTGTAAGCAAGTGACAACTCAACAGTGAGCTTGGTGTGAGCAGTGAGCATTGAATTGACAACATAAATCATTTATCATAATATTGAGTGGTAATTGATCTCGTATAATTGTTATTAAGTCGACCTCCGTCATAGTCCGCGAATTTATAAGTGGTCGTCGGTGGTACTGCGTATATTCTACGTATCTTATTACAATTTGTTAAGACTGTTATGAGTCATACGCCATACGGCATACCCCAAGGCCCAAATATCAGGTAGATAGATAAATTTAAACAATACATTTAAAAAAATCTAAGTGAACACGTGCTGCAAAATGCTCGCAGCGCGGCATGCCGCATGCCCTGACATTCCGGTTAGAACTTGAATACGATGTTTACGCCGTTGCCTCTGCGGCGCCGATCGCCGTGTATATTAAACAGCCTATAATAATTGGTGTTGCTATGCACACAATTATTATTATTGTATCCATACTATGCCTTGTACTATTATCTATTTTGTGCCATGAGACATTGGTGACCTTAACACGACGTGGTAATGATGATGATGACGATGATGATGAATTTGAATTGCATGGTAGCATAATTATGCTTTCTGTTCTTAAAACAACGCCGAAACTCCCAAACGTGTATCTATAAAGAGTCAGGAGTTCTCTCAGCATCTTCGAAACCATGGTATATCTTGACCCAATATTCGACTTTTTGGTAGCATATTCTTAGTACACTTCACATAAAACCAAAATCACCATATGTTTCCATATAAATTTCGAAGAGTTCCCTCGATTACTCCTGGATAAGAACATGGTACCAAATTGGAGTGAAACCTAATACAACAAAACAAAAATTTCGAAAATCGGAAACGGCGGAGTAATCGTTGAACATACAAAAAAAAACCACAGCCGAACATATTATAACCGTTTTTTGGAAGTCGGTTAAAAAACTGAATCATTTCTTTTATCGTACGTCGTCTAACAAAAAAAGTTCTACGCGTAAAGTGCTCCGCGACAAAATCCGTAAGTGTTTAAACCTTATAATATCATGAGTGATACTCGCGAAAACTTAAGAAATTGTTTCGTCGTCTAACAGTTAAAACAATTCATTCATTACAAGTAAGGTTTTTGTCTGTCTGTAAGTGTAAGTACTCACATACGGTTTTACTCGATTGAGCAATCACGTAGAGTAAAAACCACGGCTCGGGCTTTCGTCCACACATTCAGCATTGCTCGATAGTTTTACTCCATTCGAAGGAAATTAGCTACAAATAATAAAAATTTGTGTAAAAAAATTTGTCAACAAGCCGGCTCGATTCGAGCCTTCAAACTGGCTCGATGCGAGCTGTGAGTTTTGCGGTCCACACAGTGGTTTTTGCTCGATTTGGAGTAAAACTATCGCGCAAAACCGTATGTGAGTACTTAGCATAAGGGCTGGTACACATTGGGCGTTTTGAAGCGCGCGCTTTGCTACCGCGCGTTTCGAGAATCCCGGATTCTATTTAAGCGTACACATGCAAGCGCGCGTTACTGGCGCGCTTTCTGGGGTTCTCGAAACGCGCATCAGCAAAACGCGCACTTCTAAACACCCAATGTGTACCAGCTCTTATACCGCTGATGGCTGAACCAATTTTGATAAAAGTTTGTTAATTTGTTACGTAAAATCTCGTTTTGAATTCTCCCGGCAGTTCCGAAGCAGAACCCTTTGCCAAAATAAATTTACAATCTAACTGCAAAAGTGCTATTGATAAAAATGAAAAATAGACTTCATTTACAATGTCAATTTCATTTATTTATTCTCGCCAGTATAAGAGTAACCCTCGTAGCAAACTTTTAGTATGCTACGAGGGTCGCGCTTAAACTGGTTAATTATAAAATATATCTATTGTACTAAAACTACTGATTGTGCGGTTATTGTGGTCTAAAACGCTGAATGCTAAATACTGGATTTGCGTTTTAAATTAGATGTAATACGTGTTGTAATCATGAATTATTATTAAACCATGTTAGTAATTGATACTTACTTATAATAATACATATTACTGTGAACTTCGTATTACTGTCCATGTAACATAAACCTTAGATTTTGAATAATAATAATAATAAACTCTTTATTTGCACATACAAAAAAAAACGTAAAGAAATAAAAAAGATAAAAACAAAAGAAATAACAACAAAAAATATGAAAAGTTACGAAAATGTGAAAAAGGCGGTGTTACCGCTTTAAACGGTTTCTTTTTTACATAATATATTTTACACCAGAATAAGCCAAATCGGTTCAGTGATTCTCGAGTTTCAGTTAAATTAACAAAATTTTAAATTAATATTTATTTAAATAGAAGATAACGTGAAGTTAACTTTTCAATCTCCTATCGGGTCAACTATTTGCTCGTTTGCTCCTTATTCTGTGAAAAAGTGACGTGAACTAAAAGAGACTGTACGACGTGAGTTTTCACCAAAGCTGTTTTAATAGTGCTCGACTTCGACGAGAAAAGCTGTAACGCTTTTCAAATAAGCTCTAAAAAGCATAATTCCAACACGTTTTGCTAAGCTTTAAGCGCCTATTGCTAAATGGAAGCTAAGTGGATACTTTAGTCTAGATTGCTAAGTCTGTATAGCAAAAAAATATCGTGAAAAGATGTTGCCCGCTAAGTTTACGATTAACTTTGTTTTGTTGCATGGGAACCGTGCACAGTTCGGTTTTTCAGTGTCGTGTGAAATGTTAGACGATGTGTAAATGTTAAGAATTTACAGATGTAGACAATTATTGTAACTAGTTCCACAAACAATATGAAAGTATTGTTTGTAGAACTAACCTAACTATCTATACTTATTATAAAACAAAGTCGCTTTTTTTTCCCTCATGTCCCTTTGTTCCCTTTAATCTTTAAAACTACGCAACGGATTTTGATGATTCTTTCAATGTTAGATAGCCCATTTATCGAGGAAGGTTATAGGCTACATTTTATCACGCTAAGACTAATAAGAGCGAAGAAATAGAGGAAAATCGGAAAAAAACGGGGAAAATTATTTGAAAGGGCTAACATGAACGCGCTAATCTCAGGAACTACTGGTCTGATTTGAAAAATTCGTTCAGTATTAAATAGACCATTTATTGAGGAAGTCTATAGGCAATATTTTATTACGCTGAGACTAATAGGAGAATGTGAATAAAACGAGGGAAATTATTTGAAAGGGCTTATCTCGCGAACTACTGGAGCAATTTTTATGTTATTTGTCACAGATAAGAAGTAGACCACGTGAAGGATCATAGGCTATCCATTTTAATCATTTTTTCAGTCTTTATATATTTTATACCCGTACGACGCCGGGGCGGGTCGCTAGTTGAAGATAAATTTGAGAAGTAGTCCTAGATAGAACACCTCATGTCAAAGTTATAATAATTTAGGTAATTTTGTACTCTTAGTCAGGGAGCCCTCGAACAATTTTTTTATTACTGTCAAGCTAATTTTGTGTGAGTAGCTTTATTTTGATAAGACAAACAACATTTTTGTTTGCGAAAAATCTTGAAAGTGATAGCTAACAGAAATAGAAAGGATTTCATGTAAATTTGATTTGATATTTCTAAAATATGGATTGTTCTATTTGTAGGACAATTTTACTCTTAAATTATAAAACTATTAACTACCAAAATACAAAAAATCTGCTGGTTAGGGTTCCGTTTTAGGGTACTGTAGTCAACCAAGTTTTGTTCTAGAACAATCTATATTTTAGAACCATCAAATCAAAGTATGAAATCCTTTCTATCTCTGTTCGCTACCACTTCCAAGATTTTTCGCAAATAAAACTGTTGTTTGTCTTATCAAAATGAAACTACTCACAAAAATTAGATTGATAGTAATAAAAAAATTGTTCTAGGGCTCCTTGACTACATTTATTTGAGAAAAATTATATTGAGGTTTTCTATTTTCTTAATAGTCTCAAAGATTCTTACAAAGAGTATTTAGTTCAAAAATAGTGATTTATTGTACACGTAAACAATATTTCGTAGTACCGAAAAATCTTAACAATTTGCGTTAAGACGATTTTTAAACAAAGAAATTTCCAGAGTTTTTTTCGGAACCTGTATTTTTACACAAAGGCGTATTTTAGGAGCTATGATTTTGTCTCGTAAAATCGCTCTTAAAGATACCACTCATCTTACAAAGGTTAAAGGAGTATTTATTAAAACCTCTATTATTATGTCCGTTTTTTTCCAAGAAAACGAAGTAAATATTGTACCTTTTGTAAAGTTAATTAATACAAGATATAAGTTAATTAGTGTTTATAGGGCTTTGGGTCTAGGCTTAAGGGGTTTGGTCTACCTTCGAAGCCTCTACTTAGGTCATGATTAGTATTTGGAAATATGTTTGTGTGTTGTGTTAAAGTAATAACGAATAAGTAATAAAGAATTTGTTTGAATGCACTTGTGGCGGTATCCACAATTCGCCTAACATTCCTGCATCGCGCTATCGAAGTTTTCTGAGCACGTCGGTATATATACGACAGCTGAAATGTATCACGTGGGCTTCGGCCTGACCGGGCATACCACCTCGCTCGGTCGGAAGATCTTCCTTTGGTCTCCAGATATTACCTCACACACTAATCTGACGAGCTATAGGACCGTTTTATATGTAACTAGATGACGCCCGCAACATTGCTAAGAAAATTTCGATTCCGAGAACCGTACATTTTTCCGGGATAAAAAGTATTCCATGTCCTTTCCCGGGACTCAAGGTATCTCAGAACCAAATTTCAGCAAAATCGCTTTAACGTTTGAGCGTGTAGAAGTAACAGACAGACAGAAACATTTTTACATCTATCTATACATATTAAAAAATAAAGTCGCTTTTTTCCCTCATGTCCCTTTGTTCCCTTTAATCTTTAAAACTACGCAACGGATTTTGATGATTCTTTCAGTGTTGGATAGCCCATTTATCGAGGAAGGCTATAGGCTATACTTTATCACGCCAAAACTAATAGGAGCGAAGAAATAGAGGACAATGTGAGAAAAACGGGGAAAATTATTCGAAAGGGCTAACTTGAACGCGCTAATCTCAGGAACAAGAACAGGTTCGATTTGAAAAATTATTTCAGTGTTAGATAGCCAATTTATTGAGGAAAGCTATAGGCTATATTTTATCACGCTAAGACTAATAGGAGAAAGTGGGAAACGGGGGAAATTATTTGAAAGGGCTTATCTCGCGAACTACTGGAGAAATTTTTATGTTATTTGCTACGAACAATAAAAACTAAGGAAGAGTAACTCCGTCAAAAAACATGCTCCAAAATACTTGTCAAAAAAGTTACATTTCAATACATTTGCAATATTTAGGTGACCTTGAGCGGTATAAAGGCTGACGTTACATGACAGTTCGAATGAAACCAAATTTAAAACGGTAATAGTATGGGAGTTACTTTCCTTAGTTTTTATTATTCGTAGGTTATTTGGCACAGATAAGAAGTAGACCACGTGAAGGATCATAGGCTATCGATTTTAATCTTTTTTCAGTGGCTATATATTTTAGGGGGCGTCCACAAATTACGTGAGGTGTTTTTTTTTAATTTTTTGACTCCCCCTCCCCCCCTGGTGAGATTTCGTGAGATTTTATTCAACCCACCCTCCCCCCCTAAAATCTCACGTCAGATTTTTCGAAATGTGGGTTTCTTACGTAAGCGTTTGGTTTGACCCTCAGTAGATTTTCTTTCAAAAGAAATTGTGAATTTGTGAAATCTTAATCGTATAAGCTTATGATTAAATCTTACTAAGCATACTGCATACGTACAATCTGGATGAAATGGACCAAAATAGTATTATTTTTTTGATAAAAAAAATTTACGTGAGATTTGGCGAGACCCCCCCTCCTCCCAACGTGAGATTAGATGAGATTTGACTCGACCCTCTCCCCCCCCTAAACACCTCACGTAATTTGTGGACGCCCCCTTATACCGTGCGACGCCGGGGCGGGTCGCTAGTATTTTATAATATTAAGTATGGAAGTATGGATTTGGCACAGACTGTGATATAGACCATTGGCAAAACGTTAGGTAAGCATATCTATAATAAAGATTATTTTACACTTTATACAAAATATAATGTCTCCAAAGTGGCCTTAAGTACCTACATAAGGCACTTTGGAGACATGTCATTCCTTTTCAAACCTTTTCGATACACCCATGAATGGAATGATTAATACCCAATATTAACCTTAGGACCTTCAGCGACCTTTGTCCTTTGACATCTGACCTTTGGTATTAAGTCACATTAAGACTGCGGTTATGAATTGGGCCCCAATAATCTTTAAGCGAATGGGGAATTACGCGCTCAGAAACTGGTCGTAAATGTCACGCTTAACTTCCTTATGAGATCGGGATTTATATAAAAATGATGATATATAAAAGAATTATCATTATTGCTCAAATCATGTTCTCTATTCAATAATAGTTATGATTTCTAGACGCCCGTAACTACGTTGCGCCAAAATTCATGTATTGCGCGGGAACCATCAATTTTTTCGGAATGAAAGATATCCTATGTGCTTTCCCGGGACTGAAAGTATCCACATGCCACCTTTCAGCAAAATCGGTTCAGAGGTTTGGGCGTGAAGAGGTAACAGAAATACACACACACAAATAGATAGACAAGCTTTCGAATTTATAATAATAATAATATCTATGGACGCTTCACAAATCACACCACGTCAGTCTGGTCCTGTGCTAAGTACGTGAAGGACTTGTGTTACAGGTACCAAACAACGGAAATATATTTAATACTTTTATACTATACATATATTTAATATTTTTATAATATCACACATAATATTAATATACATCCAGACCCGGGAACATTGAAAACTTTTTGTTCCGTCGGTGGTATTCGAACCCACGACACCCGGCTTGAGCTGCCACACACGCAACCAATTGAGCCACAGAGGTCGTCAAATTATAATATTAGTATGCACAATATGGATTACACGCTATGACCTCTATAAGTGTGAGCATTGATTCCGTCACCCAGTATCGACTGCGGTAATCAACCATGAAAGTAGCTTTGTGACTCAGTGGTTAAGTGCGTGGTCAGCGCTCAAGCCGGGGGTCGTGGGTTCGAATACCACCGACGGAACAAAAAGTATTTAATGTTCCTGGGTTATATAAGTGTATCATATTATAATAAAAATCTTAAATATGTATAGCATAAAAGCATTAAATATATTTCCGTTGTCTGGTACCTGTAACACAAGTCCTTCAGGTACTTATCACGTCCATAGATATTATTATTATTATAGCTTTGATAATGATGATATTATAGTAACGGGAACAATGCTCATAATGTAACATTTAATTTAAATCCTGTGTGATATATCCTTTGTTGATATGTCGACGATGACGTATGCGGGCCCTGTCCTGTCATTATATTTTTGTGTATCTGTGAGCGAATTAAACGTTTGTAGCATTTGATTCCTTCGATCGTGGATTCTTGAAAATCTATTGTATTGTCTCGCTCACCGGTGAGCTTATGGGGCTTGATGGATTAATCCGCAAATATATTAAAAACTTCGTTTATCGCGCGGGAACCGTACATTTTTCCGGGATAAAAAGTATCCTATGTCCTTTTCCGGGACTCAAAGTATCTCCATGCAAAATTTCAGCAAAATCAGTTCAGCGGTTTGGGCGTGAAGAGGTCACAGACAGACAGACAGACAGACAGACACACTTTCGCATTTATAATATTAGTATGGATGTATAATAATGTGAAAGTTTGTTACGCTTTCACGTGAAAACTACTTATTTTTAAACCGATCACGTATACTCATTATTTCAGTATGAGTGATCGGTTAATTTGGTTAATTTTAGAAATTGAATACTTTTTGTTGAAAAAGAAAATAACAAAACAAAACTTTTGTCAAACAATATCAAAATATGAAAATATCAAAGGCGACAAAATTTCTGTCTGTCCGTCATCTCTTCACGCCCAAGCCGCAAAACCAATTTTGCTGATATTTGGTATGGACTATGGAGATACTTCTAGTCCCAGAAAATAACATAATACAATGTACATTTTATCCGATGTAAAGATGTAATGAAAATTAATGTACGGTTGTAAGGAAAAATGTACAGTTCTCGCGCGTTAAACTAATTTTGGAGCACTTTACGAGTTGCGGTCGTACTACTATGAAGTATGAACTAATACTCTAATTAGCTGTAAAGCTTATTATGGATCCACTTATTTGTTCTACCAGAAGAATCTCAAGTATATTTTCTCCAAGGTAAACGCAATTAATTGTGAAGGTTTTATGGATGTTAATTATAACGTTATTAGTATTTTGTAATTAAGCCATTACGTTCGCGTTTGAATAGGCCCGGGTTAAATTGTAAGGAACATTAGCGGACTCTGCGCTCTGATTACAGAGGGGTAAATTAATTTTTTTTTTTTTAGCTTCTACTCTATGAAAATGTTATTTTTAGCTTGTACTCTATGGCGAAGAAAGAAATTAAATAATAAATATATTTTAGAATCTAATTGGTTAGTAAATAAGTAAGGTAGCATGTAGTAGTTTATACGTGGGAGAACCATGCTTTGGCATGAATGGGCCGGCTCGACCGGAGAAATACCACGTTCTCACAGAAAAAAGGCGTGAAACAGCGCTTGCGCTGTGTTTCGCCGAGTGAGTGAGTTTACCGGAGACCCAATCCCCTACCCTATTCCCTTACCTTCCCATCCCTACCCTCCCCTATTACCCTATTCCCTATATTATTATTATAGGCCAGCAACGCACCTGCAGCTCTTCTGATGCTGCGAGTGTCCATGGGCGACGGAAGTCGCTTTCCATCAGGTGACCCGTTTGCTCGTTTGCCCTCTTATTTCATACAAAAAAGTACGCCAGCCTATCATCAGTTTGAGAGCTAGCCCGACAAGAAAAACCAGCGTAAGCGTAAAAATCTAGATGTGTTCTCTTCAAGGGTTTTTTTTTGACGTCGTAACTGAGTTTTTTAACCAGGGGCCGTACCACGAAACCGTTTTGAGACTCAAACAATCAAACGTGAATGCTGCGTCCTGCTCTAACTACGTCGTTCCACATTTGTTAGAGTAGGATGTGGCATTCTCGTTTGATTGTTTGAGTTTCAAAACGGTTTCGTGGTACGGGCCCTGGTCCTTTGAAATTCGCAAGTTTAGTAATAGTTACTTAGTTAATAGTTACTTTTAAACAATGTTTAAAAGTTACTATTTTGATAGATAAAACCTTATTTGTATGTTTTCTATACTTATTATAAAACAAAGTCACTTTTTTTCCCTCATGTCCCTTTGTTCCCTTTAATCTTTAAAACTACGCAGCGGATTTTGATGATTATTTCAGTGTTAGATAGCCCATTTATCGAGGAAGGCTATAGGCTATATTTTATTACGCTAAGACTAATAGGAGCGAAGAAATAGAGGAAAATGTGGAAAAAAACGGGGAAAATTATTTGAAAGGGCTAACTTGAACGCACTAATCTCAGGAAGTACTGGTCCGATTTGAAAAATTATTTCAGTGTTAGATAGCCCGTTTATTGAGGAAGGCTACAGGGTACATTTTACGCTAAGACTAATAGAGGAGAATGTGAAAAAAACGGGGGAAATTATTTGAAAGGGCTTATCTCGCGAACTACTGGAGCAATTTTTACGTTATTTGGCACAGATATGAAGTACCCATAAGTAAGTATTTTATACCCATGCGACGCCGGGGTGGGTCGCTAGTAATATAATATAACTCTCAATTTTTCTTTCAAAGTATACCACGGCAAGGAAATAAAGGTTTCGTTACAAAAGCACTGACAAATTTCCACACAACCATTTTAAACTATTTCCAATTTCGCTACTGTGCCTAAACAAATATATGACAACACCCGAACTTAATCCGCAAGCACTTGTGTATACAAATTAAATTGGCAAACAGTGAATAATCGCCATTATCCTTATAACCACAAGAATTAATGTGCCTATTAATAATATCGAACTATCTCTTCATGGCATCTCTTTTTACATGTGTTACATCAGTTTTTATAATATTACTAGCTGTCCCGGCAAACATTTCTTTGCCATATTAAAGTATTATTTTATTGAAGTGACTAAATAAGTATGTCACCATGGCAACGTCGATCGCTATCCCGTCGCACAAACAATGGTCGCCGTCAGTCTCAGGTTGTAATAATTTACTATTACTTATTCAACAAATGCACTTATCAACACATAAAGTACCGAGTAGCCGATTCTCAAACCTACTGAATATGCATATAAAATTTGGTAAAAATCAGTAAAGCCGTTTCGGGGGAGTTCTTGGACTAACATTGTGACACGAGAATTTTATATATAACATGTATGTTCTTTATACGCGTTTTCAAGCATTTCGGCGAATACTTATGTAGTAGCGAACGTGGCGATGCTCTTAGTGTTTAAACACACTAGGCTGAATTACGCCGGCGCAATTTCCGCCGCAAATGTCAAACGCACACAAAACGCGACGTAATAGTGTGTCACCCCTCGTACTCGGCCCGTATTTTGTATGCAATATAAACGCGGCGGAATTTACGCCAGCGTAATTCAGCCTAGTGTGTATAGAGCCTTTGGCCGGCCGCACACGTTTTTCATAGGCGATTCTCGAATTTATTTTCCGTATTTGGCGCCCCTAGAGGATGGCGCCCGTGTGCATTGCACACATTGCACATATGGTAGTACACTTTTTATAGAGATTCCATCCATAAAATAGGATTGAATCAAAGTAGGTTTTGCAATAGAGATAGAAATGGCACTAATGATTGCAATTAAACGGCTAGTGCGGGTTTCTGGGTCACATCATAATAACCTTTTGTCTCCCACAACCTTTGTCTCCCGTCAAATGAACTTAGAAATTTCCATTAAAAGTATGTGAATGTATAAGGTGTGATGTTATAATAAAGCAAGAAAGTAAATGCTATTTTTAAATGACTCAAAAAATGAGGGTTATTTTTTGTATGTTCAACGACTTCTTCGCCGTTTGTTAAGTGATTGTTATTACTCTAAAAACTTTTTAGGTGACAAAACCATGTTGAAGTAAAAAACTTAGTAATGAAAATATTATCCACAGTCCACACATTATGCTATCCGTCCTTTAGACCAAAAGAGTTCGAACCTTTTTGTATGAAGCGTGGCATACAAATTAGTTTCAAGTACTCAAAATGGTATATTTTCATGTACACGGTAAACCTATGAAACATACGTTAATCGGAGAAAATAATAACAAACAACAAATACTCTTTGACAAAATGTCGTAAATGTTATACTTTTTTAAACATTTCAGGTTCTTTGTCTAAAATGTTATTTATTTTACATTTTCAAACTGAAATAACTCATAATATTTACGACATTTTGTCGAGGAATATTTATTGTTTGTAAACGTCTTCTCTTTCGATTGGCGTATGTTTCATAGGTGTACACCAAAATACGACAGGTATGCCAATAAGGTTCGTTGTCATTTCTGATAATGATATAAATTTAACTATAATATTATCTGTTGTGAAAAGATAATAACAAAATTATTATGAAAAGAAAAGTGCTCCCTGACAAAACCATAAGTGCTTAAAACTACAAAATAATTATTCTTCCTTTACACTAATACTTGTTAAAATATATCCAGACTATAGCCTTAGATCTTGTTTGATTATAGTCCCTTGGTGCTGAAGTTGAACAAGTTTCTTAACGCTATTGGTCCCCAATCTCCAAAGTCGTGTAGATAAAAAATTAGATTCGTGTGTGTGTACGAGCACAATCCGTACTTTTAATAGAGATGAACTGCAATAACATGGCGCGCCCCTCCAAAATTCAAAACGTTTGAAGTGCGTTGTCTTGCGCGGTAGGCTAGTTATGATTAGTTGACCAACAAATCTTGATAATAAGTGACATAATATTACGAGTAACTTTTGATTGGTTGAATACTTACTACATACAAACTCTTTCATAAGGCTGTGGCTGCACACATTGAAACAGTAATTTGGAGGGGCGCGCCATATTATCGTAGTTTATCTCTACCCTATATAATTTTCGTGTTGCGATGTGGCAGGCTGGAGCGGTTTTGATGAAATTTTGTGTAATTATTCGCTCTTAATTCAATATGGGCACTTTTATAGTAATGAGCTACTACGTTTAAATACCTTTTATAGAACCGATAATCGGGAATTATAATAATTTCTTAATATTATTGTTTCCAACCGACTTTTCATATGACATTTGTGTTGCATTAAATTAATATAATAATAATAATAATATCTATGGACGCTTCACACCACGTCAGTCTGGCCCCGTGGTAAGTACCTGAAGGACTTACGTTACAGGTACCAGACAACGGAAATATATTTAATACAGACCTGCGTCATTTTGTCCCGCTTTAATTTCAATTTAGTAATTGTGATCTGTTGGTTGGGTTTCACATAATGCGACCAAATTATGTAGGCCCGCCTATGAATCAAATTCTCTGACAGTACTATCAGAAAGTTGATTCCTAGACAGATCGCGGATCTAAGTAATTTGGTCGCGTTAAATCAAACTCATCAACAGCTAACATTGAATTGACACAAGCCGACCATATGACGTAGATCCGTCAACTGCCTAGGAATCAATTTCCCCGGACATACATTAATGCATTATGTCAATGTATATTGTTATTTACCCTAGTAAATTACTAGCAACATAACATACACAAAACAATCAACATGATGATCAACAATTCGAATGTACGATTTCGAGGTCGCGCACAATACAAGCGACACTTACAATAAACTCACGTCCTCCTAATTTTATTTCCATATCGAAACGTGTGAACATGTATCCTTTGTTTTAGCTAAAACAATTGTATTTTTGTAGGCAATTCTTTGTAGTAAAAGATACTTTTGTATTCTATACGAGTAGAAAGTTTGAAACATGATTCAAACTGTTTTTTTATCGACGCAGATAGTTGTTCATCCTCCAAATTCATACTATTATTAGAAACCCGAAAGTACGTGTTCGTCTGTCTGTTTATTACCTCTTCAAATTTAGTATGAGGATACTTTGAGTCCCGGGAAAGGCCATAGGACACTTTATATCCCGGAAAATGCACGTTTCCTGTGCGATAAACAAATTTTGGCGCAAAGGAGTTGCAGGCGTCATCTACTAAATACAAAGGCAAGAGTGGAATTTTTTGTGCATCCCCGTGTGTGTATGTTTCCACTTTGGCCTGTGATCAGTCCAACCCGATCGATCAGCCTTCTCGTATATGAAGGCTAAATAATAATAGCTCCCACACCGGTTTCGGTGACGGTGGCCGGTTTCAATGAAACCAAGCCAGCAGGAGTAATTTTATAGTGTCCCAGTGTGTGCGCAGTACACAAGAGCACTCTCTATTCCTTTACTCTTATAACCCAGTGGGACGGACGACCGACACGACTGGCGAGAGATCAGGCACAGGATTTTTACATGCCCATCCGACGCATAGATCATCTTACTTGTCAGACAATCAGGTGATCAGCCTGCATTGTACTAACCAAACTTGGAAATAACATGTTTCCAACACGGGAATCGAACCCACGACCTCCGAGTTAAGCCGTGCTCTATACCACTAGACCAAGGAGGCGTTTTGAATTAAGGCTAAAACCAATCACAAAAAAAAACATCTATATCGGGATTTTTATCTTGAATCTTGAATCTGCCTATGAATCAATTTCTAAAGTAGAATAACTCTTATCAATTCATTGCAGTTACACTGGGGACTGTATTATCTGACAATCAATGAAACACAGTCCCATGCGGCGCTTGTGATTTTTCAATTTCCGAACAATTATCGTGAGTGCTCCGTCTTAGGTGAATAAGCGTCAGTCCTCTGCCCCAAGGGAGGAGCGGGGACTGGCAATCCCATCACGTGTCTTCTACTTCGCTGCGTATACTTTACGATACGAATAAGAAATTCGGAATCGAAAATCGCACATGGCAGACTGATTTATTTATGTATAGGTACGTACCATTACTATAAAATGTTGCGAACTTTTGGAAATGCAAAAGGATACAATATAGTTTTATATGCATCTGCTGCAGTGGCGAAGCGTCCATATAACCCGATTCCCATCGGCTTCCCTTAGGGCTTAGAAAAATCGAATATATGGGCCAACGACATATTTATCTAATAAATATTTTACATACCTACTTAAAAAACTTTGAATTCACAATGTTATATGCAATAAATTTTTCTCTCACTTGAAATACATAGTTTGAATTAATAACTATCGCCTACAAATTTTAAAAGGCAATGCAATGTGCGGGCGCAGAGAATCAAATAAGCCGCAGGATTAGCGGCTTATTTCTCCATACAACGACAGTTCATAGTAAGCATCTGTCCTTTTCATTCCTGTGAACTGGTCGTCATGTTCTGTCTCGTTCTAGCACGCGCGATATATACTTGGAAATAACTCGATGCCCGACGAGTTATTACGGAGAAAGGTTAATTAGCAACGCACAAGTGCAAGCGAGATAGATGAGTCATGAAGTAATACATTTTTATTTTGCTGGTTTTTAGATTGACATATTAATATGGCGGATAGTGTGTTTATAAACAACATGTCGTTTGTTTTGTTTTGTCGAATTTAAATTTTGTTTTAGCGTTAGAACTTAGAAGAGTGTCGTGAATTAAATTAATTTATATTGTGACTTGTGAATTGTGAGTCGTACGACGTAATCGTGTAGTTCGGAAAATATGGCATTAATTCAGAAAGACTGTTGTCTGACAGATTATATTTTGCTGTCGAAGGAAACTTTGTTTTCCAAACTTAGTTTTGAAAATTAAAAGCATGTCATTCAATTATAAATTACCAAAATTGGTAAGTAGATTTTTTACTCCGGCTTCCCTTCTCAAAATATTCACCCCTCGCCACTGATCTGCTGATATACATAATATAACTATACAATTTTTTTTTCTATAACATAACATGTCCTACGCTTTTTACGATTCAAATGCGAATGCAAAACCTAATAATATAATTTATTTTTTAGATCTTAAAAATTACTTGCTGAATCTGACACATAAACGTGGCATTGGTTCGCACTTATAACCAGAAGTACTTTACACAAATAACGTGGTCGAACGTAGTTTTTACGGTAATCAGTAGTAACTTACACAAAAAACTAATTTAAAGGTATGAGGTTATATATAGAACATTTTTATAAAAATCAAAATAGTGTTGACTTATGTCGATAAAAACTTTCGATAACAAAATCGCGAATACCTCGTTAGCGCATTTCGACTAACATTAGGCCGTATTGTCCATCGCCGCCGTCACCCGGACGTCACCTACAAAATTCAAATAAAATGCCACTTTATGACCTACCTATAATAGGTTTCATTTTGCTCTACGCCACTACAAAGCAGCGGCGGCATGGGTCGCTAGACCAATGTCGGTAGAAAATGAAACCTATAGCCTAAGTCATAAAGCGGAATTTCAGCTGATCGCTCATTATATTTTGTCAACAACGTACGCACCATACGCGTCGAATGCACCGCATAGTTCACGAAATGCGGAGTGCATGGTGCGAACGAATGTGCGATAGTAGGGCAGGGGAGGGTGCTATTTATTTACATTAGGTGAAACTGATAAAAAAAATAAGAGCGTTTTTAATTTTAGCGGTGGGTTCAGTAACTGCTGCCATTTTAAAGTTTTGAAAAAGAAAATATATTCAGAAAATTACTCATTTAGGTAAATTATAAATATATTTTAGAGAACAAGGACTAAATCATTTATTTTAGTGCAAAATAAAATATCTGCGAAGCTTAGTTAAAAAAAATATGAAGCTTTATTTTTTTATATTTTAAAATGTCCCTACAGGCTTACCTAATCTTTGAATCGTCAATGCTTTATATGGAAGCTTCTTTGGGATATATTAAACATCCCCTATCTTAATCTGTCAATGACATTTCAATATTCAAAAAAAATATATTTTAACCCACCACGTGAGAAATCTGATTTTAGAAATACCATGATAACTAGACACATGTCGGAAGCCTATACAAGCTTAATCTGACACGCTCGAGATTGTCCTGAAATCCCCTCTTCGCCCTCCCCAACTACGAGGTTTCGCAGCATTTCATACAACAAATTCCGGTGCATCCACATTTGTATCATTTGCGCGATCAGATCTCCGATCAGATCTCCGTCGCGTATCATCGAAGCGTGTCAAAATGATACGTGTATCATGATACGTCCCGATCGCTATTAACCGCGTATCCGATATGTGTCGTATCAAATACACGCATGATCGGTAGAATGATCTGATAGGCATCCACACTATGATACGCATACTTGATACGGCGCGATGATCGCGACGGAGATCTGATCGGAGATCTGATCTCGCAAATGATACAAATGTGGACGCACCGTTACGGTGCGTCCACATTTGTATCATTTGCGCGATCAGCGATCGATCAAATGCGGCGCGTTCGGCGCGTGCGTTCTGGTAAATGTACGATCACCTTAAATTTGAATTTTTATCGGTGACGTCCCGTTGACGGCGGTCGTGGACAAACGTCCTTGGTATTAATTATCACGACATCTCGCTCGTTATTCCACGCTTTTGGGGATTTGGTTTCGTTTACAGACGGGACAGAACGATTTATAGATGTTATTTATACGTTATTGGATCAATAATTAATAAGTGTGATTGTTATTGTTATGGAAAATATTAAACACCTGAATAATGAGAAAACATTTGTTTGCTCTTCGGGAGTGCCGACAGAAGTGAACGAAATAGAATAAACAGGCACACATTTACCTTTATTTATATTACATCTTACTAATTTTTGATCATCAATTCACCTCACGTGTTTATCTGATGCGTGATTAAAAAAGTTTTTACTGTAATCATTATATTAAATTGTGTTTTTAAAATTATTGTCTACTTAAGTCATAAATACTATTATTCTCTTAATAGGCGAATAAAGCAAAAATTAAAACATCGTCCTTCTCTCTCTTCACTCCAACGCCCTTCATTAATATGCAAGGTGAATAAGAACGACGCGGAATCTGCGCAAATGTAGTTTTTCCGTAATAACTCGATAAATATATACAAAATTTTACTCGGTAAAAAATTATAATTGCAATGTGAAAATTAGATATATCTTTGCGATTTTTTTCTGTCGAGATATAATATCGTGTTTTCTCTAGTACAGTCCCTCTCAAATATAATTACTAACCGGTTTCGGTAACTGTGGCCGGTTTCATTGAAACCGGGCCAGTTACGCAGGTGTAATTTTATAATGCCCAAGTATGCGTGCAGTACACAAGAGCACTCTCTCTTCCTGTTACTCTCATAACCCAGAGGGACGGGAGACTGACACGACTGGCCAGAGATCAGGCGCAGGACCGACTTTTTACATGCCCATCCGATGCTCATCTTACTTGTCATACAATCAGGTGATCAGCCTGCATTGTCCTAACCAAACTTGGAAATAACATGTTTCTAACGCGGGAATCGAACCCACGACCTCCGGAGTCAAGAGCCACGCTCCTAACCACTAGACAACGGAGGCGTTCGCAATTCGCAAATATAGTGCATAGTATCTATGTTCAAAAAATTAAACAAATCGCGGCTTACTATCAAGTTTAAAATGAATTATAAAATCGCAAATTATGCTTTGTTCGCCCTCTTAATACTAAAGAGTCACAATATATTATGCTTCCCCAATGGCATACAGTATTTTTAGGAAAACATACCTACATTTTTATTACTCCTAAAATACGATATTCCAATATGGATTTACTTTCGTTTTCGGATGTATATTTCAAGATAGATTCCCAAGGTGTTTTACGCCATCGACTACATTATACCTAAATGGTTTTGTTTTTTACTTCCATTTTCTTTACTTTGTCTTTACACAGGAGAATTTTCGGAAAATGTTCCAAATTTATCCTGACATTGAAGTAATTACGTTAATTCTGTTAAAATAATCATTTTCTATACATAGGAATGGTTAAAAATGTGTGTGGATAGTAAATAGTAAAAGTTATGACTTATAAAGTCTTGAATACATAATAACATTTAAATTATGTTGGAATATTACTAAAACAATTTAGAAACAGATTTAGACGTAGAAACATAATATTTCAAATATCTACGGCATAAGTTTATGCAAGTTCCTTTTATTTTTTAAGCAGCAACACATTTATATTGAAGATCATATTATTATATTTTGTAAGAGAACGTGCAGAAAATAGTTTATATGGGTGGCAACACATATCAAGTAAATAATACAGCACATGTTTCGGATTTTAGACGCTAGTAGGCAGCACTTTTTGTACAGAACTTTATATTATACTTATAGAACATGCAGATACAATAGGTCTGCGCATCTCAAGTAAAAAAATATAGTTTAAAAAACGAAAAACAAACACGCTTATTTTTTTAATTTTAACAAATTATTTCATTATCATTGGCTCTTAAAACGTATGCAAAGTTGTGAACTATTAGAGGCTACTAGAGGTAGGTAAAAATGCTCAAAGATTCCGTTACATACTTGTACATGCAGCCCAAGCTAATAAAAGCGTGAAGTTTCTTATTGTTTTTGTATTTTTCCAGTCTATTTCACAGCATCCCCTTGCGCGTGTTCCCTATAAAATGGCGTCGAATAAAACTCCTTAAATATACAAAATAAGTCAAGCTAATGATGTATCGCCGGGAGTTTCGGGTTTCGGAATAAATGGCAGCTAATTTAGCTCACAATTTGATAATAAATCACAATTGGAACATCACAATACCTGGTACTCCACACACAGCCGCGCGAACCATATTAATGGCCGACCATTACTCCCGGTTCCAATGAAACCTTGCTAACTTATTGCATGGCTTATCGATATATCGCATCACTAGTACTGACTTTGAAGCGCGTATCGTCAGGGATGTACATTTTACAAACGATACATTTTTTATCGATATCGATAGTATTCAACACGACTAGTGCAACGATAAATGGCTGCACTTTTATCGATAGTGTTTAATGCAACGATTAATGGTTGTACTTTTAGCGACAAGTGAATCTATCGATAGATTCACAATTGTACAACTAGTGTTTGTGGAATATCTGATAAGGTATTTCACTGTTTAAATGTTATACACGTTAAACTAGAGCTGATTTTCGTCAATACACAAAAGTATTTTTCTAATAATATTCTAATAAAATTTTATTTTTTTTTCTATAATATACCATAGTGCAATAATTTCTTTATTTAATATAAAAATATTAGTTATGCGGCTGATAAATTAGTTCATTTATTACACTGAATACCGCATATTATAACTTGTTTTATTGCTTCAACTTTGAAGCTTTATTTAGAAACATTATATGGGCAGGCGGCAGCAATTTATGTGACTCATAACACTAAGTACTTTGTCTCACACCGCTCACTTTTACGACTTATCAGACCCGAGAAAATATTTGCTTTATATACTTACTGAAAATTCCCTCCAAAATTTTCAAGTCTTTTTTTAAATATTTTTATACCTTTGTGCATGTTATACTATAAATATACCCTTTTTTTTCTTTTTCTTAGTTAATTGTATTTTTTTAATGTTGTAAGTATTTACATGGAATTCTTTGTTAATCGACAAAAAGCGCATCCCTAGCATGTTGTCTGTACCGAGAATAATTGCGCAATTTATCGATACCCGCGAATCACCAGCACTTTTTCCAGCAATTCGTTACATTCAATTACACACTTTTATTTTTTACTCTCCGAATAGATCTTTATCTTTTTCTATTTGAATATAGTGAGCAATATTTCTCGCGGGGATCACTATCAATTTTAGCGGCCTGTCCAAGTTGGCCTACGATGGACCAATAATTATAATACGAACTTTAGACGGGCATATATTCATTCTATAATCGCCCACAATCGACATCGACAACATACAAGGTGTCACAAAACTAAGTGATAATTTATACTTTAGGGTGTGTAATGCTCGTTTTCACAAACAACACCTAAAATTTAGGTGTCCCTTAAGCCAATATAAGGGGCACCTAACGCAAGTTTTGTTTTCACCAACGTTTAAGTGACACCTAAACCATTATAATTTAGGGGATGAATTGACAAGCCCGTAACTCTTAGGTGACGTATATTTTGAATAAAACAACCTAATTCGCGATTCATCCGTCAAACCATTAGGTGACCCTTATAATTTAGGGGATCAATTGACGACCCCGTAACACTTAGGTGACGTATGTGGCGACGACGACGACGTTAGATGACGGTTGCCTTGACAATGAATCTGTTATCGAATGGCCGTCTGATATTTTACTTGTAAAATAGCAAACTCCCATAAATATCTTCACATTTATCACAAACCTTCCTCTTAATCACTCTATCTATTAAAGAAAACCGCAATTAAAGGGAACAAAGGGACATGTGGACAGAAAAAGCGACTTTGTTTTATACTATGTAGTGATATACGTCACCTAAGAGTTACGGGGTTGTCAATTCATCCCCTAAATTATTGAAACAGAACCGACGTTAGGTGCCCCTTATATTGGCTTAAGGGACACCTAAATTCTAGGTGATGTTGGTGAAAACGGGCATTAGTTCCCTATACAGAATTCGCTGTAAAAGTATTAGCGCTGAAATAGTAACTTTTGTTTTACTTTTGTACGGGAAAATGCATGACGCTGAGGTTGCTGCCCATACAAATCTTTCAGCACGGTTACTTTCACAGTGAACTCTATATATCAGGGGTTCCCAGACTGTGCGCCGCGGCGCCCTGGTGCGCCTTGGAAAGGCAAGAGGGGCGCCGCGCCATGAGTCGATCCTCCATCATTTTCCATAACCACAATTCACAAATGTTATAAAATAAAATAGTAATATTATGAATTATACAAAGCAGGCAGATGATTATATATTTGTTTATTATTATCTATACTTGCTTAACCTAACTATAATCATTAAAGGTGTTTATTAATGTATATTTTTGTAATAGCTAGGTAAAGTGGGGGGCCCTGACAAAATATTGACTTGTAAGTGCGCCGCAGACTGAAAAAGATTGTGAACCCCTGATATGTATGGGACATATACACACCCTAAAGTATTATCAGTAAGTTTTGTTACAACTTGTATACACAGTTTCATATAATGTGGCAATAATTGTGACAATAATGGTTAAACATAATGTAACAACGTAAAGATTTAGGTTTAAGATAACAATTAAATACACTAGACTAAAACATGTTTGATACAGTTCTGAATAATAAAACTTATTAAGGCTACTGTACATTAATAGATTGGCTAGTTAACACAGTATTAATGTAACCTAGTTTCGACGACGAAATAATAAATTAATTCTTTACGAACTCCGAAAGCAAATCTTCCCAATTTTATTTCGTCGCAAAACTACTCTGCCAGTAAGTTCCGATACGTCTGGAATATAAAACGACGAATAAACTAAGCTATAAAGTATAAAATGTAGTTTTACTACACTTTAATATTGTGAAGAATCTGTGACAATATTGCGCGGGGGAGTTTAGAAAAGATTGTTGGAACTATCGTACAGACTCGCACTTCAATATCATTACAACGCTACCTTACTTCCGCAGCCGCACTCAGAGAATTGATTACTTAACTGTAATTAACAGTTAAGCAATTAATAATCGTCGGTGAGTGATACTCATTGACGTATAGATACCTTATCTGTAAAACCCGTCATTAAATTGAAGGTTAATCATAATTAAATATCTTTGAGGCGGTTAGTGCAGTATTTAGCGCATTAAAAACGGAACTGGCGCCGTCTTGTTGGATGTCACTTGAGACCCAAAGTAATGATAAAATAGAGACCCTGCAAAGGTGTCAATTACCTAAGGAATAATGATTTTTGCAACAAAACATGTAGACTACGTATCGTGACCAAAAACAAAAGTTATCCCAGCTTTTCTACTCCCCTCTCGAATAAAAATAAAAATCTAAGTACTTAGCAAAGCTAAAAATGCTGTAAATAAAAACCGATTCATTCCACATAATTGATATATTGGCGATTCCACGAAATTCCGCTTTGAGCTAAAACCGAATCGGCTCTTGATTTTGACAAGTAATTAATTGTTGTTAGATATTTTAGAGTAAGCGTTTTGTATTTAATTGATAGAAAACTGATTCTAGATTAATTGTTCTGTTATTGTTACAGATAATTGTTTTTTGAGTTGAAAACATCTAACGCGGTGTAATGCAACTTTTTTTAAGTTGAAGTGGCGTGAAGTCCCATGACCTAATTGACAATTCGTAAGATGAATAGATCTTCTTCCTGTCTACTTACACTGATATTATTTTGAGTTGAAGCGCTAAACTTCCATATTGCCATGACAACGGTCTATCTACACTAATATCATAAATGCGAAAGTGTGCCTGTTTGTCTAATAACTCTTCACGCCTAAATCGCTAAACCGATTTTTCTGTTTGGTATGGATATACTTTGAGTGCCGGGAAAGGACATAGGATACTTTTATCCCGGAAAATGTAAGGTTTGCGATAAACCTGTGCAATGGAGTTGCAGACATCAACTAGTATTTAAATAAAATACTCGTTGATTCGTTTGGATTTCATGTTTTGGTCTAATATTTGAACAGAGCGAAGTTTTTACAGAACTAATATAATTTGAGCGTCGGAACCGCTTGTTTTTAATTAAAACTTTTATCGCAGAGATACGGCGTAGTGCATTTCAGGTGGAATTATTTACATTGCGTACATTGCACAAATATTTGAAGTTTGTTTTTGCCTGTCCGTGAGCGTTTTATGATACGAGGTAATAAGCTGATCGCACAAGTCAACACCGTACGCGCCGTACGCGTCGAACGCACTGTAGAGATTAACTACGATAACTTGGCGCGCCCCTCCAAAGTTCAAAACGTTTGAAGTGCGTTGTCAAAACGTTTGAGGTGCGTTGTCTTGCGCGGTCGGCTAGTTATGATTAGTTGGCCAACAAATCTTGGTAATAAGTGACATTAACTGAAATATTACGTGTACTGTGATTGGTTGAATACTTACTACATACAAACTCTTTCATAAGGATGTGACTACACACATTGAAACAGTCATTTGGAGGGGCGCGCCGTGTTATCGTAGTTGATTTCTACACGAAATGCGGCGCGTACGGTGCGGACGAATGTGTGTGGTTTTACACCATTTCATACAACGAATTCTAAAGGGGGTGACAGACACACGAGTAAGTACGCGGACTTATGGCTCGACGATCTTAATCGCCTGTGTGTCAACAAAGAGCCGCGAGCCGCGAGCCGCGCGCCGCGAGTCGCGCGCCGCGAGCCCGGGGGTTACCATGCCCCCAGGCTCGCGGCTCGCGGCGCGTGTGAGCGATTCTCGTGTGTCGCCGACGCGAGCCGAGTAAGTTCGCGTACTTTAAGTTCGCACGTGTGTCACCCCCTTAAAATGCGGTGCGTACGGCGCGTGCATGCTCATAAATTTGCAATCACCTATTATCACTAAACTCTATATTCTATAATACACTGGACTAGCTGTGCCGTACAAAATGACAGCTATTTTTTGTGCCGATTTGAAGCGCCACCGGTGAGCTAATTATATAGAAAATTGCAACCGCCATTTGCAAAACAGTAGTTCCAAGTACACTCACTACTGCTTCCACATAGCAATCAGCGCCAATATGGCGACTTTCAAATAGGAACATTTTATTGATAGCGATCGCCGGTCCAGTGTATTATAGAGGTCAGTACCTATTATAATACAACCTTCGTATGTAGTAATATCATGGTTCATTCAGACGACAAGCGGTCGTTTTCTTAACGCATGTTTAGTTGTTTACAACTACAATGTAATTACATTTTATCAGGCCGCAGCCCTAACACGGTAACGCGCGTGTTTGCAACAGGGCTTCATAACGTTATCGAATAACAGAAAAAATATCGTTACGTACCGTTATTTTCATAATGGTAGCCAGATAACGTTATTTTTTTAACGATATTTAGTAAAATAACGTTATATTTACCGTTATTATTATAACGATATTTTTTCGTTATGTATAAACGAAAAAATATCGTTATAATAATAACGGTAAATATAACGTTATTTTCTGGTATCAGGTATGCGGTCGTGCACGGTGCACTAAATCTCACTCGCAGCCCACTTTTTTGCGAGATTTGTGTGAAAATACAAAGAAAAAATACACCTTATAAGCGTAATTACGTTTAGAAAATTTTCCCGCCTGTCATGACTTTCTTGACGGACTATAACGTTATCAAAGAACATATATTTACCGTTATAAATCCTATATAACGTTATAGCATTAACCGTTATTAATATCAATTTTTAACGTTATTTTTAATATCGGGTAAATTTTCATAACGTTATCTATGCCCTTGAAGCAGTAACGTTATGGAAAAATAACGTTATTTGAAGCCCTGGTTTGCAAATATTTTAAAGAACATGCTTTAAATAATTTTAATATGTGTGCTTCAATAACGATACAACGTTTGTCGGGTCAGGTAGTATTGATTCTAAAATTATAAATGCGAAAGTTTGCCTGTCTGTCTGTCTGCCAGATAGACAGACATAGTATACTTTTTATTCCGTAAAATGTACGGTTCCCGCGTGATAAATGAATAAGTGCAACAAAGTTGCGGACGTCATCTACTTTATAAATTGTATATGATCATATAAATGCGATAGGCTTCCAAGTATTTTTCCCCGTATTTCAAAATAACTTTATATCAATTTTAAAATATCTTTTCATATTTCGCTTATTTCCGCCGGTACGAATAATATATTTGGCGTAAACGGAGTATGTCGCTTACAATAAAATATCCTTATGTAATGAGATGTAAAATCCAATGAACCCAAACAAATTAAGACAAGCTATGAATGAAACTCGAAAATACTAAAAATACATTTGTTAAAAAGTCACTTTTTGAGGACATTTATTTTTTTTGGGCTTTGGGGTTTTGGGATTGAGATGGTTTTAACGCTAGAATGCAGCACCAGCATAAACAGCAAACAAAAAAGTTTTGTTCGACGTTTGACAACGTTTCTATTATGATAATAATAATATTATCTAAATATATCAAACTCAAAGGTGCCTGACTGACATGGTGATCTATCAACGCACAGCCCAAACCACTGGACGGATCGGGCTGAAATTTGGCATGCAGGTAGATGTTATGACGTAGGCATCCGCTAAGAGAGGATTTTGATAAATTCCAACCCCAAAAGGTTTAAAATAGGGGATGAAAATTTGTATATAATAATACTTCTTAACGCGAGCGAAGCCGCGAGCAAAAGCTCGTTACTTATACAACGTGTCATGTTTTGGTCGTATTATTTACTGTTATACAGGTATGTACTAGCAGCGCCCTCTGCTATGACCTTTACTTATTCCCTATTCAAATTAAAGAAAAACCATGGCATATTAATAACACGTGATTAACGTGTATTTTATCCGACTTACGTTTGATTGTTTGTCTGTTTGTTTCAGGAGGACGAGCGACAGGGGCCAACATGAACACAAATTACACAACACCATTCTGGAATGATTCGCTCGGTAAGTGTATTTGCAGTATAGGACATAGGTAGACCAAATGAAAAGTCAAGCTCCGTAAGGACACCGGTGACCGCGACAACAATAGAATACAATAACATTTCTAAGAATCCCCGATCGAAGGATTAATTATCTAGTTATCGCATTTTTTTAGATTCCTTGTAACAGACAGATCAGAACGGGACAGAAGGACAAACGGATGGACAGACAGTAAATAGTGATAGGTCCCCGTTTTTAACCGCTTTATTTACAGAATCTTATTAACAAGTTACACTCCTGCACAAATGTCGGCAGAAGTGAAGAAAACGACGAAAGCAGATAAATTGTCGTAAGTCACAGAGGGGGGTTAATAGGTACTCACTCTTCTACGCCGCGCCGGCGGTTTACTCTCACCATCTTACGAATTTTGATAAGGTCATGTGTCTTGACGCGAGTTAAAATTATAATTTTTTAACCTTCCAAAAAAGTCTTCACTTCAGAAAATGTGCCTTCAATCAATCATAAGCTAATCACCGACCGAAACAAGATTTACTATATTCGATTTAGTAATTTTCCCAATTCGAAATCTCCGGCGATTTAAATTCAAATATACGCAGTCGATAAATAAAATTTTTTTGTCGTCGATCCAATTTTTGCATATTAAATCTCGATTCCATTGTTTTAAGTTAAATATGGGTCGCCATATTTGTGCCATATTTTGTACGCAGCTTAAGTGCAATCGGCATAAATACTGGTGCCAAAATCTAAGATTTATGAGTTTGTTTCATTTTTCAAGTTGTGTTTATGATGCGAGAATTGTTAGCATATACGACAGCTAATGTTGATTTATCACTTCAATTAGTATTTATAATTACAGTAGATGACGCCCGCAACTCCGTTGCGCCAAAACTCGTTTATCGCGCGGGAACCATACATTTTCCCGGGACAAAAAGTATCCTATGTCCTTTCCCGGGACTCAATGTACCTCCATGCCAAATTTCAGCAAAATCGATTCAGCGCGGGCGTGAGAAGGTAACAGACAGACAGACAGACATAATTTCGTATTTATAATATTAGTATGAATACTTACAATAATTGTTGCCTGATAATAATCCATCCATATTAATATTATAATTAATGCGAATGTGTGTCTGTCTGTCTGTTTGCCCTCATCATGCCCAAACCGCTAATCCGATTTTGTATGGAGATACTTTGAGTCCCGGGAAAGGACATAGGATAATTTTATCTTGGAAAATGTACGGTTTCCGCGCGATAAACGAATTATGGCGCAACGGATTTGCGGGCAACATCTTATTAAAATATAAACTAAGAAACCACGTCAGAATGTTTAAATAGGTGTCTAAAACAAACAACTTTTAACATTTAATGGGAATACCACTTATTACTCGTATGAGAATATCATGAGGACAATACGATACGTTAACTCAATGTAATTATAATTGGGGTTCTGGTTTAGACAAGCCTGTTTATTCAACTTTATTCAAACCATTGAGACTAATGGCCTAAGCGCCATCAAAAATTATATTTAGTAATTCGGGCCATGCCGCGTTGAGTAAAATATCAACCAGTTAATTTTGGCAATTAACTTTGAGCCTGGGTCTGGAACAAAAACAATATCCAACATGAACTTAATTGCTTTTTAACTCTAGATTAACATTATATATTGATATGTATTTTGTATTATTATTTAGTATTATATTATATATTATAATTGAGTATAGTATGTATCTATGTATTTATAAATATAATAATTATGTTATTGTTTATGTATATTTATTTTATTTTATACGAACTTTCTATACTTTTAAGCACTGTACCCATATCCAGCAATTTTATCCTCTCGCTCGAAGGTTGCCTGGAAGAAATTGCTGCTTAGTAATGAGGCCGCCTTTGTGTACCTTCTTTATATAATAATATTATTTTAAGCTTTGTCATCATAATGATTGTGCACAATAAAGTATATTTTCATTTCATTATTAAATACTACTGTTCATAATCAGAATCAGAATACAGTGCAACCTCGATATAGCAAATCTGAGGGGAATAAGAAAATATTCGTTATATCAAGTGATTCGCTGAACTGAGGTTTGTTATGTCGAGGTTAGGTTGGTCCAAAATTCGTTATAAAGAGGTAAAAAAAGTAGTTTAATTTACGTCAACATTACGTACTCATTTTGATTTTTACTAATAAATGATATCAAATAATTTATTGTAATAATTTTTCTATTTAAAATTAATTAGGTAGATAACAAATTTTTTTTCTTAAACATTAATTAATCAATCCGTAAAAGTAGGTACCTACATATCTTGGTGGGTACGTTAATGTTAATTTCATTATAATATTATTATGTAGTTAATTTAAAGTTAATTTCAATTCACACAACGAAACTCACCAATTTCTTTTCATCAAAAATTGATTACCTCTGTAACTCAGTGGTGAGCTCGTCGGTAGCTCAAGCCGGGGGTCGCGGGTTCGAATCCTGCCGACGGAACATAAAAGTTTCAAATGTTCCTGCGTCATGGATGTGTATTAAATATGTATGATTGTGTATCATATAATAAAAAAATCTTAAATATAATATGTATAGTATAAAAGTATTAAATATATTTCCGTTGTCTGGTACCTGTAACACAAGTCCTTCAGGTACTTACCACGGGGCCAGACTGACGTGGTGTGAAGCGTCCATAGATATTATTCACTTTTGTATGGGCAAGGGCCCGAGCGTCACGAGTTTCCCCATACAAAAGTGAAAAAAATTTTGGTCTTTCAGCGCTGCTACTTTCACAGTGAACTCTCTACAAGGAACACGTACGCACCCTAAAGTATTATCACTTATTTTTGTTACACCCTGTATAATATTATAAGAAAATTTTTAAATGAAATAAAAAATATGAAAACTTTATTAATTAGAGATAAAAATGTGCAAGGTGAAAATATTTAAAATGTAATAAGCGTTCTCTGTGAAAATACAAAGAAAAAAATACACCATTAAGCGTGATTACGTTTACAAAATTTTCCCGCCTGTCATGACTTTCTTGACGGACTACACCCGCAGTTTTGAACTGCCGTTTGTAATTTTAAATGTTCTGATATAAATTTTAAATGGCTCATTTAAAATGCATCGCCTGGCGCTTGTAACCTTTTACGTTAACTAAACCTTAAGGTGCATTATACTGGTAACAAAACAAAGTGAAAATACTTTAGGGTGTGTATGAGTCCCGTGTATAGAGTTTACTGTAAAAGTAGCAGCGCTGAAAGGGCAATTTTTTTTTCACCTTTGTATAAGTTTCCCCGTGACGCTGAGGCGCTTACCCATACACATCACAAATTGGTCATGAAACTTGAAACACATACGCACCCTTAAGTATAGTCACTTAGTTTTATAACACACTGTATATGTATATAAAAGTTATAGACTTAACAAGCTAGAAAAAATCTCCGAAAAGATTTTTAAGCCGATATAGGCATTAAAAGGCAGTGCCTTTTACAGTCGTACTTCAATAAACGCGTTTCGTAGTAACGTGAATAGAAGCGAATTTGTCTCGTACTTTTTGTGCCTTTTTGGTTCATTTTCTCACTGCAGCTCTGATTGGGTATTTTTATTTATGCGATTAGATCTTTTATTTATGACTTAACAAAGTCAATTTTATATTGTATCCATTAGATTTGCTTAGCAATTACTTTATCGCGCATGAACCATTTACCGAAAATAGTAAAGATTCTATGGCCTTTTTCGGGACTTAATGTCCATACCAATCTAAATCTCCATACCATTTTTTTTTCTTATTCTTTTAAGCATCTTGAGCTAGAACAAGTAATAGAAAGTATGAAACTTTTTCATTTAATCCTTCGATCGGGGAATCTTGGAAATGCTATTGTATTCTATTGTTGTCGCGATCACCGGTGCTCTACGGGGTTTGATGGGTTAAAAAAAATAATTGTTTTATCTGCATTTAAATGACAATTTTGTAATTAAGCGTTTAAAACACAGACAAAAGTGTTGCCCAGATTTACGATTTTTAGTAAACAATTTCTCTAAGTCTCATAAAGATTTAAAGCCTCGGCTTCTCCTCGATAACCGATAGGTTAGTTAAATCATCAAGTCGTCGAGCCTTTTTGAGGACTTGAAGCTATAAAGCCGGTATGTCGGTCAAGTTGCCTACTTCATTATCTCGTAGAGTTTCTTAGCTTCGATAGTTTAGCACGTTTTAGCTTTATCACGTGAGTAAGTGAACTTTTAGTCCTTATAAAACTTTTGATGTGGTGAAATCAATGTAAAGATATGAATAAAACTGAGCGTAAAATAATTGATACGAAGTTCACTGGGTCATCTAGATTCTAGTCCAGTGGTGCCCAACCGGTAGCTCGCGGACACTTGGTAGTCCGCGGCCTATAATTTAGGCACCCGCGAACAATTATATGGGTCAAATAAATTAAATATTACTAACTAAATTTCCTTTAAATAAGTGATATAAAGGAAATTAGGTAATTTAGTTATAATTTGTTTTAAGTATGTTTTTAAATATTTTTTCTTAAACTTCGTGGTACCTGCGTGTCTTAATGGGATTTTCAAAATAGCCCTTGGAGCAATACCAGTTGGGCACCACTGTTCTAGTCTATCTTCTACCTATTTAAAAATTTTGTTAGTCTAGCTGAAATTCGAGAACGGCCGAACCGTTTTGGCTACTTTTAAAATATTAATTGAAGTCGAAGAAAAGTTTATATTAGGAGGAAAGCGATACAATGTTCACCGGGTCATCTAGTATGTTATATAAATGATTTTAAACGATCGATTTTTTCATGTTATCACAAAAAGCATATACGTAACATGGTTTGAGTGACATATAATCATACAAAATTTAAATATTAGCGTCAATTTGTAAACATTGTCAAGCTGCGAACAAATGTTGTCTCACATAAACAAAACGTACCTTTTTATTTTATTACCGTTAGAGATGAACACTCTCTCTTATTGGTGAAGACAAACAACGCATTTCCATACCAGACGGTGTTTACGATTTAGGCTCACCTTCTACAAAAACATCAAATTAACCTGCTATGGCTTAGATAAATGTTATTCTTTGTTTATCCATTAACTAGCGACCCGCCCCGGCGTCGTACGGGTATAAAATATATATTAAATAGCCACTGAAAAAATTATTAAAATGGATAGCCTATGATCCTTTACGTGGTGAGTGGTCTACTTCTTATCTGTGCCAAATAACATAAAAATTGCTCCAGTAGTTCGCGAGATAAACCCTTTCAAATAATTTCCCCCGTTTTTTCCACATTCTTCTATTAGTATTAGCGTGATAAAATATTGCATATAGCCTTCCTCAATAAATGAGCTATCTAACACTGAAAGATTTTTTCTAATCGGACCAGTAGTTCCTGAGATTAGCGCGTAAATCAAATAATTTTCCCCGTTTTTTCCCCATTATAGCGTGATAAAATATAGCCTATAACCTTCCTCGATAAATGGGCTATCTAACACTGAAAGAATCATCAAAGTCCATTGCGTAGTTTTACTCATTACTTTTAGTAATGAGTAATGAGAAATTTCCACTACTCATTACTTTTAGTAATGAGTAATAGTGTCAGTTCCAATTACTCATTACTTTTTTTTTAATGGCATAAAGATAAATTCTCATTAAATTTTTTTGTAATGAGAAAAGTATCATCTTTACATTACTCATTTTTTAATTTAATGTGTATTTTAAAAATGTACATTACAAATTACAATTTGTAATGTTAATGAGTACCTACTGTACCATTACACACTATTTTTTAAAGATTTTATTTGACTTGCTTTGTATGTAACCTTTTTCAAAGACCCCTCCAAAATCCACGAATCCCCACTATCACATATATCATTTACTGAGTAATGGATACCAATTAAATTTCCATTGAAAAAAGTAATGAATAGTGCATTACTTTTTACATTAAGATTTTTGCAACGCTGCTGCCACTATTTCGTAGAGCCTCTACGACCTGCCACTATTTCGTAGAGCCTCTACGACCTGCCCCTATTGCGTAGAGCCTCTACGAGCCCCTATTTCGTAGACCCTCTGCGTTGTACCCGAATCTCGTAAAGCTTCTAAATCTGTCTCAATTTCGTAGACTCTACGAAATTATGTGCATACGAAAATAGTGGCAGCTCGTAGAGGCTCTGTGACGTATAGCATCTACGAGCTGCCACTACATCGTAGAGCCTCTACAAGCTGTTTCGATTTCATAGAACAGCGTACTTAACTACCTTATTACCGTACAGTCCAAACCACTGGAAGGATCGGACTGAAATTTGGCATGCAGGTAGATGTTATGGCGTAGGCATCTACTAATAAAATTTTGATCAACTTAGTGGTTAAAATAGGGGATGAAAGTAATTATGAAACTTTGTCAATTTTAAACCAATCGGGCTGAGACTTTGATACCTAATTAATAATAATTTTTCTTAACGCGAGCGAAGCCGCAGGCAAAATCTAGTTTGAGATAACCCTAAACCCCTCTCCTCTCATTTTCCAGGTGATCTGTCGACGCCGGAGTGGCTGGGCAATTGCTCGTGGGGCTGCAACGCCACCAACGCCACCGGTGACGTCACGTCGCTCGTCCTCATGGCCGCCCGCTCCGTCGTCTTGGCGCTGCTCATCCTGGCCACCATCGTCGGTGAGTACCACAGTACATTACGCACCTAGGGCAGATGAGAGGAAAAATACTTTTCAGACCTTTGATGCAACCAATTTTCATCCTTTGGTTTACCAAATCATCCTTTGGTTTACAAATCCTTTAGGATTAAAAAACCCTTTTAAATTTCTGAAAGAGCATTAGAGTCACACGTTATTGCGTTGGACTACGTGAAGCCTAGCCGACAGTCGACAGATAACAATAGTAAAACTCATTCATTTACTCGAACATTGCAAGAATTTCATCTAACACATTAATTTAAATTAATTTAGTTTGTTCGGATTTCAAAAGTAAATAACATTGACTTAATTTCTGATACAAATAGCACAAATTCCTTTTATCATAATATATTAATAACACATATTAATAAAAATATAACATAGCAGATAATTGTACACATCACGTCATCAAATTCGTAAAAATGCTCCCAGACAGAAGTTATATAACGTTATAAAACATTGTGTAACACGATAATATTTTATAACATCGTGTAACATACGCTACTACATGTCAAAAAATAAACGTGTCTTTTGTTATAATTTGTTACAAAATGTTATACAAAAATGTTATCTGACGTTATATAACTTCTGTCTGGGAGCACCTTTACACAGCTCTTCAAATACTACTTTACACAGCTTTAGCTTTACATAGACAAACAGCTCTTCAAATACAACACAAATGTTCGCAGCGGCTTTCTGTCAAGCCGTGATTCTGATGTAAGTGAACCGTGATCCTAATCCAATGAATAGTTAAATAATTCGGTAAGAAAGTTAGCACTGATACTTAATGATATTCTAAGAAATCGTCTATGACAAAGTAAGTCTTTGAACCTTGGAAGTTTCTTTGAAAATCGGGTCTCCATTTCAGGGTTTTGGGGTTCCTTTGAGGGAGTCCCATTTTGTTCCAATTATAAATATGAAATTCACGACGAAATATAATTTAATAAGTATAATTACTTAAGTATGGAGTAGACGTTTTGGAGTTTACCAGAATATATCTCACGAGTATGTTGGCGGTATAAACTTACTATCAACGATTTAGTGTCTAAACATACCATGCCGAAGATACGCGGCCGAAGTTCGGCAAGATTACACCTGCAATGTATTTTAAATTGCCGATGACACCTGTCATCATACCGAAATTACGTTGCGTTATAGCGTACATCCAAACTTCGGTCGAGCGTAAGTTCGGCAGCGATTCAGCGGTAATGTTTTTTTTTTGTCATTTTGTGATAGTGAGTTTTTCGGCGTCAATTGACGGCGTTCAAGACACTGAATACTCGGACAAAGATACGCAACTGAATTTTCGCCGCGTAATTTCGGCTGGTATCGTGTGTCATATCAGCCGAATGCGTCGAAACGTAATATCGGCTACGGAACTTCGGCCGCGTATCTTCGGCATGGTGTGTTTAGACACTTAATCCAATATGACTATAGATTTATTTCGATTTCTCGCTAAGCTTACCATCCTAATACAGGCTTAGTGTGACTATAGCTGTAGAAATACGAATGATAGAATCTGAAAACCTGTCGTTTTGTACCCAAAACACTGATATTTTAGGTTTCCAGAGTAAACCGGCCATTTTGTCGAAAATTTCATTGACAGAAATTCTTAATACCTAGAAAGAATCACTCGGACGTGTTGCATTATTAGCTGGTTTAAAATATATAGAGTAAAATAATTATTATATTACTAGTATGAAGCCCGCACCTCCGTTGCACCAAAATTCGTTTATCGCGCGGGAACCGTACATTTTTCCGGGACAAAAAGTATCATTTTGTCCTTTATCGGGACTTGATCAAAGTGTATTCATACCAAATTTCAGTCATATCTAGTTCAGCTGTTTGAGCCTGAGGAGGTAATAGACAGACAAACACACTTTTGAATTTATAATATTATTAAGTATGGATTAATATTAATTAATTAATCGGTCGCGGTCGGCAGTCGCTCGTTTGCGGACATTTCGGATACGAAATATCTCGGCGAGTTGGAACATGATTTTGCATCGGGGGAATCAGATGGGACCGTAGACCTCATTAATTATTATCTAGTTCCGAATTGTTGATAGCCCCAATATATTGTCGACATTTTAATAACTTATTGACATTTCGGCTCGTGAATGTTTTATCGATAAACTATCGACACATTTTATCGATAAAATGCGACGTTAATTTTATGGTACGTCAACGTTTATGTTTTCTATTAATTTGGTATCGACATAATATTATTATGCAACAGTGTTATACAATATTATAACATTAATATAATATGGTTCCATTAATTCCGATATCGGCATAAAATGTAGGTCTTTCGTTCATTGTTATATGATAAATAGTGTTGTTTACATATTATCGATAATTCACACAATTAAATTACAGTTGACACAAGTTATTATATCTAATTGATATATAAATCAAATTACAATGTTAACTATTCGTGTGATATTGATTACTAATCTCTAATTAGCATAATATGTATTGTATTGAACACAACTAAACGTATTATACGTTAGTTACATAAATCTATATAAGCAGCACTAGTAGCAAGGAATATTAAAACACCTTTTTTATCAACCTAAATAAATGTAAAATTTACTAAAATGTTTCTAAAAAAATCATTTTATTCTAATTTCTTCTTCATGAATAACCTTAAGGGTCCGTATACGAAATTTTCCGATTTCGCTGATTTAACAGACGTGATTCAACAGTTAAAATACAGTATTTCTATAAGTTTTAATGCACAACATGTAAGATCATTTCAATTTTAATCTAATGTTGGAGCTAGATTTTTGTTTTTTTAAGTATTTTTAAATAATCCAACTCAAACCCGCGACAGTTTTGTGATTTTTGCTGTAAATGGTTTAGAATATCACCTGTTTATGGATTGTATTGACGTCTTAACGGTATGAAAAAAATACAATGTACTGTTGAGAAAGTCGTCTATAAAATGTTGGAATTACTTTTTACCACTTTAATATGAAATAGTTGAGTAAAAAAATATGTAACTCGGCAAAATTTTAGAGAAAATGGGCAAAGAATTGCTGTTAATTTCGGCAATTTGGAGCTGTAATTCATAAAAAGAAAACGACAGAAATAATCTATAGATAAAATTCCATCCAATTCGATAAAAAAGAAAAAAAAAGAAATTGTGTCAAAAAACACGATTCAAAACAACCTAAATCTCACATTATATTACTGCCGCAAGGTTCGAGTCGGCTTTCCGCGCTTAAATATATTTTAAATCTAATAATTAATATATATATTTTTTAGTCTAATAAGGGGAAAAAACCTAATAATATGTCTGTAGCGAACTTTTGCAATTTCGTGTTCATCGGCGAAAGTGTAGTGTCGAACATAGAGAAAGAAAAAAAGTAATATTTTGTGAAGTAAGATTATTTGTCAATGTGCATCTCTGTGTGCTACCTCTTCACGCCCAAATCGCTAACCAATATTGCTGAAATATTGCATGGAGATAGTTTTAGTCCCGAAAAATGACAAAATATACTTGTTATCCCGGAAAAATGTACGATTCCCGTGCGATAAACGACTTTTGGCGCAACTGAGTTTCCATCAATTCGCTGTGAAGCCTACTAAAACGTGTCTCAAATATAATTATTATGAAATGTACTTTATCTAAAGTTTCTCTTTACATTTTCCTTAATATCAAATATATTTAAATAGATCCCGGAGTATACGTTTAGTATAAATAGGAACGGAAGAGCGCCAATTAAAAGTTATCTTTGACACGTCGACGTGAGGCACTGAAAATATTTCACTCAAAGATCTCACTAAAATCTTATCCGTCAGTAAATTTTAATTAGTGCTGTTCTTTTATAATTAAAAAAATCCCAGCTTTAGGCAATCGTAACGCCGAATATTAAATCCGAAAAAAAAACTCCATGGACCATATTACGACGTTTACCTCCCCATGAGAAAAAGACAGATTATGAGTTTAACACAGATCATTCTATAAAAATACAGTTCTTCAAGGAGATTTTGTTGGTGCGAATAGCCGTCGCTGCAAATGAAACCTGCGATAAATCATAATTCGGCAGCATAGAACCCGATACGTCGATGACAATTGACACTATAGCTAAGTCATTTGACAAATATGGCGGCGTTAAACAATTTCAACCACAAAACATCCTTATAGGATTGTAAAGCATTAATTAAATCCCTATCGAACACCCCCTCCCTAGGTCTCTATAAAATTGGTTCATTTAAACTCGAAATCCTAATCTAATTTATATTAATATCGAATTTGGCAGGATGTCCTGGCGCGCCGCCAACCGCGGCAGTTCCGTAAACAAGTATTAGAAATTAAGGCTGTATTCATATTTTTAGGCCTATAATTAGAGGCTGGATGAGCTGAGGTTGACAGGGCAATATTGCGAGGGGATCCGACGTAACTTATTAATCTAGAATCTTGGCGACTGTAATCTACATAATATTATGGTAATTTTTGAGGCTACTACTAGGACATTAGCTTTTAATACTACCCAAGAACATATTATTCCGTTGAATATATAAAGTTGAATATATAAAGTAAGTATAGATTTTTGAGAGCGCGTTAATATTCCGTTGAATATTAACGCGCTCTCAAAAATCTATATCAGCCTTTCCCAAAGTGGGCGATAACGCCCCCTTGTGGACTCTGAAGGTCTAAAGGGGCAGTGTGGGACCTAGAAAAAAAATGGGGACGTTTTGTAGAGGCTTTGGGAGCGATTTATTTCATCTGGATGCATTTTAAATTAAAACAATGGAGGCGCTAAAACATAACTTGTTCCCAAAGTGGGCAGTAGATAAAATAAGTTTGGGAACCCCTGATCTATATTTATCCTAAATGAAGTGAAAGTTTATGTGTCTGTCTATATTGAAGAAATTATGGTATTTAGATACTTCAATTTCCGGTAAAGAGTATAGGAAACTATTCATTGCGAAATTCAAAAAAGTGCGATGATTTTGGCACAACGAAGTTTTTGAGTCCGGCTTTGGCCCAACACACATTCCCACAACTGTATCTCCTGTGTCGCCAGGATCGACAGCGGTATCCAACCACGAAAACCCTTTGATATGATCTCAGGGAGCCCGAGGGACATGCTAAAGCTGTCTTGGGACCCGCAACGAAATTAATCAGAAGAAGATATTGTAATAACTCCCACACCGGTTTCGGTAACGGTGGCCGGTTTCATTGAAACCAGGTAAGTTATGCAGGAGTAATTTTATAGTGCCCAAATGTGTGCGCAGTACACAAGAGCACTCTATATTCCCTTTACTCTTATAGCAAAGCGGGACGGAAGACCGACACGACTGGCGAGAGATCAGGTGCAGGACCGACTTTTGTTACATGCCCATCAGACGGATAGATCATCTTACTTGTCAGACAATCAGGCGACCAGCCTGCATTGTCTTAACTCCTAACCAAACTTGGAAATAACATGTTTCCAACGCGGGAATCGAACCCACGACCTCCGAGTGAAGAGCCGCGCTCTAAACCACTGGACCATGGAGGCGTTTGAAGAAGAGATAGGAGTAGAAAGTTTACAGTTTAACGAAGTTGTGGGTGACATCTAGTTTGGCACGAAACGAATTTATTAAACTCTGTGAAGCGCCGCATGCAAACGAACCACTACCAACTCGACAACCTGTTGACATAATTCTTCATTCATTTTATTTGCCGGAACTCATATCCGCAAAACATTATTTAGACCTGGCAAACGTTATTTAGTTGTATATTTTTTAACAGTATTGCAGAAATTATCAATATCTTCTAAATCTTGACCGGTTCCTAGGGTTTTTGAATAAAATTTTAAATCTATTCGCTGTTGCTAATAATTGACTTACGTCAGAATTGGATAATACCAATCAAAAACGGTATTAAACAAATAAACTCATGTCAAACAATCCCAGAAGTCGGGCATCTATTAAAATATCGCATCAAAGTTATATGCGTAAGGATCTTAAAAGATCTTGAAAAAAAGGAAGACCGGTTGGCTCACTGTTAAACTTATGACTCTTATGAAAAAGTGGCCTACACAGACCCATTTTTAACATGTGTGCTACGAACTTAATTTAATATACAAGTGTACCGGTAACTAGTGAAAATTTCACAAATTAAATTTTAACTTGTTACTAATTCTCTATACTTGTTATTAATTAACTCGTGAACTGGAGATAAGGACAAAATGACAGAAAGCATATAATAAACAACTTTGTTCGTGGCGTTAATAAATAGGTACCTATAAATAAAAAGATATTTAAATAAATAAATAAATATTTAAAAAGATCTAAGCATATATTGGGTAGATAGCCGGAAGCAACTTTGTTTTACTTTATGTAGTGTTATAGTACATAATTACACATCAAAAAAATAAAAATTATTCATATCTTAACGCGACCGTTAGCTTGTAGCCCGTCCGCACAGCCCCAACATTTCAATTAATTAATCCAGAAGTAATTTTCGTTAGGCTAAAGGGTGAGATTTTTACAATTTAATAAAATTGTTAATTAAGAATTGAATAGGATTAAATTCTTTCCGAGTCGAATTTTTAATCCATTAAAAATTCGACTCGGAAAGAATCCATTACGCATCGATCTTTCATCATCATCATCATGCTAATGGAATGATAATGATATTTATTTGTTTCTCCCAAAATTACAATGTAGTAATTTGTGGGAGACTTGGAGCCCAAACTAAGCCAGTATATTGGTGTTCCAGCCCCTCCACCCCCTCCTCACAGACTATTTTAAATTATTTAAACAAAGTATTCCCCAGTGAAAAATACCATGTACCAAACTTCTGTTAAAATAAAAATACATATAATATGCAGTAGATCTCTTTATACTCGAACATCCGAAACAGGCGCACGCACACATAATCGTAGTTTCAGACAACTCGCAGTACCAAAACAATATACGTCGTTCGCCAGTCTTGCGAGCGTTGCAGTAACCTTTCATCAGGCGATTTGTTTACTCATTCGCCACTTTATGACAGACAAAAAACACAACGTTTAAAAAACATCATGTAGAGCCTTTCCCCATTTGTAACAACTTCAATGAAAATGATAACAAAAATTACCTGCCAAAAGTCCAATAGACGTTGGCGAGGTAACTTTGAAAAGTAATTTTCATTAACTACCAACATCGGAACTTATGGATGGAGTGATAATACATTTGATTGGGGATGGAAACTGGAAAAGTACTTACGATACGAGCCAATCCGAGCCTCGTGACCTAACTACGGGGGTTATTATGTAGCGTTAGCGATCGGTATCTGTCGTGAATCGTGATATTAATTTTTAATCATATTAAATACTATCAGTATCGTCGCTGGTTACGCGGTCAAATTTTCATCAATCTGATCCATCAATCCGTTAAAGATTGACGAAAATATTTTGATCGTCTAACCCACGGATTGATATACGATGAATCCGATCGTATTTTTAATATGAACTGTTTATAACCATCAATTTTCCATCAATCAGATTGATGAAAATTTGACCGTGTAATGCCTCATACATACGTAACGATTTATCGTAGCGATTTCAGACTGTGCAGATGAATCGAATGTTCCTAGTGCCTCCACACGGCTCAGATATCGATATCGATCGGGCAGTTCTCCGCAAAAGTTCACGCAAGATACAATATGCTAACAATGGACGATAATGACGCACTTGCCATATTAGGCTTGGTTATATCTTTAAAGAAAAAAAGAAGCGGAGTCTATAGTGCAAAGATTGGCTCATGAAAAGGAATAATTTTCTTACTTATACCAACTTGTTATGTGAGTTGAAATTCGCTCCGCAAGATTGGCATAACTATTTAAGGATGAATGAAGAGGCATATTTAAATCTGCTGGCTTTAGTTTCTCCACTAATAAAGAAACAAGACACAGTTATGAGAGAAGCTATAAGTCCTCATGAAAGATTAGGTTTCTGTAGCTTTCTATAAAACCTTGAAGTAGTTCGCGGTGTCCAACTCTTTCATCTTCCGACACGTTTCTGTGAAAGCGATGTGCACGTGCGTACACTGGCAAGATCCGTGAAGTACTGCGGAACTGAGTGATCGCCGTCCACACGCAACTATAAAACTGTGCAAATGTAATCGACAACGACATCGATTTTTCATATACACGATCGATAAAACTGCGCAAACTGGTCTGCACAGATTTATCGCTACGATAAATCGTTACGTATGTATAGGGTTTAACCTGTGACTAAAGCGTATTTTTTAAAATCATAAATACTAAATAAATCGAGCTTATTACTGAAAAAAATAATTTTGAATATGACAAAAACTGCTCTTGTTTAAATTAATACCGAGATTATAATATTTTAATAAAATAGTTTTAAAAAATTAAAAAAAACATGCTCTTATTATTTATTTTTGTTTTCAAAAATTTTAACGAATTATTACATGACCTCCTGATGGTCGACGTTGATGACCTCCGTGGCGCAGTGGTGAGCGCGTTGAGCTCAAGCCGGAGGTCGCGGGTTCGTGTCCCGCCGACGGAACAAAAAGTTTATAAAGTTCCTGGGTCATGGATGTATATTAAATATTTGTATCATATAATAAAAATCTTAAATATATGTATAGTATAAAAGTATTAAATATATTTCCGTTGTCTGGTACCCGTAACACAAGTCCTTCGGGTACTTAGCACGGAGCCAGACTGACGTGGTGTGAAGCGTCCATAGATATTATTATTATTATTACATTGTCATTGGCTCTTAATACGTATGCAAAGTTTCGAATAAATTAGACTACTGGAGATAGGTGCTGAAGATAGATATCATGTTCAAAGTATATTATGTTACATACACAACCAGAGCAAACTAAAAAAGCGTGTTAAAATATTGTTATAACTAAGAGGTTAAGCAGAAAACAGCTATTATCCTACAGCCAGGTCACCGAACACAAAGATTCAAAATGAGCTATCGCAATTTTTCACTCGCGTACAAACATCTGTCTCGTTTCCACAAGAACGCCATAGTGCGATAGCGATACTATATAAATAAAGAGGACATAAAGCGATAGATAGGCAAAATTTACACGTAATAACCCTCATATCCTCTGGTACCTTAGTTCCGTAGTTCGATTGTTATCAAAACTTGCCCTATCGAAGGCTCGATCTACTCACACATACACAAAACTTTTTTACGAGTGTGTTTTTATCACTCTTTTATATCCGCAATAAATACTTCTATTTACTTAGCTCGTATCAACAATACGTGCTGGATGACATATATTTTTGTCTTTCGTTCTTAGCTTTTACGTATGGTCCGGGCAATACGAGGATTTCAATAGTGTTTATCTATACATCTCTGATAAACTATTGTATAGCATATTGCATATATTATCTACTCTCTTATTATAAAAAGGAAAGATTTGTATTTTTGTGTGCATGTTTGTAATGAATAAACCCAAAAACTACTGTACCGAGTTCAATAATCCTTTCACTATTGGGAAGCTACTTTCACCCTGAGTAACATAGGCTAATAGCCTATAAGGCTATATTTATTTTCCGTGAAAATCATGATTTACGGACGGAGCCACGCAAAACGTCTAGTAGTCTATATTTTAATATGGAGGATCAATGAAATCATTGAAGATAGATATAATAACTTCAACACTAAAAACCACGTAGAAGCTACGAACTATAAACATTGAACGCCTCTGTTGCTAGTTTATATCTTATATTGGTTCTAGCTACGAATTCGTGAGTTTGATTTCTGCGTATTTACTGTCCTAACCAAACTGTTCCACAGTTTGATAGATCCAAGATAATCATTAATCTGACATAAATGGTTAAAGTTTAGGCACCAGACAGACTTTTTCCTTGCTCATCCGACGCATGCATCATTTTTCTAATAAGACAATCTGGTGATCACACAGCATAGATTGATCTATGTCTGTGGGTGATCAGCTTTTATTAACACGCTTTTATGTCTTATTAATTCATTGCAATACCCAATAACTAACTGAAATAATTTGTTAAAATTAAAAAAAGAACCTAAAAACCGGCCAAGTGCGAGTTGGACTCGCCCATGAAGGGTTCCGCAGCATCAATAAGGTTTATTTCTATAAAATTAAAAGGTTTTTGATGTATTTTTATATTTTAGTTGATTTAATGAAAGTTTAATTAAGGTTCACCATTTATGATGTATAAAAAAAACTACTGGTTAGATCTCGTTCAAACTAATTTTCGTTGGTAGTTTTTATAATAATGTACATATATTTTTTTTAGAATTATCATGCCCCTACTTTAGAAGTTAGAGGGGGGGGGACACACGTTTTATCACTTTGGAAGAGTCTGTTTCGCAAACTATTCAGATTAGAAAAAAATGATATTGGAAACCTCAATATGATTTTTAAAGATCTATCCATAGATACCCTATTTGCATAGGTTAGACGAAAAAAATAATTTTTTGTTTCAGTTGTACCTATGGGGACCCCTAAAATTTTTAATAATTTTTCTATTTTTGTATCAAAATCTTAATGCGGTTCACAGACTACATCTACTTGCCAAGTTTCAATAGTATAGCTCTTATAGTTTCGGAGAAAAGTGGCTGTGACATACGGACGGACAGACAGACAGACAGACAGACAGACATGACGAATCTATAAGGGTTCCTTTTTTTCCATTTTGGCTACGGAACCCTAATAATTCTAATAAAAGATAAAAATAAATAAATCGTGTTTTTATAGCATGTTTGGCATCCAGAACTGCCCCAGGGCAGGGTAGGTTGTTGTAACCGATGTTTATTTTACTGCTTAAACTTCACTTTCGTATATATACTTATTACTTACACTAAATCTCAATGTTATTTTATTTAATTCATTATTTATTACAATTATTTTGCGCATTATTTTATTTAATTATTGTATGTATTTATTTACTTATTTATTTCTGATGGGTACAGCTTGTTGTCTGTCAGTCGCTTGACAACTGCTCAGGATCCACAGAATACCAGGGTTCACGGTACAGGATAACCTATACCGTGATCATAGCCTGAGTGGAATCCTTTTTGACGGTATATTTGCATCGCACTGCCTTACACTACTACGACCTAGTGTTGCTACACTTGTTCATTTTAAGTTCTTTATGTCCTTATTATTATTATCATTTTTTTTTTCTTTTTTTTTGCCTTTTATTGCTTGTAGAACTTTACTTTGTTTGTTTTTAATGTTTCATATATATTATGTATTTCAGTGTAGTGTGGTGTGAATGTGTGTTGAATAAATGTTTTATTATTATTATTATTATTAAACTACGTATTACTAGTTGATTATATTTACTAGTGATAAGTTGTGTTTTGTGGATCAGTGGTTTTGTTCGGCTATTGCCGCATCCATTCGGCCTGTCCAGTGCCCTGCCTGCTCAGCCCCGGGGCAGTTCTAGGTGTCGAAAACGCCATTAGTTTGTTTATACTATTATTCCTAATCTTTTTCGCAGGCAACGTGTTCGTGATAGCTGCCATCGCCATCGAGAGGAACCTGCAGAACGTCGCCAACTACCTGGTGGCGTCGCTCGCGGTCGCCGACCTCATGGTCGCCTGCCTGGTCATGCCGCTGGGCGCTGTCTATGAGGTAACTATAACTTACCACCCTCAAGGTTATGCTTTAGACACGTTAAGCCGTAACCAGATATGTATTAGTTGCATGATTCGATAATCGTATCCGCAGAGTAAACATGGATACGGAGCAAATCGAGGCGTCCACTACTTAACTCGATACGTTGCTTGATACGTGATACGCTGGGTACATAATGATCAGGCATGCGGTTAAAGCGGGCACGACAGTATGAACACCGATAATATTAGCAGGATAATTTATCACAGAGTTAACTTTTAAACTAAAATATGCTTCAACTCCCAAGCGGTCACATTCGACCGCGATAACAATAGATTTCCACGAATCCACGATCGAGGGATGGATGGAGGGAATTGGCACAAATGGGCTTCAGAGCTAGGTAATTCATAATTTCCGTTCGACCAGGATTTTGGAAAGACATCGCGTTGGTCAAAGCTAGATGCGACAAGTATTTATTGGTAGAGAAGTTGTCAAATTACAATCCGCATTGTAAATCAAGCACCTGAGATTCCAAAAAGGGTTTCGCGAAACTCTGTGGCTCGTGGTTCCGCTAAAATTACCTGTTTAAAAGTTTAGGAACTACTACATTTAAAACGCAAGCAGTTTAATAAAATGTACCCTGATTGTATTATTCTAATTCGACGCTATTGCTGCGTGAATGAAAATAACCTTTTCATTCACATATTTCAGGCAAATGAGCAATAATAATGTACGTATTCACTTGGTGCTACTTTCCTGGCGTATTTATTCAGCGGCGGTTTAACCTGTACAGTTAAATTCTTCGGCAGACCGTATCGTCTATGGCTCACTTAAGAGCGCCGACCGTTCCACGTCTCATTGGTTTTTATATCACAAATAAAAAGTAATGAGCCGGCCCGCGATAGCAGATGTGAAATTTCCAAATTATTTCGTTAATAAATTGGAGTAGCCTAGCACCATAGTACCCTGATTCTACCATAAAATAAATATAGTTTTGTTTTTTATTCGTTTCCAGATCGTTTTTCTATCCAACAGCAAAATAATAAGTTTCTCCACTTAACGTTTTGTGTTTTGAGTAATCACTTTTGATGTTGGTTTAAGATCGATCCCACCAAAACATGAAATATAAAAGGAGCCAAGCAAAATATTGCATAGCTGTTCAATACTTCTGTCGTAAAAAGTTTTCAGATCACATTCAAGCCAAGCCTTCAACTTATTTTGTAATTTAAATCAACATTCAATAAATGTATCAATAGATTTCTTTATTTTATAATTATTATAGTGGCTTGGCAATGAGCACAATAGAAACAAGCAAAGGATGAAAACGGGGCCCTATTATTAATAAGTCTTCGCTGTCTGTCCGTCGTACATCCGTATATCACTAGGCTGGATCTCGAGAACCGCAATAGCTAGATAGTTGCGATTTTCACAAATTATGTATTTCTGGTGTCGTTATAAAAGCTAATAGTCTAATCAAAATAAAATAAATTATTAAAGGGGGGCCTCATACAACAGACACGATTTTTTCCCTATTTTTACTCTATGTCCATAATGGTAAGACTAAGGTTTTTGAAAATTTTAAGAAACGCTCAATTTTATGTTACCTTTAATAATTAATAATAAAAATTAAATAAACTTATTATTAAAGGGGGGCTCCCATACAAATTTACGGTACGGAACCCTATATACGCCAGTCCGACTCGCACTTGGCCGGTTTTATAATTTTTCCTTTCATTGTGAATAAAGACCTATCCGGGTACCAAATTTCAAAGTACCTTAGAATTTTGATGATCTGTCAGTCAGTGACAAAATGTAACTTTGACCATCCGTAACTACTAAACTATTTATCGAAATTTCATGAAATTTGGAGGTTAAGCTAGTTTTAATACTTGCTCCTAGTGACCGAAATTTTAAATTAATAGCTTTGTTAACATCGAAGATAAAGGGGGTGTGAAATAGCCGCGAACCGCTTCGAGAAAAGTATGGTACGGCCGTGCCTTTGCTAAAAAGCTTGGCTGGGGCACTGCCGTGCCCCCAGATAATTTCTACAATAAGAACGAAATTGAAAAAAAAATACATTGAAATGGTAGTGTGGGATATACGTGGTGGCCATAAAGAAAGATCTTCCGACCGAGCGAGGTGGTATGCCCGGTCAGGCCGAAGCCCACGTGATACATTTCAGCTGTCGTATATTATACCGACGCGCTCAGAAAACTTCGACAGCGAGTGTCAGGCGAATAGGGATGATGACAAGGTCCAAGATTAGCGAATTTTGTTAATAAAATAAAGAAATCGCGGTAAAAAATAAGTGTTCCCAAAATTTCAGCTTTATAGCATTTCGTCGCCCTAGTGCTTGAATGGCCAATCGACCAATTTTACCAAAATAGGCTTTTTATTTCAAACTAATAGTAACCCTGATTATGCACTTTACAATATAAATATTTTTTATCTTGCTTGCATGTAACTTGCTTTTTTAGCAAAAATAAAATATCCAATCTCCTATACAAAAAATGTTTTAAGTGCTTGAGTAGTCAAACTCCATATCTTGCTCAAATGAACGCATCCAAATATTCATCTCCGGTCTTGTTTGTCCAATATCCATCGACCGACCAATCACGGTCAAGTATTTCGAAGGTCACGCGCACGTCACGCGACGCCATTTTTGTTTGTTTATTACTTGTTATTTGCTTACTACGACAAATTTAAAATTTTTTATACTTTATATGCTTCAAAATGTTTGTAACAACGAAAAAACGGATTTTAAATTGAGCGAAGTTGATTTGGAAAGGTACGTTGCCAATTTCTTGGTATATTCTTTTGTTTCAATTTTGGTTTAGTGTTCGAAGTTACTTGAGGGTAAATACAGGGTGATTATTTGTAAGTACTTAATAAATAATTTATTACCTTGTGCCTTGTCACATCTAAGCCATGATCCGTTCTTACTATTTTAAACCGACTTAAAGAAAGTAGGTTCTCAGGTTAACTTCTCTGTATGTGAATGTATGTATGATGTATGTTTGTCCGTAGTTATCGATCGTTTGGCTGAAGCGATTCTGATGCGGTTTTCAGAACAATATTTGTTACATTTAGGGTCAATTTAAACTAGCGCAGAATCGAAGTGAATTACCAAAACTGAACATAGCAAATGCAACCTTAACTCCAAAGCATTAACGCACACATACTTCTGAGAATTTGCGCGAATGCCCGACCAACGCTGATTTGCATCGCAGAAGTAATGTGTGCATTATGCTCTGGAGTTAAGGTTCAAAATGCTATGTTCAGTTTTATTAATTAGCTTCGATACGACAAACATCATAGTATACATACACATATATACACGGCCATACACATTTTTTATAATTTTATAAAAAAATTAAACATACTGTATAGCGAACATGGTGGTATTTTGGACAAACAAGCACTAAACTGGCACGTTATTTTAGAGAACTATCTCCATGTCGTTGTGCTCAATCTCCATATACATAATTATGTCGGAAGAATTTTGGCCAATCTCCAATATTTAACTGAAATATAATGAGTGCTATAGTTATTATTTTCAATTACTATTTCTATACATATAAAGAAATACTACATTTTTCTAACTCAGCAAAAGTTTAATAAACTTCTATTAGTATCCATGAGTAATCTAAAAAAAACGTCTCCTACAAAATTTGCTCACTGGTCGATTGGCCATTCAAGCACTAGGACAGCGATTTGTATTTTTTTTTGTCATGCGCCTTCAAAGTTGGATAATCAAGTCAATTTGTTTTTCAATTAAATTTCTTAATATTTGTATACCATTCGATAACTTATGCAATTAAAAGCAACTTTTGTTATAAAACCACTTTCATAAACGCAATATTTAATATACCTACCGAACAAAATTCTCTCCCAATCCGTACAAACTACGAAAGAGTGACGTCAGTCTTTCGTAGCACTTTGTATGGAGCGTTTCGGGCAGGTCTATTTTATGAGATATTTGAAATTGTCATATCTTGGTGAATTTTTAAGCTATCAGAGTCATTCTTTCAGCTATGTTTCTATTTTTTAAGGGTCTTTCAATTACCAATAAGAAAAAAAAATAGTCATCATGTCTATTATGGGTAACGCCACAGTAGAATTGGTACAGACAGAAGTCACTACTTTCTACTTCGTTATGTGCATCATAACTTACATACACACTTAATTTTGACAGCAGCCTTTATTACTGAACTACAATATCCTAGAGCAGTATTTACCAAAGTGTGGGTCGCGGGTAAATTTTGGGTGGGCCCTGAAACTATAGGACGATTGTCGTACTCCGATTGCCATTTTACTCGTTCGTTCGTCGTCGTGGGTGCGTGCGGGACGGGGGCGGGGAATTCGAACGCAAACGTAATTGTAAGTAAGCTGACGATGATGATATTATGGTGATCTACGATAAGAATTAACGGGTAAATGCGGCAGCAACATACCACTGCTTTTTTTATCTTCATCACACAAAGGGGCCGCGAATTTTATACTTTCTTGTAGATGGGTCGCGGCCCCGACAAGTTTGGGAAACACTGTCCTAGAGTATAAAAAATAACGTCTAGAGTTCAAACTGTTTAGCAATTTCAACATCATAGAAGTTAATCTCATGAATTCTAATGAATTAAAAACATTAGAAAGCTACCTTTCAAACAACAAATTAAAAATACATGATACATCTTAACTCCTAAGTAAACCTTTCTCCCCGAGGTATTTGTTAAAAGCCTTAATTTTACAATAACAGACTTATGTGGAAGCTTCACTGCAAATTCGTCTCTATTGTTATGTAAATAAGATCGTCAACACAAACTGGCTCAAATTTGTAACTTCGCGGAGACTAATTCGCGCTTTTAAATTAATTTCGTCCCTGTTTCTTGTGAAAACATATAATTGACAGTAGCTTCATCAGCCTTATTGAATAGAGTTTCCTAGCTGTTATAAAGTTGCTGTTGGATTTATTAGTTTCTTTTTGAATTTAAATGTAATATTGATCCTTTGTGCTTAACATTAGAATTATATTAATTCTTCTGGCTCCCAAGCGCTGTAATAAGTGTAAGATGATGGGTTGCCATGATGATGTAACTTATTATAGCTCGTAGTCCTATGTGATGTGTAAATTTTTAACATTTTAATGGTGGACTCTATCGAAAAAGTTTCAACAGTTTTAGTGTGAGAATTATTAACATACAAAAATGAAATATCTATAAAAATTGTTATAAAACAATTAGTACTGTATATTAACTGACTTCAATCTATACAAATATTATAATTAATGCGTGAGTGTGTTTGTCTGTCTAGATAACCTACTCACGCCCAAACCGTTGAACCGATGTTGCTGAAATTTAGTATAAAGATGTTTAGTGCCGGAAAAGGACATAGGATAGTTTTTATCCCGGAAAATGTTCCCGCACAATGAACGAATTTTAACGCAACAAGTTGCGGGCGTCATCTAAAAATTCCATATAGATGATATATTAATACAATGTAACTCCCACACCGGTTTTGGTGACGGTGGCCAGTTGTATTGAAACCAGGCCAGTTGCGTAGGAGTAATTTTATAGTGCCCAAGTGTGTGCGCAGTACACAAGAGCACTCTCTATTCCTTTTACTCTCATAATCCAATGGGACGGGAGACCGACACGACTGGCGAGAGATCAGGCTCAGGACCGATTTTTTACATGCCATATATTGTAGATGATGATTGCTTAAAGCTTGTCTTGTCCACAGGTCAGCCAGGGCTGGATCCTAGGTTCGGAGCTGTGCGACATGTGGACGTCGAGCGACGTGCTGTGCAGCTCCGCCTCCATCCTACACCTCGTCGCCATAGCAACGGACAGGTGTGTACCAACCAAAACAATAGACAGAACTAAACAGTAGTTTAACTTCAAACAAATTGACAAATCGGCGCGAGTACCGCTGTAAGCAATAAGCATGCTATGCGGCTGAACAGCGCATTATCAAAGTGCCGACTGCCGGCCGATATATTATGAAATAGTACGTACGTCAAACGTATATGATACGAGGGCTGTTTGTAAAGTTCTCGGCCTTACATACTTCTGCGTGTCTTACAAGCGTATAACTTACACCATGTATAGGGCCATTATTAACTAGATTAAAACCCACGCCTTTTGTAAATTATTGCTTCATTAAAAAAAAAATTTTTGAACAACCATCTGCGCCAAGTCAGCAGAAATGTGAAGGCGCGCGTATTTAAACACCTGCGCTATTATTGCAAGGTCAAATAAAATTTAATTGCGAACACGGAATTAGTCTTTGTCATGATTTACAAGTTTTGTATGTCTTTACAGATACATGTATGCAATGATTTTTAAAAAATACGCAACAGTTAAAGTAGAAAATATAGGTCTTTAAAGACGAGTCGACTTGCTAAAAATCGTTCATTTTCAAAGAAAACGCCTGAAATAAAAAAAAAATGTTCTAATATCGGAATTAATAAATTGATAAAAGAAAGAAAGATAAACAAGCTTTTAAAAAATAGCATTACTTTTGTTTTGTAATATCGTAATGATAAAAATAAATGTTTTGAAAAACCGGTGCCGCGTTTTCCGACCAAATTCGAAGTATCGGGCAGATTGAAAATTAAATTAATTTTTTGAAAATATTTTGTACTAAAAAGATTCAAATTATATTCATTTTAAAATATGAGTTTATTGGTTACTTTAATTTTATTAAAATCACGCCAAATAATAGCCTAATCTTTAAATGAGCGTGGAAAATCGAGCTATAAAGAAATTTTCTAGAAAAAATGGGTGTTACAGATTAAGGCCACAATTTTTTATTAAGAAATAAACTCTATTAAATTACTCTTATATTCTAAAATAACAGTACATTTTGAACGGGAAATAGTAATTTATTAGGTCTTTACCGTAAAAAAATGTGCAGTAAGGCCCTACGAACACGATGATCGGATTGTTGTTAATTGGGACAACACAGATGCTCACACACCCGCCTTGCAAGGCTTTCTATGAAATTAAATAAACACGTAAAATAAATTTCACTATCGAAAAATTTTGGCTTGGTGTTCAGTATTATAATACATTTTTCAAATCTAAATTAGAATTACCAGGGACGGAGATATTCACATTACAACGAGACGTAGTCGATCTCGGTGATCATTTTGTAGGACTTTTTTTTAACCAACTTTTCTAGTCATTAAAATTTATTGTAATTTGAATTTTTAGAGCCATATCTTCTAGTTAAAGACTGAATTTAAAATTGAAAAAATCATCTTAACTCATTCCATTGGAAAAATTCTCAAAGCCGAGAACTTCTCAAACAGCCCTAGTATTTGGACAACTCTTCCAAGTAGGCCTACAGGCTCGTTCTGTATATGGTGCATATATTCAAGCTGACAGGGTAATTATATCATGTACTATTAAAGAAGTTAAGTCATTGGCAGTAATTAAATATGTCATATCCAGCCGACAGATCACGAATGGTATTAAATTGACATAACCCAACCAAACGTTGGTGAGCCAACTGCCTATGAATCAATCTCGTCGATGGTACCTTGTGACAGCAATTCAAGACGCATCAATAGCTACAATTCGTATGTAGCATTGCTACCGCAAAATGCATAATATGCTGGTTATTGTAGAAATTCGGTCATTGACCTGTCACTACTTATCTCTTTCAGTCATGCACGGCTTAGCTTTTTGTTTCTAAAGATATGCGGTAGAGGCGTGACAGCGACATACACGCATGTAAGTGAAATAGCCAAATGATGATGGGTTAGTGATGGAATTTCTCCAAGTTAGGTGACGATGTTATATAGACAACAAAAAAAGAATTACATAATATTTCCAGTGTGTCATGATAGTAGCTTTCTATATTTAAGCAAGATGACCCAGTGAACTTCTTATCAATTTCCCCCTAACTGGCCTAACACAAACCTTCCCTGGAACTCCACAAACATTTCAAAACTAAACTTAGCCAAATCAATTCAGACGTTGTTGCATTTTAGAGAGACTAACAAAATTTAAAACATTGCCAGTACTCAGTAGTAACAAATGAGAGAACCAAATTTTCACAAGAGAAAAGTAGTGTTAATATAGAGAAAACACTTGAATCAAAATGTAAGACAAAATATTCCACTTTATTAGGTGGAAAAACATTCCTAGAACACTACCCCATTAATTAGCAGGCTAATGTACACTTGCATTATGCATACAGTACACCGCACTAAATAATTCACGCGCGGTTCCCCCAGACATTTGCAGATAGTATTATGATATATGTTATATGATAGATGTAGTTCGTATCTTTGTTCATAAAGAAATTATAACGGAGAATATTCCGTCCGGACAATATTCCGTCAGGTAGGTAGGCTACCTGACGGAATATTGATGGTTATAAAAAGTTATATTAAAATACGATCAATCCATCAATCCGTGGGTTAGACGATCAAATTTTCGTCAATCTTTACCGGATTGATGAATCAGATTAATGAAAGTTTGACCGTCTAGCCGGCGACTTTGTCTAACAATTGAAAATCTATTGTGTCTGCGATACCCACGATGGAGATGCTAAGTACATTTTGCCGTATTAAAAACTATCCGCCCGTTCTCGGGATTCAAAGTGTAATCTACCAAAACAAGCGGTTAAAGCGTAAACTAGTAACAAAAAGGCAGACAGACAACTAGATTTCTGTGTAGCTAGCACTTGTCCTTAGCTTTGCTTAGTATGCGGTTCTACCATAGCGGAAATCCTATCACAATGGAAAATTTCTCCGAAATCCGACAGTAGTTTGTACGTAAAAGTGGTAACACCCATTCACTTATCGTTTTAAATTACATAATAAGTGAAAGATGCTCAAAAAATCTGTTTTATGTAAGTAGGAATGCCTATTATGTGTATTGTTTAAGCACTCAACGTAGAATTTAATTCACTAAAATATTACTTAAGTTTGTCGCAAATAACTTCAAGGTAAGTAACCCGAAATAATGAAAATTTCTACATACAACAAATTCAAATACCATATTATTGTTACAAAGCCAAATTACGTTTCTAGAACAGTCGCCAGGAATTCTTTTAATAAAGTATACGCTACAAAGAGCTGTTTCCTAGAACAGGCTGAATGCTAGAAACATATTCATTTATTAAACAAGCAGTCACACTTCCCTGGCTAGGCCTGGCTCCTGGATTTTTATCATGACATGCTACACACAACGCATGTCATAATGTATTATTGTGATGACATAACGTGTCAAATGTTATGACACTAAAATAGAAATCAAAGCGAAATTATTGTGAGTATAAAATTGATAACATTTATGATGTTGAAAACAAAAATGTGTAAAATAGAACAAAAAATTTTAATAATATTTATAATGATGTGAGTTCCAGTACCAGAACTTTATTTTTTACTCATCTATACCTACTCAAAATTTTTGCTTATCGCATTATTGTACCATATTTTAATTCCTGGAGACCTACTTTATTTGGTCAAGTAATATAATATTGTCATCACAACCTAGAATCAATGTCTCTGATAGCAAATGTACTCAATAGTTTATTATGATAAACTATTGCAATAAACCTTGAGTTGACAACCCTGTCGTCATGACACGCTGAAATGTGAGAACAATAATATTCGAGATATTATGAGCGAGTGCATACCTTTTTAAACGATGTGCAGCGGGCACATCTGACGTAGGTAACTGTTTGATACTGTACTCAACTATAACAACTGACTGCCATAGTTTATAGTTAAAATATAGTCTATAATTGCTCTTGTCTATAATTGCTCGCTATTGCTACAATATAAATAGTAAATAGTAGACAATCTTCATCATAATCATACTGGTTCAAATCGGTGCACGCAAACAGAAGCGTGATCTCAGATAACTTGAATGAGCGAATTCAATCCGTTCAAAATACTTATTGGTACCTGCACGTTGCACCTGCGTAAAACTTCGCTTTAGGCTTTTTTTATAATATAACTAGCTGTCCCGGCAAACGTTGTTCTGCCCATATTATTTTATTGTCATGGTCGTCCGACCGCCATCTCTTGTGGCGCATTTTCACTGGTCGATAGGGCCCGCATGCGGGGTGCGGGAGATTTCTAAAATGCGTGCCACGACCAATCAAAATGCGCCATTAGTTGTCATAGACTCCCCGTATGCTGTATACCGCACGAGTTAACGACTAATGAAAATGCGCCCTTAGGCATTTTCAAATATTTAAGAAAATAATTGATTGCGCCAAATGCCAATGTCGTATTGGCATTTGTTGAGGTTGAATGAAAGAAGGTGACACGGTGTGGACATAGCTATGATTGTATTCCTTTGGACATAGCTATAAATCTAAGCTTCCCTCTTGCACGCGCACCCCCGCCTTGATGATGCCCACTTCGCAACGCAACGGGCCGTGCAGTAGATAGAAATATTTTAATTTCGCCATAACTTCAAAACCAAACGTCCAATTTTAGTCATTCAAAGACCAAATATTATATACATAAACTGTACTTAGTGGTGAAATAATTTATTTTGATAAGGATTAATAGCATGAGTAAAATAAATGCGTTTAAATGTAGTCCAAAAAAATTCAAGAATTTTTAAATAAAAAAATGGTTGTTGTGCCTCACTCGACATAGATAGGTCCGCGACACACTATAGTGTGTCGCGGACTTTTTTGTAGATATTTATAAGATCTACAACTATTTGGGACATTTTATGGTTCTATATTTTATAGTTTGGGCAGCGTACGCAAAATAAGTAACTGTTCTGGTTGTTTTTTTACACATTGCGTCCGAAAAACTCAAATATCTTACAAAAACCTATTTTTTCAAAAATAAAATTTAGCATATGTTACTTGCGGATAATGTAGCTTTCAAATGGTGAAAGAATTTTTAAAATCGGTCCAGTAGTTTTTGAGCCTATTCATTACAATTATACAAACAAAGTAATATAAGTATAATAATATAGTAATATAGTAATATAAGTATAATAATATAGTAATATAGTATCTTTATAATATTAGTATAGATGTTACGCTCAAAGACCGAAATCGCTCAGTGAGCGAAAAAATAGCTCACAACGCGTTGTGGTCACAGTGAAACAGCCACGACGCGAAATTAATGAAAACGGCCACGACGCGTTCTGGCAATCATAAAAAGGCCATAACGCGAAATTCATGTCGTGGCTGATATGCTATTCATTTTTCTTGATTTGTTCTTGATTGATTAATTATCCATAGGTAAGTATGGAAGATTATATTTGAATTACAACGCGTACTACAAAATATTTTTTCTTTTACTAAATCACTGTATAACGTGTTTATCATTATTATTTATAAATTATCCATAGTTTTATACTATCCGTACCAATAATTATTATTATTAATGTCTGTCTCTCTGTCTGTCTGGCGCAACGTAGTAGCGGACATCAACTAGTAGTATTATATTTAAATTATATTAATTAAAATAAAACTGTATTTTTATTATTTATTGAAATCAAATTACTTTACTTATACATATATTTAAAAAAACAACAAGTAATTTAAGTAGTATACAACTATGGATATTTTATAAATAATAATGATAAACAAGTCGTGTCAACTGCATTCAAACTGCACTTGAACTGCAATTTGCAGTTGGATTGCAGTTGAAATGCGGTCCGTCTGTGTAGACCCTTAGTTGTAAAAACTTGCCCAAGCACCCATAAAACTGGAACATCGTAATCTAATTATCCGAATTGTTTCAGGTACTGGGCCGTCACGAACGTGGACTACATCCACATCAGGAACGAGAGGCGAATCTTCACCATGATATTCCTGGTGTGGGGCGCCGCCCTCGTCGTATCCCTCGCCCCTCAGCTCGGGTGGAAGGACCCCGACTTCCTGGCTAGGATAACCAGGGAACAGAAGTGTCTGGTTAGTCAGGACCTCGCGTACCAGATCTTCGCCACGTGCTCAACTTTTTACGTCCCGCTAGCTGTCATACTCATCCTGTACTGGAAGATCTACCAGACGGCAAGAAGACGCATCAGAAGACGAATAGAGCCTCCGCCACCTCGACCCACATCGGCGGATGGGGCCCCGCCGACCGGCAGGCCCATCCAGTCGGCGAGGGACAGGAGATTCGTCAAGAAAAGGTTCCTCAACCTGAAGAAATGCAACCAGAGGACGCGCGCCGAGACCATCGCCGCGGCTCTTCTTTTAACCGAGGGCCAGAGCACCTCCACTGTAGATACCCTTGACGAGGAACCGAGAACGACAGCGTTCACCATCAACGAGAAAGCCCCTCCATCCGTCTCTCCAGAGAAGTCTTCCACCGTGACCAACGGCTCAAAGCAGGAGAGACCCATCATATCCGCTCCGTCGCACAGGGAAAAGAAGGAGTCCTTGGAGGCGAAGAGAGAGAGAAAAGCGGCAAAGACCCTCGCAATAATCACGGGAGCCTTCGTAGTTTGTTGGCTGCCGTTTTTTATCATGGCGCTAGTTATGCCGATCTGCCAAACTTGTGAAATTAGCGATACCCTGGCCAGCTTCTTCCTATGGCTCGGCTACTTCAATTCTACGCTCAACCCCGTCATCTACACGATATTCAGCCCCGACTTCCGACAAGCGTTCGCTCGTATAATTTTCGGATCGCGACGTCGGAGGCGGAACAAAAAATTCTAACGAAAATATAGTATTGGACTTGTGTATATTTCTCGTTTCTTGTATGTTATACATACCGTAGTCGATGTAAATAAGCTAGTGATAGATGTAAATAAGATATACATATTATAGAATGTTGAGAATTGTCTTTTTATAGTTTATAAGGGTCGGGTCATGCCGAGATGCGACTTGCGTTTGAGGTGGCGATTCAAAATTCGCCAATTCCACCGCGATATCGGCGATGATTTTGAACTCTCGCAATGCAAATTATACGTTATTGTGTAGCACATAAAGTTTTGAATAGCTATCTTAAAACATGTCGCATGTGGGTATGTCCTGACGCTACGGCGGTGGCGCGGCTTACGAGTCCAAAGCTTCGCCGCCACCGCCCGCTCTGTTATTCGAGTGACATTACGAAATAAATATTCAAATTATATCACATAAACGAGTTTTATTAGCCCCCAGGATATAGATCGTTAAACTATACGGGCTCTTTTATTACTGCCTCCTCTGTGATAGTTACGAGAACATGTTACTTAATTAAATCATGTCGGATCAACTTACCAAATCTTCGCTTCGTGAGACGAATGAAAAGTTTTATGCCGCTTCGGAAAATTCTATTTGTTCTGGCGGAGATTGATTCATCATCAACAAGAAAGTCCTGGCTCAGTAGTGCTAGCTTGAGTAATTGCTAATTGTTTGCCAAAATAATTTTGTTTCCCTTTGCTAATTTTAATTACCAACACAAGTAGTATAAGATATTGATTACACCTTATACCTATGGTACTAAGATTGCAAGAATAGTGATTTTTAATACTGTAACACAAGTTAGGCCTTATAGCAAATACTTGTAAGCAGCAGCAGCAGCAGAATCAACAGTTATGATGATTTATTTACTAATTGTAGGTTCTTAGAAATTACAGATATTCAAAACTCCAAATATTAACTACTATACATAATATTCCTTGTAAATATATTAAACAAACAATATTTTCAATTAAACACACGTAAAAGTTAAAGTAATAAATTAACCGTGTGCCGGCGTAATCCTTTAAGCCGGGTCAGGAGCTGTTTGGGCGCCAAATTCCACCCAACTATACATTAAACATACCTTTAATAAATATACATTAACGATAACCAAGGCTTTACAGGAAATACATTATTTTAAAATAAATGCCCTTGCGACAAAATTCGCTCGGGATCCATATTTTTTTCTTTAGGGATAAAAAGTATCATAATTATTCTGTCCTTTATTATTGTACTCAAAGTATCTCAAACCAAATTTCAGCAAAATTGGCTCAGTGGCTTGGGCGTGACGAGGTTGTTACCTCGTCACGCCCAAACCAGACGGACAGATAGGCGGACACACTTTTGCATTTTAGAATAAAAATTATATACTAAATTCTACGAGCAACAAAGTAAGTCCAGTTTTTCCACCTAAATCATGACCGCGGTCCGGACATTGTCGTAGAGAGCTCTACCAATTACTTTGACATTAGAACATACACGCGTATGTTACCCCAACCGGACTCGGAAGGATAGAGGGACGGCCCTCTTTTATGCAATAACATTAATAACTTGAGCTCATCTACCGCGATAACTCGTACGCAGCTAGTTTGTGCTACCGCGCGGGAGCAGCCTCACTCGTCAGAGAGTGAGTAAGGGGTCGGACCCCTTAAGAGCAGGGGGGATCCGTGTCCCCACGTCAGATGAAAATAGCTTATTTTCGTAGCTCTCCCCAATATTGCCCGATTAGAATGTCACACGTGTGACTTTAGGGGAGGGGGCCAGCCCCCTCATTGTTTATCTCCAAACCAACTAGCAACAGACTAGTTGGTTTGGATACGATTGGTATTGGTAGCCACGATTAAACTACCATGGTCTTAACCAGACCAGTAGCTTAGACCCTTTCGAAAAAAAAAAATAAAGGACTCTGTAGACAAAGGGTAAAAACGTGACGCCTATTGCTAAGACTTCGATGTCTGTCACTCTGTCTGTTCGTCTATCTGTCTCATTTTCGTCAGACAGTTCTTGAACAGCAATGAAAAATGAAAATAGTTTATTATGTCTCTCTCAGTAAATACATAATATTAAAATGAAACAATACAAAAGATAGATACAGGAACTGGTTTTTACGTCCCGCTAGCTGTCATACTCATCCTGTACTGGAAGATCTACCAGACGGCGAGAAGACGCATCAGAAGACGAATAGAGCCTCCGCCACCTCGACCCACATCGGCGGATGTTGAGAATTGCGCAACCCCTATACTAAGAGTCATGTGCTAGAGAGTTTTTTATTTATTTATAGGTCTGTATAGTATTGACACTTGACGGAATTACCTTCTATACTTACTAACTATAGGAATTAGGTTGTTGCTGAAGAACAGCATCAACAATTACCAACATTACCCAGAGTCTACCATGTCTACGGATGACAGAAGTAAGTAATAGAATTTAATCTTTACGACAGAATAAATTGGAATCGAAAAAGCATATTATAACTTTTAACCCAGTAACTATGCAGTTCCTATTAGGTTAAGGTTGCCAACCGTCCTGTTTTCCCAGGACATGTCCTAGTTTTTGTAGTGTTTTGCAATGTGAATAGTTTTTAAGCAGCATCCTGGGTTGTCCTGGGTTTTTTTAATTTTAATATTCGCGCGCCTCTTCTCAAATTTTTTCGCTACGAGCAGAGCTATTCAGAGAATACAAATTAAAGTAAAAAGAGAGATCGACCAATGGCCGAAATTCAACCTCAAATAAGAAATTAAATTATAAGTTTCCAACGCTTTTCTATTGATATTCTATTGTCAAAATATTGACTCTATTATCTTTTAGACATAATTCCTGCGACAATTTTTTTAAACTGAATTGTCCTGGTTTTTCAAACTTCAAATCCAGGTTTTTTTAATTTGAGGTCGGCAACCCTGTTATATTTATATATTAGGTTAGTAGTTTTGGCGCTATTACAAGGCGACTCGTCAATTTTGTGTAATTAGCTTTTTTGTAATGAAAATATTTACATAGACATTTTCTTTATCGCTACTTTATAGAATCGCCGATCAAAATGTATGGATTGAACAATAGAGATAAACTACGATAACATGACGCGCCCCTCCAAATTTCTGTTTCAATGTGTGTAGTCACATCCTTATGAAAGAGTTTGTATGTAGTAAGTATTCAACCAATCAACCAGTACTCGTAATATTTCACATAATGTCACGTATTACCAAGATTAATTATTGTTGGTCAACTAATCATAACTAGCCGACCGCGCAAGACAACGCACTTCAAACGTTATGACAACGTACTTCAAACGTTTTGAATTTTGGAGGGGCGCGCCATGTTATCGTAGTTTATCTCTACACGAGTCTTCTGCCCTTTTTCTGTATTATGACGTTTCCACATTATGCCAGACAAGACAGACTAAACTTGTATAGTTTTCGCTGTGTTAATTTAGTAGCAGAGATTGTATGTAATATGTGCTGCAGAAATAATTTATATTCCTACTAGCTGTTGCCCGCGACTTCGTCCGCGTTAGCATAGATAGTATAATAACGGAGATGGGTTTCATGTTCCTAACTTAAAAAATGACGGACTTTCATTCAAACTTTCAACCGCTATTTCACCCCCTTCGGGGTAAAATTTTTAAAATTCCTACCTTAGTGGGTACCTCACCAAATTTCGTGGCTGTAACTTTCACAGTTTTTGCTCAGCGATGATGAATCAGTCAGTCAGGACATGTAATTTTATAAGTATAGATTGGATTCTCCTTACTTGGGTAAAAATCAATATATTGTGTTGAAAGTAGAAATCAAACATAGCACTAATCGCTTATGAGCCTTGATTACCGAGCTTACATTACCTTGATATAATAAGTATCCATTTGCCTTGGAAAGTATTGATTGGAAATTATTTTAAGAATTTGCAACACAAGGATAGTTGTAAGTTACAGGCAGTGAACTTGGTACAGGCTTAGGATCTAGACACAAAAGTGTGTACTCAGTTAACATTGTAACGCGATGAAGCCAAGAAATGTAATGCATTAATTTTATTAACTGTATTAATAATAAAATATTATACATTGAATTGACAGACCTTCCGCCCCCCAGGTTAGGCTGCTTATTAAGAGTCCGTATACGAAATTTTGCCGATGAATACGAAATTGCAAAGGTTCGCTACAGAAATATTATTAGGTTTTTTCCCCTTATTAGATTTTAAAAAATATATATTAATTATTAGATTTAAACTATATTTAAGCGCGTACTGCCGACTCGAGCCTTGCGGCGAGTAATATAATGTGAGATTTAGTTTGTTTTGAATCGTGTTTTTTGACAATTTGTTTTTTTTTTTTCTTTATTCTCGAATTGGATAGAATTTTATCTATAGAATATTATTTCTGTCGTTTTCTTTTTATGAATTACAGCTCCAAGTTGCCGAAATTAACAGCAATTCTTTGCCCATTTTCTCTAAAATTTTGCCGAGTTATATATTTTTTTACTCAAATATTTCATATTAAAGTTGTAAAAAGTAATTCCAACATTTTATAGACGACTTTCTCAACAATACATTGTATTTTTTTCATACCGTTAAGACGTCAATACAATCCATAAACAGGTGATATTCTAAACCTTTTACAGCATAAATCACAAAACTGTCGCGGGTTTGAGTTGGATTATTTAAAAATACTCCAACATTAGATTATAATTGAAATGATCTTACATGTTGTGCATTAAAACTTATAGAAATACTGTATTTTAACTGTTAAATCACGTCTGTTAAATCAGCGAAATCGGTAAATTTCGTATACGGGCTCTCAAAGTTATTTTGAATAGCTGTGAATATATTATATATACGATAAACAAAAAGTTTTGTTCAATGTTTGATAACGTGTTCGACAATATTCAGATAATATGAGTGTGCAACATGTCTGATTTTGATCAGATTATTTACTGTATTTGCTAGTAGCGCCCTCTGCTGCAACATTTGCGAAATATTCCCTACTAGATGATGCCCGGTACTCCGTTGCGCCAAAATTAATTTATCGCGCGGGAATCGTAATTTTTTCCGGGATGAAAAGTATCCTATGTCCTTTCCCGAGACTCAAGGTATAATTTCAGCAAAATCGGTTCAGCAGTTTGGGCGTGAAGAGGTAACAGACAGACAGACAGACAGACACACTTTCGCATTTATAATATTAGTATGGAAGTATGGATTGCTAATTTGAACCACATGTATTATAAAGTCTTATTCAATATCTAAAACAACAATACCAAAAATAACGTCAGTCTGTCCGCAGGATAATACCTCAAGATGTAATAAAAAATCCTATCTTATCATATGAGATAAATGTATCTCATTAAAAAACATGGATGTGTCATATAAAACATGCATAAGAAAACATCGTCACGTCATATCACTCTCCGCCTTTCTACACGTGTATTGCGTAAGTCCACTTCTCCAATGTACGCGACCGCGATGCTCGAGGGTGGCTTTGTCGCGCGACTAAAAACGGTGTCTGGACCTCCCATTTTCACAAAAATAATACTATCAGAACTCGTAAGAAAACGGTACAAAGTTGCAAGCTGCTGTCAGACAGACTGTCAGACACTTCTCGCGACAGTTACACAGACAGACAGACAGACGGACAGACGGATAGATGGACAGACGAACAGACGGACAGACGGACAGACAGATATCGAAGTCTCAGTAAGTCTCAAGTCGCTGGCTAGTGGTTACTCTGTCGCGGTCGCAAACTTCGTTTATTGCGTTCTTAGAACTCATTTGCATGCAATTTCTGTGCCGTCAGACGCAGAATGGTTTGAATCTGAGCATTCAGCTAAATAATCACGACGAGAAAATTGCATTTCAAATGGTACACGTATTTATAATATTTAAGTATGTTTAAATCTTTTGACTTTTACCTAGAGTATTTAATAGTTTATGAATCAAAGGTGAATAAGAATATCAAATGTTAGATTCTCTGTCGGATTCTCTACTAAATATTTGAGCCTACGTAATTCGAATTGGACCCAATTTGAATAAAATACACATTCTAAATTAGCATAGTTTTACTAGCATAATTATTGACGACACGACAAACTCAGCAGGGAGGTATCGCCAAGTTGGAGTAGGCTAGAGTGGACTGTATATTGAGGGTTCAGTCCTGAAGAAGGTAGGGTACGAGTAGAAGAGAAACACCAGGTGAAATTTGGTACTGCAGCCGCGGTCGAGAGTCGGTCCGGCAGGGATTCGACTTGCTTCTGTGGTGTTCGTGTTGCGAGTGAGTTTGCACTGGGAAAGTGCGTGTTTATATACAAATTTGTTCTGTTAGAATCTGTAGGATTCTATCAGTTGTTGTCGGGTATATGCAGTCCGTTTATTCAAAAAGTACAAATGACATTCTTATAAGCTAATATAACAGTAAACAGGCATTCTTATAAGACTAATTAACAGTAAAAACGTAAATAAATGTATAAAACGAAAGAGACAACAACAATATTAGAGTGAGACACACTATACTTAGGCTAGAAAGGGACAACAATATCAATTGTGTGAAACACACTACATTTCTGTGCGAAAGGGACAGCAATAACACAAAAATGAGACAACAATATAACTTATTCTAATAGGAAATTATTCAAATGTAAAAATGTATAATAAAAGGGAATAAAACCTAAGCTATTATTTATAATAATAATCCACTGTATCTAATTCTCCATCGAAGCTATTTGACCGAAAGCCACAACAATAAAAAGACCAATTTTACGTGAAATTTGCCATGATTGAAGGTCAAATTATATCTTATTCATATGGTAATAGCGATTTGATGGGCGAGTCGTCGTTCATTATAAAAATGCCTAAATAATAAGAGAGTTGGACGGCGTCCAACCACAGCGAACCATCAAATATTACTGACGTAACGACCGTCGCATATGTCAGCGGATTGCATTCGGCGATATTGAATATAATACATAGTTACATCCTACGAATAACAAAAACTAAAGAGTAACTGTTTCAAAAAATTTGTTCTGATTCTACAAAGTGTGACCCGAATACATGCAATGCAATATTTGACGTGGGAGAGCCATGCTTCGGCACGAATGGGCCGGCTCGACCGGAGAAATACCACGTCCTCACAGAAAACCGGCGTGAAACAGCGCTTGCGCTGTGTTTCATCGAGTGAGTGAGTTTACCGGAGGCCCAATCCCCTACCCTTTTCCCTTCCCTACCCTCCCCTATTACCCCTTAAAAGGCCGGCAACGCACCTGCAGCTCTTCTGATGCTGCGAGTGTCCATGGGCGACGGAAGCTGCTTTCCATCTGGTGGCCCGTTTGCTCGTTTGCCCCCTTATTGCATAAAAAAAGAGACCCGAATACATGCAAGAATTATTAATTATTATAGAAGTGACAATTATTGTCAACGGCATTTATTTTTTCAATTTGAATAGCAGTATTTCGTAGCAAAACAATTGAAATATGGGAATTACGTTTCCTTAGTTTTTATTATTCGTAGCTTGGCGATGATTCCGCGTCGTCCTTTTTGGCATACTCATCGATAATTAGTGATGAGCGCTTGCGATGTCTATGTCGCAGGCCGCAGCCCATGCATTTTTTTCCCTCCCAGTTCCCACACAAAACTGCGAATTCGCATCGTATCGCAAATATCTGCGACAAAACTTTCGACGACCTCTGTGGCTCAGTTGGTGGGCTGTTGGTAGCTCAAGCCAGGGGTCGCGGGTTCGAATCCCGCCGACGGAACAAAAAGTTTTCAAAGTTCCTGGGTCATGGATGTGTGTTAATGTGTATCATATAATAAAAATCTTAAATATATGTATAGTATAAAAGTATTAAATATATTTCCGTTGTCTGGTACCCGTAACACAAGTCCTTCAGGCACTTAGCACGGGGCCAGACTGACGTGGTGTGAAGCGTCCATAGATATTATTATTATTATAAAACTCATAATAAAAATTATATTGCGATGCGAAGTTACATGTGGGAGCCCTTATGTCGCTTAAAATTTTCAAACGTTAGTTGACTAACTTGACATGGCTTGGCTATGTTTATTTCCTCATTTGTCAAGGATGTGGTTAATGAATGTACACTGTACAATAACGCACATTGTGCGTGGTTATGTGACATGAATTGGGAGTTTGACGCGGGTCGCCTACTTGATTTGGGTATGACACGAACTCCGTATTAAGAATAATAATTAAAATGAATAATATGTTTTTTATGGTAAGAAGTTGGCCTTAAGGCGCTATATCGAAAGTAATTTTACCGCAAGGGCAATTTTATACTTAATGTGTATTTCTATAAAGTCGTGAATACGCTGCGGCCAGAAGCTATCGGCTCGCTCGGAAAACATGCGAAAAAACGTAATTATAATCATTTAAAAAATAACTAGGAGCATTTAAGCAAAATGCTTCTATACGATTTTGAGTTGCAAAGGTGTTTATCAATTAGACTAATTTCCTACAATACATCTATTTTCGTCTAAAAATAATCTTCAAATTTCGTATTTTTAAGAGGTCATTTCAAATTAAATGTATCGAGGCAAAATACATTAATCGTGTTTCTAGTTCTTCTCAAACCTAGATAAGGCTATGAACATATGTATATCTCATTACCAGATTTGTAACATTTCTGAGGGTCCTATAGTATTACGTCAAAAAGGACAGTTTTTTCAATATAGCGCCTTAAAGCTTTCAACAGGTTTTGGAGAAAAACTATAGGAACTGTCCTAATCGATGTGAGATTATGAAGTGACAATATTATATACATGCTTCTGGGATTAAAACAATTGGGGCCTAAAAGAATAGCCTATTGTACGGGATTCGGAGAACTTGCCGGCCACCGTTGATGGGAAAGTTGCAGGAGCGCGAAGTCAGCTGGATTGATACATTAGGGTTCCTTAATTAACTGTATCTACTTTTGTAATAAAGGTAAACAACAATATTTGTCTATTTGAAGATAAATTGGCATGTTTAAAACAATGTTATAATGAAATAATTATGTATAATAATTACTTTAGATTCCAATACTCCACTTCATCACATCTGCTTATAACCTTCGGGTTGATCGCAGATAATTAGGAAAAAAAATTCCAATATTATTCATTTTTAAACGCCAATTATATATACAAAGTCGGATATTATCTCACACGTGCACAGTGTTGTTGATTGCCGGCTCAAGAGGATAACGCGTGATGAAACCGTGGATAAAGATTCATACGTATTATAAAGCCTTCCATGAAAACACCGTCAGCAACTTGATGAAAATCGGTCAAATACATAATATTATGAACATTTTAGTTCCAGTTGCTTGTAAAAGTAAGTATTAAAGGAAGTAATCATAATGTTAAATTAAGAAATTAAAAAAAACGAGTTAATCCTTCGATCGCGGATTGTTGATCGTTGTCGCGGTCGCCTGTGTCCTTATGGGGGTTGATAGGTTAAAATTCTAATAAACTCAGATTACAAAATATTGAACTCATCAAATCACTGGAAGTTGCTTACAGCCTTTGATGAAATAGATAAACTCAGATTTTCTTGCACTGAACGGACTGCTGATGATAAAATATTGCTACACTCGCGATCATATTATTGTGATCGATATTGGTCCACAGATACACACACAAACTCACATACACACACATACGTCAAACTTATAGCACCAGACTTTTTTTCAAGCGACGCGACGGTTAAATATTTTACTGAACAATTTAAGCGTCTCCCAGACAGACGCGGCCTGCGGTGGCGGGCGGTATGTAGCGGCGCGGTGGCATGGCGGTCAGTTGAATGACTTGAGAGTTCTAGGAACGACACAGACACACGCGGCCACGCGGCCACGCGGCCAAGCCATCCAACTGACCGTCACCGCCACCGCCACCGCAGGCCACGTCTGTCTGGGAGACGTTTAACGAAGCGTGAAATCGTCGCACGCACACAATATTACCAACTCACTTATAAGCTTCATCGACTTACGAAATTCATAAAATAATACTGCCTTAACAGAAGACAATTCGAGCGTCAATACACAATAGAGCCTTCTAAGGCTGTATAACCCAAGAGCCAGCGACAACCAGACGTTCGTCATTTTATATGGAGTTTCGGTCGTAGTTACTGTAGGAGAGTTCTGAAGGTCTAAATGACCTACGATAAAATATAAAGCACAACTGTCATTTTTTATGTTATTTTCTTCGAGATAACAGCAGACTAAGTATGGTCATCATAGAGATACGGAGGAATAGACAAAGACACTAAAACTGTCAGTATGTCCATTCATTTCCGTTTTTAATGTTGTCATGCTAAGCCTGCTGAAGTGATCTCGTCTCCCACTGCCGGATACTTATGACAGTTGCTTCCCACTGCCAAACGGGAGTCTAGCTGTCGCTGGTTCTTAGTCTATAAGGCTGTAACAGAATTACCAGCCGACGATGTCTTGATTTCAATCAGGCGATGTCAGAGCTTTGATTAGCAGACAGCCGTCAGGTTTCTATTAGATATTCATTGACTTCAACTAAACAATGTATCTTTACAAATGAAATCTTGTTGAATATCTATCTGGTATAATATAAGTACAGCGACGACGTACGATCGTAACGTTTAATGTTTTTGTGTATGTTTTGTTCATAAATGTTTTTATGTGTGTTCAAGGACCACATATCCAGACAATCCAAATATATTTTATATGTAACTAGCGCCCGGTGCGTGCTTCGCTAGGTATAAAGTAAAATAAAAAAAAATTGGAACCTGCTTATACTGTCAACACTGAACTGAGCAACGAAGCCGCGGGCAGCATATTGTATTGTAAATAAACCACTCAATATAAAAGTTCATCCATCTTCAACCGCGGTGCGGCTCGACGATCAGAATAAACGACATTTTTAACCTCCGAAGGCGACCCTAATTTTTTCATAATAAAGAGCAAACGGGCTTGCAGGTCACCTGATACTGAGTGATGGACGGTATCTCGGGGAAGCAGTTTACGCGTGCCCTGGGATTATGCAATTTATTGGCTTTTTAAGGCCCCATGTTTACATTCCCCTGGAGCTACCTTGGGTGAATTGTGGTGAAGGGGTCACGTGAAGTTTTGTTGATGGCGTTTGTTTGTCACATTATATACTGAGAATAATGATATTTGAAGATATGAGTGGAAAAAGCAGGTAAGTAATACCAAAACTGAATATAACAAATTCAATCTTAACTTCAGAGCGTAACGCACACATTATTTCTGAGATTTTAAAAAGACGCGCGCATTCTAGGTCATTATTACAAGGTTTGTTCAATTTATAAGGAAAAAATTAATAAATATTGTCCTGATGTTACAAAACATTATTTATCTTATTCTTCCATTCACGTCTTTATTTATCTAAGTATATTTCGAATGGTTTGCTTTTGATCAAACCTTATAGCGTTATGTTGACCTATGTTATAACTGAAACCACTTTATTATGTAACCTTTATTAGTCAAACTACGATAGTTTCAATTATTATCCTCATATATGTACGTAATATGCAAATTAACTAACCAAAAGTCGAGCTTTGTGAGGGCTCGCGTCGTTTCATAATAATCTTTTTAAACCGTAACCGCTTTTTTTCATGACCGTTGATATAATATAACACATCTTACATATAAATAATAATTACAATATCCGGCAATAAATATTGCACATCGACCTTTGGAAAGAGACAATCGGCTAATTTCGGTTTCATAGAGCGTTATCTTTGTAGCACACACCTATTTGACATTATGTCAGTCGTTGTACAAATTCAATAGAGTGCAGTCGCGTCCAGTTCAAAATATATATCTAGAGTTGTTAACACCCCTAAATTTGCTACAGCTGTAATTTTCCAAAAGAGTTTTAAATACGTAAACATAATTTGAACACCCTTTTTTATTTTATTTTACCCGAACCTAAAGCCATAATATAGAAAATTTGGTGTATTTTATACTAAGAATAATAAAATTGTCAAAAGAAGCAAACCGTAATTGTTTTAACAGCTCCTAATATATACCGGACTTTTTGTATTTCGTGCGTAAGAGATAACGCTCTACAAAACCGAAATTAGCCGATTGTCACTTTCAAAAGGTCGATGTGCAATATTTATCGCCGGGTACTGTACTATGTTAAAGCACAAATAAATAGGAATGATAGTTTTTCCATAAAGTGTACCACAAAAGTGCTCAGGATTACTTAATTAAAAACTGGGCTTCAAGTTAATGTTCGTAACTTTTATTTATCTACTTTTACTTTCCTTTAATTCTATATATTATATTTCCTATCCGATAACGCCTCCGTGGTCTAGTGGTATAGAGCGCGGCTCTTGACTCAGAGGTCGTGGGTTCGATTCCCGCGTTGGATACATATTATTTCCAAGTTTGGTTAGAACAATGCAGATTACAGGCTGATCACCTGATTGTCTGACAAGTAAGATGATCCATGCGTCGGATGGGCATGTAAAAAGTCGGTCCTGCGCCTGATCTCTCGCCGTTCGTGTCGGTCTTCCGTCCCACTGGGTTATGGGATTAAAGGAATAGAGAGTGCTCTTGTGGCACACACGCTCACTTGGGCACTTTATAATTATTCCTGCGTAGCTGGCCTCGTTTCGATGAAACCGGCCACCGTCACCGAAACCGGTGTGGGATCTATATATTTCCTGTATCTGTAGATATAGGATATGTCTGTCTGTCTGTCCGTCCGTATGTCACAGCCACTTTTCTCCGAAACTATAAGAGCTATACTATTGAAAGTTGGTAAGTAGATGTAGTCTGTGAACCGCATTAAGATTTTGATACAAAAATGGAAAAATTATCAAAAATTTTAGGGGTCCCAGTAGGTAGAACTGATACAAAAAAACATTTTTTCGTCTAACCTACGCGTATAGGGTATCTATGGATAGGTCTTCAAAAATCATATTAAAGTTTCTAATATCATTTTTTTCTAATCTGAATAGTTTGCGAGAAAGTAGGAGCATGATAATTCTAAAAAAAATATATGATGTACATTACTATAAAAACTACCAACGAAAATTGGTTTGAACGAGATCTATCAAGTAGTTTTTTTATATGTCATAAATGGTAAACCTTAATTTAGCTTTCATTAAATCAACTAAAAAATAAAAATAAATAAAGAAAAATAATTATAGAAATAAACCTTATTGCTGCTGCGGAACCCTTCAGTGGCGAGTTCAACTCACACTTGGCCGGTTTTTGTGATTTGTATGGGCAAGCGCCGCAGCATCAGGTAGGTATTTCCCATAGGAAAGTTTAAAAAAATTGCTCTGTCAACGCCGCTACTTTGACAGTAAACTTAACTGTCAAAGTAGCAGCTTAACTTAATACTCATACATAGTATTATGTATGGATACTAGCTATCCCGGCAAACATTGTTTTGCCATATAAAGTATTTCACCGTATTTTATTGAAGTGACTAAAAATATATAAGGCCGGTATAAATAGTCAGTTCTCAAGATGCATCTCGGTCTCAAGACACGGTTCAGGCTCTGTGATTGGTTGGCTGTCAAAATTTGGCACAAAGCCGAACCGCGGCTTGAGAGCGGGTCGCATCTTAAGTACTGACTATTTATACCAGCCTAGGTATGGCACCATGGCAACGTCCATCGCTATCCCGTCGCACAAACAACGGTCGCCGTCAGTCTCGAGTTGTAATAATTTACTATTATTTATTCAACAAATGCACTAATATCAATATAAAAAGTAGCCAGTAGCCAATTCTCAGACCTACTTAATATGCATATAGGTAAAAATCAGTAAAGCCGTTTCGGAGGAGTACGGTAACTAACATTGTGACACGAGAATTTTCTATATAAGATTATCCAAAAGTCACTTAGTTTTGTTACGCCTTGTATATGTCGCAGGGAAAAGAGGATATCAGGGATTTCACGATATCCCTAGTGATATCACGAACTTCCGGTAGATGCTGAATATTCTTATTTGTTACGTCTTCTTGCTAAAAATATCTAGTGATATGTCATTTCACTAAACTAAATCTAGTGAAATGTCAGAAACGCGGATACCGCCGAATAAAAATCGAGCCACTCATTTCTCTCGCTTGCTCTAGTATACACACGGGTACTTTGATAGGATCATCTAACATCTGAATCTGACAAGTAAGATGTTAGATGATCCATGCGTCGGATGGGCATGTAAAAAGTCGGTCCTGCGCCTGATCTCTCGCCGGTCGACTTTAATATGCAAAAAATAATAATAACGTTGTTATTTTTAAATTTACAAATGATAAAGTTAAATATAAAAAGTAATTCCTTTGTTACCCGCGTAAAGCGTGAGCTCAAAAGTTGACATCACCCAATGCGATTTTTTCTTTTGTGAGAAGTTTTAATTTTCTTAAGGGCCTTCTAAATTTTTTATGCGGGGCCCCGCCAAGACACGCTACGCTTCTGCCTCTTAGAAAGGTTTCTACGTACACAAATCAATTCAACACATTCACAAACCTCACACACTCAAAATAACTCTATTTACATTTGAAAGAAAGTCAAGTTTATTATCCTCTCCAAGAGTGATTTATTCGGTCCGAGAGTAAATTCGACAACATCTCTTCACGAAAATATAAAGAGTTCGATACGGTGTCGCCGAGAAATAGGCATACGTTTCATTCTTTTTACCTTATATCCTGACACCACTAAAAATCATTAGGTGGAACACGTTCAGGAACAGAGCGGGCGATGTAGCGTTTTTCCATTATAATTACAATTGAAATATGTGTACATTAAATAATATTGCTGTTCCAAAGTCGGTTTTAATTAGAATATTATAATTTAGGATCACGCAGTGCAGCAAAGAAAGGCTGTGTCGCTTCTTTCAAGAAAAACAATATTCGTAAAGTATTATAAAGAGTTCGATACGGTGTCGCCGAGAAATAGGCATACGTTTCATTCTTTTTACCTTATATCCTGACACCACTAAAAATCATTAGGTGGAACACGTTCAGGAACAGAGCGGGCGATGTAGCGTTTTTCCATTATAATTACAATTGAAATATGTGTACATTAAATAATATTGCTGTTCCAAAGTCGGTTTTAATTAGAATATTATAATTTAGGATCACGCAGTGCAGCAAAGAAAGGCTGTGTCGCTTCTTTCAAGAAAAACAATATTCGTAAAGTATTATAAGTACGCAATTTTATGTAAAATTAGAAAAACCTTTCTATGTTATGCAACATCACCGCCGTATAGTGACCTATATTTCGAACGATCACTGTGCTTCTAACTTGTAATAAAAATAACTGAAGTACTGAAAAAAGGATACCGCTACCACCTTTCTCCGCTGTCGCTCATCAACATGGTTTGGCTCTTACCTCATCTTGCAGACTTTAATGACGCGGACAGAGCGACTTTTACTAAATTTCACTATATTTAAAACAAAAACTACTGCACTCCCCGCTGCCGCCCATCAACATATCGACACTGGAAATATCACTTAACGTAAGGGACATTTTGGCGAAAATGAGTTATATACTTATATCATTGGATTCAGAATTTCGAGCTCTATCGTTTGGCATACTTGAAATTCTTCTATCGTTAAAAACATGTCCCTTACAGTACACATTTTTTAAAGTCAAGACAGGATTTTTCCTAAAAAAAATTATTTAACGGACGTAAATATTTTTACGTGTTAAAAAAAATAACGTAAATGCTTTTAAAATAAAATTCAGTCCCTTACGTTAACCTTAAGCTTAGTACAATTCTCTTAACATGTCCCTTACGTTAAGAATTGATACATGTAATAAGTTAATAACTGTCATAGCTTCACTAAAATTTGTCCCTTACCTTAATCTTAAATATCATTTTTCAAGTAAGAAGATAATTTTTTTGGCACCTACTCAAAAAGTATTATCCGTAAAAGTTTAAAGTTTTCTATAAAGTTTTAGGTATACACATGTAATGCGGTCAATTGTATATAGCTAGCATTAAGGATGAGAATACTCTCCTGGCTGCAAATGAAATCGAGATGCAAGAATTACTGTTTTAGAGAATGAAGCAAATGATAAATAATTCTCTCTCAATTAATAAAGGGAAAACCAAAAACATGGTCATAGACAGAAGCAACATCCTGCCTTTGACTGGCGTGGAAGTGGTTGGCAAATTTGTCTTTGATCTTTACGAACAACGGCTCCTGTTAACCAAATATATGTAGAAGAATTGAGATGACTAAGAGCGCCATGTCTCAAATGCATAAAACCTGGCTTGAAAGGAAGATTTTGTTAAAAACTAGGAGGAAATTTGTGCACATGCTCATATTCTTCATCTGTCTTTAAGGATCCGTGACATGGACTCTGAAGTCTGCAGACCGCAGACGTATCGACGCCGTCAAGGGTGCTGGAGCAAAATGCTTTGAATTCCATAAACTGCTTTTAGAACCAACTCCATCTTAGAATATTTCAGACACATTACCAGAAAAAAGGAGGAAACCTTGAAACCATGGTATGGAAAACTCATGATAATTGGCAAGATTGAGGGGGAAAATACCGCGGAGTCGCTGTCTCATGCGTTGGTCTGATCAAATCCGTACCACACTTGAGTCGACTGTCTGCGACACTCTTCGAGTGGCCGATAATAGAAATAGCTGACGTAACACCATAAAAAGGAAGGTCATAGAAGGATAAGGTCATGACTGGGCACTGGCGAAGCAGCTCTGACAGGTGCGATCAAAGAGAGCAGTAGCTCCTGATAAGGTGAAATGAGAAGCTTAATGCCAGGTCAAGAACGAACACTTAGAATTGTGGTGTGCGATCACTAGTTCAGGTTCACAGAAAGAGGCCGCAGAGCGATCCCTGTTTCGCAGATCCATCGAAGATCCATCTTCCATTCGGCTCAGGATACAGATTTCGGTAAGACAACAGAGCAGAGACGTGCAAAGTTCCACCTTGTCTAAAGGGGCTGTGGGTGTACATGGGAACAGTCCCGGTGCCAATGGAAATGTTTCAGTCTGCCGAAGTTCCCTTATTTTGCTGGAAATCCTATACTTTATGTGGTAGACCAGCCAGTCGTGGTGGGCTTATTGTGTTAGATTTTAATATATTACATCAAACTTCCTCCAAAGCATAGTTTTTTATGTCCTTTACAGTAGATTTGTGTCGCAGTTTCATATTAAACTTGGTGCTTACTTTAATATGGCATAGTTGACATTGAAAAATTCAGTGCTGTAAGGGACAAATAAGCAAAATTTTTTAATGTAAGGGACATGCTATTTTCTAAACGCGTAAATTTACGAAAATATTTTTTATAGTTATATAGCCGACAAAATTTTAAGAAACTTTGCCATAAACACCTTTAAGATCGGACTAAATGATAAAAAGTTACAGACGAATTTGTAAAAAAAAATTTTGTTTTTTCGCTCTCCTGAAAAGTCGTGTTTTGTCCCTTACATTAAGTGATATTTCCGGGGTCGATATCTTACCCCTTACCATTTGATTCCCGCTGCGAGATAAACTTAATTTACTGTATTTAAAACAAAAATCGCTTTCCACTTCCGTTCATCGACACATCTTTACACCACCTGTCTACATGCGGGGTAAATGATGGATTTTAGCAAAAATCGCTGCACTCGCCGCTACCGCTCATCACCATGTCCTATCCCTTACTCCATCTGTCTACATGCGGGGTAAATGATGGATTTTAGCAAAAATCGCTGCACTCCCCGCTGCCGCTCATCAAGATGTCCTACCCCTTACCCCATCTGTCTACAAGCGGGGTAAATGACGGAGCAACCCCGGCCCCGGCAATAACTGATTCCCACTCCACTGCGGTTTGTTTGCTGATTTATCGCTCATTATTACACTATTCCTCCATGGGAAAAGGTAATATGAAAGTCGTTATATAGGATTTCGGTAATTAATCTTTGGGTGTGTGTGTTCTGAATTTATAATATAAATTCAGAACACACACATCCAAAGACACACACACACACACGCATATTATGCGTCCGCCCGAACGCGCGGTTCGGCGGCTACTCCGCGAGATGACAAGCATGAATATAAATTACTATAATCTATAACTAGCTAAAGCTAAGCACTAGTTTTGTGAGGGCTCGCGTCGTCACACCTTGACTGGCTGATGATAACACATATCTACATATAAATGAAAATTACTATGTAAGGCTGTTTACACACGGCGCCGCACCGGCAGCGTTTTTCGCCGGCGCGGCGCGGCGCGATCATGGGTCCGCTCGCCGCCGCGCGCCGCCGCGGCGGCGCTGTGTGAAAAGGGCCCATTTACCAAGGAATGACTAAGGCGTGATAATTTTTCCGTAAAGTGTGCCACAAAATATTTAGGTTGTGGTATAATAAACTAGGGCTCTCTTCGCTCGACCTGATTAACTACATAATATATTATATAATATATACTTTTAATAGGCTCGAAATTTTATGTCACGTCTTTAAGACCAAAGAATAATAATTATAAAATATTTAAGTATAATTTAAATTTACCGGGCTATCTAATATCAAATATAATGTTATTTACACTTTGATAATACTTACTACGAATAGAAAAACATTTAATCCCTATACTGGCCATATTTGTAGACGTAGATGTAAAAGTTTAGTTCGGTAAAAAAACTTAAAAAGGCTTTCATGATTTTTTTATAAAGTCACGAAGTACAATCAGCAAAACAAATGAAAGATTATAAGTTACATAATCGGCTTAAATTAAAATATTATCAGCTGAAAAACTACTTTTACAGTTCAGTTATATGATGTTTTTATATAATACCGTAATATATTTATGCGAAATATTTTGAATAAAAATAACTCTGTTTTAAAATTGTTGCACTAAAATATATAACATATTATTATTAGTAAATTTTATTATAATAATGTCCTGCAAGAAAGATGTCTTACCCGGAAATGAAAGTATCTCTTTAGACTTTAGTCTTTACCAACTATAATTTAAATGAGTTTATTGGTTTAAGCGTGATAATGTTCCAAAATGACACACTTAATTTGTTGTAATAGTAAAGATAATAAGTATTATAACTAACAAGAACACAGAAGTATATAGAACACCTACATTACCTTCATTTACATTTACTAATCTTATAAAAATCTTATAAAAAATCTTATAAAAAATCTTATAAAGAAATAAAATAAGTGGCAATTTTCGTTGTCACTTTATAACTCAAGAACGGGCTCAGTTATCCAAACCGAATTTTCAGGGTTTGTTCGGACTATTTAGTAGATGGTTTATGTGAAGTTTGCACATTATCGGTCGAGTGGATCCAGGAGTAATCGAGGGAACTCCTCAAAATTTTAATGAAAACATATGCCGATTTTGCTTTTGTATGAAGTATTCCAGGCATATGTTACCAAAAGTAAGATTCTGAACCAAGATATACCATGGTTCGAAGGTGCGGAACAGAACTTCGACCTCCTTATAGATACAAGTTTGGGAGTTGGGGCGTATGCTACTATGCAAATTACATTCACCATCATCATCATCACCATCATCATCACTACCACATCAGGGTCATCAATGTCACGTGACTGTGTGCGTTACGTTCTGGAGTTAAGGTTGAATTTGTTATATTCAATATTAGTGAGTCATTTCGATGCGCTTCGACTTAGTATAAAGCAGATGACGCCCGCAACTCCGTTGCGCCAAAATTAGTTTATTGTGCGGGAACCTACGTTTTTCCGGGATAAAAACTATCCTATGTCCTTTCCCGGCATTCAAAGTATCCCCATGCCAAATTTCAGCAGAATCGCTTCAGCGGTTTGAGCGTGAAGAGGTAACAGACAGACAGGTAGACAGACAGACAGACAGACAGACACACTTTCGCATTTATAATATTAGTATGGAAGTATGGATATGGATTGACCCTTAGTTTTGCGGTTACTAAGATAGCAATTTGATCACGGAATCTATGAAATATGTAGGTTAGTATATTGTATAGGAGAGTCTTTCAAAATTGGGACAAACATAGATCTATTAATGTAGTTTTAAGTAGTTTATGAATATTTTTTATGATGAGTTTCCATGCGGAATTAGTGCTATAAATTATAATAAAACGAAAGCCAGAGAACCTGGAACTCTAGAGCCTAATTATTAGAGATGGGTGTTTGAACATGTCATTTTTAGCATTGCTTGATAAACTCTAAGTAGGTATATACTATAATATACAGTAGTATAATATACTTGGAGGTCTATAGTGGTAGTGAAGTTAGCTGATTATGAGTTTTCGTATTATGAGCGTGTATCCTGGATCCAAAGTCACTGAGCAGAACACATAAGTCTTTACAGAAAACTTTATTATAACTATCTTAAAATAGTGAAATTATTATTTTTTCAACTAGAAACTGTCCCATGTTTATATCAATCTTAATCATAAAGTATTCGATAGTTTTATAGAAATTCTTATCCAACAACCTAAAATTGCATACGTATGTTACAGATTCAGGGCCAGATTTATCATCAAGTTGGTTCGTTATTGCCGTACCCCGACGCTGATCATCAATTTTTGCTAATTTATTTTATTGGTGATGAAAATCATGAATTGGATCAACGTTGTGCGATTATTTCTAATACAAGATGAGAAATTATTCGTGAACTACAACATTGGTTTTTTCATCAGCATAACGCATTTTTAACCGACTTCCAAAAAGGAGGAGGTTATATGTTCGGCTGTGGATATATTTTGTATGTTCAACGATTATTCCACCTTTTGTCCGTGTTCCGTAACATATGGTGATTTTGGTTTTATGAGAAGCATCCTAAGCATATGCTACCAAAACGCAAGATTTTGCACCAAGGTATACTATGGTTCCGAAGATACTAAGAGAATTCCGGATTTCTTATAGATACAAGTTTGGAGGTTTAGGCGCTGTTTTGAGAACTGAAAGCATATGCTGCTATGCAAATTGCATTCATCATCATTACCACGTCAGGGTCACCAATGTCACCAAAATTGAATATAACAAATTCAACCTTAACTCCAGAGCGTAAGGCATACATTTGACATTACTTCTGAGAAGTAAGTTGCTTCGATAATACAAGTAACATGCAAGTGCACTGTCACACTTTTGCCTGTTATTGCCTGTTCCAGAAAGTCGGTAATACAGATTTACAATGAAAATGGAAAAATATTGTTTATCCAAATGTTTTGGATTAAGTTTTAAATAGCTAGCAATTAAGTAATATATTTTTTAAAGAAATGAATCGATGTTCTAACAGATTTTTGTATTATTTCACTTTATACGTAGCGAAGCACGTACCGGCCCGCTAGTAGGAATATATACTTATTAACTATAAGTATATTATATCTTTAAACGAGCAATTCTTGTATATATATATATATATATATATATATATATATATATATATATATATGTCGCAGGGAAAAGAGGATATCAGGGATTTCACGATATCGCTAGGGATATCACGAACTCCCGGTAGATGCCGAATATTCTTGTTTGTTACGTCTTCTTACTAAAAATATCTAGTGATATGTCATTTCACTAAAAATCAAGCCACGCATTTCTCTCGCTTGCTCTAGTATACACACGAGTACTTTGATAGGATCATCTAACATCTGAATCTGACAAGTAAGATGTTAGATGATCCATGCGTCGGATGGGCATGTAAAAAGTCGGTCCTGCGCCTGATCTCTCGCCGGTCGTGTCAGTCTTCCGTCCCACTGGGTTATGCGAGTAAGGGAATGTAGAGATTGCTCTTGTGTACTGGCACACACTTGGGCACTATAAAATTACTCTTGGCCTGGTTTCAATGAAACCGGCCACCGTCACCAAAACCAGAGTTTCAGTCATTATCACACGTGTAATGCAACTATAGCAGATCTGAGGGGGCATCACCATATCTCTGAATCATACAGTTGAAACCAACTGAGGGTTCTTCATCAGATACTTCAGACATTTGATTTTTGACGTCAAATGAAGTGGCCGAACAAGTTGAATATTTTTTGTAAAGGTGGCATGTTGATCTCTAGTTTGGTTAGGCTCTTGTACAGGCACAGGTACTACAGGTACTCCACCTCTTCGATTATTCTAGTTTTTACGGTTCCGTACCCAAAGGGTTAGTCTGTCTGTCTGTCTCCAGGCTAGACGAGCCGCGCCAGCTCGAGCGACGCATTTGTTTCACTCCCACTAGTGCCTGTGGGCCGTGTCACGTGTGGGAACTAGAGCGAGCGAGAGAAATGAGTGGCTCGATTTTTATTCGGCTGTATACGCGTTTCTGACATTTTACTAGATTTAGTTAAGTGAATTGACTACCGGGCATCTACTGGGAGTTCGTGATTTCCCTAGGGATATCGTGAAATCCCTGATATCCTCTTTTCCCTGCGACATATATAATTGGAATCTCGGAATCGGCTCCAACGATTTTCATGAAATTTAGTATATCATGAAATTTAGGTTTCGGGGGCGATAAATCGATCTAGCTAGGAATCATTTTCATAAAATGTCATTTTATGTGTGTTTTTTTGAATTTTTTGAATACCGAGCGAAGCTCGGTCATATAGCTAGTTATGTTTATAAGAAAAGGCATTTCAATTTATCGAATGAATAGATGTACCGGTGAACTTCGTGTCACTTATAAACCTTCCCTGGACTTCCACAATCATTTTAAGAATAAAATTAGCCAAATCGGTCCAGCCATTATCTAGTTAAACTTTAAAGCGTTACTAAAAAGTCCATTTCTATACATATGTATAGATTATAGATGTACAAACGACATTTTGCCGACCGTATCCCTTATGTTGCCTTTGAATAAAACATTTTTACTTTAAAACCATGAACTTTTTATAAATAAAAGCTCTTTACAAGTTCTGTGAGATCCGTTCGTGTTTATTTTGTAAGAACGGACTCTAAAGTTATAGCCCAAATTTTATGATCTTTGTTCCAAAATTTCTGTGCTCTTTTCATAAAATATTTTATAATTACCTACCGTGTTATTTGGGAAAATATAGATGTTTTATGTAAATTAATGGGTTCAAATTATGGCTACTGAAATCGACAAACAGTAGAATAGACAGTGTGTTTAAGAGTTAGTAAAATAAGCATGTAAAAACTAAAAATAAAAAAAAACTATGTAAAAATATTATTTATAGTGGTTTAAATAACTTTTGTTTTCCACTAAGACCAATAACTTTCTTGGCAATAATAAGAATATGATATTATGATCATTTTTTCGCAATTTTTTAGGTTTACGCGAGTATTACACATATTACACCATTATGGTCGATTTACACGGGTGACTAAAGCCGCACGATTTACGCCGCACAGCGAAAATCGACCGTGTAAATGGCAATTCGACTACGCCGCATGCGGCTAAAGTCGCAAGGCCCAAAGCGGCTGGTGACCAGTGTAGCCAACCCCTCGGTTTTAGCTGTAGATCTACAGTTTTTCGGAAAACCTCTCAGTTTTTAACCGACTTCCAAAAAACGAGGAGGTTATATGTTCGGCTGTGGATATTTTTTATTTTTTATTTTTTTTTTTATTTTTGTATGTTCAACGATTACTCCGCCGTTTGTGAACCGATTTTCGAAATTTTTGTTTTGTTGTATTAGGTTTCACTCCAATTTGGTACCATGTTCACAAAAGTGGTGATCTGATGATGGGATCCATGAGTAATCGAGGGAACTCCTCGAAATTTATATGGAAACATATGGTGATTTTGATTTTATGAGAAGCATCCTAAGCATATGCTACCAAAACACAAGATTCTGCACCAAGGTATACTATGGTTCCGAAGATACTAAGAGAACTCCGGATTCCTTTTAGATACAAGTTTGGGGGTTTAGGCGCTGTTTTAAGAACTGAAAGCATATGCTACTATACAAATTATATTCATCATCATCATCATCATTTTCACGTCAGGGTCACCAATGTCACCAAAATTGAACATAACAAAATATTCAACCTTATCTCCAGAGCGTAAGGCACACATTTGTCATTACTTCTGAGAAGTAAGTTGCTTCGATAATACAAGTAACATGCTAGAGTGCACAGCTGTCACACTTACCAATCACGGCCACGGGCGGCCGTAGACTTCTCAAGCGATACTATGTATTACAATAATAAAGATAAAGTTTAAAATCATATGACAATGAAAGCCTTGCCGCTGCCGCGCTGCTAAAATTCCGGTTTGGCGCGGCTCTGGCACGTGTCCACTTCGATTTTTTTTAATGTATTGTTCAAAATTATCTGCAGCTGATATTATATTTTGTAAGTGTGACTGTTACCAAATTGTAATAAGATACGTAGAATAGTATACAGGTGTATTAGGGCCGATTCACACCGGAATGGCGCAGGCGAGGAGAACAGTTTCAGTGTCATATGATTTTAAACTTTATCTTCATTGTTGTAATAGATAGTATCGCTTGAGAAATCTACGGCCGCCCGTGGATGCTCGTGGACGTTGACGCCGGCGGCGTCAATTTCTCAAGCGATACTATGTATTACAATAAAGTTTAAAATCATATGACACTGAAACTGCTCGCCTCGCCTCTGCCATTCGGTGTGAATCGGCCCTAATCTACGTATAGTACGCGATGATTTTACTAGGTAACTAAAAAGAGTGAAATTATTATTTTTAACAAAAAATTAAAACCGACTTCCAAGGTAAAAACAATAATAACATCCTTATAATGTGAACTAAAAAGTATTAAATAATTTTTCCTATCTCATGGTGCCTTTTTCCGAATTCGGCTAAAACTCAACTATTTCTGTACTCAATCTTCATAATTTTGAAGTCGGTGCCAGTTACAAATGTTTCAAATATTCTGGCATCTGGATTCAGCTATATCTGGTACCGACTTCAAAATTATGAAGATTGAGTACAGAAATAGTTGAGTTTTAGCCGAATTCGGAAAAAGGCACCATGAGATAGGAAAAATTATTTAATACTTTTTAGTTCACATTATAAGGATGTTATTATTGTTTTTACCTTGGAAGTCGGTTTTAATTTTTTGTTAAAAATAATCAGTTTAGGCCTCGAAATCTACAGTTCTTATGAGCTAGCTAGCGTCATCTATTTTATCACATTAATCATAATATTATAATCACGGATTTAAAAAAATACGGATGTAACCTTGTCTAATCCCGAGTGAAGCATAGTAATGGCCGCCCGTGTAGGATGTGTGCGTGTCATTGGCGCCGTCACTCTATGTACAATGACAGCGGGTTGTAGTACCTAGTTGCGTCTGTGAGTGTCGGTCACGTGTACAATAAACGAAATTGTGACGAAATTGTCGTACCTTGCATGCTTCACCTCTTTATAGTTTAATGCTCCATCCGTATTTTTTTTTTAAATCCGTGATTATAATCAGTACAGAGGTAAATATGGTCATCAATCGATTTAATAGATAGCGTTATTTGCAGACAGTCGTAGAAAGTTAGGATTCTAATTAGCGTACTAAATCAGAAGAATAGAATGCTATTAGCATATTAGAACGTCTAAATTTAATAAGGTGAAATAAGCCCCCGGCCGACATCGATCGCTTGGTCGATCGATGTCTGTTTTACCGACATAATGTCGGTAAAACAGACATCGATCGACCATCGACATATTTCATGATATTTCTGGTGTTTAATTCTCGGCTTCCTAAAATATATTCTATTTATTAAAATAATTAAATAATAAAAAATCATAAAAGATAAAACTGTAGATTTACTGTTTTTCAATTTGATATTTACAGTTTTCTACAGTTTTTTCTTGCATATCTACAGCTTAGCTCTGTGATGTGGTTGGCAACACTGCTGGTGACTAAAATCGACCGTGCAAACGCTCAGTCGCAAGCGATCGCTTGCTGCGAATACTACTGTAGAGAGCGCAGACCTCGGGCGGCACTCACGAAAACATGGACAAAAATAATATTATACATTTTTTAGAGTGTAAAAGCGATAAACATCCATGTTTATGCGATTCGACTGGTGACTTGCCGGGTGACTAAAATCGACCCGTTAGTCACCCGTGTAAATCGACCATTACACTTGTTTTAATCACTTAACAGTTATCACTATTATTATTATTATTATTTTAATCTTTATTTATTTTAAGGGATTTTTGTGCAAAAAGACGATGTCAATCCCATCGTACATTATACTAAATATAACAATTTAACTTACAATAATTCTAAATTATAGTTAAAATTATATAGCATTTTAGCAGCCTCAGAAGAAGGTTCTGCTAAAACGCTATTAAATAAGCCAATATTACATTTAATTAATTTAAAATTTAAAATCAAATTTTCTCTTAAGTTAGCGTTCCGGGAAAACTCCATCAAACGGTGGTAGATATCATCCCGCACACCACATTCCTCATTATCACTATTATATTTGAATTATTAATTTTCTTGTTTCTGGCATTTCGACTGCTTTCCAGAGGCCGTGGTCACGTGCACTGAGGTGACAGACGTCAAACTCGCTAAAGTTGTTCAACTACCCGCAGATTCATCAATTAAGGCGCTATATCGAAAGTAATTTTACCGCAATGGCAATTTTATACTTAACTAGCTGTCCCGGCAAACGTTGTTTTGCCATAATATTTAAAAGTATTTCGCCCATATTATTTTATTGAAGTGACTAAATAAGTATGTCGCCATGGCAACGTCGATCGCTATCCCGTCGCACAAACAATGGTCGCCGTCAGTCTCAGGTTGTAATGATTTACTATTATTTATTCAACAAATGCACTTATCAATATATAAAGTACCCAGTAGCTGATTCTCAGACCTACTGAATATGCATATAAAATTTGGTAAAAATCAGTAAACCCAGTTCGGAGGAGTTCGTGGACTAACATTGTGACACGAGAATTTTATATATAAGACTAGCTTTCCCGGTGAACTTCGTGTCACTTTAAAACCTCTCCTGGACTTCTACGAATATTTTAAGACTAAAAATCAGCCCAATCGGTTCAGCCGTATTCGAATTTAGCGCGACTAACACATTTCAAAATCCATTTTTATATATAAGACTAGCTGTCCCGGTGAACTTCGTGTCACTTTAAAACCTTCCCTGGACTTCTACGAATATTTTAAGACTAAAATCAGCCTAATCCGTTTTCGAGTTTTAGCGCGACTAACATATTTTAAAATCCATTTTTATATATAAGATTTGTATGACTATAAAGTCGTGAATACGCTGCAGCCAGAAGCTATCGGCTCGCTCGGAAAACATGCGAAAAAACGTAATCATTTAAAAAATAACTAGGAGCGTTTAAACAAAATGCTTCTATACGATTTTGAGTTGCAAAGGTGTCTATCAATTAGACTAATTTTCTACAATACATCTATTTTCGTTTAAAAATAATATTCAAATTTCGTATTTTTGAGAGGTCATTTCGAAAATTAAATGTATCTAGGCAAAATACATTAATCGTGTATCTAGTTCTTCTCAAACCTAGACAAAGCTATGAAGATAATATGTATGTCTCATTACTAGATTTGTAACATTTCTTACCTCAAAATGGACAGTTTTTTCAATATACCGCCTTAATAATTATTATTTGCGTTCCGATCTACACAGAACTAGGGAATGCAAATCTCGCGAGATTGGGGCTCAAGCGAGATCCCGCGAGTTTATGAATACAATTTCGCGAGATCTCGCCAATTTCGAGATCTCGCGAGATAAGCAGTTTGGTGGGTATTTTTGCAAATAATCACAATATTTGACTAAATTACGAAAAAAAGGAATAAATATTATAAGTATTATAAGATTAACATTCATTTTCACGAATTTTTTTCAATAGAATTTTATGCATTGAACATTGTTAGACGTAAAGTATCTGTCTATAATTTTTGAGTAGTAAACTTTGACCTACGTATCTACTATCTATCAAATAACAAATGAAAGAAACAACCGGTCTTCTCTTCTAATGTGTGCTTTTATAATTTTGGACGTGGCGGTAATATCGTGGACTTCCGCGGTAAAACGATAACATAGGGAAGTAAAATGTATGGAAATATAATATGGAGACGCTTTTAAATTTCCGTCGACAATAACTTTTTAACGTGCACGTTAGAGGACATCACGTCGTCTACACTTCTTCGGGGCTAAAATGGTAACATTTAGCAATTCCTCTCAATCAATTCAGCAAATGAATTGTCAAAACTGTCAAACTGACAAATGTCAAATCAGTACAAAAATATATAAAAATACAAGCAGAGTTGCATTTTGCGATATTAAAGGAATTTATCGTATTATGATTCATCTCATGATTCAACAAAGCGACTATTTTAGCCCCGCTGTACCGCACAAAAAATCCGCGGTGCGTAAAATCAAAAGGGCATTTAACGTACCCAACGTTTTATCGTGAAAGCCGGCGTCCACGATAACGTGACGTCCAGAATTATAAAAGCGCACATTATCAAACACAAATCTTTTAGTAATAAAACAGTTCTTTTATAACTAACAAAACAACGAGAAGTCAAAATTCAGGACCTAGTTGAAAATCACAGTGCACAGTTGCTTAGGCCAGCTTTGAATAAGACGTTTTTATGCTCAAGTGCAATCTCGTCAAACTCGCGAGATCTCGCCTTTTTTTCGTCCGAGATCAATCTCACTAAAAAAGGCCGAGATCTCGCGAGAACGAGATTGCATTCCCTACGCAGAACGCTCTTACATTATCTTGAGGCCACTTACAGATTTTAGATTTATTCTATAATTATGAATCAAAAACATTAAAAATTAACAATTAATTTCCTAAGTCATAATAGTTATTAAAATCACATTAAACTGCAAATAAATTGTGGCTGCAGAAAAATACGTCATGATGTGCCTTACTAACCTCAAGTTGAAACAATTTTATGTAAAAAATATCAGCACAAAAACTTCATGAAACATTATTGATTCTTTTATTTTAAATGGTTATTGAATGAGCAAACAACTTTAAGCTCTGAGAGCGTTTCGTTTCATTCGTTCTTAAAAGAAACTTGTAGCGAGTCAATGAGAGCTTATAATAACGAGTGGAAAGCACTTACCAGGCAATTAGGAATGAACAGTTAAAGGCAGCTATACTCAACCTGCAGCCCGCCGGGACTTTATCAGTGGCCCGCGTGACGTCAAAGAAATCTAGAAAAAGTTGTGTATTCATTAGTAAATAGCTAATTTTGAAAAACTTTATTATTTTTACCCCTTCATAATTTCAGTTGCGGCACGCGATACTAATGCTAATTATTTAAAAAAAAAATTAAAACCGACTTCCAAAGTAAAAACAATAGTAATATGAACTAAAAAGTATTAAATAACTCTTACTCTTTAATAGTGCTTTTTTCAGAATTCGTCTAAATCTTGACTATTTCTGTACATACTACAGTCTTCATTATTTTGAAGTCGGTACCAGCTAATTTATTCGTGAGTTCAGTTATGTCAGAACTTAGAATATCTGAAACTTTTGGGACTGGTACCGACTTCAAAGTAATGAAGACTGTAGTATGTACAGAAATAGTTGAGATTTAGACGAATTCTGAAAAAGGCACTATTAAAGAGTAAGAGTTATTTAATACTTTTTAGTTCATATTACTAATGTTTTTAACTTGCAAGTCGGTTTTAATTTTTTGTTAAAAATAATAATCAAACCCTTTTTAGTTATCTACAAAATAAGGCTTTATGCGTAAATAACCAATACGAATGTTAACTATTCATATTATGTTACTGTAAGCGAAATTGTGGTAAATGCTTGCAGTTATCTAAGCGATGCTGCAATTTCCAAACTTTTATCTTTAAAGGTTCAGGAGTTCTATTCAGTGACTTTGGACCTTCGTATGAAATTTCCCTTATTCGTAACATGTTTAACTTACTAGAAACAATATTTTAACCACTATGAGTGTTTTGATAAATTTCAAGGATTTCCCTCGTTTGCTCATAGATCCCATCATCAGCTCACCATTTTCGTAATTGTTATACAAAATTAAGATTATATCATATACAAAAACACGAGAATTTTGAAAATCGGTCCACAAACAGCGAAATCATCATCAAAAACAACTGCTTCGATGCAAAATATCACGAAAAGTACCAATAATTGGGTCATAGTGTGATGACCCATGGTATAATTATGGTTGTGATGATGATGATCAATCAAATTGATGTGTTGACTTATGCTTTCAGTTGTTTAAACAACGCTCAAATCCCCGAACCTGTACCTATAAGCATGCAAAAGTTCTGTTCGGTACATTCGGATCCAGGGTATAACCTGGTGCGAAGTCTTATTTTTTGGAAGCGTTTACCTCGAATGCTTCAGAAAAAATTGAAATCACTATATGTTTCCATACAAATTTCAAGGAGTCCCCTCGATTACTTATGGATCCCATCATCAGATCACCACTTTTATGAACATGGTACCAAATTCGAATCAAATCCTATACAACACAAAAAGAATTTGAAAATCGGACCACAAACGGCTGAGTAATTGTTGAACATACATAAAAAAATACATACAGCCGAACGTATTACCTCCTCCTTTTTGGAAGTCGGTCAAAAAGTGTCTGTGACCCGTATAAAATAGGTTGAGTTGCACTGGTTAAAGGCAAACAGAAACCACTTGCCTCCACTTCATGTCCCCTGGTGATTTGAAAATGCATTACGAAAATCTATTGACCAACTCTTTAAATCCATTAATTTTTTGGCATCTTTGTTTGCTAGGTGCCCAAGTACTTAACAGATTTGAATGTGGTTTAAATAGAGAGATTGGTAAAAATGATTTTTGTTCATTATAGAAATGTATTTTTAAATTATTCAATTAAAATTTTTTTTTTTTTTAGAATAGCTGACATAATTTCATAAACGGATTAAATTCGTGAAAAGGCTGTTTTCACGTGAAGGTCATCTAGAGGATAAAGCCAAGTTAGCCTCTAAGAAGCTTGGTGTTCTTAACAGAGCAAGACAGTACTTCAGTCCGGACTCCGGACCAACGCCTACATAACAACTCTACAAGGTGCAGGTTCGGCCTCGGCAGGGGCACCAAAATACCAACTGCTCCCTCTGGATCGTATCCAACGAAGGGCCGCTCGAGCTGTTGACTGCAATAGTGTTTCAAACAGCTTGGACCCCTTAGAATTACGCCGAGATGTAGCTTCACTCTGTAACCTCCATCGGTTGTATCACTCTGAGAGTGCTCTGAGGAATTGTTCGGAATCATACCACCTGCAACTTTTCGCCATCGTCCCACGCGAAAAACATACCATCCTCATCACCTTGATGAGTGGCAGTCTTCCACCGTGCGTTTGTCGCGTAACTTTTTGCCGCGCACTGTAAAACTCTGGAACGAACTGTCACCAGCAGTATTTCCGGCCCTGTACGATCTGCAAACCTTCAAGGAGAGAGCGTATTCCTTCTTAAAAGGCCGGCAACGCACCTGCAGCTCTTCTGATGTTGCGAGTGTCCATGGGCGACGGTAGTTGCTTACCATCAGGTGACCCGTTTGCTCGTTTGCCCCCTTATTTAATAAAAAAAATGTAGATTTTTTAGCTCATGCTAGTATTTCACAAACATTTTGCGACTTTATACGTGTACTGTCCGTGCCAAATTACATGAGAATCGGTTTAATATTCTTGAAGCATTTATGCAGCACATAAATCTCTCCTCTGTCATAATCTACTATGGATAGAAATTTCACAAAAGGTAAAGGATATTTGTCACAAAATGGTTTCAAGATAAGCCTTAGCATTTAAGGTATCAGAGTATAAAATCCCAAAAACTGCTTACGTTGAAATCCGTGGGATTTGGAATAAACTGGACAGTTGAAATGAAATATTACGAATAGTATAATACTATTGTGGGAGTAGCTAAAATAAAATCATTATAAGTAATGATGACAAGCACTATACTTAGCGAAACATGACGGTAGCGACCATTGACTCCCTGTCAAAAACTTGTCATTTTCTATACAAAGCCGCGATTGAAAACATCTGACACTTCACTGTCCATCACGGTTTATATAGAAAATGACAAGTTTTTGACAGGGAGTCAATGACCGCTACCGCCATGTTTCGCTTATAGAGTGTGGGAGCTTGCGGCGCCCCTTTTTGTTTACTTTCGGCGCCCCTTTTCATCTGGCGCCCTGGGTGGTCGCCCAGTGTTGCCCCACCCTAACGCCGCTACTAGTATGTGTAGTATAATAAAACTGGGTGCAATTACCATTAGGATTACAATGTTAGTAAGTGGAATAGGTGTTTAAAAAAGCATTATTGCAAAGTTAACTTTTGATACTTTAATGATGTAAATATATTACTAGCCTATAGTCTTTTTACTATTATAATAAGATATATTAGTGCAATGTTTTCGCACTAGATGACAGCACCAACACAGACGGTAAACAAAAAGTTTTATTCGACGTTTGGCAACGTTTCTGTCAATATCAGAATTTCTGATTTTGGTCGGATTATTCAACGTCCTTTCTCCGGACCTTTGCGTATTTCACTTTACCCATTTGATTCAAAATTCAAATACAGTGTAAATAGCCGGCAACTGAAAATCAATTAAAGTCCCGCAACTGGTCGCGTATTTATAGCCTTTACACAGAGTTAAGTGTGCCAATTAAAATATATTAATTCTATTCATATCGGCGCGGGTTGCATATAATTATTTGAATTATACTCTTGATCACGCTTTAATAAAACCATGTTAAACAGTATGATCTTAACCATGAAATAAATCAGACATGAGTAACAAGATTTATATACAATTACAGAAACAATAGATCATAATATTATAATATCAGACAATATCTTAAGGTTTTTTGGGTATATGACGGATACTTTTACCTTACCTAAAATCCCGAACTAACAACGGAGACAAAAATATTACGCACTAACACTAATGATAATGTTCCACGCGCAATTTATAAAAACAACACACGCATTTTTACAAAACATTTAGACTGGAAATTATGTTTTAAATATTTGGAGTCCCTTCGAACATACGGACAGGACATAATGTGTTTTGGCATAGAGCTTGGTATACATTAGTGTTTAAGACAGTTTCAAGCGATTTTATGATCATGCAACTAGAGATTAAAAGAAAAACGTCTAAGTTTCTGTAATGTGAACGTCTAGAAGTGCTGCTAGGCAGAATAACATCGCGGGCGAAAAGTGTGTCGAACCAATGTGTTACTTCTTGTGTACTAAATAAACTTAACTTTTAATGGGTAATTTAAAAAATTATGGCATCGCATAGACGTGTCACGTCGCAAAGGGAGACGTTGCCTGCTACATCGTTCGCGGAGAAACTTACTTCATATTTGGCATACAAAACGCATGACAATATTAAATATTCCCCTGATAAAAAATTGAGAGATTTTTTTAAATGAAATTAGAAGGCAAACGAGCAAACGGGTCGCCTGATGGAAAGCAACTTCCGTCGCCCATGGACACTTGCAGCATCAGAAGAGCTGCAGGTGCGTTGCCGGCCTTTTAAGAGGGAATAGTAATATTGGGATGGGAAGGGAAGGGAATAGGGGAGGGTAGGGAAGGGAATTGGGTAGGGGATTGGGCCTCCGGTAAACTCACTCACTCGGCGAAACACAGCGCAAACGCTGTTTCACGACGGTTTTCTGTGAGAACGTGGTATTTCTCCAGTCGAGCCGGCCCATTCGTGCCGAAGCATGGCTCTCCCACGTCTAATTTTTTTTTATTATAATTGAAATTCATGTCTTTCATCAAATCAGTTCAGCGATTTAGAGAGAAGACTAAAACCGCTATTACCGTTTTTAGGGCTCCGTAGTCAACAAGGAACCCTTATAGTTTCGGTCTGTCCGTCTGTATGTCTGTCCGCGGTTTTGCTCAGAGACTATAGGACTTACAAAGCTGTAATTTGGCATGAATGCACATATTAATGATGGTAACAAAATGGTACATTTTTATGGTACCTTCCATAAACATCAAGCGGGGATGAAAATTTTTTTTCACGTCCACCCCATAGTGTGGGGTGTCGTTGGATAGGTTTTTTAAAACTATTATGAGTATTCATAGATCATTTTCTGATTTAGGGATCCGTTTGTAAAATATAAAAAATTCACGGGAGTAGGAAATATGCTGAATTTAAAAGGAAAACTATCACGGCTAAGAAGACTTCATAACTTATTAAGTAATAGTCGATCAACTAAAAAAATGTTTTCGGCGAAGTATAAAGGAACTTATCGTTCAAATTCCTTTGAAAGTAACTGAGATGATGTTGTTAGTAGTGTAAAACACGTTATAAAATTTAATGTACATTATAACACATACAAAAATTTAAAAAAGAACTAGCGGTATTACGGAACCCTATATTGCGCGTGGCTCCACACGCACTTGGCCGGTTGTCTTTCTAACTTAAGCCATTCTATGAGTTATTAACTTATTACACGTCGTAAGTTACATAATATTATCTGTAAGCCATTTTTAAAATGCGCTGGGTACCATCGTGCGTTTTTAGCCGAGTTGTGTACCAGCCTTACTTTCGTGTTATTCTGCGTAACTTTTTTGAACACGTATGTTATTTGCATGACAATGCTTTCATTACGTAGTTACGTGACGTAAGTACGTGGTTTTATAACGCCTGTCTAGCGAGGATCTAAACACTCTCATTAAGGCTTTTTGAATATAAATATTTTCGTAATACACTTACCTACATACTGTTTTTTAAAACTTTTTTAGTGGTGTCACAGCCGGAGATTTTTTTGCAGTCGGGAAGAAAGCGATAAAAATACCGACTTAAAATCTACGTGTTTATCGTCACAAGCACGCTATCTTTGTTTGAATAAGCCTTTTAAGAGAGGGCTGCCAAATTTTGCTGTGTTTTGTAATAAGTATTACAATCTCGGAAGACGATTGACTTAATGAAATTGAGATTTATTTAATCATTGTATATTTATCTGATATTTGCCTAACGGATAACACGATTCACTGATTTTGACTCGACAGTTTTATTTTTCGAAATTATGAATCTTTCTGGGCCTTTCAACAAAATATGTCTGTTACATTTATTGAATTACTATCATTAAATAACTTGCACTACTACAATCACACACTTTATAAAATATTGGCTACAGGAAATATTAGTACTTAAGTGTTGTATTTAATTTTTAAGTAATCACTAAAAACAGTTTTGGGACTTACGACCTTTACTTTCATGCTATAATTTGGGAACCGTTGTTACGCGATATTGTTCACTATTAGCTGCAGCGCAAAGTACAATCCTCGCGGGCACGATTCATGGAATCATTATATCGCTATTGGAGGATAGCAGGACGTGTAGGCGGGGCTAGCGTGCTTTGATATTTTTGACAGCAGGCTCGAAGTGTGAACGATAATATTATTTGCCAATCAAGCATTTCGAGTACTAACCTAACTGCATTAAGGCTTGACTAAAACTAAGCTTGACCTTAATCCGCTAGATGGATCCAGCTTGAGCTAAATATTTCAGACATGGGGACAGTAAGAATTGTTTCATGCATAGATGGCGGCCCATGTTATTTGGTCGGGTTATGACCAGCGGGGCTAAAATGGTCACATAGCAATTCCTCTCTATCAATTCACAAAATTAATTGTCAAAACTGTCAAACTCACGAATGTCAAATTAGTACGAATTTAGACCAATTGAATTGGTCTAAGACATTCGTGAGTTTGACAGTTTTGACAATTCATTTTGTGAATTGATTGAGAGGAATTGTTATTTTAGTCCCGCAGTCAATATTACTTACCATCGTGGTTGACTGGCTAGCCCAGTACATAACTCGACCAAATTACATACGCTACGAATAAACTCTCTGATATGCACAATATTATAAATATGAACGTTAGGATTTTCGATTGTCTTTTTCGTTTTCTGGCACTGCATTGATTGCTACGTAGCTTTGTAGCTCCTGCTACGTGTTTCTAATAGACAAGCTAGAAGTCTATGCCCATAGACTAGTAAAGAATAGATGTTCTATATATTAACTAATTAGTTGATTTCATAACTACAAGCATACACTTAAGGCGCTATATTGAAAAAACTGTCCTTTTTGACGTAATACTATAAGGACCCTCAGAAATGTTACAAATCTGGTAATGAGATATACATATCTTCATAGCCTTATCTAGGTTTGAGAAGAACTAGAAACACGATTAATGTATTTTGCCTCGATACATTTAATTTTCTAAATGACCTCTTAAAAATACGAAGTTTAAATTTTTAAGAGGTCATTTCGAAAATTATTTTTAAACGAAAATAGATGTATTGTAGGAAATTAGTCTAATGACACCTTTGCAACTTAAAATCGTATAGAAGCATTTTGCTTAAATGCTCCTAGTTATTTTTTAAATAGTTATAATTACGTTTTGTCGCATGTTTTCCGAGCGAGCCGATAGCTTTTGGCCGCAGCGTATTCACAACTTTATATTATAGTCATACAAATTAAGTATAAAATTGCTCTTGCGGTATAATTTATTTTCGATATCGCCTTAACTCCGCCTTTTAAGATGCTTGTAGTCATGCAATCAAATTGTATTCGTATAATATATCACATTTAGTAGATGTTACTCTGCACATAAACTATACAGTATGACCATTTGACACAAAGTTTGTGACAATCACATACATGAATTGAAAATAACACATTAAGCTAAAAAAATAAGGAAAATCTGTGAAAAAAAAAATGCCATCCAGTATCCACCAAAGGATCCTTGCTGTTCCTTAACTTCGTTGTCAAAGAAGATCTACACAATGTACATATTACAAATTTCAATGTTTTAAATCTTAGAAAAGACATTCCGAAAGATCAAGGCAATAATATTAGTATACACAGTGGATATTTTATTATTTGAGGGGTAATGGCTGCACTCGTGACTTTTATTATTAGAAATTTTTGACATAAAATCCATACGTTTTCTATCAAACTCATCATAAAATAAAATAAGTAAGTGTATAATATTTTTAATGGCGGCTGTTAGTGTATATTTCTACGCCTGTCTGAAGTAATCGTGTATGAGAAACACGTATCACGAAGAGCTACACCGTAGTTTGCTACGTCACGTGCTGGAAGCTACAGCTTTGTTTCGTAGACAGCTCTTAATTAAAATGTATCAGCTATATTTTTGGAAAACAACGTCTGCCGGGTTAGCTAAGCCCAGCAGACGTTTTTTTGTTATATATGGTGTCGAAATAAGCTTCAAATCTACCGAGCGAGTAGTAATTTCTGACGTTCTCGTCAGAAATTACTCTTTTTTTTACACCAATCCACAGAATATATATTAGTTGTACCAACAGAATTCCCACTGGCGAAACCCGTTTAAAGAAATAACGACTCATGCCACGATACTATAAAGTTCAAATTCCGACCGCGCAGTGCTAGGTGCCCACAATTATATTTGCCTACATCTCCGCTCTCTTTCTATCGCATAACTCGTACCTTTTCTGAAGAAATCAGGGTTGTCTATTTTTAAAAATAATATTATAATATTTGTATTTAATTAACTTAGGATTAGGATTATTAGGATAAAATTGTTCGGCGTGCATCCGTTGTCTGATTGCCATAACACAAGTTTTACTTAGCATGGGATTAGACGACGTGATGTACGCTACCTAGCTTTTATACTATTGTAAGTATATTATTGTATGCTTAATAAAGAATTTGAATTTGAAAAAAAAACTACATTTTATTTAACTCGAAATAATCTAAGATATTATGTCTTAGTACTATATAGATTTAATTATCATAAATTCGCGTGTAACTAGTTACGCGTACTAAGATTCGATAGGTACCGTATCTTAATTATTGAAACCGGTCTTATATTGCCTACTTAAAGTGTTGTATAACTTAGTTATTTTTGTAAACAAATGAGGTTTCGAATAGTACGCATCACGAAATATATTATGGCCCGTATTCACTTTCATTAGTAATAAGTGCAAGTGATTAGGGCAAGTGATTAGTTATTAGGAAAAAGTAAGTGTGGACAGCGACTGTTTAGTGCAAGTGATTAGCCGGCTGCGTAGTAACGTGATTAGTTCTGTATTCACTTTGATTAGTGATTAAGTGCAGGTGACTAGTACAGGTGATGAGTGATTAGTAGAAAGTAAGTGTGGACAGCGATTAATTAGTGCAAGTGACTAGTCGGCTGCGTAGTAACGTGATTAAAAGCGTGTTCTATTTTTTGCGAGTGCAAGTGCGTGACAGATGAAAACCAATTTTGGTTTCGTTTTACAGCTCGAGATTGTTACTGTTATTCCGCTAGGTATATTAACTTTATGGGCCAGACTGACGTGGTGTGCCGTGTGAAGCGTCCATAGATATAGTATATCATTATTAAATAATATACCTATTAAAAGTACAAAAAGACACCCTTTCAATTACTTCCATACTAATCCATACTTATTACTTACTAATATACTAATAATATTATAAATGCGAATGTGTGTCTGTCTGTCTGTTACCTCTTCACGTTTATACCTCAGAAGTCAGAACCGATTTTGCTGAAATTTGGCATGGAGATACTTTGAGTCCTGGGAAAGGACATATAAAAATACTTCGTGGTCTTTATAATATATAAAACTCAAAGGTGACTGACTGACATGTTGATCTATCAACGCACAGCCCAAGCCACTGGACTGATCGGGCTGAAATTTGGCATGCAGGTAGATGTTATGACGTAGGCATCCGCTAAGAAAGGATTTTGATCAATTCTACCTCCAAGGGGTGAAAATAGGGGATCAAAGTTTGTATATAACAATACTTCTTAACGTGAGCGAAGCCGCGGGCAAAAGCTCATTTTTAATAAAACCAATATTAAAAATGAAGGACATGTCAAAATGGCAGTTTTATTTTTGAAACTTGGACGCTCGTGTTGACAGCTACTACTGAATTTACTAAATTAAATTACTAAAGAGCCACTAAACAAGAATTGGACACTACTTGCACTACACACCTGCACTCCACTGCCTCAATTACTAATCACTTGCACTTGCACTAATCAAAGTGAATACAGGCCTTAACTATAGCAAAGACGCGACACCAACCCACGATGCTTACTATGATTAGTAATAATTAATACCTAGCCTGATTAATTAATGTGTTTTTTTAATGAAATACCTTTATTAATTACACGTCTACGAAGGTATTACCCAACCAATATATTCTACTTCAACTAGTATTTAAAACTATTCAAATCATAAGTAATCGTAATTTGACTCTATAATAAATTGTACAAAATTTAAATCTATAATAAATAATAATAAAACAATTTAAAAAAGTTCTTAACTCTCATCGTCCTTAGGGAGCTTAAAGAAAGTTGAATTTGGTTCACATTCCGTGTTAAGGCAGTTAAACATGCGCAATATTTCTTTGCCCTTTTTTATTGTCCATTGTGATCAGATTAATTTATCAATTCTGTGACAGCGAATGAATAAGTACGCAGGTAGGCATGCAACGATCAACTAACTAAAAACTCGTGCGCGCGCGTCACCGCTCGCCTGTGAGTCCCTACTGAAGTGCCCCCCTAGGGGGGTACTTACAGTTCGATGCCTACAGGCGCGAGTGGGACAGGCCTGACCAATCTCGGAAACTTCAATACAATTTGCATTTGAAAAATAGACGCAGGCCAAACCCGATAAACTTACAAAATTTTAACATTATCGGTAATAATAATAATAATATCTATGGATGCTTCACACCACGTCAATCTAGCTCCGTGCTAAGTACCTGAAGGACTTGTGTTACGGGTACCAGACAACGGAAATAATATATTTAACACTTTTATCCCACCAAAAACATAAAATATGTAAAAATGGAAAGCCAAGTTCCATACAAACATTATTGTTGTCTATGGACTTCGCCGTAAAAAGGATGGAGATCTAAATGAGTGCCAAGTTCCATGGAAAATCGAATGAACAAATAATGGAGTCTATTTCTTTGCTTTATTGAATATCTATAACAATTAATGTTATTTAAATAATGTGAGATCTTAAACTAGATTAGATTTGACTTGGCCAGTTTTTATTACATCAGTCATTTCATAAAGTTATTGAACATTTTGATTCTGATGAAAACTAGCCAATATATTTAAGATTTTTATTATATCATACACATATTTAATACACATCCATGACCCAGGAACATTGAAAAACTTTTTGTTCCGTCGGTGGTATTCGAACCCGCGACCCCCGGCTTGAGCTGCCAAATACTCTACCCATTGAGCCACAGAGGTCGGTTCAGCGGATAAGAAGTTTTACAACACACACGGATGATACACGAGAATTTTATGTATGAAATCCTTGAATTTTACTTGATTGTGTTATACAATTTTTTTTGTCTGATTATGTATCAGGAAAACTAGACTATAATTTATTTTTGAACTGTGTAATAAGTTAATGGGTGTAACCTACGATGTAACTAATTTTATTAGGACATTTTAGTAACGCACGTTTTAGTTAATTCTAAAATAAGTTTCATTTTACCCCCATGTGGGTCGTTTTAATTAAAAAGAGTAATATTTTGGCAAATTATGAACTATAAGGGTCAGTTCACATAAGAACATTACGAGGTGATGCCACGTAATTTTTTTTAAATGAGCAACTCAAAACTAGTTTTGACCTAGATACAAAACAGTTCAACACCCTGAACGTTAAGTCTGACTATTCAATGTTTTCGTCGTCTTATTGTGTTGTAAATAAGGTTCAGTTTTGAATAAGTCATTTAAAATTCAGTCGTCGTTTATAATTAAAACAATACACATGGGAGGTAAAGTGTTACATAATAAGCAATTACAATAAATGTGGGCATATGTGTATTGTGTGGTGGCCACAACACGACCGATGACGACCGTCAACCCTGGGATTATTCGGTACGAGGGCTGACTAGTAGGTGAAGCGAGCGCGCTACTGTGGCGCTACTCCTACACGCATCGCACGCACCTGACAATTCTGATTCCCGTTGTTCTATTACCCGTTTTGTCGTAAGAATGAAGCATATTCCCGCGGTAAAAAGTACCTGTGTTCATGAGGGATAATGTCGGCTTCTAATGGTAAAATAAGTTTTAAAATCGTCCAGTAGTTTCGGAGCTTATTCGTTACAAACAGACAAAAAATTAACAAAAAAATATTTCCTCTTTATAATGTTATTATAATTTATCAAATAAATAATTTTAAAATTTAGATTTATACCTATTATGAATAATAATTTTTATTCTTATAATTTATAAAATTTAATTTTAAGATTATTATTTTATTATTATATTAATTGTAAAGCACATAATATATGATTTAAATACATCTTTCCTTTGGCACAACTCACAAGTCTAAATTCCATTTCGGTGTCAACCATAGCGGTGTACACGTTCCGTTCAAGGTCACCGGCGCGAGAGCGCTCATGTACACGGAGTGTCGCCCCTGTGGTAGTACGGAATTCTATGTCGAGAATGGCGTAGAATTCTCCACAGCGACTGCGGCTCAAAACCCAAAGCCTTAACAATAAATCCCAACGCATTAACTAAAGGTTACAATCGTTTAACACAAATTACTAGAACCGAGACGATTTGACCCACTACTGGAGCTGAAGTACACTCGAATCTGACCTTTATGATGTGAGGCCAAGGAGCCATAATTCATAATCACGAGAAATAGCGCGCCGAGCTATAAAACAGCAGCACAATGTCTAAATCGCTCGTTAAGGGTTGCCACTTTGTAGTTACTAGTTTACGGTTTAATATATTTAGTAGGTCACGGGGATCAAAGTTATTTCAAATAAGGTTACGTATTTCGTAAGTGACATGTGATTATTATTTTACTCACAGCTTTAATTTGTAGATATTATATCTAAAATATACATGTTTTTATAATATTTTATAAATCTTCTGTTTGGAAGTTAACTCTTAAATGGCCGGATAGATTTTCATGATTTTTTTCTTGCGTGTACAATTTCTATTACTTCAGTAATATTAAAATCTATGGTAACCTAAATAATATACACTATATACACTATAATATTTAATCAGGGCGAGCGAAGCGAGCCCTAGTATATCCCACATCCTGAACATTTTGTGGTACACTTTACGGAAAAACTATCACGCCTATTGATTTGTGCTTTGTCATATTAGTATTTTTTATTTATAAGTAGATGTGTTGTCATCAGTCAGTTATGGTAAGACGACGCGAGCCCTCACGAAGCTCGGCTTTTAGCTAGTTATATTGTATTTTCAATTAATAGTATGGCCCATCTCATTACTTTATGAACACTTTTTTCAAAGAGTATTCATAAAGTCATGAAGTACTTTTAATTAGCCCTGGGCTGCGCTACGATTAAACCAGAGCCTTTAGCGTCTTAAAAGTTTTCTTAATTTCACTAGAAAATATACAATATTCTACCCCTCAATAGGCATGATGACTATTTTTTTTTTTTTACTTATTGGTAATTGAAAGACCCTTAAAAAATAGAAACATTGCTGAAAAAATGACTCTGATAGCTTAAAAATTACCAAGATATGACAATCCAAACATCTCATAAAATAGACCTGCCCGAAACGCTCCATGCAAAGTGCTACGAAAGAATGACGTCAATCTTTCGTAGCTTGTACGCATCGAGAGAAAACTTTGTTCGGTAGGTATATTCAATATTGCGTTTATGAAAGTGGTTTCATAACAAAAGTTGCTATTAATTGCAGAAATTATCGAATGGTATACAAATATTAAGTTTAACTGAAAAAAAAATCGACTTAATTATCTAGCTTTGAAGGCGCATAACAAAAAAAAATACAAAATATGCTATCAAGCTAAAATTTTGGGAACACTTATTTTTACCGTGATTTCTTTATTTTATTAACAAAATTCGCTAATCTTTGACCTTGTCATCATCCCTATTATAACAAGTAATATTCAAAAGAAATCACAAAATATAATAACTGAACGTTGACAACCCTATTCGTTACTATTACGTCGTAAACACTAAACTAGTGGAACATATTTGAGGGGAAAATATATTTACTTTTAATACATGCTTAGGGTTACCACACACGCGTACATAGTTGACTTGGAAGTTGGAACACGATTATTGTTTAAGTAAGATTAGTTTCGTGGGTAAACAAAACGTGATTAACGAAATAGAATATTATTTTTGTCGTATTATGTAAGTAAATATATAATGAAAATTTGATTGAAGTGCTTTTGAATTGATGAATATGAATAAGTGAATAAGATGTGTCTTCAGCATAACTCCAATACACGCAAAGAACACAAATTATGATAATGAGCTACATAAATTGGTTTTATCGCAAAATAGTAAATTTATATTAAACTCGCAAAAACGCCCGCAACTCCGTTGTATCCAAGTTGGTAAATCGTGCGGGAACCGTACATTTTTTCAAGATAAAAAGTATTCAATGTCCTCTTCCGGGACTCAAAGTACATATCTCCATCCAAAGAGCAAAATTGGTTCACCGGTCCGGGCATGAAGAGGTAACAGACAGACAGACAGAAAGACAGACGGACACACTTTTGCATTTATAATATCAGTATGGATATGTATTTAAACAGAAATACCTTGTCTCCGAGAAAATACACGTATACGATGCGGAAATATAGTTTATCCCTTATAATCTTATATCTTTAAACGAGCAGTTCTTGTATATATACTTCCATCTATATAATTTCAATTATATATATATGTATATAATTGGAATCTCGGAATCGGCTCCAACGATTTTCATGAAATTTAGTATATAGGGGATTTCGGGGGCGGTAAATCGATCTAGCTAGGAATCATTTTTAAAAAATGTCATTCCATTCGTGTTTTATCGAATACCGAGCAAAGCTCGGTCAAATAGCTAGTACAATATTAAAGTCCCATGAAAAAAAGACGGACAATTTTCTTAAATATTTTCCATAAAGGATTATAATAAGTGGAAGTGATAATGATGAACTATAATAATATTATGATCAACGATTTTAAATCAAAACTTCATCTGAACGTTAAAAAGCCATAAACTTAATCCTGCGTTTTATTTTCATGGCGTTTCTAGTTTAGTGCAGTTTTGTTCATAGCTTTATGGCCCTTAAAAACTTCGTTAAGATCAGTATTCAGTTATATTTGTTTTCTTCAATCACTTTTATAGTAGGTAATAGTTATACAAAGTAGACAGTAAAATCTACTCAGTAGATTAAGGGCGTTTCCTACGGAGATTCTGTAATTTACCGTATTTAGGGGCTTATAAACTCATAATTTGAAAGCTACAAGGTTATAATAAAAATACAGCAATAATCTTCAGCATATCAACATTCCTTTCCACGTTTTAAATTTTCCATTTTTGTTTATTATACTAATGATATCAGGTTCCAAAGTAAAACCGATTTTATAAATTCAAGCATACATTCAACATCTCCTTAGTATTTACAAATTACTGTTATTTGAAACACACGCCAATAGATCGACAATATCATAAACTACATATTCCACGTTTTAAATTTCTTTTAGGTCAATTTCGAACTAAGATAAGTAAAAAAATAGGGTTTTGGTGCGATCTTGGCGACGCGGCAAATGTATGGCCAAGGTCGTTTTCTCGGGGGATGGCCTTATGTAGTTCTAATATCTATGGACGCTTCGCACCACGTCAGTCTGGCCCCGCGCTAAGTACCTGAAGGACTTGTGTTACAGGTACCAGACAACGAAAATATATTTAACACTTTTATACTATATTTTTTATACATATTATATTTAAGATTTTTATTATATCATACACAATACACATATTTAATACACATTCAGACAGTTCCGTCGGCGGGATACGAACCCGCGACCATCGGTACCAGATATAGCTGAATCCAGATGCCAGAATATTTGAAACATTTGTAACTGGCACCAACTTCAAAATTATGAGGATTGAGTACAGAAATAGTTGAGTTTTAGCCGAATTCGGAAAAAGGCACCATGAGGTAGGAAAAATTATTTAATACTTTATAGTTCATATTATAAGGATATTATTATTGTTTTTACCTTGGAAGTCGGTTTTAATTTTTTGTTAAAAATAATAATTTCACTCTTTTTAGTTACCTAGTAAAATCATCGCGTACTATACGTCTCTGGGCAGGGGCGCCAAAATACCAACTGCTCCCTCTGGATCGTATCCAACGAAGGGCCGCTCGAATTGTTGACTGCCATAGTGTTTCAAACAGCTTGGACCCCTTGGAATTACGCCGAGATGTAGCTTCACTCTACATCCTCTATCGGTTGTATCACGGGGAGTGCTCTGAGGAATTGTTCGGAATCATACCACCTGCAACTTTTTGCCGTTGTCCCACGCGAAAAACATACCATCCTCATCACCTTGATGATTGGCAGTCTTCCACAGTGCGTTTTTCGCGTAACTTTCTGCCGCGCACTGTAAGACTCTGGAATGAACTGTCACCAGCAGTTTTTCCGGACCTATACGACCTGCAAACCTTCAAGAAAAGAGCGTATTCCCTCTTAAAAGGCCGGCAACGAACCTGCAGCTCTTCTCATGTTGCGAGTGTCCATGGGCGACGGTAGTTGCTTACCATCAGGTGACCCGTTTGCTCGTTTGCCACCTTATTTAATAAATAAAAAAAACGTAGGCGAGCAGTTTCAGTGTCATATGATTTTAAACTTTATCTTCATTATTGTAATACATAGTAACGCTTGAGAAATCGACGCCGCCGGCGGCCGCAAGAGGCCACGAGCGTCCACGGGCGGCCGTAGATTTCTCAAGCGATACTATGTATTATTAAGAACTATGAAGATAAAGTTTAAAATCATATGACACTGAAACTGCTCGCCTCGCCGGCCGCTGCCATTCCGGTGTGAATCGGCCCTAATATACCTGTATATTATTATACGTATCTTATTACAATTTGTTAACAGTCACACTTACAAAATATAATATCAGCTGCAGATAATTTTAAACAATACGTTTTAAAAAATCGAAGTGGACACGTGCTAGGGCCGCGCCAAACCGGAATTTTAGCAGCGGCGAGGCTTTCAGTGTCATATGATTTTAAACTTTATCTTTATTATTGTAATACCTACATAGTATCGCTTGAGAAGTCTACGGCCGCCCGTGGCCACGATTGGTAAGTGTGACAGTGCACTAGCATGTTACTTGTATTATCGAAGCAACTTACTTCTCAGAAGTAATGTCAAATGTGTGCCTTACGCTCTGGAGATAAGGTTGAATATTACGTTAAATTTTGGTGACATTGGTGACCCTGACGTGGTAATGATGATGATGATGATGAATGTAATTTGTATAGTGGCATATGCTTTCAGTTCTTAAAACAGCGCCTAAACCCCCAAACTTGTATCTATAAGGAATCCGGAGTTCTCTTAGTATCTTCGGAACCATAGTATATCTTGGTGCAAAATCTTGCGTTTTGGTAGCATATGCTTAGGATGCTTCTCATAAAATCAAAATCACCATATGTTTCCATATAAATTTCGAGGAGTTCCCTCGATTACTCATAGATCCCATCATCACGTCACCACTTTTGTGAACATGGTACCAAATTGGAGTGAAACCTAATACAACAAAACAAAAATTTTGAAAATCGATTCACAAACGGCGGAGTAATCGTTGAACATACAAAAATAATAAAAAAACCACAGCCGAACATAATATAACCTCCTCGTTTTTTGGAAGTCGGTTAAAAAATAGCTTCTCCTATTATTATAAGGCACTTAAATAAAATACAGTTCCACCCAAAAGCTAAAATTTGTAGATTATAAAATAATGATGAGGTTGATGATGACTGTAAAAAGCATAGCACTATCTAATTTTATATACTTAGTACATTACGCAGGGCAGGAAAATAAGAAATGCCTCAGATCACATGTAACAAACATGTAAAATGATTTTCACTTACATACATACATATAAGAACGTTTTGCTTTGTAAATGTATTATAATAGCCATTTAAGAGTAAGAGTGCAATAAATATTTTTTCAATAAAGCCTCTTTAACTCGCCCTTAGCTACGCCACTGACAATCATTACGGGGCCGCTCCAGTGCCCACTTAACCCTATTCTATCGGCTAATTAGTTATTGTCATGATGACTCTCATGAGAATGATACAAATAGTTCCAGAGGTTATGAATGAGCCTAAAAAGTTTCTTTATTGGGCAAAAATGAGGAACTCGACTATTGAAAGTTATTTTTATCCCTGACGTATATAGAGGGTAAGTTCGACGTAGCTGTCTGTCTGTTTGTATGTGTCCATATATGGCATCATTGCACGAATGGCTAGACCGATTCTGTTTTTTTTTTTTGTTTGAAAGCTGACATGACTCATGCGTTGATAATAGTAGGGCCGGATCTACCATATGGCTATTTGGGCTTAAGCCCAAGACCCCATGGGTTCAAGGACCTCCGCCGCCCAGCTAAAGTCAAGTCTATACGATAATGATGCGAAAGAATTCATAATTTTATTAATTTTGGTTGGTATCCCTGATAATCCTACGATCAAGGTTTATTATACAATTTAGGTGTTGGTAGCAACTTGGTACTACGAACTGACAGTTAAAATGTTGTAGCCCTAAGTAGTTTCAGCCCAGGGCTTCAAAAGTATCAAACGATGCATAATTTATACATGATCTGAAAAGTGAAAATGCTTTTAAAATGTTGTTAAAATTTTTGCCCAGAAATTCTCGGTGTTAAAATATTATTTTATGATAGAAAAATGAAAGTGTTTTTATAATGCTACAATAATAAAAATATACACATAATAAGTTTCGGGAATCAGAAAGCAAAATAAGGAACCTACCAAACAGAGAGCGGTCAAACGTTCAAGCGGTCAGTTCTTCTTTGTGTTGTTTAATGTATCCCACCAAAAACATAAAATATGTAAAAATGGAAAGCCAAGTTCCATACAAACATTATTGTTGTCTATGGACTTCGCCGTAAAAAGGATGGAGATCTAAATGAGTGCCAAGTTCCATGGAAAATCGAAATATGTATGTATAGGAACCAAATAACATTATGAACAAATAATAGTCTATTTCTTTGCTTTATAATCTATAACAATTAATGTTATTTAAATAATGTGAGATCTTAAACAAGATTAGATCTAACTTGGCCAGTTTTCATTACATCAGTCATTTCATAAAGTTATTGAATATTTTAATTCTGATGAAAACTGAACTTGGCTTTCCATTTTTACATATTTTATGTTTTTGGTGGGATATCATTAATGTTTGTAATAGTGGAGTTCCCAGAGCGTGAAAATCGTGCAAACCTCCGATTTTTGCAACAGTGGATGAAAATTGAAAAGAAAAAAAGGAATGTGTAGCTGATAACAAAAATAATAAAGTTTACCTATTGAAAAATTGTGCTTTTTATTTTTAAATTATTCTCTTCCACTTCAAGTAAACTCATAAACTGTAAAATTTTGAAGAAAATTTGCATATTTCTTTCTTTTAAATATATAGCAAAATAATAAAATATATATATTTTTTTATTGATTTGTATCGTTGCTTATATTCCAAAGAAAGAAAATAAGTTGAAAAAATATAATATAATTTAGGTTTTGCAAAAAATATAATATAGTTTATGTGAAATAGTTTCTGAATTATGAGAGGGTTAAAAGTAGCTGCAAATGGTTCGCAAATCGATCAAATTACTAGTGACTAGAAGTTGCTTGAAGAAAATGGAGAAACCCCAAATTTTCTATCACTGAGCGGGCCGATGATGTTGAACTAAATTTATTGTTAAGAACACTTTCAATTTTGTCAGCTTTCAAATAATATTTAACTGTATGCACAAGTTAACCCTTAATGAGCAGTTACAAAGTGAAGAGAGTCAACAGTGATGACACGCATTGGCATGGCAGTGATACTCGCCCTTGGCCTCGAAGCCAATCCTTGGTTCAAGCTTAGTGCCTGTGTAAAGTAAATCAAACTATAAGCAGGATATTACAGGAATAATTATTATTGTGCGTAACGTAGGTACGATGCGACGGCATTCAGGACATGTCTTTTATTAATGAGAATCGACAATTTCAAAACATTCAAATTCATTTAAAATGAACTGGTAAATAATTATTAGTTTCCTTATAACTTTATGCTATGCTTTGTAAGAAAGCAGTTATTACCAGCTGTAATGCGTCGTTTATTCAGCCCTGTTGGGCAGGGATGTGGGAAGGGAAGTGAGTAGTAAAGTGGGTAGCGCGAGATTATTTTTTATAAGATAAGGGGGCAAACGAGCAAACGGGTCCCCTGATGGAAAGCAAGCACTCGCAACATTTGTAAATAGTCACTCGTGCTGTCGGCAAGCAAGTCGCACAGTGCTGAATTTATTGAAGGGCCACTTTATTCCCGCCGCCCCATGTAGGGCCTCTATGGACGCTGTCGCCCCCAAGGACAATGCCGTGGCCTACAACGACCTATTTATAAATCCGGGGCTGCTGCCGCAGGAATATTCAGGGGAATATTAAACACGAGGAGCAGCGGTAGTAGTAGTAAACGACGCATAAGAGTGGCAGCCCAAATGTATACCGCATTGACAGTCTTCCAAACGCAATGAAATACAAATATGGCCGACTATTTCGTTGGGTTATAAGACGGTCGTATAAGACGGTCGTCCGTCATGCCCCGTCTTGTCCAGGCCGTGCGGTGGGGTGATGCATGCGGTCCAGTCCGCTTCTCCGACTGCAGCCGATAAATCTGAACTAATTACTCATCACTACCGCACCTAGAGCCGCGTGCACATAACAAAGAGGTAAAGATTCCTTTAATACAAACCGCCTAGTCGCTGCTGTACAAAATATTTATTTGTGATACCGGTTGTATTAATTAATGCTATGTATACCGTAGTTGTCGTGTGTATTAGATATAATACAAATTGTTATTTTAGTCTTAAGTAAAAATGTATGCAATGTGGTTGTACTATCAGAGAAGTTGATTCCTAGGCAGATAGCGGACTAGTAATTTGGTGGCGTTAAGTCAACCATCCGACCGATCACAGCGAACATTGAATTAACATAAGCCGACCAAATGACGTAGGTGCGTCAACTGCCTAGGAATCAATTTCATCGATGGTACTTTATTAACAAATAAATTAATTAACTGTTCTGATAAAAATTACCGCTCACGAGTCGTGAAAAGTCAGAACAAAGCTCGTCTACGCTAACACTAAAACCACTATAATAAATTATCTAGTGCATAAAATGACATACACGTGGTCTGCCGCGGATAATATAGTGATGGGTTTTGCAGTAAATTAAACCGGATTTTATTAATTTGTCTATTTCAGCTGAATGCTTTAATAATTATTTACGAGTCTACCGTGTAACAAGTTGTACTGTCGACCGATCGCTCGACTAATCTGTGGACTCATTATGCAAATCACTGGATTTGTAATCAGCTGTGATACGTGTAGCTTGTAACAGGAAGAGTGAAGACACTACTGTGTCTTTGTAGCTATGTATCTAATCTGCTAAATATCTTAAGTATGGTTACACCTAAGTTACGTTCATACTATTTTCCGGCTTAAATCTCTTCCGAACAATTTTCAAATTCAAAATTGGACTTTGACAGATAAGTGAAACAAAAGATACGAAATGCCATTTACATAAAAGAGACAGACTAAATAAAAGACGACCCAATTGGGTCGTATTTGAGTCTTCACAACGCGCGCGGTACTAACATATCTGCTTATCTGCTTTGAGTTTTTTATAATATAATATCATTGGGTATACCTGACAATGCTTTTTGTGTTATCCCCTGACCATAATTTTGAAGTAAGTACCAATGAGTTTTTTTCCGGGCGACGATTCTCTTTAACTTTTAATGGGCCTTAAGTAATGAATAGAAAAGTAAAACTGCTACTACTCTGACGTAGGCTTTAACACATGTCAGTTAACAAACACGGACTTTAAAAATATACGGATGTAACCTTGTCTAATCCCGAGTGAAGCATACTAATGGCCGCCCGTGTAGGATGTGTGCGTGTCATTGGCGCCGTCACTCTATGTACAATGACAGCGGGTTGTAGTACCTAGTTGCGTGTGTGTGTCGGTCACGTGTACAATAAACGAAATTGTGACGAAATTGTCGTACCTTGCATGCTTCACCTCTTTATAGTGTAATGCTCCATCCGTATTTTTTTACATCCGTGTTAACAAATTACATACTCATTGTCGGTACGCTAAAGAACCTATACTTTCTTTGTGTGTCTTAATATTAATTCGCTATATTAATATTAAGACAAGTCTAAATAAAAAAACGACACACAACAAAGTAATTCAGGCTGCCAAAGAAGCTAATATCACAAACAAAATACGTAACTAATATACATACACTAACAAAATAGCTCTCCTTTCACAGTTAGGTAAATCATAAATGGACGGGGAACGTAGCCTCACGCCTGTAGAAAGTACGCTACGCATACGTGGCTTATTTTCATAATCAAAATAACGTCCTTACCTTATTGTATTACCTATTTTACTAATAACACGCAGTTCTAAAAACGTTTAACAAATTAAGTATTGCATTGTTGTGGACACGGCCCTATAAGAAACTGTGATGGAGCTAAGATGCCAGCCGAGGCATTTAGAACGGGGACAATTGGCGACCGAAGATCTATCTTACCTTCACTGTGCCTTGAATATTCGACGCATTGTGACTGTGCGCCGTCCATTGCTGGTTGAGTCGACTAGTTTTGCATATTCAGGACCTAGAGCATGTTAGTACCTGGGAGATCGGCCCTTGCTTGGTAGAGACAAAAAAACACGTTTCACTCCGAGAATGTCGGTAGAACAAAATAGCAGAAAAAAGCATACATTATTGCTGAGTGGCAGAAAGAGATAGGATATTACATTACTTTCTGTTCAACGCTGCACCGACGTTCTAGCACCCTCCGTTTTACGAAATTTTTATTAGGTTCAGTTTCCGGACGCAAGTTTATTTTTTTACTTATTCCAAAAAAGAAAACAATCAAGTTTTCACTGCAATAAAAAATACTACGGCTGTTAAAGAGGCAGCAATGTACAACGTTGGGTTACAAGAGTATTCATTACGTATTTATTAGATATCATGGTACAGGCGTATGGAGGGATTTAGCTTAGCTGTGTATTGTTTATAAGCGCTGTTATTTCTTTTGACGAACAATAATGAAAAAGTATTAATTTCCTCGGGTTTCTTTTGAATTATTGTTGTAGAAAACTTGAGGATTGTGATTGAATTGTAGTGTTGTTAGCGGTTTGAATTCATTGATTATAATTAGAATTTAACTAATATTTGTATTTAAACTACCTATAACTGCCATGTTGTATGTTTATATCTTATTTTATCTAAGCAAAAGACATCAAACTATTTAAAGTACAAATTAAATAGTTAATAGAATCAGGCGTTACTTTGCGGAAATTCATAGTTTAAAATTTAGATTAAGTATTATTATTTTTATCAATATTCCGCGAAATAAGCCTCAACCTGTAACTAAATGAGTGAGTGTATGCATAAGCATGCGTTACAGCACGTCCCTCCTTTCCCAATCTGCTACAAGTTAACTTTAACTTTAAGTACCAGCCACTAAAAATATATGGGTTTTATAGTTAAATCTGACGTGTAACGTTTTTGGTATAAGCGCACATTGCAATTTATTTGCAACGTCTTTAAGCGTAGCGATGAATTTTTAAATGAGCCAATCAGGTTTGCAAGAAACAGCCCGACACCGCTAGTAACTGCTAATTCATAGTGTATCTTCCTATGTACTAAATACAGTTTAGTTTCCAATACCTTATTCCGTCGTGAATCGTGATGCATTGTGACTGGCCCACGCTCATCAAAATCATCTGAACCGTATATCTGAGATTCGACTACTCAAGTCAATCACTATCGAATGGTTGGCTGTCGTCGGTCGTGAGTGAATGATTGAGTGAATGAGTGAGGGAACGAGTAAGTGAAGGTTTAATCTGTCTGGGTCGTTTGCTGCAGCTGCGCGGTGTAAAGTTAACGACGGACGGACGGGAAATAAAATTATATACGATCGCATCCCTATAATGCTTTAATCATCATCAGTTTTAGCCAATGTTGAGTTAGCGATAAGTTGACTTGTCTGTCTGTATGTGTATGTCACACACAGACACGCTGGGAGACAGGCAGAAGCCAAAACAATATAATATTATTTTTTAACGCCCGACAAAAAGATAGGGGTGTTAATACTTAATAATGTTTAACCTACTTTCAAAAAACGAGGAGGTTATATGTTCGGCTGTGGATATTTTTTTATTTTTATTTTTGTATGTTCAACGATTACTCCGCCGTTTGTGAACCGATTTTCGAAATTTTTGTTTTGTTGTATTAGATTTCACTCCAATTTGGTACCATTGTGGGAATAATGTGTGGAGGCCAAAGGAAGATCTTCCGACCGAGCGAGGTGGTATGCCCGGTCAGGCCGAAGCCCACGTGATACATTTCAGCTGTCGTATATATACCGACGCGCTTAGAAAACTTCGATAGCGCGATGCAGGAATGTTAGGCGAGTTGTAGGTACCGCCACACCATGTTCACAAAAGTGGTGACTTGATGATGGGATCCATGAGTAATCGAGGGTACTCCTCGAAATTTATATGGAAACATATGGTGATTTTGGTTTTATGAGAAGCATCCTAAGCATATGCTACCAAAACGCAAGATTCTGCACCAAGGTATACTATGGTTCCGAAGATACTAAGAGAACTCCGGATTCCTTATAAATACAAGTTTGGGGGTCTAGGCGCTGTTTTAAGAACTGAAATCATTATATGCTACTATACAAATTACATTCATCATCATCATCATCATTACCACGTCAGGGTCACCAATGCCACCAAAATTAAACATAACAAAATATTCAACCTTATCAGTGTGTAATGTGTCGAACTAGCGACCGGTCGTGCTCCGCGTTACACACGCAGCAAAAGTAATTAATATTTTTGCGAATCGCGCGGCACACCGCCGCTGCACGTGACCATGGCGCTCGTGGCCAACGAGTTGCTGGCGTTTATCCAGCACGCCATCGACACTATGGACGAGGTCAGCATCATGCAGATTTGCAAGTCTTCCTTCTCCAGCGAGGAGATTTGCAAGGGCAAGCAGCTGCTGTACGAGACGCTCGGACAGAGTGCGAATATGCCGTCGCGACGAAGAGACGAAACGGAAAGAAGCATGCAGGACATCATCTCCCTGCTGAAGCAGACGGATCCTGATGAGGTGCCGGCTTTTGTGGCAAAGGAGCTGCACAAGCTGCCGCCCGTCACGCTGGACCACGTCGACGTCGTCAGCCTACTGAAGGACATCAGGATCCTGAAGGAGGAGCTGGCCGGAGTTCAGGGTAGATTGCAGGCATCAGAGTCAACGATCAGTGACTTACGTATTGAATTATCGCAATTAAAAAGCGGTAATTCAATATGTAGGTCACCTGATGCCGCATACGTCACCACTCGTCGTGGCGCGCAGACGGCCACCTTTAGCCCGTCAGCATTATCGGACGCGGACGGGTCAACGAACACTGCCGCTGCCGCTCCCGCGCGCGCTCCCCTCCCGGTTGCGCCGACGCCGAATCCACAGGCGACTCAGCAAAACTATGCGACTGTTGCTGGTCGCCCCGCACCTCCCCTGCGGCCGAAAACTAAAGGGGAGAATGAGAGCCGCAAGGATCCGAAGAGTCGCGAGACTAAGGAGAGCCGCAAGGCTACGAAGAGCCGCAAGGTGGAGTCTTCTCGGCCTGGCAAGGACGAGAGCAGGAGGTGCGATGAGGAGGGCTTCTTGGAGAGGAGGAAGAAGCCCGCCGCCCGCAACCATCGCGGCACCGCACCATATGTACCTGAGCTGCGTCTGCGGAGCGAGGTCCCCGCGACGCCCCTGTACATATCCCGCCTGCACTGGTCCATGGAGGTCGAGGACGTCGTGGACTACATCCAGAAGAAGACGACACTGCGCCTGAGGGTCGAGCGTCTGCAGTCTCGCCACAAAGTCAATTTTAGCTCCTTTGTGGTGAGAGTACCGACGAATCTCCTGTCGACTTTCGAGGCGCCGGAGTTCGGGCCGATGGATGTAGTCTACCGGAGGTTCCGGGGGAGACTCCGGAACGAAGCGAGTGGTGGTTGGCATTGTGGTACCGACAAAATGCTGACGTGGTTGCGTTGTCGCTAGTGGTTGCGATGTGGTTGCGATATTGTGGTAACGTACGAAAGTCAATAAAACGGAGGCGGGGAAGAGCGCTGACGGTGTGCGCTCACTGTCGTTGCATCGACGCAACGTTGTGGTTGTGATGTGGTCGATATCTGACAAGTGGTCGACAACGACTGCAAAATGTGGTCCAGTTCATTTACAATACGAAATATACGCCCGACCATGTGGTGTGGTTGTGGTTGTCGTGTGGTTGTGGTACGTGTGGGTTGGCCCCAACGTGTCAACCCGTGTGTTACATATTATGTTTGCCTGTCCATAGTATTGACTATTGAAGCATCTGGCGGGCTGATTTTCAGCTAGTTTGAACACTTTTGAAATGTGGGAATCACACCTACGATCTTCAAGTCAAGAGATCTAAACGATGACGAAGGTAAAAACTAGTTAACAATTTGAATACTGCAGAAATTTTTCATGTATTTGTGACTAGGAAACGTAACTCCCATACTATTACCGTTTAAAATTTGGTTCCTTTCGAACTGTCATGTAACGTCAGCCTTTATACCGCTCAAGGCCACCTAAATATTGCAAATGTATTGAAGTGTGCAGTACACATTTTTGACAAGTATTTTGGAGCATGTTTTTTGACGGAGTTACTCTTCCTTAGTTTTTATTGTTCGTAGATTTGTGAGTAATTTTGATGATAATACAATCTAATCACACAACTCATAAACAAAACAATTTCGAAATAAGTTTAGAAGTACAAGTTTGACGTCCGTAGATAAGGACTTTCGTTTTCTCCGAGCTGTTAAACATTTACAAGATGGCATGTTTAAAATTATAATAATACGAGCTTTTGCCCGCGGCTTCGCTCGCGTCAAGAAGTATTATTATATACAAACTTTCATCCGTTATTTTAACCCCTTGGGGTTGGAATTTCAGAAATCGGTTCAGCGGTTTGAGAAAAGGTAACAGAGACAGGTAAACTTTTGCATTTATAATATTAGATATAGATTACCAAGTTTTTTAGAGCTGCTACAAAAATTTCTTAGCAAAAATTTCGTCCATGTACATTATGAACTGGTGTGAACTGGTGCCAAGGAAACCTAAGCAAGAAACCCCCATGACAAATCTGCAACTTTTTAACATGCATCCCCACCAAGAACTAATAGTAATACTTTGCGATGCATTATTTCAATCCATCGTATATTTCATTTCGATTGCATCTTTAATACCTTAGACGTCTTATCGCATACGAGCTTTTGCCCGCGGCTTCGCTCGCGTTAAGAAGTATTATTATATACAAACTTTCATCCCCTATTTTAACGCCTTGGGGGTAGAATTGATCAAAATCTTAGCGGATGCCTACGTCATAACAGCTACCTGCATGCCAAATTTCAACCCGATCCGTCCAGTGGCTTGGGCTGTGCGTTGATAGATCACCATGTCCGTCAGTCACCTTTGAGTTTTATATATTTAGACAAAGATTCGTATGCCTTAATTTACAGACGAAATTGGTATTCTGTTTGGAAATACTTAAACTTATTCCAGTAATTTCATTGCACCTAACCTTATTACAACAAAGCAAGAAATGTTTGGAATTCAGCATGAAATTCGAGGAATAAAAAGGGAATAATATCGAGGATGGAATAATAAAATAATTTTCCGTTTCTCTGAAAGGGAAATGTTTAAGTCGGGTAAATATTTCTAGAAAGTTTCATTTCACGATCAAAGGACGCACCAATTATTTGCACTCTTTGGTAACATTTATATATCCTAAAAATTCTTCTGATTTATTTTATTGTATAAATATGTTACACGTGAAATATTTCATTCGTCCATCGACCCGTATCATTTCAATATTTCAAATACAGGTAATTTCGAGTAAGTAAATAATAAACTTGCAAATTATTGTCCGCGACTTTGTGCGCGCGATTGGAAAACACGTAGAAACTTACTTTTTAGGGTTCCGTAGTCAACAAGGAACCCTTATAGTTTCGGTCTGTCCGTCCGTCTGTCTGTCTCTCCGCGGTTTTGCTCACAGACTTGGCCGGTTCTTACGTTTAGACTACCTTGAACTCTGTACAGGGGACTCATACACACCCTAAAATATTATCACTTTGTTTTGTTACACCTTGTGTATCTTATATTATACACTACAATAAAATTCTCGTGTCAGTGTTAGTTACCGTACTCCTCCGAAACGGCTTTACTGATTTTTACCAAATTTTATATGCATATTCAGTAGGTCTGAGGATCGGCTACTGGATACTTTTTATATTGATTAGTGCATTTGTTGAATAAACAATGAAAATTATTACAACTCGAGACTGACGGCGACCACTGTTTGTGCGACGGGATAGCGATCGACGTTGCCATGGTGACATACTTATTTAGTCACTTCAATAAAATAATATGGACGAAATACTTTATACTGCAAAACAACGTTTGCCGGGACAGCTAATATAATATTATATTATTCACTTCTCTATTTATAGGCTCTAAAGGCGGGGGGGGTAGTGGCTGTGGGGTCCACCGGATGCAGCAAAATGTTTAAAGTGGTCTATGAGAAAAAAAAGTTTGGGAACCTCTGGTCTAAACACACTAGGCTGCATTACGCCGGCATAAATTCCGCCGCGTTTCAAACTCATACAAAATACGGAACGCGAGAGACGACACACTATTCCGTCGCGTATTTGTATGCGTTTGACATTTGCGGCGGAATTTACGCCAGCGCAATTCAGCCTAGTGTGTTTAGGAACATAGACTGCAGTATGAGCCCGTAGCGGCGTAGCGTGCATCTGATGCGTATAGCGCCAGACAATATTATTATTTTATAGGTCTCTTCTTATTTTTAAGGTCAAGGCCCCTGTCGGTGGAGCCCCTTCTCCCTGACTTCCGCCAGAAGTCAACACTTTTAGTTTACTATATGACAGCAGTCTCATATAGTTGACTAACAAAGTTTTTTCTCGGACTTCATCTAGATCTCCTTCCTTCAATTATTTCCTTCAATAGTAGTTTAGGCGCTAATATACAACATAATTTGTATACCTATTGTATACAATATATTTTGTCAACTACTAGCTTTAATAACAATTTTACCAGTCTTCTTTAGGGTCTGAAAAGCTAAACATTTTATCACGAAATCTCACCGCTTCACGAAACAAAAAGATTTGAAATTGAAGATTATGAATAGGCAGTTTATGTGAGGTATTTTTACGTTTCTTTTGGGAAATTAATCATTGCAAATTCGCGGAGTTGGCGCTTAGCGAAATGATAAACAGTCCTTATTTGGCTGTATTGTGCCGGTAGCCGGTAGGGTTACCGAGTGTTCTATGTTTTATTTTTACCTTAAATTATAATAATCCTTCAAACAATCACGTATCTAGCGGCAGGTAGATATCAACTACGATAACTTGGCGCGCCCCTCCAAATGACTGTTTCAATGTGTGTAGTCATATCCTTATGAAAGAGTTTGTATGTAGTTTAGTAGTGTAAGTATTCAACCAATCACAGTACACGTAATATTTCAGTAAATGTCACTTATTACCAAGATTTGTTAATCAACTAATCATAACTAGCCTACCGCGCAAGACAACGCACTTCAAACGTTTTGACAACGCACTTCAAAGGTTTTGAATTTTGGAGGGGCGCGCCATGTTATCATAGTTGATCCTATGCAATTAATGCAAGTTGCAACAGCTGGTGTTTGACAGGAAATATTTTTCAGCAAATACTGTGATCGCTTCAAATAGAACTTGCATCCGAAATTTTCAATTTCTCCCGCAGGATATGCTAAAATATTTAAAAGTGGGTCGGCTATTCATCTGTTTTATCTCATGAACTACACTTCACAAAATCGGTTCAGTACTTTCAAAAAACAATGCAAATTAACTTTAATTATGATAAGTTTAAGTATTTTAATCAAAAATTCTTCAGCAAGAAAGTTTTTATTTATATTCTGACTGGTAACCCTGCGTAGTTAAAATTTTCTTGCAATTTACTGCGGGGCACGGCCGTTATCAGAACTTGGCGAAACTTGTACAAATGTACTTTTGAGATTTATTGAAAGAAGTATATTAATTAAATTGTTCTTGATAGTTTTGTCGAGTTCATTTCGGCAGGATTAACTTGTGTTACTATAATTTACGATGTGTCATTGTAATTTATTAAAATAATCCTTGAAGTATTGATACGGTTATGACTACTATTTTAACTTATAAGTAATTACAATAATGATTACATACCAACCTGTTTGCTCGTTTGCAGCGTAATTTTATTAAAAAATATTTATCTACAGCCAAACATACAACCTCGTCCTCCATACTATACTAACATTACAAATTCGAAAGTTTATCTGTCTGTTACCTAATACCTTACATAAATTAGTTTAGTTAGCCGTTGAACCTAGTCATATAGTTTACGGCTATATGACTAAGTTCACTACTTCTGTGCCCGAGTAGGATTTTTATCACATTAATAAATAAATAGTTGCGATAGAAAAAACCGGCCAAGTGCGTGTCGGCCACGCGCAGTATAGGGTTACGTAGTACCGCTAGTTTTTGACAATTTTTTATGGTCAATAAACGTACATTTATAGCGTGTTTTACACTACTAACAACATCATCTCAGTTACTTTCAAAGGAATTTGGACGAAAAGTTCCTTTATACTTTGCCGCATATTATTTTTTTTTAGTTGATCGACTATTACTCAATAACTTATGAAGTCTTCTTAGGCGTGATAGTTTTCCTTTTAAATTCAGCATATTTCCAACTTCCTTGAATTTTTCACATTTCCAGAACCAACCGTTTAGCTGATAGAAGGGGGGACACTGGACTCTAACGATTTTTTCCACTTTAAAACTTAATATTTCACAAACGGATCCCTAAATCGGAAAATGATCTGTGAATACTCGCAATATTTTTAAAAAACCTATTCAACGACACCCCACACGATGGAGTGGGCGCGAAAAAAAAAATTCATCCCCGCTTGATGTGTAGGGGAGGTACCATAAAAAAAATATTTTTTTACGATTTCATGTACCATTTTGTTGCCATCATTAATATGTGTATTCATGCCAAATTACAGCTTTGTAGGTCCTATAGTCTCTGAGTAAAACCGCGGACAGACAGACAGACAGACGGACAGACGGACGGACAGACCGAAACTATAAGGGTTCCTTGTTGACTACGGAACCCTAAAAAAGATGTTAATTAAATATTTTCTGTGTGAGCTGATCATAATAGCAATATAGCCAGAAACCAGCACAATTCGCTAAAGGATTGCGCAAACCTACGCGACCAAAGCGACTGCGAAGCGGTAGCGTCTACCGCGCGGCGACACCTGCACGACCGCGACGATGTTCGCGTCGGCAAGCGGAACGTGCGCGTCAAGTTGTCAGACGCGTGTTTTGAAGTTTACATAACTAGACTTCTTTTTTAAAACCTTTTTTATATTATTTTGTACTACTCTTTAAGGCCTGTATTCACTTTGATTAGTGCAAGTGCAAGTGACTAGTAAATGAGGCAATGGAGTGCAGGTGTGTAGTGCAAGTAGTGTCCAATTCTTGTTTAGTGGCTCTTTAGTAATTTAATTTAGTAAATTCAGTAGTAGCTGTCAACACGAGCGTCCAAGTTTCAAAAATAAAACTGCCATTTTGACATGTCCTTCATTTTTAATATTGGTTTTATTAAAAACTATTTGACCATGAAGTATTTTTAAATGTCCTTTCCCAGGACTCAAAGTATCTCCATGCCAAATTTCAGCAAAATCGGTTCTGACTTTTGAGGTATAAACGTGAAGAGGTAACAGACAGACATACACACATTCGCATTTATAATATTATTAGTATATTAGTAAGTAATAAGTATGGATTAGTATGGAAGTAATTGAAAGGGTGTCCTCTTGTACTTTTAATAGGTATATATAATAATGATAATATACTATATCTATGGACGCTTCACACGGCACACCACGTCAGTCTGGCTCATAAAGTTAATATACCTTACGGAATAATAGTAACAATCTCGAGCTGTCAAACGAAACCAAAATTGGTTTTCATCTGTCACACACTTGCACTCGCAAAAAATAGAACACGCTTTAAGGGCCTGTATTCACTTTGATTAGTGCGAGTGCAAGTGATTAGTTCAAGAGATTAGTGATTAGTAGAAATCAAAGGACTTGCACTAATCAGTCGCTGTCCACACGTACTTTTACCTGATTACTAATCACCTGCACTAATCACTTGCACTTATTACTAATCAAAGTGAATACGGGGCTTTAATCACGTTACTACGCAGCCGACTAGTCACTTGCACTAATCAGTCGCTGTCCACACTTACTTTCTACTAATTACTCATCACCTGTACTAGTCACATGCACTTAATCACTAATCAAAGTGAATACAGAACTAATCACGTTACTACGCAGCCGGCTAATCACTTGCACTAAACAGTCACTGTCCACACTTACTTTTTCCTAATAACTATTCACTTGCCCTAATCACTTGCACTTATTACTAATGAAAGTGAATACGGGCCATTAGCTTATGATTTTTTGATTTCTATACGTTTTGATAGATTGTGTCATGATATTAACGTTTGACGGTTCGCACCGTAGTCGCGCAGGTGTGCACGTCCAGTTTCGCGTTGCAGACGCTCCCGTATCGCGTACCGCGTCCCCTGTCACTGACGCTTAGGTTTGTTTTAAGCTTAAATCTTTCAAATTTTAATATCTACTTAAGTATTGCATAGTTCCGATTCCTCCGATATGTAAAATTGCTATTAATCCAACAATCTCTCATCTCGGGCTAATCCATGGATCCCGATCAAACATTTGAACATTGGATGTTCAAATGTTTGATTGAATTTAACAATATATACCTACTTATCAAGGTACGGTACGGTACGTGCTTACGGTAATGTAATGTATTTTAACCGACTTCCAAAAAAAGGAGGAGGTTGTATGTTTGGCTGTAGATAAATATTTTTTAATAAAATTACGCTGGAAACGAGCAAACAGGTCATCTGATGGAAAGCAACTACCGTCGCCCATGGACACGCATGCCATGCAACATCAGAAGAGTTGCAGGTACGTTGACGGCCAAGAGAAAATACGCTCTCTTTTTGAAGGTTCGTATGTAACGATGTTTTATGTGACTGATTTTTGTGACGGTGGCTGGTTTCATTGAAAAACTACGCTGGAATAATATTGTACTGTACTTACTTGGCAAAACATGGCGGTAGCGGTCATGACTCCCTGTCAAAAACTTGTCATTTTCCATATAAACCGCGATTAACAATGAATTAGTGTCAGATGTTGTCAATCGCGGTTTATATAGAAAATGACAAGTTTTTTGACAGGGAGTCAATGACCGCTACCGTCATGTTTCGCCGAGTACAGTATAGTTTCATTTGTGTCAAAGTACTGCATTATACCACACCCAAAGTGTGCTCTGCGGAGCCCTGGGGCCCTTTGTAGGGGCTCCGCGGGCGATACCTAAATTGTTTTTAGAAATGTCATTAGACCTAGCACGGAGACAAATTATTCGACAAAACACTCTTTTTTGGGGGTCAATCAAAAACGATACTTCTTAAAAGGGTTCCGCCACCAAAAAGTTTGAGAACCGCTGGCATAAAGTTAACAACCAGTAGGTAAGTCGAAACATTTTTTGTTTGACCTTATATCTTCATAAAAAACAACGTGGAATAAATCAATTATTATTTAACCTCTCAATTACCGTAAGGCCCAAGTAGGCCGCGATAACAATTGAAAGGCTATTGTGTCTCGTTTTTCCGCGATCGAAGGATAAAAACTCGATGTATTGTAAAACTTTCTGATATAATTTATTAGTTGAAAGCACAAACTTTACTCGAGCGAAAAAAAAATCATTAAAACAAATCAATTATTTGAAACTTTCCATATTCGTAACTCAATTATAAATTTTACTTTCACAGACGTAGAGATATAATAATAATAATATCTATGGACGCTTCACACCACGTCAGTCTGGCCCCGTGGTAACTACCTGAAGGACTTGTGTTACAGGTACCAGACAACGGAAATATATTTGATAATTTATACTGTACATATATTTAAGATTTTTATTGTATGATACACATATTTAATACACATCCATGACCCAGGAACTTCTAAAGCTTCAAGCGAATATTGTTCACAGTTTTAAACATAATTATACTAAACTTTGGAACGAACTGCCATCAGCAGTTTTTCCGGACCTTTACGACCTGCAAACCTTCAAGAAGAGAGCGTATTCCCTCTTAAAAGGCCGGCAACGCACCTGCAGCTCTTCTAATGTTGCGAGTGTCCATGGGCGACGGTAGTTGCTTTCCATCAGGTGATCCGTTTGCTCGTTTGCCCTCTTATTTTATAAAAACATAGTTTATAGATTTCAGACATTTACAGATTTAGATCGGAATACAATTAATAATAATTTGATGAATCTGCGGGTAGTTGAACAACTTCAGCGAATGTGACGTCTGTTAAGTATTACCGCAGACCGCAGACCGCTGTCCGCCCGTGACCACGGCCGCTGGAGAGCAGCCAAAATGTCGGAAATGAGAAAAGTGCTCTGTGAAAAAATCGTATCTTTGCGTAGGTATTTCGATGGCTACAGCATTTTTTTTAATTAAAGCAATCATATCAAAATAAAGATAGATTCTTATCAAGCATCAACTGGGTATCATTTTACTTCCTATCATCACATCTGGCATCTCTATCAAAAGGAGAGTAGAAAGCACGTCCTACAAAAGGAAATAATTTAAAAAATCTAAACTTTTCACAAATTCTCGGAGCTAAACGTGAAAATTATGCAATATGATAAAAAATATTCATTTAAATCAAACATACAATTTGAAATTTAAACACTAGCCACTGTTTCTATCTCGGTAATACAATCCAGTCGGACCGCTGCACGAAAAGGAAACGTTTTTACGGTTTTCAATCTTAATTTAAGATTGGATCCCTTTCCCATTTTTATTATGTGTGGTCTAGAAAATTCTAGATAATATTTACTCTAGAAAAGTTTGAGCTAACTTATGATTAGAAAATCCGCAAGTTCGTCAGTTTTTAAGTTTCTTTGAAGATGGCGCCCGTTTTATATTTTAGTGAAAGATTTTAGCTTGAAGCCAATAATTATCGGTTCATAGTTTTACGTTCTTAGTTTTGCTCTTTTTATGAAATATGGGTTTTATACAAGTTTTTGACATAAAAAGAACCGTACATTTTTTGACATAAAAAGTATCTTATGACCTTTCCCGGGACTCAAAGCAGACAAAGTATCTCCATACGAAATTTCAGCAAAACCAGTTCAGCGGTTTGGGCGCGAAAAAGTAACAGACAAACCGACGGATAGACACTTTTGCATTTATTATATTAATATTAAGTACCAAGAATTTTAAAGTACAGAGTCTAAAAATCTTAAAGTCAGAAAAATGCTTTTTGAAGCATTAAATGAAATATCCTAATGATGGCACTTGACATGGCTATTTGTATTTGCGTATTAATTTATGTATTCGCCAATCACCATGTTGTGTAGATGTTTTTGATGTTTGACAAATTATTGATGTTTGACAAAGTATTGGCCTTATTTGCCTAATACTAAATACACGTATCCGTACCTTTGTCGGTTTTCGACGCACATCGAAAGAGTCAAATAGGCAAGTAAACAAAATCAAGTAAAAGTTTGGTATTTGACGTCCATCTGTGGCCGTATTTGCCTTTATTTGCTTGTTTGTGTATACGTCAATAATTTTGCCAAATGCAACAAATAGCCAATAGCAAATACAAATAGCCATGTGAAGTGCTTCAACACTTCATTCGATAGTCCGAGGAAGGAACTGTGTCCGCGACTTTACACTTCCGTTCTACTTTACTGACAATACATTGTTGTGTTTCATAGTACTTACTCTCTGGTTATTGGCTAGTAGTGACAAAGTTACTAGTCAGTTATGAAATATATTAGGCTGGATTTATACAGGGTGTAACAATACTTAGTAACTTTAGGGTGTGTAATATGTGTTCCTCGTAAAGAGTTCACTGTGAAAGTAGCAGCACTGAAAGACCAATTTTGTTTGTGTGTATGGGCAAGCGCCCCAGCGGCACGAGTTTCCCCATACAAAAGAAAAAAAATCTCTTTCAGCGCTGCTGCTTTCACAGTAAACTCTACACAAGGAACACATACACACCCTATTATTACTTAGTTTTATTACACCCTGTATACGGCGGCGCGAACACGCGGTTTGACCGCTACATGCGAAATTACTACTCACAACTCACAAGCAAAAGTATGTTAAAGACTAAAGTCCGACTGAAATGCGACATGTTACACACAACAGAATATTGACAGAAACGTTATCTAACGTCGAACAAAAATGTTTGTTTACTGTATGTGCTGGTGCTGCCTCTGGCATGAAAACATTGCAGTAACTAGTAATGGCTTATAATTGAAGACGTGAGTGGAAGAATCGAACAAGTAACATTTCGTAACATCAGACAATAACGATTTTTTTCCCATGTTACTTTCATAAAACTTGTAACTTACCTACGTCATAACCTAGCTAATATATAATCTACAGTTTTTCTATTTCAAATTATTTTTCCGGTCCTAAGGCCTCCATATAAGCGAAAAAACGGCAAGTTTCTTTATGTTACTTATCTTATTCTTCCACTCACGTCTTGAATTAACTGATCACCAGAAATAGTAATATTTCACAGACAAAAATAGTAAACAATTACCAAAATATAGACCACCATTTTAATGTAAAATGATAACCAAAGATTTAACATCTTAAAACCAAAAAATAGTAAATGATCACCAAAATTAGTAAATGATCATCAAATTTAGTAAATGATTACCAACATTATACTTAATAGTATTTAAATGTAAAATGATCACCAAAGATTTAACATCTTAAAACCAAAAATAGTAAATGATCACCAAAATTAGTAAATGATCACCAAAATTAGTAAACGATCACCAAAATTAGTAAATGATCACTAGCATTATACTAACGTTTTAATGTAAAATTATAAACAAAGTATTTTCATTTTGCTAACCTATTAAAAAAAATGAACCAAAAAAGTCATTGCTCCGGAGAATAATAAATAATAAAAACCGAACTACATACCTACATTTTAATTTAAAAATGAGAAACAAAAGAATTACATCTCATTATTCAACGGGACTCAGTATAATATAGTATCTCCATACCAAATTTCAGCAAAATCGGTTCAGTGGTTTGGGCGTGAGGAGGTTACAGACACACTTTCGCATTTATAATATTATTTTAAATTGGATTGGGTAGGTGTTTGTTATCTCTTCAGGTCCAAACTGCTGAATATAACAATAATATGGAGTTGTTATACTTCCTTGTTAATTATATTATGCTTACATTTTTCGTCAATCGTAATGATTTATTTGGACAGAAATATCGCATTGATTATCTCGCAAGAATTTGGTGATCATTTACTATATTTAGCGTTCGATTACAATTTGAAGTGTGGTCGTGACAAAAATAGCTGGTAGTATTGCAATTTTAGACTTTCTTTTTTTGGTGTTAAGTAACTTTTTTTGGTCAACAAGTTTAGGGTATCAGAGAATTTTTTGGTGGTCATTATAATTATTGTCCCCAATAGTAATATTCTAAAATCCCATTCTAAAATATTGTTTTTAACTTTTCAGCACAAAGGTATCGATTTTTAATGTAACGTAATCACTCATCCCCACTTTCGGCGAATCCATCAAAATTGATTCAACGAAGTGTTACCGAGTAACGTTACCATAAATATCGAGGTTTGTAACGAAAATTCGAATCTAATATCTATGAACAAGAGACGAAATTGCATTAATGTTGAATCAAAATATTATCATGTATTAGCTACCTTAGCTAATACATAATATTTTGATTCAATATTAAGGTATTATGTATTAGCTAAGGTAGGTATTGGTTTTTATGTGATACTAGATGACGCCTGCGACTCTGTTGTGCCAAAATACGTTTATAACGTGGAAACCACTGAGGTAGTAAGTACTACGTACGTGGAAACCGTCATTTTCCCGGGAAAGTATCTCTATGCCAAATTTCAGCAAAATCGATTCAGTGGTTTGAGCGTGAAGAGTTGATTACGGAAAGACAGACAGACACACTTTCGATTTTGTAATATTAGTATGTAGTTCATAACTTCATAAATAGTATAAAGTAGGCTGTAGGACCAAGTAGATTGAGCGGGCAATATCCAATAGCTGCACGAGCGTTTACGACCTCCGATTTACGTCGTACTACGTCGCCGCCCGCGATAATTTACGATGCTATATTGAAAGTTAATTTGTAGTCTGAACTTTGGATTTATCGAATTGCTAAGTGCCAGATATCTGGAGGTCAAGATATGTGTCCAATATCTGATCAAACTTGAGCCTTTCGTTTCTATTTCTTTATCGTTTACTTTGCGAAAGTGTTTAAAGAAGTCGTTCTAGCTATTATTTATTTTGAGCACAAATCTTTAATATGATGAATTTGATCTTGAAAGCATAAGCTTTGAAAGTATAAGAATACTTTTATTTCCAAGCTCCAGCATTACACGAAACATCATCTATACATATTATAAACCAAAGTCGCTTTTTTTTTCCTCATGTCCCTTTGTTCCCTTTAATCTTTAAAACTACGCAACGGATTTTGATAATTCTTTCAGTGTTAGATAGCCCATTTATCGAGGAAGGCTATATTATGTGTCGCTAAGATTAATAGGAGCGAAGAAATACAGGAAAATGTGGAAAAACGGGGAAAATTATTTGAAAGGGCTAACTTGAACGCGCTAATCTCAGGAACTACTGGTCCGATTTGAAAAATTCTTTCAGTGTTAGATAGCCCATTTATTGAGGAAGGCTATATTTTATCACACTAAGACTAATTATTAGGAGAATGTGGAAAAAACGGGGGAAATTATTTGAAAGGGCTTATCTCGCGAATTACTGTAGCAATTTTTATGTTATTTGGCACAGATAAGAAGTAGACCACGTGAAGGATCATAGGCTATCGATTTTAATCATTTTTTCAGTGGCTATATATTTTATACCCGTGCGACGCCGGGGCGGGTCGCTAGTAATAACTAAACAGTATTCAGTAGTACAGTTATTATGATCTAGTTTAAACATTAACCCTTAATAAAATATCGGGAAATTATTTCCCAATTCTTCCTAAGCCACAAAATATTTTTTATTTTTTTTAATGGCAGCACCCAGGAATGTCATTTATGGAGATATAAAATCTTTGAAACATTTTTAATTTGAATAATGGAAAAAAAAATTTAATGGCCGCCATATATCACCAAATTTCAAAGTCAAAGTCAGAGATCATGATTTTTTTACCAAAAATCCAGTTTTCATTAGTTTTTTTTTTAAGTTGAAGTGAAAAAAAATCTGGTAAGTGGATATACTGAATACAATCATAAACTAGACGTATTTTCTGTGTGTTTGGCTTAAAAACAACAGTATAAACAGTAAGATTTACTAAATTTTTTAGGTTTTAGTAAGTGGCTAATTTTTTCCCATTGTTCTTGTCTACACTTAAAATTTTCTATGTTCCCGTAATAAATACATATATAATTTCTGATCGTATGTCTGGTACAAATCCATTATTATGATATATAATAAATAACAATCAACTTGTATTTTGGGTTGTATGTTACATACTTTGAGTTACTTACAAAAAAAAATATTTTTAAGAAAAGCAGAGGGGAACTACTGGTTCAAGTAAAATAAAAGTTTGTAACTGTACCGTACAATGGGAAACAATTTCCCACTTCATGAAATTTTGCGAAAATTTAACGCATTTAACGAATAACGGGAAAATATTTCCCACCGCAAAAACCCCCTTCCCCACCCCCTATCCAATTTTTAATTATTTTTTTGTAATCTACGGACCCATCTACCTAAAAACCAGTCTTTAGATTTCATTTATCTCAAAAAAAGTTTTCCGTTTGATTAAGGGTTAATTATATTATAATGCTGTGTGATGCCAAAAATTGGCCCCATTGGCATGAAAGGACATATATATTAATATTCAGACTGTTTTATCGTGAATCATGTACAGCCAAAAAAAAGGTCGTCAAAAAGTAGATAAGTACAGAATCCTCAATAGTAAATGATTCTAGTACCTACGACCTTTTCACTTTTTCTGACTAAACTGGTTAGCCTACCCATAAGATTTGTCCTGTCTAGGTGGAGGTAAGCCTGATGATGATGAGAAACCGCACGGGACAAATTAAGTAATTACACTGGTGAGTGCACCGTGAAATTGCTACTAAGTCCTGAGACATGTAATATACAGACTATAGCACAGCTCTGGATGGCTCTGGTATGTGGTCAATACCATATGTGCAATGTGTGCAATACACACGAGCGCCATCCTCTAGGGGCGCCAAATCGCCATCTTTAGGGGCGCCAAAACCAAGGACCCAAGAAATTTGCCTAAAGAGGCGCCAAAATCTTTTTTTTTTTTTTTGCACACAGGTGCCAGTAGCCTTTACGGGGGCCCTGAATATCAGAACTTGGATGCCACATTGCAGAGACAGCTGTTTGATGCTTATGCCTTGTCAAGGACGAACAATCTTTGCTTTTAGTAAAGACTAATTAATAATGACTAATTTTTGTTACCTTTCTCACCTGGTACCTGCCCAGGTGTCTTACGCAGACCTCTCATATCGCTCTGGGATCGGGACCATTTGCGTGTAACCGGATTCCGAAACTGTAAAGTATGGTGTTAGTTGTTACTTAAATTGACTGTCACCTAAATAGCTATGTCCACAGTCCACACTGTCCCTTTTTTTGTTTATTACCGTCATCATTCATCACAGCGCAGTCAACAGCGCACACGGTGAGGCATGCCCGCGACGCATGCCCACTGACCGTATCCAAAACTTTCGCTTTGTTCTTTAATGACAATGTTGGCGTTGCGTTCATTGACGCATTCAATTATTGTTGAATGCGCCAATATAATAATAATAATAATAATAAGCTTTATTTGCCACTACAAACACGGTACATAATGTTATAATATACAGCAATTCTAAATTTGTTCAGTTGCAAATTGGCCCACGCTCGGCATATGCTGGTACACCCGAAGGCATATTCAGCGCCGGTCTTCCGCGAGAGCCATAAGTGACGACATGGATATCATAAATCATTATAAACTAATCACAAACAGGAAGCAACTTAAATAACAATAAAAATAATTAACTAATATACCTAGACATGACCTAGACAAATAAAATTTAGCGCGACAGCCCACGCTGATGCTGTCGCACACGCGACAAGCATCTGTCGCACGCCGCCGCACAGTGGAAAATTTGGGTCCGTATCGGATCAAAAATCTGTAACTTCAAGGTTTTTCATCGTATTGTATTGAGATTTGGCACATGTATACAGTGATATACAAAGATTTTAAAAATAATCAATTTTTGTATTTTTTTCAATGTATACATATTTATTTTAGGTAAAAAAAAATAGAAAAGAGAAAAAAAGTAATATTACGAGTAGTTATATGTTTATTTTTTATAAATAAGTACTAATATGAGTAAAATTAAGAAAACTTAAATAATTACTTATCACACAAGCATAATAAAATACATAAAATTTTAAAATCGTATAGTACCTATTTATACCTCACACCAAACTAATTGATCTCAAATTAGGCAAATCTTATAATATTATTGGTTTTTTAAAACTAGGTTTTAGTTACTGATAATGTTATATCTAATTGTTATTATCCTCGCTATTCCTAACTAAAATTACTTCCGGTGTAAATGTAGGATCACCTTCAGGTACTACCTTCAAAAGACTTAGTGCCTCTTCATCAAGATCCTTCACATTTTTCACATAAGGTTTTCTTAAACTTGAAATGAATGGATCTGAAGTATATAGAAGCGTTTTAAATACGTCTTCATTTGTAGCTATACGGCAACATTTTCTGGCATGGTGCAGGCGCATATTTCTGTAGTCTTTATTGCGCGACTCTTGTGCATCTTCCGACAGTTGCCCAACAGGAAGAACAGAAAAATGTTTGATCACGTTTTCTCCGTGTATAAGTAATTTGTGCACGGAGGATGGCATGTAGTACCAATTATAGTTACTAACATAAATTCGCGCAGTTCCTAAGGCATACATTTATAAATTCTAGTAAATTTATAAATTCATAAATTCTAGTAAAAGTGTTTTTCCTTATCTTTGTTGATTCTGAGGAGTCTCCATAAGCAATGCACGGTCTTCCTTGTTCACCAGAAGTTGATGGCAGTGAATGTGCTTCAGACTCCGGAAACTGTACTGAATATCCTGACTCCAGCCAGCTTGTATTATTCAGAATAAATTGGTCCTTTTTCCGTGATGCTTTAGCCCAGCGCTTATTGAAAGAAGGCAGAATATGTCTTTGAATGTCACCAATTACAAAACACAAGTTGTTTTCAGAAACATTTAATGTTTGCTGTAGAACTATGGACAACAATTCCAAGGTTCTGCCACGCTCGATATAGGGAATGATGAAATCACCCTTAGTACAGTTGAAAGTTGACATTTTAATGGAAATAACCAATTTAAATAAGTGTCACTTAATATGAAATACACGCTGAAGTGTGCAATTTGAAGATATTTGCTTCCCCTTATATACTGGTTTTTCAGATATTAAATACGTACTAATGTCAATGTTATGCATATTTACTCACGCAGGACGAGTGCAAAATAGATAATAAGCTATTGCTATCAAAATATTGTGGTTAATATTGTTTTTGTATAGTATGTCAGCAGTAACCGCAAAAGATACCGAATTATCTACTCCGACCTCTATCACATTTTTTTCCCATAACTTCCAGGACCGCAAACTTCCGCAGCAGATTTTTTTAATTTTTCATTTATGAATAGTAAGGCTATCAAATAACACATAAAGTTGCGGGTGGGGAGCCGTGGGTAAATATGAAAACCTTCGACGAAAAAAAAAGAAAGTGAAAAATAGGGTATCTCAATTTTTAAGTACTTACTCAAAAATAAAAAGCATATTAAAAAAAGTTAATAGCTCATTAATAAGAACATAAAATATCCTTTTTAAAAATGTATAAAACCGCATGCATGTGCTAAATACTTTTTTCACAATATTCATTTGAATTATGTGTATGCAAACATTTGAATGAGCCATCCGCTACTTCAACTTACTTCAACCTATGAAAAAAAATATTTATGCAGTTTTAGTACAAAAAAAATGTCTGATTAGGATTATTTGGTTATTAGAGTATCGAATGCAATAAATATTTCATTCAAATTGTGATATTTTTAAAAACCATTTATGATATGCTCTAGTTCTACCATTTTCCATAGTGCGCCGCCGCCGCCACAAGTATTATATTGGCAACAAACAATAAGACATGTCTATGATCTGTCACTTGTCAAAACCAAGTCAAAACAAAAAAACCTCAGCAAAAGCATATTAAATTATACAGTAAATAATGTTTTTGTTGTACATACAAATGTACAACAAAATATGAAAGTTGAAAGAAAGAAGATGACGAAAATTGAAGATGAAAGTGCACAACGTGGACTGTGGACATAGCTAATAGCTATGTCCACACTATGCGCTTTCGTCTTCAATTTTCGTCATCTTCTTTCATTCAACATTAGTTTTGGCGCATTCAATAATTGAATGGGTCAACGAACTCAACGCCAACATTGTCATTTTTGTTTTTTGGATACCTACGGTCAGAGGACATGGGTCGCGGGCATGCCTCACGTTCGCTGTTGAGTGTTGACTGCGCTATAACGCATGCCCTTGACGAACAGAAAAAGGCACAGTGTGGACAAAGCTTATGTGCCACAACTCACAAGTCATAACACCTGTGTAGGTTTAAGTCAATGACTTAAGAAACAAGATCTTTAGTTTAAGTCACTGACCTCTATAATATACTGGACCGGCGATCGCTATCAATAAAATGTTCCTATTTGAAAGTCGCCATATTGGCGCTGATAGCAGTGGTGAGTGTACTGGGAACTAATACTAGTGATGTACAACTATCTTTTCTGTTATCGATTAATTCAGATAATGTCGATCAATAGGAAAAAATATTACGCTATTTGTATTACACACTTCCTCTCGGCAATTTGGTAAAAGTTAGGACTACGATAACTAAAAACAAAACTGAAGATGAGCTTCCAATGCTTCTAACAAAAACTTTATTGTATTGTATTTTCTAATTTCATTTCTAATATCAAAGTAGTGCTATAGTGTATTGTATTTAATGTTAAACATTATTTATTTAATATTATATTATGTTCGTTTAAGTGCAAAAAATAATGTCGCTATAAATGAATATTATGATATTATCGATATCAATTTTGACATCCCTCAGAAATGTCATTGATAATGAGAATTTTGCAAATGGCCGCTGCATTTTATGTCACAATTAGTTCACAGTACACTCACCGCGGCGCTTCAAAACGGCACAAAAAATAGCCGTCATTTTGTACGGCATAGCCTGTTCAGTTACAATTATTGTACAGGAACAGTGAAGCTGTAAAATAGCTAAAGGACACTATAGTAAGTCCTTTGCTAAACTTTGTTACAAATTAATTAATAAAGTTACAAAATATTTAGATATTATGCAAGTTAATATTTTCTACTCTATACAGTCGCTATGTTGATGCTATAGTTAATAGTGCAGTAAAGGCTTTTCAGAAAGAGTTGCTCTTGCAGGCCTATCATCAAAATATGCTCCAAGCTCCAACAAGAAAAGACTAATCCATGTTGTCGTATAAAAGATAGACAAAGGCAGTCAAATTATTACTAGCCAGCCCTGTCGTATTCTTTATCCATACTTCCATACTTACTAATATTATAAATGCGAAAGTGTGTCTGTCTGTCTATGACCTCTTCACGCTCAAACCGCTGAACCGATTTTGCTGAAATTTGGCATGGAGATACTTTGAGTCCCGGGAAAGGACATAGGATAGTTTTTATCCCGGAAAAATGTACAGTTCCTGCGCGATAAACGAATTTTGGCGCAACGGAGTTGCGGGCGTCATCTAGTTTATTATAAGGCCTTGGAGATGGAAAGTTGGAAGTATTATGCTTACTATGCAAAAATTTCGGCAAAACTCCCTCACTCCTACCTTTATTTAGGCGAAGTGTCAAGGGACGCGTCGCCACACCATGTCACTTCCATCAGGCGTCACTTGACTCATTTAGCTATTTCCCATCAAACAAAAACAGTTCCACGTATTTATTCGTAGAGAAAGGCAGGGATATATCTCACTAATGAAGATAAATTATTATTTATTTCCGTTGTCTGTATCCAGAGCCCGTAACCGCCATCTTACCGCTTTTTCTCGTTTCCTTTTATATTTTCTTCAATCCCATGGGAACCGATATAAACATATCAGAAAAATAGTTAAGCATATAAGAGACCCAGTGTTTTTGCTGAAACAAGATATGATTTGGATGGATGCTCCTGAGTATAGATGTAAAATGCTATGCATAAAACTTATTTGAAATTACTTTAAACTTAAATCTAAATATTGCCTACATTTTGTCATCACACGGTAAGCGTACATTTTTCCTCGATAATGACTATCCCTATTCCCGACATTCAAGTATGTATAATAAAAAACCCAGTCTTAACACCCAACAAAATTATTGGTTTATTATTTTGATCATGGTTGTTACTTACGCCTCGGATCACTACATATAATCTACCACTTGTTAGTTGTTCCGACAGATAAATGTTGACGTAATATTGTTACGGATACGGACAGTTGTTTACCTCTGCGACGTTCTAGAAAAGTCCAACCCTTGTTTATGTGAATTGCGTGTTTAGTTTAGTGTTTGTGAATAAAGTCTTCAAGAGAGTCACCAGGCCTTTCTCTCCGAATCCTCGAACCCTAGCACGTAACAATATTATACCTACTATAGCACTATAATTGCTATCAAAACCTAGATTATGCTTAATACAACCTAGAATTTAGAATAGGGAACAACTAGCTGACCCGCCAAACATTGTTTTACCATAATATAAATTGTTTCTAGTATCAATAAAAAAGTAGACAAAACCTATTCTCAGGCCTAACGAACGGAAATAAAGAGAAGTTGATTCCTATATTATGCAGATGGCGGATCTACGTAGTTTAATAAAAATATAAGTAAAATTTCATTAACATCGGTTGAGCCGTTTTGGGGGAGTTCGCGCACAAACGTACTGTGACACGAGAGTTTTATATATATTAGATGTAGCAGGATATCTATCGATTTATTCAAGAAACATACAATTCATAAGCACTATGAATGATGAAGGCTCATAGTTGATATTTACGAGTTATCTTGTAAGAACATAAACGGTTTATGTACTTGCATAAACCAATTTTTACGGCAGTCCTCTAGGGCTGATAATAAACGTCAAATTATTGAACCCAATATGATTTTATGAGTTTTTCTTGCGTATTGTCTGATATCTATATTGTAATTTACATATTGATTGAAGTCTGATATACGAATATGTTGTTTAAGAAGATTACTTCGCATAATGAAAAGTTATTTCTTTATTTGTTTACAGCGGATTCATTCGTGTGTGATCCGTACGTTTTTCCTGTCGTTTCTGTGATAAAAACTCCTTCCCGGGACTGACTCAAAAAATCTTCTTAACTAAAAGCGTAATGAAGTACTGTCACACCTCTGTGGAGTGTGGCTCAGTTAGTAAACGCGTCGAAACTCATAGTCGCGGGTTCAAACTCCGCTCAAACTCAAACTCACTCAAACTCAAATTTTTTTATTCAGAATAAATTTTTGCAAATATTTTCTGAAAGTCTACATGATGCCTACCACCGGTTCGGGAACTAACCCGGCGAGAAGAACCGGCGTAAGAAACTCGCAGGGGGCCCACTTTATTTACCAAAAAAAGTGAGAAAAAAATTAATCTTTTAAAATAAAGTTTACAATGCTGTAACTTAAAATTATACAATGTCAACATACATACATAAATGTAAGTCATAAAATAATGTAGAAGTAGCCTTGCAAGCAGCCATCCTGCTCCCAAGATGTGCCGTCGTTTATGAAATCATTGACCTTATAATAGGCTTTGGCACACAAACGTTCTTTGACTACTTTTTTAAATTTATTAATGGAAAGATTCTGAACGTTTTCTGGGATTTTATTGTAAAGGCGTACACATTGGCCTTTAAAAGATTTACTAACTTTACTAAGTCTGATCACCGGTATTTCTAGTTTATACTTATTTCTAGTGTTTCTTCCGTGACTGTCACTTTTGGTTGTAAATTTACTAAGATTCTTTTTAACATATAAAACATTATCCAAAATGTATTGAGAAGCAACAGTTAGAATACCAATTTCTTTAAACTTTTCTCTCAGAGATTCAAAAGCTGACATTTTATAAATTGAACGTATAGCTCGCTTCTGCAGCACAAAAATCGTATTAATGTCGGCAGCGTTTCCCCATAAGAGGATGCCATACGACATTCTACTATGAAAATAACTGAAATAAACTAGTCTTGCTGTGTCTTCGTCAGCAATTTCCCGTATTTTTCTGACTGCGTATGCTGCAGAACTGAGCCTATCTGCAAGATTAGCAATATGAGGACCCCACTGTAGTTTACTATCTAGTGTAATGCCTAAGAATACAGTGGTGTCCACCAAATCCATCTTCTCATCATTTAATAGTATATTGGTTTTAACTTGCCTAACATTGGGCAAAGTAAATTTTAAACATTTAGTTTTCTTAGAATTTAGAAGTAAGTTATTAACGTTAAACCAATGTACTATTTTTGAGAGAGCACTATTTACCTCGTCATAATTTGACTGTTGTCGCTTCACTTTAAAAATAAGTGAAGTGTCATCAGCAAAAAGTACTATCTCATTATCATTATCCTTAACAAGATAAGGTAAGTCGTTTATGTAGATGAGAAAAAGGAATGGACCTAAAATGGATCCCTGTGGGACGCCTAATTCTATTTTGGTCCCATTGGACCTTTTACTATTAATGTCAACCCTTTGAGTTCTATTTTTGAGGTAAGATGTCAAAAGGTTGAGTGCTGAGTCCCTAATGCCATAGTGCCATAGTGTAGGAATTATCGAATGCAAGTTTTATAAGTACCTAATCTGTCGGTAATTCTAATTTCAAAGAGAATGGAATGGAATCAGGGGCTGAGAAGCAACTTGTAAAACGGGAACCGTACCTCGGAACCGTCTTGAGACTCAATCGAACGAATCGTAATGCCGCGTGTTAGTCTAACAAACGTGAAATGGCGTTTTTTGAGTAGGACCAGGCATTCTCGTTTCTCGTCTCAAAACAGTTTCGTAATAGGCCTCCCGACAAATTACAAACTACATCGGTGCGCTGTACGTGTAGTATAGTTATATTGTAAGTTATTTCCACGACATCAAAGATCAAGGGAGAGCCGCGAGCCACGATAATGTTTAATAAATCTTCAGAGGACCTCATATAGGTCACCGAAGGGACATAAGAAATGTCCCAATATACAGTAACGGCGGCTCCTATATTGCTCCCCTAATACGGTAATAAACGTAAAAATATAATATTATATTATGTAGAGTTGATTTGTCGAAAGATTTTTGAAGTGAAAACTTCTTAAGCGAAATACACTCTTTCAGGATTTTTTTTTCAAATAAGGGGGCAAACGAGCAAACGGGTCACCTGATGGAAAGCAACTTCCGTCGCCCATGGACACTCGCAGGATCAGAAGAGCTGCAGGTGCGTTACCGGCCTTTTTAGAGGGAATAGGGTAATAGGGGAGGGTAGGGAAGGGAATAAGGTAGGGGATTGGGCCTCCAGTAAACTCACTCACTCGGCGAAACACAGCGCAAGCGCTGTTTCACGCCGGTTTTCTGTGAGAGCGTGGTATTTTTCCGGTCGAGCCGGCAAATTCGTGCCGAAGCATGGGCCATGGCTCTCCCACGTAAAGAAAATACTCAAGCAATACCTATAAAACAATTATAGGGATGAATATTCTTTGAATAATGACGCGTCGCGTTTCGACTCCGTCCCAGTGTGCGACGTGCGTTGAAAGTTGAAACTTGAAACGTAACCCCCACTTTAATTTTCGCTATGCTACTTCAATTTACCAAAATTCAGTAAAAGAAAGTTTATCCTACCTACCTTATGTTATATCTCCTTTCAGAGGCGGCGCAAGGCCAATTAAGAGCCCGGGTTACCCTCGAAATTCTCATACATACGTAATACCAAAATCATTTTCTCATACGAAAATATTTAACATGTTTGAGTTATTTTTCAGCTTAAACTAGTAATTACCTAGGTTCCTGAACAAAAATTAACTTCAAAATATTTAAACACTAAAAAATAGAGTAAAACACTAAAAAATATATAAATAAATATTAAATTTACTACAAAATATTTCAACTCTAAAAAATATTTTTTAGTATTTAAATAAGTATTTGAACACCTGGATACATTTTTTAACACCTACAATAGCAGCTGTTATCTATTGGGCTACAAATGAAATATTATTTGAAAACTTTTAAAATATAAACTTTAAACTGGAATCAAATAGTTTTACTGTCTTGGGAAGTTAATCGGTATCGGTAACTAGCCTTCAGTTACTAGACCAGGACGCCTCATTAACACAGCCGTAACTTTAATGGAAATCTGCTTCAAACTACGTGATCATTTTACTGGAAAACTTTGCTATTTTCGCTGATATTAAGTACTAATGTTGATTTAGGTCGAAACTATGAGGTAGGCAGTTATTGTGTTTACAGTATTGTAAGCATCAAACAAAGAAGTAAGAACACATTCTACCATTCTACCTACTTATTATTTAGGTAGGGTTTTTCCCTACTTACTTAAAAAAGGTGGTTATCATTTTATTATACTTCTTGCACACAACAAGAGATGCATTTAGGCATTATCTTCTATCTAGCCAACATCTAGGTGAGGTAGATGCAAATTGTTTAGTTTATGTAAGTACTTAGGTACCTTACTATAAACTTTCTTCACACGTTCGATTTTTAGACCCGAGCCGTGCATAGTGACATCGCTCTCGCTTGTTAATAATACTTAATATTATTTTAGTGTGCGTAGAAGACTGGTACCCGGCCTATAAAGTATAGTATGAACTGACCCTCGCCGATTATTATTACCAAAAGTTTAGCAACTGCTAAGGATAGGCCCAAGAATAGAATGCGAGTCAACAAAGAGACTGTTGAAAATAGAGACGAGGATATAAACTCTGTTCTGTGTTTAGAGTTTATGTTTTTTTTTTTCTAATTTTTAAGCTGATAAAGGCTGCATTGTTAAATTATAAGCTTTTTTGAATTTTTCGGTTTTATTAACGATTTTTTTAAGTTTCTATGCTACAACAATTACTTAATGCGCGTGAGCTAATTTTAAAGATGTTAAACTTTCGCATTTTTAGGGTTCCGTTCCCAAAGGTAAAAAACGCGGGACCCTACTAACACTTCGATAACTGTCCGTCCGTCTGTCTGTCTCCAGGCTGTATTTGGTACTACTAATATATTATATTCTGTGGCTGTATCCCAAAAAGCTCCATAGCTAGACTGATTTTTATACAGATTGTGTATTTCTGTTACCATTATAACAAATACTAAAATAAAATAATATTTAAAGGGAGCTGCGACGGGCGTGCCGAGGGGGAGGGGGGCAGGTAAAATAAACTGGCTGGAATAATAATAATAATAATAATAATTTTATGGATTTTATGGAAGGTAAAATAAACGCCAACTTTCCTGGAAGGTGGGAATTGAAAACGTGTTGTCTACTCTGCATAAAATTAAGTGTTGGAAACAAAATATTTTTTAAGACCAGGCCAGTTCGAAAAGACTTTTTTAAGCTTCCAGTCTGAAGTAATTTTGTAAAAAAAAACTTGAATATTATTACCATTCACCAATGATATATTAAATAAAAAACTCCATTCACCAAAATATCACCATAAAAATACACTTCAAATTCGAACATCACGTAATTTATGATTTTTTTTTTACAAAAAGGAATAAAATGTATAATTTTCTCCTATTTCACCCTATCAAGGACGCGGCGAGCGTCGTAACCGCCACTATACAAGGCGCGCTGATATGAATGTTATTTTAATGTCATTTACGTCGATATTCGCACTGACAGACATCGACCTGCTATATGAATGAATTTCATAATATGTAAGGACCTAATATTATAATAATATAAACGACATATAAAAATATAAAAACCATTTATTAACGTCACATACATTAAATACTCTTTTATCACATACAAGCCCTGACTTGGGAAGAGGCAGAAGAAAAAGAACGAAGTAGATATTGTGCAGAATTCGGTTATAAAATTATTACTTCCTATTAATTACAGTTCTAAATAAAGTTTTATAAGCGTAAGAATGTCACAAAAGTTCATTCCTAACTTCACACGATTAAAAATTAAAAAATGTTAGATAAGATTTAACAAAATTAAGTGATAATACTTTAGGGTCTGTCCCTTGTATAGAGCTCACTGTGAAAGTAGCAGCGTTAAAGAGAGCAAAAAATTTTGACACTTGTATGAACAATCGTCATGAATTTTTCCAATAAGTACAAAATTTTAAAAAAAGTTACTCTTTCAGCGCTGCTACTTTCACAGTTAACTCTACAAGAAACACATACCCTAAAGTATTATCACCCAATTTTGATACACTCTGTAATATGTATAGTAAATAGTTTGATGTTAATATAACAATATAATGGATGGATAATTTTACTACATAAATCATACTTTTGAAATTAGTGCTAGGAACGAAATTTGTAGAATACCTAAAATGCTAGGTTCATTTTCTAGATTTTCTACACGCTAGCGGCTAAATGCTATTTGCTTTCTCTAATTACACATTTTATTCTAAAAATTCGAACACATCATTTCATCCTACCAAACTATTAAATTACAAATTGAATTTTTTACAGCAAATAACATTTCATTACAGATTCATTTCACAAGTCTTAAAATTAAAAGTAAAATATTTTAAAGCGAGATGCATGATATTCCTGTCTCCCTTTAGCGTGCGATATATTTCATGATACAATAATATTCAATAATATACATGATATAATTCTTACATTGGGCCCATAATTGCTTCATAGCAAAATCAAATTCAAAACGTAAAAACATTTTGATCACAGATCTAATTTAAAAATTTACTGATTTTATATTAAAAAAAACATTAAATATCACAATAAAAAAGCTTTGGTTACATAAAAATAGCGTTTATAATATAATTCTTATATTACGGATGCAATGCAAGTTTAAAATAACCTGATTGGTACAAGTGTTTGTTTAACCTAATCATAAGCTGCAAATTATTTATTATTATCATACTAAGAACCAACAAATTATTTAGCGAAAAAATTCGTTGTTTGGCGACATCGTCGCGCCGAAATTTATTCATCGCGCGTGATCCATAAATTTTTCCGGGATCAAAAACTGTCCTATGTCTTTTTCCGACTCTAAAAGCATCAGGACATACAGACAGACACTATCATATAAATTATAAATATCTAGTCAGCAATAACAGTATTATTATCGCCTACCTCATACAGCTTCTTATTTTACTTCGCGGAAACCGTACATTTTCCGGGATAAAAATTATCCTGTCTTTTATCCCGAGCCATAAAGCTCTTCCTACTATATCTTTTCATACTAAACAGACAGACGGACATTATCATTATCATTAGTATGTATGTGTCGCAGCCAACTGGTTTAAATAGCCGTCCAATCAAACAGCTAGCACTTTTACTGAACAACGCCATTCAATCACACGTCTAGCTTTTTAATTGAATATTTAAGTCGCTCAAAACGTTCAACGCTACAGCTGATTCAAAAGCCGCCGTTGAATTGAATTAGTTCAGCGCTCACCACCGCGGCGCTAGTTGCGTTTTGTTTACAATATGGCGTCAATTAACCGGTGTTTTGTTGTTGTTACAAGATAATATGTTTCGTAAATATATGTTACAAGTATTATTAAAGAAACAGAAATTATGAATTTATGATGAAACAGATACGAGTGAATCAAAATTTAAACTAATATTCGAGGAGAAATTACGGGATTATGAAATGCATGATGCATCACCAAGGTATTTATTGCAATTGCGTTCAAAATGACTTAGAGTACAATTAATCTGCTTGTTATCATTACGCTTGTGTAATAATAGCACTAAACGAACGGTCACCTTATAGTCGGGACATTTTAATAGGCCACATTTGACAGTTCATCAAAATTGTACCAGGTAACCTTATAGCGACGTACATAAAAAATAAATATTTTCGTTTTGTTATATCTGCACAATTGACTAACTTTTTTCAATGACGATTACATATTTATTGTAAATATGACCGATACGAATTATTTAACGATTTGCTTTTACTGATAAACAATTCTAAACGTAATAAACAAATTCTGATCTTAATAATTGCACCTCGTTACAATGTTACGTTAGCTGACTTTTTTTCTTTTTAAACTCTAGGGAAGTTACCCTAAAAATTGGAAGCGAATAAATAGTATCGATGCATTGATTACTTGTAACGAAATATCCCCATAAATTAATAACCACGTTGTGAAAAGTAACACATATTTATGTGAAATGAATAATGATAATACTACATTTAACAGTTTTTATAATTCAAGCGAATAAATGCATATTTTTTTTGTAAATCATGTACTTGTCTTATTTTGCTCCTTGAATTTGCAAAAGAAAAAGTAACAATGGGACAGGAGTTTGTTTAAAACGTATAAAATTTAAATATTTTATTTCAAGTCCGTCTCGATTTATTCGTTTTGGTCGATGTTTTTACGCAGCTCACCGCACTATGGAGATTAATCTGACAGATGTCAAATGTGGCCTATTAAAATGCCCCGACTGTAGTTAATTTACCATTTAACCAGTTGGCTAAGCGTCATCTAGCTGTAGTGTTGAACGTTGTAGTCAACAAGTCGGCTAAACGATGTATAGCCGTGTGATTGAATGGCGTTGTTCAGTTAAAGGGCTAGCTGTTTGATTGAATGGCTTTTTTAACCAGTCGCCTGCGACATATTATGCATCATCTATAGTCAGCACTATCTAAACAGACAGGCGCACAAACTTCATTAGTATGAATATAATATAATATCATCTGGTTAGCACTATCTCTTCTCTCCTGCCCCCCTAATATCGGGGTTCACAGGTGACGTCACACGTGGACTTGAGCTCCAGGAAGAACGGTCCCTCCTGTCCGGGGTAGAAGGTGGAGGGCGTGATGATGTACCGTCCCGCTGGTAGACTCCGCAGCTCGAGGACTACGAAGCCCGATCTGGGGAAACAGGGGAGAACTAAGTAATTATATTCTATATAAGGTTTCTGGGGTGAAGAATTTATGGGTACTTTCACAACTTGTTTTAAAATTTAAATAAACATAAAAGTGACAGTAGATAAATAATTACGGTCAGTTTGACCGACTAATAAAGATCCCTGACTCGAAAGCTACGAATAATAAAAACTAAGGAAACGTAACTCCCATACTTCAAGCATTTTGAAGTTGGTTCCTTCTCGCACACTGTTAACTTGACTACTCAAACTCTCTGAACCATTGAGATACTATATACTAGGAGAGAGCCTTATATCGGTGTATAAGCGTCAAAAGCGTGTAATGTTATGTCATACTTACTAGGACATAACAAAGGAGTCGGTATGCATATTTCATGAAATAAAAGTGTTATTAAAGGTTTTTAGTGAAGATTTTATGCTAGATATTGTTGAGTTTTGTGGTTCCGCTAAATAATAAACCATAAGAATGGCCAAAGAATGCCTCAAACACGTGGAATTGACATTAAATACGTAAGGTTTTAACAACGTTTGTTGGGCTTTTTAATCGGTATTTTTGTAAGCTAAAAAGATAAGTTATAAGTTTAATAATCCCTTATTCGTGCTATATAAGGCATTAGTGCTAAAAATGTCACATCAATTAAAAATTTGTCTACAAAAATTGCATGGCTTTTTACGTGTGTTTACGGATTCTCATTACTTGAACTATAGTTTATCGATATCATGAACTAAATGACTTTCTTTTCTGTATTATAATGTGCTTCGAAATGATCGACAAATAGAAATATTCAAGAAAATAAACGCACACTACTTTTATGAAAATAAGCACAAAATGGCCACGCGATGACGGGCTATGATTACATCTATACTATAATACTTTATCTATGCTCTGAACACAAAATTGTCAGTAGATTATTCCATTTTCAGTATTCTGACAGTGCATTATTTATCATATTTCTCTATGTTATTTATTATATTCTAGAATTCTAGAATTACGTTCACTCGACTGACCAGTCAGGACGTTAATCCCTACCCTGTAGTTTAATCTATTACTTTTAGTTATTGATTAATATATCTTGTTGAATTACTTTCGCAAGATACAAAATGACCCAGCCTATGTGAACACATGTGCTGGTAAGGCTGCCTTCACACTAGCGTTTGTCCAGCCCTACGCTGGATGTTTCGATGAACGTATGCGCAGCGCAGACGCCGCTTCTCTACTGGAACAATCAGTACGCTGCGCTAGCGCCGCGTACTGATTGTTCCTGAAGAAATTGTGTAACGTCTGCGCAGCGCTAGCGCAGCGTTTAACTAATTCTGTAGAGAAAACGTTACGACAACGCGACGCACGCGCCGCGTTGTCGCGACGTCTGTGTCGTACGCTACGTTCATCGAACGCCTACCCTGGACAAACGCTAGCGTGAAGGCAGCCTTAGAACTTAATTTCTCACCTATAAGGCCCAGAAGACTCTCTCAGAAACGGCGCCGTAACACTGGGATCATCTAGCGACTCAACCCTCGCGTCGACTCCCATCTGGTACTGTTTGGGCCCCTTCAGCTGGCAGACGACGTGGCAAGGTCCTCGAGACTCCGGTACCCGGATGATGTATTTAGGGTTGTTGGGGTAAGTCGCGCGATGGTTCTCACAACCGCCGGCCGTGTGACCCGACCATTCGCCTTTTATCTGGAAAGAGGGTTATTAGTGGGTTTATTGAAATACTACGCCCGCAGTAGGTATAATGATTATTTTTTTTTTCTTATTGTTTTTTTTTCTTATTGGTAATTTAAAAACCCTTAAAAAATTGAAACATCCCTGAAAGAATGACTCTGACAGCTTAAAAATTCACCAAGATATGACAATTCAAACATCTCATAAAATAGACCTGCCCGAAACGCTCCATACAAAGTGCAACGAAATTATGACGTCACTCTTTCGTAGTTTGTACGCATCGGGAGAGAACTTTGTTCGATAGGTATAATAAATATTGCGTTTATGAAAGTTGTTTCATAACAAAAGTTGCTTTTAATTGCATAAGTTATCGAATATTATACAAATACTAGATGTCCCGCGCGGCTTCGCCTGCGTAAATTAGGAATTTTACGAAAACTGTACATTTTCCTGCAAAAAAAAAAGCTTAAATGTCCCTTCACGTGGTCTTCTCTATATCTGTGCCAAATAATATGAAAAATGCTTCAGTAGTTCGTCCACGTAGAGACCCTTTCTATCTATTTTCCCGGTTTTTTTCCACATTTTCCTCTGTTTCTTCGGTCTTATTAGTCTTAAAGTGATAATATATATATTTTCTCGATAAATGAGATATCTAACACTGAAACTTTTTTAAATCGGACCACCTGATATTAGCGCGTTCGAGCGAACAAACAAACAAACTCTTCAGGTTTATAATATTAGTATAGATTTTTTAATCACTTGACAAACTCGAGTCTCGATCTAAAAGACTATGAAACGTACCAATAATAGGGTCATAATCATGGGAAGATGCATGGTATAATATGGTAATGATGATGATAATGATGATAAATGTAATTTGCATAGTAGCATCTGCTTTTCGTACTTAAAACAATACCGAAACTCCCAAACTCGTATCTATAAAGAGTCAGGAGTTCCCTCAGCACCTTCTGAACCATGATATTTCGGTGCAAAATTTTATTCCTTGGTAGTATATGCTTCGAATATTTCTCACGAAACTGAAGTCACCACATGTTTCCATATAAATTTTGAGGAATTCCCTCGATTACTAATGGATCCTTTCATCAGGTCGCCACTTATGTGAACGTGGTACTAAATTAGGATAATACCCTATACACCAAAAGAAAAATTTTAAAAATCGGTTCTCAGACGGCAGAGTAATCGTTAAACATAAATAAACGAACTTTTATTTCTTGGTAGTATATGCTTCGAATATTTCTCACGAAACTGAAGTCACCACATGTTTCCATATAAATTTTGAGGAATTCCCTCGATTACTAATGGATCCTTTCATCAGGTCACCACTTATGTGAACGTGGTACTAAATTAGGATAATACACCAAAAGAAAAATTTTGAAAATCGGTTCTCAGACGGCAGAGTAATCGTTAAACATAAATAAACGAACATAACATCTCCTCCATTTTGAAAGTCGGTTAAAATTGTAGCCTATGTGTTATTCTGATGTATAAGCTACATTGTTGTAAAGTTCCATTAAAATCCGTTCAGTAGTTTTACTTAATACGTGTAAACCAGCCATAACTTACATGGCAAAAATAGAGTACACAGATTATGTCTATTGTGGCAAAAAGCAATGATTGGCGCCTCTAACTCCCTGCGTCGCTGCAAGCCGCTGCTAAACGCTGTAAAACGCTGTAAACTGTTCATGCTTTTTAAAGACTTTTAAGGTTAAATTTCAACAAACTATGAATTACATTTTCCATAAAATACATCAAATAATAATGATGTGAATTTTCGAGCAGATCATACTAAGGAATCGAGTTGTCCCATACTAACTTCATCCCCCCTTTTCACACCCTTAGGAGAGGAATTTCTAAAAATCCCTTCTTATCACACTCCTACGTCATACGAAGAACACTTCCTCCAAATTTCAAGTATTTACTATCACTGGCTTAGCCCGTAGCGTGATTCCATTTTCATGTCATTCAGGACAAAGCCTTTTATATAATGACATAGATATAGATTAAGAAATTTTGTTGAAATAAAACGACTTGAATATCCAACTTTCAAGGCGCATAACAAAAAAAATAAAAATGCCATCAAGCTGTGGGAACACTTATTTTTTACCGTGAATTCTTTATTTTATTAACAAAATTCGCTAATCCTTGTCATCATCCCTTTTCTGACTGTGTAAGCTTACACTTTACAATATGTAACATGATTATTTATTTTTTAAGTTACAATTTTAGCGCTGCTACTTTTTTTAATATACGGGACACATACACACCCTAAAATTGCTTAAATTCAGAAGCTCATGCGTATGAAAATATTACGGCGTCAATTTGAAAGCTTCCTACAACAGCTTTGTCCACACTGTACCTTTTTCTATTCGTCAAACGCATACCGCGTTATAGCGCTGTCAACAGCGAACGTTAGGAATGCCCGCGACGCATGCCCTCTGACCGTATCCAAAACTTCAAAAATGACAATCTTGGCGTTGCGTTCGTTGACGCATTGAATTATTGAATGCGCCAAAACGAAAGTTGAATGAAAGAAGATGACGAAAATTGAAGACGAAAGCGCATAGTGTGGACATAGCTAATGTCTATAAATAATAATTGTCTAATGTCTAATTGACTATAACATTACATAACTTACAATTTTCGTAAACGGGAACGGTTCAATCTTGGCCATCGCGAATTTGCACGTCGCGTACGCTCGCAGCGTGTAATGTATCGTGCGCGTCTTCTCATACTGCGACACGACCAGCGTGTAGCGATCCGCCGAGTTGTCGCCGACGTAGATCTTGCACAAATAGTGGGGGCTGTTTATACGTATACCGTCTATGTAGGGGGGTGGATCACCTGAAAATGTAAGACAAAAATTGTGATGTTTTAGTATAAATGAAATTTGTGAGTAACATTATATTAAAAATGTATGATGCAGATAATAGAATATAAATGAAAAATATGAAGCATACATTTTTCGAGCTATAAGCAATTGACTTTATATGCGCGTTAAAAGAGTGACGTCATGAGCGATATTTCATGGTTCGATGGCTTCTTGTGTCCTATAATATAGACTTTGCAGTTTGTTCTATAGTCTTTAACCTAGCTCTATGATCTAGCTCTCTAGTGACTAGAGAGCTAGATCATATACACCAGTCTATGGCTATACTCTATAGTCTATGACCTAACTTTACAATCCATAGTTCTTACAAGGGTAGTATATTCGGCGGTCGAATTTATACACCAGTAAAGTGATATACTCGCGGTTGTCCTTGAAATCTTCTGTCCATGATGTATCGCGTAAGCAATAGCCACACTTACCCCTTTTCTTGGACGTGAAGCGTAAAGCGCAATACACTCTGAGCCCGCCGGGCCGCCGACAAAGCCCGGCGACACAACCCGGCGGCCTGTATGAAAGGAGTGCTGTCGGCAACATACGCCCGCGCGTGTTGCCGACATGTTGGCGGCTTGGGTACGCCTGCGCTCAGTTGCCCGGCGACACGACCTTATAGACAAATTTCTCATCTCAAGCCGCCGACATGCCGCCGACCAAATTTTCCGACTTCTATTATGTGAAGCCGCCAACTAGACCGCCGACAAAAAGTTGCCGACATAATATGTCGGCAGCCCGGCGGGTATTGCGCTTTAACTACACATTTCCTTTTGTCCTTCCAGTCTTTATAGTCTATGACCTACCTCTATTGCCCAGCTTTATAGTCTATGGCGAAACTCTAACGTCTATGGACAAGCCCTATTGTCTATCACCTAACTCTATAGTCTATGGTTTAACTATATTATAGTCTATACGCACATGGATAATATATCCGGCGGCCGCTCTTATACACCAGTAGAGTTATATATTCCCGATTGTCCTTGAAATCTTCAATGTCTGTGATGTGTCGTGTGAGCAGTAACCACACTTCCCCCTTCTCTTGGACGTGAAGCGTGAATTGCGGGTTCTCACTGATATTGAACTCGTCTTTCACGGGTCCGTTGCCAGCGTCCCATTTTCTGAAATAGATATTATTATCATAATATATATATATATATATATATATATATATATATATATATATATATATATATATATATTAAGTAGAGACTTTGTATAGTTTTTATACTGCACTAAATGTTGTTTCGTTGATTAATCAATAAATAATTAAAAATATCGATTGGATAGGTTGTTTTTATGACAAGTGTATGTTATGTTACACGCTGATTTTAGGTATTTATTAAAGTGACTAAAGTAATCATTATAATCATAAAAAAATTTTGCTCCTAAAGACTTTAGTATGCTCAAGGAATCATTCAGAACACGCGGTTATATTGACGGAGTATGCGCAGTTAGAGAGAGACACAACTATCAAGCTATCTCACTCACACAATTATAAAACAATATATAACTGGCATAATCAAACCAGAAAACGCCATTATCATACTGTGCGTACACAGTTGGAAATAGACACAACTATCAAGCTATTTCACTCACACAATAATTATAAAACACTAGATGATGCCCGCAACTCCGTTGCACCAAAACTTGTTTATCGCGCGGGAACCGTACATTTTCCTGGGACAAAAAGTATCCTATATCCTTTTCCGGGGCTCGAAGTATCTCCATACCAAATTTCAGCAAAATCGGTTCAGCGGTTTGGGCGTGAAGAGGTAACAGACAGACAGACAGACAGACAGACAGACGGACAGACAGACACACTTTGGCATTTATAATATTAGTATGGAAGTATGGACTTACTGATGTATGCAGTATGTGAAGTTGAATATCTCCGGATTCCAATTCAGGTAGAAGACATCGAAGAACTTCAGTATACTGGCGTAGTCTATCCAGAAAACTCCATTGTCATATTGAGCGGCGGAGTCTGGATCGTAATCCAGCGCGCGACGCAACTCAGCTGTCCAGTGCACGCTGTCTAGCTCGCTGTAGTTGCCCCTCCATCTGACGTGCGACCAGGGGTTCTTGAGTTTTAGCAGTTTGACACCCTGTAAAAAAAGTCACCTACTTTCTCACTGATATACAAATCACACATTTATCAGCACGCATGCGCCGAATGCGCCGCATTTTAGAATTCGTTGTATGAATTGATGTAAAAACTCGCACATTCATCCGCACCGTAGCGATCAACTACGATAACATGGCACGCCCCTCCAAAATTCAAAACGTTTTGAAGTGCGTTTTCAAAACGTTTGAAGTGCGTTGTCTTGCGAATTATAGTGTTCTCGAACGGGAGTTCCAAAAGAACCGATTTAATTTAAAACATTTATTAAAATATAAAATTACAATAGGCTACTTGACATATATTTAATTTCATTGAAAAAATGGATATTTCTAGTAGAACTTGGCCTACGAAACTGTATTTCACCCTTATCGTGAAATAAAAGCTTATGATTGATAAATAAAGTCGATTTGAAAATATGATTTTATAAAACAGGAACTGTACTGACGAAAACGCTTTTGCGGTACTTCCGATCTGGATGTGACGTCATCCCATTTGTAATTTAATATCTTTTATTTATCGCGCGCGTTATATGTAAGTTTATTTGTACATAAATAATATGAATAAGCCTAGAAAGATTTATAAAATATATTTTCTTGAATAATTCAAATAAAACATCAGTTTTATATATTATCTCCATTTATTGTAGTTAGGAAATGAAATGGCCAAAACTTTTCTACAAAAGTGTTCAACATTACAAATAATTTCTAAATTCTTTTTTAATTTTTTAAGCACTGTTAGACTCGTACGTTTAGCACATAAAACTTTTTTCAATAAAGAAAGTATAAAATACAAAAAACATGACGTCACACTATGGCGGCACAATGGCGGACAGTGTTTTCGGCGCCATATATAGGGCATATTTTTCAATCAACATTTTTATGGGTTTCTACTGTTTAAAATATTAAAATATTAGTTTTTTTAATGAAAATGAATGATTAAGAAGCGATTAGAATGAAGAAAAAAATAGGTCCAGTAGCCTATTATTACTTTTAACTTAATCACTTTTTCTAACAGAGCTATTCTGTATAAAAAGACTATATCCTAAACTACAAGTACCGACCCCGATCGATGTAAGATCTAAAGTGAGCTAACTAACTACCAAAATCAGGTCCCACGGAGTTGGGACCACCACGATGATGCGGCGACAGCATTTTCGGTATTCCTTGTTCTTTCGCAATTTTAGTAAGAATCTTCTTGTCTGTATAGTCTGAGAGACGGCCACACTTTATGTATGCTTAAGTTTATTATAGTCCAAGAGCTGATGTTTGACTGCGGCTGACTGATGATGATGATATGATTGACTGCAGCTGACTGATGATGATGATGAGATACTGGTGTTCGGCAAATCTGTTGTAAGTCCGGTTTTCATAGAGGGTGCATATGTAACATGCGCGGTCGGCTAGTTATGATTAGTTGACCAACAAATCTTGGTAAGAAGTGAAATATTACGTGTAGTGTGATTGGTTGAATACTTACTACATACAAACTCTTTCATTAGGATGTGACTACACACATTGTAACAGTCATTTGGAGGGGCGCGCCATGTTACCCTAGTTGATCTCCACGCGTGCGCGTCGCATTTAGCGGCGACGCGTACGCGTTTAAAGTGTGGTAGGATGTTTTGTGGTTCGTGTTACGATTTTGAGTGTGAATACAGTTTGGTTTGGGCTATTGGTCTGTTATTTTAGGATTTTTTGCTACGGGATTTCTTGATTCTGATAAAAGCTAGCTTAAAAACTGTTAGCGCAGTCAGTAGTACCGTACTCACATCGACCAACTGCACATCGAGCACGGCGTACGCGTGGCTCGGCACGAGACCGGCGCGTTCTGCGAGCGGCTCGTCGAGCGCGCCTGTCGCCGCCGTCGCCAGCACGTGGCCGCGCGCGAGCCGAGCGCGCATGTTCGCGAACACGGCATCCGCATCGAACGTCGGCTCGTCCGGCCGTAATGCCACGCGCTCGGGGATCCAGCCGGTAAGTGCATGGAGGTCTATGTTCTGTGGGAATACATATATTTTATATTATGCGAAGCATGTCTGTCTATCTATCAATTAATTTTTCACACTTAAATGGGTAAACTATGCTGGCACTTCACATGGCTATAATTGTATTTACGTATTTGATGTATTCGACAAACAATCACCATGTGTAGACGGTATGTTTGACAAAGTATTGGCCTTATTTGCCTATTTGACAAATATGACTAATACCAAATACACGTACCTTTGTCGGGTTTTGACGCACATCAAAAGAGTCAAATGGGCAAGTACACAAATAAACCGGTGCTGTCAACTTGACAACAGACGGTATATTTTCAAATTTCAGGTGATTTTCAGCAAATTTTTATTCATTTTCAGTGTTGTATCGTGAGCGGAAAACAGCGGAAAACAACATTTTGTATTCTTTTTGGAGATTAGTGGTCCAATTTTTTGTAATAAATATTCGAAGTTTATAATTGACATCCGACATTTATTGGTGAACACAAACAATAATTCACACCTTTTATCCAGGATTACAAAAAATTATCTGTCTGTTGTTTTGGCCATTTGGAATATACTTTAAATGCAAATTTTACAGGAGCCGCATTTAAAGTTGAGCAGAAATGTACATAAATTACAATTTACGATCGTTTACAGAAGCATTGGTATTTTTAAATTAAATATTTAAATAGTATCCACAATTCTTTTTTCTATTTTTTTAGTATTATTTAAGAGCCCGTCTTCTCTTTTCTACTGCTCTCTTCACACTCACGTCTTTCATATGCCAGGTGAAAAAGGACGATCGCCAAGTTAGCGGGCAGATAGAGGTTTTCTGTTTTTAAAGGGTTTTTTATATTGAAGTGGTAAAAAGTAATTCCAACACTTTATAGACGACTTTCTCAACAGTACATTGTATTTTTTTCATACCGTTAAGACGTCAATACAATCCATAAAAAGGTGATATTCTAAACCTTTTACAGCAAAAATCACAAAACTGTCGCGGGTTTGAGTTGGATTATTTAAAGATACTTAAAAAAAATAAAAAATCTAGCTCCAACACTATATTATAATTGAAATGATCTTACATGTTGTGCATTAAAACTTATAGAAATACTGTATTTTAACTGTTAAATCACGTCTGTTAAATGAGCGAAATCGGCAAAATTTCGTATACGTTAACGTTACTCTTAATGTTTTTTCTACTTTTTATTATTATTATTTAATGTTTTTTTCCATGCAAAATGTTTCTAAGTGACACTTTTCTTTTCATAAGTTTATTTTCAATTTTTGTTAGTGTCATTTAAGTTTTTAACATTTACTGGAAAGGCGTCACAATACATAAAAATACACTTTTCTGGTAAAAATCCATTAGAACTTTAAATGAAGATTGTAATTTTAGGCGTTACTGAACAAAAAATGACGTTTTGGAAAAAAAGTTTCAATAAAAATATTTAAATAACCTCAGCGCAACATTATCCTTACCATAATAATGCCACTATACGAATAAAAAAAAATTAATTTCTCAACTTAAAAATCACACAATTTTGTTTTTTCCGCTTAAATACAGTTTAGACTTTAAGTAAGAGGAAGATATCGTTTAGTGTCGAAACAATAAGCAATGCCATCTAGGGCTTAGAGTAGGAATTAAGAAACAAGAGTCAGCGCAAGAGAGCGAGGACCTATGTCCTCGAGTTTTTAACTAGATGGCGTTGAAAACGCATTTTACGAAAATTTTGGATAGTGCCAATCAACTACGATAACATGGCGCGCCCCTCCAAATTACTGTTTCAATGTGTGTAGTCACATCCTTATGAAAGAGTTTGTATGTAGTAAGTATTCAGCCAATAACAGTACACATAATATTTCTGTTAATGTCACTTATTACCAAGATTTGTTGGTCAACTAATCATAACTAGCCTACCGCGCAAGACAACGCACTTCAAACGTTTTGAATTTTGGAGGGGCGCGCCATGTTATCGTAATTGATCTCTATTGGATTAAGGGTGCGAATTCTGAATCGAATGTTTCAATTAAGTTTGCTATTTGACGGCTATGTGTGGAAAGTCGTAATTTGCCTTTATTTGTTTGTTGCATATTCGTCAATAATGTTGCCAAATACAACAAATAGCCAATAGCAAATACAAATAGCCATGTGAAGTGCCAGCATTAGACTTTAGTCCTGGTCAATTACCAGGACAAAAGTCTAAAGTTCACCATACATACCATACATGCACATGCCACAGCATTTTTACTGTCAGAAATACTTTACGAGTCTATAATATATTTAGTAATGGGTTACCCCTTTCTAAAAATACCATTGAGTAAGCTATACAATGTTTTGTATTAATCTTTCGAGCAACTTTTCTAACGTGTCAGACACGGACAAAACATTGTATTTATTAATCCCTCGATCGTGGATTCCTGGAAATCTATTGTTTTCGCGGTCGAATTCGTTTTCGTTGGAGCATGAAAGTGTAGGTCAATAAGCGCCATCTGTGTTCTTAGGCTTTTTGAAAGTTCACGCGGAAAACACTGCGTGTTAACTAGTAACCAATGGCCAATACAATATACGTACACTATTAGATCCAGGGAAGTCGTATCCGCCCATGACTTTCATATACGCCTTCTCCAACATTGACACCCAGAACTCGTTCTTGTTGCTCGAATATGAACACAACAGGCGTCCGTATTTACTGTAAGGCAGTCTGTCATCTATTATTACCTGAAATAATCCAAAAACAAAAACTTGAGAGGTGTCAAGGGACATCCGGATGGAATGAAGTTATAAAAAAAACGCCATCTATTGACGCCCAGGTATACTAACAACGACACTTTTGTGGAATTGTAATAAAAAATTTAAACGTCCGGTAGATGTCGCTGCTTATTCTCAAAAACGTCATCTAGTTGACGCACAGGAATACTATCAACGCCCTCTGCCACTAATAGGCAGGTACTAATAAAACGTGTTGAGGTCAAGTGTAGTTCCGTCTAGCCTCTTTTCGCAACGCCGAACGCGCAATAAGGAACTTCGTTCCAATATATTATTATGACGTCAAATTATATATTTAATGGGACATTCGGTCTGAAACTTGGCACTAATTTAAGACCTAATTGTATTGACCTAATAGTGCCATATCGCTAAACACTTTTTCAGCATTTTCACTGCTTTTTTGCATTCACGTTTCTCTGTCAATGTCATCTATGACTGTGTCTTTGTAATCGAATACCGTTGGAACAAAGATCGAGTATATATACCATCAGAGAAATTGTTTGATAAAGAGATGGCGGACCTATGTTATTTGGTCTGGTTATGTCAAGTAATGTTAGTCCAATTCTGTCGGCTGGGCTTGTCAGACGACCAAATTACATTGGTCAGCCATCTGCCTATGATTAAAATTCTAGGATAGTCTTAGTGTCTAAGCCATTGATTCCTAAAGTGGTCCAGGTGGACACCATGGGGTCCACGGGAGCCCGATAGGGGTCTACGCTTGCGTGGAAAAAAAATGGGGGTTCCACGAGTCGTTAACGGGGGTGTATAAAAATTAGGTGACCCGATTTGACTTCTACGAATATAGGCAGACAATATTATATCAATAGCAGATTAAATATAACAGAACGAGGAGATTTAGAAATAAGTAAAAGTGTGGTAATTTTTGTTTACGCAAAATTTTCTTGTTTCAAACAAGAAAATATTTGCGTTTACTTTTTACCACTCCAAAGTGAAGGTTATTGGTTCCTTGTATTGTGACTTGTGAGTCAAACTTAGAATACAAAAAAGTAAAGGTCCAACTGTTGTATGAATACGCTTTAGACCGGCCTTGAACTGGAGGGGGGGGGGGGGGGGGTAGTGGCTGTGGGGTCCACCGGATGCAGCAAAATGTTTAAAGTGGTCTATGAGAAAAAAAAGTTTGGGAACCTCTGGTCTAAACACACTAGGCTGAATTACGCCGGCGTAAATTCCGCCGCAAATGTCAAACGCATACAAAATACGGACCGAACGCGACGGAATAGTGTGTCGTCCCCCGCGTTCCGTCCGTATTTTGTATGAGTTTGAAACGCGGCGGAATTTACGCCGGTGTAATTTAGCCTAGTGTGTTTCGACACTCACATGATACTCAAAATTATTTATAAACTTACCTTTCTTCTAACTCCATTTAAATGTAACTTAACCATATACTTCCCAAAGGGATTATACACTGGGTCCTTATTTTTATTTTTGGGATATATTATTGACGTTATAATTTTCTTTTTAAATCTCTTTTCGTACAGTGCACTAACAGCTAGGGAGGCCACAAACGAACAGTCTGATACTATCTGAAAATAAACTTTATAATTTTTTTTTTTTATGAACCACAATGAAAAAAGTATAGGTCTACCAGAATCTGATGGCAATTTTTGACAGCAGATTTTCAAAAAATATCCTTGATCATTGGATAAATTATATTTTCATGTTTAACGCACAAAATAAGCCGCTGAAGGAATAAAAAAGGATGAAAATGTTTTATTCCTATTACCCCGGTATTGCTAGTCAATTTATTTTCTCACTTTTTGTCATCAGATTCTGGTAGACCTATACATGTATTTATTTTACTATCTTGAAAAATAAGTATAACAAGAAATACAAGTAAAAACTTGTATTTCTTGTTATACTTATTTTTCGACATTACATTAATATAATAATAACTATCAAATCTAAGTAGTAAACCAATCCTTCCAAATAATATGTGAAAGGATGCAGCAATCATTTTTTTTATTTACATAAATACTTACAGTCTGTTTAATACTGTAACAATCCACATGGTCTCCGACTATCATCTTTGGATCAGCAGACACTTCATGCGGTCTCACCCATCTATCAAACTCTCTCTCCTGCTTTGATGACAACTTTAATTCACTAGCTCTGTCCTCAAAGGGTATTGCATACTGAAACTTTTCTGACAAGTCCACATCCATAAAAGGAAGAAAACAATTGCGGTTGATTTTTGATGTCTCTCTTAGTACTACTTTCTCCTCTTCTGTGTAGACTTGTTTCCCACTGACTTTTAGATGCACGCTTTGTTCTCTTTGCAACTGTGCTCTACTTGGTGAGATAGCTGTGGCAAAAGACTCAATTGAGATACTCAGAAAGAAGAAGGTGGACATTTATTAATTGACATTGACAAGTTACTAAAACCAAATTGTGTTGGAGTCAATGATGTTTTAATAAGATGGCGTATGTTCATACAAAATGGTCCTCAGATTTTGTTCCTATACGACATATACATACTTACTTGTCATATCTATAGGTTACACTTACAAGAATGAATGCGACAGATAATACGTAAGAAATGGTATAGAAAAGCATAACTATATGTTTTGAGATGGTTTTGAGTTGCACTTGACAGGCACATTGGCAATCTTTGTCGCGCATGCGATCTGTCCTTATCTCGCTACAGTTGTCGTCCATATTCTCTATCCTTTTTCAGTAGGTATAACATGAAGCATTTAACAATTTTTCAACAATTTTGGAAAATATTCAGTGTACTACGGAACTCCTTCATCCTTTTTTACCTTATAACTATAATTTTTGCATTTCCTAAAAACGCAGCTTGGCATTTTAAGTCAAAAACGTGACACAATGATATTCTAACGTGACACGTCGTCGCTCACTCGCTGCCAACATGCAACTAATTCAAAAGAAGGCAATTACCTTCATTTGGCCGTGTCAGATTTTACGCGCAAGTGCAATATCTACCTTTTTTATAATAGAATATTATAGGTTGGAAGCCAAAAAATATTGAAATATAAAAATTAAAAGCTTATTACCTGGTTTGTTAGTTTCACTTATAGACAAGGCACCTATTTTGCCAATACCCTTTATCTTCTCAGCTCTTTCTAAAGCTTGTGAGGCCAAACCATTTAATTTGGACTTTACTTGTGGATTTGGATTACTCTTCTGCAAAAAAATTATTAAAAAAATTAGGTAAACTTACAATAACATTAATTTTACTATCATTCAAATTAATTACCTACATCAGAAAAATGTGTTATTTTATGAAAGGTATAAAAAATTATTTGCCAGTATTACTCATTTTTAGCCTATCAAGTCCCAAGCGGTCAAATTCGACTGCGTAAACAATAGATTTCCGAGAATCCGCAATCAAAGAATTAATAATAAGTTGTATTAATATGTTATACCAGTTCATTCTTTATACTGTCTTCACATTATTCTAATTAATAAAATAATATAGTTTGCCAATATTAGGTATATACCTACAGCTGCTATTAAAGCCAGCTCAACAGCACTTGTGTAAGACTGGAGAGCAATATCTTTGAGGCCCGCCTCATCAGCGTCCAGAGCTTGCTGCATCAAGAAGTAACATTTCTGCATACTCCGCTCACTTTCCGCTTGCTGTACTACATCTGGAAAGTAGATTATGTTTTGCTGTAAAAATGCTCTTTAATTTTTGGCTGCTTAATTTTTTAAATACAAAATATACACTCAAATACTATTCTTATAATGAAAAATGTTTGACTGAAGGGCCTTAAATAAATTTTGATATTGGTCACCTTGCAGCTAGTTTTTTGCAGCGGCACTGTTTAAGAATAGACAATGCTATTAATAGGAATGAAACGGTATACAAGTGAGGTAAGAGGACCCTGCCCACACTTTGTTATTTTAAGTGCAATCATAGTTAACTGTGTGTTAATGTGAATGGCTAGAATATTTAATAGGATGCTAAAATAGATATTGTAGGTAATGCCATGTTGATATTTGGCTTCATTCAATCCATCCATAATTATGGGTTAATTTTTAAATGAACTTTGAATAATACTATGAGGCTGACATAGATGCCAAGTGCATTTTTAAGCCTCGTCAAAAATGTTGATTAAAAAAAAATCCATATTAATTATTAGTAATATTATAGATGCTAAAGTGTGTCTGTCTGTCTGTGGCTGTCTGTCTGTCTGTCTGTGAGCAGTTGGCTTTTGGGAACTAAAAAAAAAAGCCAATATTTACTTAACTACATCCTGCTGATGGATGACTCATCCCTTTGTATAGAAAACCCCTTTTTTCTATGTAAAAATACTTTTAGCTTGTACCTTTCTGTTCCTGCAAGAGTATAGCTCTCTCCAAGTATTCTCTAACTTTGTTTATTACTTCCATTCGCCGTTCTGGCGGTACAGAATCTCTAATTCTGTCCAGCAATCTTGCCGCCGTTCTATAGCATTCCACTGCTTTGTCCGTTTGTCCTGTCTCATCAAATTTAACTGCGAGGGAAGCCGCTTCCGTGGCATTTTCAAACGCATTCATTTTGAGGTGATATTTATTTGTTAACTTAGTAAATGCAATTTGAATTAAAAACAGTGCAATTTTGTGATGATTTGCCTTGAAATGTCAATCTCGTCATGTCAAATGTCATTTGTCAGTGCCCCTCATGACGGCGGTATTTAGGGTTCCGTACCCAAAGGGTAAAAACGGGACCCTATTACTGAGACTTCGATGTCTGTCCGTCTGTCTGTCCGTCTGTCTGTAACTCAAGAACGGTAATAGCTAGAGAGTTGAAATTTTCAAAGATTGTGTAATGTGTGTATCTGTTGCCGCTATTACAACAAATACTAAAAATAAAATAAAATAAATATTTATGGGGGGCTCCTATTACAACAAACGTGATTTTTTTGGCCTTTTTGGCTCAATATCAATAATGGCAACAGGTAGATACTTGATTTTTTCTCAAGGTCCTTAGTTTTATGTGCATTTTAATGTTTAATAATAATAATATTAAAATAAAAAAAAAACATTTAGGGGGGCTCCCATACAAAAAACACAATTTTTGCCTAATTTTGCTCTATAATGGTACGGAACCCTTAGTGCGCGAGTCCGACTCGCACTTGGCCGATTATTTTTTTCTTAATATGGCGCTCGGCTTTTTAACCATGGCCGATGTCAAGTAAAATATGACGTGAAAAAAAATATCGTAAAAGTTTCGGTCCGAAACTTTTTACGATATTTTAAAAAGTTTCCATTTTAGTAACTAGATGGCGTATGGGTAGACAACTATCGGTAATACCAGAGAATACCATCAATAATTGCTACAAAATTGGGCAAAAGAATGTAAAACTGGATACATTTCAATTTGAAAAAGACGCCATAATATTCCAATGAATTGGATAACAAAGTTATTACAACGATGTTTTAGTTAAAACTCATGGAAGAAATAGCCCTATTTACCGATATTCAGACCAAATGTCACAGGAATTATACATTTTGGTTTTGACCTGCACCTGTGCAAGATAACGGGTATTTCATGGCTAATATTTTACCAATAATGAACATCAAACTCATCAAAGACCTAAATAACACAATTTGGGAAAAAACAATAAAAACCACACCAACAATTAAAAGTAGAAGAAGTTTGAAAGTGACATGCCCATGACATAACCGCCAAAACTCTTTCAGTTGTCAGTTTTCAGTTTGACAATTTGCGTGTTCCTAAACTGTTACCAGTATACTGGCCTAATCGCTTAGGCCAATGATCGCTTAGGTTTAAGATATTTTGATTTATGCCAGACTTGACAGTACACTGATATTTTTTAGAAACACAACCTATATGTATCTTGTTTTTAATCCCTCATTGAACTAGCCTTCCACTTCCTTCAATTATCATTAGTCTGTGAACGGTACGAAACGTAAAATTAATAGTTGATTAATTATTGATTCTCAAATAATGATATAAGTATTTCAAGATAAAAATCTATCAGAATAGTCTGAAATCTAAATATCGTCAAGGAGACAAGTAGGTACTTGCACTTCCACATAGCTGATAGCAGTGCAAATGTTGAGAGACTGTTCTCCTCTGCCAACAATTTAAAGACATGTCAGAGAAACTGACTCAGCACTGACACATTAGATTACAGTGGTCCTCAACCTTTTCATACGGGATTGGTACAAACATGTTTTGGTCTTGGTGACGCGGGCGGCAACAGAAAAAAATTAGGGTTAAAAAATAACATTCTTCAAAATTAACGATATAAAAAAGTGGTAAAAATTTCACGACTATCACGACGACTATACATTATTTTTTCGGTGGGCGTGAATTTCAAAATGGTTTAACATCACGCGGGCCACAAATAAAGTCCCGGCGGGCGGGCCGTGGGTTGGGGATGACGGTATTGGAGGGTTGCTTCATACGTTGCTCTTCGTTCTTTGAAATGAACCTAATTTCAAGGAACGAAGAGCCGAATGCTGACTGCTGAACATTTAAAATTATTCAATAAAAATATGTATAAACACTATCAATAAAACTCTCTCTGTTTAAAGCACTTTTTATTCTAAAAAATACTGATATGAGGGTGGTAGATCTTCCAACTTTTGGTTCTGACTTTATAAGTTTCTTGGTTCTGACTCTTGGTTCTGACATCTACCTAATTCTACCAATTTTTGACATGACGTCTACTGATTTTCTAAAATTTGGTGTGACAACACTGCCGTAGCCCGTAACCGTCCTGTCAACTGTCAAGTGTCAAACAGATTTTTTCATGTCAAATGTAGGATTTGTATTTTGTAGGAAATCTAAAGTTTATTCTGAAATTATTCAGTGAATATCTGTGCAGTGAATGGTTTTGTTCGATTTTAGTAGTCTTCGAAATATTCATCGTGTTTTAATTGTGATCTTCCAGTTAAATAGTAAACAAAGACTTTGTAAGCACATCACGATGGCTTCAGAATTATTAGCAGAAACTACTGGTGAAGTCCGTGAGAATTTGGTAATTGTATGCAATATTTTAAATTATTCATGTTCTTTTAATTAACTACAGCGCTATGTAATTTATTTATATAGTTACAAATTACTAGCACCACTTTACCTTTCGTATTAGAGGGTATGTGATGGTTGACCTTTGCATTTTGCCTTCCATATCAATTGCTTTGATAAGCCTATTAGATTCTTTTATTATTATTACATCAAAACGATTTAGGCTATACTTAATGTTCACAGTGTGGCTTCAACATAGTCTCTTTGTAATAAAAAAATATTTTTCAGGTGACCACAGCTGTGAAATTTCTATCCAATCCAAATGTCCAGAGATGCACAATGGAGAGTAAAGAGAAATTTCTACGCAGCAAGGGATTGACTGATGTTGAGATACACAAAGCTATAGAGAAATGTGCAGACATGATAGATGCACCTACCTTGGCCTCTGAATTGCTGCTTTTCCAGCATTCCAAGAGGTCATGGTTCAGAAATAGAATATTACCTGTTATCATCTATGGTGGTGTTATCTATGGCTGCTATTGGCTTTATAAGGTAAAGAAACGAGTCTTGATTTTCTGTCATTTTACTTAAATTAAAAAAATATATATATTTTGCTGATAATAGTATGCCATTACAAAAACAATATCATACATGAATATCAGTAACTAAGTGCAACAAACATAGTAAAACAAACTACACTTTTATGTTAAAGTATTAGGAATACAAATATTACATCACATACATAATCTAAGTCACACAATTAAAAGATATTGTCCACATAATAATTTTTTACAGAATTGCCTAAGGCAGCTGCTATTCATTGAACAACCCAAGAGGAAGACGACAGTGGAATGTTTGGATGAGCTTCGGAAATCTTTAGACCTTATGAACAGCAGCATCTCATCATTACGAACTGAGTTGCAGACCACCACCCAGCAGAATGTCCTCAGATCACAGTTAGACAATTTAAAAGCAGATATAGCATCAGTGAAAGGGATTTTATTAAACAGGTATTGTACAGTTTTTGTGATTATGCATAATGCACAAGGTGAGTCACAAAACTTCTGTCTAGGTATTAAATGACGAAATAAGTATAGAATTTTGTGTCTTGTGTAGACTTTAGACCACAGGAAATTGCATGAAATGTTATTATATATTTTTAAAGAATTTTCATGTAAGAATGGATTTTGACAAAAAGTAACTTGTGTGCAAATGAAGAATGCAAATCCACTTAGTTTATCTGTAATGGCGTAACAAACATCAATTCACTACATATTATAAAACAAAGTAATCTAATGTTGGAGCTAGATTTTTTGTTTTTTTTAAGTATTTTTAAATAATCCAATTCAAACCCGCGACAGTTTTGTGATTTTTGCTGTAAAAGGTTTAGAATATCACCTGTTTATGGATTGTATTGACGTCTTAACGGTATGAAAAAAATACAATGTACTGTTGAGAAAGTCGTCTATAAAATGTTGGAATTACTTTTTACCACTTTAATATGAAATAGTTGAGTAAAGAAATATGTAACTCGGCAAAATTTTAGAGAAAATGGACAAAGAATTGCTGTTAATTTTGGCAACTTTGAGCTTCGGCTTCATAAAAAAAAAACGACGGAAATAATCTATAGATAAAATTCTATCCAATTCGAGAAAAAAGAAAAAAATATAAAAAAAAATTGTGCCATAAAAACACGATTCAAAACAACCTGAATCTCACATTATATTTCTCGCCGCAAGTTCGAGTCGGCTTTCCGCGCTTAAATATATTTTAAATCTAATAATTACTTAATATATATATTTTTTTAGTCTATTAAGGGGAAAAAACCTAATAATATTTCTGTAGCGAACCTTTGCAATTTCGGCAAAATCGGAAAAATTTCATATACGGACTCTTAATAACATTCATTAAATAGTGGAGAAATACTACATTATTGTTGGGGTATCTAATGTGATGTCGTAAATAATTACATTTTATTCCGCTTACATTGCAAACGCAGGCTGAACCCTACGAGATTTATCAAAATAATGTACCAAGTATTATACACAGTGAAAAGGTCTACAAAAAACTCCGCGATGGTATATTTCTATCTCTTATGGATATCCCACAATAACAGTTTTTTGTCATTTAGTTTTAATGACAAATAATGACTAATTGTCGAAACGATTTTAACCAATACGGCATTAATCCTTATTCAATTAAACACTTTAAATACATTGTTGATTTAATATAGATCTATATGACCCTTTACATCATAGGATTTAAATGAATATCTTCCATATTGGACCTGTGTGGTTTGGACCTGGATGTCAAGGTTGGATTATTGGACTTCTAATATTCCAAGGCCAAAAACCTGGGTCTACATCTCCAATAATTTCGCTTGAGTGTACTTTTATACTATAATATAATGATAGTAATTTGTTGCTACATAATACTAGTAATTTATGACTACAAAGTACAATGAAATAAACATCATGAATTAGTTGATCTATTTTTACACAGAGACTGCTAATACCAACTGCTAATACCAACTGCCTCTGGATCGTATCCAACGAAGGGCCGCTCGAATTGTTGACTGCCATAGTATTTCAAACAGCTTGGACCCCTTGGAATTACGCCGAGATGTAGCTTCACTCTGCATCCTCTATCGGTTGTATCACGGGGAGTGCTCTGAGGAATTCGATGGCCCCAACAAATAAACATGCAATCGAAAAAAGACAACTTTTCATGAAGACAAAAAAACGTTTGGAACCACATAACTTTGACTACATAATAAATAGACAAATATAATGTATGATCAAATTAAAGGTAAAAAAAATATCTTTCAACTTATATATTTATTAAAAATCAAATGTTAACGGTTTACTACATATTTAGGAAAAACCATATTAAATTATTATTGTATTGAATAATATGTGACTTGTTAACACTATTGTATCAATGCACGTTTATTCGTGTCATAAATGAAGTTTTAACAAGTGCAGTGAAATGTTGCATGGTAATTCCACATATATTTTTTTCCTCCTGAGCCATGCTCTGGTCATTTACACGCTTATTCTTGTATATTTTGTTGCTTTTACTTGTTTGTAAAGATAAAAGCCCGTATTAATGTGTTAAGAAGTTGAATCATTATTTATGTAATACAATCTTATTAGTGTATGGTATAAAATGTAAATCTATACTAATATTATAAAGAAGAAGAGTTTGTTTGTTTGACCGCGCTAATCTCAGGAACTACTGGTCCGATTTGAAAAAATCTTTCGTTGTTAGATGGTTAATTTATCGAGGAAGGCTATAAATTATAAATCATCACTCTAAGACGAATAGAAGCCAAGAAACATAGGAAAATGTAGAAAAAATTATTGGAGGGCGCTTATCTCGCGAACAACTGGATGAATTTTTAAGTTATTTGGCACAGATGTAGAGTAGACCATGATGACCAAGAACATAGGCTATTTTTTGCGGGAAAATGTACGGTTTCCGTAAAATTTCTCATTTATGCGGGCAAGGCCGCGTGGAACGTCTAGTTAGTTAATATTTTCTTGTTGACGGTTCAGTAAAAAATATTGTTGACCTATTGTTGTTGTTGATAAATATTGACCTTCCTCGCGTCTATGCGTGGACACATACATATAAAATGGAGTACTACCTTATCTATAGATCCTACAAGAGAGAGATCAATCGGGCAAAGAAAAAGCACGTCAATAGTATTAGTGAAAGACTCGAGTACCTTCCTTTGGGAACCCGTGAATTCTGGTCTCTGGCCTAAGCTATTGAAGGGTATTTTTTAAAGCCATCCTGCCATCCCTACAAGTAGGAAATGGATCGTTGGCCCACGACGCAAAATATAAAGACGATCAGAAGATCGTCTTACCCAGAAGCGTAAGCTCCTTGCGTCGAACTCGACCCTTGATGACCTTGGGATAAAACCGCCGACCATACCACGATGCAGGGGCATCATGTCGGATATTAGATTACATCAGCGCTCAATGTGAATAGCCCTGCGTGCCCTTGATATCCAAAAGTCGAGTGGGCCTGACGGAATCCCTCCTATTGTGTTGAAAAAGTGTGCTGCAGAGTTGGCTCCGGTCTTAACGCGTCATTTTTGGTTCTCCTACTCTTTTGGCATTGTCCCGGTTTCTTAGAAGACAGCCTTAGTGTACTCGACCCCCAAAAAAAGGTGATCGCTCAAATCCTTTCAACTACAGACCAATTGCTAAAACCTCCGTCCTCTCGAAGATAATGGAATCCATTTTCAGCTCTTTCGATACTTGTGCGGCCAGACATTACAAAGCAAACACGTCAAACAGTACGGGTCGCTTGGCTGGTTATCTCTTGGCGTACCAAACTCATCGTTGGGCTCAGGTAATTGTGTGGAGAGGAGAGGCATTGGCTGTTAGTTTGGACATTGCAAAGGCCTTTGATCGGGCTTGGCTCAAAGCGCTACTATCAAAGCTTCCATCATAATATTATGATGGAAGCTTTGATAGTTTTCTAAAATAAAATTCTCGGGATGCCCATATGGGCTTCCCGAGAATTTATGCAAATAGGTCACAAGTTTTTTGGCAGATCAATGACATGTTACATTCCAATGGCATTTATTACTATGCGGATGATAGTACAGGTGATGCCCTACCTACCGGCTTCCACCATATTTCTCGGCTAAATGTCATCGAGAGTCGAAACGAACTTATGTCTAGAATAAAAAATTCACAGGAGAAAGTCTCTGAATGGGGTAGACGATACTTTTCTGATTCTGTTCTTAACAGGACGAGACAGTATTTCAGTCTGAACCAATGCCTGCAACTCCACAAGGTGCAGGTTCGGCCTCATGTGGAATACTGTTCTCATATCTGTGCAGGGACCCCAAAATACCAACAAATCCCTTTGGATCGTATCCAATCAATGGGCCGCTAGAATTATTGACTGCCATAATGTTTCAAACAGGCTGGACCCCTTGGAATTACGCCGAGATGTAAATAGCTTCACTCTGCATCCTCAATCGGTTGCATCACGGGGAGTTCTCGGAGGAATTGTTCGGAATCATACCTCCTGCAACATTTCGCCATCGTTCCACGTTAAAAATATACCATCCTCATAACCTCGATGAGTGGCAGTCTTCCACCGTGCTTTTTTCGCGTAACTTTCTGCTACGCACTGTAAAATTTGGAATGAACTTAGTACAGTCATTGAAGGCAAAAATCAGGTACAACCTCCGATTTCGTTGAACCTCCATCGTTTTGGATGAAAATTTGAGATTACGTACGTTAAACCCTCTACTTTAAAAGTGACATACGCTCGTATTGCGGTTTTTTTATTTTAGGGGTGAAATCCACCCCTTTTGTTGAAAATAGAAAAAATGCAGATTTAACCATGCTAGCTTAACTAATTGGGTTCAATTCGATAAAATAAATGTTTTGATGTTTTTTTTTCATGATATTTTATGGTTATTTATTTAATTTTTCAACCCTTATGGCAACCATCCCTTTAGTCGTGAAAAAACACTTTTTGTATTTCTGAACTTTAAAATCGCATATTTACATTGTATAAACAGTTTGTTTAATATTTATGATATAATTTTTGGATAAGACTGAAATATAAACCCCTAAAAGTACCTCTTTATTGCGGAATCACGGTAAAAATTGGGTTCAAAAACTTAATAGGTTTATTGTTTATGAACCCAATTTTTTCAGTTTATTTACTTAGTATTAATTTCTTATTTAGTTTTTTTTTTGCGAAATTTTTTCACCCCTGTAAACTACCCAATGTCTGAAAAATAAGCTTTAAGTTTTTATTTTAAGTTTTTTATCTGCTTTGATGAGTTCGAATATTTTTTCATAGTTAAGATAAATTTTATTAATAATATATTTCAAACATTGATATTATTTAGTCCAAAATATTCAAACAACGATTTCTGGGCAAAAAATTGACGCAAAGGCTAAATCTGCTAGACTAAAATATTTAATAGACGGACATCATTATAAAAAGCCCCTATCATATCGAGTCGACATTCACCGTTTTGTTTACTTTCTGAATATTGAAAGGCTTGAAAAGATATACGTATATTCAGTAAGAACTATATGACGCCTGCTATCGCGCTGGAACCGTATATTTTTTCGGGATAAAAAGTATCCTATGTCCATATCCATTCCCAAGACTCAAAGTATTTTCATACCTATTCAGCAAAATCGGTTGAACCGTTTGTGTGTTAAGAGGTAACAGATAGACAAAAACACTTTAGCATTTATAATATTCGTATAGATGTACCTACTGACAGCTTTTCCTACAATATTTGCACCCCAAATCTCTGCTTCAAAATTGTTTTAAAAAAAATATTTTCGTTTTATCACAATAGCTCTGTTAATTTTTAAGTTATCGAGTTCATCTATAGACCATTTTAAAGGTAATTTAAAGAGCTTTAAGATCAATTTAAAAAATACTTTTTAAAGCCCTTGGTTTAAAAAAAATTAGGGTTAAATGGTCCCGATTTCATGGTTCTCGCAGTAAAAGTTAGGCTTTAAACGCCTCTATCATCGTTATTTTTCATCCTATAAAAACCAAAAGGAAATCAAAAGATTTCTTAAAAAATGGACACAAATTTCGTTCCTTATGATTTTTACAAAAGTTCAATAGTTTTTAAGTTATGTTCAAAACAAAATGATATTTACGAAAATTTGAATAATTTCGATTTTACTAAATCATTCTGTTTTTCAAAACTAAGCATTCTAAACCAAGAAAATTTTTTGAGGTCATTACTTATACTAAAATAAAGAAAAGACTTTGGGGATAACCATAAATTTGAATTATTGTAGAAATGGTCAACGTTTTATTTTTCGATTTTTCCAAAAAAATTTGACAGGGTCATCTTATTTTTATCATAACTTGTTCAATTTTTATGCTTTTAACTTTTAACAATGCTTATTAGAAATGTATTTTTAAGCACTTTTTAAAGTATTATGGAAGCACATGTCATAAAATGCATCGGTTTACCGTTATTTAAATTTGAATGCTTAGACTTAGGTACTCGCCGAAAGAAAATATATATACAATCACCTATAGCTCGCTTTGAATGAATATAGGAAGGTATTTTAGAGTAGATATTGGTTTGTTTTTTTTATTGGCTATAATTTTAGTAATTACACATTTTTCTTAAAAACCTATAGTTTCTTAGTTAATTATGAAAAACCGCTTTAAGTCAAGTATCTTTCTCACGCAAAAACATGATCTTTGATCTTTAATAACTCCGAAAGTATTGATTTATTCAAAAAGCTTTATGTAACAAATTTTGCTTAGAATTTGTGTTTATTGATTCCTGGGGTTATTTTCATTTAAAAAAATTCACCACCCGAGAAGGGTTGGCATCCACCCCCAGGGCAAAAGCGCAAGTTGGCACTATGTCACTTTTGTTTCTTAGGGTATCCTCCACCTACTTACCAATTTTCATGAAAATCGATGGAGGTTCAACGAAATCGGAGGTGAAAACCTTCACTGCCTCCACTAACTGTCACCAGCAATATTTCCGGACCTATACGACCTGCAAACCTTCAAGGAGAGAGCGTATTCCCTCTTAAAAACACCGGCAACTCACTAGCAGATTTTGTGATAAACTTTACAATAGCTCTTCGAATAACCTTTACAAAAGCAGAAAAGACAGAAGTTAGTAAAAGATAATAGAATAGCTGTGATTATTATATTCAAAGTTTCGCCATCTGCAATGAGGCATTAGTGATAGAAGTCGCTTGCATTTTTACACGAATAATCGTGCAAGAGTTATAACCCAAAGGAAAAGATAGACACGAGCGCCAGATTGTTTTAACACGTTTATTCTGGTGAACTCAAATAAAGAAATAATCTGCAATAAGCGCATGTTTTATTATTTATGTGATATATGTTATTATTTTTTCCGTACAATAAAGATTTACATTGCTATAAAATCGTTATTTTAAGTCAAAAAATTAAAAAAAAATTTACATAGGTGTATCATAGTCCATGCAAACGAAAAATCAAAAAAAAAAATTTTTTTGGGTAAGAGCTCTTGCACGTTTATTCGTTGGGGCCATCGAATTGTTCGGAATCATACCACCTGCAACTTTTTGCCGTCGTCCCACGCGAAAAACATACCATCCTCATCACCTTGATGAGTGGCAGTCTTCCACAGTGCGTTTTTCGCGTAACTTTCAGCGGCGCACTTAAAACTCTGGAACGAACAGTCACCAGCAGTATTTCCGGACCTATACGACCTGCAAACCTTCAAGAAGAGAGTGTATTCCTTGTTAAAAGGCCGGCAACGCGCCTGCAGCTCTTTTGATGTTGCGAGTGTCCATGGGCGACGGTAGTTGCTTACCATCAGGTGACCCGTTTGCTCGTTTGCCCCCTTATTTAATAAAAAAAAATTAAAACTACAAGGATTTTTTAGGATTTACGAGTTTTGATATTCAATTTTTTATGAATAAAAATTTGAGTATAAAAAATTTATTCCTCTCTAGAAAATCCGCCGTCTTGCATCATCTATCAGGGGGCCTCGCGAAATATAATATCTTGCCCATATCTTTAAGTCTTGCCCTGTCACTGTTTGTACAACAATGGGGCTCTTGTTAATGAATTTATCTATCACTATTTTTATGACAATTAAGAACAATTGCACAATTTGCGATTGATAACTTAAGACTGCCCCAATTATTGTTTATCTTTTGGAAGGTTATCAATTATCATAAACTAATATGTAAAATATAATGTTATTAATCTTGCCTGCTGTTTCAATGTGCAGAAATTCGTTTATCGGGCGGAAACCGTACACTTTTCCGCCAAATGATATGAAACCCATACATTTTTCAGTGACAAAAAGCCTTTGTCTTTTTCTGTGTGTTTTATGTGAATTTCATTTAATCCCTCGATCGCGGGTTCTTGGAAAATTTTGTAGAATAATTTTGGGGATTTGCATACACAATTCTCATGATATTGGTATAAGATTAAGCTATAACAAAACGAGATGAGGCGCTATGCGACGAGACATTAATATCCATACAAAATTAAAATAAAAAATTTTGAAGGCATCACACTCTTCGTTATTTAAATTTTGTATTGCCTTTTTTCGCGACTTATCTCCTTTCGGTGTAAGCTATAGCCACAGTGCAGGTCCACCAAGCTCCGTTTTAGCGAAATGGTTCCCATTAAAAAAAAACACAACATCATAAGATTGACTTTTCATTTCCAGAAATCAGTTTCCAACGCTCAAAACGCGCACCGAGCCGCCGTCCATACCGGCATGGCAGAGACAGTCTGAAGAAGCATCTTCCACCGAAGTAGTTGAGGATAAGAAGAAGCCGCATAGAAGTCGCAGCCAGCGCTCCGAGTCCGGGGGCTCTAACTCCAGCGAGGGCGAGCAGGCGACGAAGAACAGTGATAGTAGCTTGGAGATCATGTGAGCTTTTGTTTTACTGTTGAGCTTCTAGAGCAGCTATGCTCAACCTTTTTTATACGGGTCACAAAAAGGTTTTGGGTATCGCGGCCTGCAACCAAATTTTTTAAGGCTCATCAATATCGTTCTTCTGCGCTTTAAAAGTGAAAAAAGACTATGCACTGTTTTGCCGGTATAGTAGGCGTAAATTTCAAAATGGTTTATACCAGTACTGACCATTTAGCCGAAACTTTTTCGTTTTCGCTTCGTTATAGAATCGCCGATCAAAATGTATGGAATTGACATAAGACGAGTCGAACGTCAACAAATACAAATACAAATATCTTTATTTCAGACTACTATAGATCCATTGGTTAGTATTATACAAGCTTAAAAAATTTAATAATTTAGGGTTAGTTAAATATCAAAAAAAGAAAAAACATAACTTAAAATTAAATATTATTATCTAAAACTAAAATCTAAAATCATGCACCCAAACTGAACTAAGTACGGATGTAACCAGGTGGTCTGCTTTCGAATTCGTTCATTATCCGCACATAGTTCCTCAATATGGGTGCATGCGGATCATCTGCCACAATCCTCAGGATGCTGTTGTCACTTCCCCTTATGCGATTTATGAGAGATGCAGCTTTTTTGCGCATGAGTGCCCGGAATCCGTCCGTTCTTGATTGCACAAACATCTCAGACGCACTACAAAATCGGGGAAGTTTCAGCATCATCCTGAAGATATTATTATATTGGATGCGAAGGGTGTTTAGGGATGCTTTGGTATAGCTGATCCACAGGCCGCCCGTGTACAGATTCTGACAGAACGCTTTAAAAAGTGTGATCTTAACTTCATCCGTACAACGTGCAAACCTGCGGGCCAGCATATTACCTCGAACCGCCAAAGCTTTCCGCTCCCGTTCAATATCTAGATCATCTTTAAGGTCGTCGGTAAGTATATGGCCGAGATATTTAAAATGGAACACTCTGTTCAGCTCCTTTCCGCCGAGGCATATTGGAGGTATGGATTCGGGATATTTACCGGCGGCCTTAAAGATCATAATTTCACTTTTATTTGCATTATACTTCATGGCATGCGAATCAGCGTATCTCTCGCACACCTTCAACATCTCCCGAATTCCTCTCACAGTGGGACTCAGCAATACCATGTCGTCCGCGTAGCTAATGTTGTTGACGCTAACACCACCAACCTTGCATCCGACACGCATATTGCTGAGCTCCACTATGAGATCATTCACGTACAGATTGAATAGCTTAGGAGACGATAAGCCCCCCTGTCTCACACCGCAGTTCAATCTGTATGCCCTAGAGAGTTTATTGGCCCATTTCACATGATTCGTCTGATTCGCATACCAGAAACGAAATATATTTATAATATCCACCGGTATACCCATGCTCTCCATTTTCTTCCAAAGTACATCATAAGAAACGAGGTCAAATGCCCTTGAAAGATCCAGAAAGCATGCGTAAACCGGTGTTCTACGGCTTGTATAGTATTGGACGGATTGTATGCTTGAGACTCAAGATAGCACTTTCGGTGGACAGTCTAGGTCTGAATCCAAACTGCCCATCATGTACTTTCAGATATTTTTGCAGATGTGAGTCAAGCAAACTGTCCAACACTTTGGCCAATACTGTAGCAAGCGATATCGGACGGTAATTACCTTTGTCCGAGATATCACCTACTCGGTTCTTGATAATGGGAACTACAATAGTTTTCATCAGGTCCATTGGCAGATATGCATGTTTAATAGCGATGTTAAAAAGTAAAGCTAAAACTCTAGGTAGGTGTGGACCTGCGTATTTTAAGTGCTCAATACTGAGTCCGTCGTGACTGGGGGACCTGCCCCTGCTCATGCGCTTAATTACATCTCTGACTTCTTTAGCAGTAAACATAAGCACAGGCACCTCCCCCCGCACGACGGACCCAGTAGTAGCACTTAGCGGGGACTGCACTTTAAAATGCTCCATGAACATATTTGCAATTCCCTCTTCGTCGCTAACGCCATTGACACTAGTCGGGAGGCCAGGCTTTATATCGAACTTACTAGTGCACTTCCAAAATTCAACAAAATTTTTGTCAGCTCGTAACTTTGCTAACTTATTCATTTTTATTTAACGTCAACGTCATATTAACGAACGCTTATGTTAATTCCATACATTTTCATCGGCGATTCTATAACGAAGCGAAAACGAAAACATTTTGGCACACCCCCCAGGGGGGTGTGCAAAAATGTTTTCGTTTTCGCACACCTCGGAAGCAGTGACGACGATTGAAAAAAAATTGCTGAAATCAGTCAATTTTCATTTGTACACACCCTAACAATTTTAATATCAAGGGTGATACCTTTTAAGTCATCATTAATATGAATAGTTAAATCACTCTCGTTATCAGTTTAATGCTAACTGGATTTAAAAAGAGGTTAATCTTTTATATAATTTGTTGAAGTTGATAAAAATATGCTCATTATATTATAGTTTTAATATTTCTTATCTTGTTTACAGAACATGAAGACTCAGTCTTTAGAAGAAGATGCATTTCTTATTTTATGTATTATAGTGCATAGTTGTTTTATAATTTTTATCTAAATTACTTAGACAAAAAAGACAAAAGACAAGCAGTTAATATTTTTGGTTGCAAAGTTAATAATATTTTTATATTGGCTTGCCAAAATTGTTTTTGTTATTTTTTTAATCAGGCATTTACTAAAATTAACCAAAAACTAAATATTTTATAGTGTTGTACTAATTAAGTGTATCGATAGTTTAAGTCACAACAAAGGACATGAGTGGATGAAGGGGGTAATTAACAATTTGAAAACTGCCCAACTAGCAAAATGGTTTTAGGAATAGCAGCTTATAATGCAAGAAGTCCGTCAAAAACCACAGAATAGTTTTATTGATGTATGTTGGCTTAATATTGCACTTTGAAATGCTAATCTAAGCATAGTCCTAAAGTAGCACGATATGAGACTCTAGCTCTATGTCAAGTACATAAGTATTAATAAAATCATAACCAAGACTAACACACCTCTACAAAAATGCGTTGTGAGGATGCGTACAAGCCTTGTAGTCTTGGGTACGCTACTTATTGTACAAGCGATGCTAGAATTACTGAAGTAGCAAGTATCGTGGCTGTTACAGCATTAAAAACATTGAATTGGTCCCATGTCCCATAAATGATAATTAATCCTGATAAAGTCTTGTATGTTGCGTTTTTAAAATCTTGAATAAACGGATTATGGATTTAAAAAAAATGGACACAACTAAAGCGATGCGGTGGATTCACAAAAAAAGTTACGGCTAAATATAAAAATTTGCACAAAACGACAAGTACAAACATTATAAACCAAGAAAAGTGCAGTGAACAATCTAGTGGTTCCGTAAATTTTCTAGAACAGATAGGTATGTCTTTCATACTGTTAATGAATATTTTTAAAACTGTAGATAAAAGTAATGCTGCAGTGTTACTTAAGGTTTATTAATAAAATATTAATCAAATATTTATTGTATATTATTTTTATAGTTTTATTTATAATATGGCAACAACAATAATTTTAAGCATAAGTAGTGTTCGCAAGGTCTTCATTGTCTATCTGAAACAAATAATCCATTAAAATTATGAACTTATGACAAAGTCAGACTAGTAACCTAAGCTAATATTTATTTTAATCTTAAACGGTTTTTTGATAACATTTGCAAGGAACCCCCAATTTAACATGGTTTCAAACTGTCACACTCTAAATCGGAGCATAAGTCCTACAATAGCATAATGTCCGACTTAACATCTTATAATAGTTTTGTATCAGTTTGTATATATAAAAAATATATTTAATTAAAATTAAAAATAAAAATAACAAGGGGGCATTGAAAATACACCATATAAACACATATATATCAACGAAAAACTTACCTTCGCACTTAAAGCTGAGCGCATGAGGTCGCAGTCAGGCCAAATCACTATTATTTTAATGGCGTTATATACCTATTGCTTATAATATAATTTGTTATAAATTGACAAACACGCGTGACGCACACACGGAGTTTTGTGCATATCTATTAGTCTCATAACGATTCTAGTTTAGCAGTACTGAAGATATATAGCACGATATAGTGCGTTTTGAAGATCAAATTAAGAATAATTAGCATTTTTCCTGATCTGTACAAAACAAATTCAAAACCAAAGATCCTGAATTTGTGCCCAAACGCGGTTTTAAGGTAGTCTATGTGACTGTTCTAAGTCTACTTCACAAAGCTTCAAGTCTTCACGAAAACGCAAATCTGACTTAATCAGAACCAAACTTTGCTAGTTGGGTGACGTCTTTTTGCATAAATTCTCCATTTATGAAAAAAACGTCAGTTTGCAAATTTAGTTCAGTCAGCTTAGGACCGCGAAAATAATTTAAAATAAAAAACTTGAGAGATGTCAAGGGACACCCGAATGGATAGCTATATAGATCAGCGGTCGGAAACCTTTTGGCAGGCAAGGGCCACAAGGTGACAAAACAAACTAAAGGCGGGCCGCAGACCTCATACTCGTATCACAGTGTAAATTTACACTGTGCTTGTATTAAGAGCGGGCTGTCAAATTTTGCTGTGTTTTGTGAAATTGAGATTTATTTAATCGTTGTATATTTATCTGATATTCTGTAAAAGGAAAACACGATTCACTTATTTTGACTCGATAGTTATATTTTTCGAAATTGTGAATCTTTCTGGGCTTTTCAACAAATATCTGTTACACTTATTGAGTTACTATCATTAAATAACTTGCACTACTACAATCACACACATTATAAAATACATAATGGTAAAAGCAAATATTATTAGTGTTGTACTTAGTTTTTAAGTAATCATCAAAAGCTAGGGTTAAGACCCTAGAAGCTCAATATACCTACAGATATTGAAAGGAAATAAGTTTTTATTAAAAATGGCACAAACAGCTACGTACTTAAGTGGCGATAACTACTGGCAGTATTAGAAAACATTGTTTTTAATACACATATTAACTTATTCACAAAGCATTCGCGGGCCGCGCGTTGCCGACCGCTGATATAGATGATGAAGTAGGTATAAGTTAGTTATAAGGTTGGTTCAAATTATAGAGGAAAAAAATGAGTAATTGCTCTTAAGTTGTAAAATTTTACTTTAAACCTACTTCATCCACTCATGTCTTCAACTCTTAATGAGATACGGGTTATACAAAATAAGGTATGGCGCAGACGCGCGACACAGCGGGCGACAAGAATGTCGCCAGTAACTAAAATATTATATGAAATTGTGCAGCGATTGTCGTCGATATGCGTCGAGCCTTATATTAACTATGATGATATTTTTGTCGATAATAATATTATTAGAGGTTTGACTTCCGAAGTGTTGCCATCACATTAAGCTTAAATGGTGAACGCATAGATGGTCGCTGTTAAGCATTTGTGTATTAACCCACCAAAAAATATTTTATTGGTTAATATACAAATGCTTAACACTGTCCAGATTAGAATGGTCAATGGTGTAATTGTGGACTAGATAATATAAACAAAGCAATGTAGTTAAAAAATATATAATCATTATGTCCATATCTACTTACATTTATTTTTCTATGAAAATATTAAGCAACAAAGAAGTAAACTAAAATTATTTTACTTTTGGATTATGACAATGTATTAAAAATTATGACTGTATTGTAAAATCTGACTTCCTGAACAGGGCTAGTCAAGTATATCAAAATAGAATGGTATTTTATTCATATTTTGTACCAGTTGTTATAAGCATCAAACTAAAAGAAAATGTTATGTATTAAATTAGGATTTAATTATTATTATAGATAACGCTTGCTTTTGATTGGCTTGTGTAGATGGGATAGTGGCATTAAAATTGATGTTTTTATTACAAAAATTATAGATTGTAAACGGGCTCCTAGATTCTTCCATGCCATGGAATTAGAGGTATTTGTATGTGATTTTTGATAGTACATGATTTCAAATATCGATAAAATTTATCGATACCTTAATAGCACTAAGCAGCTTAAAAATATCAAATCCATTAAAAAAAATATAATTACTTTTATACTCATATTATATAATATAATAGGGCCGAACGCATCTTACATGACATGCCTGATTTCTGACAATGCAAAGTAGTAATTGCTGACATACCTACCATACTAGCCGATCCCGATACAGTGTACGCCCATCTTATCACAGCTACCGAGTAGAGTGGCTAGCACTGCCTTGCCACTACTCGGTGAGTGTGATTAGACCCTTAGGAACGGTTTTGATTGTGAAATGTCTAATAGCTTTGTCCACACTGTGCCTTTTTCTGTTCGTCAAGGGCATGCGTTATAGCGCAGTCAACAGCGAACGTGAGGCATGCCCGCGACGTATGCCATCTGACCGTATCCAAAACTTTCACTTTGTTATTAAAATGTCAGTTAGCGTTGCGTTCTTTGACGCATTCAATTATTAATATATTATTAATATATTATAACGAAAGTTGAATGAAAGAAGATGACGAAAATTGAAGACGAAAGCGCATAATGTGGATATAGCTAATTGGCGCGGACAGAACGGAGTGAAACTTTAAAGTTATTAAACTAAAGTGCATAAATACTTGAATCTTACAAAAAATGCTCCCGCGTCCTCGAAGATACGCGGGAATCCCTTATCGCACTTTAATCATTAGTGTAATCTTCGGTGTCGATTCGGTGCTGTCTGCGCTGACCCTAAAAGTAACGTAATAGCTCATCCAGAAAGTCTATGTTGCTCAGTAAAAAGCAATAAAGCTAATTCACGAATAACCTGTTTATCACTTGTGAGGTAATTGTTAAACCAGACTGTAGACAAGTTGATAACTGATAAAAATATTTATGTAATCAATGAAGATATTCGAAATGATTCACTTCTACCGGAAATTAAATTTATTTGTATATAGTTATTGTTGTGGGTGATAATCAAACCAATGATAATTAAAATGTAATATTAACGAAAATCTGTTGTTTATTTTAATCCTTCGATCGTGGAAAAACGAGTCACAATAGTAGTGCAGTTCCCAGAGCGTAAAAATCGTGCAATCCTCCGATTTTTGCAATAGTGGATGAAAATTGAATGAATTGATGAAATTGATGAAAAAAAGTGTGTCAGCTCCGACGCACGACTGGAGTTTACTCCTTAAGTACGAGTATCTAACCATACGCAAAAATAATTTATTCAACTGAAAAAAGATTAATATAATATGGAATCAGATGTTCCGGCAATATTATCTACACCTCTTTCTGCCATAGTAATTTCAAAATATATTTTTTTCTCAATTCTAAGGCCAGAATCGAATAGAGGAGAAAAGTCCAGGAAGATCAAGCCGAAGAAACTCATATCCAGGACAAATAGTTGCCGAGTTACAAGCATTCAAACTTTGACATTGACAGCTCGGCAACTGTCAAACGTCGAACAAAATCGGCCATAACTCAGCTTCCAATAGGCCTAGAGGAACGGGGTTTCTTCTAAGATCAAAGGCAACACCTCGGCTACCCCCTCCCTGAATTTGAAATAATTATATTATTTTATATAATATATTCCGATAGGTATATTACCTTTATGGTCCCGGGTTACCCTCGAAATTCTCATACATACGTAATACCAAAATCATTTTGTCATACGAAAATATTTAACATGTTTGAGTTATTTTTCAGCTTAAAATAGTAATTACCTAGGTTTCTGAACAAAAATTAACTTCAAAATATTTAAACACAAAAAAATTTTTTTGTGTACCTAAGTATAAATTTTTTTACTAAATTTACTACTAAATATTTAAACACTAAAAATAGAGTAAAACACTAAAAAATATATAAATAAATAGTAAATTTTCTACAAAATACTTAAATACTAAAAAATATTTTTTAGAGTTGAAATATTTAGTAGTAAATTTAATATTTATTTATATATTTTTTAGTGTTTTACTCAATTTTTTAGTTTAAATATTTAGCAGTAAATTTAGTAAAAAAAATTATACACAATTTTTTTTTTGTGTTTAAATATTTTGAAGTTAATTTTTGTACAGGAACCTAGGTAATTTCTATTACTACTAATATTTTCGTATGAGAAAATAATTTTGGTATTACGTAGGTATGTATGAGAATTTCGAGGGTAACCAGGGCTCTTAATACACTCACAGCCAAATTAGAAAGTTTCCGTCGTCCAAAAACGTGACACATTTTCGTTACTTGTTAGTAGGTTTTACCCCTCGGATTTTTCTCATACCGGGCGCCTTATATTAAACTCCAAAAAGGAATGTGTAGCTGATAACATACCTAAATAATAAAGTTTACCTATTAAAAGTTGTACTTTTGATTTTTAAATTATTCTCTTCCACTTCAAGTTAACTCATAAACTGTAAAATTTTGAAGAAAATTTGCATATTTCTTTCTTTTAAATACAGGGTGCAATTAAACCTTTCTGCCAAATTTTGATATATTGATCCTTGTTAAAAATAAAAATACACGTATTTTTTCTTTTATAGTCACTCAGTACTAAAATGTTTAGAAATAGCTTCAGAAAGTTATCCTAAAAAACACTACAATTAATGGACACGACGCGTCGCCCGCGCGTGACGTGCCCTCGCGCGCGCGCCTCCCCCCGCGTTACCCCCGTTTATTCCCCCGCGCCGCGAGTGTCTGTTCTGCAACGATTTTAAATGGGATAAAATATGTAATTGAAAAAAAATAACACCCAATTGTTTTTGGTTAAATGGACACTCCTAATGATACCTAAACCCTGAAAAAAATTTGGCAGGAAGGTTTAAGGCGCTATATTGAAAGTCATTTTACCGCAAGGGTAATTTTATACTTAATTTGTATGACTACGCTGCGGCCAGAAGCTATCGACTCGCTCGGAAAACATGCGAAAAACGTAATTTTCATTATTTAAAAAATAACTAGGAGCATTTAAGCAAAATGCTTCTATACAATTTTGAGTTGCAAAGGTGTCTATCAATTAGACTAATTTCCTAGAATACATCTATTTTCGTTTAAAAATAATCTTCAAATTTCGTATTTTAAGAGGTCATTTCGATCGAAAAATGTATCGAGGCAAAATACATTAATCGTGTTTCTGGTTCTCAAATTTGTAACATTTCTTAGGGTCCTATAGTATTACGTCAAAAAGGACAGTTTTTTCAATAAAGCGCCTTAATTGCACCCTGTATATAGCAAAATAATAAAATATATATATATATATATATATATATATATTTTTATTTGTATCGTTGCTTATATTCCAAAGAAAGAAAATAAGTTGAAAAAATATATAATTTAGATTTAAAATTAATATTTTTGTATGTAGATGAGCATACCTCCAAATGTGCTTGTTGTGTGCCTCGCCAGGTAAATGGCGTTCCTATTTTTCTTTGGTGTTAAATATGAAGTTTAAAATTATTTTTTAGGCTTAACAAAGCCTTCCATTTCTTAATGTGTATAACGTTTTGGCTCTTACTTTATTAAATTTTCTGAAAATGTAGCACAAACTTTTCACGGATATTTCGAAGAAAATCTGTAGGTATTTTATTTCTTTTGGTTCATTATTATTTTATTTTTTTTCATTAATTATATTTGGTAAACCATACTTAAAGGAAAAAAATACAAATTAGGTTAAGAACTGATATTTTTTTTATTCAGGTAAGCATTTTCCAAACATAGGTCGCAGCATGCGTCTTTAGTATGTAAGGTACGTGAGATTTGTAGCACCCAATTTTTTTTCTGGCTTTAAGTAGGAAGTTTAAATATATTTCAAAGACTAGAAAAAGTCTTTCATTTGTCGATGCATTTAATGTTTTAGCTCTCGCTTAAATAAATTCTCAACAAATATAGAAAAATGTTTACACATTTTTGGAGATATTTAAACGTTTTTAAGTACTTAAAAGTTATCATTTCTCTAAAAATTAAATACGCACAACAAGTAAGCTTAACACACTTTTCGTTACAACCCTTAAATCCACCCAAACCCTTTTATCATGCTTTTATCTTGGTTACGACGAGCGTTAACCTCTAAAAACTTTGCAAAAACCTTATAGTTGTATTTAGCTTAGCAAACTTTCTTTTTTAAAAATTGTGTATTTGGTTAATTTTCAACGTAAACAATCGGATAAGAGTCATTAAATAACAAGAACAAGAAAAAAAATTTTTTTCTGGACCGGTTTTATATGGTGAAATATTAATTTTTAATTAAGTAACTAAAAACTTAAAAGCACAAAAAAAATTTTGGTAAACTTTGCAAGTTACAGTGTAAAAAAGAAAATGACACCTCAAAAACAATTCACTTTTACAATTTTCGGAAGTTAAAACCTCTGGCGACTGCACTATAGCCTTTCTATTGTTATCGCGAGCACCGGTGCTCGTACGGGGCTCTTACTTACTACATATTACCATGACATGCGTATTGCACCTCTCTTACCTTCTAGAATATGTTGGTCGCAATTTGTTCAGCCTCGAGGCCTCCGCTACCTTAATATGTGCAATGTGTGCCATGCACACGTTCGCCAACCTCTAGGGGCGCCAAATCGCCATCTTTTGGGGCGCCAAAAACAAGGACCCAAAAAATTTGCCTAAATGGGCCACAAAATCCTTTTTTGCACACAGACGCCAGTAGCCCTTACGGGGGCCCTGTTCAGCCTATCATTCGCTTAATCGAGCAGAAACTACCTTTTTTCCACGATGAAAACTATTAATGTTCTTTCCCGGGACTTAAGTATCGTAATACCAAAATATGTCATCCTAATCAGTTTAGTCGTTTGGCCTGAAAACGTAACAAACATAAGTATCTTCACATTTACAGTACTAGTAAATGTTTTGATCCATACACTGCAGTATATTTTCTGGATAAAAAAGCATCCAGCATTACTTTATCCAGGAAAAATTTACAGTTCTCTTTTGCAAATTTCAGGTAATTTAGTCAAGGGGTTTAAATAAAACAACATGTCCATTTTTATATAATATAAAACGTGTATATTGAGCTTAAGACCTGTAGAGCGCCTTTAATGAGATCAAATACAACACAAACGATATGTCGGCCTAGCCATACAACACTTATTATTTGTTCATTATTATACCAAAATACAGAAACACATGACAATACATTGATACTCAACTGCCACTGACGTATAGAGCGTTAGAACTGCACAGTTTAGTCTGTCTACAAGCGATAGAACTGCACAGTTTAGTCTGTCTACTCTAAATCAGTAGATATCATATTGACAGCAACACATGTTCATACTAGACTGCTCGGTTTTCTCAGAAGTTTCTTTTCCATTCATAATGTCTTCTGTTACTTTAGGGTGAAACCAAACGAGCGTAATTTGTATGTTGTGAGTCGCAGAATTTCGGTCGCGCAAAAATCTTTTCATACAAATCATGACTCACAAAATTACGCTTGTGTGAATCAAACAGGACTTTTGTATGAAACTGAATACAGCAGAATATCTGCCAGCCGAAATTCTCTCACAATTTACGCTCGTTTAGCTTTACCTTAACTGTGCAGTTTTATATAACCTGCGTAGTAATCAAACCCATATCATTAAAATCAACAAATCATCACCAATCATTGAAGAAAAGCCACAATCCTGATTTGACAGTCTGGTGAAAACCTAGTTAATCATAATGATACAATTACATGACAAATGCAATACGGGACTAGCAGATAAATATACCTAATCCTCGTTACAATATTTTTTACGTCAGTGCTGCAGTAGTTTAGATTTCAACTTGTAAAATTGTGACTATGATTTATGATTAAACTATATCTATCCATGATAAAACCATGAAACTCAAAATTGTTTGACATTCAAGTGTTCTTTTTCAATATGGCGGTTCTAATTTTGCCACACGTCAAAACAGCCTTGTACCACTCAGCCAACATTAATCATAGTCACAATTGTGTTAACATTAACAAGAAACATAGGCAAAGTTCACAAGCTGAAGATTTTCAGTAAGAGGTCTTACGTGCACAGTACAAAAATACCTTAACATTCTTTAATATACAATAGAAAGTCGCCCTTACGCGGCGACTGAAATTTAGAATAACCACTTAATAGTAAAATTGCGGACGTTCCCGCTACCAAAATCCTCAGACACAGTTTCGAAATGGTCACCCTATCTAAATATTATTATGCGTTTCTGATAGGAATATGGACAATTTCAATTTAGGTTATGTAATTTTACAAATTTTATAAGTGACAATGCTTTTTAAAAATATTAGCAATCTGAAAAAGTTTTATACTATATTAGTAAGGTTTTATACATTTTAATGGAACCACAATAACTGTCCCCAGCATAAACAGAAGAAAGTGTTAGGAAACATAGATAAGCCACCTATCACATATTCACACCTTTTAGAAATGTATATGGACAGGATTTTGATCAGATAGATGATAGAATAAAACATTTTGCACACAAGCATTCATTCTTAATATCTGATATCACACAGACGAAAATATTATGTTGCTAACATATAATACCACAAGTTAAGAATTTTCAGGACATTGAATGAAATTTCCTATTGGAAACGCACAATTGACATATGACACAAGTTTATATCTATATATTATCAACAATTTTATAAGTATCATATCATATTGTATATGTAGAAAAATAACTCTTAAACAGATATCCCCTGCCTCCATATTAAAGATATAAACACTTATAATTTCTTAATAAATGTAGATAACAATTTTATACATATATACGTTCAGATATAATAAACCAGTTATTGAAATGTTTATCCGACCACAAAGAATTCATTTGTTAAAAAGGTTTGCAACCTCTGCATTAAACAATAATTATATTATGCCATATTGAATTTGAATAGCAATTCATACACATAATCTCTTGACAGAACTATTAATAACCAGATAGAAACGGCTCTTTCAAAATTTTCGAGAAACAGACGCTCCGCTTAATTTCATCCTATCGTACGTACGCGTAATTTCGTGCCAAAAATGAACCTTTTTGCCGTGCCATAGCAATGAAAATTGGCTGAGCCGTTTTTTTCAACTGGCGCGTTTCGTATACCATTTCTATTTCATTTTCTTTACAAAAGGACTTTCTTCTCAATGGTATTCATATCGCATTTAACAATCACGTCATCGTTCCTCCCGTTCAACAATTTCTTGGCCCTCGTCAAGTCATCTAATAAATTCTTACCTTTCTCAGTACGCATCAACTGCCTCTTCGGCAGGAGATTTCTCGACAAATACGCAATCAATTTCTGCCAGTCCTTTAGGAGGAAGAAAACCTTATCATGCTTAGTCTCAACTGGTATCGGTCCGTTTGAATGTTCGAAGAATACGTTCATGACATCTTTGGGACATTTGGACACTTTGTTGCCTTTCAACAGGGAGAGCAGCATCACATCAACATCCTTATGTGCCAGAATCGGTTTGTCGTATATGTTGTTGTACAGATTTGTGTTTTCCATGGGCCCGACAATGTAGATGACGTGTGAGGCTAGATTGAAAGCCTCTTGGGCCCAAATGAAGGGGTCCCCGTGAGCCGTATTTGATATGTCTCCGTCATACATAACCTCGAATCCATACTCTGACCGTAGGTACGTCACAAATGAAGCGACACATTCCGCGTGAAGACGATTCGCTGGTGAGTAAACGACTAATACCTTCGTGGGTGGTGGAATCTCTGTAATCAAATAATTTCATAATTAGGGAACATAAAGGTACTTAACAACATTTTAATTTCTATTGTCTCTATTTTGTTGGTAACTCCTAATTTTTAGCAATCAAAAATTTGTAGTCTATTTCTATTGTTTTTACTAATTAGCAATCCAAAAGTTAGTTGTAACTTGTAACCCATCATCATCAGTCAAAAACACTTTTCGTGTATAAAAACACGAAAAGTGTTTTTGACTTAAAATTACGTGAGCAAAATAAGCCTTTTATAGACTTAACCTTCTCCTTTTTGAAAGTACAGTGAAGCGTCGATTATCTGAACGTCGACGAACGAACGACTGGTTAGCCAAACACGTCGCTCGCCAAGTATAATATTTGACATTCTACAATCTACACTAATATTATAAAGAGGAAAACTTTGTTTGTATAATTGTAATGAATAGGCTCAAAAACTACTGGACTTATTTTAAAAATTCTTTTACCATTCGAAAGCTACTTTATCCACAAGTAGCATAGGCTAAATTTTATTTTGGAAAAAATAGGTTTTGGGTTTTTCGGACACAAGGTGTAAAAAATCAACCAGAAAAGTTACTTATTTTGGGTACGCTGCCTACACTATAAAAGATAGAACCATAAAATGTTCCAATAAGTTGTAATGTTGTAATCTTATAAATATCTACAAAAAAGTCCGCGACACACTATACCTATCTATTTTTTTGGACTACATTTAAACGCGTTTATTTTACTCTGAATGCTATTAATCCTTATCCAAGTACAGTTTATGTAGATTTAAATAACTAATTTAAATCTACATAAACTGTACTTAGTGAAACTAAAATACTTAATTGAGACTAAAATTGAACGTTTGGTTTTGAAGTTATGACGAAATTAAAATATTACGATGTCTACTGCACGGCCCGTTGCGAAGTAGGCGTCATGGCGGGGGTGCGCGTGCGAGAGGGGAGTTTAGTTCTATGAGTAAGGTACGAAGTCTTATAATAATTTTCATGCGTTTTTTTTTCAGATTTTGTTCTTAAGACTACACATACGCAAAAGTTTTTCTCAGGGCTAACCAACAGCTGTTCTTTTCAGAGCTAAATAACGAAAAATAAATATAAATAAACTGCTGAATCGATTTTAATAATTTTTTCAGTGGCTATATATTTTATACCCGTGTGAAGCCGGGGCGGGTCGCTAGTTCTACTATAAATGAATAAAAAGTCTTCAATTTTAAAGTAAAATGACATCTTACCTTGGGCATATTCTTTACACCAGTATCGCCTTATTACTCGCAACACAATGTAGTAAGCGAACAGAGTAGCTACGACCAGAGCTGTAATGCTGGCTATGCAGATGTTAAATGACTCGTGGACTTCTCTGCCTGGAAAACAAAATATGTAAAATTAAATGAAGCCAAGGCCCAAGTCCTTTACGCAAACATTCGTTATTCGCATAGGAACCGCAAATTTTTTAGGGTTAAAAAATATTTTCTGTCCTTTCCAGGGACTCCAGGGTATATCTGGATACCAAATTTCAGCAAAATCGCTTTAGGCGTGAAGAGGTAACAGACAAACAGGCACACTTTCGTATTTACGATTTACTATATTATATTAGCTTTTTTTATTTATCATACTAAGCAAACACTGTTAAGAAATATATAAATATAACAGACAGACAATAAATATTAAAGTCTAAATCCATACTAATATTATAAATGCGAAAGTGTGTCTGTCCATTCGTCGATCCGTCCGTCTGTTTGTCTGTCTGTTTTCACGCTCGAACCGCTGAACCGATTTTGCTGAAATTTGGCATGGAGATTCTTTGAATACCGAGAAAGGACATAGGATAGTTTTTATTCCGGAAAATTGTACGCTTCCCGCGTGATAAACGATTTTTGGCGCAATGAAGTTGCAGGTATCATCTAGTAATAAATATGTATAAAGCAAAACCAACCCAACCAAAAATTTAATTGATAATTGATAATTGCCAAGAACTAGCTCTTAAAAAATAAACTTACTTATTTTGATCTTCGGACTTTTGACGGTCTTACAGTCAACTTTCCTGAATTTGCACAAATCATGCATAGGCTGTACATTGAAGTAGTATGCACCGGGCTCCTTCAACATACTATAGTCATAGGTCACTTCACTTGTCCTGTTCTTCACCTTGATGTTAGCTACTTTTACAAGTTCCGACTTAGCAGTCCCATTTTCATTCTCCCGCATAACTTCTATTTGATATTCGGGTATATGAAGTTGGAAGGGTGGTGGGACAATGTGTAATCTCATGGTGCTCGTGAAGATCTCAATGTAAACAAATGGTTTCCAATCTACTTCTGTGATTGTAGGACCTGGTGAAAAATATGTTGTCAGCAAAAAAATTCTAGCAGCGGTTCTGAACCTATTCTTGTTAAGGGTGTTGTCTCTAATTTTAAAAGATTAGGAAGTTTTATATTTTATTTGTTAGCAGGGACAATAATTATTGATTACTATGCAGATTCAAAAGTAAACTATAATAAACTTAACCAAATTAAAATCATTCAATGACGTTTTATTTAAAATTATAGTTTTAATCAATAAAATCAAATAAACAAAATTGAAATTTCTAAGGACCATAATTAAATGATGCCTTCTCATTTAATTTTGGTCTTTTTGATCTAGAGAAATTATAAGGCCTGCTTATTAATTTTTTATAGAATATATTTCTGAAGGCCGGAATATATCTAATATATAAAATTCTCGTGTCATGGTGTGCGTAATTGAACTCCTCTGAAACGGCTCGACCGATTTTCGTGAATCTTAGCGAGCATATCAGCTAGGGTTGAGAATCGGACAACATCTACTTTTTATATTGATAAGTGCATTTGTTTAATAAATAATAGTAAATTATTAGAACCTGAGACTGACGGCGACCATTGTTTGTGCGACGGGATAGCGATCGACGTTGCCATGGCGACATACTTATTTAGTCAATTCAATAAAATAATATGGGCGAAATACTTTATATTATGGCAAAGCAACGTTTGCCGGGACAGCTAGTCTTATATATAAAATTCTCGTGTCACAGTTTTCGTTGCCATACTCCTCCAAAACGGCTTGACCAATTCTCATGAAATTTTGTGAGCATATTGAGTAGGTCTGAGAATCGGCCAACATCTATTTTTCATACCAAAAATTATTTATATGGCAAAACAATGTTTGCCGGGACAGCTAGTTAATCTTATATAATTAGAATTTATTCTTGAGTCATTAGAACAGAAATACTCACTTAACATATCAATAGAGGGCATGTTGAAGTAATAGCGTCCCCTATTGACAACACCATCATTTGTCGCTTCAAAGTCGAGGATATGGCTCTGCCCAATATTGTTGCCTTCAGTGAGAGCCCAGTAGCAGTCGTAATAAAGCACTGATTGGTCGTTAAATGTGACATCATTAGATAGTATGATGTTTCGACAGTAGCTTACGATAGCTGTGCTTTTATACTTTTGGAATCTGAACTTCATAGCTGCAATAAATTAGAATCAATAATTTTTTTGATTACTTGAATTTGAAATAAGTCTAAATCTGTTTTAGTGATGTAGTATGATATATAATATATTATCATGTTTTATAATTTATTGTTTTCCTTTTCCTTATGGTTCAGTTTTCCTTATGAAACAAAGAAGCAACACTTACTTTTCCATTTTATATTGCTGAATGTGATGTTCAGTACAGCGTGGTTTACTGAATATTTGAATGTAGAGTTCTCAAAATCCACCGGGAGTAGGTATGGTCGTAGGCTGACTCCACCAATGTGCGCGTTCGAAGATATGGGTCCGAAATTATCGGTACAGTGCGCACTGTCTGGCGGTATAACTTCCACTTTACAGGAACCATCGTGAATGTAGTCCTCGCCTAATATCTAAAAAGTTTTCCCCATATACTTTATTCTCCATAATATTGCATTCAAGGTTGCTATAGTTAGTCGATAAATCAATAATTACATTTTGTCATGTTCTCGACAAATCTAATACTAATTAAACCGTACCTGTGTTGTACAACTACGGGAGACCGTCGTACTGTTTTCACATATCTGATTATGTTGTCCCACAACGTAATTGACTATAAAAACTAATATGAAACGAAACAAAATTGGCTTCATCTTCTGTCACAAATTAATTAGCAATTAATAATAAAATTATTGTTTCTCATAGTCAGAGACGTTCACTATCATAAACTGAGTTGTTAAAAATAATCAATAATTTGTAGAACTACAAAACTGAACATATTTCTTGTATTAACAAAACCACTTCACAACTCACAAATAACAACAATATGGAGTCCATTTCAGTGTGACCACTTTTTTATCACACGATCTACCAGAACTATTTGTGAATTCTACCAAAATCTACCAAACTCTGTTTTAAATTCTACTTAAAATCTACTAAGTTACAAATAAAATTTTCTAAGTGACTGAGATGTAATATAAAACATTTTTTTTTTACAAAATTTAGCAATTTTTATTTATTCCCGTCATCATCATAATCTTTTTAGGGTTCCGTACCCAAAGGGTAAAACGGGACCCTATTACTGAGACTTCGATGTCTGTCCGTCTGTCTGTCTGTCTCCAGGCTGTAACTCAATAACGGCTATAGCTAGACTTCTGAAATTTTCACAGATTGTGTATATGTACCTATAATTCCCATCATTATTTTAAATACCTTCTCTAGCGTGTAAGATTGCCGTACATTTTTATTACAAAATCTGTTACGATCTTTGGTTTTGATTAATAGCTGAAAAAATCGCTTCACATTTTGCGTTCGATACAGGAAGGCAAAGCATAAAATATGCTTAGCAAAATTGCTTAAATTTTCAGGTTCACGAAATATACTTGAAACAATAAAAACACCGACTAAGGAATGACCAATAAAGTATTGAATGACAGATCAATTTCCTCCTATTCTATCATTGTATGTGGAAATGAGACCGGTATATCACTGTATTAGTTACGGGAAATCCCCTGAAAGACTTCCCACCTTTCTGTGTTGCCAGTTTTGTGTTTTGTATGGACCAAGATTATCATGTAAGACTGTTCCATAATCCCGATTTTCTACTGAAATCTACTAAATGATTTTGCACTACTGAATCGCAGTTCAATTTGCCTCAAATCTACCAAAAAAGTAGAAATCTACTAAAAGTGGTCACACTGGTCCATTTGTGTCAAAAATCAAAATTGTCATATCCAGTGTTGTCACACCAAATTTTAGAAAATCAGTAGACGTCATGCCAAAAATTTGTAGAATTAAGTAGATGTTAGAACCAAAAGTTGGTAGATCTACCACCCTCATATCAGTATTTTTTTTAGGATAAAAAATGCTAGTTTATCCATAGAGAGAGTTTTATTGATAGAGTTTTTGTACATAATAATAATTATTGAATAATTTTAAATGTTCAGCAGTCAGCACTCAGCTCTTCGTTCTTTGAAATTAGGTTTATTTCAAAGAACGAAGAGCAACGTATGAAGCAAACCTTCCAATGCCGCTATCCTCAACCCACGGCCCGCGGGTCACATGCGGCCCGCCCGCCGGGACTTTATTTGTGGCCCGCGTGATGTTAAACCATTTTGAAATTCACGCCCACTGACAAAATTATGTAAAGTCGTCGTGATAGTCGTGAAATTTTTTCCACTTTTTTAAATCGTTAATTTTGAAGAATATTATTTTTTAACCCTAAAAATTTTCTGTTGCGGCCCGCGTCACCAAGACCAAAACATGTTTGTACAAGGCCCGCATGATAAAAAGGTTGAGGACCACTGTATTCTAATCTGTCACTGCTGAGTCAGTTTCTCTGACATGTCTTCACAGACTATTTCATAAACTAATTAATTAATATTTTCAGAACAGTCTCTCAACATTTGCACTGCTATGTGGAAGTGCAAGTACCTACTTGTCTCCTCGACGATATTCAGATTTCAGACTAAGTATACTGATAGATTTTAATCTTGAAATATATAATTATTTGAGAATAAATAATTAATCAACTATTAATTTTACGTATCGAACCGTTCACAGACTAATCTGCGTTTCGAAAGTGAGTGAACGACTCAGAACAGCTGCAGCTCGTGTAGTAGCGGTCCGTTTTTTTTTAAAAATGATAATTGCTGAAGGAAGTGTTGTACCAAGACGACTCAATGTACCAAAATGCTATCCGAGCAACCTGTAACGTTTATTATTTGTACGTGAACAATGACATGTTCAAAAATAGGTAGATTTGATACCGAAGCTGGTAGATAGGTAGAAGGGAGGTGAAATAGGTAGATCTACCATAAAGTTGGTAGATGAGACAACACTGGTCATACCGTAATTTGTGGTGAATAGGGATCCAAGGACGAATAGGGATAAAACAAAGAACCGTTTTCAACATAAAAAATTTGTTGCCATTTCATTGCTTTTTTAAATATTTTTTTTAAGGTAACAGTAGAATTCTTTGCAGTTTTGATGGCAACACTAAACATGTGTGAAATTAGCCACAAGTTGTCAAAAAACACTTTTCAAAATAACTCCCACAGATCAAGAACTAGTTACTTCGTAAATAACTCCTCGAAGCGCCAGTTTGCACAGGAAGAATAACTTTGCTCTGTTATTGAAAGTCTTCAGTGTATGAGTGTTATTTTGTCGCAAATGTATTAGTTAAGTGTTTGGGCTGTGATACACACTAAAGGTAAAGGCAATGATATTTAGCGAATTCCAAACTCACAAATTTTTCATTGTTTTTGGGGTGAATAGCAATGAAAGAGGGGTCAATGGGAATGAAAACGAGTAGAATAGGGACGACGTATAGATGAATAGGGACGCCGTAGAGGTGAATAGGAACGGCTCTGTAGGGTTGGCACTAATCATTTAAAATGTTTTTCTGACTTATTTTCATATTTATTTATTTATTTATTCATTCTTTATTGCAAAAATTAAAGTACAATTGGCGGACTTAATGCCATATGTAATTTATTATACACACCATATTAATAATTATTATATAAAAATATTGTTTAAATACATACATATAATATTTTATATCATAATTATTGATATGGTGTGTATAATATTTAGTATAATAATTTTGGGTTTTTCCAAATGATGTAAATAGTTACAATATTTATCAAATAGGTAACGATATGTAATCGTGATATAATCAATAATATAATAATAATAAATAATATTACGTGATGTAATCATTAGGTATTATATTTGTGCACCTAATATATATTTTCTTCTTTCAGATATGCCTCGCGTGTACAAATCTAAATCTCTTAAACCCTATAAGAAATATGATCCCCTAATATTGAATCAGGCTATATCAGCCTATAAAAATGGTTACAAATCCATTGTTGACGTTTCTAAGGAATTTAATATAAGCAAGTCCGTTTTGCACAGACATGTGACACGTCGAATGAAAAATCACGGCGGGCAAACTGCAATATGTCAAGAGGTGGAACAATATATTGTAAAATATATTAACGTATGTTCTGAATGGGGTTATCCTCTCGACACGTATGATTTGAGAATCATTATAAAGGGCTATCTAGATCGAATGGGAATAGAAGTAAAGAAATTTAAAAATAATTTACCTGGCGTGGCCTACATTGAGGGGTTTTTAAAGAGGCATAGCAACGATATTTCTGAGCGCCTTAGTCAAAATATCAAAAGAAATAGGGCAGATGTGTCTCCGCAAATAATAGACGATTATTTTGTAGAACTACAACACTCCCTAGAAGGGGTAGATTTGTGTAATATAGACAGTAGTAAACAGAGATATATAAACAGTAGTAAGCCTACGAATAATAAATAACATTTATTATTCGTAGGGGACAGCCCTAGGATATTTCCCTATTGACCTTTATCGCATCCCTAATGACCCCAAATTGTGGGTGAATAGGGATTGCATATATTTTAGTGTTTCGTGAATAATTTCCAATGTTTATTCCATTATTTTATATTTAATAATAAAGGTATTGACAAGACTCAAATAATGAAATCATTTTTCGGTACTACTGTCTTTCAAAATTATTCACAAACTCGTTATAAAGTTGAGTTTTGTCCCTATTCACCACAAATTACGGTATCTCTAGTCTGTGAAAATATAATATAATATAAGTTTATGGTGAAAATCTCTATGTGAAAACCAAGTGAAAACCTTCCATAATCTGTGGTGAAAATTGTGTAGTTTTTTTTATTTCTGATGACATGACAGTAATCATAAACTTTTAATATACTGTTATAAGTTTATGGTCTTTAGCATTATAAGTTTATGACAGTAATAAGTCAATTTGTCACTTAATGCTTATCCTTTGACCAAGAAGCTTATACCCTAATAAGCTTCTTGCCTTTGACTATTATAGACGCATAGCAAACGGTTATGAAAAAGATAAAAAATAGTCAAACAAAATAAGAACTCTTATAAAATAAAACCGTAGGCATAAGGCAGCGTTTCACAAAGCGTCAGAGGAATAAATAAATACTAGCATGATACTAGCCTTTGAGACTTCAGTGCTCGCCGCTCGCAGCATGAGCGTGACTCATGAGTCATGAGTTTCATGACCAGCTCGCCATCATGCTACGACTTGGCCCTTAGGTCTTTATTCCGACTTCTCAGCCGCATTTTAAGTCACCGACAAATAAGTCCTTTCAAATAATTTCCCCTGTTTTTTTCCACATTTTTCTCTATTCCTTCGTTTATATTAGTTTTAGCGTGATAAAATATAACTTATAGCCAGCCTTTCTCGATAAATGGACTATCTAACACTGAAAGAAATTTTCAAATTGGATCAGTAGTTCCTGAGATTAGCGCGTTCAAACAAACAAACTAACTAACAAACTCTTCCACTTTATAATATTAGTATAGATAAAAAATTAATTTGAAAAAAAGCTGTTTTGATATATTTTTTGTGTTTTATTGGAGTGGGGTCACTTTTTACCCCCGATACCAGATACGTTGCCTTTTTTAGCGAAACCAGCTAGGGGTTAGTTATCTATACTTCTATACTAATATTATAAATGCGAAAGTGTCTCTGTCTGTCTGTCTCGCTTTCACGCCAAAACTACTCAACCGATTGTAATGAAATTTTGCACACAGTTAGTCTAAAGCCTGAGAAAGGACATAGGCTACTTTTTAACTGGAAAAAGGGGTTGTAATAGAGGGCGAAAATGCGTAAATTTGTTCAAATTAAGTTAGTTCCAAAAATTCATAATAGATGTCGCCGTGCGTCTCCTACATCGCGCTATCGCTTGCTCATAAGTCTTTCCATAAGACGTGGTACCACGTTAAGTTGCTTTTTCGATACTTTCGATTGTTATACACGTTGATAATGTATAACTCACTACTCAGTACTTCATCTGTGTAGTGATGAGTGACGTAATCTTAAACCTACGGCCTACCAATCTATGATAAATAGTTTATAGGTAAAGCTAAAGTTATGAAATATTATGTGCACAGTGCACACTGCACAGCTGTTTTTGGCTATTTTGATTTAAGGGGTACCAGGGTTTTAAAAACCTTTAAAATTTGACACCAATTTTGTTGACACCGCGCGCTGTAAGTACACTGAAGTGCACGCGGACGAACTCGCGGGCAATAGCTAGTAATTTATAAATAAAAAAATACATATTTTTATCTGGCTTCTAACAACAACAAAACAAAATAGTAACAATAATTGGATATAAAAATACCGTAATTGCTTTATTTACATGACTAATTTTTGATTGCTTTTGAATGTTAGTAAAAATTAAAACAAAAAATTTTTTTGAATTTTTTCAACGGGGATCTATTTTAAGGCCTTTTATGCTTAGCACAAACCTACGCGACCACGTACGTGACAACTTGTCAAATGTGTGTTTTGTATTGACGCTCCCGCTTCGCAGTCGCGTGGTCGCGTAGGTTTGTGCTAAGCAAAAGATTAGCGCAAAAGAATAATAAAATAATCTGGATTTCTTGTTTTGAAATAATCAGCGTTTTATGTGAATATTAAAATTGTGACTATTAATAAATTAAGATTAGCATAATAATTAAACAAATTGTGATAATTTATTTTTGTTAATGTGTTAAATGTGTGTTAACGGATTATTGTTTATTGATATGTCTACTTAGTACATTGAGATGTAGTACAATTTTTTTTTAATTCCGTAATATTAATATTTAATTACTTAAAATATTTTTTTACTTCACGTAGCAGATTACGATTTGCGGCAAATCACGCGAAACCCGAACCACGCGTTTTTACCGTTACTTTCGCCGCTCAATTAAAGCTATAAGGATTATTGATAAGGTTCCAAGATCTAGAATTTTTTTTAGGAAATTTCCAGTTCTTTAAGGATCTATTTTTTAAATTTTGATTATCTCAAACAGTTTTCGGAACATTAAAAAAAAACCAAATCCTTCTTTTTATGTTTACTTAATTGTTTATAACTTTTGCATTTTTTTTCAGCCCCTCTTGGAATTTTGATAGAATGTTCTAGATGGTATTTCGAATCGAATGAGACCAAAATCATAATTTTCGGTGCATGAGATCAGGTTTTGATGAAAATGGCACTTGTTAACCAGAGTATCGCCACAGAATATATATTAGTTGGTATCGTTCATCTAGCAGAATTTAATTATGCTATAATATTGTTACGTGCTAGGGTTCGAAAATTCGGAGAGAAAGACCTGGTGACTCGCTTTGAAGACTTTATTCACAAACACTAGGTCACACTAATCACTAAGTCCAAACACTAAGCACTAAGTCTAAACACTAAGCACTATCACTGTCACTCACTATTGATCACTTGTTCTCACTTCGAAGTCTCCTCAAAGATCGCTCGTATCAAACTGAACTGATTGCCGGCTTGTTTACCTTTTATAAAACTAAATGTGTAAAGTTCACTTTGCCCAATGTTAGGCAAGTCCAAACCAATGTACTATTGAATGATGAGAAGATGAATTTGGTAGACACCACTGTATTCTTAGGTATAACACTTGATAGTAAATTACAGTGGGGTCCTCATATTGTTAATCTTGCAGGTAGGCTCAGTTCTGCGGCATATGCAGTCAGAAAAATTAGAGAAATTTCTGATGAAGACACGGCACGATTAGTATATTTTAGTTATTTTCATAGTAGAATGTCATATGGAATCCTTTTATGGGGAAGCGCTGCCGACATTAATACAATATTTGTGCTGCAGAAGCGAGCCATACGCTCTATTTATAAAATGTCTTCTTTTGAATCTCTGAGAGATAAATTTAAAGAAATTGGTATTCTAACTGTTGCTTCTCAATACATTTTGGATAATGTAATATATGTTAGAAAAAATAGAAGTAAATTTAAAGTTAAAAGTGACATTCACTGTAGGAACACCAGAAATAAGCACAAGCTGGATTTGCCGATGATCAGACTTAGTAAAGTTAGTAAATCTTTTAAAGGTCAGTGTATACGCCTGTACAATAAAATCCCAGAAAGCGTTCAAAATCTTTCGATTAATAAATTTAAAAAAGTAGTCAAAGAACGTTTGTGTGCCAAAGCCTATTATAAGGTCAATGATTTCATAAACGATGGCACATCTTGGGAGTAGGATGGCTGCTTGCAAGGCTACTTCTACATCATTATAATATAACTTACAATAATCATGTATGGATGTTGACATTGTATAATAATTTTAAGTTACAATTGTAAATTTTATTTTAAAAAGATTAATTTTTTTCTCACTTTTTTGGTAAAAAGTGGGACCCCGTGCGAGTTTCTTACGCCGGTTCTTCTCGCCGGGATAGTTCCCGAACCGGTGGTAGGCACCAGTAGTATCAACGTTCTGAAAGTATTTGTTGCAAATCTATTCGGAAATAAAACAATTTTTATTTTATTTTATTTTATTTTTATATGGCCCGCCATACTTTCTGGAACGTTTCATTCTGGATTGTTTACGTAAACACGCAATTCACATAAGCAAGGGTTGGACTTTTCTAGAAAGTACGCGCAACTGTCGCGCGCAGGTAAACAACTGCCCGTATCCGTAACAATATTCATTATTTTCTTCAATCTTTTGGGCAGTGCAAGTGTGCTCATGAGTCATGCCTCATTGCACATATAGATTGATCTAGATCAATAATTCCCAAAGTGGTCCAGGTGATCCCCCAGGGGTCCACGCAAGACTAAAAGGGGGTCTACGTTGTCCCTGACAAAAAATGGGAGTCCACAATAATTGTAGGCAGGGCCCAGGAGTCCATGTAAATTAATTTGGTTCGTAGTGAAGAACTTTTGTGTAGGCTTGATTTCTCTTATTAGAAAGTATAGACCGGGGATGGCGAAACCTGCCTTACGTGTGCCACTTGCCCTTGCCGGTTTTGTTGATTAAGCACTATGACAATAATTCTGTGATCAACCAGTAGCGTGCTCAAAATTTTATACGATGAAACGTTTCGAGAAAAGGTAGCTGGTAGTGCCCTTGCGCGCTTCGCTTGGCTCATCTTGGCGAGGGCACTCCCGTGCCCCCAGATTTTATGTCGCAGCCATCGGTTCCCCATCCCTGGCGCAGATAATTTGTTCAAAAGCGCAGCGACTGTTGCTTAAAATAATTGCAAATACCTAGGTATTTACTATTATTTTAAGCAACAGTCTATTACTTAAAAAATAGTGGATATACTAGATGTTCCGCGCGGCTTCACCCACGTATTATAAATTAGATATTTCACAGACAAATTATTCCACAAAAAATAGCCCATGAGTTGTGGCATGCTATCTGTGGGCATGATGATGCCGCATCACTGATACATGCATCATTGATCACGCATGCCGTCGTTGCATTGTCCAGACTCCAGTCCATGTACAGTCGATTGTTTTTGTCAAGAACTCAAGAATGCGTGCCGTCAGCCGTGTGTGGCGTATAAACAAAAAAAAATATCTTTTGACATTTGTGATTTGACAGTAAATTGACACTTGTCACTTGTCAGAAGTGTTTTATACAATGTCAATCCAAGTTATAAAAATAATTTATTTCACAGTATTTATTTAAAAAAATACATAAAATACATAAATAAAATGTGTTAAAATCAGTTTTGATTCAAAATATTATAAAATAATAAATGTGAGCAAAAGCAATTATGAAAAGTTATTGGCAACAACATTCACCTTTGTATTGTCTAAACAATAACAACGTTTTAATATACTTCTTACATCTAACATGCATTGTATTATGGCAGAATCTATGAACTAGAAAACTATAGCGAACTTTTGAACCGCAAGCTCAAAAGTCATACATATACAAATCTAAAGTGAGTAATATTTTATTTGTTTTTTAGCTTTTGATACTATTGTTATCAGTTATTTCCTTCCTGTGTTATATAATAAGTTTAATAATTATACCGATAGTCCTATCTATTCAACACATACCATGTACACTATAAAAACTAGTTCAAATCATTTGAAAATTTATATTTCTTTATCAGCTATTTCTTACAACTACCCATATTCTGTTTAAATTCCGATACATCAACACATTTCTTGGTATTTATTTTATTTATCAAGTAATAGAAACAGTATAATACTATGAGGCTGGCATATAGGTAAGTATGCCAAGTGCATTTTTAAGCCTCGTCAAAAATTTTGAATAAAAAAATGCAACAGTAATAAAGATAACTATGCAGTGCAGTCTTTGTCCGTCATATAACTTTTCAATGTACCAGACATGTACAAGCAGACTGTACAGTTATTCACTGTTTAACCCATCAATCTCCAAGGGGCACCCGGCTGCCGAATAACAATTGAAAATCAATTGTGTCTGCGATTCCCATGATCGAGGTATTAAATATTTTACTTAGTAAATAGGACACTGTTTAGTTTCCTAGTCTAGTCCAGTTGAGTCTAGAGTTAAAAAGATACTATAGAACAGTCATTTAGTTTATGATGAATTAGTCACAACTTATGACCTTTACTGAATTTATAGTATAGCTGCACAAATTAATGCTCACAGAGTTGCATAGAGTTAATTAATGAATTTTTATGGCTTTTCTTATTAGCCATAAAACGGTGCTGGATAATTGGCCAACCATGACTATCAGAGTTTTGAAACCTTTTTTAACAATTTTAACACAAATTCAGAATATGCTTTGTTTTTGTATTGTCTTATTCTAAAAATCATACAAATAATATTTATAGAAAACTCTGTTACATGAGATAATCTATAACTATATCTTATATTTTGAAAATTATAGTAATAATCATTATTGTTTTCTTTATAGATGTCAATAGGTGTTCGTAAAATGAAATATACTGGTCTTCCAGTACTTTTACCACCCCAGAAGAAAAAGACTACAGCATCGGTAAGGACCTATTAATGTACATAACATTTTAATGAATAGTCGTAGCTGAAAGATAAAATAAAAGGTTATATAATAATTTATGGAAGTTACAACTGACCAAAAAGTAAATTCTTATCCTTACAGTAACAAAACTATGTCTTACTTTGTAATTTTTGTTTCACAAAGTTTTGTTTTCCCTTTTTTATGCAGTCTGAGAGCAGATGAAATATGATTTTTGACATAAAAATAAAAATAACCAAAAGTGCTCTAGATTTTATCAAATTTTATCTATCATAAAACTCTGTGATGAGATTTTATGGGCTTAAATTTAATAGAGGAGATTGAATTTAATGATCATAATAAAAATGTTTTTTACTGATGATTTAAGTTATCTATAGACTTACAAATAACTTCCTAAAAATGTTTATCTAATATTTTAAACAAAAGTACTTTTAATAATAAATAAAAAGTACAGTAGCTTGCAAAAATTTCTACCTAATTATTTATTTTAATTCAATTTAATATCATAAAATGTTTATATTATTTTAGGCCTAGTAAGTACATAATATATCGATATTTCCCTATATATAATTATAACCAAATGCTTATGTTTAACATCACAACCTCATATTTCTATTTTCTCAATGTATTATTAATAACAATAATATTTAACAACAACACCACTGAAAAATTGTTTTGCACAAATAACAAACAATCGATTATAAACATCTTGTCTGGTGGTGGCTCTTATTTTATGTGTGCTCTAGTGACAACGTCTGAACTCTTAACTTAATCTATACTAATTAAAGGAAAAGTTTGTTTGGCTCAAATAGGTTTCGAAACTACTGAGCGGATTTTGATGGTTTTTGGCATATACATAGAGAAAACCACGGCGGAGGGCATAGAATGTTTTTTATCGCGGGAATGTACGATTACTGCGGGATACTGTTTTTACGCGGGCGGAGCCGGGCGCGACTTATAGTATTTTAAATCTATACTTAATATTATAAGTGCGAAAGTATCTCTGTCTATTTTTTTTTAAATAACATCTATGGACGCTTCACACCACGTCAGTCTGGCCCCGTGCTAAGTACCTGAAGGACTTGTGTTACGGGTACCAGACAACGGAAATATATTTAATACTTTTATACTATACATATATTTAAGATTTTTATTATATGATACACATTTAATGCACATCCATGACCCAGGAACTTTATAAACTTTTTTTGTTCCGTCGGCGGGACTCGAACCCGCGACCTCCGACTTGAGCTACCGACGCGCTCACCACTGCGCCACGGAGGTCGTCTAAACTCTGTCTATCTGTCTGTCTCGCTTACTCGCCAAAACTACTGAAACGATTGTAATGAAATTTTGTACACAGATAGTCTAAAGCCTGAGAAAGAACATATGCTACTTTTTAACTGGAAAAAGGGGTTGTAAGGGGGTGTTTATGCGTAAATTTGTCCAAATTAAGTTATTTCCAAAAATTCATAACAGATGGCGCTAAGAGTTGCCTACATTGCGCTAGCGCTTGCTCATACGTCTTTCTATAAAATGTGGTACCATTTTTGATTCTTTCGATTGTTATACACGTTTTAAATAACTCACTACTCAGTACTTTATCTATGCAGTGACCGGTGACGTAACCTTAAACCTATCAATGATAAATAGTTTATGGGTGTTTTTGGGTATTTTTATTTAAGGGGTACCGGGGTTTTAAAAAGCTCTTAAATTTGACACCAATTTTGTTGACACCGCGCGCTATAAACTGAAATCCACGCGGACGAAGTCGCGGGCAACAGCTAGTTTTTAATGAATTCACTGTGGTCTAAGGTCTTGTCAAATTTGTGATAACATTGCTCAAGTGCAGCACCATATTGTATGATTAGGAAGATGTATCATTACCTCGTTTGACTTTTCTGTAAGTGCGGTGTGCTTGCAAAAATAACGGTACACTTTTGTCTATAAGTGTACTTAGTTAATATATAGTAGTTTATGAACCCTACTACCATAACTTTTCTCACTTTTTTGGTAAAAAGTGGGACCCCGCGCGAGTTTCTTACGCCGGTTCTTCTCGCCGGGATAGTTCCCGAACCGGTGGTAGGCACCAGTAGTATCAACGTTCTGAAAGTATTTGTTGCAAATCTATTCGGAAATAAAACAATTTTTATTTTATTTTTATTTTATTTTATAATGATAACGTCGAAAATCCGGTTGTCGGCGGTTACCATCAATAAATAGAAGAGCCAGGTCCATATTTAACTTATAAACTCTACAATAAGTGACCTGAATTCGTATCAACTGAATTGATCTATAACTACTCTACTTATATAATTGTAACTGTTTAGGCTTGCGGCATATTTGGACACGCTTTAAGTAATAATGCTAATAATTTGCTAGCATTCGTCATGCCATAGGGCTGGCAAATATTATAAATTGCAGCCGTATCTTAGCCTGAATTTTGGGGCTATTTATAACTTTCAATATATTAAATTGTCAATTTTCTGGAAAGCCCAACTTACGGTTAAAATTTTTATGATTATTGTGTCAAAAAATCAAAAGTCGCCTCTATAATATTGTACTAACAGGCCAAGCTCCTTATCATAATGAATGTTGATAATTATCGGTAGCCCTACGCTACTGGTGGTCATGGAATAAATAAGCGTATAATTTCCTCAATAAATTAAGCACGTCCCAATAATATGCACGTGTCGTTACGATTATTCTGATGTTTTTAAAATTTTATAATAATTTAAAATGAGTAGAATAACTTGAGTATACATATTTAGATTTAGACAGTACGCAAAGGCGTTTGAGTTGACTGTACAAAAGTATTTTCTGAGATAAAAAAATTACGCATATCGGTTTGACTGTACACGGCGCAAGCGCAACTTTTCAGCGCTGAAATATTAAATATCAGTGGATGCTGTCACTAGAGCTCGCGCGTTCGTATGTTGTCCCACGTGGGCCAGCGCTCTCATTATTCGGCCTGTGTTGTACTTAAACGGACAGTGTTTTAATATGGCCTCTGTTATACGGCCTGTGTAATTAAACGGCCTGTGTAGTTACTATACGGACTGTGCTATAATCCGGTCTTTGCTGTTACTAAACGGCCTGTGTAATTATATGGCCTGTGTTACATGGCCCGTGTTACAATACGGCCTGTGCTGTTACTATACGGCCTGTGTTGGGCCATGCAGGAGTCTGTGATGGGCCGGCGGTTTGTGCTAACTCTGGTGATCGGGATCTCTGCGGGATTTAGTTTCGCCTATCTACTGCTAACTTCGACGATCACGCGAGACGTCGCTTGGTCGAGATACAGGTATGCTAGCATGGTTACTAGCATGATTACATCTTGCTAGCATGGCACTAGCATGGATAGTTGGCCTGTGCTAGGCTATCCTCTCTGGTAACCGTTACTAGTGCTAGGGTAACTACTAGCATGGCTAGCATGGCATAATGTGCTAGTGTAGTTACTAGGACTATGCTAGCATTGTTAATAGACATTGGCACATCTTAGCATGACACTCGCTAACTTGTTTACTAGCATGGCATTAGCATGGTTTTGCATGGTATTATATTCCTTTGCAAGCTATTTCTTTGTACCTACTGCTGATTTTATTTTTATTTTTTAAAAGTTTTCTATGAGGTAGGTACCTACTTCAATTTTTTGTGATGTTAAGCTTATATAATATATAATATTAATTTAAATAATTATTGTTAAATTAGATTTTAATGGACCAAACCATGAAAAAATTGTAGGCTCTGGCCCACCTCGTGTCTTGAAGTGATTAGACTGTAGTTTATATACATAGCAATAAAATGAAATTGTAATAGTAATGTATGTACTGTCAAGAATGAAGAAGACTCGATCATATCTAATGGTGCTCCCAAACAAAAGCTATTTAACGTTATAAAACATTGTGTGACACGATAACATTTTATAACATCGTGTAACATACGTTACGACATGTCAAAAAATAAACGTGTCTTTTGTTATAAATTACAAAATGTTATACAAAAATGTTATATAACGTTATATAACTTCTATCTGGGAGCATGTGACTAGCAATATTGATCTTGCAAGATCAAGATTCCACCAAGATCTTGAGTGATTTTCCAAGATTCAATCTTGAAAGCCATCAATCCTGAATTTCGAAATCTTGTTCGCGATCTTGACAAAATAGTCCAAGACTGTAACAAGATTTCGAGATTTTCAGATTGTTCATACCTGCGCGGCAAAGCTCGATCCACAGATTAGGGTATATATAGTAGACAGATAAGCGTCTTAAGCGCTTATTCCATTTCACTAAATTTAGACGTCTAAATGATTTAGTAACTAAATTTAGTCAAGTGAAAGAACATTTAGAAAGCTAGGATCCTAATTAGTGTACTAAATCGGAAAAAGTGTGGCTTCTGACTAACTAAATCAGTGTTGCCAGATGGTTTCAACCTTTTATCTGTAGTGGGAACTGCTAAATCTGTATTAAAGTCAATATATATTATGTTATAAGATCTGGAATCCATTCGTAGGTAATTTCTAAAGTCTGCTGGTTCCAAGTACTTCAGAAAGTTCATAATTCATAATTTTTCGTGGAGCAAAAATTCTTTCAACCATCTTTTTTACCTTTTATTTATTTTGATTTTCATTGAGCCAACAGCTAAGCCTATGAGAAGACCAATTTTTTGTTGCTTTGACAGAACTGAAGCCATTAAGAAGACGTCTGGCCAAAATCGCCGCGTCGTCACAATTACCGATTTAGTTACTAAATTAGGACAAGTGGAATAAGAAGCTTCTAATTAGTCTTCTATTTAGGATCCTAGTTAGAACTTCTAAATTTAGTGAAATGGAATAAGTGCTTTAGATATCCTGTGGTTTGATCTAGCGCCATCTGTAGTTAAAACAAGTAAACTTCACAGGTGCGTTAGCGTTAGGTATGTATGTGTGTTAGCGTTTGTATGTGTGTATATATTGCGTGTATAGGATAGGATAAGGTGCAGCGCAGACGACAGACTATCCGTGACGCACTTTTTAGTCCGTGGAAATAGAACATATGCAATTATAATATGCAGTAACGCACACGTCTGCGCAGACGTGTGCGTTACTGCATATAATAAAATCTTGGTCCAAGATTGCATTCCCTACATGTGACAGATGCCGACTTACATTGAATGGACTCAATCCGACCAAATATAATAGGCCCGTCAACTGCCTATGAGTTAATTTCCTCGATGGTACATTATTATTAATGAATCTGAATTATAGTTTGTGCGTTTTAAGATGATGGGTGACACATTATAATTGACAATAGTAGGGAAGTTACCCAAAAATTTTAATCGATAATTTAAAAATATCGAATCACTTCGTAAAGGAATTGCAATCGAAACTATCGATTTCGTAGTTCGTACTGACGTTTCAGAGTGGCGCCTTCGATTTAAGATGGGCGCCCTTTTTATCGATTTGATTTCGATTCAACAGTGTCAATCTCTATCGGCATAAGTTCCGTTTCATGCATCTGACATTTTTTAAATATTTTCGTATCAATAATTTCATGCTCCTATTTCAATGTTAATATTTATAATTTTATATTAATAAGTTAGCATTTAGCAACTTTTCATTTTTATTCATTTACAGTTATAGGAAACATTTGTTTTTGTAGATGGAATATAATTTATTACATTTTTTTGATTTTTTGTTTTCTTGTAAAAAAATCCGTAGCAAGGAATATGAGAAGTGTCACCCGTAACATCTTATAACGCACAAACTATACAAACTAAAATCCCATGACAGGCTTTAACATTAAAACGAAGTTTTCAGTAAAAATACTGAACGTTACTTCCTAATCAAGATTGATTCAATTATTCTTAGCAATAAATTTTAATTGGTAACATGTTTCAACTTTTGTTCTTGGCTTGGCTTGGCTTCAATTGTAAGATTTTAAAATTGAATTGATTTTTCAAATAAAGATAATTCACAACTAAGACAATAAGTTCTAAAATATCATGTTAGGCTTTGTCCACATCTGATCATTTGCGCGGGAGATCTGATCGCGCAAATGATCAGATGTGGACAAAGCCCAAGGCTTGACTTGATGAGATGTTTCATGTCTCTCTATTGGTGATTCTCTCTCATCAAAAGTCTATACGCGAGAACGAGAGGTGAGACACTGACAAAATTCGGTGTGATTGGGTTCCCTGATATTTTGTCTTTTTGGGGAGATTCTCATTCATTTTCAGAGATTAGTTAACATTATTTGGGACTAGCAGGGCGATTCATTATTTCTGTTCGACTCGGATTCGGAAACTTTACCGTGCGGACAATGGTCAATTCTTAGCACGGCGAGCGTTTATTGAATGTCGCGCGATGAAGTTTCCGAATCCGAATCGAATTACGCGTTGTGACTTGTGAATCAGGGTCCTGATTTTTAGTGTTTTTTAAGGGCGTATTTTATAGTCACCAGTCATGACTCATGAGTTATTGGCTGAAAAATTCGCTTGTGAGTTGATTTACAAACGTAAATGAAAGTTTGGATTTTGTTTTTCCAATTTCATATAGACTGCAATTTTATTTGGCGTTAGATTTGCTTGATCAACACGTTTGGGCTCGGCGCACACAGACGTCTATAGCTTGGTCGCGAAGCAGGTAGAAATTAGTTGCTGCAAACCTGGGAAAACGAGATAGAAATATCGTGCGCAAGAGAAAGAAAGACGTAGCTTTGGCTCTACCTGTTTCGTGATTTTACATCGCTTCTTACAGACGAACGGCACTTGTCGACGGCAGCCGTCGACGCATGCTGTCGACAAGTTTCGTTCGTCTGCAAGCAACCCTACTCGATCGCTTAGAGCCTTGCCATGTGGCTTCGCTCTGAACGAACATGTAATCGAAAGCAACAACTTGACAGAGTAACTAAGTCGCAGAATTATGCCACAGCTTTCGACGTCTGTTTGTGCCCAGCCTCCAAACAGAATATTCTAGAACATCAATTTCAGGGAAGCCACTCGAGACCTGGAGAAGCATCCGATCCTGAACGTCCGAGACCATGGGGTTGAGGAGCCGGCTCATAGAGACGAGGATCGATCTGTCGCTGATGAGCTGGCCAAGAAGGTCAGGGTGCTCTGTTGGGTGCTCACTCAGCCCAAGAACCATGAGAAGAAGGCCAGACATGTGAAGGCTACGTGGGGGAAAAGATGCAATAAGCTCATCTTCATGAGCAGTGTTGAAGGTTGGTTTACTTCTTTTATGAAGTCAAATATTGGTAAAGATGTCCGTTCGTTATTGGTAATTTTATATTTATGCCAAATACAAGTAAAATTATTTGCAGACCATATGTTTAAAGGTCTGCTATTGCCCATCTTTGTCTGTTATGTGACAATAATAATAATATGACAATGACAGCTAACAAAGACAAGCAGACTTTGTACAGTTATTCGCTGTATTACTGCTTTAACACACACACTTTGGTCTTTGGTCCTAAACACATAACCGCGTTGCGGCACCGCACCGCCAGAATCGGTGGTAAAAACATCCAAAACTTAAAAAACAAAAGAATTCCGACAATTTCTGCGTTGCGGTGCCGCAACGCGGTTATTTATGTGTTTCAGGCCTTACCTACTACACTTATTAAAGTTATTAATCTTATGATTTTTCTGAATATCTAGCAGATTCTTAGAAGATAATACTAAAATGAGGCGCGATGGTAAGGTGATCACTGATCCAGTCATCAGTAAAATCACCGATACAATACTTTCCTTACAATTTCATATTATTATACAGACTTAGTTACTTACACAATAATAGTTAAGTACACAATTTTTAGTCCTCATCTGATACGTGAGAAAAGTCGCTTTACAGGTGTATGTTCTATCTCCTCACCTCCTACTCTATGTCATAATATTTCACACAATCTCCCCGTACATTTCAGACCCCTCCCTGCCGGCGGTGAAGCTGCCCATCCCCGAGGGTCGGGACCACCTGTGGGGCAAGACTAAGGCCGCCTTCCGGTACGTGTACGAGCACCACAGACGGGACGCCGACTGGTTCCTCAAGGCCGATGATGACACGTGAGTCCACAGATCACAACCCTCGGTATATTATGCCGGGCCAAAATAAAATTATTAGGGCCTGTTTCACCACTTCCTGATAAGTGCCGAACAGGCTATCCACAACTTTTTTGACAGATTCTCCATACTTTATCTGTCAAGTTAATTGGTGGATAGCCTATTTGGCACTTATCAGGAAGTGGTGAAACAGGCTCTAAGTGTATTTGCCTGCAATGTAGTTATTTTAAATTACCGATGACACGATGCCGAAATTACGTCGCGTATGCGTAGCGCATTGCAAGCGTAATCATGCCAAACGTCGGTCGCGTAATTTCGGCCTAGTGTGTTTAGACACTTAGGGGTGGATTCGAATCTACCCTTTGTAGTTTTGGTCGATCAAACTGGGGTGGAATTTTACTCGAGGATATCTCAGGACCGGATTTATATCTTTTGACGACCTCTGTGGCTCAGTGGTAAGCGCGTTGGTAGCTCAAGCCGGGGTTCGCGGGTTCGAATCCCGCCGACGGAACAAAAAGTTTTTAATGTTTCCGGGTCTGGATGTGTATTAAATATGTGTATGATATAATAAAAATCTTTTAAATAATATATGTATAGTATAAAAGTATTAAATATATTTCCGTTGTCTGGTACCTGTAACATAAGTCCTTCAGGTACTTAGCACGGGGCCAGACTGATGTGGTGTGAAGCGTCCATAGATATTATTATTATTATATTTTTTGAGTATAGGCCACTTTAATATTGCCGCCCCTATGTACGTACTCTGCCGCCATCCTAGCACGCCATGCTACCCTGTTACGACAAAACGCTGTATCCTGTAACACGTCAACTTTAAAAAAATGAGTTTAATTTTTTTTAACTTAAGCTCGTTACCAAATTTTATCCAGTGTAGATAGGTACATGTTTTTCGTATGAGCTGATTACTTATAATATTTCCAAATTTTCATTAGAACATTATTTTATCGTATATTTTTTTTATTATCTTCAAATACTATAAAAACGTGTACCAGTATAAAATATTAAGGGGAAAACTCAGCTTGCAGCGTTTTGCAAAAATAAAAATAAGCTCAAACTTGGGCGATTGTTATCATACTACGGGTACAAAACGCTGTAATATTTCATTATTTCACAAAACACTGTAAGCCGGCTGGCTTACAGCGTTTTACAGAAATATTTCATCCACATTTTTTGGGTTACAGTTGTAATATAGAATATCTCAGTTAAAAACTTGTCCTCAATTTTGTGGGTTATATCAATAGAAAGCTTACATCGAGTAGATAAATTTAGACTATTATTACAAAACGCTGTAACCCGGGTTGCATCGTTTTGTCGTAACAGGGTCGCATAGGGTGCTGCCGCACATAGGCCATGGCTTATGGCTTATACTGCTTATACATAAATCCAGAGCTGAGATAACTGTTTCCTAATCTAAAAGTCAGTCGTGAAGTAATTACGCGGGAGTAAATATTTAAAGAGGCGATTTTAACGGAGTAAAATACTAAACTCTGTATAGTTGCACAGCAGGATTCGGATTGGAAACCAAAATTCTTAAAACTTCCCTAGTGTAGTGTTCCGCAAACTTTTTGTGTTCAAAGTACACCTAGAAAAATGAAAATTTTTGGAGGTACACCACAAGTTAATCAGCGTGTACAGGGGTACTCTGAGGTCCCATCTCTTCGTCGATCATCTTAAAATGTTCCCTTTTTTGGTTCTTATAAACTGGGGATATACACGAGGACATTTTCTGAGGCACTACTACTGGCCACGGTACACCAGTGTGCCGCGGCACACCTTTTGCGGAACACTGCATTAGCGCACGCTCCCCTATCTAAGGCTGGTATAAATAGTCAGTACTTAAGATGCGACCCGGTCTCAAGACGCGGTTTGACTCTGTGATTGATCCAAATTTTGACAGCCAACCAATCACAGAGCCTGAACCGTGTCTTGAGACCGATATGTGTCTTGAGTACTGAGTATTTATACCAGCCTAAGTATGTATTAATGATCGGTTAAAGTAGCAGAATAATTTTACTTTAATCGAATATAATTTTAAGAGATATTATGCACCTATGCAATACTTATTAAAATAATGGTGTGTATATTGTGTTCCTATTAAGGCTTACATATTTCATGACACATTATTTTGATGTACCATGGCTGCGTCTAATTCTATGGCCGGTAGCAAAGTCAAAACATTTTGCAATATTCGCCAGAATACTTCTGAAAATATCCTTAATGCAATGTAAATCTTTAAAACTACACGTAACGGATTTTGATGAAGATCTATACATGTCTATACTCTATATTGTAATAAGTGATTCAAGATTTGATGTTTACGAGATTTTTTGATAAGAGATCTTTTCAACAGCGTTGACCGTTGTTACTACATACAAACTCTTTTATAAGGATGTGACTACACACATTGAAACAGTCATTTGGAGGGGCGCGCCAAGTTATCGTAGTTGATCTTTACATAAACTTCAGTCAAAAAACTACTTGGTTTCACACTTCCTGATGAGTGACGAATAGGCTATCCACCACTTAACTTGACAGATTTAGGGCCTGTTTCACCACTTTCTGATAAAGTGCCGAATAGGCTATTCACAGCTTTTTTGACAGATTCTCCATACTTTACCTGTCAAGTTAAGTATTAGATGCCTATTCGGCACTTGTTAGGAAGTGGTGAAACAGACCCTAAGTATGGACAATCTGTCAAAAAAATTGTGAATAGCCTATTCGGCACTTATCAGAAAGTGGTGAAACAGGCCCTAAGGCCGCGTTTCCACTGAAGCGGAGCGGAGCGGAGAGGAGCTTAGCGGTGCCAAATTGACCAATCACCATGTTCGAAATCTTCGCTCCGCTTCGCTGTCATTCCGCTGGAATAGCACGATTGGTCAATTCGGGTACCGCTAAGCTCCTCTCCTCTCCGCTCCGCTCCGCGTCACTGGAAACGCGGCCTTAATGTGCATAATATGGTGCGGTTATAAAATATGCTAAAATAGTACGAGGAAGTGCCAGTTTTAGCACTACCAGCGCCATGTGCGAGATTTCTTCGACGCCCAGGGTGCTAGTAGTGTTAATAAAAGCGGCGCTCTGGGCGGTCGCCCAGCGTCGCCCACCTCTAACGCCGCCGCTACGAGGTGGGCAAAACAATGCTTGTCGGGCCATTCATTATATAATGTCTGTTGCAGGTACGTGGTAGTAGAGAACCTACGCTACATGCTGTCTGAGCACAACAGCCAGGACCCAGTGTACTTCGGCTGCAGGTTCAAGCCATTCACGCCACAGGTACTGTCATAGCACGTTCAAATAAAATCTGTCATAGTACCTGACTAGGTACGCTACGCCCCTGCTGTGGAGACTTCCACAGCAGGGGCGTAGCTACGTATCAATTGATCGGGGCTCCCGGGCCACAGGGGCAATGTACGCAAGCAAAACTTTATAAAATACTAGAAGTTCCGCGTGGCTTCGCCCGCGTAAATTAGATATTTCACAGACAAATTAGTCCACAAAAAATAGCCTATGCTTCTTCACGTGGTCTGCTTCTTATCTGACCCAAATAACAGAAAAAATGCTCTAGTAGTTTGTGAGATAAGCCCTTTCAAATAATTTCCCCCGTTTTTTCCACATTTTCATCTATTTCTTCGCCCCTATTAGTCTTAGCGTGATAAAAATATAACTTATTAACCGACTTCCAAAAAACGAGGAGGTTATATGTTCGGCTGTGGATATTTTTTTTTTTTTTTTTTTTTTTTTTTTTTTTTTTTTTTTTTTTTTTTTTTTGTATGTTCAACGATTACTCCGCCGTTTGTGAACCGATTTTCGAAATTTTTGTTTTGTTGTATTAGGTTTCACTCCAATTTGGTACCATGTTCACAAAAGTGGTGACCTGATGATGGGATCCATGAGTAATCGAGGGAACTCCTCGAAATTTATATGGAAACATATGGTGATTTTGGTTTTATGTGAAGTGTACTAAGAATATGCTACCAAAAAGTCAAATATTGGGTCAAAGTATACCATGGTTTCGAAGATACTGAGAGAACTCCTGACTCCTTATAGATATACGTTCGGGAGTTTCGGCGTTGTTTTAAGAACAGAAAGCATATGCTACTATGCAATTCATATTCATCATCATAATCATCATCATCATCATCATCATCATCGTCATCATCATCATTAAGGTCACCAATGTCTCATGGCACAGAATTAATAATAGTACAAGGCATAGGTATGGATATACTAATAATAATAATTATGTACTGTATAACAACACCTGTTTGTTTAATACATGGCGGTCGGCACCGCAGAGGCGACGGCGTCGCCGCGCCGCCGCGCCGCGTGGCGCGTGGCGGCAGACAACAGATCGAATACTTTACTAATTACTTTATAAAATTTAAATAGATAAATAGAATTAAAATAAAGTTATTTCAAAAAGAGCATTTACACAAAACAAAGTCATTAAGTCCTTTTAATTAGTTATACTTATTAATCGATAGATGGCGCACTAAGTATCGATTTGAATTCTTGATAAAGCGCTTATTCCACTTATCCTAGCTAGGAAGTCCTAGCTAGGGTCCTAAAAAATTTAGTCAAGTGGAATAACATTTAGAAGCTAGGATCCTAGCTAGGATCCTAAATCGGAAAAAATTTAGTCAAGTGGAATAACATTTAGAAAGCTAGGATCCTAGCTAGGACTTCCTAGCTAGGATAAGTGGAATAAGCGCTTTACAAGAACAGAGCTGTCAATAATTATGATAATATTAAATATTATGAGTAGCTACGCTACATCCTATACAAGTTTATACAATTTTTTATCTGATAGATCCTTCGATCGTGGAAAAACGAGACACAATAGCCTTTCTATTGTTATCTCAATCGCCGGTGACCGCTTGGGGCTTGAAGCATTAAAATTGTTAAATTACTTAGCACAATATGTTCACTTCACTGATAATATATGATTTTGTGAGTGTGAGTTGTGACTCTTGACAAATTGTAATAAGATACGTAAAATATACGCGAAGGTTTACCTACTAGTGTAACTAAAAAGAGTGAAATTATTATTATTTTTAACAAAAAATTAAAACCGACTTCCAAGGTAAAAACAATAATAACATTAATATGAACTAAAAAGTATTAAATAATTTTTACTATCTAATGGTGCCTTTTTCCGAATTCGGCTAAACCTCAACTATTTCTGTATTCAATCTTCATAATTTTGAAGTCGGTGCCAGTTCCAAAAGTTTCAAATATTCTGTCAGAGGACTGAAGATTCAGCTATCTGGTACCGACTTCAAAATAATGAAGATTGAATACAGAAATAGTTGAGGTTTAGCCGAATTCGGAAAAAGGCACCATTAGATAGTAAAAATTATTTAATACTTTTTAGTTCATATTAATGTTATTATTGTTTTTACCTTGGAAGTCGGTTTTAATTTTTTGTTAAAAATAATAATAGCCTTCCTCGATAAATGGTCTATCTAACACTGAAATAATTTTTCAAATCGAACCGGTAGTTCCTGAGATTAGCGCGTTTAAATAAGCCCTTTCAAATAATTTCTCCCCGTTTTTTCCACATTTTCCTCTATTTCTTCGTTCATATTAGTCTTAGCGTGATAAAATTAAAAATATAGCCTATAGCCCTCCTAGATAAATGGACTATCTAACACTGAAAGAATTTTTCAAATTGGACCAGTAGTTCCTGAGATTAGCGTGTTCAAACAAACTAACAAACTCTTCCGCTTTATAATATTAGTATAGATTTTCAATATACAGGGTGTAGTGATAATAATTATTGTGTATGGGCCTCCTATAATAGTGAAAGTAGCAGTGCTGAAAAACCATTTTTTTCTAAAATTTGTAAGGGCAAGCGCTCTTGCTGTGTCTCCCCATACAAAAGTTTAAAAAATTGTTACTCTTTCAGCGCTGCTACTTTCACAGCGAACTCTATATAGACCCCATACACACCCTAAAGTACGATCACTCAGTTTATATATTCAAACAAAATGTTATACGGGGCAAGGCACGCTCCCCTTCTGCTCCATATAGTAAACTTTACTATAATGTAGGTCTTACTTAAGTTGCCTAACAACAATGGAAACTGGTGTCTACTATAATAATAGGATAATTATACAACTGTAATGTTTTCACGCTAGATTACAGCACCAGCGTAAACAGTAAACAAAAAATTGCTGCCAATATTCCACTGACCTCCATTATACAAGTACGCTGGACCTATGATACCCTTTAAAATGACAGCTATTTTTTGTGCCTTTTTGAAGCGGAATCAGCGCCCCAATGTAGGGGAAGAGAACTAAATCTGACGTAACCTTTGAAATGACAGCTGTTTTTTGTGCCTATTTATTATAACTAAATAAAAATAAATTAATAAGTCCTTTTCAATCAGGTTTTCGTTCAGGACACAGCACATGTTCAGCACTATTAAAAGTTACTGACGACATACGTTTCGCCATGGAGAACAAATCCCTGACTATCCTCATCCTGCTTGATTTCAGCAATGCTTTTAATTCTATTGATTTTGATATCCTTCTTGCTATCCTAGAATCTCTTAATTTATCTGCTGCGGCATTAGCCTGGTTTGATTCCTACCTTCGTGGCCGATCGCAGCGTGTACAAACAAATGTTACATTTTCAAATTGGTGCAATCTTCTAGCTGGCGTGCCACAAGGAGGAGTGCTATCCCCTCTCCTTTTCTTCATTTTTATTAATGAAATAACTAAAGTAATTACATCTAAATACCATCTTTATGCAGACGACCTGCAAATTTATCAACATTTTTCTTTGGCTGACACGATCTCTGCAGTAACTTTTATTAATAATAACTTATGTCAAATAAGCGAGTGGGCGAAATCATTTGGTATCCTTGTTAATCCTGAAAAATCTAAGGCGCTCATCATAGGCAGTAAACGAATGCGTGCGAATCTTGACATACAATCACTACCACCTATCACACTAAATGGTGTACGCATTCCTTTCTCCGAGTCCGCGAAATACTTGGGTGTTACAGTGGGTTCAACGCTATCCTGGAATGTCAACATTAACGACATCAGTCGTAAGGTCAACTGTGCTATTCATCCTCTTAAAGCTCTGCAAAACTTTTTACCCATCTCTACCAAAATTACACTCATGCAGAGCATTGTAATGCCTATTATTGACTATGCCGACGTCTGTTATCCTGATGCTACCGAGGAAAATTTAAATAAATTAGAACGCTTACAAAACCTCTGCATTCGGTTTATATTTGGTCTAGAGATTTGATCACATCTCGGACTATCGCAATAAATTACAGTGGCTTCCTATTCGCCAGCGTCGAAACTATAGGACTCTTAGTCTGCTGTTCAAAGTACTTTTCTGTCCTTCTTCCCCCTCCTATCTGCATGACCTTTTTTCTTTTCCTCATCTCCAGGACGAGTCTTGTAGAACTTTTAGACGATCTCTTCTCCAGATTCCTTCTCACCATACCGACTTCCTTTCCTATTCTTTCACAGTTCACTCCGCCAGGCTCTGGAACTCCCTACCACCAGAGATTCGTGAAAGTAAAACTTTGGCACTATTTAAAAAGAGAGTCAGGTTACATTATCTGCGACAAAACACGTAAAATAGACTACAATTATACTACTGTTATTCCATGTTCATCTATAAGTTATTTTTATTGTAAGTATATTATAAATGTTTATTATATTCAATATATGGATATTATATATATGTATATATGTACGTGTATGTGTATACAGGGTGTAACAAAAACTAGTGATAATACTTTAGGATGTGTACGTGTTCCCTGTAGAGAGTTCACTGTGAAAGTAGCAGCGCTGAAAGACCAAAAAAAATTTTCACTTTTGTATGGGGAAACTCGTGACGCTCGGGCCCTTGCCCATACAAAAGTCAAAAAAAAATTTTGGTCTTTCAGCGCTGCTACTTTCACAGTGAACTCTCTACAGGGAACACGTACACACCCTAAAGTATTATCACTTGTTTTTGTTACACCCTGTATATATGTATGTGTATGTATGTGTATATGTATATATATATATATACATATATATATATACACATCAATATAGGTATATCATTTTATTATATAATATTGTATATTATGTATATATACTTACTACTTATTATACTTTACTATATTACCACATAGCTATACTAAGTTTATCTCTAATATTAATCAACGCGTGCACACTAATTTTTGCATGTTTTACAATCACGCATTCCTATTTTCACTCAGGTCTTCTGGAAGACATTCTATTTTTGGAATAAGATGTACCTTTGTACAATACATATTTTTAGTTTTAAGCTGGTTTGTTAACTTCATTTTGTGTGTACATAAATTGTAAAATAAATAAATAAATCTGACGTAAGCATGACGTTTAAAAGTCGCCATATTGGCACTGATAGCAGTAGTGGGAGTACTTGGAACTAATACTAGTTTCTACCACCGCAGTGATTATATTCTCTTTGGTTTCTACAACCAATAGCGATTGAGCGGCCATTTGCAAGTTATGTCAGATTTAGTTCTCTTCCCCCGCATTGGGGACGCTGATTCCGCTTCAAATAGGCACAAAAAACAGCTGGGTATCTTATGTCCAGCGTACTTGTATAATGGAGGTCAGTGCAATATTCTGATATGACGTGTGCAACATGTCATTTTGGTCGGTTTATTTACTGTGATAGCTAGTAGTGCCCTCTGCTCCGACCATCGCGTAATATTCCCTATTGGTCAAAAGGAAAAATCCCTCTAAGTTTAGCTCACTCACCTCTATAATACACTGGACCGGCGATCGCTATCAATAAAATGTTCCTATTTGAAAGTCGCCATATTGGCGCTGATTGCTATGTGAAAGCAGTAGTGAGTGTACTTGGAATTACTATTTTGCAAATGGCGGTTGTCATTTTCTATGGAATTAGTTCACAGTACGCTCACCGGTGGCGCTTTAAATCGGCACAAAAAATATCTGTCATTTTGTACGGCATAGCCAGTCCAGTGTATTATAGAGGTCAGTGGTTTAGCTTCAATAGTAAAACCGCATAGTTTTTAGGGTTCCGTATACAAAGGGTAAAAACGGGACCCTATTACTGAGACTTCGTTGTCTGTCTGTCCGTCTGTCTATCTCCAGGCTGTATCTCAAAAACCGCTATAGCTAAACTTCTGAAATTTCCACAGATTGTATATTTCTGTTGCCGCTATAACAACAAAATAAAATTAAAAATGAAGTGAGGCTCCCATACAACAAAATATGTGATTTTTTGGCTATTTTTGCTTTATATCAGTAATGGTAACAAGTAGGCACTTGAAATTTTCACAAAATCCTCAATTATAATATATTGTGTACTTTAATGATAAATAATAAAATAAAAATTTTATATATATTTTTTAATTTATTTTGTTCAATACTGTATACAATAATATTACAAAATACAAGAAATCTTGCCGCAAAAACTACAATGAGTTTATTTGGACAAGATGTGGATTTAAGAGGGGCTCCCATACAAAAAGCACAATTTTTTTGCCTACTTTCGCTCTCTAGCGGTACGGAACCCTTCGTGCGCGAATCTGACTCGGCCTTGGCCGATTATTTACACATATTACAATTTTTTGTGGCTATGAAATTGCCATACTCAATGACTCAGCGAAAAACTACAGCAAATTGTTTATGTTGTTGATACGGAAAACGGGCTGTGTATCTTAATCAAAACTAAAAACAATATTGTTCCAACGCGGGAATCTAATCCACATTTTTTTCACAATTTACTACAAATACCACAAAATACCAGGCTAATGACTTCCCAACTTGCAGGGCTACATGAGCGGCGGCGCGGGCTACGTGCTGAGCCGCGCGGCGCTAGACCGCTTCGTCACCGTCGGCCTGCCCTCCCCCCACATGTGTAAGGCGGCCGACACGGGCGCCGAGGACGCCGAGATGGGTGAGTCCAGGCTTCCCCCAGGCTAATGGCTACGTGAGCGGCGTGGGCTTCGTGCTGAGCCGCGCGGCGCTAGACCGTTTCGTCACCGTCGGCCTGCCCTCCCCGCACATGTATAAGGCGGTCGACACGGGCGCCGAGGACGCCGAGATGGGTGAGTCCAGGCTTCCCCCAGGCTAATGGCTACGTGAGCGGCGTGGGCTTCGTGCTGAGCCGTGCGGCGCTAGACCGTCACCGTCGGCCTGCCCTCCCCCCACATGTGTAAGGCGGCCGACACGGGCGCCGAGGACGCCGAGATGGGTGAGTCCAGACTTCCCCCAGGCTAATGGCTACGTGAGCGGCGTGGGCTTCGTGCTGAGCCGCGCGGCGCTAGACCGCTTCGTCACCGTCGGCCTGCCCTCCCCCCACATGTGTAAGGCGGCCGACACGGGCGCCGAGGACGCCGAGATGGGTGAGTCCAGGCTTCCCCCAGGCTAATGGCTACGTGAGCGGCGTGGGCTTCGTGCTGAGCCGTGCGGCGCTAGACCGTCACCGTCGGCCTGCCCTCCCCCCACATGTGTAAGGCGGCCGACACGGGCGCCGAGGACGCCGAGATGGGTGAGTCCAGACTTCCCCCAGGCTAATGGCTACGTGAGCGGCGTGGGCTTCGTGCTGAGCCGCGCGGCGCTAGACCGCTTCGTCACCGTCGGCCTGCCCTCCCCCCACATGTGTAAGGCGGCCGACACGGGCGCCGAGGACGCCGAGATGGGTGAGTCCAGGCTTCCCCCAGGCTAATGGCTACGTGAGCGGCGTGGGCTTCGTGCTGAGCCGCGCGGCGCTAGACCGTCACCGTCGGCCTGCCCTCCCCCCACATGTGTAAGGCGGCCGACACGGGCGCCGAGGACGCCGAGATGGGTGAGTCCAGGCTTCCCCCAGGCTAATGGCTACGTGAGCGGCGTGGGCTTCGTGCTGAGCCGCGCGGCGCTAGACCGCTTCGTCACCGTCGGCCTGCCCTCCCCCCACATGTGTAAGGCGGCCGACACGGGCGCCGAGGACGCCGAGATGGGTGAGTCCAGGCTTCCCCCAGGCTAATGGCTACGTGAGCGGCGTGGGCTTCGTGCTGAGCCGTGCGGCGCTAGACCGTCACCGTCGGCCTGCCCTCCCCCCACATGTGTAAGGCGGCCGACACGGGCGCCGAGGACGCCGAGATGGGTGAGTCCAGACTTCCCCCAGGCTAATGGCTACGTGAGCGGCGTGGGCTTCGTGCTGAGCCGCGCGGCGCTAGACCGCTTCGTCACCGTCGGCCTGCCCTCCCCCCACATGTGTAAGGCGGCCGACACGGGCGCCGAGGACGCCGAGATGGGTGAGTCCAGGCTTCCCCCAGGCTAATGGCTACGTGAGCGGCGTGGGCTTCGTGCTGAGCCGTGCGGCGCTAGACCGTCACCGTCGGCCTGCCCTCCCCCCACATGTGTAAGGCGGCCGACACGGGCGCCGAGGACGCCGAGATGGGTGAGTCCAGGCTTCCCCCAGGCTAATGGCTACGTGAGCGGCGTGGGCTTCGTGCTGAGCCGCGCGGCGCTAGACCGCTTCGTCACCGTCGGCCTGCCCTCCCCCCACATGTGTAAGGCGGCCGACACGGGCGCCGAGGACGCCGAGATGGGTGAGTCCAGGCTTCCCCCAGGCTAATGGCTACGTGAGCGGCGTGGGCTTCGTGCTGAGCCGCGCGGCGCTAGACCGCTTCGTCACCGTCGGCCTGCCCTCCCCGCACATGTATAAGGCGGTCGACACGGACGCCGAGTTGGGTGAGTCCAGGCTGATGACTTCCCCCAGCATGGGGCTACATCCGCTCATGCATAGCCTCGTTAGCGCAAACTACTTACTGGCCAACAAAATGCCCATATATGCGTTATAGTCCTTAATTAGTGTAACAAACATCATCTAAAAATAACGTATTATACCTTTATACCAGGTATCTGTCTACAACACATCGGCGTGCGCGCAGCGGATTCGCGCGACGCGCAGCAGCGAGGCCGCTTTTTCCCCTTCACGCCTAAGTCGCATCTCTTCCCGACCAAAGACAAGAACTTCTGGTATTGGCGCTACATATACTATCCTAATGATGAGGTGAGAAAATTATATTACTTATTTAACTCCCGAAGACAGGGGTGTTATTATAAGTTTAACGTATCTCTCTGTGTGTATGTGTGTGTTTCATTGGCATCAAGAATTGGTAGAATCTAAACGGGTGGAGAGATTATGATATAGTTTTTTGTTAGATGACTGACTAACTAGCAAGTCAGCCTGCACAGTGCTGGGAGATATGAGTTTATCTACTACATGTAAGCATATTTCAGTGTTCTGATCCGTTAAATATTTTGCATTTTTAAATTCTGACAAAGCTGTTTTACTAATTTAACATTATTGATGAAATTATTAAAATACTAGATGATTCCCGCAACTCCGTTGCGCCAAAACTCGTTTGTCGCGCGGGAACCGTACGTTTTTCCGGGATAAAAGTATCCTATGTTCTTTCCCGGCACTCAAAGTATCTCCGTACCAAATTTCAGCAAAATCGGCTCAGTGGTTTGAGCGTGAAGAGGTAACAGACAGACAGACAGACACACTTTCGCATTTATAATATTAGTATGGAAATAGGGTTATCGACACATGAAACCAAAGTAAAATTTAAAGGTTAGCCAGCTATTACTATGATCTAATGTTCCTCATTACGACCATTCCAAAGGTTAGCTATTTTTAAAGGTTAGCTATTATTTCTCAACCACCACCTCACATTTCAGGGTCTGGACTGTTGCTCCGACCACGCGGTGTCGTTCCACTATGTGGACCCTGAGGAAATGTACGTGCTGGACTACCTCATATACCACCTGAGACCCTACGGCATCAGGTATGGGGAGAGGCTGCCTGGGAACACCACTGCTATCACCAATAGCTAGACGGGCAGATAGGCTGGTTGACGTAGGAGAGACTGCCTGGTAATGTATCAGCTAGACCAGTGATTTTAAACCTTTTTTATGATGCAACCACCCAGGGGGTCGTCGGTTGAAAAACACTGAGCTAGACCGAACAAACCAAGGGACATGGCATCATAGAGAGTAAACAGATAGCTGGTCGACTTGGGAGATGCTGCCTGGTAGTCAACTAAAATATTATATCAACTAGACCAGTGATTTTCAATCTTATTTACGATGCGACCACCCAGGGGTCGGTTGAAAAACACTGAGTGGGACTGAACACACCAGGGGGATATTTTTAAGTAAAATTTATCTATTAATGGTAAATGTTTTAACTTAAGTAGTTGACAACAGAAACTGGTAACTGGTACTGATCAAACAAGCTCAAACTTAAATAGAAATTAGGAACATCAGTAATGGAAAATTCACATACTATAATGAAAGTACTATTTATTTTAAAATGTCCCATGAAATAAGTTTTGTGAATCTGATTAGTGACATTATAAAATATGACAAGAAAAAAAAATGCATTTATTGCAGCAACATAACTATAGCGTGTTCGTAGGAAAATCATCTAAAGTTCCCGCTAGGGGCGCTGTATAAATGTTATAACTTATAACTTAGAGGTATAAGTATAAATTAGAATAAAAGCCACGCTTGGAATATACTTAGGTATATCTTTGGCACGCTCTAAAGCTGTTGCTTATTTTTTGCGACCGATCTTTTTGATATATCGTAAATGAACTGATATAAACTTGTTTCTAATTTGGGTTTATTATAATATTTGCATTTTAAAAACCGATTTCACACTTGTCTATTTGCGATCTATGGAAACGGCGAATCGTTAATGAATAGCTGTCCTTAGACTTTTCGTTAAAGTAACGAGAAAATCGAAGCAGTACGTTTTTAATGTTAGGTTATTACTTATTATAGTTACCAGTATAAAGCTTGACCAAAGAATTCTCTTGTCATTATACTGTAACGTATATTATAAATAAATAAATATTATGTATGTGTTACCGTTAATGTGCGTAAACCAGTTAGACTGCAGATTAAGAAGGTATTCTGCAGATTATCTGGGTGAGTCAGGTAAAGTGCAAAAAGATTATTCTATTCTCACTAAATTACATAAAATAAATTCTTCTTTGAATAAAACATGTTACTTAGTTGTAGATAATTATTGAATATAATTTTTTGGATATAAGCAAAGAAATAAAGTATTAAATTTTAAGTAAAATGTTACTCTACTAATAAAATTTAACAGATCAACTAGAACAAAACCAATCAAAACAGCAACAGTCTTAGGTTGACAAGCTTAAGTCAAACTTTTTAGGACTTTAAAGGAAGAAAGAGAATGTAAACTAACTAGGTAAAGTGCAAATATTAGCTTTTTTAACCGACTTAAAAAAAACGAGGAGGTTATATGTTCGGCTGTGTTTTTTTTTGTATGTTCAACGATAACTCCGCCGTTTGTGAACCGATTTTCGAAATTTTTGTTTTGTTGTATTAGGTTTCACTCCAATTTGGTACCATGTTCACAAAAGTGGTGACCTGATGATGGGATCCAGGAGTAATCGAGGGAACTCCTCGAAATTTATACGGAAACATATGGTGATTTTGGTTTTATGTGAAGTGTACTAAGAATATGCTACCAAAAAGTCAAATATTGGGTCAAGGTATACCATGGTTTCGAAGATGCTGAGAGAACTCCTGACTCTTTATAGATACACGTTTGGGAGTTTCGGCGTTGTTTTAAGAACAGAAAGCATATGCTACCATGCAATTTAAATTCATCATCATCATCATCAAACTCAAACTCAAAAATTTTTATTCAGAATAAATTTTTGCAAATATTTTCTGAAAGTCTACATGATGCCTACCACCGGTGCCTATCATCGTCATCATCATCATTACCACGTCGTGTTAAGGTCACCAATGTCTCATGGCACGAAATAGATAATAGTACAAGGCATAGGTATGGATACAATAATAATAATAATAATATTATAGGCTGTTTAATATACGGCGGTCGGCACCGCAGAGGCAACGGCATCGCCGCGCGCCGCGCGGCGCGTGCGTAAACATCGTATTCAAGTTCTAACCGGAATGTCAGGGCATGGGCATGCCGCACTGCCAGCTTTTTGCACTGCAAAATTTGCAGCACGTGTTCACTTAGATTTTTTAAATGTATTGTTTAAATTTATCTATCTACCTGATATTTGGGCCTTGGGGTATGCCGTATGACTCTTAACAGTCTTAACAAATTGTAATAAGATACGTAGAATATACGCAGTACCACCGACGACCACTTAAATTCGCGGACTATGACGGAGGTCAACTTAATAATAATTATACGAGATCAATTACCACTCAATATTATGATTTATGTTGTCAATTCAATGTTCACTGCTCACACCAAGCTCACTGTTGAGTTGTCAGTTGCTTACAAACTTTCAACAACACAATAGAAATCTGTTACAAGTTACAACTACCTATTTAAAACTTCTACGTACAAGCGATAGCGCGACACAGGAGCGCTCAGTGACATCTAGTGAAGACAATATGAAACTATTTTTTTTATACAATTTGAATTGGCACTAACAGTTTACCTACTAGGTAACTAAAAAGAGTGAAATTATTATTTTTAACAAAAAACTAAAACCGACTTCCAAGGTAAAAAGAATATTAATAGCATCCTTATAATATGAACTAAAAAGTATTAAATAATTTTTCCTATCTAATATGTAGTGCCTTTTCCCGAATTCGGCTAAACCTCAACTGTTTCTGTACTCAAGCTTCATAATTTTGAAGTCGGTGCTAGTTCCAAAAGTTTCAAATTTTCTGTCAAAGAAATAAAGATTCAGCTATATCTGGTACCGACTTCAAAATGATGAAGATTGAGTACAGAAATAGTTGAGGTTTAGCCGAATTTGGGAAAAGGCACTACATATTAGATAGGAAAAATTATTTAATACTTTTTAGTTCATATTATAAGGATGCTATTAATATTGTTTTTACCTTGGAAGTCGGTTTTAATTTTTTAATTCAAAATTTCACACTTTAATGGATGGTATCAGGGAATCTGCAGATTACCTAGGTAATGTGCATGTTAAAGTATTCCGCATTCTAACGGTAACATATACATGATATTTTAAGAATAGATTTTTAAATTTTATTTTAAAGCAAATAATCGTTGCAGGCAACTTTTTTGTAGTGTTCATGATGTATATTTTCTTTTTTTTTCTAAACACAAATAACTAAGAATTTCTTATTTAAGGTCACACCAGTCTAAAATGTTTCTACCTCCGTAGAATTTTTGGGTTTTATAATGTAAATAGATCTTACAAAATATGTAGATAATCTGTAACCTAAGTCATAATATAAAACATAGTAATATAAATATGATAGCTTCAAAAGCGTAAACATAACAATAAAACTGTATATTGTGGAAATGGTCTAAACACTTGATATTGTATTAGGATAAGTAGTAAAATATGGATTAAGTTTTTTTGACATTCCATAAAATAAGATTTTTATATTTAAGTTTTTTCCGATAACATAAGTGTCAATAAACAAAATGTGTAGGGGTTTTTTACACATACATAGATCAAGACAGATACCGTATGTGTGTGTACTTTACGTGCCATATCGCGTTCCCAAACGACAAGCAATGCTCGTCTTTCAAAGTCTGTCCTTTAGTCTGCTATCGGAATCGGACGCCAATCGGAATTTTAAAAATGCCTAAATGCTTAAAAGTGCCGTATTTAGCTGTAGAAATTCAAATAGAAACGTTGGCCTTGATAATGGACACGTTTCTTATCATCGTTACGTCACAGTGGTAGGAAGAAAGTGACACGCTCGTTTTCATACAAATGGGGCGACATGCGGTATCTACCTTCATCTATGTCTGTGGTTTTTTGTCATCTTTTTTAAATTATGAGTGATATACGAGACATTTTATTACTTTTGTAATAAAGCAGTCGAAGAGAAAACCTATTTGTTACTTTTCAACCTTAATTATTTGGTAATATGGTTTCAAAGTGATAACTATACTATATAAGTTTACCATTTTGAAACTGTGTGCCGAGTGTGAAATTTTTGTTTCACATTCGATCGTGAACGCGTTTGACGCTTACTAAGGTTTTGTATGGAATTACTCAATAGGCTGGGCTCACTCCCATGAGCATCGCTAGGTGGCGCTATACCACCGCTGTACAAATCCCATACAAAATATTAGTAAACGCCAAACGCGTTCACGATCGAATGTGAAACAAAAAATTCACACTCGGCATACTGACCTGTCTCCGACCATACAGAGGTCTGACATAAGTGAAGTAATAATGAAAAGAATTTTGTGATTGGTCAGATTTTCGATTGCTGCCATCACATAATCATTTTATTGAGTAATATAAAATACTGTTAGTAAATCTCGCCTGACAATATAATTATATACAAACTTTTATATTTTTATGTGTGCATTTGTAACAGGGTTACTTGCATTTTGTAGAAGACGTTTTGTAGTCCAAATATTTATTTCAACAATGTTTTGTAAAATCAAATAGTAAATACATAAGCTGGAGAACTTTCATACTTTTAAGAAAGCTTGGGATTTAGAACATTTGATTATTTTGGATTAAAATCTCGCATTTGCTAATTTTTTTGCTCAAATGTGTTATATTTCAAATACATAAAATTAAAATATAATATTATGAAATTGTGTGGAACACGGACTTAAAAAAAATACGGACGTAACCTTGTCTAATCCCGAGTGAAGCATAGTAATGGCCGCCCGTGTAGGATGTGTGCGTGTCATTGGCGCCATCACTCTATGTACAATGACAGCGGGTTGTAGTACCTAGTTGGGTGTGTGAGTGTCGGTCACGTGTACAATAAACGAAATTGTGACGAAATTGTCGTACCTTGCATGCTTCACCTCTTTATAGTGTAATGCTCCATCCGTATTTTTTTTACATCCGTGGTGTGGAATAAGTTAATTTGATTTTACAAAACGTTACAACATAATATTATGTGTGTAATAAGATGTGCTAGTCGCTTTGACATCGATAATACCAAAGTTTAGTTCCTGGTAGATTTATTTATGATAATATATGCACTAGGCATTATAGATGTAATCGCACAGTACCAAAAGGTCTAAAAGTGGCGCCTTCGGCAATTCATTTTGTGAAACAATCAATTCTTCAATTTACAAAGTACCTAGTGATATTGCATTCAATAAATATTATTATTGCATTTTTTTATTATAATTTTTGAATGAAAACTTGACTAAGTACCCAGGTCTTTGGCTATTGAAAAGAGATGTACCGTTGTGTTGGCTTTGACGCGATATACCTATAACCATCATGTAATAAATACTTTCAAGGGCACATTAGCTCAAATAATGAGAATTGTTTTAGTTTATAACTAAATGAAAATGGATTAATACGGAGTATAAGGCTGTGTTCACACCAAACCGACTGTGAGCCCCACTGCGAACGTGAAATATACGGTATATAATTGTCGGTTAGGTGTGAACGAAAATGTGAATACGTATGTCACACTATAAGTTTTGCGTAACTTAAAAAACCGACATGTTATAACCAAAATATTATGTTTATTGCTTTTCAAAATACTCTCCTTTACATTCTAAATATTCTTTTATGTTATCGAACCATTTTTTAAAACAGGAGGATCACAGATCTGAAGGCATGTTTTCTACGCGCTGATTGAATGCTATCACTGCCTCTTCGGAGGTGATAAAAGTGAAACCTCTCATTAAATCTTTAATTTTGGGGAAAATACAGAAATCACAAGGTGCTAGGTCAGGGCTAAACGCAGGATGGGTGACGAGTTGTGCTTTTTCGGAGGCTAAAAATGACTTTGTTTCGTTGACCGTGTGTGAAAAGGCATTGTCATGATGTAGGAGAATGCGGCTTATTGGTCGTCTTTCGCGAACCTTTTCTAATATCCTGGGTAAACAAAAGGTGTAATACCACTCAGCATTAACACTCTTTTGATCTCCAAGTAGAATTGCACAGATGGGATCCGTAACTCAGAAAAAAAACGCGATCATTTTCTTACCAACGTTTTCTCGCCTGCCAAACTTTTGTTGGCCTGTTCTCATTTTCAAACACCCACTCACAAGATTGCTGTTTTTATCGGATTCAAAACAACAAATCCACGTTTCGTATTCTGTGACAATGTTATAAACAGCATTAGAATGTCCGTGGCCGTGCTTCAGTAGCATATGTGAGCACCATTCAATGCGAGCCTGCTTCTGCTCCGCTGCCAGTTCATGATCCAACGACAACAAAGTTTCCGAACTCGCAATACTTCGTGTATTTTTTTTTTTAATTTGACTCATACCAATCCCCAATAGTCCTCTAATCGTCTCATAGGTAATCGCGGGTTTTCTTCAATTAGCCGCTTAACAGTAGCCACATTATTTTCGTTAACGGCAGTTGAAGGCCGCCCTTCACGAAATTCGTCATGTACCTAAAGAACTTTGACCTCTTTCAAATTCAGCATACCATCTCCTCACGGTGCATCTCCTCAAAGCATTCTGAAGACGAGCAGCACAGTCTTGCGGAGAGAGAGAACTTTTAAAATCATAAAAAATCTTCACTCTAAAATATTTTCGACTTAATTCCAATTTCGTTGCGTACGTAGAACTTTGATGTGTGATAAAAAATAATTTACAAATGATTTCCCGCCAATTTTTTTCTATATTGCTAAGAAGGTTGCAACGTTTAAAAAAATATAAGATTCAAAACTCAAATAGTTCCAATTAGCTAGAAGTGCAAAACTTTTAGTGTGCCCCATGTATGTATGGAAATACAATAAACTGCGTAACGTTCACCCACATTCGGCGGCTCACAGTCGGTTTGGTGTGAACACGGCCTAATTCAACGAGGACTATCGTAATGGATTCTTCAAGCCAACTAACTACATAATAATTATAGTTTATTGAGAAGTATTTTAGGATTGTCTTCTCAATAGCTGTTGAGCATTTTATCTTGCACTTTTGGTACTGTACAATACCCGGCAATAAATATTGCACATCGACCTTTGGAAAGAGACAATCGGCTAATTTCGGTTTCATAGAGCGTTATCTTTGTAGCACACACCTATTTGACATTATGTCAGTCGTTCTCTAAGTAGTCTGTGGTCGTTCTTTAAATTCAATAGAGTGCAGTCGCGTCCAGTTCAAAATATATATCTAGAGTTGTTAACACCCTTAAATTTGCTACAGCTGTAATTTTCCAAAAGAATTTTAAATACGTAAACATAATTTGAACATCCTTTTTTATTTTATTTTACCCGAACCTAAAGCCATAACTTGTAGAAAATTTGGTGTATTTTATACAAAGAATAATAAAATTGTCAAAAGAAGCAAACCATAATTGTTTTAACAGCTCCTAATATATACCGGACTTTTTATATTTCGTGCGTAAGAGATAACGCTCTACAAAACCGAAATTAGCCGACTGTCACTTTTCAAAGGTCGATGTGCAATATTTATCGCCGGGTACTGTATGTAGGTTATACGCGGTGTAATAAATACATATGTATTTGTAAATATGTGTAGTGTATTATGAAGGTTATTACCCTCATTTTCTAGAATTTATGTTATTTTTGCCCATTACAGCCCATTAATGTTATTTTTGCACTGATACGTGCAGTACATTCTACGAAGAATAAAACCTAAGGAAACGTAACTCCCATACTAATACAGTTTTAAATTTGGTTCCATTCGAACTGTCATGTAACGTCAGCCTTTATACCGCTCAAGGTCACCTAAATATTGCAAATGTATGAAAAGTGAACCTAAGGTACACTTTTTTGATAAGTATTTTGGAGCATGTTTTGACGTGTTAACGTCTTATAATTCTATATGGGGTGCGCGCACGAAAAAACATGACAGTTCATGCGGCGTTACCTCGCTGATCGCTCTGAGGCGTTCCATTTACACTCAAGTCTCTCAACAACCGTAAGGCCCACCTGGGCCGCGCTCTTTGTTTCGATTATATTACGTATTTCGATGACTTAGAGAATACTTTTGTTTGAAGAAGTTTGGTTAGTTATGACCTTTGATACATTGACCACACTCTGAATGAAAAATAAATAAACGATCTGTGAGCTATTAGTATTATTTCGGCTATTCAAAATTGTGCTCTATTTCCTACGTGTCAAGGTATGACTTGTGCTTTGTTCGAATATTTTACTGGATTTCACGAATGTATGTAGCGTTTTGTATTGCGAATAGTTTATTTTAAAACTCATTATAAATATTTTATTTATAATGAGTAATTTATTCGTTTATTTCTTCTGAACAAGTCACTAATTATAGTTTCGAAAGTTTATAATTGAGAAACTAATATCACATCGGACTAAATACATATAGTATTTGATGGCTTGATAGATAGAAAATTTAACATATATTATAATGTAGTTCACACAAACATAAAATATGGATTGTATGTAAGGATATTACATTAATTTTACAAAGAGGGTAGGCCGGGCTCCAATTTTTTTTGCACATTGACCTGCCAACTTTTTGCATAGATTTTTCCCGGAACTGAGGGGTTAAGGCTATGACGTTGTCACGGTAAACCGACTTTACAGACAACCGATTTTTTTTTGATGGAGTTACTCTTCCTTAGTTTGTATTATTCGTAGCGTACATTACATCTTGAATTAGTGAATTATAGTTAGTCTTTTTAATATTTGTACTGATGTATCAGTCCAAACTTGACGCAAATGGACTATGAACGCCTTTTGTATGTAGATTGCTAATTATTATTTATGTATAATCTTTTATATTTTTTAATTTGCCATTCCTTATTAGGCTTCAGAATTATTTTCTAACTTATTAAAAGACATTAACAACATATTTATTGATTTCAAATGTATATTTTGTTTGACTAATTAATTCAATTTTATAAAGGGTGATTTTAATACCGTCAATTTTTTGATTTCACCAATGAATTCTTAATTTGCCGATTGCATAAAGCTGTCCTATCAGCTATTTTTTACTAACTTAAGAGAAAGAATACGACAATTTGCATAATATTTGTTTTTATTTGCTCAATGTGTTAAAAGATAATAAAGATGTGTATTGATTTTTGTTGTTTGTTGTTTTTTGTGTATTATTTTAATTAATCGTTGGTGGTGGGTTTCCCTACGGAGATTCCGTAATTTACCGTATTTAGGGGCTTATAAACTCATAATTTGAAAGCTGCAAAGTTATAATAAAAATACAGCAATAATCTTCAGTACTTATATCAACATTTCTTTCCACGTTTTAAGGGTCCGTATACGAAATTTGCCGATTTCGCTGATTTTACAGACGTGATTTAACAGTAAAAATACAGTATTTCTATAAGTTTTAATGCACAACATGTAAGATCATTTCAATTATAATGTAATGTTGGAGCTAGATTTTTTTTTAAGTATTTTTAAATAATCCAACTCAAACCCGCGACAGTTTTGTGATTTTTGCTGTAAAAGGTTTAGAATATCACCTGTTTATGGATTGTATTGACGTCTTAACGGTATGAAAAAAATACAATGTACTGTTAAGAAAGTCGTCTATAAAATGTTGGAATTACTTTTTACCACTTTAATATGAAATAGTTGAGTAGAGAAATATGTAACTCGGCAAAATTTTAGAGAAAATAGGCAAAGAATTGCTGTTAATTTCGGCAACTTGGAGCTGTAATTCATAAAAAGAAAACGACAGAAATAATCTATAGATAAAATTCTATCCAATTCGAGAAAAAAGAAAAAAAAAATTGTGCCAAAAAAAACACGATTCAAAACAACCTAAATCTCACATTATTTTCGCCGCAAGTTCGAGTCGGCTTTCCGCGCTTAAATATATTTTAAATCTAATAATTAATATATATATTTTTTAGTCTAATAAGTGGAAAAAACCTAATAATATTTCTGTAGCGAACCTTTGCAATTTCGACAAAATCGGCAAAATTTCGTATACGGACTCTTAAGTTTTCTATTTTTGTTTATTGATATCAGCTTCCAAAGTAAAACCAATTTATTAAAATTCAATCATACATTCAGCATCTCCTTAATATTTACAAATTACTTTTATTAGAAACACGCCAATAGATCGATAATATCATAAGCTACATATTCCCCGTTTTAATTTTTTCGGTCAATTTTGAACTAAGAATTAAGATAAGTAAAAAAAAAATAGGGTTTTGGTGCGATCTCGGCAACGCGCCAAACGTATGGTCAAGGTCGTTTGCTCGGGGGACGGCCTTAATGAGATTAGTCATATTATTTCAGTCTGTAGAAAAAAAACGAGTATTTTGTTGCGATTTTATTGATGTCAAAAAATAAACGAAATACAAAACGTATGAACCCCAAATAACATGATGATACATACAGTGATAGAATAAACAAGTTTTTGTACTAGGAAGGAACACTGAATCACACAGCCATACAAAGTATATAGGCAAGTATTCCTAAAAAGTTAAATACTAGCTGCTGTGACCTTACATAATTTTAAGTGTGCCACAGGGAAGGAAGTAATGGAAGAGTGAAGTAGTGGAGCAACTACTTTATACGATCTTAATTGCAGAAAAGAGAGTACTTGTTAACTGAATATTGTATTATTTAAACAGATACAAATAATTTGAATGGAATATATTATGAATAACCGCTACATTTATGGAAGTCGGTCTAAGTATATGTTTTTCACATAATATACAATTATTGCATAATCGTATTTCGATGAATATGTATACTATTATTGACTAAACAAAATAAACTTACATAATATTCAATACTTTTCTTTGGATGCCATGAATAATAAGCAATTGAAAATCCTAGTCTTAATAAAAGATCTATACATATTAAATTTTGCATAAATAAAGAGCTTAGCTAATTATAAACCGCAAACGCAATAACAAAAAATACTTATACAAGTACAAAAGAATTTAACTAAGATTGTATGCACTATAGAAATATATAAAAACGTTACAGCTAAATAAATAAGAACCTCAAGACGTCGTAATTTGCAGTCATATTGTAGTTCAAAATAGTACACCCAATGGAAATATTATGTTTATTATCATGCGCTAAGGTCTGAGAATAGGCTGCCTTAAGGGGCTCCCAGACAGAAATTATATAACGTTAGATAACATTTTTGTCTAAATTTTTTTTACAAATTACAAAAGACACGTTTATTTTTTGACATGTAGCGTATGTTACACGATGTTATAAAATGTTATCGTATTACACAATGTTTTATAACGTTATACAGGGTGTAACAAAAACTAGTGATAACACTTTAGGGTGTGTACGTGTTCCCTGTAGAGAATTCACTGTGAAAGTAGCAGCGCTGAAAGACCAAAAATTTTTTTCCCTTTTGTATGGGGAAACTCGTGATGCTCGGGCCCTTGCCCATACAAAAGTGAAAAAAAATTTTGGTCTTTCAGCGCTGCTACTTTCACAGTGAACTCTCTACAGGGAACACGTACACACCCTAAAGTATTATCACTTGTTTTTGTTACACCCTGTATAACTTCGGTCTAGGAGCACCTAAAATACCGCCTCTTTAATGTGTATTTTATAAATGTAATTCACCTGACGACAGTTTTTATTTTAAATTCGTCAGTCGTCAATTTATTGCGTTACAGACTGCAATGTTAAATATTATGTAACATGTAATATCATACTTTTAACTATTGAGGTTCTCTGAGGTGTGCGCTAACGGGCAGCCGTCGCGGCGACTTTCTAGTCGCGATTTGTCGCCCATGAGCTCTATAATATACGTGACCGAAACTGTATGGCCATTCTAGGCGGTGGAGTGACGTCACTAACGGAATATAGTCGAGTCTGCTATTCCAATTGTAGTTCAATTGCAATACGTCACAATGACAACTTGAAATAGCTATTCAACCCCTGGTTCTACAGTAAACCTATTTACAAAACTTATTCTATGTACTATCCAGCTATAAAAGAGATAAATAGCGTTAAAAACTTCGAAGTTAAGTTATGAACTATAGTGGCTTATTTTATAACTTATTCAAGCAGAATCTACAAAATTTTACAAACACTTCCTACAAAATAAATGATTTTTCCAGAATAGACTTCTAAAATTAAAGCTAATTTATGTCCAGTTTAAAACAAAAAGCTTTAAGTACCAGTTATATTTTTTACACTTCTCAGCAAAAGATGACTTACTAAAAGATCACCCTTTCAAATGGAATAACTGTAATATTATGTCATTAAATACAAATTAAGTACAAAAACTAGATACTATGCTAACGAATATACAAAAAAATTATAACTCAAAATTAATTCTAAATATGGTTGTATTTGTAAAAAAAAGAACCTACAACTAATGTCTGAAATAAAGAGAATTCTCAAAAATAATTAATTAGGTTTACTTTTTACTATAATATGTTTTTCTTCTAATATTTAAGCCGTTAGCACACTGACCAGAAACCAACAAAAAAGCGATAGAGCGAGATACAACATACAAAATTACCGTTTGATGTGTGAGATAGTTGGATATACAGGGTTATTTTTTCACCAGTACAATAAATCAACATACGTAATAATTGACAAAGATAAAAAATACTAGCGATTTTTATTACTATCCCTTTGGAACAAAAAAAAACAAAAATATCAAGCCCCGGACTTATCCGCTAAACTACTAAAAAATGTGAATGCATTACGCATATTTTGAGGCAACTCGGCCGAACGCCTTCACCTCGCCCCGCCGCCCCCTACCTCATCTCGCACCCGTTGTCGCCTTGTAATTAGTGCGCCCAAGCGGCATTAGATTGAGCAGGGAATTGACTACCGGGCCGCCCGCTACGGGCCGGGTCACGGGCAGGTCTGTCGCATGTCTGCTCGTCAATTCCTAGGTACGGGCACAGACATGCCCGCCGGCCCGTGCCCGCGAGATCGCATTTTTCCCGCGCGGGCATGGGCAAGTCTGTACATGAATATTCGGTCGCAACGGGCGGCCCGTCGTCATTTGCGCCTTGGAGAGCGACTGGAGTCCACTTAAAATATTATTTTAAAACATATTATTGTAAACAATACAAACACTAAACATAAGAAAAACCAACAACAACAATTTTGACATTTGTTTATTTCCATTTACCGGTCGCATCCTTGTTTGTGGAAAGTTATAAAAGCAAGGATTACATGAACACCGATCTACGTAAAGCCGCTTACAGCGAACTTATTGAAAAATCCAAAGAAATCAATACCGATGCTGATCTATCATCTGTTAAAAAGAATATCGAGTCCATGAGTCCACGACCGAGCTACAGCTCTCTATCTATTCGACTGACTTGCCCGTTCTGTGTGTGTTCAATAGGGGCAAGCGGCAGACTTGTGCCAGACCGGGCGGCCCGCGGGCAGCCCGGTAATGAATTCCCCGCTTTGGATAAAGGTTAAATTGATTGAAATGAAAAAAAATTATTTTTTTTATTTGTGAAATATAATACTCTATTATCGATACCAATGACGTGGTAAAATTTATTGTACTGGTGAAAAAATAATCCAGTATTAGCTGCTTTTTAGGGTTCCGTAGCCAAAATGGCAAAAAACGGAACCCTTATAGATTCGTCATGTCTGTCTGTCTGTCCGTCCGTATGTCACAGCCACTTTTCTCCGAAACTATAAGAGCTATACTATTGAAACTTGGTAAGTAGATGTAGTCTGTGAACCGCATTAAGATTTTAATACAAAAATGGAAAAAATATTATGAAATTTAGGGGTCCCCATAGGTATAACTGAAACAAAAATAATTTTTTTTCGTCTAACCTACGCGTGTAGGGTATCTATGGATAGGTCTTCAAAAATCATATTGAGGTTTCTAATATCATTTTTTTCTAATTTAAATAGTTTGCGAGAGAGACTCTTCCAAAGTGGTAAAATGTGTCCCCCCCCCCTCTAACTTCTAAAGTAGGGGCATGATAATTCTAAAAAAATATATGATGTACATTACTATAAAAACTATCAACGAAAATTGGTTTAAACGAGATCTATCAAGTAGTTTTTTTTATACGTCATAAATGGTAAACCTTAATTTAACTTTCATTAAATCAACTAAAATATAAAAATAAATCAAAAACCTTTTAATTTTATAGAAATGAACCCTATTGCTGCTGCGGAACCATTCAGTGGCGAGTCCAACTCGCACTTGGCCGGTTTTTAACGGTTTTCAAGGCAGTGTGCTAAAGGCTGCAAAGTATCCTATGCAACAGTAGCGCAGCTACAAATCTATTTCATTGCTATATAAAAGTATTTTTAATGGCTTTCCAATTCTGAATAGCTGTATCTAAAATTTACATAATATATTGTGATGTCAGTTACAAACCTACAAAAAATCTTAAAAAAATCCTTATTCTAACCTAAAAATTTATTCTGATGTTAATAACGAACTTAAAGCTATATTAAATATTTCGTACAAAATGGTTAACTATTGTGTAATACAGAGTAGAATTAACTAAGTTTTATATAATTTTAACATATTATGCACCAAAATCATTGGTTCACGGCTTTCGCTGATGTGATGTTATTGAAAGTAGTTGCGCTTCTTCCGCGAGATTCTGTAAAAAAAAAAAAAATTTAAAATCAATGCACGGCTGAAGAAGCTGCCACTTGTCTCATTTTGCTCTAACCAGCTCTAACACGAAAACGATATAGCTTGATAACATTTTAAACTTTCGCGTTGCATTATAATTAAAACTTATCAATTGGGACTTAACGCGACTAAAGCTAGAAACAAATTATCGGACGCATCCATAAGTCGCGGCTGACGGATGCGGCTTAAAAATGTGCACGGTTCATCCGCGGACGTCAAAGACCTAACCTATATGTCAATGGCAGACGTGATGCAAAAACATCCGGCCAGCCAGAATCTGTTCGGACGTCTGAACGCTCAAGGTCGCGTCCGCGACTTATGTCAGACAATGTGCACAGTGTAGTGTATTTTGTATTGATCAGATAGAAACAAGCCGCATCCGATGGAAACGTCCGCGGACGTTCGTCCGATAATTTGTTCCCAGCTTTAATCTAGTAGTAATGCTACTACGACGTCAAGAAAAATTATGTACTTGTAGTAGCATTACTACTAGAATAAGTCGCGTTACGTCCCGATTGATAAGTTTTAGATACAGCAAGATATTCACAACTAAAAGAGATAGGGGTCAATTAAAAAATCCCTGCGTGTTTAATTTTCAATTCGCGCTACACTAAAAGCGTCATTACAATGTGAATATACAGTAAACCATCTGTACACTAAACTGCTCAAATCAGGCGCACACACACATGAAGAAAAATCAGACACCTTTTGATTGCCACGCGGATAAAACTTGTCTCTGAAGTGACTGATTTCAAAAGCACATCTGCCTCCCTAGCATACGCCAACGAGATATCTGGTGGATATCTCACTCTCGTGTGTAGTTATACTGTCGATAACGTCATAATGTCAAAATCATTTTTTGACATTATGTAGATAGATTTTGACGACAGATCTACACGAGAAAACATGTATGCCATGTTAGGGTTAATAGAGATGAAGAGATAAACCAGTTATCCTCTTCCCCCCGGGCCACCGACGAGTGTAGTTGTGCTATCAAAGTTTATTTTATTTTACTTTAAAATTATAAATAACAAATTGAAAAATTAATTCAGTGCAAAATAATAGGAGAGCATAAACGCATTGGAGACTCTTTTTCAAAAATTATAGAGAAACTGTTAAATAACAGAATAGTAAACTATCTGGAAAAAAACAATATTTTGTCGCCTTCTCAATTTAGTTTTAGAAAGGGACGATCAACTGAAGACGCCATAAAAGCATTAACTTCAGTAGTTATTGACAAAGTAGATAGAGGCTACAAATGTCTGGTGGTATTTTTAGACCTAAAAAAGGCTTTTGATACTGTCTCTATCCCAATTTTAATCAAAAGGCTTGAGCAAAATGGCTTTAGAGGATTACCTCTATCCCTACTGATAAGCTACCTTACAGGACGAAAGCAAGCAGTAAAAATTGGAAATGTTGTTAGCTCTGAAGAATCGGTAACGTTTGGTGTTCCCCAGGGAAGTGTTCTGGGTCCAACATTGTTTCTGTTATACATGAACAATTTGTTTAAAATTTATATCCGAGACGGACAAATCTGCTATGCAGATGATACAGCAATTGTCTTTTTTGGCAGTTCTTGGGAATCTGTCAAGAAAATAGCAGAGGAAGCCCTCTCTAAAATTGCTGAATGGCTTAACGAAAGTTTACTTACGCTTAACACTAGTAAAAGTAATTACATCTGCTTCACCCCGAGTGTTAGGTCCCAACCAAGCCCGGACTTAACAATAAATACTGTAATTGTGATACTGTCCAAAAAGTTAAATCTACTAAATATCTTGGTGTAATGATTGATGAGAGATTGTCGTGGCACGAGCATATTGATGTCACAATTTCTAGAATTAGGAAATGCACTTGGATATTCAAAAAGCTTAGGGATGTTATGTCGAGTGAACTTTTGAATAAAATATATGTCACACTTGTTCAATCTGTTATTACTTATTGCATTCCAATTTGGGGTGGTGCCACCAAAACCAGATTCCTCGATCTCGAAAGAGCTCAGAGGTCATTAATAAAAGTAATGTACTTTAAACCATACAGGTTTAGTACAAGCGACCTTTACTCTATAAGTAACCTTCTCACAGTAAGGAAATTGTATGTTACGAATATAATCTTATCACTACATAAAAACTTACCTTTCGACCCGACTTTTACTAGTAGACGAAAAGTAGCTAATATTGTTCCCGTATGTTCAGTTCGTACGGAATTTGCCAGACGCCAATATCCGGCTCAATCGTCATACATTTACAACTTAATTAATCGCAAATTAAATAATATCTACCCTAATGGATTTAAACATTTACTTATGAGGAATTGGAGGAGAATACTGCAGAGAGTAATGTAACACACACACACACACACACACAACAACAACAACACAATTTTCTCGTTGGCGTATGCTAGCACGGCGGACTTACTCTTAATCATCTATTGTGAGTTGTGACTATAGCCTAACTTACCCAGCAGTCACAACTCACAATAGATGCAATCTGTCGTAGAGACATCAAGGCTCTAAATACATTGGGAGTTGGGAAACAAAAAAACTTACCCAGTATCAGCGGGCGAGAAGAAGAACCCTCTCGGTTTGAGCGCAGTTTGGGGCGGGGAGGCGGGGTCCGCGGGGCACGCCCACTGAGCCCAGTAGTCGCCCGGCAGTCGCAGTACTAGCTGCATCACCTGGAATAGAATAATACACATATAATTTAGGCAATATAATAGCATAAACGAGATATTAGACCGCCTAATAGTTAATGTCGCCCATTCACAGGTTACACGGTCAAATTTTCATCAATCTAATTGACGGAATATTGATGGTTATAAAAAGTTCATATAAAAATACGATCAATCCATCAATCCGTGGCGTACACGATCAAATTTTCGTCAATTCGTACCGGATTGATGAATCAGATTGTCACCAGCTACACGGTCAATTTTTCATCAATCTGATCCATCAATCCGGTACGGATTGACGAAAATTTGATCGTGTACGACTCGGATTGATCGTATTTTTAATATGAACTTTTTATAACCATCAACATTCCGTCAATAAGATTGATGGATCAGATTGATGAGAATTTGACCGTGTAGCCTGTGACATTGATGAAAATTTGACCGTGCAACCAGTGACTATACACATCATATGTCGCTAATGTGACTGTATAGAGTATAGACTATAGTCATAGAATATATATTAGTGTGTATAGAGATAAACTACGATAACATGGCGCGCCCCTCCGAAATTCAAAACATTTGAAGTGCGTTGTTAAAACGTTTGAAGTGCGTTGTTTTGCGCGGTAGCAAAGAATATATACATTACGCGAAAAGAAGCGACACTTAAATATGAAGGGTACAGGGGAAAAAGGATCATTATCCAAAGTGAATCATTGTGAGAAAATGGAAAAAACTTAATTTACTTTGCATCATTATTTATTAAACAATTTACTACAGCAGCAATTAAAACTTTTTATTATAGCATATACTATAATTTAGTTTTAAATTCTTTATTATTTATTTACTTGTAATTAACTTAAGGATAAAGAAAATTTTGAAAATATTACTTGTAACAAAGATCATAGTCAACTGACATTGATCTTTCTTTCCAAGTTTAGTATTTATTTATTCTAAATAAAGTTCTATAAATCAGGGCTTCAAATAACGTTATTTTTTCATAACGTTATTGCTTCAAGGGCATAGATAACGTTATGAAAATTTAACCGATACTAGAAATAACGTTATAAATGTATTTAATAACGGTAAATGTTATAACGTTATATAGGATTTATAACGGTAAATATATGTTCTTTGATAACGTTATAGTCCGTCAAGAAAGTCATGACAGGCGGGAAAATTTTCTAAACGTAATCACGCTTTTAAGGTGTATTTTTTTCTTTGTATTTTCATAGAGAACGCTTATTACATTTTAAATATGAGTGAGATTTGGTGCACCGTGCACGATCGCATACCTGATACCAGAAAATAACGTTATATTTACCGTTATTATTATAACGTTATTTTTTTGTTATGCCATAACGAAAAAATAACGTTATAATAATAACGGTAAATATAACGTTATTTTACTAGATATCGTTAAAAAAATAACGTTATCTGGCTACCATTATGAAAATAACGGTACGTAACGATATTTTTTCTGTTATTCGATAACGTTATGAAGCCCTGCTATAAATACCGCGAAAACAATGTACTTACGAAACCACATACGATACAGACAGCCACTGACAGCCAGCTGTCAAACTAAAAAAGATCAATGTCCATAGACAGTGATCTTTCTTTCTGCAACTACGGTGACATTGATCTTTCTATGATACGGCCATACAATCTTTTTTTGAGTCCCTTGTGTACGATGATCGTTTTATGCGTTTTTCATTAATATGGACAGAAAGGTTTTTTCATTTTGCACTAGATGGCATTATTAGTTTGTTTTTATCGAAAAGTGGACAATGATCCTTCTTCCCCTGTACCCTTCATATGTGTGCTCGTAAAATCGCTTACGGCTATGTGTGCGTGTCTGGATCGGCGCGGGGGCTGTGCGCGGCGCGCGGGGCGCGGAGCGCTCAGTCCTGGACTTATTCGGTCGAGGGCTGACTAGTAGGTGGAGCGAGCGCGCTGCTCCTACAGGCATCGAACGCACCTGTGACCTGACAATTATTCTGATTCCCGTTGTTCTATTACCCGTTTTTTCGTAAGAATGAAGCATATTCCCGCGGTAAAAAGTACCTGTGTTCATATGAGGGATAATGTCGGCTTCTAGTGGTAAAATAATTTTTCAAACCCGTCCAGTAGTTTCGGAGCTTATTTGTTACAAACAGACAAAAACTAACAATTCCTCTTTATAATGTTATTATAATTTATCAAATAAATAATTTTAAAATTTATTTATTTAGATTTATATTATGAATAATAATTTTTATTTTTATAATTTGAGATTATTATTTTATTATGTACATAATATATAGGTCACCGTAAGATTGTAAACACCGCGAGATTGTAATATGACGAAGTGATGGATTGTAAACAAACAGTTTTGCGGTTATTTTAAATTAATTATTTCGTATTTAAAATAACTTCAATGGCCAATGGTATGAGATGTATAACATAAAACAAAATTTAGACATATTTAAAGTGCTGTTTGAATGTTCGGTTATTAAAATTAACCTAATTTATAATTCAAACTGCACTTTAAATATATCTAAATTTTATTCAATGTTATACATCAAATATTCAGGCAATTGAATTTATTTTAATCCTTCAGGACCCGCGCGAGCACCGGTGATCGCGACAACAATAGAATACAATAGCAATTCCTGGAAATTCCGACTGAAGTATTAAATACGAAAAAAATAATTTAAAATCACCGGAAAACTATTTGTTTACAATACATCACTTCGTCATATTATAATCTCGCGGTGTTTACAATCTTACGGTGACATATATATGTTACGCTCAAAGACCGAAATCGCTCAATGAGCGAAAAAAAGGCTCACAACGCGTTGTGGTCACAGTGAAACAGCCACGACGCGTTCTGGCAATCGCAAAAAGTCCATGACGCGAAATTCGTGTCGTGGCTGATATATGCTATTCGTTTTTCTTAATCTGTTCATGATTTGTCCATAGGTATGGAAGATTATATTTGAATTACCACGTGTACTAGGTACAAAATATTTTTTCTTTTACTAAATCACTGCATAACGTGTTTATCATTATTATTTATAAAATATCCATACTTCCATACTATCCGTACTATAATTATTACTGTCTGTCTGGCGCAACATAGTTGCGGGCATCAACTAGTAGTATCATATTTAAATTACATATAAATAAAAATAAAACTAAATCTATACTTATTATAAAACAAAGTCGCTTTTTTTCCCTCATGTCCCTTTGTTCCCTTTAATCTTTAAAACTACGCAACAGATTTTGATGATTCTTTCAGTGTTAGATAGCCCATTTATAGGCTATATTTTATCACGCTAAGGCTAATAGGAGCGAAGAAATAGAGGAAAATGTGGAAAAAACGGGGAAAATTATTTGAAAGGGCTAACTTGAACGCGCTAATCTTAGGAACTACTGGTCCGATTTGAAAAATCATTTCAGTGTTAGATAGCCCATTTATTGAGGAAGGCTATAGGCTATATTATATCACGCTAAGACTAATAGGAGAATGTGTAAAAAACGGGGGAAATTATTTGAATGGGCTTATCTCGCGAACTACTGGAGCGATTTTTATGTTATTTGGCACAGATAAGAAGTAGACCACGTGAAGGATCATAGGCTATCGATTTTGATCATTTTTTCAGTGGGTATATATTTTATACCCGTGCGACGTCGGGGCGGGTCGCTAGTACTTATTATTTATTAAGATCAGATTACCTTATATTAAAAAAAAACAATAATAAACAACAGCACGTTGCGCCAGACAGACAGACAGTAATAATATTAGTATAGATATTATGGAACTATGGATATTTTACAAATAATAATGAAAAACTTGATATGCAGTGATTTTGTAATAGAAATAATATTTTGTAGTACGCGTGGTAATTCAAATATAATCTTCCATACCTATGGATGATTAATTCAATCAAGAAAACGAATAGCATATCAGCCACGACACGAATTTCGCGTTATGGTCTTTTTGTGATTGCCAGAACGCGTCGTGGCCGTTTTCATTAGAGCCACGACGCGAATTTCGCGTCGTAGCTGTTTCACTGTGACCACAACGCGTTGTAAGCCATTTTTTCGCTCATTGAGCGATTTCGGTCTTTGAGCGTAACATATATATTATATACATCGTTGCTTTGGCACAACTCACAAGGCTAAATTACATTTCGGTGTCAACCCTAGAGGTGTATGTACGTTCCGTTCAATGTCAATGGCGCGCGGAGTGTCGCCCCTGTGGCGGTAGGCTAGTTATGATTAGTTGACTAACAAATCTTGGTAATAAGTGGCATTAACAGAAATATTACGTGTACTGTGATTGGTTGAATACTTACTACATACAAACTCCTTCATAAGGATGTGACTACACACATTGAAACAGTAATTTGGTGGGGTGCGCAATGTTATCGTAGTTTATCTCTACTATCTGTTTGGTAATGCTTCCGAATCCCAGGAATCAAAGTCTTTATCACAGAATAACGATTCCTATGTAAAGGCAACATCTCACTCAGTCATCAGTTATATTATAAAACTGGATTTACCATGAACCATGGATTTAAAAAAGTACGGTAAAATGGTACTGAGACAGCCAACTCACATTAAACATCTGTGTAGTGGCGGTGTACATCTCGGCCGCTTGCGTCATCATGCCGTAACCGATTACAGTCGGACCGAAGATTTTCGCCAGATTGTCCACGCCCATCTCGCACTCTGGACTTTCCGCAACCCTGGAATTACATTATTAACTCATAAATAAAAGCATATTAAATAAACAATACGTAACACGTCTGAAATAAGGTCTGTATTTAAGTTAGAAAACGAAATATATTCTTGCGTGCGTATACGTAGTCATTTCACTATGTGCGTGCGTGTACGTCACGAGCGCGTACTTTATGCGTTTGTATATCTTACGTGCGCGCAAATCAATGTGTTGTTCCGCGTACGTTATATGCGTACACGTTCACATTAGGCATGCAGAACTAGGAACGGCTAAACTATACCCGCACTGGCATTAACAGGCCCTGACGGCCTTACCGCGTGCATGATGAATACTTGCGTCTACGTGTTACATACGTGTACCTACACTATACATAAACGTAAACAAGTGTGCACGTCTTGCGTCTGTGTATATATGCATACTCACTTCTGTAAATGCAGCACCAGGAACCCTAAAGTATTCCTATTCGGCGGCGGTAGCTGCGACACCGCCTGTACTGGCGTCAGTTGGCTCGGGCAGTCTTGCCGCGTGCATGATACGAGCGGCTCGCGGAGCGAACGCAGAAAGTCCTTATAACTTTATATACAGCCGCATACCACGTCTATATTAGACGTGCTTGTGTATATGCATACTCATTTATGTAGATGCAGCACCAGGAACGCTAAGCTATCCCTATTCGGCGGCGATAACTGCGACACGCCTGCAGTACTATAGCCGCACTGGCGTCAGCTGGCTCGGGCAGTCTCGCCGCGTGCATGAAGTCGCACCATGGATACGAGTAACGTATGAGTACATACACGTCTAGCCGGGCGAATTGTCAATACATTAGCGTCTACGAGTAACGTACGAGAACATACATGTCTGTGCACGTAATGCGTTTGTCTGTGTGTATATGCGTACTCACTTCTGCAGATGCAGCACCAGGAACGCTAAAGTATCCCTATTCGGCGGCGGTAACTGCGACACCGCCTGTACTATAGCCGCACTGGCGTCTGCGGGCTCGGGCAGTCTCGCCGCGTGCATGAAGTCGCTCCATAGCGCCGCAGATACGAGCGGCTCGCGGAGTGAACGCAGAAAGTCCTTGATACACCCGCATACTACGTGTATGTCTTCCCCGGCTAGTGACGGCGAGCCGCAGCCGCGTAGGAAACGCTCCTGAAATGTGATCAATTTGTGAATCCTTCGATCGGAGATTGTCGGAATTGCCTTTGTTAAATTAAAATATCTTTTTATTTGAAACTAATATAACTAATATTATAAAGCGGAAGAGTTAGTCAGTTTGTTTGTTTGAACGCGCTAATCTCAGGAACTACTGGTCCGATTTGAAAAATTATTTCAGTGTTAGATAGCCCATTTATCACGCTAAGACTAACAGGAGCGAAGAAATAGAGGAAAATGTGGAAAAAACAGAGGAAATTATTTTGAAAGGGCTTATCTCACGAACTACTAGAGTAATTTTTCTGGTATTTGGCTCAGATAAGAAGTAGACCACGTGAAGGATCATAGACTATTTTTTGTGGACTAATTTGTCTGTGAAATATCTAATTTACGCGGGCGAAGCCGCGCGGAACGTCTAGTTTGAAATAGGTATCATAAATACACTTGAATGTCGGGACTACGGTGCCTACCACCGGTTCGGGAACCGGCGAAAAGGATCGGCGTAAGAGATTACTTATTTCGATAGCATAATGCTAACATGAAAACAAAAGTTTGAGACTACAGATGGATGAATAGAATAAATATGTCCTTTACGCAAAAACCAGCTACTACTAGTATTTGGTATGGTACTTTTAATTTTTAGCTAACAATGGTCATGTGTTTTATGCCGAAGTGTTACTGTTTCCTTCCATATAGAAATTATACTGACACAGTAATGTTTCATTTGCATTTAATACAATATAATATAATACTTCATTCCTTATTATATTAATTAGGAGTGGGAGTAGACGGAGGGGTTTTCGACCATGAATACATTAAATCAAGAATAGCGTAAATGGTTCCACTACTTTTGTTACATACCTTGAGACGTTTAACATCTTTCTCCACAGCACTAATGCGATATATGCCGCGCTCGGACAAGCCTCGTTTCTCCACCTCGTTGATACAATGCACGAGCAGAGCCGGTATCATTGGCGGCGTGGAAGGAGCGAAGTCGGCTATACTGCCCTCCTGTAAATAAATAAATGTTTATTGCGCTTTCCAGAGGTGTTATCCATACTAATATTATAAATGCGAGAGTGTGTCTGTCTGTTACCTCTTCACGTCCAAACCACTGAATCGATTTTGCTGAATGGTATGGAGATACTTTGAATTCCAAGAAGAACATAGGATACTTTTTATCCCAGGCACCAGCGCGCGGCACTCGGGGTGCGCCTGCGCGCGACACTGCTCGCACCGCACGCCCGCCTTCGCGAACTGTATACTGACAGTGACAGACAGACGGACATACACGTCTACAGTACTAGTATGTGTTACCTGGTGCTGATGCGCGCGGCCGGGCGGCACGCAGGGCAGCGGCAGCAGCGCGCGGCACTCGGGGTGCGCCTGCGCGCGACACTGCTCGCACCGCACGCCCGCCTTCGCGAATTTTATACTGGAAATGACAGAATTTTATCATATTTTATTGATTATTCTTACATTTTCATGATTAAGGATATAATAAGAATCATAAAGAGCTTTTTATGTTGAAGTTTATGGTATGGAAGTCCAAGCCTGTCTTAATTGAATTTCAATAAGGTTCTCACTGTAATATTTATATCTTGTTATGTTTTAGACATTTTCTTGTTCCAAATATTTAGGCTACTTGCACAGCTGCCATGTTCGTTGAAGGACTAAGGTGGCACCAGTACAACCAGTATTTAATACGTTTTTGTATTGTTATCAAACTATTCTAAATCAGTATTCTGACAAGTTAGCGTTACTTACGTTTTGCCACACGGGCCGCACGTCTCGCGTTTATAGAAGTTCTTGACGACAAAGTTGTGTTGTCTTTGTCGCACGCGCGGCGAGCCCATGGCGGACAGCGCCGACGGCGTGCGCTGCACGGACGGCGTGCGTTGCGGCGTGCGTGCGACGTACGGGTCAGTCGCACTGTCTGATTCTAAAATTATAGAATAAAACTTTTAGAAGAGTCTGTGTACTTATTCTTTAAATAAATGGTGGTTACTTTTAGGAATAATACATTAACCGATTCAGTGCGGATGACACGGGAGCCGTGTCATACACGTTTTTAACGTGTGGCGTATGACACGTGAGCCGTGTCATTTAAAAAACGATTGTATCTCCTTCAAATTACACTTTAGAAGGGTCTACTCTGAACAAAATCCTCTTAATTCTCCACGTAGAATAAGACTATAGGTTTCGCCTCTGAATATTCTGTAAATTGAAAAAAAAATAGGGGCCGTCAACCTTTTTTAAAGGTGCATTCATTTCGGATTACACGGCAGCCGCGTCTTATGGGTTTTTAACGTGTGGCGTATGACACGTGAGCCGTGTCATTTAGAAAGCGATTGTATCTCCCTCAAATTACACTTTTGAAGGTTCTACTCCGAACAAAACCGTCTTAATATAAAATATTCTGTGAATTGTTAATGATTTGTTGATGATGATGATTAATGTAATCAGCATAGTAGCTTATGATTTTGGTATTTTAAACAACAGCGAAACTCCCAAACACGTATCTACAGGGTGCAATTAAACCTTCCTGCCAAATTTTGAGGTATTGATCCTTGTTAAAAATAAAAATACACGTATTTTTTCTTTTATAGTCACTCAGTACTATAATGTTGAGAAATAGCTTCCGAAAGTTATCCTAAAAACACTACAATTAATGGACACGATGCGTCAGCCGGGCGTCACATGCCTCCGCGCGCGCGCCTCATTCCGCGCACCCCTCTCATTCCCCCGCGCCGCGAGTGACCGTTCTGCAACGATTTTAAACGGGATAAAATATGTCATTGAAAAAATATATAACAACCATTTTTTTTTTGGTTAAATGGACGCTCCTAATGATACTTAAGCCCTGGAAAAAATTTGGCAGGTAGGTTTAATTGCACCCTGTATAAGGAATCAGCAATTATGTTCAGCACCTTCGGAACCGTGGTATACCATGGTGCAAAATTTTACTTTTTGGTAGTATCTGATCATAACACATCCCATAAAACCAAAATAACCATATTATGTTCCCATTTGATTTTTAAGAAGTCCCCATCGATCCCTCATAGTTCCCATCGTCAGACCACCACTTTTGTGGAAATGGTAACTTGGAATCGGATCAATCGAAACAAATACCCTATACATCAAAAGAAACATTTTGAAAATCGATTCACATACGGCGGAGTAATCGTTGAACACACATAAAAAAAATATCCACAGCCGAACGTAAAACCTCCTCCTTTTTAAAAAACTTAGCTTCGAACTTCTTTAAATTTATCTACGAACGTATAATTTACATCGGAAACCCAGATTTATTTAATATACCCATTTTTCTAACTTTGAAACCTTCTAGCATCTTTTTCTCTAAACTCAATTTTCAATTAGATGCAGGCACGGGCGTATATATAGGGGGGGGGGGGGGGGGGTCCCTAACGTAAAAAAGCGGAAAGTTGGAATCGCCTATGAAGGGTTCCGCAGCAGCAAATAGTAAACGAGTTTAGGAAATCAAAAATATTTTTTAAAACTCCAGCAAATTACTAGCCCAACCATTAACAGACATAATGAACAGTTCATTCCGCTCTGGTGTAGTGCCTCAAGATTGGAAAAAGGCCATTGTAACACCAATTTTAAAAAAAGGAGATAAGACTGATCCCAAAAACTTTCGTCCTATAAGCCTCAAGCGGTGAAAATTATGGAAAAAATAATCTCTGAAAAAATGAATACATTTTGGCATAGGGTCCTTCCCTATGTAATCTCTGCCAAGCAACATGGATTTGTCAGAAGAAGATCAACCATAACAAACCTACTGACATGTGTACGTTCTTGGTGCAACGTCTGAAGCGCGCTGAAGTCCTAGGTACAGGTATATAAACCATAATATTCGGTCTGGTATATTGAAATATTTTATCAATCTGCCGACTTAAGGCAAGCCCATTTTTGTTATTTCGTGACTCTTGGTTTACCTAGTTTCAGTATAATAAGGCAATGTAGAAAAATATGAGATATAAAGCACAATATTCAAAAGGTTTTATTAAACCATAAACATTTTAATAAAACGTAATACTTTCGCTGTAATTAATTTACAAACTCACCTCCCACAAATATCTTTGTCGTCGAAATACATATAATTATTAACTAGGATAATATACATTTTATTTTAATAAATTATTAGTAAATCTATATTAAAAAATTCTGAACCGAACAATTTTGTTTCTTAATATTTATTTCCAAAGATATTTTAAATAAACATGAAAAATAGAGAAGATCCGCCCCCTAGTAACTACTTACAATTTTATGCTAAGCTAAAATGAATCTTATTGCAATGCGTATAAGCTTGGTCTTTGGTTGTGTGCAGGGTTATCGTTTTGGATTGAGATTAATCCCCGCCTTAAGGCAAAGCTGTCCCTAAAATTTGTAGGTCGATGTCTGTCAGTGCGAATATCGACGTAAAGAACATTAAAATAACATTCATATCAACGCGCATCGTACAGTGGCGGTTACGACGCTCGCCGCGTCCTTGATAGGGCGAAATAGGAGAAAATTATACATTTCATTTTATTAATGACCGAATCATTTATTAAAAAACTATTCCGTTATTTCCTTAGAACTATAAAAAAGCTATCCTTTTTGTAAAAAAATACATATCATTGTCATTGAAAATTACGAGATATTCGAATTTGAAGTGTATTTTTATGGTGATATTCAAGATTTTTTTTCAGAATTACCATGCCATTTTTCAATATTATGTTCGGTTATTTTTTTACTTTGTTCCTTTTTGCGTCTACGTTAATTTTGGTGTAAGAGAATTCCACATAATTTCTTCATACTAGAAGTCTAAAAATCAGTCTTTTCGAACTGGCCGGGCCTTCAAAGATATTTTGTTTCCAACACTTCATTTTACGCAGAGTAGATAACACGTTTTGAATTTTCACTTTCCAAGAAAATTGACGTTTATTGTACCTTCCGGGGGGCAGCTGCCCCCCCTGCCCCCCTCGGTACGCCCATGTCAGCAACGAACTTGATAATAAACACCCAGTTGATATCATATACCTAGATTTTGAACGTGCCTTCGATAAAGTTTCCCATAAACACCTTCTAATGAAACTAGAACACTTTGGAATAAGAGGACGGCTTCTAAACTGGATTAGTAACTACTTAAAAAACAGAACATTCCAAGTTCGAATAGGTAACTCTCTTTCTAACTGTAAAGAAGTGACAAGCGGTGTTCCACAGGGCTCGGTGCTCGCGGCAGGCCTGTTCGGTATGTATGTAATTGATCTAATTGCTTCGATAAGATCTCAATCAGCCATCTTTGCCGATGATGGAAATTTTTTTGCTAACCCTCTAGTAAGCTCTAATTAAATACAGGAAGACCTTGATCGGATACTTACTTGGACCAAAAACTGGTTATTAAGTTTGAACTTAACAAAGTGTTGTGTGTTGCACTTGGGAAACAACAACCCAAAATTACAGTACATCATTGACGGTTGCCCTTTGGCCTCTACCAACTCACAAACAGATCTAGGAGTTCACATAACACACAACTTAAAATGGGACCAACACATTGCTAACATTGTCAAGAAAGCCAACTCGTTTGTTTACTTGGTTAAGAGGACCTTTCAAGTTGTAACAATTGACCTATTTTTGAAAATATACAAAACTTATATAAGACCTCTACTGGAATATGGATTCCAAATTTGGAGTCCATACTTTCATAAGGATATTGATCTTTTGGAAAGTATACAAAGAAAGGCAACAAAAATACCTAAAGCACTTCGACATATGAGCTATGAAGATAGATTAAAGGCATTACGCCTCACAACGCTAGAAGATAGGCGCCTGCGTGGTGACCTCATAGAGACATACAAAATATTAATTCATTGTTACAATGTGTCAGAGCTTGAAGATAAATATTAATTCATTGTTACAACGTGTCAGAGCTTGAAGATATTTACATTAGGAAAGATGTGAAATCCAGGTCAACTCGAGGTCATCATCTCAGACTAGAACGTACACCAGCAAACTCACTTGTTGTTCACAACTTCTTAAGCAATAAAGTTGTGCAGACTTGGAATAAGTTATCCGATGATATTGTATCTGCACCAATTACTGTTAACAGCTTTAAAAATAGACTTGATAAATGGTTGATGACAAATAAGTCCTGCAAAATAAATTAATAACGAGTGTATGAATTACAACACTGTGTGATATGGTCATATCAGCTAAATGCTGCTAGACCATTAACGATAAATAAATAAATAAATAAAATACATGTACCGCACTGATTTTGATCGGCGAGGTACATATATTATTGTCGATTGGACAATTAAGATGTATAGTAATGGGGGGGGTGGTCCGGACCCCCAGGACACCCCCCTTATATACGCCCATGGATGCAGGATTAATACCTTGATCGTGGGAATCGCAGACACAATATATTTTCAATTCAAGCGACAGCCAGGTGCCGCTTGGGGATTGATGGGTTAAAAGTTACAGAAAACGAATCACACTGTATTACCAAGACGCTTGTTGTTAAGTATTGTTGTCCAGTAAACAAGGTATAATTAACAATTTTGAACCTGTAGCTGGCGGCGCGGACGGCTCAGCTTCCTGCTTGGGCACGGAGCGGGCGGATAGGCGCGTGGCGGACTTCCGAGCCGGGGGACCCTCGTCGCTGCTCTCTGATATTGGTTGCTGGAAATTACAATAATAATTATATTAAGAAAAAAATATTAAGCACACATAAATTAAATATAGGGTAAATTGTGCACAATCCCTTTACAGTTGGGCGTCCAATTCCATTCAATGTCAAAACTAGAACACCTGTAATGAGTTTAACCGATCAACTCCCAAGCGGCACCCATGTGCCGCATAACAACTGAAAATCTATTGTGTCTATGATTCCCATGATCGAGGTATTAATCCTTTGATCGGGGATTCTCGGAAATGCTATTCGGAGTCGGTATTCTATTGTTGTCGCGATCACCGGTGCTCATACGGGGCTTGATGGGTTAATTACCGTCACTTTAAATATTATTTATTTCTAGTAGAACAGAACAGTAAAATAGTATATTTATTTAAAGGAAAATTTGCTGAACATTGGCTTGGAAATATTGTCTAATTTTAAAACATAAAATTTTACTTACAAAATTTTGTGGTGGTTTCAAATCATGCGTGGTTGGCGCGCGTTCCAGCGTCAATGTGGTCGTAGCTGTGGCGAGCACTTTACCACCATGCAACTCTACTGTCTACAAAGATGTTTCTAATTTAAACTTGTTAATAAAAAAATATATATAATAAGCTTAGCTAGTATACATCTAGCATGAAGTTATGGAGTTGCCAACGCATTATGATTGTTTTTTTATATTTTTATATTCATTTATCTGCTTAAAAGGCAGGATTTAGATATTTCCCTACTGCACTTATATCTGTACTTGATTTTGCACTAATATAGTTTAGTGAAGTGTTTATCTAGATATATACTGTATAAAACATATTATGTTAAAATATTTTTATTTAGACAATATACAAACTAAATATCCATGAACAAAGTCTCAACATGTATAAAATCCATACTAATATTATAAATGCGAAAGTGTGTCTGTCTGTCTGTTACCTCTTCACGCCCAAACCGCTGGACTGAAATTTGGCAAGGAGATACTTTGAGTCCCGAGAAAGGACATAGGCTACTTTTTATCCCGGAAAAATGTACGATTCCCGCGCGATAAACGAGTTTTGGCGCAACGGAGTTGCGGGCATCATCTAGTGCATCATAAATTCTAGTACCCTAGTTGAAATTCTATTACCTTAGTAGCAGACGAAGAAGAGGATCTGCGTTTCTTGTTGGGCGGGTTCTCTCTGGCGGTCCAGCCCCCACGCTGCACCCACGAGCGCCGGGTGGAAGCCAGCGACAAATCCAGGTCATCCTCAGACCGAGAGTATGACATCTCCGATAGCAGTGTACCTGATTGTTAATAGTTTTTATTTATTTATTTATTTAAAGTTTTAAGCATCCCTACTTCGTTAACCAATTTATTAATAAAAAATATTGAAGTTTTGAAATGGACTTAAAATTATAACAAATAGAACAGCTGTTATATCGTCGCTGCGCGTGCGATACCGCGTATGAGCAGTTGGTAAATACCGCATAACAGCAAAATGAGCAAAATTGAGATATTGTGCCAGCCGATTCGAAACGCATATTGGCTTATATTAGGCTTCACAGAATTTGAATTATCCAATTAGAAACGTAAATTTTGCCATCGAAACAATACCGCGGAACAGTAGGCGGCCGGAAGTTAGAAGCAATTCCGCGTATTTACTACAGCGGCAAGAAAAAATATATCGAAAATAGTAAGTGCTCCTAGAAATAACTATTTTTCTGAGATAAACCACCACGTAAGCATAATATTTTAATTATTGTTTAATATTGTTCATATTATGTATTGTATTCAAGCTAGAATGTTTTAATTAATTTACCACCACTGCCATTTCTTTGAAGATCAAGGAAGATTACGTCATGTGATCATTATATCTACACCTTAACAATACAGGCAGCAAGTGGCACCAATAGCCACGACAAAATATGATCACCAGGTTGGGGAAGTAGCTCAGTTAAGCTAAAGCACCCCGGGGATATGGGCGATTAGTAGTGCTAAACCTACCCACTAAAACCACCTGCGATTTGCCTTCAGCCGTATACAGAGAGATGTTCTGGATTTGTCAAACACAGGGCTCCCTCCACGACCAGATGGTCTTCTCCAAAAGGGAGCAGACTACCATCAAAGTAAGGGAACGCTTCGGCAAATTGAAGAGTTCCCTTCGGCGTCGGGACTAGTTAAGCTGGGTAGGTTGCCAGCCTCACTGATTTGCCTTCAGCCGTATACGGAGAAATGTTCTGGGTTTGTCAAACACAGGGCTCCCTCCACGACCGGATGGTCTTCTCCAAAAGGGAGCAGACTACCACCAAAGTAAGGGAACGCTTCGGTAAATTGTAGAGGCATCGGGACTAGCTAAGTCGGGTAGGTTCCCAGCCTCACTCGAAGCCCCAATTGCATAGAGATTTGGAGATTCGCATAATGACGCCTCCACACTCACGATCCGGAACAGAGAATAGCTCATTATCTTCGTTACTCTAAGGCCCAACGATTGTATGCCTCGGGGCTGCTTTACTTGTCTTTAAAGTTTAAACCCTCCGGAACTCCCACTGCAGCCCGCGATGTTCTCTCTGGAACGAGGATGAGCAACTTGGCGAAGACCTTTGTAACCAGCTGCCATGATGGATCTCCCGCTAAGGCAGTAGCTACCACCTAGGAGACCGTACGGCACCTCCTGGTAACCCTCACTGCTACGTTGCGAAGAGTAGCTGCCACCCGGCTAATGCCCGCCTTATTACTTCGAAATTAGTGAAGGAATCTGCCCATATTGAACCACTCTGGCAGATATACTCTGGAAATTATAGAATATAGATGCAGCTGCTGTGGTCCCTACATTTAAACGTCAGAGTCATTTTGATCTTCGACCCTCTGATAAGAAGTGCTCTGGGTGGGGGTCCTTTTCTTCAGGTCCGTGGAAGAGGAGCAGGGCTTTAGTATGTACTTATGTAATAAATCATTATTTTTTTATTTTAAATGATTATTATGATCTCTGTCAGATAAAGTTAAACATCTATGAAAAATTGGAATATCAATTAAAAATTACGAATATTTATTCAAATTCATTTTACATAATATTGTAAAATGCATTTGGTAATTATCACATTATATTTTTGCTAAGTTACAGTGTAAAAAAAATATAAAATATTTGATTTTTCTAATAAAAAATGCAACCTTTTACTGATTTGTTTCATTTCAAAACCGCGAATATTTAACATAAAGCCTACTTATTTTGTATTTACTTACAAAAACGCGTAAGTGACTTTACACAAAACCTAAGCCAATTGCTAACAATTTTACGTTACTAACCACTAAAGGAAAGTACAAAGAACTAACTGTAAGTTCAGTCGGTAATAGGAGTCAAAATAGAATAGAAAAGTCAGAATAGAAATTCAGTTTTTTCTTCCTCCTGTAAAATCATCAAAAAGCAGATACGCGGTATTTACCAACTGCTCATACGCGGTGTCGCACGCACAGCGACAATATTTTATTAGGACAAGATTTTTTAAGTGCCACCAGCATACTATGAATTATTTAGGCATACATAGTTTTCTACATTTAGGGCCTGTTTCACCGCTTCCTGATAAGGCTATCCACCACTTAACTTGACACATAGAGTATGGAGAATCTGTCAAATAAGCCTATTGGGCACCTTAAATGGAACACAAATATATAATATACTTATAACTAGTTATAAAAAACATACCAAATTATTATTTTTACTGTTCAAGTAGGCATAATTAATAAAAATAATAAACATGTTTGTACTTCTGTTTTAGACAATATTTTAAAGGTTATTATTCATTGTAGAAAAAAAAAAACTTATAGGGAGTACGGTCTAAATATCAAGTCTTACATTATCTTTAGAGCAGGTACACATTGGGCGTTCAGCAAATCGCACGCTTCAAAACGCCCAATGTATACCTGCTCATACTTTCACAAATGACTTACCCGTAGAATTAAGCTCTGGGACACCACACAGCTTAGCATTATGGTCTTGTTGGGCCGTGCCATTGAGGAAAGCTAATTTCTGCAGTGTTTCATCATTGAGCTTGGCTCGGTTATCGTTGAAGAGTAGGTCACGGGCCATATCAAGTAGTTTGCTCTGAAAATAATTTTTATTGGCTGAATAAAGGCCAATACTTATATTTACAGTAGACAATTCATGTTAAATACACAAGCAATCAGCTTAGATGAAGCCTTATATAATGTATAACGGCAAATTTAGGTTACAAAAAACTCTAAAACAGATTAATTTTAAATCTAAAACTTTATTTGAACTTCAAAGCATGTACCGCCTTTTCAAATAAAAGGCTGTGTGTATGCAGTTACTTTAGTAACACAGTTTTTAGTGTGATGATCCTGAGATACAATTTCAATATTAAAAATGACTTGGCTTTGTAAAGACATAAATTGTTAGGGTAACGATAAAGTTATAAGCAGTGTTTCTTTTAATATTAAGCCATGTTACGAGAAGAAACTAATATAAGAAATAAAATTGGAATTGAATAAAGATTTACCAGCTCATTATACTTCTTCATAACTACGTTTCTTTCCCTTTTCTCTCCATCTAGGAGTTTCCGGACATGAGCAAATTTGGCTTCCCATTTTGTGAGGGTTTTTAAGGCTTCGTCCAGCTCAGTTTGAAGTCTAGAAGCCTCCGCTTCAGCTGCAGCCCACTGTGTTCTGACCCATTCCATCTGCTTGAGGAATGCCAAAAAGCCTGCAAGACAAAGACAATATGTATTTGTGTTATTATGTTTAAGTTTTTCTAAAAAATATTTACTAGCAGCTTTTAACATAGTAATTACACAAGTGTTTAAAAGGTACTTTTAAGAACTACATCACGTCGTAATAAGGAAACAGCATTAGTTAATAAGGAAAACAAAAATGCATTGTGCATTTTGACTATGGCCTTGGGTTTTGAAAGTGGACAGGTTTTGAAAGTTATCCTTAGTAATAGCTTTGGCTTGATAGTTGGATGTGAACTATAGCATCATAATCAATAAGATGTATTTCAAAAAGCAATGATTTATGATAAACAACCGAAAAGGCGGTAGATATTAGGTAAAAGTTAGATATATAAATTTTGATATTTTTCTGCAAGATTATGTCGATAACATGTAGATTACTTACATTCTTCTGCGGCACCATCGTTTAACACTTTATTTAGACGATTTATATCATCAAATTGTGCCACCAACGAGAGGGCTATGCTTGGGCCTGTGTCAGAGTTATCTGAACTCATTTTTAATTAGGAAGGCACGGAAAGGCAGGGTATGTATGCCAACAAAATGTAGTAATGCTTTCCTTAATTATATTTATCACATTTCACAATAATCAGTACAAAATAACGAATTTAACAACTATTTCGCCACGGCATTCAAATTCCAACGACCCTCAAAAACGGTTTGCAAATGCGACCACAGACTACAGTAGTCTATTGTCTACGGCACAGAACACTTTTAACTTTTAAGCGCTTATTCCACTTATCCTAGCTAGGTTCTTAGGTAGGATCCTAGCTTTCTAAATGTTATTCCACTTGACTAAATCGGAAACGATTTAGGAACCTAGCTAGGATCCTAGGAATAGCTAGGTTCCTAGGTAGGATCCTAGGATCCTACTTAGGAACCTAGCTAGGATAAGTGGAATAAGCGCTTTACTCCTATCGGAGAGGTCTACGGTCTACCTCTACAGACCACAGCTACAGAGTACCTGACAAATATTATTGATCATCTAGATTCTAAAATGGTTAATATTGAACATTGACGACTATAACGACATATTATGTCGCAGGGAAAAGAGGATAATCTCGGTAGATGCCGAATATTCTTGTTTATTACGTCTTCTTACTAAAAATATCTAGTGAATATATCATTTCATGATTTCACTAAACTAAATCTAGTGAAATGTCAGAAAAGCGCATACCGCCAAATAAAAATCGATCCACGCATTTCTCTCGCTCGCTCTAGCACCCACACGGGCACTAGTGGAGTGAAACAGATGCGTCGCCCGAGCTGGCGTGGCTCGTCTAGCTATCAGTGGTTCTTGAGATACACCACAGACCAAGAACTAGTTACTTAGATACACACAGACGGAGAGGCAGTTTTACCCTTGGGGTACGGAATCTTAAATTCTTAAAAATTAGGTTAATCGAAGATCTGGAGTACCTGAGTATCTGTGTTTTCTAATCAGGGTCACCCTGATTAGCCTGATTAGTGAATGACACCCATTTATTGAGAAAGGCTATATTTTATCACGATAAGCTTAATAGGAGCAAAGAAATAGAGGAAAATGTGGAAAGAACGGGGGAAATTATTTGAAAGGGCTTATTTGAACGCGCTAATCTCAGGAACTACTGGTCCGATTTGAAAAATTCTTTCAGTGTTAAATAGCCCATTTATCAAGGAAGGCTATAAGCTATATTTTATCACGCTACAACTAATGAAAACGAAGAAATAGAGGAAAATGTGGAAAAAAATGGGGGAAATTATTTGAAAGGGCTTATCTTACGAACTACTAGCACAATTTTTCTGCTACTTTTTAATAAAAGTGAATCCATATCCCTTGGTTACGACATCACGCGTAAATAGCTGGACCGATTTTGCTAAAATTGGGTATAGATATATGTACTTTGAGTCCCGGAAAAGGACATAGGATACATTTTGTCCCGGAAAAATGTACGGTTACCGCACAATATACTTTTATGATTTGCGCGTAAACTATTCAATCGATTTTGATGAATTTTGGTATGGAGAATGGAGATACTTTGAGTCTCGGGAAGGACAAGGGATACATTTTGTCCCAAAAAATGTACGGATCCCGCACAATAAACTTTTATGATTTTCGCCTAAGCTATTCAATCTATTTTGCTGAAATTTGGTATAGAGATACTTTGAATCCCGGGAAAGAACATAGGATATATTTTGTTGCAGAAAAATGTACGGTTCCCACAAAATGTAACTTTGTGATTTGCGCAAACTATTCAATCGATGTACGGGAAGTGGGAACAACTATAAACTAAAGTCCACGCGGACGAAGTCGCGGGAAACAGCTAGTATAATATATATATATATATATATATATATATATATCACTGCTCCGAATATCACTGCTCCGAATATCACTGCTCCGAATATCACTGCTCCGAATATCACTGCTCCGAATAGCACTGCTCCGAATAGCACTGCTCCGAATATCACTGCTCCGAATTGATTTGACTGCGTCGCTCGCTCCTTCCTGTGACCATCTTCAATTCAACGCTGCGGCTGAGAGGAAGCACAGTACCTCCAGCGTCCCAGATTACATCAGACCAGGAGAGTAGCCCTACGATCCATAAGTGACGATCAAGTAGGCCTTACCACGACATATAAATTTTGTTGTCTCACCTACCACCACCGGGCACCTTTAGTTTTTTTTTTAATTTTGATAATATAGTACATTGTTATCTAATTGTAATTTTACTAACCCGGTACTGTAACGGATAGGTGTTACACTGGTGTTTTATATTTTAGTAATATATTTTATAGGCACCTTATATTGTTAGAGAATAGAGTATTAATTTTTGTAAAATATAACCTCTATAAATAATAATTATTATATTTAATTAAATATATATATATATATATATATATATATATATATATATAGCGATTAGTGACATGATTCACTGTATAATGTATTGATATAATATTTTAAGTCTATGATGTATTGTGATATAATATTATGGAGGCACTTCACATGGCTATTTGTATTTGCGTATTTGATGTGTTTGCCAAACAATCACCATGTGTAGACGGTATGTTTGACAAATATTGGCCTTATTTGCCCATTTCACAAATATGACCAATACAAAATATACGTATCCGTAACTTTGTCGGTTTTTGACGCACATCAAAGGAGTCAAATAGGCAAGTAAACAAAATCACGTAAAAGCTTGGTATTTGACGTCCATGTGTGGAAGGTCGTATTTGGCTTTATTTGCATGTTTGCGTATTCGTCAATAATGTTGGCAAATACAAAAAATAGCCAATAGCAAATACAAATAACCATGTGAAGTGCCTGCATTATGTGAATAGGCACACAAATCCAAAAACTATAGAGCAACCCAGTCTCTCGCTTGATAGCTGACATTGACAGTGACAAGTTCCGTAAATTTTGCGAAATTATTGTCAAAACGCGATGACGTTCGGTTGAGGACGGTGGCTTACTCGTCTAAGTCGCCGAATATTTGCGATTTATTGTGTAAAATTCTAGTATTTCTGTTAACACCCGGGACAAACAGTTAAAGCGATCATGGCGGACGATGAAAACAACTGTGACGATGGGCCGGGGCCGGGCGATATGAAAGGAGGCGGCCAGATGCGGCTTCGCGGTCGCAAAGGCGCCCTAAAGAAGAAAAACATTTACTTCGTGAAAGACCACAAGTTCATGCCGAGGTTCTTCAAGCAGCCGACGTTCTGCTCCCACTGCAAGGATTTCATATGGTGAGTTGCCATTGCAATTCGCGGCGCTCCGTCGGTCATTGATTCAGAACAAAAATAGGCTATGTTTACAACGCAAACGCGCGGCAATGAGCTTCTTCCTTATGATAACACTATGGAGCTCGCTACATAACAATCGCTATTAAAATTATTGTGTTTGTGCTACGTCCGCGGCTAATGTCGAAACTGACCTTAGAATATTTGATTACGTGCGTCGATTATATTGTTAGGCATAAACAGCTGATGATGATGATAAAAATTAACATAATATTAGAGCGAGCGCGAGGTGAAAAATCGATAGCCATTAGGTATTCACGTAAAACGTACCTACTCAGTGGCTCTGGAAATTAAATTATACCTGTGATCGCCGCCCGCCCTGCCTCCGGGCCCCGGGCGATGGAAGTTAGATCAAGAAAAATATTATTATTACCTGTTTCTAACTCACGTAGATATTATGATAATACGAAATAAAATACCGACGTAGTAGAATAATAAAACTAAAATTCCCTCTTTAAAAAAATTAAGGCTCTACCATTCCAATTTCCAGGCTCCTTTAGCACAGTTTGCTCCAATTAGCGCAAAATATAATTTCGCAAAATAGAAGTAGGTAGGTACCTACTGATTGCCCGTAACTTTGCCTAAGCGGTGAGTGGAGCACCATGGGGTTTTAGTGGGTAGTTCCTCGGAGAGTCCCACATACCCCGGCCGATGTCCCCGACCGCCGGGGATGCGTAATGCATTTCCCCATGTAAAAAAAGGTACCTACTGATAGAACTTAGAGACAAAATGACTGGTTACTAGTCATGTTACTGTTGCTTTCACGTTTACTTTTCCATAGAACGAAACCCCCAACCATACCAATATGGTAGAAATTCTGAGCACGAGATTCTAAAATCTAGATAGCGCGAATCCATACTTGTATACTTTAATATTATAAACGCGAAAGTGTGCCTGCCTGTCTGTCTGTTTGTCTGTCTATTACCTCTTCACGCCCAAACCGAAAACCGATTTTTCTGAAATTCGGCATGAAGAGAATTTAAGTCCCGGGAAAAGACAGGATATTTTTTGTCCAAGAAAAATGTGCGGTTCCCACGCGATAAACGAATTTTGGCGCAACGGAGTTGCATGCGCCATCTTCCATAAAAATAATATGTCAAGTTTTTCGCTTTTCAACCCCATTCTGTACCACTGCTGCACTGCCGCGACAAACTGGTAGAGTCAGTCAAAATTAACTTAACTAATTCTTTCGCACATAAAAGGTTCTTTTACTAACGCGAACTACCCCGTCGATGGCAGTGATCCCATTATCGGAACCTTTGATTTATTATAAACTAGCGATCCGCCCCGGCGTCGCACGGGTATAAAATATATAGCCACTGAAAAAATGATTAAAATCGATAGCCTATGATCCTTCATGTGGTCTACTTATCTGTGCCAATTATCATAAAAATTGCTCCAGTAGTTCGCGAGATAAGCCTTTTCAAATAATTTCCCCCGTTTTTTCCACATTCTCCTATTAGTCTTAGCGTGATATAATAGTATTTTAAGAAGATAAAACCGACTTCAAATTTTTGTACGTAATTAAGAATTAAAATTCCCTATCTCAAAAACTACTGAACCGATTTTGATGAAACTTGCAGTATTCCCTAAGTTGAACAATATCTAGTACAATAAAAAAGAATCACTAAAATTGGACTTATGGTTCCAGAGATATGCGTGCACAAACATAAAAACATACATACATACATACATACATACATACATACATACACTTTTGAAATTTGGCAAATTTGTTCAGAAGCTGTCATAGATTATCATATACAAAAACTGGGCAGTTCTGGAAATATTACATACATACGCGTCGAATTGATAACCTCCTTTTTTTGAAGTCGGTTAAAAATATAGTCTATATCCTTCCTCAATAAATAGGCTATCTAACATTGAAATAATTTTTCAAATCGGACCAGTAGTTCCTGAGATTAGCGCGCTCAAGTTAGCCCTTTCAAATAATTTTCCCCGTTTTATCCACATTTCCCTCTATTCTTCGCTCCTATTAGTCTTAGCGTGATAAAATATAGCCCATAGAATTCCTCGATAAATGGGCTATCTAACACTGAAAGAATCATCAAAATCCGTTGTGTAGTTTTAAAGTTTAAAGGGAACAAAGGGACATGACGGAAAAAAAGCGACTTGGTTTTATAATAATTATGTATACTGTATAGATACTAGGGCCTGTAGCCGAGACCTTTTCTTTATCGCTTCTTTAAGTTGGGAGCAAATTATCGGACGAACGTCCGCGGACGTTTTCGGATGCGGCTTGTTTCTATCTGATCAATACAAAATACACGAAACTGTGCACATTGTCTGACATAAGTCGCGGACGCGACCTTGAGCGTTCGGACGTTCGAACAGAATCTGGCTGGCCGGATGGTTTTGCATCCGCGGACGTCTGCCATTGACATATAGGTTCGCGTAGTGTATATATTCTTTGATATAGGTTAGGTCGTTGACGTCCGCGGATGAACCGTGCATCCATCAGCCGCGACATGGACGCGTCCGATAATTTGTTTCTAGCCAATGATATATTACATAAAAATTGTTTCTAGCTATATTATATACAATCGTCGATCAAAATTCCATACATTTTCGACATCGATCGACATAAGCGTTCGTTAATTTGACGTTGACGTTCGACTCGTCTAATGTCAATTCCATACATTTTAATCAACGATTCTATAAAGAGACGATATAGGAAAGGTCTCGGCTACAGGCTTAGGAGTGCCAATAATAAGACTTTCTATAGCAGAAACTCTTGTGCCAATAATAAAGTGTATTTCCTTAGTTGGTACCTCTGCGCAAAAATTTTGTTTTTTCCTGTCCACTTTAATAGTGTAGGTTCCTTTAAAAACCTGTTATATCTTATCCAGTGTTATCTGCACTTAATTCCACACTTTAAATGCGAATTGCTGTAGTTATAATCACTATTATGTGACGTTAATTATTCACTCATGAATAAATTGTAGCACTCCTATAGGAATTAATTGTTATAGTAGTGAAATAGCGCGTCCTAGTCCTTTGCTACTTGCTAGCTAGGCTAAGGGTGTAAACACACTAGGCTGAAATATATATACGCGGCGTAATTTCCGTTGCGGAACGCGCGCGCGTAAGTGAGTATTTAAAATTCTCAGATGTAATGTGTGCGTTAACGCTTTTTAGTTAAGGGGCCGGGCTACCCTCGAAATTCTCATACATACGTAATACCAAAATTATTTTGTCATACGAAAATATTTAACATGTTTGAGTGATTTTTCAGCTTAAAATAGTAATTACCTAGGTTCCTGAACAAAAATTAACTTCAAAATATTTACACTAAAAAAAAATTTTTTATGTATAAATTTTTTTTACTAAATCTACTACTAAATATTTAAACACTAAAAAATAGAGTAAAACACTAAAAACATATATAAATAAATAGTAAATTTACTACAAAATATTTTAATACTAAAAAATATTTTTTAGAGTTGAAATATTTTGTTGTAAATTTAATATCTATTTATATATTTTTTGTGTTTTACTCTATTTTTAGTGTTTAAATATTTAGTAGTAAATTTAGTAAAAAAAATTTTTTTTTAGTGTTCAAATACTTTGAAGTTAATTTTTGTACAGGAACCTAGGTAATTGCTATTTTAAGCTGAAAATAACTCAAACATGTTAAATATTTTCGTATGAAAAAATGATTTTGGTATTACAACGTATGTATGAGAATTTCGAGGGTAACCCGGGCTCGTAAGGTCGGATTTGCTATGTTCGGTTTTGATAATTCCGTCGCGTATAGTGTGTTGCTATACAAAACATTACCGCCGATTCGCTGCCGAACTTTACGCTCGACTCGGCTCGACGGAAATTCGGCTCGCGACGGAATTTCGGCATAGTGTGTCGTCTGTCTCGTTCCGTCCGTATTTTGTATGCGTTTGATACGCGGCGTAAACGCGGCGAAATTTACGTCGGCGTAATTCAGCCTAGTGTGTTTAGACACTAACAGAATTTTTCAGCGAAAAACCTCCTTTTTTCTAAGTATAGTGGTACCCCTCTTATTATTTTATATTCTTCGGTAACTTTGGCCAGTTTCATTGAAACTAGCCAACGCAGGAGTAATTTTTAGTGCAAGTGTCTGCGCAGTACATAAGAGCAGTCTCTCTTCCTCATCTTTATAACCTAATAGCTTTGTCCACACTGTGCCTTTTTTTGTTCATCAAGGGCATGCGTTATAGCGCAGTCAACAGCGAACGTGAGGCATGCCCGCGATGAATGCCCTCAAACCGTATCTAAAACTTTCGCTTTTTTCTTTAATGACAATGTTGGCGTTGCGTTTGTTGTTGAATGCGCCAATACGAAAGTTGAATGAAAGAAGATGATGAAAATTGAAGACGAAAGTGCACAGTGTGGACATAGCTAATGGGACCTATAATCGACAACTAGCGCGCAAGTTCTAGGTTTGAGATATATGTCTATGGCATCTATGACGCATGAATCATCTTTATTGTCAAACAAACAGCCTATAATTTCCTTACCAAACTTGGTAGCAACAACAGGCAGTTTATACATTGATATAGGCAAGAGCATGTATTGATTTCGGCGCCGGATCAGCACGGCATTAATGTTAAGTGTTAACATATTCAGGATCTAGCTACACACACCAGCTTTATATTGGACATGTTTACATGTGTAAGTCCAAGTCAGCATTTAATATATTCTGGAGTCCATTGTAAACACCATTGACGTTGATGACCCACACCCATGCTGCCCTAGCATGGCCACATAGAAATGCGAAAGTCTGATCTTTACCGCGGCTAGCCGCGACCGACAAAAGCCGCGGTAAAGATCGGAAAGGTACCTTCAGCTTATCTCCACAGTTTTTCTATACTTTCGCATTTATACTGTGGCCATGCTAGGGTCGATAACGGATAAATGCCATTATAATCGCGCAAGCTGTCAGTAGCATATTATAAAATCGACGTCAATTACGTGAAATCATTGAAGAATATGCTCTACACGTCCACGATCCCTTGTATTTGTCCAAATCTTTGATATGTTGGACCAACGTGGACAGAGAGTCTTACGTCTTTTCATGTGAGAAGCATACGTCAGCAAAACTGTGGTCAAGCATGCACTTATGGTAGGCGCCTCAGCACTAGCTGCCTCTGCGATGTTGGCTTTTGCGTCACAAAAACTTGCATTTCCCTTTCGCGTATCAGCGAATCTATTCCAGAAAACTGGAGATGATCAGCTTATTATATCTGAGCTGGCGACGTGCCAGCGTCTAGGTCGTTTGACAATTCGCGGTCTAGCACGTCCGTACCACACCTGGTTTTATCCTGTCTTTTGTTTTGACGATGCTTTTGAAAGACACTTCCCTTAGCCTTGGCTAAGGTAATGGCTTAACATAATATTGTGTTTGACACTTTGATATAGATCAAACTTAGCCATCATTGGCAGTAATTCCATTTTATACACCATAGATTTTTCATTTTAATTCTGCATACTGCCCGATCGTCACTGTGATCACTCGGCAAAAGTTATTGGAGCTTGGTTGGGATGATTTGCCGCATCCAACGTACAGTCCTAACCTTGCACCATCTGATCACTTTTTGTTTTGACCTAATTACAGAACTCCTTGAATGGTAAAAATTTTAATAGTGACGATGATAACAAATGTACCTCATTCAGTTTTTTGCTAATGAAAACCAGAAGTTTTATGAAGCTATATACTTATTTAGTTTCATGAAAAAATTGACATTGATTTTCTTTAAAAAATCCGCAATTACTTAGTTGCCAATCTGTTATATTAACCTACATTAGATTTGCTACTTGGGTTTTTACTTTTTACAAGACTTCGAGTTTGTTTTTTTAGATCGCTACAGATTTCCTGTATTGTAGGAATGATCTACAATGTAGATTGTAGAGTTATAAGAACTATAATATGAGTCATGACATTTTTAGTTACCTGTTTCAAGCATAGGAGCACATATTTATGATTGTTATTTGGCTGACGCAGGCAAAGCGAAGAAATTATTTATAATTTTTTTAAATGAAATAAGGGGGCAAACGAGCAAACGGGTCACCTGTTGGAAAGCAACTTCCGGCGCCCATGGACACTCGCAGCATCAGAAGAGCTGCAGATGCGTTGCCGGCCTTTTAAGAGGGAATAGGGTAATATCCAATAGAGGATGGTATGGATGGGGAGGGAAAGGGAAAGGCTCACGGCTGTACAAGATGGCTAGATCATTGCGTTGTGTCCAAGTCAGCATGGGACACAGTCAGTAGCTTTAGAGTGTTACAAGATACATTCTGGTCCGATCACCTGCCGATAGAAGTAGTTTGTAACTTAAGACTGATTAAGCAAAAAATTAAAATTAGTAACAATTTCAGTAATAAAATCAGGTGGGGTGTAAGGGGGGCCGATGAGATAAGTAAATATAAGAAATTATGTAACGACGAGCTGAAAAACATCCATTTCCCGGAAGAGTTTCAGAGCTGTGCTGATTCTATGTGTAATGATATCCAACATAGAGTCATCATAGATGGTTTATATAATAGAATAGTAAGCACTCTATGTAAAGCATCCATATCCAGTCACAAACTTACAGATAACCGACGTAAAGGTAAGCGTGTGTTTGGATGGAATGAGAATGTTAAGAAGGCACATAGGCAGGCGAGGGCTGACTATATAATGTATTTATTAGCGGGGAAGCCCACTAGTGGCCCTTTTTATGATAAAATGTATGAGAGTCGTAAAATATTTAAATCTCGTCTAAAATTTTGTCAAAATAATCAAGAGCAGGTCAGAATGGACAAACTGGCTGCTCAGTACTCTTCCAAGAGTTTTGATAAGTTCTGGAGAGGTACTAAGCAACTAAAGGGTAAAGTTAGGCTGCCTATTAGTATTGAGGGGGTGCAGGATCCAATTGGGATTGCGAACTCATTTCGAGAGGCTTTTCAGGTGAAATCTTTATTGCCGCTGGCTCTCGACACTGAGTGCCAAGTTCAATCGGGCCCAGCGATTGGTTTCTCGAGTAAGGATGTGTCCAAGGTGATAAATAGCATGAAGCGGGGAAAATCGCCTGGCCATGACGGACTCAGTGTGGAGCACCTGCGGCACGCAGGCTTTCATCTGCATAGAGTATTGGGAATGTTTTATACGTTTTGTATCCGGCACTCTTATCTGCCAGCAGACCTCATGAGAACTATTGTGGTCCCTATTGTAAAGAATATTGCGGCGGATACGTCCAGTAAGCGAAATTATAGACCCATTTCCCTTGCTACAATACTAGCAAAAGTTCTAGATGCGCTGCTGGATACGTTGCTAAAGAAGTACGATGCGATTGGGGACACGCAATTTGGCTTTAGAGAGGGAGTGTCTACTGAAAGTGCCATACTATGTTTGAAACAGACGGTTGATTACTATACCAAACGAAAAACGCCGATCTTTGCATGTTTCTTGGATTTGTCCAAAGCATTTGATAGAGTATCGTATGGGAAGCTTTGGGCAAAGCTAAGAAAACTTGGCGTATCAAATGATATAATTGAGCTATTGACGTATTGGTATAGTAATCAACGGAACTGTGTTAGGTGGGGTAATGCACTCTCTGAGGATTACTCCTTAGAGTGTGGGGTGAGACAAGGGGGAAAAACCTCGCCCCGATTATTCAATATTTATGTAAACCAGTTGATTGAGGAGCTCAGCAGTACTCATACTGGTTGTCATATTGATGGTGTATGCTTAAATAACTTAAGTTATGCTGATGATATGGTACTGCTGAGCCCCACAATCGGTGGTCTTAACAGGCTGTTAAAAATTTGTGAGAGATATGCTATTGAACACGGCTTAGAGTACAATGTTAGTAAGTGTGAGTACATGATATTTAAATGCAATAGTAAGATTTTCAATCATCAAGATTGTCCACCACCTTTACTTAACGGAGTACCTCTGAGTCGTGTTACAAAATTTAAATATCTCGGTCACGTGGTGACAGATACTCTCAGTGATGAGGAGGATATTGAGAGGGAGCGCAGGGCGCTATCGATCCGCGGTAATATGCTGGCGCACAGGTTTGCCAGGTGTACAGCGCCTGTCAAGATAACGCTTTTTAAAGCATTTTGTCAGACGTTTTACACCTGTGGTCTGTGGGTCAGCTTTACTCAACGGACCTATGGCGCCTTGCGGGTCCTCTACAATAATATATTCAGGTCTCTATTGCGGCTCCCTCGATACTGCAGTGCATCCGGGATGTTTGCCGATGCAGGAGTCGACGATTTCTACGCGATTATGCGAAAAAAGGTAGCGTCAGTAGTGCATAGAGTTCGGGAGAGCCGGAATGGAGTCCTGAAGATGATAGCGGAGCGAATTGACTCTGCACTCCTTCGCAGACTCACTGAGCTACATGTCAGGGTAGCAAGATGAGCTGCATTTTGATTATTTGTAAGCATAATATAATTTTATTGTCACAAAATCATTTAAAATATGGACTTCTTTGTCTGAAAATAAATAATTTTTATTTTTTATTTTTATTTTTTTATTTTTTATAGGGGAGGGTAGGGAAGGGAATAGGGTAGGGGATTGGGCCTCCGGTAAACTCACTCATTCGGCGAAACAGCGCAAGCGCTAAAATTTTTAGCCATTTAAAGTAATTTTTTGTATTTAAAACAATTTTTTTTATCATTTTTGCGGTTTGTGCTAAGCATTAAGTATTTACAATAGGTATTTTTTTTATATTTTTTTCGTTTGTTGCCATTTTACGGTTGAAATGGTCTCCACTCTGTGAACCGTCGTCCCTCTGTTGTCTGTGCTTTATCTGTTGACGTAACTGGATCGTGGTTACAACAAAACAATTGTGTGCAGTTCCCTTTACGAGAACATTTTTTGTTCAACATTTTCATTGTGGGATAACATATTCTTACATTGCCCTTACATGTTAAATGTGAATAGTTTTCTGCAGTGTTTTGTGTGCTGGGAAAATGTATGTGTGGAATATACAAAAGGCAGGAAGAAAGTTGGTTATGTTATGTCCGTAAAAGGCGGTTTGAAAACGCATTTTGCGTTACATACTGTCCTAACAAATGATGCGAAAGAGGAACCTGAAATTACCTGTTAACAAATCGAATTCAGACTTGAGCAGCCCCACATTTCGAATCCTATAGCTAAAGGGGCCGATTCTTTTGCCTCGGTAGTTTCGATCCTAGACAGTCTTACTTGAGACAGTCAGCAATCGAGTTTTTCTTCAGATCAAATTCTTGTATTTTGAATTTTGACGAAACCTCTCATTGAGCGGAACAACCTGAGAATCAAACCGAAATTCTTCGAATACGAATATAATACTAACCTAACGTTTCGATAAAAACAATCCTTTAATTTATTAAGTCGCATATATATCCAAGAGTAAATTTAAGGAGCTCTTAACTTTAAGAATTCGGTTAATCTGGATTCTGGACCTAATTCATTTATTAATGGTCTAAAAGCCAAGTCACGGCTCGCTCGTCCATCATTCTGATTGACACTGATTAACTATTTAAAGTACGACAGTCTGAGAGCTTTGGTTCGTATGCTGGAGAGGGTTTCCCTGTTTCAGCTTATAATTATATAATTGAATTTCCAGATTATTTGAAGATGCTGGAACGTGCTGTGTTCCCCAATCAATGTGTCAACAGTTATTCTTTGGCTACACGTGTCTCACACTTGGATCTTAAATAATAGTGCTGTAAAAAGCAAAAAAGACGCTTGCGTTCAAAGCTGAAAACGACGAAGACTTTTTTAAGGCTTTGGCAATTAAAAAAAAAAAAAACAATAAAAATAGAATTGAGATCTGATTGCGATGTCAACGCATTGCCTTAAAAAGTAATGGTAGTGGTATCAGCCCTTATTCTACCTGCGCCTGATTTCAGAGGGTTTCAGGACTTTATATATTCACCAGAGCTTCTGATTGGCCAACTTCGAAACATTTACCCATTAGAAACGCTGTTGAATAGATAAATTCTAGCCAAAAACTTGGCATCAGTTTGTAGTCCCATAACTTCTGGGTTCTATTTTGATGCCCTTTGTATGCGCTATGCAGTCGCCAATGACCAATCTCACAGGCGTTAATACCAACAATTGACAAATGGCAAGTGTCAATTGGTGTGCATTTGCGTCGTGTCTGTTACATTAGTGCTCGCTATTGTGCCTCAAAATAAAAAATAACTATGATTGATGCTAACAATCACCGTGAATCATGCCCTGTGTACACTGTCAACGGTCAACACGCTGCAGAAAAAATAGTACATCAGGCGTCGTACGTTATCAAGATGTTTGGTTTGGTAGTCATGATCTTGTTTTACGTGCTGGAAATCATGAAAAAATATTGTAATATCTTATCTCCGGCAATATCTCACGAAAACATGCAAGCAAATGTGTGCTGCGTTTGTCAAGAGTCTCGTTGTAGAGGTAGGCACATCTTGGGATGCTTATCTATCCATGTATTAGAGGATTTTTGCCGTCTGCATGATAGCGCAGCCTTGTAAGGTGTTGCTTATATTATTGCTTGTGTAGTTGGTATGGTCTTGCATGCGAGTGTACGCATAGGCGGTTTGGGATGGTAGGGTGGTACAACACTCAGCGGAAAAAGATAACCGACAGACAGACCGACATACGGACACAACGTTGCATTTATAATATTAGTATGGATGTGCGGATTCATCACCAATCCCAAATCCTAATCAGAACATGGAGTGTCTACCAATTTAAACAATAAAGATGTCACCACAATATACCATTAAGACAGTAGTTTACTTTGGTAGACTCGTGCCTTCAATGTTAAAGATATGCAGACTTCCGCTTATTTTCCTGTGCAGATTAAACTTTAACCACATATTTTCCTGTGCCCTTTACCGTATCAATAAGTCAATAAATTATAGGCTTTTCCTTTGATTATTTCATAAAATTATTGTTGTCACGTAGTGCCTACTCTAGAACCAAGGTTCCTAAAGTTTTAGATAATAAAACTACCCCGAAAAATACCCCACCCCAGTCTTGTTTTTTGAACCCCGTTTTGGAATCCCTGCTCTAGAAGATGTGATGCTATCAAATCTTTGAAAGGAAAGTAATAAGTTCCTGTACAAAAATACTTAAAAGGAGACGCCTTGATAAGTTGGCTGTAGCGATGTCGATTTTACTCAGCAATGACTAAAGCTAATAAATTAAAGTTCATTGTCACTATTCATCATGAATTATCTATCATTATGTCTTTGAATTACCCATAGCGTAACACGATTGGTCAACTTTTATAACACAGAATAATCAATCAAAAAGACCTCTGTAAAAAAAGGGATTCCTATTTTGCCAACAGAGGAGAGTGATTTAAGCTTCCAAAATTTGTACATAAATTGGTTCAAGCATAGGTACACTTTAAGTTGCCCATAGCTTATATGAAATGTATTTATGGCTTTTGAATTACACGACAAAAACCATTTTGTCGCTACGCCCTTTCCATTTTTTGCTGTTCCATTATATTACGGGAGGTCACGACATTTTTGGTAACGATATCCAAAATGACTTATTTTAGATTGACAAGATAAAGAGCAACTCTCTGATGCCAAATATGTCGGTCTGCCTGCGTAAAGTAGTTGCGTTCTCTGTATAGGACGCCTGAAAACCCAGTTATCATGACCAAAAAAAAAATGGTATGGTTACAAAATAAAACCATTACCTATATTTTATAACATGGTACTGTAAAAGCGTTATGGCATTGCTGTTTATTTACGCACTTGTGTATATTACATGACGTGTCCAATCATAAGGGCCGATTCACACCGGATCGGCAACGGCCGGCAGCGGCCGGCAGCGGTCGGCAGAGGCGCGATCGGCAGCGGTCGGCAGCGGCCGGCAGCGGCCCGACGGCCGCCAGCGGTGCCTCGAGCCCTTTTAGAAGTTTTCAAGCGATACTAGTAGTTATAAGTATGTAAATAAAGTTTAAAATTATTTCACACTAAAAGTGCTCTTCGCGCCGCTGCCGGCCGCTGCCGGCCGCTGCCGGCCGCTGCCGGCCGTTGCCGATCCGGTGTGAATCGGCCCTTATGATTGGACACGTCATGTAATATACACAAGTGCGTAAATAAACAGCAATGCCATAACGCTTTTACATCCCTGAATCGGCCCTTATGGGTAAGAATATACAATTGTTGGCGTTTTGATGAATGACTTTATAAATAGTTTACGTTTCTAAGTTCGTAGTACTATATTATACATTATAAACAGTAGACTATCTTCATACTAGACAACGCGCATCCCACATAAGTTTTGTTTTTGCATGTGCCTAATTTTTCTCGAGCATACATGACCGGTTTTAGATAATTTAAAAAAAGAAATGTAGTTTACGCGCGCGTAAATTTCATCTTATTGAGCTCGAATTTCATTTCATGCCTATATTATGCTACTGCATGTATTTGTATTATGGCAGACTGTAAAGTATGGCAATGGCCAAAGATACTTCAGGCATATAAAAGTGCTATTATTAGATTCAAGATTCAAGCTTCGTCCAGTTGAAACATAATATAGCGCTAATTTTATTAGGTATATTGTGTTTATTAACTTTTAATACGTTACTAATAAAAACTTTTTTTAGGAGATAAAATACATGGTATAATCTAATAATTGAAGACCTCTGTGGCTCAGTTGGTGGGCTGTTGGTAGCTCAAGCCGGGGGTCAGGGGTTCGAATCCTGCCGACGGAACAAAAAGTTTTCAAAGTTCCTGGGTCATGGATTTGTATTAAATATGTGTATAATATAATAAAGATCTTAAATATATGTATAATATTAAATTATTAAATATATTTCCGTTATCTGGTACCCGTAACACAAGTCCTTCGGGTACTTACCACGGGGTACTGACGTGGTGTGAAGCGTCCATAGATATTATTATATATTATAATAAGGTACCTGCTTAACAAATCGACTAAGAAATCATCAGCCCCCCTAGACAAGTCGCAAGCGATTATCGTAAACGCTAACGTTAACGCCACAAAATATATGCGATTTGACATAAGTCATCGCTTCGCTAGCGAATACTAATGTCAAGTCCCATACATTCTGTAGCGTTAGCGTTTACGATGATCGCTTGCCGCTTGTCCAGGGGGCAGGTTTTTGTAGCCTAAAATTCAGCTCTAGAGTCTATGGTGCAATCCACGAGACATAATATATGTATTCATTTAATACAAAATATATTCACACTTTATAATAAAGTTTTGATATTTGAACCATTCTAGAGTATTCTCAACCTACATTCAATATTCATAGATTTCTTCCCATTCCCTGGATGTGGCGAGCAATTTTACACTTCCACTCGGCGTTCATGGCCCGTTCAGGATATCGCTTTGCACGTCCGCAAATTCCATTCCTGTACTGTCGACAGAAGAAAGTCCTATGTGATACCTACCAGATACCTTTACAACTTTTCGATCTTATGAGGCCATTTTAGAACTCTTTCTCTAGAGTTCCCACTCCATGCGTCCGGACAGTTAGGATTTTTAATGCGTGTCCGGTCAAAATTCGTCCGAATTTTTGTTGTCCGCTTGTCCGGCATTTTTAAGTCCTACAGGACATTTGGGTCAAAAGGCCGAAACCTGGTAACTCTAACCACGTAATAGGTTGTCGCTATATATATACAAGACCACCTTGGCTCGTCGCTGATCCATCTGTGCTTAGATGTCCGGCTCATTTACCCAAATTTTCGGCCTTTTTACTCAAATGTCCGGCTAAACTACATATCTACATAGTATGCCCCTCAACCTGGTAACTCCAACCACGTAGTAGGCTATCGTTACACAAGACCAAGCTAGACTCACTTGATCCACGTGTTTTTTGGGTTTCCGGCTATTTACCCGATTTCCGGCCTTTTACCCAAATTGTCTAGTCTATCAATCTGGTAACTCTAACCACGTAATAGGTTGTCGTTACCTACACATAAACAAGGCCGACCTTGACTCGCCTGAACCACTTGTGTTTTTGGGCGTCCGGCTTTTTACCCAAATTTCCGGCCTTTTTATCCAAATGTTCAGCGATCTGTCAATCTGTCTAGTGTATCATAAAACCTGGTAATACTAACCACGTAATAGGCTGTCGTTACATATACAAGGCCGACCTTGACTCGCCTGATCCACTTGTGTTTTTGCATCTGTGACGTCACCGCTTGATTGTTTGTACATCTGTTTGCTGTCTTTGCATAATGATAAGTCCGGACCTGCCCAACAACGGTTGCTTATCGTAAAAACATTTTTGTAGTGACTTTCTAAATAGCGTTACAATATCATTCAGAATTCCGGATCTACATAAAAAAGTAAAAATTATTTAAAAAACCAACGTCGTAATAAAAGACTAACGCCACATCGAAAATGTAATAATATAATATTATATTCCAATAAAAATAGCTAGCACAATCCAGAGAGTACTTATCATAAAAATTTTAAATATTTAATGTAAAGTTTTATGCCGTTTGAAACTTAGCCAAAAACAACGCTATTTGATACAGTTAATAAGTATAGTTATTGCTTATCAATATTAATATTTCATAGTTGACTGTCGAGTACTTAATAAGTAAATCATATTCATATAAAGCAAGCATTCATGGAGGACTATGCTAATAAATTATATAATATTTTCAGAGAAATATCAACTTTTCAGACGGGTGACCATAAGGTGAACAAATTGTAACACCTATCCGTTACAGTACCGGTTTAATAAAATTACAATTAGATAACAATGTAGTATATTTAACAAAATTAAAAAAAAACTAAAGGTGCCCGGTGGCGGTAGGTGAGACAACAAAATTTATATGTCGTGGTAAGGCCTACTTGATCGTCACTTATGGATCGTAGGGCTACTCTCCTGGTCTGATGTAATCTGGGACGCTGGAGGTACTGTGCTTCCTCTCAGCCGCAGCGTCACAGGAAGGAGCGAGCGACGCAGTCAAATCAATTCGGAGCTGTGATATTCGGAGCAGTGATATTCGGAGCAGTGATATTCGGAGCAGTGCTATTGGGAGCAGTGATATTCGGAGCAGTGATATTCGGAGCAGTGATATTCGGAGCAGTGATATTCGGAGCAGTGATATTCGGAGCAGTGATCCCTGGAAACGATACTCCGTCTCAGTACACTTCCCTCGCAAACGTCTGGCGGCCTATCCACGAAGCCCGAGAAGAGCGCCCTCTACCTACAGCGGTAGCGGTATCATCGTGGTAGGCCGTCAGGAAATAATAATTTACAATTTACATAAAATATCTCATAACATAAATTCCTAGTAAGAATCTAACTAATTTAATCTATTAGAAAATGTTATGTCTTTTTTATACAAAACAAGTTATTAAATAGTTAAGAAATTAAGTCTTAAGATCAACTCAAGATAGAATAAAGTAAATACAATTTGGAAATGTCTTAAATACAAGATCTTTGATATTATTAGTACTAACTACATGTGTGCTAACAAAACTCACCCTAATCCGGGGATTTCTCCAATTAAATTATTTGAATGAGACAGTTAATGTAGCTAAAACGCGTACATTGAATAAAATAATTTATTTAAGAAGAATAAGCATTGGCCGTTGATCTCCAATCGTTTTTCATTTCATCACGGAAAACTCGAGAGCCAATATTTCAAATAAAAATCAAATAAAATTCTTATTTTCAAATTTTGTTTTTTTTTAAACAGAACAGAAATTGACAAAAACAAACCGAACGTTAGTTCTTCCTTACAACTAAACATGTACCTTTTTCGAATAAAATATTATCAATTATTAAGACTGTAAATATTAGTATAATAAGGCAAAAATAAGTATAAAATATATTAATAAGAAATGGAATAACGTTCCGTTACAAAATATTGTAATTTTCAAAAAAGTCGCCATATTCAACGTTAGATGCAAATTATAAATTAGAAGCGTTAAAAGGTAAACATTTCAGACCTTAGATTTTAATGGCAGAACCACACTATAAAAATCATACAGTAGAGTGAATCTGGCGAATTTTTTAAAATCTTTTTCGCACTTTTTTATGCGAGGGGTCTCCACCATTTAAGTTTAAATTGATGGATAACTATTATTATTAACTTCGATTTTTTAGCGAAAATCTATTGCAAAGCTGTGTATAGTATGAACAATTGATATCTAACGTGGGTTATCCTAGACGAATATAGATATCTACACGTTCGTAATCGCTCGTATTGGTCCAATATAGATTAGCGTCGAAAGGACGCATTAATCTAGCAAGTTCTACGCGCTTGTACCGTAAATGCTCTAGTATTTTGCTACTTAAAGTTATCTTTAATCACGCCTACGTGTGCGTGCGTGTGATTTTGGCCGTTACGCGTTCCATCAAAGTATTTTAAGTATTATAAGTTTCCGAAGCTCAGACGGGTCCTAGCAATTTAACTCGATGGTTAAGAATTTTAAATAAGTTATTTTTGGGTATTTTATATTCATGTACTATTAAAAAGGTTGATTCTTAGGCAGATGGCGCACCTACGTTATTTGGTTGCGTTATATCAAACCCAGCCCACAGATCACGACAAATAGTTAATTGACATACCCGATCAATTGAAGTAGGTCCTTCACTGCCTATGAATTTCTACGACGGTACATTTAGGACTACTGCATGTATGTATACTGTGACAGAGCCAACATTTACAGAACTTCGCGCTGGTTTTATGTGCTAATAAAGATAATTGGGTTCTTTGTTGTTTGTTTTTTTTTTATCTTTGCGGTAACGACAGCGGCCGTAATTGCTATAATGATATACGTGTCAGTTTATTTGCGTGGTTATGCAGTTTATGACATGACAAACTAGTTCTAACTGGGTTGTCATCTAAAAATCGTCAAAACCGTCTGACCAAACTACACTAACCAGCTAGCCGATTTAAACTTTAGCCGGCATCTTAGATGTCTTACCTGGATCGGAGAAACCTCTTTTTAACCGACTTCCAAAAAACGAGGTGGTTATATGTTCGCAGCCCCGGATCTAGAGGGAGGCAAGCCGGGGCCCATGCCCCGGGCGGCAAATTCAGGGGGCGGCAAAATTCACACTTCACGGACCAATGGACAACTCATCATTTATTTAACTTTGACCACGGAATAAATAATAGCACAAGTACACTGTACAGCAATTTCATGGCCATATCAACTTGACCGATACCCTGAGTGCGGAGTAAGACGTGCTGCATGAACATTTATTATTCGCGGGGCGCGTTCAAAATACGCGCCCGGCTCCCGCTAGCCTGCAGGAATCGCAGAGCTCGTTTTAGCAAACTAAAACTGGTTAAAAATTATTTGCGATCTTCTGAGCCAGGAACGCTTATCAGGTCTTGCAATCTTAGCGATAGAAAAACGTATTGCACACGAGTTAAATTATGACAAGGCTATAGATTTATTTGCTGAACAAAAAGCTCGAAGAGTAAAATTGTAATTTCAATTCACAAATTTAATAATATACAGGGTGCAATTAAACCTTCCTGCCAAATTTTGGTATATTGATCCTTGATAAAAATAAAAATACACGTATTTTTTCTTTTATAATCACTTAGTACTAAAATGCTGAGAAATAGCCTCCGAAAGTTATCCTAAAAACACTACAATTAATGGACACTACGCGTCGCCCGCGCGTGACGTGCCCCCGCGTGTGCGCCTCGCCCCGCGTCACCCTCGATCATACCCACCGCCGCGAGTGCGCATTCTGCAACGATTTTAAATGGGATAAAATATGTCATTAACAAAAAAATAACACCCAATTTTTTTTGGTTAAATGGATTCTCCTAATGATACCTAAGCCCTGGAAAAAATTTGGCAGGAAGGTTTAATTTTCCGCTGCGGATATGTGGGGCTCGCCGCGGCGAAGATGGTAGGTGCCGCGGCCCTACCCACTAAAACACTGCGATGTTCCCTCGACACGCTGGACCGAGTGCGACCGGTAACTGCGACATGGCGTCCGGGACGGGCGTTAATTGCACCCTGTATATTTTGATTTTTGAAGTGAAAACTTCTTTAGTGGCGTTGAGCACTTGTGGGATGGGTAAAAACTGTGAAACTCGCGATAGATTTTCGTGTTGATCGAAAAACCATACAAAACGCGTAAGACGGTTGGAGAGTAGTGTTTTGTGTCGAACTCGAACTCGAACTCAATTTGAAACTTGATCGAAACTTGATCGAAACTTGATCGAAACTTGATCGAAACTTGATCGAAACTTTATCGAAACTTGATCGAAACTTGATCGAAACTTGATCGAAACCTTGATCGAAACTTGATCGAAACTTGATCGAAACTTGATCAAAACCTTGATCGAAACTTGATCGAAACTTAATCGAAATTTGATCAAAACAACTTGATTGACGATTTTTTAAAAATCGATTTTCATAAAAAATAGGTTAAAAATTTAATCGATTTTCATAAAAAAATGGGTTAAAAAAAATGCACAACGTTAATAATCAAGTTTTCACTTCTTTTGACGTGATAACGTCTTATAATTCGATATGGGGTGCGCGCCCGAAAAACATGACAGTTCATGCGGCGTTACCTCGCTCTGAGGCGTTTCATATAAGGCTTGAAGTGCAAGCGAGAGCGCGGAACGAGCGACAAGGAAGCACATCGGCCTTTGCGTTCGGCAGCGTTCGACATCCGTCTCTCTCCTAAGTCCTACTTGAGTGAGCGTTGTAAATATTTTTTTTCGTCTTAGATATTATCCATTTGAATTTTTCGAAGAGCGGCCATATAACCTCTTCCATCTTCGGAGTTGAATCAATATTCTAGTAATCTCGTGAAAAACTTCTATTCAGAAATTTTTGTACGGCCCCCGGTGAGGATCGATCCTACGACTTCGGATGGAGTTATTAGTATCGTCCACCTGCGCCACTAGAGCGATGACGTAAATATCGCAATTGTTTTTCACTTGCAGCTGCTCCGGGTTGCTTGTTTACTATAGTGAGTTGAACTAGCAGTCCAAAGTCCAATGTTTAGACACCCGCAATTTTTTAATATTATATTTTATTGTTATAGCAAAACACTTTTTAGCATTATTTTAACCACTTATTCCAGTTTTTATTGTCCACTTTCTTATTTTTCACTCTTATAATTGACTTTGTAATTGATGAAATAGTGTTATCAGGATCTTTTTATTTAAAAGTCCATCAAAATTGCAACAATCTTGCTGACAGTGCAAATAAGAATAGTTTATTTTACTCATTATAAATATTTTTAGACAATCATTTGAAAGAAATACATCGAAATAACTTTAGGTTACAGTCGAAAAAGTTTGTTTCTATTTATAGAGATTCGGAAGCGACGCGACGGTTAAGGGGTTAAGGATAGTTGAACGTGACAACGTATGACGTTGTCACGTTCAACTATCGTCAGTAAACCGACTTTACAGACAACCGATTTTTTTTAGGATAACTTTCGGAAGTTATTTCTCAACATTTTAGTACTGAGTGATTATAAAAGAAAAAAATACGTGTATGTTTATTTTTAACAAGGATCAATATATCAGGCAGGAAGGTTTAATTGCACCCTGTATATCATGAGTGTGATTTTCATCAAAATCGCTTCAGTGGCTTAAGGGTCCGTATACGAAATTTGCCGATTTCGCTGATTTAACAGACGTGATTTAACAGTTAAAATACAGTATTTCTATAAGTTTTAATGCACAACATGTAAGATCATTTCAATTATAATCTAATGTTGGAGCTAGATTTTTTGTTTTTTTTTTAAGTATTTTTAAATAATCCAACTCAAACCCGCGACAGTTTTGTGATTTTTGCTGTAAAAGGTTTAGAATATCACCTGTTTATGGATTGTATTGACGTCTTAACGGTATGAAAAAAATACAATATACTGTTGAGAAAGTCGTCTATAAAATGTTGGAATTACTTTTTACCACTTTAATATGAAATAGTTGAGTAAAAAAATATGTAACTCGGCAAAATTTTAGAGAAAATGGGCAAAGAATTGCTGTTAATTTCGGCAACTTGGAGCTGTAATTCATAAAAACAAAACGACAGAAATAATCTATAGATAAAATTCTATCCAATTCGAGAAAAAAGAAAAAATAAAATAAAAAACAAATTGTGCTAAAAACACGATTCAAAACAACCTAAATCTCACATTATATTAGTGGCCGCATGGTTCGACTCGGCTTTCCGCGCTTAAATATATTTTAAATCTAATAATATATATTTTTTTAAGTCTATTAAGGGGAAAAAACCTAATAATATTTCTGTAGCGAACCTTTGCAATTTCGTATTCATCGGCAAAATTTCGTATACGGACTCTTAAGACGAATGAATAGATAGATACATGCGTGCTGATGATGGTCTCATTGTCAGTTGATTAATCGCGTCTAACAATGGCGATTGGCGGTATAGCGATTACGATCGATCACTCCGACTCGATTGTCGTGTTTATTAATTCCGATGTATCGTGTCATAAAGACTTCACGATTGATCGAATGGTGGGTGAATATTTCAGGAATCGATGTAGAAAAAAATTGAGGGTACACGAGTGTATTTTTCATTTTTGACATTTAAACTGTCATCGTCGTTGCAATTGTTTTAAAATATAATGACAGCTACAGCCAGACTTTCGTCATTTTGTAAAAGCTGAAAGTTTTCCTGTACAACCACAGAATACATGTATAACCCCTATAGTTGAGGTAAGAACGACCAGCAACTATGGAGCTCCGGTTGCGGTTACTTTAGGAGGTATCCAGTTCTGCAGGTCTACCTGACCTTCGATAAAGTAATAAAACTCAATTTTTAGGGTTCCGTAGCCAAATGGCAAAAACGGAACCCTTATAGATTCGTCATGTCTGTCTGTCTGTCTGTTTGTCTGTCCGTCCGTATGTCACAGCCACTTTTCTCTGAAACTATTGAAACTTGGTATATAGATGTAGTCTGTGAACCGCTTTAAGATTTCGATACAAAAATGGAAAAATTATTAAAAATAAAAACGACTGAAACAAAAAAAAAATTTTTTTCGTCTAACCTATGCATGTGGGGTATTTATGGATAGGTCTTAAAAGCATATTGAGGTTTTTTAATATCATTTTTTTCTAACCTGAATAGTTTGCGAGAGAGGCTCTTCCAAAGTGGTAAAATGTGTGTCCCCCCTCTAACTTCTAAGGTAGGGGCATGATAAGTCTAAAAAAATAAATGATGTACATTACTATAAAAACTACCAACGAAAATTGGTTTGAACTAGATCTAGCCAGTAGTTTTTTTATACGTCATAAATGGTAAACCTTAATAATTTATCATCATCATCAAACCTTAATTTAACTTTCATTAAATCAACTGAAATAAATTAAATCAAAACAAATAAATCAAATGCCTCTTAATTTCATAACAATTAAATTCATAATTTCACACGTGGGAGAGCCATGCTTCGGCACGAATGGGCCGGCTCGACCGGAGAAATACCACGTTCTCACAGAAAACCGGCGTGAAACAGCGCTTGCGCTGTGCTTCGCCGAGTGAGTGAGTTTACCGGAGGCCCAATCCCCTGCCCTATTCCCTTCCCTACCCTCCCCTATTCCCTTTCCTTCCCATCCCTACCCTCCCTACCCTACCTATTCCCTCTTAAAAGGCCGGCAACGCGCCTGCGGCTCTTCTGGTACTGCGGGTGTCCATGGGCGACGGACGTTGCTTTCCATCGGGCGACCCGTTTGCTCGTTTGCCCCTTTGTTTCATAAAAAAAAAACCTCGTTTCTGCTGCGGAACCCTTCATGGGCGAGTCCAACTCGCACTTGGCCAGTTTTTTATTTCTTATTTTTTTCAAGATAATTGTAGGAATCTCGTCAGTCGTCGTGCACTGGCGGACATTATTGACAGAACAGTTGCAATTCACATTGAAATGAAAATAACTTTGAGTTCAAAGGGTTTTAAATTAAAATGTTCTTAATTAAAAAATTTACTATTTAGTTTTTATTTCTTAATTTAAAAATAATTTAAAATATTTTTGTTTTTAAATCTCATTCTTGTTTATGCAGAATATGTTTTGCTATTCTGCCGCACCTGTTACAACAATTAAATTATTATTATAACAACTCAACGCATTGTCTTTGGAATGTTATTTAGACATAACACCTGGGCCCTTGGCCAAGAAACTTCGCTACTTTTATGACATAGTGACTAAGTTTCCAGTTACAATCAATAAAATTTGTGATTTTGATCCAAACATAATTTTATGCCTATCCCATTGTACATTTACACATCATTGACAAAAATACGGAAAAATTTAATGTTACACAGCTAATAAAATAAGATGGCTTACAATAGTAATGGAATTTAACGAGAGATCTACAAAATACTTTTTAATAAGTACAGTAGGTATTTCGAGACGTAAAGGTTTGGGGTTGCCATGACAACGGGGTACTTGTTATCCGCCAATTATTTTTAATCCGGCTAAGTAGAGGCCCGGGAGGATACTTCCTTTAGAAATTAGCCTTTAGAAATGTCAATAGTATAAGTTTATTAAAAAGTATTAGGGAGATCGCAGACGGCAGACTTTTTGTGTGATCGAGTCTGCGGCGCACATACATTCTGCAGGGCCTTATTATATATCTATTAAAAGTATAATAAGGATATTATTATCTATAATATCTTATCTATAATATGCGGAAAGGCATATATATCGTTCGGACTGATCGCAGACCTCCCCGGTTATGGGGTCTACCTCATACCGATATGCGGTATGCGTTTCCGCATATGGGGGCTCAGAAGGTGCAATGTACTATTTTGCCATCATTAGTCCTTTCTATAACTAACCGCCGCAATCCAAGACAAATATTAAAAATCTAATTGCAATTAAAAAAAAGATTTTGACATAAGCCCCATACATTATCCGTCAAATTCTCCATTTAACTACACTACAGCGTTTTCAGCATTAAGGGTCACCGCAGATATACAATTTCAAGTTGGCCGACTATCGTACAACTAAATTGCGTAGTTACACAATTTAATTCGCAATTTAAGGAATCGCGGTTCTGATACGGTCGGTGTCCAATTATTTAGTTGCACAATTTAGTTGGAAAAATGTGCGAGCTCTCATAAGTCGCTATAGCTATTGGTATTAGGTATACTATGCGATTTAGTTGGCGTTGAAAATATTGTAAGTCTGCGGTTGCTCTTAGAACTGCCCCGGGGCAGAGCAGGCAGGGCAGGCCGAATAGATACGGAAATAGCTGAACAAAACCGATGATCCACGAAGCACTGAGACTTGGTACTAGTGTTTACGTAGTGTAGCAATTAAAACTTTGGCTATTTTCGTATACATTCGGCCCTCCCTGCCCCGGGGCAGCACTAGATGCCGAAAACGCTATTAGATAAGTATTTAATATTCGTCTCTGAGTGCGGCAGTAACTTACCTATGTAAGGCTGAGGTGGTTATTCTGACCACAAAATTTGAAAATAAGCAGACTTTTATAAAAGTCCGTGCAATCCACGAAGACGCGCCCCACCACTTTTTGGGTGAGCATCTAATCCTTTGACCGAGACGCTTTTTCTTAATTGGTCTCTTTATTGTAGTGTGCGCGTGCACTCATAGGTAATTAGTGTACCGATAACACTCAAACATTGGCGAAAGCTTGCACACATATGCTATAAACGATTAAGAGGAATAGTGGGGCGCGTCTTCGTGGATTGCACGGACTATAATATAGAGTATAGACTTTTCAAGTTACATCTTTTAATACAGTATAGATTTCAAACATGAAATAACCTTTAGAGAAGTTTTATAAATTATACGATATTATACTAAGAACAAATATTAATTTAACCTATTTAAACTAAACGAGTAAATACCTAGCCTGAGACCAACTCAATTTCCTTATGCACGTTACGGCGGGAAATAATTAATGGCGTTAGCACCAAATGGCCGACACCGCAAGATAGCGGACGTCAGATGCAAGTTACATAAAATAAGAATCAGAGTACTTGCAGCTTAATTTATTTGCGGATGTGTCTAAATCCTCATCCTTACTATAATATAAGTACAAGTGTGTCTGTCTGTTTGTAACTTCTTCACGCCAAAAACCGGTGAACTAGAACTAGAACTGAAGATATTTTAAGACCGGCAAAGGGCATCTATATCTATACTTATAAATTGCAAAAAACGGATTTTTAGAAAAATCCGGATTTACGGATAATCCGGATTTTTTGTAATTTTTTAAATATTTTTGATAAACAGCGTTAAATGTGAGTTATTTTCTTATTATTTATGTATTTAACATTAATTTAAAAGTGCAAAATAAAACGTCTTAAAAATTAACATTTTTCTTAAAAAAACGCTAAGATGGGTGTAAAAAAGCAAAATAATAGTATCTGGTACTTTCAATTTTAATAAATTACCAGAATTAGTGCTCACCTTAGGTACGAACCAATTAATAATCCTTACCAGAAGCCTAACTGGGTCTGCAAGCTCAACAAACACCTAAACAGAATGGGTATTTGTAGCATAATGACTTGCATATTCTGTGAGGAGGAGGATGAAACACCTATTCACCTTCTCCTCGACTGTCCTGCTCTACTACAGAGCAGGAACAGGTACCTTGGTCGCCACGAATACTCATCCACAGAGGAAATTCGTGGCACCAACCTCAACCATATCGTTCAATTTATGAGCAGTATTGGGTTGGGGATGATGCTCTAGTGCGAAGGAGTCACAATAGATCCTCATGGGTCGCAGTGACGTCAGGGCTATAGCGACCTGCCTTCTTTAGTAAATAAAAACTTTCAATTTTATTAAGAACTTAAAAATACACAGATATTTTCAGCTACATATTTAAAACTATTTAAAAATGTGAAATTTTTGTTAACAAGACAATCCTAAACAATCTCCGCTTTATCAATTCCTTCGTCATTTTTACATCTACAGCCGTCAGCCGCACATCATCAAATTATGCTCCAAGATCTGTAAGCCTAGAGGTGGAACTTACAAGAAATAGGTCAAAGACAAGAACAATTATCAACAATACGAGACGTAGGGTTGAAGTAGACGAGCAAGGAATTCACTATGTCAACGAGTAGCTGTACTTGGACCAATTAGCTTCTTATGACAACAGAAAGGCAGTAAAACTGGTCCATGAAGATTGGTGACTGAAGCGCAGACTCGCTATGTATTTCGCTCGTCATAATCAACGATGCGCAAACTGATTGACCGATTTACGATTTACAAAAGTTCTAACTCAGTCTGCCAGAGAGCAATAGAGCTCAAATCTCAACAAATCAAAAAAACATAATGTGCTCCCAAACTAGAATCACCGACGTAGGAATAAAGACGGCCAAGCTAAAGTGGCATTAGGCTGGTGACGCTATCCGCATACATGCTGGATATCGATTGAGTAGGTAGTAGGTAGGATAGTATCGATTGAGGTATCTGGGCCTAAGAAAGGATAGCGCTATACTTTGGAGGTATTTTTTCCTGCAGATCACTGTAATCCTGACGGTAAGATGATCTTTGAGGGTCTATTGTGACTCCTTAGTATTAGAGTACCGTCCCCAACCGAGTGCTGCTCATATATTAACTATGTGATTAGGATTGGTGCCACAAATTTCCTCTTTAGTAAATTAGGAGAGTTTTTGCTCCGTAGTAGAGCAGTAGAATCAATTAGAAGGTGAATAGGTGTATCACAGAATCTGCAGGTCGAAATGCTATTAACACCTATTATTCGGTAAAGGTGCTTGTTGACTGTTGAGTTTACAATGTCCAGTTAGGCTTCTGGCAAGGAGCCTATTTTCTTTTCTTACTAGTCAGCTCATCACTTTGCTTAGCAGTTGGATAGTAGAAGTTTAGTCTATTGCACAGAATATTAAACTTTAAATCAACATTTAGTTACATTATAAACTTACTATATGCCTTTGTTTAATAAGACAAAATCACAAATCGGCATTCGTTACATGTTTTATAGAAAAACTGTATTCAATACTAAAATGTTCTAAAATAATTATTGTAAAAATATTTGTCATCATTGCATTTATATTCTCATAAGTATTTAGAAAACATAACAATTAATAAGATAGTAAAATGATAGCTAGGGATTAAGAAATTAAAATATGTCATTATTTTTTTTAAATAAAATGATAAATTGTAAAGAAATGTAATTACAACCACCAAATAACTACACAATGCAATGTTAGACATACGAAATTCTGACTTTATTACGTGTAGACCAAGCAAAGTTATGACAGCGCCTTTATTCAAATGTGAATTTGTATGTCGGATATTACACGATACATTTAAATTAATTTTATATCACGTAAAAGCTTCTTTTTCATAATTTTATCTACTATTCGAAAAAACCGAAAAACCGGATTTTGAAAAATAAAAATCCGGATTTTTCGAAGTATACGGATTGCAATCCCTAGGCTGGCATAATAATATGATCTTGGGAGAGCCTCGCTGTTAATGACAGCTGAAACTGGCAGATACAAAAGCAATAAGTCATTGACTGAATTTCAAAAGGGTTCGGATTTTTAAGCTGTAGTAAGTTAGTAAATATTTATTAATCTGTGCTCAAGTTAAGTGGGTATTCAGAAAATTCTTGATTACCTACTACATAACTGGAAGATTCTGGAAAAGGAAAATAAAATGAAAACTTAGCTTTCCTTGTTATCTCATTATGAATAACAAGTGGTGAAGCCGAAAGTTAATTACGCTGCCGACGCGCCCGAAGCGTCAGCCAGCCACATTTTGTGTCAGCCAACATTTTGTAAAGGTTTCGGATTATGTCAAACCTACGTATTCGTTTGTGCGATGCCTAAGGTTAATTATTAAGACTTGACAGCGGTTAAATGTATTTTCAACCGGCTTCTAAAAAGGGGGAAGTTTCTCAATTTCACCGTATTTTTTTATGTCCATCAGTGATAACTTCGTCGTTTATAATGTATTCTTTCCACCAATATATGTATGTATTGGTGGAAAGAATACATTAATTCATAGGTGGGTTCTATAGGAAATATAGTTTGTAGTTCTTTTTTCGTTTGAATTTTATTGCTATGCTACTTCGCATTATCCTATGTATGTCGACTGGCCGTGCAGCATACTTTTACTCACACATACATAAATAATAATGATTAAAAAAAAAAAAAAACTAAAAAACACGCTTCTTTATAATTTTTTTTTTTTACAAATTATTGCATTGTCATCGGCTCTTAATACGTATGCAAAATTCGAATCAATTAGACTACTGGAGATAGGTAAAAATCGTCCTCAAAGATTCCGTTACATACATACAGCCCAAGCTATTGCGTGTTCAAAATTGGCCCCATTTTGTTACAAAACTCTGCTATACTTTTTATTCGGTCTCAGAGTTTGCGTTCATAATTAAAAATGCATCGTTACCTTAGGGTCGCGTGCCGGCCATACAATATTCCATTATAAACTTACATTATTAACTTTCTTAAATTGTTGCTCACGGCCGAGGAAGCCTTAATAGGCTAATGTTTTATGATCTAGATCGCTATTAGTATCAATAACTTATGCTTTTGTATAATGAAGATGGCTTAATCTAGGTAACTAGGTAAGCTATAAAATTGTCTATCGCATGCGGTGATTTTTCATTGTAATTACTAGAGGTTTACCAGAATCTGATGGCAAAAAGTGCGAAAGCAAATTGACTCTAGCAATACCGGGGTAAATGGAATAAAACATTTTGATCCTCTTTTTCCTTATAGCGGCTGATTCTGTGTGTGAAACATGCAAATATATATATATATATATATATATATATATATATATATATATATATATATATATATATATATATATATATATATATATATTTATCCAATGATCAAGGATATTTTCTGAAAATCTGCTGTCAAAATTTGTCATCAGATTCTGGTAGACCTATAATTACATATTATACAATTTTCAATTTTTAACGCGCATGAAAAACTATTTTTACCCCTTTCAGAAAATGAGTGTTCTTACTTTGACCTGCTTGTTTGTATGTATGTCAGCAATTTTTTAACTGACTTTTGATGCTATTTGAGCGAGGTTTTCATTAATTTTTGAACCCGAATTTAAAATCCGCGTTTCATCAAAACCGAATCAAACTGGAACAAAAAAGTTTTTCTTCAACGGCCGCTCCCATCGTTGAAAACCTTATATCGATTGAATAGGGCTAGCTGTCATCGGTGAAATGAAACCGGTTAACAGCGAATCGCACTTGAACGAATGGTTCCGAAGCGAAAAAATAACCTTTGATGTAGGTCCCGTGTAGAAGTCCCATTTGAATGTTTATTATATTTTTAAGGGAAAACTGCTTCAGCGGCTTGTGAACTTTTTTTTGGGATGGGTCTAAGTTAACTCACGTCAGGACTCAGGACTCAGGACACGTGACCTGATCAAAAAAACGGAGGCTCCGTTTCTGTCGTTTGGTTTATTACTTCTGCCGGCACTCTCGGCGAAGTGCACTTTTTCAACACTTTAAGCGGTCGTGTACCCGAGTTTTGGGGGCAGGGCTGCTTTATATCCCATTAGCAGGTGACCTTCAGCCGAAGGCCGCGATCATTAAATATGGATCCCCGAAAACGTAGCGGTTTGAAGTAGGCTTCTCACGGCGCGTAATATCACGAGCCGCGCCTTGCCAGCTCAAGCACGCGCCGTGTGAAGGGGGTGGCTCGAGGTGGCGCGGGCTGGCTCGAGCAGGCGCGTCGGATCCGATTGAAGTTAGGCGCGGCTCGGCGCGGCTCGATCGGCTCGTGATATTACGCGTCGTGAGAAGCCAGCATTAGATACCTGTAGTCTGTACTGTCAAAGATGTTCTTGCTTTTTTCAATCGTATTCCGTGATAGTAAGGTTCTAAAACGGAAGTGCTCTATGACTGTACAAGAAACTGTGTTTAGAGGGCACTTCTGAAGTTGGTCGTGTTTTCCTGACTGCGATGCGAACAAAGTTCAAAGAACAACGAATTGTTAACTAGATGAACCGGTGAACTTGATATCACTTTTCTCCTAATATAAACCTTCCTTGGACTTCCACGAATAATTCAAGACATAATTAGCTGAATCGGTTCAGCTGTTCTCGAGTTTTAGCGAGACTAACAAAATTTAAAATTCAATTTTCTTGACATTGTGATTTGTAAGACATTAACAGTAAGTGGCTATTTTGGTCGTAGCATAAAAAGTTGGTCAAAATCGTAATTTAGGCTTCTTATCATTTTACTTTTGCCACTCTCTTGGTCTTATATAAGCGAAAGAATTTAAAGTGCATTTTAATTGGTTTTTTGATTGATTGGAAATTGTTAATTGAGTACGGTCAGTTTTAATCCAGGTTGTATGAACCAGTTTTTTTGGTAGGACCTCCCAAAAGTACTTACTGTATGTGGCATATTTGGAGCAATAAATTAACGGTCGATGACAACAGCTGCGTTTAAAAAAAATTAAATCGACGACGAACTTTTTTAATCTTTTTTTTATCTGTACTCTAATTCTAAAAAAAAAATTCTGCTATAAAAGCACATGACATTTACTACAGCAGGTACATAATATGTCATGTGCCTTTATACTTAATAGCAGAAAAAAATAATTGTACATTCATTATCCATATTACCTAAATATGAAATTGGTTTTCAGTAGTCATGGGGTAGGTGCAAGTTCAAGCAACGTTCAACACATAGTTTGAGTTCTTTACTTCTACCTTAGAAAGTATTAAATTAAAGAGCACGGTAAAAGTAATCAGCAAGTTCTTGCATTCTCTTCGAGTATTGACAGACGGTGAAGTATGTAAGAGCAGGTCTTAGCTCACCTCGAGAGAACTCATAGAATGCGGTACTTTGGAATTTTTTGGACTTTCGTGTAGTTTAAAATTTAGTTTGTTATTATTTTTAGCAATATTCCGCGAAAAAAACTTCCACCTTTAAGTAAGTGAGTGAGTGCACGCATAGGCATGCGTACAGCACCTCCCTCCTCCCACACTGCCTATGCGTACACTCGCATGCAAGAACTTGCAAACACCACCACCACACAAGCAATAATGTTGGCAAATCCGTGCAAGGCCCCTCACCACCATGCAGGTTGAAAACCTCGACGCGCGTTTCGCTCCAACACCGGAGCATCCTCAGGATGTGGATTCTACGAACAACGTCCGTCAAGTGCCGCCACCGGCCAAAACACCGCCTTTTTATATCTTGCATGCGAGTGTACGCATAGGCAGTGTGGGAGGAGGGAGGTGCTGTACGCATGCCGATGCGTGCACTCACTCACTTACTTAAAGGTGGAAGTTTTTTTCGCGGAATATTGCTAAAAATAATAACAAACTAAATTTTAAGCTATGGATTTCCGCAAAGTAACGCCTGATTCTATTAACTATTTCGTGTAGTTGTTGTCTTGTACTTAAATTATTCTAATAAAAAAGTGAGTTTGACTGTCTGCTGTTCACAAAAGAGCAGACCATTTGGATGGTATGTAGGAAGGACATACTTTGAGTCCCGGGATAGGCCATAATATTACAGTTTAAATCATGGCAGCAGTGGTGGGGCAAGACCTAAATTTTATGTGGGCAAGATATATCTTGCGAGACCCCCTAAAATATATTTTGCGAGGCCCCTTATGGATGACGCTAAAGAACGGATTTGTTGAGAGAAATAATTTTTTGATACTCGTAAGTTTTATTTATAAAACTTTTTTTATGAATATTTGAGTATCACAACACGTAAAACCTTTTAAAAAAAACTCATGATCCAAGGGGCGCGAGGCCCCTTAGACCGCAAGGCCGTGGGCGGTCGCCCACACCGCCCACGCCTTGCGCCGCCTCTGCATGGCAGAATGAATATTGTAACGCGTACGTTAAACTGCTTTCGGGCAACTTCTAGTTATAATATAAATAGCAAAATAATACAATAAAATATATTATTAGGTAAGTGTTGATAAAATTCGTTACTGCTTCCAGTAATCTACCAAATAAGATGGTTAGGCCTTAAGGTATGGATAAATAAGCAGCTTTGCATAACGAATACATACAGGCTTTCCTTGGGACACTGTATAAACTTTGCTGGTTGGGCTTTTTATACAAAAAAAATTTAATGAAATGAATAAAATTAACATTCTGTATCTTGTAACGCCTTTCATATCGAATATATACAAATACACAAAATATATCATCGCATTCACATTCCAATTTGTTCCGCGCGCGTACGGTCCAATTACCACAACTTTACCTCCGAGGTTGTATATTGAACCTTATGTGTTTACGATAAGGTCCTGTGAGAGGTAAAACACCTCCGAACGGGCTGTAATCAACGATATCAAAATACTTAGATACGACGTATGCCGTCAAAACTGTAGCAATGTTTTTGCATGCAAATGTGTATCGAGAAAATATTGTCGTCCTTTTTTGTCTTACAGTAGTAGCATATACTACTTTCTCTTTCGCTCATTTTACGCTTTAATCTAATCGAGAAAATATTGTCGTCCTTTTTTTGTCTTACAGTAATAGCATATACTACTTTCTTTTTCGCTCATTTTACGCTTCGCTTTAATTTTTCTCTTAAAATGGAAGACAGTAAATTAATTAATTAATTAAATCATAGTACTTACGTGTGAAATGTTACACCTTTGGCTTTATTTATGTTCCTGGTGTTATTGCAATTTCGGAAGGCACACGACGGCAATCTGAAGCGAAATGTGGTGAAAAACAACGCAGTAAACAATTAATTGAGCACGTCTGACTGTCACCGCGTCCTAAGGCGCACTGGTCATAGATGAGTGAGCCTCAGCGCACTGGTCATAGATGAGTGAGCCTCACTCATCTCGAGAGTGACACATTTTCGCGCTGACGATTGTATGGAATGCCTTTTCTAACGTTTTAGTTCTATGGCTGTAATACGATTTACTCCGTTCACGTAGCCGATAACGCCGCCGTAATTTCGTACGGTTATCAAATGTGTAAATAAAATTAACACGTTGCCTTAGAAATGTTACATAGTACTATCAGAGAAGTTGATTCCTATGCAGGTCGGAGACCTACGTAGTTTGGTTTCGTTACGTCAAACCCAGCTGACAGATCACAATTAACATTGAATTGACATATTCGACCAAATAACGTTGGTCTATCAACTGCATAGGAATCAATTTCCTCGATGGTACATACATCCTAACCACAGACATAGATCAAGATAGATACCGCATGTCCCTCCATTTGTATGAAAACGAGCGTGCCACTTCTTTCCTAGCAACCGTGACGTACCGTTGATAAGAAACGTGTCCATTATCTAGGCCAACGTGTATGTCTTGATTCTTGATGTATTTCTTGATGCATGTATATATGTCTGTGATCCTAACCAATATACCTAAGCCATGAAACGATTCTATACTATTCTAATACAACATTAAATGGTATTTCCGTAAACGAAATATTTATTCAAACCTCGGGGTCGCATCAGAAAATAGGTTGGAAAACACTGCTCTAGATATTATGTCGAGATTCGAAACTTTATACCTATCTCCCTCCACGTAGTACCTAGATACTTTACTAGTTTACTAGCAAAAAAAAAAATTTAGTTAAATACAAATACAGGATTACAAACGCAAGTTGGGTAGAGTCTTTTAGAAACAGACTAAGCCAACTTGTTACCATTAAGCTGGACTAAAATAAAATTTAACATACAAATATGAAATAATAGCCCTAGAACAATTTTTTTTGCTTACTATCAAGCAAATTTTTTGTGAGTAGCAGTTCATTTTGATAAGACGAACAACATTTTTATGTGCGAAAAATCTCGGAAGTGGTAGATAACAGGACCATCAAATCAAAATATGAAATCCTTTCTATTTCTGTTAGCTACCACTTTCAAGATTTTTCGCAGGTATAAATGTTGTTCGTCTTATCAAAATGAAGCTACTCACAAAAAATCAGCTTGATAGTAATAAAAAAAAATGTTCTAGGACTCCCGTACTATAACGGTTTTTTACTTGTCAATCATTGTATTTTGCGTGTTTACAACACGACCAAATACTAAACCTTTGTCCTTTTTGTTGCAGGTAAGTGGACGTTTTCACGGGCGGGCTATTTCGGGATTTACAATTTTTCCACCACATCCAGTGAGGTGAGATAAAAATGTGATTGTGGCGCTACAGAATGATGTACATAAATGTAACTTTCAAATTTCAAATTCTTTATTATACTCGTTCAATAACACATGATTCCGCAAAGTAGACAGTTTCTGTGTAGTGTGTATGTCGCAGGCGGATTGTACAATCCGCTGTATTACATTACGGCTAGCTGTTATACAACAACGTTTTGTAATGCGTTAGCCGGATTGTCATTGCGATACGTTCTCCAATAAGGCGGCCCACGTTTAGCCGCATCGTAATTTCCACGTACCGTGACTTTCTTAACTGTTTTACATTTAGAATTGAAGAAATTCTTTAATTGCATCTGAAAATTGTTCTTAAATTTACTGTTTTATTTGTTTAATTTACTCAAAACTTCACAATTTAGCGACGCACTTTCGGTATCTAACGCCATCGTTGATGTTATGTCACAGGCCGTGCCAAGAGTATGAAAAATCGGAACTAAAAACTGTCAAAGAGGCGACTTATCTTTCGCTTTATTACTTTATGGCTAGCCGGTTTGAATAACGTATGGCGCCAAATACATTCCGGCGGTTTTTTGTTCAGCCGCATTCAGTCCGGCTAATCGATGAACCGCCGCTTTACAAAATGGCCCTGTTATTTAAAACAGCTAGTCATAATGTAATATGGCGGATTATACAATCCGCCTGCGACATGTACAATGTACATCACGTCGTCTAATCCAATGCTAAGTTGAACTTGTGTTATGGCAATCAGACAACGAATGCACACTGACTGCATTTTTTTGACGTGGGAGAGCCATGCTTCGGCACGAATGGGCCGGCTCGACCGGAGAAATACCACGTCCTCACAGAAATCCGGCGTGAAACAGCGCTTGCGCTGTGTTTCGTCGAGTGAGTGAGTTTACCGGAGGCCCAATCCCCTATCCTTTTCCCTTCCCTACCCTTCCCTATTTCCTTCCCTACCCTCCCCTATTACCCCTTAAAGGTCGGCAACGCACCTGCAGCTCTGATGCTGCGAGTGTCTATGGGCGACGGAAGTTGCTTTCCATCAGGTGACCCGTTTGCTCGTTTGCCCCTTTATTGCATAAAAAAAAAACTGAACAATCTCAACCTAATTGAATAGTTAGATTATAATTATTACAGTAGGGATAATATTTATGCAAAATTACATGTTTCTGAGTTAGTAACATTTTCAATATAAACTCGGGTGTCCGAGCCTTGCACGGAAGTCAGAACCACAGAATACAACGGAACTCAAAACTCTACACGCAACAAAGAAATAATTTCCTTGATGAAAGTTGCAAACATCATCTAGACTTGATTTCTTTTTACTTGTCAGGAGTTAATATATAAAAATTGCCAGTGCTTTCCATTGGTTTGCGCCAAAACATTGACAAATCAAAAACTGACTGCAGTAAAAAATCGGCAAGTGCAAGTCGGACTCGTGAGAGAAGGGTTTCGTGATAGAGAAAAGATAGGCCAAATCTGAGAAAATTACATAAGTCTAGCTTGAGCGGTTTTTGACAACCTGGAGACAGACGGACAGACAACAAAGTCGTACCTATAGGGTCCCATTTTTACCCTTTGGGTACGGAACCCTACAGAACTAAGATCCGTTCGCGTAAAAACGGTATACCGCGAGAACCGTGCATTTTGATTAAAATTTATCCCGTTTCCTTCGCCGTGGTCTACTCTATAACTGTGTCAATTATGTCCATTTTCCTAGAGTATAAAACGATGCAAATAAACAAACAATCTGTTGATTTGTAATCGGACGTGTGTGACGTTACAAGTGACGTTTAAAACAAATGTGACGTTGACTATGACTGCGTAAACAGCTATTGACGTTGACGGAGAATTGAGTGTGACTGTGTGACGTTAGGAGAAATAACGTGATGACTTGATGAGTTTACGGGCTTTGAAGTGGACTTAGTGAGAACAACAAAGGGTATAATATACTAATAATGTGACAAGCATATAATTTATGTATATTTATAGGTATGTATGTAGAGAAAACGATCAATTTTATTGTTCAATATCACGTATTGTGCTTGTGCAATATTATTGACCGCGTCTAGGATTAATATGGAACGCGCCCGCCTTTCAATCTTATTGTCAAATAAGTTGTTCAATAATTATGATGTGTGATATTGCGCAGTAAAATTGATCGTCTAGGGGCCCGCTTATGCGCGAGTGAAACAGCCTGCGATCAAAATTCAAAACGGCTTTTGAGACTTGAAATTTGAGTCCCAGGTACTTTATTTCACAAGAGATATTATGCCTCTTGTGAAATGAAAATGAATGGTATGTAAAGAAACAAATACATAGTAGATATTTTAATTGGAATTCCCTACAGGCTACAGCTTCTCTCTACTCGGGATTGTGGGATATTTAATTTCAAATTAGTTTAGCAGATGTTTGTTACGACTTACGACTTGGTATCTGTCGATATTACATACAGTTAATTACCTTTATGCTAAATTATTTCAAAGAATTTTGTACCCTATGTGTACGGAATAAGCTTAGATATCCCTTGTGCAACTACGATTGGCGCCCTGCCAATGATATTTCATTGATATTTTTCTCCAGAATGGATAATGTCACCTTTCTCATCATCATTAGTGAACGAGACGACGATATACTGCTTGTCTCTCTAAAAAAGCAACAAAATTAATCACCATTAAGTCTTCAGAGAAATATGAGATGCTTTTTATAGAGCGGTTCAAACAAAAAATATTCTGAAATATAATAGTAGACAGATAAAATGTTACAGATTCAGAACAATAGCCCTTATGGGTATTGTAATTTGAGTCAAATTTCCGTAAGTGTACTCAACAATTACCAGCACGTGGCTTACTACCATTTTTTGCAACGAAAATGAATCGTATTAAAAGGATGGTAAAGTTCATATTCCCGTGTTACGCTATGGATATGTACTGTCGGTGACGCAAGTGCTATTATTTTATTGTTTTTATGTCATCTGTGGCGGGTGCTTTAGTTGATGACATGAAATGTCTTTATAACTCGGTTTTATGTGTTAGCGTGCGTGTGGAGCAGTTTTATTATATGGAATATCGATGTTAAAGCTAGTGCCTACAGTTTTAATTTAACACTAGCTGTGCCCCGCGGTGTTACCCGCGATTTACTAGGTAAACTAAATTGTGTTTTAATAGGTGAATAGTTATTGGTATTAGGGCTGCACACACGATTTGGATGAGAACATTTAAATTCACACACGGCGGAGTAATCGTTGAACATAAAGAATTAAAGAATAATATATTAAAAACCAAAATACAATATCCTCCATTATGAAAGTCGCTTAAAAATGTAGCCTATGTGTTAATCCCGGATGTCAGCTACCTCCTTGTAAAATTTTGTCGAAATCGCTCCAGCCGTTTAAGCGTGAAGAAGTATCAAACATACAAACTCACAAACTCACATACTTTCGTCTTTATAATGTTAGTAGGATTAATACAGTTTCTTTCATGATTGTTGGTTGTTGTGTGTTTTTCCTATCAAACTACTAAAGGTTATTCTCACAATGTAAAATCAACGACATTGTCATAGTAGAACGGGTTACAACTCACAAGTATTCGGCTGAAGGGATGTATATTTTTAAAACTGATAAGGGTCAATTTGCGATGCCTAAATATGCTGTTTTGCTTGAAAAATGTCTGCGGTATGTTTCGGTTTTTTATTTGCATTAAAAATGCCTAAAGTGACTTCTGACTATGTTAGTAAATACTCAAAACCCACCAACAGAGAAACTGCAAAGTCGTCTCTATCTTAAATAGGGATTTATTTCAATTGGGTGAGATTACGTTAGACCGATATCGCGTCATCTCTTTCTTGAATACGAAGGAAGTTAAACTAACTCTATATTCCTATCAATGCGCTGCAGCGAGGTAAACTGAATAAGTAATAAATCTTATTTGTACAGTTTTCAGCCGGTGTCGGATCTGCGCCGGTAATTTCATTCGCAATCTAGTTTATTTCAAGTTCCAAGTTTACTGCTCGACTGTACCCGTTGATGCCGAACGTAATTGATTCCAACTTTTACTGCTTGAATGAAGATGCCAAATGTAATTATTTAGTTCAACCTCTACCGCACGATTGTACTTACTGTTGATGCCAAACGTAATTGATTTCAACTTACTGCTTGACTGTACTTACTGCTGATGCCAAATTAATTAGTTTTACCTTTACCGCTTAAGTGTACCGGTACTGTTGATGCCAAACGTTCAATCTTTACCACACGAGTACCATTGATGCCAAATGTCGTTTCTAATAAAATATCAATTTCTGAATATAACTACCATTTCTCATGTTGGTGGCGAAGTAAATTATTGAAGTTGACTCTTTGCTATACGAGGACCATTTTGCTAAAGATAAGTTGAAATATATTAATATTACTACGGAATAAATACTCCCCCCCCCCCCATACTGTATTAAAGTATAGAGGTAAACAATTGAGTAGGTATTTTGTGAACATTTCAAGTGCCTGTCTTTTGTATCTACCGTTATTTGTTGTCTGTTTGCGAAAGCGGGACAATTTCAGCCTCGCGGGGGACAGCGGGACAGACTGCCTGAAAGCGGGACGTATGGTCACCTTAAACATGTCGGATGTTGGTCGGATTATTAACCTTTAAGTACACGCGTTGTTTTGGGTAACGTTCCGTCACGCCTGGGGTCTAGAGGTACCCCAATATAAATATACGTATAAATTCAGAATGGTTTAATAATTTTTAAAACCCGTTTTATATTATAAGAATAGATATTATTTTATTTATGAAAAGCATTTATTAATAATAAACTAACCATTATTTAGACAGCAAAGAACATTTTTTTGAACTAACCAATCTCGTGCATAGAATTTGTAGGGCGCATGTTTAATGTACTAAAATTCAACAAAAATGTCTACTTCTGACTAACTCATTGTATTTTTCTCATAAAATAAGACTTAGAAATAAATAATCAAAATAAAAATTAACACTAAAATTTACAGAAAAATAATTGACAATCCTTGAAAAGTACGACCCTAAACTAAAATTATTCCTTGAGTAAGCTAGGTAAGTAATAAATAATTTTACTGAATGAGACTTGCAAATAGTTTTATAATAAGGCTTACGGGCAATAATAATTAGTTCTGGGACAATAATAGCATCTTCGCCTCATTTTTGGTGCACTAGGTCTAGCTACCTCTAACTCTTTCAAAATGTTTTCAAAAACTTTCAGAGACTTTAAATTGCATAATATGATTTGAGCAATTTGATTTTCTGTTAGTCGGCAACAAATTTTCCATTTATACATAGACAATTAAAAAAAAACAAGCGAATAAACACATAAACAATGTGAAAAAAGTACATACGTTAAATCACGGGTGGGGTCTGCAGGTATCCCCACATAAGCAAAAATGTAACTTCTCTTATCAGAGGAGCGACGGACTTTTACTCACTGAAAAACCTCGCGTTGCATTGAGATTAGCCGAAAACATGCGATCGTAACTTGCCAATTAAAAAAAATATCGTCAAAAAACAGCGCGTGGGGTCTGCGTAGACCCCGCCCGTGACGTTAAAGGTTAACTGTATGTGTTAGTAGCGCCCTCTGCTTCGACTTGTGCGCAATATTCAATGTTCATTAATTTCAAGCGGATGTACGAATTTAAGGGGGAGGCGTGTATTCTATAATCCCCCCCACGTTAGTCGATCGTCTTGTCAATCCAACATTTGTGACATAGTATTACTTGGAATTCAATACAAAACAAATCATATTTACTCGCTAGATTTGCTATTTCGTCGAGTGTGTTTGACCACAAAGAGAAATGTCGGCTAGATTTATGTTGGTTTGTGTGTGGCATTACTGTGAGTTTAAGAAAGCTCCGCCTTTGATAAAAGCTACTTTGTATCAGATAAATAAAAGGCTATGTAAGAGCTTTCTTTATATGTGTGGAAACACTAAAACCTGGTTTACATAGTATTATATTTACGCTACAATGTGAGCTCAGCGTGGGTTTTAAGATAAATATGTGGTTTAGTTTAGCTGTGGTTCAACTAAAATATTATCCATACTAATATTATAAATGCGAAAGTGTGTCTGTCTGTCTGTCTGTTACCTCTTCACGCCCAAACCGCTGAACCGATTTTGCTGAAATTTCTTATGGAGATACTTTGAGTCCCGGGAGAGGACATAGGATACTTTTTATCCCGGAAAAATGTACGGTTCCCGCGTGATAAACGAATTTTGGCGCAACGAAGTTGCGGGCGTCAACTAGTATTATATAAAAAGTGTATTCCACAATACTCGTTTTAAACCTCACGTCCTGTGGGTATTTTTAATATAAAATTGGCTGAAACTGATTCGAAATTTCCAAAATTATATTTAATATTAGAAAATAGTTTTCGTTTACTAGTCTTAATTTGCTAGCAAAATGGGATCTAAAATGTAATTACAAAAACTTCAAGTATGAAGTACATAATTTCTATATCGGGATCTAAAGACGTGCGAGTAAATAATGAGTAGTGACTATAATAATAATATGCATTTTATATGTACACAAGTCTGAAGAATATTTTCTACACATAATGTGGGTACTAGTGGACGGACGACGCCGCCGACGGCCTCCAAAAAGATGGCGAGATGAACTGGATGCCTACAAGCCAGGCTGGCCTGCGGTGGCGTTGGAGCGAGACAGATGGAGGACCTTGAGGGAGGCCTTAGCCCAGCAGTGGGATAGTATAGGCTTATAAAAAAGTATTTAAGTACAGTCGCAATTTCTTGCGACTGTACTTAAATTAAAATGTAAAAGTCGGTCTATTTAAATTGCCTTTATTCTTTCTACTTTTGCTGTCGACAGTACGCTGGCTATTTTAATTACACTATCGCTAGTCGCTAGTCGTAGTCCCGACAGTATTTATTCGTCCACTTAGCGACTTAAGTTGTCTCAACTGTCCCTTAAGATCTAGTTGTTTTGGGTTGAGACTTAAGATGCTTTTTAAGTCTCGACAAGAGGGACTCTTTTAGGAGTTTATTGATGGAGTTTTTCGTATGTTGGAGGCATTTTTGCTTTTAATACCTCGATCGTGGAAATCGCAGACACAATAGCTTTTCAATTGTTATGTTAAATGTATGGCTATGGTTAAAGGCATAGCTTATAATTTTAATTTTGTTTATTATTACATTAAGGAGGATCAAACTCTTCATAGTAAATTTTATTTATTATGAATAGTTTGACCGAAAACATATTATGTACTAGTTTGTGTCAAAATCTTCATTAAATAGAAGTTAAGCTATCGCTAAAACTCTTTCGGCCGTATGAATAAAAACTTAGCGAGGGTTTTAACTACGTTTTTACTATGTTAAAACCTGTTATAAACCCTCGCTAAGTTTTTATTCATACGACCGTTTGAGTGCGGCCAAAACTTATATAAATAGGTATATCATAGTATTACAGTATATTAGTAGCATAAAAACAACATCAATCAACAAATTCTCAATTTAAACTTATCAACAAAATCGTGCTACGCCGTAGACGTCTACGACTCTACGCTGCTACGACGCTACAAAGATATTTTGTGTAAGGAGAATTGCGTCAAAACATTTTGACCTCCTTTCACGAGAGCGGTGGAATTGAAATGGGCTTTTTTCTTTTTTTTTGCATTCAGTTCGACGTAATTATTTAATATACTGCTTTTGATCTATTGTTAAAACTGTGACAATGTAGGTATTTTAGTTCGATGTTATTTAAACAAATAAATCTTTAAACATATTTAAGAACAGTCTAACTTTGAACTTCTAAAATTATGAATTTAAGGCCGGCCTCGAATTTTTTTTAATTAAATAAGGGGGCAAACGAGCAAACGGGTCACCTGATGGTAAGCAACTACCGTCGCCCATGAACACTCGCAACATCAGAAGAGCTGCAGGTGCGTTGCCGGCCTTTTAAGAGGGAATACGCTCTTTTCTTGAAGGTTTGCAGGTCGTATAGGTCCGGAAATACTGCTGGTGACAGTTCGTTCCAGAGTTTTACAGTGCGCGGCAGAAAGTTACGCGAAAAACGCACTGTGGAAGACTGCCACTCATCAAGGTGATGAGGATGGTATGTTTTTCGCGTGGGACGATGGCGAAAAGTTGCAGGTGGTATGATTCCGAACAATTCCTCAGAGCACTCCCCGTGATACAACCGATAGAGGATGCAGAGTGAAGCTACATCTCGGCGTAATTCCAAGGGGTCCGAGCTGTTTGAAACACTATGGCAGTCAGCAATTCGAGCGGCCCTTCGTTGGATACGATCCAGAGGGAGCAGTTGGTATTTTGGCGCCCCTGCCCAGAGATGAGAACAATATTCCATATGAGGCCGAACCTGCGCCTTGTTGAGTTGTAGGCGTTGGTCCGGACTGAAGTACTGTCTCGCTCTGTTAAGAACACCAAGCTTCTTCGAGGCTAATTTGGCCTTGCCCTCTAGATGATATCGGAACTGGATTTCGCTCGATATGTTGACGCCAAGTATCTCAATGCTAGGGGAGATGGTTAAAGATGTGCCCTCGAAACGAGGATATACGACCATTGGTGACTTTTTAGTGGTGAACACGCAGACTTGTGTCTTGGCGGGGTTGAATTGGACCAAGTTACGCCTACCCCATTCAGATACCTTCTCCAATGAATTCTCCACCTTAGACACAAGTTCGTTTCGACTCTCAGTGACATTTTGCCGAGAAATATTGGGGGAGCCTGTATATACAGCATCACCTGTACTATCATCCGCATAGCAATAAATGCCGCTGGTCTGCAACATGTCATTCATACTGCATACAGTATGAATAGAGTAGGCGATAGCACACAGCCCTGAGGGACACCAGCGTCAACAGACTGAGTTTCCGAGCATTCGCCGTCAACTACGACCTTTATGCTTCTGTCTGCTAAGAAACCAGTTTAAATAAATAAATAAAATACGTTTATTTCAGGCTTTTCAGTTAGTAAACAATAAACCTAAAAAAACATTTGCAGTCGTTTTCTTCGATCTGATTTCAATGAAGCGAATATTAATAAGCGAACCCTTATTAGAAACTATTTTATACCAGTTCATTTTCGATGGAAACTTTCGATATTAGATTTTAAACTCTACAAGGATTATAGATTTCCTTCTACACTTAATTTTTTTTGTCCAACTGTAAAGTATTATGGAAACTTATTATTCGGGACGTAACGCGACTTATTCTATTTCTAGTAGTAATGCTACTACATACTTTTTACTCGACGTTTCGGCTGTGTTGCAACGGCCGAAACGTCGAGTAAAAAGTATTTAGTAGCATTACTACTAGAAATTTACTACTAGAAATAGAATAAGTCGCGTTAAGTCCCGAATAATAAGTTTCAATTACAATGCAACGCGAAAGTTTCAAAGTTTATAAGTATTATGGAATTTTGAAATGTAACTATCAATGAAAATTCATAGGCAGTTGTTTATTTCTAAGTTTATTCTGTTTGGATTCCGGATTCCGCATTATTTATCGGCAGCACAAATCTTCGAGTGTTATTTGGGCGGGCGTTATCAAAGATTTTTGAAGGGCACACATGTATTTGGTATCTTCATACTACAAAAAGATGTGTTCCCAAATATCAGCCAGTGATGTCTGTTTAGACGTGCGTCTAATCACACTGGCCAGTATGTTGACACAGATTTGGAAATGTTGAATGGTCTGTATAGCCGTGTTGGTTTTTGATTCTTGGGTTTTTGGTAAAAACCAATTTTTTTAAGCGGTTTTCTATATTCAGAACCAGGTAGAATGTAAAGATCAAAAAAGGTGTTGTTACAAACTTTCATTTTTTCGTAAAAAAGTGCTGTTATTATGCTATATTTGATCCAGGAATGAAAAATAAAAAACAATCTAAAAAAGAAAGAAATGAATGTTGTTTTAATAATGTTCTTTGTTATTAATACTTACTCATATTCTACAATCAATATACAGCCAATCATATATCGCTTAGATTATTTTTAATCTCTACCTTTTTCAATATACGCCGAACAATGAAAGGGTCTGAATTCTGAATAGAAGGCTTTCAATACGCCCACAGGAGGTATTAGGTATTACTATATATCTGCATATATTACGTATGGTGTAACACAAAATCTGTAGCGTCCATATTAACATTTTTTTTTTTATAAAATTAGGAGGCAAACGACCAAATGGATCACTCAGGCTTAGCGTAATAACATTAGAAACGGGGAAGAATGGATGTATACTGACAGATTTTAGTGATAATTTATATATTTATTACCTTTTTTAGTTATAATATCTTGTGGTGTAATAATTGTTAAAAAGGGGAATAAACGTTTATTTATTTATTTATTTTATAAAATGGCGGATTTACTTTATCTGTCACTTTGTCTATTCTTCTGTAGAAAGAAACCGCTTCTATTGTGACAACGCTAAGCTGAAGCTATTGCTGATGGGAAGCATCAAGCAGCTACCGTCGCCCGATGACACTATCAATATCAGAAGGTATATCCGTAATAGTATACTTTACTATTCATTGAAATATAAATAAAAACAAGTTATACAACATACATTGTTAAAATCACAACCATCAATTGGACTTTTTCGTAGTCAGTCGTAAATAAAATAATGCAGGATTCCTAACGCAATATAAAAACTTACGAATACAGCTCTAGAATTCGGTTTGGGATTTCTCGAAGTTCGTATTTTAAAACCACATTTTCGGTATTTTATTCCGTAATTGTGTGTAAAATATACCCGGGAGTTCCGGACTAATAATAAATGTCCGGGCGAGGGTTCGTAAAAGATCGTTGGTCCACCGCCGCCGTCACCGGGACGTCGCCGACAAAAATTCCAATAAGGCTTCTTACGTCCCGTCGACGGCATCCGTCGACAGTTGACGCAGTATCATCATCAATGATCTTGAATGAGAAATGGGGCGGACTTGAATGGGAAGCCGTCGACTGTCCGCGGCTGCCGTCGACAACTGACAAGTGCCGTTCGTCTGTAAGGAGCCCAAAATGCCACTTCATGACCAATGCTATGTAATGTGTTTTATTTTTTACCGAAATTAGTCTAGCGATCCATGCCGCCGCTGCTTCGTAGTGGCGTAGAGCGTAGTTTTGTTATTCGTAGCGTAGAGCATAATGGAGCCTATAGTCTAGGACTATAAAGTGACATTTTATTTGAATTTTCCCGCTGACAGCGGCGATGGACAAATAGCCAAAGTTGTTGGATTTTTCGTTATTGTATATTTCGCGTTAAACAATTTAAACTACGTTTCTCTTGTGTGGGATTCAATTTTGTAGGATGACTCTGTCAGACTGTATTCAAACAAAAGAGAGAGATAGGTTTTTCGTGAGGAAAATGTTATGTATTGTGTTAGGTATACATGCCTATCATTAGTAATACTAGCTATTTGACCGAGCTTTGCTCGGTATTCGATAAAATACAAATAAAATGACATTTTCTAAAAATGATTCCTAGCTAGATCGATTTATCGCCCCCGAAACCCCCGAAACCCCCCGAAGTATATTATACTAAATTTCATGAAAATCGTTGGAGCCGATTCCGAGATTCCAATTATATCTATACTAATATTATAAAGCGGAAGAGTTTGTAAGTTTCTTTGTTTGTTTGTTTGAACGTGCTAATCTCAGGAATTACTGGTCCGATTTGAAAAATTGTTTCAATGTTAGATAGTCCATTTATCGAGGAAGGCTATAGGCTATATTTTATCACGTTAAGAATCTAAAATAAATATCACGAAATGGAGGAAAATGTGGAAAAAACGGGGGAAATTATTTGAAAGGGCTTATTTGAACGCGCTAATCTCAGGAACTACTGGTCCGATTTGAAAAATTCTTTCAGTGTTTAGATAGCCTATTTATCGTGGAAGGCTATAGGCCTTTTTGTTTACTGTCTACACTGGTGCTGCCTCTAGCGTGTAAACATTGCAGTAATACATCCAATAGGATATATTGAAATATAGTTCAAAATAATATAAATACGGGTGAATTCCGACTTCAGAGTGAAGACCACAGACATAGATCAAGATAGATACCGCATGTGTATGTACTTCGCGTGCCATATCGCGTTCCCAAACGACGAGCAATGCTCGTCTTTCGAAAGTCTTTTCTTTTGTCTGCTATAAGAATCGGGACGTCAATCGGAATTTTAAAAATGCCTAAATGCCTAAATGTGCCGTATTGAGCTGTAGAAATTTAAATAGAAACGTTGGCGTTGATAATGGACACGTTTCTTATCATCGGTACGTCACAGTAGTAGGAAAAAAGTGACACGCTCGTTTTCACACAAATGGAGCGACATGCGGTATCTATCTTGATCTATGTCTGTGGTTCAGACATATCTCTAGAGAGTAAAATATCCTAGAGCTTTGAAAACGTCTACAGAAACGATCAGTTTCTATTTTACGTAATAAAATGCCAACTTCGCTCGATACAAGTCTGGGACTTAATAAATGTGAGGTTTTGAAATGAAATGAAATGAAATACTTTATTAAATCAACTTACATAGACTCATTTTCAATTGTTAGTATATATAAAGGCTTATAAATTATGTTAGTAACATTATCTTTTATGTTTAAATAAATAATAATATTTTGACTACATTGTGCATCGCCTCTGCTCCATACCGTTAGATATGGCACAGCAGTGACGCACATATGGACAATCCAGTCGACTAGCTATCATAACAAGAATGCTGTTGGTACTCCCCCTCACTCTTCGCACTAAAGACGCACATCGTTTGCGCATAGTGGCGTAGAAGCAATCCACGCGTGCCTCAGCAAACATCCCTGAAGCGCTGCAGTAGCGGGGAAGCCCCAACAGCATTCTGAATGCGTTGTTAAATTGGACACGGAGAGCGTTGTAAGCCCTGAGCGTGTATGTGTTCCACAGGCTGCACATGTAGAAGGTCGTGCAAAATGCTCTGAAAAGAGTAATTTTGACCGACCTCGTACAGCGCGTAAACCTGCGGACCAACATATTAGCACGAACCGACAACGCCCTTCGTTCTCTTTCTATGTCGTCATCGTCCTTGAGGTCGGAAGTCAGCATATGTCCTAGGTATTTAAACTTGTGTACCCTCTGTAACACGCAGTTATTAATAGATACAGAGGGCACATTCGACCAGCGTCTACTTCCGTCCTCAAAGACCATGACCACACTTTTTTTTAACATTGTAGACTAGTCCATGTGAAGCGGCATTCGCTGCACACATGGCTACCAGCCTCCTAAGCCCACACACAGATGCACTCAACAGCACCATGTCATCCGTGTAACTAATATTATTAATACCTACTCCGCCTATAAAGCAGCCGACTCTGGTGCTGCTGAGCTCACCAATAAGGCCATCTATATAAATATTAAACAGGGTTGGCGAGCTTAACCCCCCCTGTCTCATTCCACACTCCAACACATATGGCGCAGACAGCGCACCATCCCATCTAACGCAATTGACTTGGTTTCCATACTAGTACTTGAAGACTTTAATTAGATATTGTGGTAAATTGCGATGATCAAGCTTCTTCCATAGTACGTCGTAGGAAACCAAGTCAAATGCCCTAGACAGGTCGAGGAAGCAAGCAAAAACTGGTGTTTTACGTTTATTGTAGTATCTGACAGCATGCTTAAGACACAGTATTGCACTCTCTGTGGACAATTTAGGTCTAAAACCAAACTGATTGTCATGTAACTGAACATGCTTATTTAACTGTGTATTAAGCAAGCTGTCAAATACTTTTGACAATATGGTAGCCAGATATATAGGCCTATAATTACTAATGTCAGCTAGGTCACCCGTTTTATTTTTTACAATAGGTACTACCACTGTGCGCATCATATCACTTGGCATGTAACTATGTCCAATACAAAAAATAAACAGCATAAAAAGCAATCTAGGAAGATGTGGGCCAGCAAACTTTAGATGCTCAATACTGAGCCCGTCGTGGCCAGGCGATTTTCCTTTTGACATGGATTTAATAATATTAATTATTGACTTAGTATGAAAAAATATTTTCCTGTCCACGACTGGACCAGCACTCACCATTGAGAGTGAGGTCCCAAGAGGAGACTTTATTAAAAAGTGATTCGCGAATAAATTTGCAATCTTGTTAGACTCATTTACACCGTTAACAGCAATCGGTAGGCCTGGCCTAGCTTGGTGCCTATTTGTATGTTTCCACAAAGAACGGAAATCATGTTTAGAGTGGTGCGAGGCCAGGATGTCCATTTTTATTTGTGTCTCATGGTTTTGACACCACTTCAGTCTAGACTTAAATATTTTTCTGGATAAACACATTTCGTCATAGGTTTTTCCACAAATAGGTTTTCCAGATGCGACCCATATGTTAAACTTCTGCTTAGCATCACGGTGCGCCTGCGCCACATGTCTATTCCACCCCGCGACAATTCTCCTCTTGGGTCTCACACCCTTACTACTTATTATAGAGGCTTCCCTAAGGGCATCGACTATCTGTTTATACAAGTTATCTATTATACTTCTATGACTTTTGTCACAACACATTGTCACTACAGTTTTGAAGTTCAGAAGGAAAATAAATATTTCTTAGCCTACTATGACATTCATTTTGGTAGGAAGAAATTTGTTTTTGTGTGCGCTCCCCCCATATAACCTTATTATGACTGAAAATTTTATCTACTTTTGTTGACAATACATTATCTAAATTAACCTCAATAACGAGTGGCATATGATCCGACCAATAAATATCACACAAAGTATATACATTTTGAATTGAGTTTACAGCTGATTTAGTTATTATACAATGGTCGAGCCACCTTCTAGACCCGTGTGCCTCACTGACAAAAGTGTAGGTGTCCGAATTTATACCCAACTTTTCCATATCTATACATATCCACTGCTGCTCCGCACAAAAATTATCAAGTTCGTAATAGAAACGTTCGTATGGGTATGCGTTTAAGTCCCCCAAAATATATACACAGTCTAAACTACAACTGTCAATAATAGCACTTACCGAACTTAGCGTATCAGTAAATTCCACAAGATTGTTTACCTCATCTGTAGGCATATACACACTCATCACGAGTATAGATTTCTGTTTTAACACAACTTTAATAGCACATATTCGCGAGTTGTTGCATTCCACTACATACGTCACTAAAAACACTGCGCCTCCACAACAAGGCCACACCGCCAAACGGACGACCTTTTATCAGGCCAGCCTGTGTGTCCATAGCCGACACCCCCGTGCAGCTGAAGTCATCACAGATCGTGTTTAGAAACGGGATATCTTCCTGTGTTAGCCATGTTTCCTGTCTGGCTATTATATCTGTGTTTTTACACAAATCTCGTATGTTGTCAACGGAGCGTTTAACATTTTTGCAGTTAAATGTAACAAATTTATAAGAATGCATAACTATGTGATTTGTACTTTGCCGGCATCCCTTTCAGAAGTTACATTTTGTTCCATCTTGAAGTTAATAAATCGGCGAAAAACAATTCCCTGAGGCCATAATTTATCGTCCAAAAACAGAGATAGCTTATGATGCGGCACAAAAAATTTATATGCGTTATAATCGCAATCTCGTTTCATTATAATTTTCTCGGGCTTGATAATTTCTTGTGTTTTACATTGCACATAGGCAGCGATGTCAGATTCGGATGTATTTTTATGCACATTCGTGATAAAAAGGGGTACATATCGCTCCGCCGCCTTAAACTTCTCCTCGGCCTCCACTAATACACTCCCTTTCTTCCCAACGATATAATTCTTAGCCTTATGGGGCTTTTTTTGCACTATCTCCCAGCCGTCATTCACAGTGTTTTTCGTATTCGACTTTATACGCGCGGCATACGACTGACATTCCCCTGTGCACTTGCCGATACACAGCTGATCGGTAACTTGTTTGTTATCGGTTGACTCAGCACAAAGCGGCCTCGATAACGGACTTTTAATAATAATTGTAGGTTTGCCCCTACCGTCATTTTCGAGACTGTTTTCCAAGTTTTTGGTATTTATTTGCTCCGAATTGTTTATTTCGTTGTTGAAATTAAAAGATCCATCCAAGTTTGACAAGGCTATCGGCCCACTATCTCTGTACGCACCCCTTTTCATGTTTATTTTTGCTGACGAAAAGGGAGGCGAACTACTTGTCGATTGCAATACTTCTTTTTTCACCTCTTCCAGTTGCTCAAATGTCACGTAGGACGATTTTATATTCTCAATTTCGCTCCGAACAATTGCTAGATCCTTAAGTAGCTTCGGCGTATCTAGGTGATCAAATGATATTGGCGGGAGCTTATCTAGATCCCGCGCCACGAACACCGGGAGAACATCAGGATCAGTCACTTTTATGAAGGAAATCATGTCATACAGAATACGATTTTCCTTGCCTTTTCCTTTGCGACTAGTTTTATGGAAATCCCAAAGGATTTCCATAAAACTACCGAGTCAAAAAGTAACTCCTTAGATTCTTTTATCTGCTCGCTCGAAAATGTTGAAGCACATATTTTCACTAACGTTAGTGAAAATATGTGCTTATTATTAATATCTTCATCTGCAATCGATATTTTATTTTGCAAATACGAAAGCAACTCATCAATCACGATATTACAACTGTTGCATTTTATTTTGACCGACATTTTAATTGCACACAACGAACACGCCCGCCACTGACGGAAGTGCGCACGCGACTTTTGGCCTACTTCGAAATAGCTTTGTATCGTATTCTTTCGGGATATACGATAAGTTTTTGTTGAGGAATACTATCTCCGTCTATACTTTGGTGAAGGTTAATCGCAATTTATATTATTCGTTATAGTAATATCGCTTGCGTAGTAAGCCGTTAATCAATTAGGAAACGTAGATTTTACGCTGTTAACACTAATTTAAAAAATGTGAATCTGTCTGTCTGTTACCTCTTTACGCCCGAACCGCTAAACCGATTTCGATGAAATTTGGTATGGAGATACTTTGAGTCCCGGGAAAGGACATCGGATACTTTTTAGTTCGGAAAAATTTACGGTTTCCGCGCGATAAATTAATGTCGCCGCAACAGAGTTACGGGCGTCAACTGTTAGAAACTATTTTTAGGGTTCCGTACCCAAAGGGTAAAAACGCGACCCTAGTACTAAGACTTCGATGTCTGTCTGTCCGTCTGTTTGTCCGTCTGTTTGTCCGTCTGTCTGTCCATCTGTCTGTCCATGTGTCTGTCTCCAGGTTTTAACTCAAGAACCGCTACAGCTAGACTTCTGAAATTTTCACAGATTGTGTATATGTATAATATTATGTTGCTGCTATACAAGAAGCTCCCATACAAAAAAACACGAGCCCAACTCGCACTTGGCCGGGCTTTTTGTGTCTATCGAACTTAATTTAAATCGGTTCAACGCTTTAAAAGTGACGAGGCAACAGACAGACGGACACTTTATATAATATTTATAATACTTTTTACTATTCACGCATTTATAATATTTTAATAGATTTAGGTTTTCACTCTCTGCCATGTCTGAAACTTCTTTGCCCTATAGCTCAAAATCGACTGTCGTGTAAGGGTCGATTCAGACCGCAACGCGACGAAGCGAGGCGAGGCGCGGCGCGGCTTAAAAACTTGTCAGTTTGCAATTACGCGAGACGAGATTCGCAATCTCTCAAATCCATATGCATTTAGAAATGCATCTACGCGTCGCGTTGCGGTCTGAATCAACCCTTAAGATTTTTATTCCTTGACATTTCTGAAACTTCTTTGTCCTATGGTGCAAAGTCCACTTTGTTCAATTTCGTTGCTCTGCGGCAAAGTAACGTATTTTCTTTACGCGTTGTAAAGTTTTTAAATATATTTTATAATGTTCTTTATATAGCCTCGTTCGCCTTTTGAGGTTCATAATTTGTTAAACTTTTATACACTTTGGGGCAAAATTTTAACCACAGTAGCAGTATGTACTACTGATACTGAAATACAAAATATTTTAGTATTTTTGTGGGAAATATGTGTGGAGGCCAAAGGAAGATCTTCCGACCGAGCGAGGTGTTATGCTCGGTCAGGCCGGAGCCCGCGTGATACATTTCAGCTGTCGTATATATACCGACGCGCTTAGAAAACTTCGATAGCGCGATGCAGGAATGTTAGGCGAATTGTGGGTACCGCCACATCACTCCCCCCCCGAAGACCGGAGGTCGAATCTTGAAGTCTTGTCGCTTGAGTCGCCAGTGCCAGTGAGTTCCAGTGAGTCGGAACTGTTGCAGTGAGTCCCAGTGAGTCGGAACTGTGAAGCTGCTGCACGGGATCCAGTGAGTCGGATAGCTGCCGTGCGGGGCCGATGCTACGTGCTGACCAGGAGAGATGTGCTCTGCTTGCTGACCGGTCGGTGTAGTGAGAAAGCCCGATGATGCCGATGCGGAGTCGCCCAGGCAGCGGTACATTGCGGCTAGTGGACGAGGTACCCGATGAGGCGATGCTGGCTGGCGCGGTGCGGAGGGGCGGGGAGTGATGATGATGAAGGACTGACTGACTGATTGCAATTAGCAATTTGTGTGTGTGAGCCAGAGAGTTGTTGAAGTTTTACTTACATTATTTTTTTGGCATTTAAAATATGTTTAATTAGTTAGTCCGTTATTATATAAAATACTAGACTCCGTTGTATTGAAATTTATTTATTGCGCGGGAACTACATACATATTTCCGGTATAAAAGGTATACTATGTCTTTTTCGGGGATTTAAAGTTTCTCCATACCTAATTTAAATTCAATCGATTCAGCGATTTGGGCGTAAAGAGGTAACATATAATTGAAAGTGTATCTGTTACCTATTTAGGGCCGGGACACAAAAACACGACACGACGTCGTGTCGTACCACGACGCGACGTCGTGTCGTGGGAATTTACGACGCGCGTCGTAAAAAACTACGACACGGCATCGTACGACGTCGCGTCGTAGAAATTCACGTAGAAATTCAAATATTAGTTTCTACGACGCGACGTCGTACGATGTCGTAACGTAGTTTTTTACGACGCTCGTCGTGGACTCTCACGACGCGATGTCGCATCGTGAAACGACGTCGCGTCGTGGGAATCCACGACGTCGTATCGTGTTTTTGTGTCCCGGCCCTTACCATATACATATAAGACGTGTGTCTATATAGATATATAATATATATGTCTTATATTATCACTCTTTCGCATTTATAATATTATCATGTACATTGAACTTTTGGTTCTTTTCGTTATTGATTAACTTAATTCCGAAAAAAGAGGCTATATTTAAATAAGCTGTAAATAAACGAGGTCAAGCCAAGTAAACACTGTAAACGTTACAAATTACAATGCATTTTATCATGATTATGTCCGACAGTTTTAATTTTCATGAACATTTATCCGCGGAAGATATTCATCTTAATTTAACTGACAGTAGAGATGGGGGGGTTAAATTTTTCAATAAAAGTTTATTTAAGTAACTCTTAAATAAACTTTTCTTATGCGGGTTCCACACTTGCGGCGCGAAAGCCGCGAACCGCGAGTGTGGTGGGATTTGTGGCTTCGTATTTGCGCTTCGCGGCTTCGTATTTGTTCGAATCGTGTTCACGGCGCGAATCGCGGCCGCAATTCGCGCCGCGAGTGTAGAGCCCGCATGAAATTATTTGTCGTTTATTCCTTCGATCGGGGATTCTTGGAAATGCTATTGTATTCTATTGTTGTCGCGATCACCGGTGCTCTTATGGGGCTTGAAGGATTAATGGAGCTATGTTTTTAAGTTAATAATAATCGGAGCAAATGCCACATACATAATATGACGCTCAAATTTGTGTTGTTTGACTTGTTGTCTCATGCGGTCTTTCGTTGGCCGATGATCGGATACAAGCAATTACGAACTTGTAGAGAATATTCGTCTATAATCGTCCATAGTTGACATCGATTGTGCCATAGATAGCTTCGCAATAGTAATTACTACAATGTTTTCACGCTAGAGGCTGTCACCAGCATAAACGGTAAACAAAAAGTGTTTTTCGACGTTTGACAACGTTTCTGTCAATATTCTAACATGACATTGTGTGCGACATTTCGGATTTTGGTCGGGTTGTTTACTGTATGTGCTTGTGGCGCCCTCTGCTCCGTACTTTTGCGTAATATTCCCTGTTCTAAACTCGGCGCGGCGAACCTTGGTCCCTATGACACTGACAGTTAATCACACCATATAACATTGTAGTGACGTCACCATTAAATTAGGATCATATTGGAGGCGTCTAAAAATTTAATTTATAAATTTTACGTAAGTTAATGCCATTACAATGATATTCCGTTTGAATTTTTAACATTTACAAGAAATTATCTCAATCTCAAATTACGTTTACGTCCCGCAAAACTTACTTCGTCACATGACGTAACTTTTGCAGGACGTAAACGTAAATTCAGATTGAGATAATTTCTTGTAAATGTTAAGAATTGTTAAAAATTCAAACGGAATATCATTGTAATGGCATTAACTTACGTAAAATTTATAAATTGAATTTTTAGACTCCTCTAATATGATCCTAATTTAATGGTGACGGCACTAAAATGTTATTAACTGTCAGTGTCATAGGGAACAAGGTTCGCCGCGCCGAGTATAGTAACTATTTATCAATCATATCCCAACGAGTGGTCTTCATACCCTGCCTCAAAACTATTGATAACCAGTGATTGAAATATTATGGCGCTACGAAATTCCACTCCAAATAAAATGGAACTATAACAAAACATAGTTTTTATCACCCTCAACTCAAACTACAGTTGTTTCACGTAATAAAAAATAAGTTAACAGCTGTAACAAAATAGTTTTTGTTGACCCTTTTATAGTTTGGCCTTTGCCGATCCCATCCCAAAAGTTTCGGACCACTGTAATCATTGCTAATTTTATATAGGGTAGGTATTGTAAATTCTGATACTCTGAAATTAGGCGAATTGACTCTTCATCCTCGATTTATATAAGACCGCGCGAACGAGCGGTTTGGCCGCTACAGAGCAAGAGCACAAGCAATTGTATGCGGTCGCCTCCGCCGTTAAAGTAAAATACCGGTTGGATACGTTTTACATTGCTTGTTTTATATGAGAGGCCGGCCCAGCCTCTCATAGAAAACATGCAATGGAACAGCAAAAATGGAAAGGGCGTAAGCGACAAAATGGTTTTTGTCGCGTAATTTAAAAACCATAAAATATGCATGTCATATAAGCTATGGGTAAATTAAAGTGTATACTTGAACAAATCTATGTACAAATTTTGGAATCTTAAATCACTCTCTGTTGGCAAAATAGTAATGCCTTTTTTACAGAGGTCTTTTTGATTGATTATTCTGTGTTATAAAAGTTGACCAATCGTGTTATGCTATGGGCAATTCAAAGACAAAGACATGATGAATACTGACAATGAACTTTAATTTCTTAGCTTTAGTCATTAATGAGAAAAGTCGATATCGCTACAGCCAAATTATCAAGGCGTCGCCTTAAATAAATTGTTACAAATCGCTAGTTCGCGCGGATGCATATGAATTGAGCCTCAGGATAACTATCCTGTACCTCACTAGATAACTGTGATGAATTGAACGCCACATCATGTTGTTTCTGCGTCCGGTTTTTTGAGGTTTTTATAGGCTTCACTAGCGCTTTTGTTTGACGAACATCAACACTAAAAGTAGGGGAGGGGAAGGTGCTAATTTTGTAGTCACTCGAGCGCCATGGAGACCTAGTAGGTTTCTTACATTAGGTAAAACTGATAAAAAAATAATAAGAGCGTTTTTTATTTTAGCGGTGGGTTCAGAAACTGCGGCCATTTTAAAGTTTTGAAAAAGAAAATATATTTCGGTCAGTTATTATTATATTTTAGACAACAAGGACTAAATCATTTAGTTTAGTGCAAAATAAAATATCTGCGAAGTTTAGTTAGGAAAATATCAAAGGTTTATTTTTTATAATTTAAAATGTTCCTACAGGCTTACCTTATCTTTGAATCGTCAGTGCTTTTTATGGAAGCTTCTTTGGGGTATACTAAACATCCCCTATCTTAATCTGACAGATCGGATGACATTTCAATATAAAAAAAAATAAAAAAAATAACCCACCACGTGAGAAATCTGATTTCTATATCATGATAACTAGACACATGTCGGAAGCCTATACAAGCTTAATCTGACATGCTCGAGCTACTCCCAAAATCCCCTTTTCACCTACTCTACTATAACAAACTCTGTCGAACAACGTAAACAAAACGATGAATTTGTATGTTTTTTTTTATTAAATGACTTCCCTCCTTCCTTGAAATTCCACCAACATTTCAAGTCTTAAATTAGCCAAATCGGTTCAGCCGTTCTCGAGTTCTAGCGAGATTAACAAAATTCTAAATTCATTTTTATATAGATTTCGTCATTTAACTTTTCAGATTGCCATAAGCAGTTTCACCCATCGCAATAACTATTTCGATTGATCACACACACCGTCTCTTACCCTGAAAATCCCTGAAGCAATAAAGGTGATATAGCGTGAAAAGAGGCGGGGATCTTCGGATTCCTCCCAAGATTGGTCTCCGAGGGCCACGCGTGACTTGACTACATCTGACGATGTAACGTCTATCTATGTTTATGTGTTCAGGTTCTGTTCGTCGGAAAGTCCCTAAAGAAATGCTAGGTTTTACACGTGTAAGGCCCGATTACTACCGAGTGGCTAGACAGTGCACTCGGCCAAGTACTCGGTTTGTTATGGATCGGCCGAGGGTACTGTCTCGCCACAATACTCTGTAGTCCGTCCGTTGTTAGTAATCAAGGCATGAGGTCAAACCTAGTATAATTAAGGTGTTGGAATACTTAGGATCATTTCATATTGTAACGAGAGGAGACGATGGAATGTAATGGATTTTAATGTGCCATTCAAATCTGAATGGTATTTACTACACAAGAAGATACATTACTAAAAAAATCATTACCCCTCCTTGTGTCTTCGCTGTAGTCGCGTAAAAATTGATTCGTTGATTGTGAACACATAATAGACAAACACATGGCGACTAATCCACATTTTATCACCCATAAATCTACGATCATCACGGAGCATAAAAACTACAGTTATGTAGAGTCTTCGAGAATGTTTTAAAAAGCATTAATCTAACTTGTGATTTTTTTACCGCTTAAATGTGTTTAAGTGCATTCCTTAGCACATACAAATTTAAAAAGCTAATGAGACACAAAAGGATTTGCGTGGAAATCCCATAGGCGTCTATAATGAAAATAAAAGTGAAAACCGCTTAAATTGTTGCACATATACAGAAGCCTCTTGATTGTGATATATTTGTATTTGAATATACCTGAGTGGGCGTACGCGAGAAGCTTACCTGCGCGTGAGTCCATTTGGGCGGTATAGTATGGAGATGATCTCCTTAATATTTTGTGTTATTGGTATATTTAAATAATAACTCCCACACTGGTTTTGATGACAGTGGCCGGTTTCATTGAAACCAGGCCAGTTACACAGGAGTAATTTTATAGTGCCCAAGTGTGTGCGCAGTACACAAGAGCACTCTCTATTCCTTTACTCTCATAACCCAGTTGGACAGAAGACCGACACGACCGGCGAGAGATCAGGCGCAGGACCGACTTTTTACATGCCCATCCGACGCATGAATCATCTTACTTGTGACATTCAGGTGATCAGCCTGGCCTGCATTGTCCTAATGGAAATAACTTGGAAATAACATGTTTCCAACGTCGGAATCGGACCCACGGCCTCCGATTCAAGAGCCACACTCTTAACTACTGGACCACGGAGGCGTTGGAATATTATGCTGATACAATCAGCCTGTCTTTTGTGTCTCTGAGGCTAGTTTTTCCGCACGTATTTAATTACATGTGATAATGGGCACATTATGCGGCCGAACCGAAACTGATGGGGTTCGGCCGTTACGATCAGGGCACAAGGCTGCCAACTGTTTCAGCAGATAAAACCATGTTTGGTGTGTCATAAAATTTGCTGTCTTAAGGATCAATAAAGTTTTATTGATCCTTAACTATTAAGACGTGTTACACTACTTCCCTAGCGCTAAAAAATCATTTTATCTCACTTTTTTATCACTCAGCCCACGAAAAACTGTTTTTTTGAGTTCAGTAAAGTATTAATGTAACACTTTCAAATAGCTTAAATTTCTGAGAATTAGTCAAACTACCTTTATCCTCAACTATCCCCGGTCTCCCTTGCACTTTTTTTTTTTACAAAAATTAAGGGTATTTGAGAATATAGGTAGGAATATAAGAGGTACATGCGTACCTATATTCTCACCTATAAGCAAACATTTTGAGAAAGTAAAGTACATCACTCTAATAGTAAAATTCTACTAGTAGTCCATTGAAATGTTACATTTGCTTTGCATTTATTAAAGGACGCAATTTTATTTTTGGAATATGTTGGGAGGCTCAATAGAAGCTTAACCTCAAGTTTGTGGGGTTGCCACTCTTGTCCCCCGGCCGCCATCTTGAAAAAAGGGGTGACAACACTATTTTCGTGATATCTCAGAATCTATACGTCTTACAAAAAAATTGTAAAAACATAATTTGTTGCAAATTATTTTGCCTACAAATATGTTTATATAACTTTTTACCCTAAATTAAAAATTTAAAAAGTTGTAAGCAAAAAAGTGAATTTTTTTAGAAGGTTTATTATCTATATTTATTATATTTATTATAGATCTGATTGCGGCCGTAAGACATCATTTGAATGTTCTCTAACAATCTCGTAGTAGACAGCCCTATCGGAATAGCCCGTTAACATGACCGGGCTTATTACCGGGCTAATGGAATTAAGGATAGTTCGGCCATCGTCGGCTATCCTCGGGCGTCGTCGGCCGTCGCCGTTTTTCCGGAATTAATCCCGAATTCATTGTTTTAGTTTGACTTAATATGCATGGACGGTTCTCGAAAGGTTGGGAAATTAGGAATGTGGAGTCAAGTTAGAAAGCTGATTCATCGAATTGTGTGTTGCGTTCAAATCTAACAAATTTTTAGGAAACGCAGGGAATTTCATATTTATCTTCTTCTTCTTATATATAAAAATGGATTTTCAAATGTGTTAGTCGCGCTAAAACTCGAAAACGGCTGAACGTATTGGGCTGATTTTAGTCTTAAAATATTCGTAGGAGTCCAGCCGTGCTAGCATACGCCAACGAGAAAATTTTGTCTACACGTTTTCTCGATGTTAACTGGTTTATCTCTTCATCTCTATTAACCCTAACATGACATACATGTTTTCTCGTGTAGATCTGTCGTCAAAATCTATCGACTTAATGTCAAAAAATGATTTTGACATTATGACGTTATCGACAATATAACTACACACGAGAGTGAGATAGATATCTCGTTGGATGGGAAGGTTTTAAAGTGACACGAAGTTCACCGGGACAGATAGTTTGTACAAAATTATACAGAACGATGAAGATGCATTAAATGCAATAAATCAAAATTAATATGCCAAATCACTACTAGGGATTATCAAAGACATGTAGCTATAGGCCAGTGGCCAAACTACATGTCAAATAAGCACCTTATTTATGTCGAGCCTTATAAAAATACCAGCGCGACTGCGTCGCTATTTAAATAAATCGTTACACACATTTGCTTGTAATATCGCTGTATAACCGTTCGGGCCGGCGCATATAAATCCAGCCTCAGAAACAATATAAAATCTATATCTTTACAATAGAAATGCGTATTCAATGTGTACAATAGTGGTTAAAGGTCACACCGGTCGACCACTAACCGCAGTGTTTGTCGAAGCCCAATGACCCTCGAGACGTAGCCACTGTAACCACTCACCACGAGCCTGCATCAAAGTTTAAACTCAGTATTTGTAGATAGGTTCAATCTAGGTAAAGGATACATTTTATTTTATAGTAGCTTTTGTCCGTGGCCTTGCTTGCGTGATATTTTTCTGGCATAAGACTTTTGATCTGAATGAAAAAAAATATTTAGGAGTTCCTCGATAGCTGTCTAGTGTCTATTGATGAAATAATTTTTCTAATCGGTTCAGTACATCCATTACCTCCTACAACGTCATAAACTCATTATTTGTATCTAGCGGGCGTCATCTAGTATGTCATAAAGTAGGATATTATTTGAATTTTTAGGATTATAATCTGTCATAAAGTGGCATTTTAATTGAATTTTTCGGAACGAAAAAAGATCGGAACTTCACCTTAAGTTTATCTCCACAGTTTGTCTATACTTTCGCATTTCTACTGGTGGCCGTGCTAGCCCGGTAGGTTCAATTTCTACTACCATCTACCAATTACTACGGAGCTACGTTCTCCGTAGCGGTGCTACGCGTTCGTAGTACGTCCATGTCTATAATAATTATAGACACGGACGTGCTACATTTTTTACTATTACAAGAATTATTCTGGTAATAGTAAAAATGTTTTGTATTATTATTGTAACTGTCCGTATAAAAAGTCTTTTAATTAAAAAAAATGCGGTTTCGCGGTATTATGATATAATATATTTGTCCAAAAACCGTGTCAATCTTACTCTTCCTATCATTGTTACGTACGATCATAAATTTCTAACTCTTTTAATGTACTACTTTAAACATTTAACTTGAGTGATACCTGCACCTCCGACGTCATCGGAAGGTGTCAGGGAGGGTGGGGGGTAGGGGGTCGCAATATCCGGCAGCGGGAAGCGGCCATTAGCACACTATTGCTCCCAATGTGGGACTGACGATTGACGACTACGTCCACTACGTACGTACGCTATTTTACCTGTTACCTGGTGTAGTCTAGAAACTGAGGGGGGATAGGTGTTTAGGGATGTGAATGGCGACCGAAAAGGAGGATTTTCCGACCGAGCGAGATAGCATGCTCGGTTAGGCCGAAGCCCACCGACGTTATTTCAGACGTATATCTTGCCGTACCACGAAACCGTTTTGAGACTCAAACAATCGTGCGAGAATGCCGCATGCTACTCTAACAAACGTGAAATAATGTTGTTAGAGAAGGACGTGGCATTCTCGTCCGATTGTTTGAGTCTCAAAACGGTTTCGTAGTAGGCCTACAGGATTGTGAGGCTAAGTGTCTAAACACACTAGGCTGAATTACGCCGGCGTAATTTCCGCCGCAAAGTCAAACGTATGCAAAATGCGACGTAATAGTGTGTCACCCCTAGTATTCGGCCCGTATTTTGTATGCAATTTAAACGCGGCGTAAACGGGACCGAAATTACGTCGGCGTAATTCAGCCTAGTGTGTTTAGACACTATGGGTGAAGCCAAACGAGCGTAATTTGTGAATTGTGAGTCGTAGAATTTCTGCTGCGTAAATATCTTTTCATACAAATCATGACTCACAAAATTACGCTCCTGTGAATCAAAGACTTTTGTATGAAAGTGAATGCAGCAGAATTCTGCTGAACCGAAATTCCGCGACAATGCCGCATGCTACTCTAACAAACGTGAAATAATGTTGCTTCGCGCTAAATGTGGGTACCGCCGCAAGTATGTGAAATACCTAGGGTCAATATGGAAGACATGAGAGAAACATATATTAGTACTAATTATGCGATTAAATGCATAGTACATTTCTTTCTCCTTTAGAAATGTTAGAATAATGCCGTCTGAAATTCAGGATTTCAAAATTTTAAAGTTCCACCACATATTTTATTTCGATACAATAATTATAAAAGGCTTATTAAATACACTGGCACTCGGGGACTGCCGCGGTAAAGCTATTGAATAGCATTTTTATTTACATAAATTCGCATACGCCTAGGCGCACGCACACTAATACCGTACCGAAGTCTGCCGAACTTGGCTTGGCTTTCAACGCCGCACCGCTAGGCCTGTCGGAGTGGGGGGTGTTAGGTTCATTTTCGTTATGGAATTTTTTGATTCAGTCGTCGCGCTTAAAGCCCGCGATAAAAACTGCATTAGCTTAGAAACTTAGACAGATCTAGAAGTTGCATTTAGAGATCAATCAAGAGAATAGGCTCTATAATAATATTATGATGATTTGCTGGTAACCCATCAAGCCCCATAAGGACACCGGTGACCGTGACAACAATAGAATAACAATAGATTTCCAAGAATCCGCGATCGAAGGATTAAGAAGGCTTTATTGTTGTCATTTTAATCTCGGGTAGAAACTGGGTATAAAAGGGCGATCAAACGACCTTTACGGGTATTTTAAGGTCGCACCGACTAAATTTGATTTCTAAAGGAATAAAATGAGGTGAAGTGTTTATAAAAAGAAAATAACAGCATTAAGCGAGGGACTAAGACAAAAATATAATGAATTAGATGACGCCAAAATTCGTTTATCGCGCTGGAACCGTACATTTTCGGGATAAAAAGTATCTCCATACCAAACAGCAAAATAGGTTCAGCCGTTTGGGCGTGAAGAGCTTACAGACAAACAAACTTTCACATTTATAATATATGTATGGATGTTTAGATTAAAAAGTTGCTACCAACCTGTAGGTATGTGTAACAGGCATTTGAATTCAGCAACACATGCTCGCATCATAAAACGAAGGTCGAACCCTATCTCAATATCGCCGGCTTAAGGCGGGCATAAAGCCCAATTTGTTATTCCGTGACTCCCAGTTTACCTAGTTCCAATATAATAACGAAATGTAAAAAAATATGAGATATAAAGCACAATATTTAAAAGACTTTAAACCATAAACATTTTAATGAAACGTAATACTTTGGCTGTAATTAATTTACAAACTCACCTCCGACAAAAATCTAATTCATCGAAATATAAGTATTAACTAGGATAATTATACTTTTTATTTGAATAAATTGTCAGTAAATCTATATTAAAATATCTTTAACCGAACAATTTTGTTTCTTAATATTTATTTCCAAAGATATTTAAAAAAAAACATGAAAAATAGAGAAGATCCTATAACTAGTAACTATAGTTTTATGCTAAGCTAAAATGAATCTTATTGCGATGCGTATACGCTTGGTCTTTGGTTGTGTGCAAGGTTATCGTTTTGGATTGAGATTGATCCCTACCTTAAGGGAAATCTCTGGCCTTGAACCCTAATTGTGCTACAAATCGTTTCGAGGTGGATCTGTGAAACTCTTATGGGAGCCTGATAGTTGGAAAGGGGTATTTATAATAATTCACAGTAATTTTGGGTCACACTCAGAGATATCCATATCCATATTTCCATATCCGTACTTCCATACTATCAACATCCATACCAACTATATTAATATTATAAATGCGAAAGTTTGTCTGTCTGTCTATCTGTCTGTCTGTCTGTAACCTCTTCACGCCCAAACCGCTGAACCGATTTTGCTGAAAGGCAAGGAGATACCTTGACTCCTCGGAAAGGACATACTTTTTATCCCGAAAAAATGTACGTTTCCCGCGTGAAAAAAGAATTTAGGCGCAATGGAATTGCGGGCGTCATCTAGTTTAAATATAAATTCCATACTTTCTTTGTCAAATTATTATTCATTAAATGAAGTCGTTTAATTAAGTTGTCATTAAATGCCTTTGAGTGCGCCATTACTATAATTTTATTGTGTTTGTGTGTCGATGATTACCGTAACTTTGTTGTGCTAAAATTTGTTTGTAGTGGATCCTCCGTACATTTTTCCAGAATATAAACTATGGAAATATAATAGTTGTTTCACCAGACCTACAATATAGAGCAAAGTCAACACATCTACTCTGACATTGGCAACTCACTGAGGCCGCCATAATTAAAGAAGAAGCAGAACTATGGAAGAAAGGCGCGATATTTTGTCACACGTTTCTGTCTCAAAATATTGCTGCAGACATCCTAATGCGTTCAGGGTCGGATACATTTTTTGTATGAGTACTTAGCGACCCGCCCCGGCGCGGCGTCGCACGGGTATAAAATATATAGCCAGTGAAAAAATGATTAAAATTGATAGCCTATGATCCTTCACGTGGTCTTCTTCTTATCTGTGCCAAATAACATAAAAATTGCTCCAGTAGTTCGCGAGATAAGCCCTTTCGAATAATTTCTCCCGTTTTATCCACTGTCTCCTATTAGTCTGTATATATATATATATATATATATATATATATATATATATATATATATATATATACAGACTAATAGGAGACAATATATATATATAGCCTTCCGCAATAAATGGGCTATCTAACACTAGAAGAATCATCAAAATCCGTTGCGTAGTTTTAAAGATTAAAGTGAGCAAAGGGACATGAGGGAAAAAAGCCACTTTGTTTTATAATATGTTTTATATATTGCATAAAAAAAAATGTATAGATAATAGTCAATAATAGGCCACTTTAATTTCGTCGCCCCTATGTACGAACTCTGCCGCCATCCTAGGACGCTGTCGCACATAGGCCATGGCCTATACTGCCTATACATAAATCCAGGGCTGAATGCGTTACGAGAGGGAAAGTGATAGAAGTATTTGAGCGTGATATGCTAAGTTCTCACATACGGTTTTACTCGATCGAGCAATCACGTAGAGTAAAAACCACGGCTCGGGCTTTCGTCCACACGTTCAGCATTACTCGTTAGTTTTACTCCAAATCGAGCAAAAATTATCGTGTGGACCGCAAAACTCACACGCTTGAGTATGGCTTGATAAAGCTCGACGGCTCGGGTAAGTTCAAAGGAAATTAGATTTATTCAATTCAGTTTTGCAGTCCACGCGGTAATTTTTACTCGATTTGGAGTAAAACTATCGAGTAAAACCATTTGTGAGTACTTAGCAATACACATAATATTTATTTCGTGGATTACAGAGATGGGATGTCGGATTTTCTAACTTTTCCGCGACCGTACCTTACCAAAAGATCAACGTAGGTTAACGCTCGAGGTACACTTTAAGGTCGGGTCACACGTGCCAGTTCAAGGTTGGTTAAGTGCTAACATCTCGAGCTGATTGATCAAGTATTTATGCAGGCCGTGTGGAGATTTGCGCGTCGAGTTACACTTGAGGGTGATATTACATATTAAGCTGACACAAAAAGGACACACTGAATATTATATGAAATGTTATAGCGATGCTGCTGTCCTTGTTCTATATGTTAGAAAGTTAGCTTGAAAGCAATAGAAAAATTGAAATATAAAGTCTGTTTTCACTATTAGTCCACCCAAAGAATAGCTCAAAAGTAGGTGTGGAGTGCGTGAGCAGCAACCTAAGCAATTTCTTCAGAAATGTGTTTAAAATAGCTAGAAGATAAACATACTGAAAGTCCCCGCTCCTAGGGGGTAAGCCGGAGTGGGGGGAGGGGGTTTAAGTTCCCGTTTTTGAGTTTTTGGCTCATATCTTTAAAACGGTACGTCGTAAAGAAAAAGTGTCTTCTACTTAATAAAAGCTAATAAAATTTACTACAACTATGTCATTTACACCATGTATTTATCAATCATTGCCATGCTATGAGCTTCTAAAGAGGTCGATTTTCAAAAACGTCACAGAAAAGTTATATGGCAAAAAATCTTTACTTCAATTTTATAAAACTGAAAATTTCATTCGAATGAAAGAAAATCTTTTATATTTTTATTGCTAATAGTCAAAATAATAATAATGAATTTTATTCGATACTTGGTATTGAGTATTTTTACCTAAAATACATTTTTAAGTCTTTCTTCGGTAAAGGCCCTATGTTCTTTTTGTTTTCAAGTAATCAATTGTTTCTGGTATCTATCTTACTAGAAAATCTCTGAAATGTATTTAACACTGCATATTCTAGTCGCAGTAGATAGATCAGTAGTCATGTCAGAAAACCCTGGAGACCAGGCCAAAACCAGAATAATCTGGTCAAATCAACTCATATTAAGTAGATGCAATTAGTAAAAAGGCTCCAGGAGAGCAACCAGTCTCTAGAAACCGACCAAACCGTGCAGAGGAGTTTAAAATTCTGCACAAGACCAAGAGTTTAACCCCGGCAATTGCTGACTGAACTGACCACAGATAAAACAATACATTTCTAGATTTTTTTCTACCACAGATGCACTAAATTTAAATTTAGAGGGAGAAGCAGTTCTTTCTAATACTTACGTTTAATAATGTGTGCAAAAGAGTTAGAACTATAAAGACGCTTAAATATGCTCAAAACTAAACAAGGTGATCGCAGCTGCGGCGAGTCCTGTAATTGAACGCTCCACAGATTCAGAAAAGTTACTAAAGTCCTGTAATTGGACGCTCCACATACGAGAGGATAATAGAATCGAAACAGATTTGAAGACGTCCATTTAGGAAGTTTACAAGTACAATGTAATTAATTTTTGACAACCCTATTTCAAAGTTTCAGTTTATGTACTGAGATAAAAGGGAATAAAATATATTGTAAAGTTAATTCTTTATCCTCCGGGTAATATTCTTCAGCTTCAGTTTAACTTGCTCGTCGTAAAGCAAAGGCAACACGCTATATTATTATTTATTAGGGTTGTCCGTTTCGAGTTTTCGTGGAGAATTTATTTTTTGAGCGAATTTTTACAACATATTGTGGCACTATTAAATCTACTACCCAGTAGGTATTATAGTAAAAAATAGCAGGTTAAAATAAAATATTTCTAAGATCCTCATATTATTAAAACAACTTTTGGAGTTTACTCCTTAAGAATCGATTTTCATATATAAGGCGCCTGGTATGAGAAAAATCCGAGGGGTAAAACCTACTAACAAGTAACGAAAATGTGTCACGTTTTTGGACGACGGAAACTTTCTAATTTGGCTGTGAGTGTATTAAGACCATAAAGGTAATATACCTATCGGAATATAATATTATATAAAATATAATTATATAATAATATGATTATAAAATAATATAATATAATTATATTATTATATAATTATATAATAATAATAATAATATAATTATATTATATTAAATAATATAATAATATAATTATACAATAATATAATTATTTCAAATTCAGGGAGGGGGTAGCCGAGGTGTTGCCTTTGATGTTAGAAGAAACCCCGCTCCTCTAGGCCTATCGGAAGCTGAGTTATGGCCGCTTTTGTTCGACGTTTGACAGTTGCCGAGCTGTCAATGTCAAAGTTTGAATGCTTGTAACTCGGCAACTATTTGTCCTGGATATGAGTTTCTTCGGCTTGATCTTCCTGGATTTTTCTCCTCTATTCGATTCTGGCCTTAGAATTGAGAAAAAAATATTTTGAAATAACTATGGCAGAAAGGGGTGTAGATAATATTGCCGGAACATCTGATTTCATATTACATTAATCTTTTTTCAGTTGAATAAACTCTTTTTGCGTATGGTTAGAAACTCGTACTTAGGAGTAAACTCCAGTCGTGCATCGGGGCTGACACACTTTATTTTATTTTATCGATTGTATTTCATTTTATTTACAAAGGAACGAGTCCCTTTTGACATTTGGACTACATAGCAAAAACTAAAATCACGAGGGACAAGTTTTTTTAAAGTTACCTACATTTAGTTTGAATTAAAGCTAAGCTAAGCTAAATATGTACATACAAGCTAAGCTGCGCTAGAGCCAAGGACAAGACATTGGCGGTGAACTTTTTCCAGCAGTTAAACCACATAAGATTTTTAAAAAATATTACCCACTATTTTCAATTATTGTTTTTTTGGCAACCCTAACTGCAAACGACTCTGCTCCAAGAATATAAGTTATTTATTCATGGGAGTAGTGAAAAATAATGTCCTCCGTCTATGTTCCTTCCTTGTTAATGGTTCTAAATTCAATAGCACATAATCTGGGCTTAGTGTCATGGCGTCATATGTTTTTATGATGCCTGACCCTTGAGATAAGGTATTTACATAATGGGAGGCCTAGGACGAGGAAATTGCGATCTAGGTCCTAGAATATGTTAGGGAAATTGAAGAGTCGAGGTAAGCTTTCAGAATACGTAAGATAAAGGTCTATCTCTATTGCTATAAAGGACCAACACTGCAATATTTGTCCTTGTTGGTCACGAGACTTTTCTAATGTGCGAAACAAGGACACAGCACTGGGACCTATTCACATAAGCTAATTTTATTTTTCAATGTCGTCTACAAAAATATATTTATAACTAAAACAACATTTGATCTACGAGTACTTGAGAATATTTTGCGCCCAACTGACGTGATAAAATCGTATTTCATTCAACATTAACATAGATAAAGGGAAATTTGTACGTTAGAACATGAATTTGAATATAAAAAGTCTAAATAAGAATATAAATTGTATAAATTTGAATACGCGGAGCGGGGCAATATTATGTATTTGCGAAATAAAGCAGGTGACGACACAGACGCTCCTACTCATTTCCCGCGCAGGAAGCCGCCATCTTGCTTTTGTTTCGATTTGACGTTTCTTTTTTTTTATTAACTGAGAATCGTGACGAAGAATAGAAGTTGAAATGCTTTATACTTAATGAGCTTACTTGGAATCGGAACATAAATACGTAATAAGTAGTAGTAGAATTATGAATATCTTCCAGCAATTCTATAGGAAAGTCGACGCAACGTAAATACTTCAAATTCGGACTTTTTTGCCTCCTACCCTCCTACCTGCAATAATAATAATAGATTATTTTCTTTGAAAATATAAGTACATATTTGATACTTTACACGCCTCGTAAATATTTAAATACCATCCCAAAGTCCTTAAGAGAGTTCTGGGACCTTTGACTGGGACTGTGTTTACTTGACAATATTTTGTGTAGAAATTTCCGGAAGCCTATGAATCTTTTGGGAAAATCGCAACATACGAACCGGTTTATCAAAATGTTTACGTATTGTTATGATGCAAACAGGACACAAACAGGATAGGTAAATTAGTGACAGATTTTTTTACGGAGTGGTAGAAATTCTACCGATTTCCCCTAATTGTCTTTGTACCCACAATTCGCCGAACATTCCTGCATCGCGCTATCGAAGTTTTCTGAACGTATCGGTATATATGTTACCGCTAATGTGCGTAAACCAGTTAAACTGCAGATTAACAAGGTATTCTGCAGATTACCTGGGTAAGTTAGTTAAAGGGCGAAAAGTTTATTCTATTCTCATTAAATTACATAAAACAGGTTCGTGCTTGATTAAAACATGTTATTTAGTTGTGAACTAGTACTAGTAAAAATATATAACAGTTCGTATCAATTAGAACTAGCTGTATGACCGAGCTTCGCTCGGTCATACAGCCGATTCCGAGATTCCAATTATATATATACAAGAATTGCTCGTTTAAAGATATAAGATAAAAGCAATCAAAACTACAATAGTCTTAGGTTAACAAGCTTACGTCAAATGTTTTAAGGACTTTTACGAAGGAAGAGAATGCAAATTATCCAGGTAAAGTGCAAAAATAAGCTTTGTTTATTTAAAAATTTCACATTTTAACGGATAGTATCAGGGAATCTGCAGATTACCTAGGTAATGTGCACGTTAACGTATTCTGCATTCTAACGGTAACATATATACGACAGCTGAAATGTATCACGTGGGCTCCGGCCTGACCGAGCATAACACCCCGCTTGGTCGGAAGATCTTCCTTTGTGGCCGCCACACATAGTAATGTGTGACCTCTTTATTTTTATTTTCACACGTTTATTAAGCTATATCATTTCGACAATTATGCGATAAGAACGCGATAGCGATGAAGATGACATTTTACAATAGTTTTGTTCACAAATTATCAAATTCAAGAATATAAGACGAAAATGACTAGAGCAGAAATCACATAATTTGTATGCGGAAATAATAAAGTAACTAGCTATTTGACCGAGCTTTGATCGGTATTCGATAAAACACGAATAAAGTGACATTTTCTAAAAATGATTCCTAGCTAGATCGATATATACTAAATTTCATGAAAATCGTTGGAGCCGATTCTGAGATACCAATTACATATATACATATACTTATACAAAAATTATTGCTCGTTTAAAGATATAAGATATCAATCATACATATAAACACATAGCTATGTTGGAATAAAAAGGGTACTGTTAAAGATGTTTCCGGCTTCATGAAACTGACATGTAACATATAACAGGCCAGTAAGTGAATAGGAAAGGATATTAGGTCAGGAATAAGTGAAGATTTAGATTGATATGCAATATTTAGATTCGTAGCAATCAGAATATTGATTACATTGGTATAGATTTAGCAAACTAAACTAGGTTCTAAGGAATGATTTCCCTTGGATGATTTGAATTTTTGCCCCACGTTTGACATTTTACTTGAATACTATTTAGTATTTTGTAGACTTACTGGCTGATGCTGCAGTGTTTACCCATAAACGTTATTTTGAGTAAAAAAAATAGATGTCGATTTATTTTTTTAACCGACTTCCAAAAAACGAGGTTATAATATGTTCGGCTGTGGATATATATTTTTTTTTTATTTTTTTTTTTATTTTTGTTTGTTCAATGATTACTCCGCCGTTTGTGAACCGATTTTCGAAATTTTTGTTTTGTTGTATTAGGTTTCACTCCAATTTGTTACCATGTTCACAAAAGTGGTGACCTGATGATGGGATCCATGAGTAATCGAGGGAACTCCTCGAAATTTATATGGAAACATATGGTGATTTTGGTTTTATGAGAAGCATCCTAAGCATATGCTACCAAAACGCAAGATTTTGCACCAAGATATACTATGGTTCCGAAGATACTAAGAGAACTCCGATTCCTTATAGATACAAGTTTGGGGGTTTAGGCGTTGTTTTAAGAACTGAAAGCATATGCCACTATACAAATTACATTCATCATCATCATCATTACCACGTCAGGGTCACCAATGTCACCAAAATTGATCGTAACAAAATATTCAACTTTATCTCCAGAGCGTAAGGCACACATGTGACGTTACTTCTGAGAAGTAAGTTGCTTCGATAATACAAGTAACATGCTAGTGCACTGTCACACTTAAGCGGGGAATTCATTACCGGGCTGCCCGCGGGCCGCCCGGTCTGGCACAAGTCTGCCGCTTGCCCCTATTGAACACACACAGAACGGGCAAGTCAGTCGAATAGATAGAGAGCTGCAGCTCGGTCGTGGATTCATGGACTCGATATTCTTTTTAACAGATGATAGATCAGCATCGGTATTGATTTCTTTGGATTTTTCAATAAGTTCGCTGTAAGCGGCTTTACGTAGATCGGTGTTCATGCAATCCTTGCTTTTATAACTTTTCACAAACAAGGATGCGACCGGTAAATGGAAATAAACGAATGTTAAAATTGTTTTTGTTGGTTTTTCTTAAGTTTAATGTTTGTATTGTTTACAATAATATGTTTTAAAATAATATTTTAAGTGCACTCCAGTCGCTCTCAAGGCGCGAATGACGACGGGCCGCCCGTCGCGGCCATTCATGATTAGACTTGCCCGTGCCCGCGCGAGAAAAATGCGATCTCGCGGGCAGGCTGCGGGCACGGGCCGGCGGGCATGTCTGTGCCCGTACCTAGGAATTGACGAGCAGACATGCGACAGACCTGCCCGTGACGGGCGGCCCGTAGCGGGCGGCCCGGTAGTCAATTCCCCGCTTTACCAATCGCGGCCACGGGCGGCCGTAGACTTCTCAAGCGATATTATTGTTAGAAATTACTGTATTCTAAAGTTAATTTCAAATACTAGAGGCCTCAAATAAAAATAAAGAGACGAACAATCAAACGTTATATTACACACTTTTACAAAATAACGGTCAGAATGCGATAAACACAATAATAAGTTTCCTATCCCGAATCCAAATGGAAAAGAGGCCGCTGGCTTCTTCGACAGCCGTTAAATAGCTCCAGCTCCTGTCACTTGTCATCCGTCTCGATGACAGTTCCGTCAGCTGACAGCTGTCAACCTGAAGGTTGCCAACACGGCCATACTGCACGGTGCCTGCCCCAGGCACCTCCAGAGTCTGGATAGGATACTGAAACACACAAAGGAAATATATTGAGATGGGGTCTTTCAGTCTATTATTCCGCCATCTGCCTCTGAATCAACTTCCCTGATAGTACATTCTGTGATTCTGCATGATTGACGCAGACAGTAGTTATATATCACAATACATCTAAGCACTAGTGCTCAGGACATGCATCCGTAATCCCGCTTCTAGAGAGCTCGTCACGTTCCCGTCACGTGAGGTTTACGTGCCCGCGACGTGACACGTAGCGTGACAGCGTAGTTTACGTGCTTACGTTACGTAGCTTCAACTTGTATACTGTGCTGATCCCGGCTCAGGATTGAATCTTGAAGTAAAAGCTACGAACATCTGCATCACTATTAGGGTTCCGTACCCAAAGGGTAAAAACGGGACCCTATTCCTAAGATTTCGATGTTTGTCCGTCTGTCTGTCTGTATGTATATCTCCAGTGCGTCGAGCATGCTCAACGAGATATCTCACTCTCAAATGTAGTTATATTGTCGATATCGACATAATTTCAAAACATTTTTTGACATTATGTCGATAGATTTTGACGACAGATCTACACGAGAAAAAATGTATGTCATATTAGGGTCAATAGAGATGAAGAGACAAACCATTAAACATCGAGTAAACATGTAGACAAAAATTACTCATTATGCGCAAGCTAGGCGCACAACTCAAGAACGGTAATAGCTAGAGAGTTAAAATTTGTACAGATTAGGTATGTATTTCTATTGCCGCTATAACAACAAATACTAAAAACAAAATAAATTAAATATTTAAGGGCGGCTCCCATTCAACAAACGTGATTTTTCAAACTTTTTTTGCTTGATATCAATAATGACTACAGATTGGCACCTAAAATGTTCACAACATACTTAGCTGTATTTATAAGTACTTCAATATAATTAATAATAAAATTTAAAAAATCCCATACAAAAATCACAATTTTTTATTATTTTTGCTCTACATATAATGGTACGGAACCCTTCGTGCGCGAGTTCAACTCGCACTTGGCCGATTTTGTTATAATATATAAATATATATTATTATTATAACATAATACACTATTTATAATATTATGCAATATTATATATATACGCTCACAACTCCGTCGCGCCAAAATTCGTGTATCGTGCGGGAACCGCACATTTTTCGAGATAAAATACTTTTTATCGGTACACTGCTTTTAGTTTTACTATGGCCCTAGCACACGGTGACTTTTTGTAGCAATGCAATCGCGATGCAAAACGCGCGATTGCTAAAAGTCGTCGTGTGCTAGGGCCTTTATATGTATGCTCAAGTATGGAATTCAATACTAAATATTCAATTTAATAATAAATTTTATACTAGTGTTATAACCTGAGTTTTATTTGAAAATAAAATTCGTTAACGTCCAATAAAATATGCGGAGCGTCTGAACAGGGCAATCAAAGATTCTGTAAAATATTTGAGACGTCTCCGGGGATTGGGGGCACCTCGCTGCATGATTTCGTCGGATATTTTTAGAATTTTTGGACTTAATACCATTAAGGTCGAATAAAAGTCTTTATATGTATTTAAACGTGAGATAAAATAATAATAGCAAAAAAAGTCAAGGTGTATAAGGACTTAAACCAGTGAATTTGTGAATTTCCTTGGCACAAATAATTTTGTAAAAGAGACAAAGAAAGTATAAAAAGGAAACAGGAAAATGAAAAACAGGGCGGACTAAACGTCTCCTTGTATAAAAAACGTGTTACTCACAAATAAGATGATATTTTATCGTAACTACGTATGATGTTTTAAATAAAACTTCTTTCTTTCGTTATAAAAAAGAATCAATTTGTTTGTACAAGTTTAATGTGTTACCATTGTAAACGATATGTCGTTTATCTCACACAAAAACACTCGGGGAAAATTATAATGATTGCACCGTTTGGCATTGTGCCAAACCTAATAAAAATAGTATACCTCGGAATACCGTTATTGAATTACCATCTTCTTATATATAAAATTCTCGTGTCACAATGTTCGTTCCCGTACTCCTCCGAAACGGCTTGACCGATTCTCATGAAATTTTTTGAGCATATTGAGTAGGTGTGAGAATCGGCCAACATCTATTTCTCATACCAAAAATTATTTATATGGCAAAACAACGTTTGCCGGGTCAGCTAGTATTTTATAAAATTACTAGCTGTCTCGGCAAACGTTGCTTTGCCATAATATAATTTGCCATATTATTTTATTGAAGTGACTAAATAAGTATGTCACCATGGCAACGTCGATCGCTATCCCGTCGCACGAACTTAATGGTCGCTGTCAGTCTCAGGTTGTAATAATTTACTATTATTTATTCAACAAATGCACTCATCAATATATAAAGTACCCAGTAGCCGATTCTCAGACCTACTGAATATGCATATAAAATTTGGTAAAAATCAGTAAAGCCGTTTCGGAGGAGTTCGTGGACTAACATTTTGACACGAGAATTTTATATATAAGAAGATTTATTCAGCGAAAGTAAAGTGGTCTTACTTCGTAAATGAAATTATGAAAATGTGAATTATCGATATGTTTCTGGCTCTAATTCATAGCTTGCTTGGTGGAAATTTCGTGAATACCTAATATATTTTTTAACTGGTTCTCTCAAAACTGTTGTTACTTGATGTTATCTGCAAGTTGTACTGTACATTTGGCGGGACAAACCTATCCTAGTTATATCTTTTTGCGGGACCTAAGGTTTCACACCAATACAATTTTATGTATTATGAGCTATTGCCCGCGGCTTCGCTCGCATTAAGAAGTATTGTTATACACAAACTTTCATCCCCTATTTTAACCCTTTGGGGGTAGAGTTGATCAAAATCCTTTCTTAGCGGATGCCTACGCCATAACATCTACCTGCATGCCAAATTTCAGCCCGATCCGTCCAGTAGTTTGGGCTGTGCGTTGATAGATCACCATGTCAGTCAGTCACCTTTAAGTTTTATATATATATATATATATATATATATATATATATATATATATATATATATATATATATATATATATATATATATATATATATATAGATGTATGTGGCAGATAAACTTTCGTATTTTTAATACTAATTCTTCGATCGCGGATTATTGGAAATGCTATTGTGTTCTATTGTTGTCATGATCACCGGTGCTCTTATGGGGCTTGAAGGATTAATGTTAAATTTATAGTCCTTCAAAATTATATCTCATGGCCATCTATCGGTACGAATAGCTTGACCTTAGCGCTCGATTGTTTGGAATCGCCCCCCAGAGACCAGGGACAGACGGAATTGGGATTTACGGTCTGGAATCTAGACTCGAGGAGTATCTAGCATTTGTATATCGTTAGTCATTAATCATGATGTTTTGGATACAATTTATTCGCGACGGGCTTAAGATTTATTCAACTCTTTTATTTTTAGTGATCACAGTGTAGACTGGCTAATTACAATGGATGCCTCCCGCAACTCCTTTGCGCCAAATTCGTTTTTCGTATCCTAATTACTATTGTCCTTTTCCGGGACTCAGAGTATCGCCATAGAAATTTCAGCAAAATCGGTTGAGCGGTTTAGGCGTGAAAAGGTAATAAACAAAATATGGTCTTTCGCATTTTTAATATTAGTAAGATACATACCTAGTGCTCGGCCGAGGGCACTGTCTCGCAACTCTACTCGGTAGGTGTAAACGGGCCTTTTCTTCAGACCACCAGGCCCCATACAAAACTATGGTTATTACGTGATATGAGTTATTCGCAGGATTTCCTCACGCTGTCGTTATGGTAATTCTGTAATATTGTATACAGTAACAAAGTGCATACAGTTTGTAATTATTTTCAGGAAGTTCCTAATGACTGTTTACATTAAAAACGAATTTAGTGTACATGAGTTATGCGATTCTACATATTATACACTTTGTATTAGCTAATGATGGAAGAATTTCTGGCTTCACAGAAAATCAGCATAAAATAATGTTATCTGTTAAGCTCCTAAAGATCACTAGTGCTCTATTGAAATAAAAATATTTTTTTACAAACTGAATGCATGGAAACTAAATTAATTTTCAGTTATGTGTTTTCCTGTGAAATACCTTTTTTATCGTTGGGGAAATGCAATTACGTATCCCTGGCGGTCTGGGGCTGGCTACCGGGGTATGTGGGACTACCCAGGGCGGTGAAGGCCACGCCTGGGCATACCCACTAAAACCACAACGAGTGTTCCCACTTTCCGCTAGGCAGAGCCACGAGATACGCGGGATACACAACTGCAACCCTGCCAATCCTGTGAAATACTTATTGTTTTTATACTTAGAATATACAATTAGAGCTATAAAAACTATTAACAAACTACTTAAATTCGCTACAATTCCCTAGATAAGTTAATGGTTTCTTAAATAGTTATGTCAATTTCTAGACGATCGAGAACGGCGAGGGTAGGAAGCTAATTTTAGAGTCGTTATATCTTAATGGTAAGGTAACGAAAATATAACGTTTTCAACGAATATCTTTCAACCTAGGGTTGTCAACTGATATTTTCTTTTATGTACGTCTTTTTTTCCTACAACTTACAAGTGTAAACGAGCTTCGAAAGAAAAAGTTTCAAGTGATATAACTCTATAGTCTATATGCTCCTGAATATGAAAGGAACAAGTACATAATTAAAAACTTACAAGTATAAGAACACGTCTTAAACTTGTAATGCTCTGCGACCATACTTTAGTAAATGAAAGTATCATAAATATTATACCTTTATTAAAATGAATTTTATCTTCAGAAATTGTCGCAAAACAACTTGAAATCAGATTATATTATTACCGCTTCTTAGATTCAATTAACAAGCTTATAACGGTTTTAAGAAAATTATTTTTCTTTCCAAGCCGTGACAACCCTAGATAAAAGTTAGGCAATTTTCGTTAATTTAAACCCATTGTTAAACTGTAGAATTCCTAAATTACGATTACAGGTGGAAAACGTTACTTTCAGTGCGAATGTACAATTTGTATACGAAAATAACATGTATGAATTTTCGTCGAACGTGTACGTAAATTAGTTTTTTAGTTTAATACTTCAGTCGGAATTTCCAGGAATTGCTATTGTATTCTATTGTTGTCGCGATCACCGGTGCTCGCGCGGGGCCTGAAGGATTAAGCAAGTTTCGACATTATATTTGATAAAAATTATGATTCAAGTTGTTTTCGTCAAAATAAATTATATTAACGTGGGTTTTTCGACAACTTGCGCATTCGATTTCTACGCAAACGGGTCACCTGGTGGTAAACAACTACCGTCGCCCATGGACACTCGCAACATCAGAAGAGCTGCAGGTGCGTTGCCGGCCTTTTAAGAGGGAATACGCTCTTTTCTTGAAAGCTTGCAGGTCGTACAGGTCCGGAAATACAGCTGGTGACAGTTCGATCCAGAGTTATACGGTGCGCGGCTGTAAAACTAAAAATAAGCAGGCAGTAATATTTTCTTTAAGTTACAAAATATCTGAAGTAATCATTAATTTGTATGGTGAGTGCCAGGGACTCCACGTGAAACCAAATAAAATGTGGAGCGCTCGCTCTTAGGTTTAAGGTTGCAAATGGGCGATTTTTCACAGCTTTTAATTGTCGCGCTTGTCGACTAATGAAGATGATTTATTGTTATTAACTGTGAAGAAGTTAAGACACAGTATAAATTATATACAGTAGACCATACATACAACAACAATACAAAGGATAAGTCAAAGCTTACATGAAAATCGAATTTAAGGCTTCTGGGTCAAGAGCACTGAGCAACGCTCTAATGCTGGATTTATATGTTTAGCGGCTACACCGCAGCTACAAGCAAATGAATGTACCTAAATGATAAAAAGCGACCGCGCCGCTATTTAAATAAATAAATAAACGTTTATTATGCCACCATTAAATGTTACACATATTATGACATAATGTACAGAACTGATATTAACAAGAACAAAATAAAAAATTAACTTATTTTACGTATTCTACAGCTAATCCATACATAATCATAGCACGGCAGTGCAACACCCAACTGTGCAGAAACGGAGACCACTCAGGTTAAGACGACCGACAGTCATCCCTGATCTTCCGTGGACCACATATTTTCGGGCAGAAGGCAGCAGACGGAAACTATATTTTAAAATTATAAAATAATATTGATATTATATATTCAAGACGTAGGCGTATGGTGTTGAAAATAACAATAAACTAATAACATAACGATAAACTATTAAACTAATGAAAGAATACAAATACAGATTACAGATAGATACATCGTCACTTGTTACATTTTCATAGATATACCATAATATTGCATGTTTTGTGTATTTTTAAGTATACTACTACTAGCACATAGACTAGCACATATTTTTTTCATGAATGTTACGATACTATGTCACAGAGTTGTTGCTTAAGTAAGTGTGATTTATATTTATTTTTAAAGTTAAAACTATTCTTCAACGATCGAAGTGGTGGGGGCAAGTTGTTCCAAACTTTACTCGCGACATACCTAAAACTTTCTCTAAAGGCAGCGGTATGATGTAGTTGAGAAATCATCAAGTAACTCGACCCCCTAGTATTTATACTTGACTGATTCTCATTTGCCCACTGCAGTTTACTATAAAGGTAAGGTGGTACTTTGAGTTTGACTATATTAAACAAAGAGTAGCAAAATGCAGTTGTCTACGGTAGTCCATACGGAGCCAGCGTAAGCCGTTGATGTACGATGTTATGTGAGCGCGTGGAGGGATTGAACAACAGAACCTGGCGCATGCATTCTGCACCCTCTGTATGAGTTTCTTTGACCTAGACAGCAAACAGGGGCCTATAACGGAATCAGCGTAGTTAAATTTTGATAGGACTAGCGACTCGCATAAATTTACACGTAATTCTTTAATCAAAAAATTTCAAATTTTGTATAGTAATTTGAGTCTATAAAAGCAATTCCTAACTGTATTAATTACATGTTTCTCAAACCTCAATCTCTCGTCCATTAAAACCCCTAAATTTTTTACTTCAGTTACTCTTTCGATTTTTTGACCCATGACACTTATGTGTGGCTCAGAGTCACATATTTTTTAACCTGGTGTGAGGTGCCTACCACCATGTACTTGGTTTTGGTTGGGTTGAGAACTAAGGCATTGTCTTCGGACCACATAGATATTTTTGCTAAGTCTTCGTTTAAGTTGGTTAATGCCTCCTGTAGATAAATCGTTACATACATACATTTGCTTGTGATCTCGTGGACAAACCGCGCGCAGCCGCAAATAAATTCAGCCTAAAGTTGGAAACATTCCCCTTGACCCAGAGCCAGCCGCATGGTCCAGTGACTTAGACTTCGGTCTCGAAATAAGCATGCAGCGGGGCGGGAGCGGCGGCGGCGCGTTTGAATGTATAGATTTATAATATGGATAAGCCGTCTACTACGCCGCGTGCCGCTCGCCGCGCCCCTGTTTTCGAGGCCTGTCCGTATAAATCTATACATTGGAATGTGCCGCGCCGCCGCCGCTCTTGCCTCGCTGTCCGCTTATTTCAAGACTGAAGCCTTAGTTAGAGTCTAAACTATGGAGGCATTTTGTGCACGTTGTTGATGATGATGTTCGCCAGGAAAGTGTGCGCTCCCCAAGCCCCTTTACAGCCGCGTTACGGGGTGATAAACAGGAGCAATCCCTCACCCGTCAGACGGTATCCAGTGTATAATTCCACCCTTAATTCACTGTCTTCCGCGTTTTTGTACAACGTTACGTTGTTTCGTGCCTTTTGTTTTTAAATGAAGCGTTTATCACTGCAAAATTGACTTTAAAACTATTAGAATAAGGTGCATAGAACGGTTTGAAACACGCGTATCACAAAATTTCATATTAAATGGCATTTATAATAACTAGGTAATATGGTCTAAAACACTTGTGTTACACATTTTGTGACTTGCTTCGTAGTTTAAACCTTTTTTTTCCTACGGTTCGCCTTCAGCCTATAAAGGAGGGATGTCCCGGATCTAACAAACACAGGACTCCCTCCAAGACCGGCCGGTCTACCTCAGAAGGGACCGGACTTCCACCAAAGTCAGGGAACGCTTCGGCAAACTGAAGCGTTCCTCTCGGCGCTGGGACTGCCTAAGCCGGGGAAGGTCCCATCCTCTCCCGAAGCCCCGTTAGACGAGAGTTAGGAGGTTCGCATAGCGTCGCCTCCGCACTCGCCGGCGGAGCGGCAGAGAGGTGGGATCGTCCTATCTGTCCCGCTTCGAGGCCTCTTTCTGCGACAATTTCACAGAAAGAGACCGCCGCCTGCCAGGCCTCATCGCTCTCGATCATGCAGCGCACCATGCTAGGGAGCGAGAGGTCCCCCGCCTAGCACTGCCACGAGATCGTGGCGCTGCACGGCCCAACGATCGCACACCTCAAGCGTATGCTGGGCCGTGTCCTCCGCAGCGCCGCACTCATGGCAGGCTGGCGTTTGCTCTCTCCTGGCGACCTTCGTAGTTTAAACCTTAATTACGGTAACCAATGACGCTGCTAGGCTGTATTCATACTAATTGTAGTGAGTTAACATCTATGGGTCTAAACACACTGGGCTGAATTACGCCGGCGTAAATTCCGCCGCGTTTACGCCGCGTTTAAATTGCACACAAAATACAGGCCGAATACTAGGGGTGACACACTATTACGTCGCGTTTTGTATGCGTTTGACATTTACGGCGGAAATTACGCCGGCGTAATTCAGCCTAGTGTGTTTAGACACTATGCGTTAGAAATACAGGCGATTGACAGCAAATATAGTAAAATTATTGCCTGTTGCATCGCTTTCGTAAGAGACAAAAGTCACAAACGAAATTTCCGTGTGTATGTGCTTATGTCCTGTCAGTTTGACCTGCGATCAGTCCGACCTTTCCGGTCGGCCTTCTTGACCCCGTATAAAGAGACCTTAAATAAACCCTCCGTTGCTCATACAAATGCGGGCGGTGTTGTGTGCAAAGCTATTGTGTAGCCCGCCTAAAGTTGTGTGTACGAACCCTTACAAACATTACAATCCCTTTGAACAACAATCCGTCAAAAGTAAACATCTTCAAATGTTAACTATTAAACTGGGCACATGTAAATTCTTCTTGTTTTGTGCATTATTATGTAATATGTAATGTGCGTAAAAATAGAACTATAATAATTGGATAAAAAAAATTACTTATATGTTTTTTGTGCTAAACATTTTATGATTTCTAATAAAAAACCAACACTAAGCAAAAGTTCTTAAAATTAATGTTTTTGTCCTTTTTGTCCTTTTGTCTGATACGTTAGTAAAGTGTCTTGATAATAATCATTATCTATACTAATATTATAATTCGGTTTGTTTGTTTGTTTATTTGAATGCGCTAATCTCAGGAACTACTGGTCCGATTTGATAAATTCTTTCAGTGTTAGATAGTCCATTTATCGAGGAAAGCTATAGACTATATTTTATCACGTTAAGTCTAATAGGAGCAAAGAAATAGAGGAACATGTGGAAAAAACGGGTGAAAATTATTTGAAAGGACTTATTTGAACGCGCTAAGCTCAGGAACTACTGGCCCGATTTGAAAAATTCTTTCAGTGTTAAATAGCCCATTTATCGAGAAAGGCTATAGGCTATATTTTATTATGCTAAGACTTATAGGAGCAAAGAAATAGAGTAAAATGTGGAAAAAACGGGGGAAATTATTTGAAAGGGCTTATCTGACGAACTACTAAAGCAATTTTTCTATTATTTGAGTCAGATAAGAAGTAGACCATGTAAAGGATCATAGGCAATTTTTTGTTGACTAATTTGTCTGTGAAATATCTAATTTACGCGGGCGAAGCCGCGCGGAACGTCTAGTATAATATTATAAAACAAAGTCGCTTTTTACCCTCGTATCCCTTTATTCCCTTTAATCTTTAAAACTACGCAACGGATTTTGATGCGATTTTCTTTAATAGATAGAGTGATTCAAGAGGAAGGTTTTTAAGTATAATAACATTCAGTAAAAGTGGAGAAATACTTTTATTGTTAGGGTTTCTAGTGTGATGTCGTAAATAATTACATTTTTTCCGCTTACTTTGCAAACGCAGGCTGAACCCTACGAGATTTATCAAAATAATGTACCGAGTATTGTACACATTGAAGAGGTCTACAGAAAACTCCGCGATGGTATATTATGTCTAATTGTCTATCTCAGCACAATAACAGTTTTTGGTCATTTACTTTTAACGACAAATAATGGCTAATTTTCGAAGCGATTTTAACTAATACGGCATTAATCCTTATTCAATTAAACACTTTAAATACATTATTGATTTAATATAGATCTATATGGCCCTTTTCAGCATATTATGATTTAAATGAATCTTTTTGAAGATATTACCTACATATTTCAAAATTGCGATACGTAGCTTATGCGGCGGTACCGACCAATGCGGGCCACTTGTAGTAATAATGAATATAAATCGAAACTGCTGATTCGATTTTAATAATTTTTTCAATGGCTATATATTTTATATCCGTGCAAAGCTGGGGCGGGTCGCTAGTTATAAATAAGATAAAAAAAATATTTAACGACAACGTCTGTATACGCATTGTTATTCTTTTTTTTAGTACAGTGCTTTATTTTTAGCAATAAGGCATAAAAGATAATTTTTCCCCGTTATTAGTAAAATAACGACATTCCTAATTTAAAAATGCAAGTACCTATTCGAAAGTCAAAATAAACTCATTCTCGGCAGACCTCTAATGGGGAGTCTTTGTCTCTTCTCATTTTGTAAATGGATGCCAGAATAAGGTCCGATACTTTCCCACTTTTTCGCAGCGAGCGCTCTAATGAAATGGCACTTTTGTTATTCAATGAATTGCCGAATGCGAGTCGTGAATATTCGGTACATTGTTGAGTAGTTCGTGGCCCGGTTTAAGGCTCGTCCACATTTGTATCATTTGCGCGATCAAATCTCCGATCAGATCTCCGTCGCGATCATCGCGCCGTATCAAGTATGCGTATCATAGTGTGGACGCCTATTAGATCATTCTGCCGATCATGCGCGTATTCGATACAACACGTATCAGATACGCGGTTAAGGGCGTTCCTTACGGAGATTCCGTAATTTACCGTATTTCAAGCCTTATAAACTCATCATTTGAAAGCTACAAAGTTATAATAAAAATACAGCAATAATCTACAGTATACCAACATTCCTTTCCCTGTTTTAAATTTTCTATTTTTGTTTATTATACTTATGATATCAGCTTCCAAAGTAAAACCAATTTATTAAAATTCAAGCATACATTCAGCATCTCCTTAGGATTTACAAATTACTTTTATTTGAAACACACGCCAATATATCGACAATATCATAAACTACATATTCCCCGTTTTAAATTTTTTTAGGACAATTTTGAACTAAGATAAGTAAAAAAATAGGGTTGTGGTGCGATCTCGGCAACGCGGTAAATGTATGGCCAAGGTCGTTTGCTCGGGGGACGGTCTTAATAGCGATCGGGTCGTATCATGCATCATGATACGCGTATCATTTTGATACGCTTCGATGATACACGACGAAGATGATCGCGCAAATGATACAAATGTGCACGAAGCCTTATGTGAGAATGATGCAAGTTTGTGAGGTTTGTTGACGGTTTATCTATTCGTCAGCGATTTTGATTGGTTTACGAATCTGTAAACAAGAAATAATGATACCTAATAATAATTATATCTATGGATGCTTCACACCACGTCAGTCTGGCCCCGTGGTAAGTACCCGAAGGACTTGTGTTACGGGTACCAGACAACGGAAATATATTTAATACTTTTATACTATACACATATTTAAGATTTTTATCATAGCATACACATATTTGATACACATACATGACCCAGGAACATTGAAAACTTTTTTGTTCCGTCGGCGGGATTCGAACCCGCTACCCCCGGCTTTCAGCCGCCACATGCTCAACTATTGAGCCACAGAGGTCGTTGCGTATTAAGAGGAAAGGGTTCGTTCGTTTGCAACGAATAGGCTCGCATGGGCCGATGATGTGGCAGATTAAATTTGTGTTTTCTCATTTGACCACATTTGACATTTTATTATCTAGAGATCAACTACGATAACATGGCGCGCCCCTCCAAAATTCAAAACATTTGAAGTGCGTTGTCAAAACGTTTGAAGTGTTGCGCGGTAGGCTAGTTCTGATTAGTTGACCAACAAATCTTGGGTAATAAGTGACATTAACTGAAATATTACGGGTACTGTGATTGGTTTAATACTGACTACATACAAACTCTTTTATAAGGATGTGACTACACACATTGAAATAGTCATTTAGAGGGGCGCGCCATGTTATCGTAGTTGATATCTACTTGAAAAAGCTAAATTGCTCGTTATATTGCTTTTCTTTCTATTTGTATTTTTGGAGTGTAAATAAATAATGTTTACTCATAAACTCTTTTCATCTTAATGAGTTCATATTTAAACGTGTGACATGAGTATTTGCCAGCACTACACACGATAAATTACGCTAAAATACTCGAGTATTTTGGAAAGTGCCCACGCTTGGACATTACTGATTTATAATGCATGGTCACCCGGTGCAACTCTTGGACCTTATTAATATAGTCGTAAGGTATATTTTGTGTGTTATTTTGATGTTTTGTTGTCTTGTATGGCAGTGTAATTATTTGTGGTATGACCTAATTTAGTTCCGCGTGTTTTTGGTTGGAAAGAGGTGAATATGTTGAGTACTCCCAATTCTACTATTTATACATTATTGTTGATCGATTATTCATTTTCGTAAATTAAGGAAAACAACCCCCGATTCAAAACTAAAATAAGTGTCCAGTAATCAGGATGTAAAATATTAAACAGTTAAGCTGAAAGTTGCTTACAAACTAGCATGATGTAGTTAAATCCAAATTTTCCAGCATTGAACGGGCTGATGATTGTAAACTATGCCTAATGCGGGCTCTACACACGCGGCGCGAAAGCCCGCAAAAGCCACGAACCGCGAGTGTGGAGGGTTTCGCGGCTTCTTCGCGGCTTCGTATTTGTTCTGCGGGCTCTACACTCGCGGCGCGAAAGCCCGCGAAGGCCGCGAACCGCGAGTGTGGAGGGTTTCACGGCTTCTTCGCAGCTTCGTATTTGTTCGAATCGTGTTCACGGCGCGAATCGCGGCCGCAATTCGCGCCGCGAGTCTACACTCGCCCGCATGAGAATAATCTCGATCATTTCAGCTTGCTGTTTGGTATGGGGATAGTTTGAGTCCCCGGAAAGGACATACTTTTTATCCCGGAAAATGTACGGTTCCAGCGCGATATATAACGAATTTTGGCGTAACGAATTTGCGGCCGTCGTCTAGTTAATAATAAAGGTGTAATGTGATCGTTTCGTATAATTTTTAGTGGCCTATTAATAAAGTGTTCTGATGCACATGCAGTGTCCACATGCAACAGGCAAGGCTGTTAGTGACGTCAGGGCTGCAAATAGCGGGCAGCGGGTCGCTTTGATGCGGCCCACTGGCGCGGAACGACCGGCAAAAAATATCAAGCCGTATTCGACGTCGGTGATTGTTTGTGATAGCTATTGCTTGTATAGGTCTACCAGAATCTGATGGCAATTTTTGACAGCAGATTTTCAAAACACATCCTTGATCATTGGAATAATTTTTATATTTTCATGTTTCACACAAAATAAGCCGCTAAAGGAATAAAAAAGGATGAAAATGTTTTATTCCTATTACCCCGGTTATTGCTAGAGCCAGTTTATTTTCTCACTTTTTGCCATCAGATTCTGGTAGACCTATAATATAACCACATGTAAGAATTATGTTTGTGTAGAGTCGTATCACGTATGGGGTAGAGAACGGCTTAAAATTATAAACTTTTAAATGTTGTGTTTTTAATGGCAAAACGTGTTTTTAAATTACTAACTTTTTTGTTTTCTGTTGTTGTTTAGTAGAGGTGAATATTTCATTCAACAATACAACAAAAAGCAAAAATTTTTAACTATCTATGATTCTCTTTGTACTTAACAGGCTTAGGACTGTTTGAAATAAGAAATTATAAAATCAAAGATGCGAATAATCACTAACTTACTATAGGGCTGTTAAATATTGTTTTTTTATTGTATGAAATTATAAAGATTAGTTATCGTTCTTTAGAACGTTTTTTTTTTCAATTAATATAACACTCGATGATTTTATCATTCTGTTTTCTTTAAAATAAACCCTTTATGTGGCGGTCATCTTAGATGTGTATTTAGTAAAATGTCTACAATATATTGAAGCTCTAAATTCAACCGAGCAACATAACAAAACACTCCCAAGTAAACAGTATTTTATTGTACAAAAGAGATCAATAGAGTCCCGCCGGATGATCTCGATAAATACACAATGTAAATACATATAGTACGATAACTAAGCAGTGTCCTTGAAATCAATGTCGTGTAATACAGGTTTTACGCACACGCAATGTGTGAATGTAGAGTGCAGAATGATGTATAAAGTTTTGTTATTAGATTGTTAAGTCTGGTTAAGCTTACCCTAAGTTAATTATTATTATGTTATTTCTCTTATTTCCCCTATTTAAAAAAAAAGAGGACATTATATGGAAACACAGCTTTAACTTTTACTCGAATTGGCGTAGTTGCGCCGTAGTTATCAGAAATTAGTTTTATATGCGACTGTGCCAGATTTTTAGGGTTTTGTACTTCATATCAGAGAAATTAATTCAAAGGTAGGTCAATCTTCATAATTTGGTTGGGGTACATCGAGCCTTGCTGTCAAACGATTGACGTTGATTTGACATAGCCCGACCAAAAACGTGAATCATCTGACTTTGAATAATTGTTCAATGGTAAATCATAATCTACTGTGTATTAATTATACTGTATTTAATATATAGGCTCGTTTCAGGAGACATTGCTTATTCACGAGTTCTGATGAATTGCGCCATTTCTTGTTATGTTTAAACCGTTATTTGGAGTGTTGGGATCTGGGAATTTGCTTAACAAGAGGAATCCATACATATTATAGGTGCTCGTAAATATGTATGGTTGTACGTTATTCGTTTACAATGTTTTGTGTAATGGTGCTTTGGATTCCATAAAATGTCAGTGCATAGTTTTTGCCCCTGAAAAAACATGGGTTCCTGCGCGCTAAAGAAAACTCTATGAAACAAAATCGATAGCTATTTGTACTTTAGTCTTTATAAGATGAATATTGTTTGTTGTACATAAGAATATTCTTATGGGTTACATCTCGTTCGTATACCACGGAATTCGCGGGACACTAAAGTCTTAACTAGGCGTCAGTCCGTATTGTGCGATCTAAATCTAAAGCCTAGGTAAAATTACAATACTATTTATAGAGCAGACTACCGCTTTTTTTAACTTTTGTATGGGAAAATCCGTGACGTCGGGTGGGGCGCATGTCCATACAAATAAAAAAAAAGCTCTTTCAGCGCTGCTACTTTCAAGGTGAACATATACACACCCTAAAGTATTATCAGTTTGTTTTGTTACGTCTTGTATATTAAAAATATTCATAACTTCATCCACGTGTAGATTGCGAATCGGATAAAGTTGAACCTCAAGGTAACGTACGCTGTCCGGTGTACATTTAGCCTCTATTACCTTACAATAAGGCTCAAAATGGAACACTGGATGTAGGGACTGTACTCTCGTTACATATTCGCTTACATGACCTCTGCAAACGTTTCTGTTTACAACGTCCTGAATCCTGATAATATGAATATTATAAACCTTTTTTCTGAAAACAAAACGACTTGGATTTTAAGAGTCCGTATACAAAATTTTGCCGATGAATACGAAATTGCAAAGGTTCGCTACAGAAATATTATTAGGTTTTTTTCCCTTATTAGACTTAAAAAAAATATATATTAATTATTAGATTTAAAATATATTTAAGCGCGGAAAGCCGACTCGAACCTTGCGGCGAGTAATATAATGTGAGATTTAGGTTGTTTTGAATCGTGTTTTTTGGCACAATTTGTTTATTTTTTATTTTTTTCGAATTGGATAGAATTTTATCTATAGATTATTTTTGTCGTTTTCTTTTTATGAATTACAGCTCCAAGTTGCCGAAATTAACAGCAATTCTTTGCCCTTTTCTCTAAAATTTTGCCCAGTTACGTATTTTTTTATCAACTATTTCATATTAAAGTGGTAAAAAGTAATACCAACATTTTATAGACGACTTTCTCAACAGTACATTGTATTTTTATCATACCGTTAAGACGTCAATATAATCCACAGGTGATATGTTATAAGGTGATAACCTTTTACAGCAAAAATCACAAAACTGTCGCGGGTTTGAGTTGGATTATTTAAAAATACTTAAAAAAAAATATTAGCTCCAACATTTGATTATAATTGAAATGATCTTACATGTTGTGCATTAAAGCTTATAGAAATACTGTATTTTAACTGTTAAATCACGTCTGTTAAATCAGCGAAATCGGCAAATTTCGTATACGGACCCTTAACTCAAGGACTAGTGTGAATCGACATTTGTACTATCAGAGAAGTTTATTCCTAGGCAGATGGGGATCAACGTAGTTTGGTCGCGTTACGTCAAACACAGACAGAATTAACATTGAATTGACATGATCCGACCAAATAACGTTGATCAGTCTGCCTAGGAATCAATTTCCTCGATGGCACAAAGTCGAAGCGAAAGTTCTACGCATGGGACATACACCTTTGATAATGCTGGATGAGTTATTGGTACCATGATTGCGTAACTCTCTACAATATGCAAAGACGCCGATGGGCAATAACAGATGAATACTATGCGGTATGGCTAACGTGACCATACGTCCCGCTTTCAGGCAGTCTGTCCCGCTGTCCCCCGCGAGGCCGAAATTGTCCCGCTTTTGCAAACAGACCAAACGACAATAATTTAAAAGTATTTTTATGTTTGAAATGCCTGTGCAATGCCTGGAAGTAACGCATACGTATACAACAAACGGAATTATTCAGGAATATTGTGCCAAATAACATAGAAATTGCTCCAGTAGCTCGTGAGTCCCTTTCAAATAATTTTTCCCGTTTTTCCACATTTTCCTCTGTTTCTTCGCTCCTATTAGTCTTGGTCTTGCCTAAATGAGCTATCTAAAACTGACAGAATTTTTCAAATCAGACCAGTAGTTCCTGAGATTAACGCGTTCATACAAACAAACTCTTCCGCTTTATAATATTATAGTATCCCGCTCTGACAAAAAAAAATGGTCACGTTCGGTATGGCCCGTATGCCCTCTACACACGTGATCCTATAATTGTCAATAAGCCCCTATTCGTGGGCCATAATAGAAAACCAAGATTGGAACAATGATTGCCCAGCTCTCTGCAATCGTATCCATATGCGCTGGTAATATAATTGACATAGTGGCCTCTCTACGTTTTCCCCTAAATCTTGATGGATTACGATTTACGACCCTGCACTGTAGGGAGGCATAATCGTCTATACAAGGTGTAACTAAATTAATTGATTATACTTTAGTTAGAGTGTGTGTATGTCCCTTATAATAATATCAAAGCGCACGGAAGTGCGCAGGCCTAGTTCCAGCAGGCCGCGCGCATGTCGTGCACTATTTACACGAACCGTTTCGGCGTACTTTTGACCCCCCTGTAGCTCAGTGTCTATCGCAAGTGCAAAGATAAAATTATACCTACGTAATATATACTAGTACTTACGCAGTATATCAAATTTCATAGATATAGCTTTGGTAGATCCTGAAATATCTCCCTGTAAAAATAGCTAATTTTGGCACTCACTCACTCACTCACTCACTGACCGGTAATCAAAACCTCTAGGCCACTTCCAATTGTCCTAGCGTTATGAAATTTGGCACACAGGTCGTCTGTTATATGTATATTAACAAAAAATTAAGAAATTTAAGAAATCGGTCAAGCGCACAGAAATAAGATCTAGATAGAGGTCTGTGGTCAAGCGTGAGTCGGTTCATCTACGAACTTGAGATAAATATTCTTATGTACTTACTAGTGAATAGTGATATAATGAGAATACGATGAGGAGGGTGGGAGGAGGAGAGGGGAGGTATAAAATATTGTCATGTATAAATTAATATAAAGCACACTGTATAGCTTAATAGATTATTATACTGTTTACTTAAAAATTTGGCTTCTATTGATAGTTTAACAAATACCACTAGCGGCATCTATCGTGGCACAAAAAGAAAACATAGGTATAATAATAATATTTTCTTGAAAAAAAGTATTGAAATCCCACCAAAAACATACCTGTTAAAATAGGGCCTAGTTCCAATAGGCTAATTTTTGGCCTAAAAAAAAGAGTTGAAATCTAATCCAATGCCAAGTTCAGATGCACTTCACCGATCATAATCAGCTTAATCAACAGCCTGATCCATAATACTTCTAAATTTGAACTTGGCAGGTTTTTGTGCTATGTGCCTACGTAACACTTGATTAATTATATAATTAGATAATATTTATATAATTTAATTAACCTGCCAAGTTTAAATTTAGAAGTATTATGGATCAGGCTGTTGATTAAGATGATTATGATCGGTGAAGTGCATCTGAACTTGGCATTGGATTAGATTTCAACTCTTTTTTTTAGGCCAAAAATTAGCCTATTGAAACTAGGCCCTATTTTAACAGGTATGTTTTTTAACCGACTCCCAAAAAGGAGGAGGTTATATGTTCGTCTGTATATATTTTTTTGTATGTTCAACCATAACTTCGCCGTTTGTGGACCGATTTTCATGATTCTTTTGTTGTTGTACAGGGTTGAATCCGAATTTTGTACCATGTTCATAAAAGTGGTGATTTGATGATGGGATCCATGAGGAATCGAGGTGACTCCTTGAAATTTGTATAGAAACATATAGTGATTTCAATTTTTTCTGAAGCATTCGAGGTAAATGCTACCAAAAAGTAAGACTTTGCACCAGATTATACCCTGGATCCGAAGGTACCGAACAGAACTTTTGAATCCTTATAGATAAAGGATCGGGAATTTCGGCGTTGTATAAACAACTGAAAGCATAAGCCAATATATCAATTTGAATTATCATCATCATCACAACTATAATTATGCAATGCATCATCACATTATGACCCAATTATTAGTACTTTTCGTGATATTTTGCATCGAAGCAGATGTTTTTGAAGATTATTTCGCTGTTTGTGGACCGATTTTCAAAATTCTTGTTTTGTTAAATAGGATATAATATTAATTTTGTACACCAATTACGAAAGTGGTGAGCTGATGATGAAATCTATGAGTAATCGAGGGAAACCTTTGAAATTTATTAAAATACTCATAGTGGTTAAAATGTTGTTTCAAGTAACTTAAATATAAAATATATGTTAAGATTAAAAGAAATTTCATACGAAGGTGTGTTTTGGTCCAAAGGCACTGAACAGGACTAGGTAGATAAAAGTTGGGAAATTGCAGCATCGCTTAGATAACTGCAAGCATTTACCACAATTTAGCTTACAGTAATATAAGGATAGTTAATATTCGTAGTGGCTATCTACGCATAAAGCCTTGTCTTGTAGATAACTAAAAAGAGTAAAATTATTATTTTTTAACAAAAAATTGAACCCGACTTCCAATGTAAAAACAATATTTTTAAAATCTCCTAAAAATGATGAAATACTTCTTATTCTTCACGAGTGCCTTTTTCAAAATTCGACTAAATCTCAACGAATTCTGTACTCAATTTTCATTCTTTTGAAGTCGGTACTGGCTAAGTTCTATGTCAAGTATCTCAGTTCTGGGCTGGTACGTTGGTTGTCTAACGTAGAGTAGGTTTATGTGTATCAAAATGTTGAAAATGAATGAACGGGTCTACACTGCAGAGCTTATGATGATGATCACGCGCGTGTCCAGGGACTTCCCCGTGACAGGTTCCGCGGGGATTCCCCCACGCAAAACAAAATGGAGATATTAAATATTACCACGTTAACTTCTGTTCAGCGTATCGAATTTACATACGCCCTCGCTCGTGTAATTAATATTTGTTTAGATGGGATGTACAATTGATTCTAAAACAATCATATTTAGGTTGCGGCCCTAAGGGTTTGGTCCTATTGCTAAAACTTAATTGTTTGTCTGTTTGCCTAGCACCAGACATAATTTGTGAAAAGTTTTCTAAAGTAGATTCAATAATTTTTGCAAGTTATGTAAGTATTTCTGTTGCCGATATAACAGCAACTACAAAAAAAAAAACTTTTGCTCAACATCAATAACAGGAAGTCACTTCAAATATTCAGCTTAGTGACTAGTCAACAGTAAGGAACCCAAATCCCAATAGAGTGTGACTAGCATGTATTTTAAAAGGTTGTAGTATTTTAATCTAGTCTATAATTACATTCAGTCATTACAATAGTAAGTTGTACTGTTAAATAGAGCTGTAAGTTTTCTTAATAAATAAAATAAAATAAATCGATAGTTTTTATCGCGTTTCATCATGACTGGTGAATTTTTGGAAAATCCCAAAGTATACAAAAAAAGTCGTGCTAAGGTCGTTTCTTTGTAATGAACACTAAAATTATTTCGAGCAACACGCGACAAAAAGTGGAGCAGTGGGGTTTGTAATTGTACTAAGTTTGTCCATTGTCTGTGTAATATTGTAGTTTAGTAACATTTTACGTAGGCAGCAGAGAATTCAATGGCTATTTTTTGTTATCTATTTACAGCTTATAAAAAAACGTTTAGCCAAAGAATACTTAAAGTAGAATCTATGAATGACTCCGCTGAACGAAAACTCGCCCACGTAAAGTAAAATAATATAGATTTTTTGAGTAGTTACAACTGTTTTTCTACTTCAACAGCATCATATTATGAGCAGCTGATAGTATGCAGTTTAAAATTCGTGATTGATTTTTTGCACAACTGTAAGTGTCTAAACACACTATGCTGAATTTCCGCGGCGGAAGTTCGGCTTGATTCCGCCTGCAATGTATTTTAAATTACCGATGACACACCATGCCGAAATTCCGTCGCGTTAAATTGTATGCGTTTGACATTGCTGACGTAATCATGTGGAAATTCAGCCGCGGAACTTCGGCATAGTGTGTTTAGACACTAATAGGTACGGTCTACACTCAACAAATACAAAAGACATTTGGATACTTGCATTTGAAACCATACATTGGATTTCATATTTTCCAAAGTTAAACGAATATTTCCGAGGCTACATGAACTAATTTGAGTCACACAAAACTAGCGGACGTGAATGAATAGAATTATGAGGACCTGTTTCACCACTTCCTGATAAAGTGTCGGATAGGCAGTCCACAACTTTTTTGACAGATTCTCCATACTCTATCTGTTAAGTGGTGACTAGCCTATCTAGCACTTATCAGAAAGTGGTGAAACAGGCCCTGAATATTAATGGGGCTAAAGAAACGTGTCAGGCTGCGCCAAATTAAGGGGTATCTATTTTAGAACCAGACAGACAATACAAAATCTGAATTGTACTTGTATTGGTACCTAATAGTTGGTCCATATTGATTCTCGGTTCTGAAAGCATTCTGCCAAAACTCTCAATTGAGTCGGTGCGGTTTAGGATGAAGCCAAACGATGTGAGTTGTGAGGCGCAGAATTTCGGTCGCGTAAATATCTTTTCATACAAATCATGACTCACAAAATTACGCTCGTGTGAATCAAACAGGACTTGTGTATGAAACTGAATGTAGCAGAATTTCTGCCAGCCGAAATTCTGCGACTCACAACTCACAAATTACGCTCGTTTGGCTTCACCCTCAGTGTCTAAACACACTAGGCTGAATTACGCCGGCGTAAATTCCGCCGCAAATGTCAAACGCATACAAATACGCGACGGAATAGTGTGGCGTCTCTCGCGTTCCGCCCGTATTTTGTATGACTTTGAAACGCGGCGTAAACGCGGCGGAATTTATGCTGGCGTAATTCAGCCTAGTCTGTTTGGACCCTTAGGCGTGAGGAAACAGACAGACATACTGTCGGTTTTATAACATTTTAGTGTTGGGTAGGACTTACAAGAGGCATTACAATTACAAGAGGCATATCGAGCGAAGTCCAGTTCCGATATCATCTAGAGGGTAAGGCCGAATTAGCCTCGAAGAAGCTTGGTGTTCTTAACCTACAACCTACAACCTCAAGGACCAACGCCTACAACTCTACAAGGCGCAGGTTCGGCCTCATATGGAATATTGTTCTCATCTCTGGGCAGGGGCGCCAAAATACCAACTGCTCCCTCTGGATCGTATCCAACGAAGGGCCGCTCGAATTGTTGACTGCCATAGTGTTTCAAACAGCTTGGACCCCTTGGAATTACGCCGAGATGTAGCATCACTCTGCATCCTCTATCGGTTGTACGAGTATCACGGGGAGTGCTCTGAGGAATTGTTCGGAATCATACCACCTGCAACTTTTCGCCATCGTCCCACGCGAAAAACATACCATCCTCATCACCTTGATGAGTGGCAGTCTTCCACAGTGCGTTTTTCGCGTAACTTTCTGCCGCGCACTGTAAAACTCTGGAACGAACTGTCACCAGCAGTATTTCCGGACCTATACGACCTGCAAACCTTCAAGAAAAGAGCGTATTCCCTCTTAAAAGGCCGGCAACGCACCTGCAGCTCTTCTGATGTTGCGAGTGTCCATGGGCGACGGTAGTTGCTTACCATCAGGTGACCCGTTTGCTCGTTTGCCCCCTTATTTAATAAAAAAAAATGTCCGGGACAAGACGGCGAAATGTAAGAGCGGCTCAGCATTATAACATGTACCGCTTCAAAATGATTGTCGCGGTGGTCTGAATTTTTTAGGGGTAGGTATTTTCAGGGATTTTTTTACTTTAATTTTTAAAATTTATTGTCCGATTTACATTAAATCGAAATGATGGATCTTGTGTAACATTAAATCCATCCAGTAAAATGTTAAATTCAATGTCAACATGTACCTATGATTTAAAAAATCTGAATCTTTAGATGAAGACGAAATAATATTAACTTTTAATAAAAAGATTTTGAAACATATTATATTACGTCTTACAGTAAATTATTTCTGAATCATTATGAATTTATATTTAAGTATATATTTTTTAGGGGGAAAAAATATATAAGTAAATATAAATTCACGCCTCAAGACGGCTGCGATTCAAACGCCTCGCCTCTTTTGAAGTGGGACACTGTACCAGCTCAGTACGAAAAAGTAGCACCTCTTACATCCTCGTATAAAATTCATGTCCTACCCAACACTAAATATGTAACCAGAATGTGCTGACGTGTGATGCATCTGACGAATGTAGGTCCGCGCGGGCTTCGGAAGCCGTAAGCGGTTTAGCGGACTTCGCCTTGACACGCGCTTACCGTTGTATGGCTTGGGAACAGGTTGAATGGTGACGTCATATCATACGTAGACTTAGGAGGCCAGATAATGATGCTGGAATCTCTTAACTAGAAAATGTCGGTAAACTAGAATGAGTCCATACAGACTAATAAGCTGATCGCACATTTGATAGCACCGTACGCGCCGTAGAGATAAACTACGATAACATGGCGCGCCCCTCCAAAATTTAAAACGTTTGAAGTGCGTTGTCAAAACGTTTGAAGTGCGTTGTCTTGCGCGGTCGGCTAGTCTTATATTATCTTTATACGAGCAATTCTTGTATACAGGGTGTAACAAAAATAAGTGATAATACTTTAGGGTGTGCATGTGTTCCTTGTAGAGAGTTCACTGTGAAAGTAACAGCGCTGAAAGACGAAAATTTTTTTTCACTATTGTATGGGTTTTGTACTTTCACAGTGAACTCTCTACAAGGAACACGTACACACCCTAAAGTATTATCACTTATTTTTGTTACACCCTGTATATATAATTGGAATCTCGGAATCGGCTCCAACGATTTTCATGAAATTTTGTATAGGTATAGGAGGTTTCGGGGACGATAAATCGATCTAGCTAGGAATCATTTTTAGAAAATGTCATTTTATTCATGTTTTATTGAATACCGAGCAAATTTCGGTCAAATAGCTAGTTATGATTAGTTGACCAACAAATCTTGGTAGTAAGTGACATTATGTGAAATATTACGAGTACTGGTTTAATTGGTTGAGTAAGTATTCAACCAAACCAACCAACCAAAGATATATATGTCGCAGGGAAAAGAGGATATCAGGGATTTCACGATATCCCTAGGGATATCACGAACTCCCGGTAGATTCCGAATATTCTTGTTTGTTACGTCTCCTTACTAAAAATATCTAGTGATATCTAGTGATCTAGTATGTCATTTCACTAAACTAAATCTAGTGAAATGTCAGAAACGCGGATACCGCTGAATAAAAATCGAGCCACTCATTTCTCTCGCTCGCTCTAGTTCTCACACGTAACACGGGCACTAGTGGGAGTGAAACAAATGCGTCGCTCGAGCTGGCGCGGCTCGTCTAGCCTGGAGACAGACACACAGACTAACCCTTTGGGTACGGAACCGTAAAAACTAGGATAATCGAAGAGCTGGAGTACCTGTAGTACCTGTGCCTGTACAAGAGCCTAACCAAACTAGAAGATCAACATGCCACCTTTACAAAAAATATTCAACTTGGTCGGCCGCTTCATTTGACGTCAAAAATCAAAGGTCTGAAGTATCTGATGAAGAACCCTCAGTTGGTTTCAACTGTATGATTCAGAGATATGTTGATGCCCCCTCAGATCTGCTATAGTTACATTACACGTGTGATAATAATAATAATAACTCCCACTCTGGTTTTGGTGACGGTGGCCGGTTTCATTGAAAACAGGCCAAGAGTAATTTTATAGTGCCCAAGTGTGTGTGACGCATGGATCATCTAACATCTTACTTGTCAGATTCAGATGTTAGATGATCCTATCAAAGTACCCGCACTGTGTATACTAAAGCAAGCGAGAAAAATGCGTGGCTTGATTTTTATTCGGCGGTGTCCGCTTTTCTGACGTTTCACTAGATTTAGTTTAGTGAAATGACATATCACTAGATATTTTTAGTAAGAAGACGTACAAAGAACGTAACGAACGTACGAACGTAAGAAGAAGAACAAACAATGGTCCAGTCAAATTAGGCTTAAATTAGGTAGGAACCTCGGAATTCGAGATACCCAGCTGTAAGTCTGTGAATATTTGTATATTGGCACCCTAAATGTCTCAAAACTTACATATGGTAGGGTGTGCGCAACTATTAAATTTCAAGGTCAAAATGTCACAAAAATCGGTTTTTGCACTTTTTTTGTAAATATTTCATTTCCTATGGGTTTTTTGGTATTTGTATTTATAACCATGATGTAGAATACAAAATTCTCTACAACTTCTATTCAAAAAAATTTTTATACGATGAACCGTTTCCGATAAAGAGGGCGGAGAGCGCGCGGTCAAAGTATCACTTCATGTTAACTGGTGCATCCGGTCGAAAACGCGCCATATTCAATGTGTCGCGACACCAGTGTCCGATCCTTTAATGTCTTGATGTATGGCATATTTCCTCAATAAGTTGGCTCTCAAATTTTTTCTCTCTCTCTCACGGTTGTAAAATGGCAGCCATTTTAGTTTTTCCCGGGCTTTCACACTAATCTGACCAATATTTCTCATGTAAATATCCTATGAATATAAAAAAGGTCTTATTTAATAGCTAGACTTATGGACTATGCTTACACAGGCAATACGTTATGAATTTCCTAGAATTAAACATAGAAAAACCGAAATTTAAGGAAAAAGAAAGTCCTGATAGGCTGCAGAGAATCGTTTTGCATTGCTCAACCCCACACCTGGGGTTCCAAATCATGCCCTGTAACAATGTCCGATCCTTTAATGTTATGGTGTATGGCATATGTTATTCTCAAATTGGCGCTCAAAAATTTTTTTTCTCTACCTTTTGAAAAAATTTTTTTCTCTGGCTCTTATACAAATCTGACCAATACTTCTGAATAAAATCGTTATAACTTCTTAACTATCTGACTTAGAGCATAGAAGCAAAGGATTTTTTTAAGATGAAAACCTCCTCTATCTTTTTAAAATAAAAATAAAACAGTTTAACGCACTATATTTTTCACAAAAAGCCATTAATTAAAAAATACACAACATTTTTTCCTTAAATTTTGGTTTTTCTATGTTTAATTTTCGAAATTCATAACGTATTGCCTGTGTAAGCGTAGTCCATAAGTTTAGCTATTAAATAAGACCTTTTTTATATTTATAGGATATTTACATGAGAAGTATTGGTCAGATTAGTGTGAAAGCCCGAGAAAATCTAAAATGGCTGCCATTTTACAACCGTGAGAGAGAGAAAAAATTTGAGAGCCAATTTAGTGAGGAAATATGCCATAATCACGACATTAAAGGATCGGTTACTGCTTTCGTTACACATTGATTATGGCGCGTTTTCGACCGGAGGCACCAGTTAACCTAAAGTGATACTTTGACCGCGCGCTCTCCGCCCTCTTTATCGGAAACGGTTCACCGTATAAAATTTTTTTTGAACAGAAGCTGTAGAGAATTTTGTATTCTACATCATGGTTCTAATACAAATAGTAAAAAACCCATAGGAAATGAAATATTTAAAAAAAAAGTGCAAAAAACCGATTTTTGTGACCTTTTGACCTTGAAATTTAATAGTTGCGCACACCCTACCATATGTAGGTTTTGAGACAATATTTAGGGTGCCAATATACAAATATTCACAGACTTACAGCTGGGTATCTCGAATTCCTAGGTGAACTTACTATACTCATTGGACTACAAGAATATTCGGCATCTACCGGGAGTTCGTGATATCCCTAGGGATATCGTGAAATCACTGATATCCTCTTTTCCCTGCGACATATACAACGTCTGAAATTACGTCAATGGGCTTCGGCCTGACCAAGCATGCTATCTCTCTCGGTCGGAAAATCTTCCTTTTCTGCGCCACTAACATCGTTAAAGAGGGAACAATTAATACAATCGCCTGATCTCGCTCAGCGATTCTATAGGATCTCAAAAACATACTCTTTGCAACATAGCTTGGCTTAGCTTCATTGTGAGGTGGACAAGCAGCTTTGCTAGGCCTTGTGGTGTATAGCCAAAATCAGATGCTGCTATATTGTAAAACTAGATGACACCCGCAACTCCGTTGCGCCAAAATTCGTTCGCGCAGGAACCGTACATTTTTTCGGGATAAAAACTATCCTATATCCTTTGCCGGGACTGCAAGTATCTCTATGCCAAATTTCACCAAAATCAATTCAGCGGTTTGAGCGTGAAGAGGTAAGAGACAGACAGACAGACACATTTTCGCATTTATAATATTAGTATGGATGTTACTAGAAATATTCCCTAGGCTTCGTGTCAATGTCATCTAAATATTTTGCATGTGGCTGAAAAGAATACACTGATGTCATTCGACAGCTACTTTACGTTCACGACTATGCGTGTGTTCTGAAACCCAGAAAACTGTCCAGGGCTCATGACGTCACACATTACACACACTTCATTCCTGCGCGAAAACACGTCCATATTTTATGTATGACAATGTAGCTGCTACTCGTTACATAAAGTACAATATTATGTCTAGCAGAAAGAAGATAAGTGGACTACTAATCAGGAATTCTTCAGTTTAATTTGCGCCAAGAATTCCGTCCCTCGGGTGTAACGGTCTTCAACTACGTGACGATTTCATCAACGTTCCTGGAGGGTGTGAACAATTTTTAATTATTATGAAAACTATATCTAAAGCCGGAGCAGACTTCTCATTAAAGCGACGTGACTTATTCGCTGTTTGCGCTAAGACAGAATTTGTAAAACGTTGACAAAACTTGCATTTTCGAATCAGTTGTCAGTGTGAGGTCAATGGACAAAGGTGAAGATTCCCTTAAATTTATTAAAATTAAAAATATAATATCAATTTACTCAATGAATTATCCGTAAAAATCGTCAGAAATTATTCGTCATAACAACACGTTCTAAATCATACAAATTATTAGTACTTGTCCTTCCTTTAAATGCATTTTTTTCCTTAATCAAAAGCAGGTGTTAAAATCTAATTAAACAGTACAATTTTAACGTAGTTAGATATAAAAGTCAAATAAATCTTTTGAGTTTCTAATAATAATATTTAATCAAATCCTACAATCCGTAAATTATAGAAAAGCTAAATAAGTGAATCCTTCGATCGCGGAAAAACGAGACACAATAGCCTTTCAATTGTTATCGCGGCCCACTTGGGCCTAATACGGTAGTTGAGATGTTAAAATTATTTAATTCATTACATTACATTCTACTTTATTTTAGCAAATAAAAGATTCTGATTGTAGAACCGATATGTAAGTGAGTTATCACGTAGAGGGATTGGTATATTTGTATGGATTACAAAATATAACACAAACCAATATCGTCGATGGAGGCCGGTCACGTACATCCCCTACGCCCTGCGAATTGCGTCCGTCTTTGAATATTGTATTTTACTGGTTAAGTGGAGAATGTAGTTTCTTAATTTGTTTGGTATAGATAACCAGTCTGGATATGTAATATATACTTAGTAATATTGTAATTCTGACCACCTTCATATAAATTATGATAATTAAGTATCAGCGGTTTTTATCGCCTCAGCATATGCAGTGCACAAGTTTAAGAACGTTTAGCGAAATTGGAGTGGACAGTCAGTGCCAATATCGTAGAATAGCTGCCAATAACAGGTTGCCGTCTGTTCATGATCTACCAATAGAGACCGATCTGATCATCGGTCTACCAATAGTATGCCGCATGCGCTAGCACTCGCCCCCGTCACCAAAAGATACCCAAAAGTCGAACACTGCGCCTTCCTTTTTTTGCCGAGAGAAGTCGTGTGTGGTTTATTCTAACTTTAGCAATGACGTGAAAAAGGAAATATCTAATATAGGACAATCTAAAGTGGCATGCTAATTTACTTGCTTGTGTTTCGTTGATACAGTTGTAGGCGCCAACATCTATATACTCGTATATATAAAAATTGATTTTCAAATGTGTTAGTCGCGCTAAAACTCAAAAACGGCTGAACGGATTGGGCTGATTATAGTCTTAAAATATTCGTAGAAGTCCAGGAAAGGTTTTTAAGTGATACGAAGTTCACCGGGACAGCTAGTTACTTTATGAAAATGTATTTTGGATTATGATGTAAAAACATTTATTTTCTATTTTTCAGGTATGTACCGGCTTCAGCTGAACATGTTTAGAAAGAATTTTAAAGTGGCTGAATATGCCCTCGCATTCTGGGTTCGTATTAGAATATTTAGATAGATAAGAAATAAAAGAATAAATAAGAGAAAAGAGAATGATAAAAGAAAATAACAAGACTCTGATAGGTGGACAAAAAAAAAGATAGTATTGTTAACGAAAAGAATAATCTCTAAAATATTTTCAAGTAAGAGACAGTTGTTTTAAAAAAGTACAGTGTATAAAAAACATGTTTTAAAACGCTTTCAACTACCGTTTTTATGGAGCCGTTGTATTTGTATCATAACGTTTCGAATACAGATTCGCGTATTAAACTAAACTTTATGTGTACACAGTAAGATGTATTTTTGCCATCACATCTCCCGTTTGCTCATTTGGCCTCTGTAAATACGCTTTGACCAGCCTCGGAGTGTTGGTACAGCACTTATGGGGCCACGAAAAAATAAATATTGTGACAATACATAACAAAACGTAAAATACTTCCCTATTTTTGTATCGGACACATTTGTGACATTATAATTTAGTGTTGCTATTTTTGTCCATTGCCCAATTTTTTATGGTTTTTTCGGTAGTAATTTTTAATTGATGAAGCCATTTTTAAAGTAAATTATTAAGTTTTATTGCAAACTTACATTCGAAAGGTTTTTTTTATCCTCTAAACTAAAATTGATTTCTAACAACTTACCATAAGTACTTTGAACTACATTTATCGTTATGAATTTGAACAGAGTACAGGTAGGGAACCTACTACTTGAACATCATTATAACCTCGCCCTCTCGGAAGCTGGGAAACTTAGGGCGGAGTAGGGCGGGCGGGAAAGTTTAGGGCGTATTAATTTTCCGCCCCGGGCGATAAGTATCGCAACTTATTCCCGACCTTATTTAAGTTTGAACTTCACAAGTCCTTTTTCATTGTTTTCGTTAATGGGCTCGTTTTTTGTTGGGGGGTGAAAAATGGGGGATGAGTTTTTTGTAGATTAAAATATAACGAGCCTTAATTGTATGGCTGAGAAAAATTGATCACGATCATTAAAAATATAAAATACGTGTGGCACTCAGGGTCTGCCGCAGTAAAACTATTTCATAGCATTTGTCAAATTACGCAATTATAATTCGCATACGTCTATTCGCAGGCACACAAACACCGTGCCGAAGTCTGGCTACGCTGCATGAATGTTAGTTTATTTTGTTACGGAATTTCTTGATTCGTCCACGATAAAAGCTATGTAATGGCTTAAAAAATGTCTAAGGGCCTTATCACACTGGCGATTAGCGAGTGATTTGAAAGCGACGCGACTGCGCAGCGCGCACGCCGCGATTGCGCGACATGCACGCCGCGACAGCGCAGCGTCGCCGCGGCGTGGCGTTTACGCCATTTTGTACACTCGTATTTTGTATACTCCCTAGACGAGTGTACAAAATGGCGTCTACGCGCTGTCGCGGCGTGCACGTCGCGCAATCGCGTCGCTTTCAAATCGCTCGCTAATCGCCAGTGTGATAAGAACCTTATACGCAAAAAAGAGGCATGTTGATTTCACTGGATATCTAAAAATTGAAATGTATCGTAATGTAATAATTAACTCGTCTTCGTTAAACGTTCTTCGTCGTTTCGCATAATATTGTGTTAGTTACATGAACTTATTTTACCGCGTCGCGACGATCATAATACCGCGAATGTGCGTCACAGAATCCGCTTTTTGTGATCCCAATACCGCGAATGTGATTCACGGAATCAAGTCATTAATTAGGATTTAATAATTCCGAGTCGGAATGTTTTCCGAAAGGAGCGATCGCGAGATGATCGAGATTCCGCTCGGTAATTACGTAACTTTTATCTCGTTTAATTGCGAGCAATTGAGCGAGATGTTGAAATGTCTGACAATATTGTTTTGTTTTCTTACAGTTAGAATTATTGTGTTTTGTTTTTTTTGCGAGGATAGCGATTATTTTGTTTTATTTTTGCTTACATAGTGTTATAAAATCAACGGTTGTTTTGGGTATATGTTTTCTACTTGTTAGTTAGGCAAAAAATGCTTCAACATAAATCGGGTTGTATTCTAAGATTGCCAGGAGAAGTGAAAACGAAACAGCGAAGCAGGCTGCATACATATTCAGCGCGCGTTAAGCGCAATACACACTGAGCCCGTCGGGCTGCCGACATATGTCGGCAACTTTTTGTCGGCGGTCAAGTTGGCGGCTTCACATAATACAAGTCGGAAAAATTGGTCGGCGGCTTGAGATGAGAAATTTATTTGGCAGTCAGTGATTGGTCAGTGATTGCCGCGTGTCTATAAGGTTGTGTCGCCGGGCAACTGAGCGCAGGCGTACGCAAGCCGCCAGCATGTCGGCGGGTAACACGCGCGGGCGCATGTTGCCGACATCATTCTTTTCATGCAGGCCGCCGGGTTGTGTCGCCGGGTTTTGGCGGCGGCCCGGTGGGCTCAGTGCGTATTGCGCTTTAGAAAGAGAACTCTGTTGTGTTACTCCTCTCTATAGTCATTTCCGTGACTCTCTCTGTCTTACTAATTGACTATCAGGACACGTGTCTTAAAGCTAGCTTAACATTTTTAGTTTTTACTCATTAAAATGTGTAATACAACAAAAACAAAGATCGCATCTTTTCCCACATAAGACATAACACAAAATAATAAATTGTAAAATATGTGGTTTATACGCTCAGTCTTACTTCTGTCTGTCGTTCTAATGAGGACGCCACATACTAATGCAGGTCCAATTATTGTAACATACAATTATATTAATAACACAATAATACGGTATAATGAGAATAATGAGAACTAGCGTTAATCATTTAATGAAATTTCTATAATTGTAAGGTTTGGACATAATGACATAATTTTTATTGTTGAAGTGTACAGGATGTAACAAAAGTAAGTGATAATACTTAAGGATGTGAATTTAAGGCATCCATTACACGGTAGGTTTTGCTGTCAGTTTTACCACAGTCATGGCTGATGGCTGTGACTGATGGATAACCTACCGTATAAGAGCGTGACAGACGGTTGCATGAAGCTGATTGACGAAAATCTGGATATTTTGATTTTTGCTTCATGCAACCATCAGTCACGAATTTTGAGTGTTTTGTTACATCTGACAAAATTGGAAAAAAATTAGAAAGCGTAACATATAATATACAGTTCAAACGTCTTTAAACGCAAGTATTAAATCATTTTGGTGTACGCTAAATTCTAGTCATTTTACTCTAGCTAAGTTCCTAAATGGTTCAACTAGTGACCATATACAGGCAATCTAATTGTTTAAACGCTACTAACCTGAAATGTGTAATTTACAGTTACGTAAGCGAAAACTCGTAGTTGGCAACCCTATTCATATTTAAGTATCCTGTTAACGATCAAATTTGTTTGACAAACTTGTTTGATGTAATTTACGTTTTCATCAAACAGCAGCGCAGACGAACAAACATGCATCAAACAAGTTTGTCAAACAATTAGCTAGAATCGGTTTGAGATCATGAGATCTTGTTTGACAAATACAGCGGAACACGTTTAATCACGTTTGTCAAACGCTACGAAAATCCAAATTTTCTTCAAACAGGTCAAACACTTAGTTTGTTTGACAAACGCTTCAAACAAAGCTGTACACTATCAAACTGTTTGACAAACACGTAAAATTTGACAATTTGATCATTTGCAGGGTACTTTACAGGGTACTTAAAACAATTATCTGCGGCCGTATTGAAGCGGGCGCTGTGTCGGAAGTTTGTCTTGTCAAAAAAATTTTGGAAATAGTTGCGCCGGCACCAGATAAAACACGATATCAACTTTAAACGCGAGATTATCCTTGTAGGGAACGTACAGGAACTATAGGCATGTATATATCTATCTATATATATAAAACTCAAAGGTGACTGACTGACATGGTGATCTATCAACGCACAGCCCAAACCACTGGACGGATCAGGCTGAAATTTGGCATGCAGGTAGATGTTATGACGTAGACATCCGCCAAGGGCTTAACATAGGGGATGAAAATTTGTATATAATAATACTTTAATAAATAATAGATAAATAAATCTTTATTAAAAACTAAATTCTTTTCTTATTTCTAATAGCCTGCCAAACTGCGCAGCAGTTTATCGGCGGGCAACGCGCTTGTCAGAAATAGCTTAGACTTGCTAAATAAAAGTATTGTATAAATCATAAACACCAATAAATAAAACGTAGTTTATACGTATCGTAACTACGTAATACAATTATTCACTTAGCTTTCCTTCATTTCCAATTATTAAGCTGAAAGAACTGATATTACACAAAAGGCCAAGAAGCGTTTTAACCAAATAAATACTTATCTTATAACGATCTTTGTTCGAAGTACTCAGAGCCAATTCACATTGACAGGAGGCAGAGTGACGGCTTACGACAAGAGAGAGAGAGTGAGTGAGTCCCTTCCATCAGACAGCCCGCCTTAAATACTGCCATATCAAAAACAACACCACCGCCATCATCACTCCGCCCCACGTCTGACTACCAAGATTTGCATCTAATATCATAAATACAATGATTCATAGTTACAATCATCCTGAAAATCATTATAAATCAAGTATTTAATTATAACACTTTTAAATTAATTTATTAACTGTACTATCTTTTGTAACAAAAGTATCATAACCGGAAACAACAACAATTATTGTCGGTTTAAAGATTAATTGACATGTTCAAAAATAATGTTATAATATTATATTTGTTGTCCAAATATCATGTATTAATTATTAATAATAATTAGTTCAACTCACATGAATTATTGAAATATGTACTTCTCATAAGAATTTCAAGTTAAATAACAAAACAATATTTAAAGACAAAACCATTGTTACCATTATACATCATGTTATTTATGACTATTATTGAAATAATAGTCATTTATATTCATCTATATTTTGAGTAAAGTGGGTCGTACCTCACACGCTCATTTACAAATAAACTATAATATATATACTTTACTAAAAAACAAAATATCAGAATGTAATATTATTATATCTTTATACACTACTTATAGCTTTTAACTTAACAATGACAGTCTTATATTATGGTATTTGTAAGGACAGACTACTGTATTACCATTACATAACTTCTTAACGTGAGCGAAGCCGCGGACAAAAGCTCGTTTGTATATAATAAACGTCTAATAATAAGAAAATCTCCAGATATTTTCCCATTTATACAGAATGTAACGAAACAAAGTGATAATATTTTTGGGTTTGTATAAGTTCCCTGTATAGTGTATAGAGATCACTGTGATAGTAGCAGCGCGAGCAAGTGTAACTTTTTTTTACTTTTTTATGGGCAAACTCATGACGTTAAAGCTTGCCCATACAAATCACAAAAAATTTGCTCTTTTAGTTTTACAGTGAATATAGTATAAGGGACATATTCACGTCCTAAAATATTATGACTATGTATTGTTACATCCTGTATAGCATGGATAAGTTACCATAAATGCCCAATAACGTTTACAGAAGTTCGTTGTGTAAAGATTTTTATTAGTAAAGTATGCTAAATGAACGATTTCATTTCTGATTTTCAGAAAATAGATTTGAAAGAATCATTCAACATTAATCCAAACCCAAATCCAAATCGTAATTTATTCACATAATAATTGAGAAATTAACATTTTATGAATTAAACGAAAAATAACATAGGTGGCTCGACGGTCGGCCATTTTTCACGTCCGAAACGGAATACGGAATGTTTTTCGAGAAATTTCAGTCGAGTTGTAATTGGAGTTCATTAATTATTATCCGGGTTTCATCCGGGTATAAGTCAGATTAACTTTATAATGATGGTCATGTGATAAGTCATTTTTGAAAGTGAAACAAAACTAATTAATGGCGGCGTCGTGCACTTATATTACGGGAGGTCACGACATTTTTGGTAACGATATCCAAAATGACTTATTTTTGACAATTTAATGATTGACAAGATAAAGAGCAACTCTCTGATGCCAAATATGTCGGTCTGCCTGCGTAAAGTAGTTGCGTTCTCTGTATAGGGCGCCTGAAAACCCAGTTGTCATGACCAAAAAAAAGATAAAAGAATATACGTTCAGACATAGGTCGCCGATAACTATGAATTGCAACCAAATATTTGGTCAGTTTTGGTGCCAATAAGCTAGTACCTACTGACAGTTTACGATTTGTAATTTTCAGCCATTTACCTGATCATTTTTTTTCGGTCACAATATTAAGTCACGTTTGAACGCTCGTTGCTTCATAACGCAACCGAATATTTGGTCAGTTTTTACGCTACTGATATGAAAACAACTAGTACTTACCTAATATAACTAACTCACAGCCGCACTCAGAGTCGTTCATTAAATCATCATTTAAAAAATTAAAATTATCCGCTGCCCATACAAACCGCAACACTAAATGCTCATTAAACATGAAATTTCCTCTCAGAGTCAGATAATGATAGATTAACACCTCAAAATGGAGAATAAATTTAAATACAGAAGAAGCACCATTTAACTCGTCGCTAATCGTGGATTTTGCTCTTAAAGGGGTATGACATAAAGAAATATATATATATATATATATATATATATATATATATATATATATATATATATTTCTTATATATATATATAATATATATATATATATATATATATATATATATATATATATTATATATATATATATATATATATATATATATATATATATATATATATATATATATATATATATAGGGTATGAATTATGATCTTCTTTTTCATTTTGGATATCGTTACCAAAAATGTCGTGACCTCCTAGTCTATTAACTTGGTAAGAAAATTATATTAACATAGCTTAATTATTGAGACTGGCTAAAAATTGAGAGTCGACAGCCGACGCGGCGTAAGAGAGGTAGTAATAACCCACCGCTCCCTCTTTTTTTCGCGTGTCGAAAATTTATGCTTACTTAGTTCGTTTTTACTTCTACCGGAGTGCACTCCCGGAGTGCAATCCGATATTTATTTTATTTCTGAATTGAATTAAAACATCCAACAAGAAGCAATGTATGATTATCTACATTTATAAAGTATTTTGTAATAAATAAACAAATTTTACTATTCTTTCCGGTAATAAGTAAAATAGCATATCCTCTCCCTCTTACTGCGTAACACTTTTGATTCGTCGGAAGTTTTAAAACAAATTTACACTCCCGAAGTTGGGAATGTGAAATCAGCTCGTTTCTATTTGTCAAACTCTGAGCTTTGCGTAGGCAGTCCTAAATGTTACCGGATTAAACTTGTATACGTGTTTTACTTATATCTTCGCAATTGGTCGCTTGATTACAAGCCATAGAGCAAGGAAATTGTAGATACGATAGTAAGTATGTAATAAAAATACTTCTAAAAGGCTTTATGACATACACATCTAGCTAATAGTGCTTGTCACTCATTTAATCCCCGTAAAAATGGGTATTAAGTTGGATGTCCATCTGTCTATCATATGCAAAATGACTATTTTAGACAAACACTATTTGGGCGAGGCCACAATGCTCTGTTGTGTTGCGTTACCGCTTACCGCAATGTAATATCGCATTTTGTGTCATGTCTGCATTGCGATGTCGCCGCACTTCATCTCGAGCTGGTTTCGCCTTGTTGTTCTGCCAAACCATCGTAACTAAGACGGAAAGACAACAATGTCATAATATATTTGTAATTTTGTAGCTTGCATCGTCACCGTCTTGTATTGTACTGTCGCGCGTCGATACAACGCATATACGCGTTATTCCATCTCGACTGAACAACGAGCATTATGGCGTAATATTAAGGCCATCCCCCGAGCAAACGACCTTGACCATACATTTGACGCGTTGCCGAGATCGCACAAAAATCCAATTTTTTTACTTATCTTAGTTCAAAATTGATCTAAAAAAAAACGGGGAATATGTAGTTAATGAAATTGTCTATATTCTATCGTCGTGTGTTTCAAATAAACGTAATTTGTAAATACTAGGGAGATTTGGAGAATTGGTATTACTTTGAAAGCTAATATCATGAGTTTACAAAAATAGAAAATTAAAAACGGGGAAAGAGATGTTGATAAAGATTATTGCTGTATTTTTATTATAACTTTGTAGCTTTCAAATTATGAGTTTATAAGGCTCTAAATACGGTAAATTGCGGAATCTCCGTAAGGGAAGGGCCTTAAGTACATAAATAGGGATGTAAGTTATGAAACAACATGTGAAGTGAGGGCAAACGCTGACGTAGAAACTTCGTGCGATAACTACCGAATCTTCTTCGAATCTTTGCAGAACTTTGCCAACTTTGATATGTGGCTAACTAGATTTCCACCGAAGATTTATTATGATAAATTACGTATTGAATCTTATACGGGTTATACTTGTATGTACAAGGGTTAGTCAATTACATATTTTGGGCAGATGATCTACTGATTTACTAAAGACTTATATTAGACGTATAGAAATATCTGACATACGCAAGAGAATACGCATCGGGTTAGGCAGAATAGGCAGAAATTCCAACAAAAAATATATTTTTTGTTGGAATTGCTAACCTTTCATTCCCATCTCTGCAAGACCTGTCATGATATGATGACTCAAAAATGTATTACAAAAGGCTCAAAATTACTTATTTAATTCCCCCGCCCCCGCATTCATCCATATTTTCGAAACGTTCCCGTAACCGGCCTTATTCCTTTCAAAAATATAAAAAACACAATTAGTTCGCAGCACCATCGCGACAATGTAACACTTTGCGGGGCCATCAAGCTGTCACCGCGGCCCGAAAACGTTATTTGTTACGTGTAACGGGGACGCGCGGAAATAAAGCGTTTATTTGTGACAATATTACAGTGGAACGACATTAGAGTATTCAAAATTGTTCTTTTTCTCCGGCTAAAGCCGACATTCCACCGCGGCGCACGCTGTGCACGGCCACGCGGCGCACGTTTTTACTACGTCAATACTTTGAGTACGTCAATTCGTGCGTAGCGTGTCCGTGGGTTGCAGTGGATTTTTTTTTAATAAGAAGGCAGGTCACTGCGTCCCATACTCTAGTGCGAAGGAGTCACAATAGAGGATCTATTGTGACTCCTTCGCACTAGAGTATCATCCCCAACCCAATACTGCTCATTAATTAATAAACGATATGGTTGGGGTTGGTGCCACGAATTTCCTCTGTGGATGAGTATTCGTGGCGACCAAGGTGCCTGTTCCTGCTCTGTAGCAGAGCAGGACAGTCGAGGAGAAGGTGAATAGGTGTTTCATCCTCCTCCTCACAGAATCTGCAAGTCGTTATGCTACAAATACAGTGGATACAGTCACATATATTTTCTTGAAAAGCGAAGCTTGACGCAAGTGCGTAGTCTCTCCGTGCGCTGCGGTGGACTGGCGGCTTTGGTCTGTAAGTCTTGGGCTTCGGGAACATTATCAATCGACTTTAAAATAAGCCCACGTTACTAGATACTTTAAACTTTATTATTACTACATGACGACAGCAAATTCCATTGCGCCGAATTTATCGCGTGAGAACTGTACATTTTTCTAGTGTTTTTCCTGGCGAAATGTGCGTTAATCCCCTTTATTTCTAATTCACTAAAATAAGGTCTAAGACAATATAAGAGATAATAATAATACAGGAGTAGCAGGAGATCGGTCATCTTGGCGTTCATTGAGAGATTCCTATGTCCAGCAGTGGACTAATATAGACTGATATTATGATGATGATGATGAATACAGGATAATTGACTCGACTTACATCGTTACAATGACCTAGAATCAGGTACTTATTTGTACTAAGTTCACGACTGATGACATTATAGTTGGAGTTAATAAGCTATGACTAGTTTGGCTGTGACCTTATTTAGTTAGCTATATTAAAGATGTGTAGTAGATATTACAATATTTACATTTACTTCATAATACTTTAAAACACAAGATATTCGTTTGAATACACAATATATATTTCTCCCGAGGCAGATGATACCAAGTTAAATATGATTTTATTTACTGATACATTAATGGACTTAAATTATATGATAATTAACTTAATCAATAATTATATTCGCTCCGGAAAAGTAAAAAATTGTTTTCGCTTCTTCCTATGCTAAAGCTATATTATATTACAATCAAATGGAAAGCGACTAATATAATATTACCTTTAGGGCTTGTTTTACCAGTCACCACTTCCTACAACTTTTTTGATAGATTCTCCATACTCTATCTGTCAAGATAAATGGTGGCCTATCCGGCACTTATCAGGAAGTGGTGAAACAGGCCCTTACCACACAAAACAAATAAGTCCGGAAAGCTTAAGTTTTTCGTGAAACTGACCCATAATATAGAATATTATAATTTTATGGTCTAAAGTCTAAACTATTCCCTAGTGTAGACTGTAGAGTTATAGAAGGCAGATGGCGAATAAGAATTGTCCATTTTACGGGCCGCCGGCTCCGTATTAAGATGGCGGTACCCGGACTCCGGAATGTCACACTCGCGTTACACACGAGGGACAGTATAGTTACATGTTGTAGATATGACGGAGTAAAAAGGAAAATAATATTAGCAAGATGTTGACCATGACAAATTACATTTTATTTCATAATACTTCGTTTAAATTCATTTGGTTAGGCTTTGGTATAAGTAAATTTAGTAGTATCGTGTCGGCCCAGACTGCTGGAACCTAATTGAATTTAAATTTCGTTTCGAGGTCACGATACCTTCTACTACGAACTACCATTAAGGACAATTTAAGTTCAATAAATTAATTGTTACAAAACCCTAATGAATTGTCCTCAGTAGGAGATTCAACTAGAGAGGTAGGTTTTTGGATAAAGCTCTGAAGGAACGAATCCTTTAACGCCATAGTTATAAAAGTTCTACGCCATTATACTATCACACTACTTAAATACATGACACATATGTATATGTATACATGACATACATAATACAATTGAATGGAGACCACATCTCAAAATTTCAACGTCTGTGGTCAGTTCACAAGGTGAAGGGCGCGCGTCGCCACATGAAATAATCAAGTGAATTAATGGAGGACGCGCGAGCCAAATGTGGCCGAATGTAATACAGGGGCCACACTAGCGAGACAAAATATATTATTATGCTAGTTGTTCCTTGCGGCTCCGCCCGCGTAAATAAAGAATTTCTTTGGAGCCGTACATTTCCCTGTGGTCTACTCTATATCTAGGCCAAATAAAAATAAATTTCGTTAGATTAATACGTTCAAAAAACAAACAAACTTTTAGCTTTATAATATTATTAGCACAGAGCCGTGTTTCGCTTCAAATACCACGAAACGAGAATGTATTAAATTATTATACATTATTACATAACGGATACTTAAATTTTAAATATTCGGTATAGGAAAACACCTAATGAACCCATCAAGCCCCGTACGAGCACCGACCATCGCGACAACAATATAATACAATGGCATTTCCGAGAATCCCCGATCGAAAGATTATACAGAATCATTTAATATACATTTTAAATATTTATAGTAAACTAATCCGCTTACAACTATAAAAACAGCCATAAGTTACAATCAAACATAAAAGAAATCATTTAATCCAAACACTAAGAACAAAAAAATCTCCTGTTACTGGACTATTATTAAAATATATTATTTAACGAAATGCCCGTCGTATATCATGTTTACGATCCAGATATAAACAGAGCACGATAAACTGTCCCGAGCTGTTTATTTTAATAAATTTTATAGTTTACTACTAGACCCGGCCACGCGTTGCTGTGATATAGATGCCATTTGAAAAAAAAACATGGCTTCCTCCATGACTGATTTTCTACTACCATTACCCCTTTAATTTGGAATAAAATAATAATGTGACCATAAATAGAGATTGCAGTCCATCGCGGACAAACAACGTGACACGTAATTTTTATATATTACTAGCTGTCCCGGCAAACGTTGCTTTGCAATAACAATATAAAGTATTTCGAGCATATTATTATTTTATTGAAGTGACTAAATAAGTATGTTACCATGGTAACGTCCCGTCCCGTCGCACAAATAATGGTCGCCGTCAGTCTCGAGTCGTAATAATTTAACTATTATTTATTCATCTAATGCACATTATCAATACAAAAAGTACCCAGTAGCCGATTCTCAGACCCACTGAATATGGATATAAAATTTGGTTAAAATCAGTAAAGTCGTTTCGGAGAAGTACGCGGCCTAACATTGTAACACGAGAATTTTATATATAAGATAAAATTTAGTCCAATAACGTAAGCTTTAAGCACGGGTATTTCGAACCCGCAGTATTAGACTCAAAAATGTTAACGGTACATAGACGAAATCTAAATAATTTAAATACTCGTATAATGTGTAACAAGTAATAAATACAAAAGTTCGGTCCCGACATGGGCATTAAAATAAAATTTAAAAATAAAATTGCGTGTTCGACAATGATTTAAGCGGTCGTTTTGAATTTAAAAATTAAAATAAAGTTTTCTTGCCTGTTTTAGAAAATACGTCGCCTAACACTTCAGTGACACGAAATGGAATGAAATTACGTAAAACTAAAATTATAGTTTTTGGGTCACGTCAATAAAATATGATTTTTTCCGGGTACGGTTTCTAAATATTTAATTTATATTGGTACTGCAATGTTGCGGCGACAAAGTTGCGCAACTAAGTTTCACTATATTGACCATGTTGCGCGATAATGTAGTACGGCAATGTCATAGTATAAGGAGGGGAAGTAAGTTATCTTCATACAAAGGCACCGCGCGCGGTTTGTATGTGTGCGCTATAGTATCAATGCGTCGCCGCACGCACACTTATTAAAATCTCGGACCGTTTTCGGACCGTACCAGGTGGGGCTAACACTTAAGAGCCCGAGTTACCCTACATACGTAATACCAAAATCATTTTGTCATACGAAAAAATTTAACATGTTTGAGTTATTTTTCAGCTTAAAATAGTAATTACCTAGGTTCCTGAACAAAAATTAACTTCAAAATATTTAAACACTAAAAAAATTTTTTTTGGGTTAATTTTTTTTAACTAAATTTACTACAAAATATTTCAACTCTAAAAATATTTTTTAGTATTAAAATATTTTGTAGTAAATTTACTAATTATTTATAAATTTTGAGTGTTTTACTTATTGTAAATATTTAGTAGTAAATTTAGTAAAAAAAATTTATACACAAAAAAATTTTTTTTAGTGTTTAAATATTTTGAAGTTAATTTTTGTTCAGGAACCTAGGTAATTGCTATTTTATGCTGAAAAATAACTCAAACATGTTAAATATTTTCGTATGAGAAAATTATTTTGGTATTACGTATGTCATCGGTAATTTGAAATACATTGCAGGCGGAATCATGCCGAACTTCCGCCGCGGAACTTCGGCATGGTGTGTTTGGACACTGCGTAGCAATCGCTACGTCGCGTAGCACTTCTACGAATCCGTAGCACAGCTACGCGCTAACTTCGTAGCTGTGCTACGCGCTCGAATAGAGCCCTTGTTGTCGCTGCTACAGACGCGTGAAATTAGTACCTATTCGACTGAAACTACTTTTTTGGTGATGAGAAGTAACCTATGTGCATTACAAGTTTACTCATAATATTATGTGTGCTTAGTTTTGTTATAATTGGTCTAGTAATTTCGCAATGAGTAAAAGAAACACATTTATTTTTGTAATATTAGTCTAAATTATAACAATAGATATTAAATATTATCTGAAAACATCGTCTCTCAATAATTTTATTAATATCAAACAAAAATATATGAAAAGAAACACTTTTTAAATAATTTCTCAAACAATTTGAGTGTAAATAACATAATTTGAGCCATCGTAATTGCTGAAGCCTGAACTCAGTAATTTACTTCGCACAGAGTAATAAAGAATCAGAGACAGCTTTGAAGCGTTTTATAGTGTAATTAATACTGTTAATTTTGACGGCAGTATCTTATATTGCTGACATCAAACATATTATGATACTTAGTCTTCTACTAATACTTAAATATCAAACAGTTGAACAGCCTAATCAAACTCAACATAGAGATTACGCGTTTGGTCTATCCTTCGCCACTCATGGTACCTTCTACGTAGTGAAGTTCCTCTTTTCATCGCCGAAACGTAAGTGAAGAGCTGTTGACTTATACGTTTTGGCGTTAAAAATAGGCATTAGAAAGCGCTTCTGTAGCCTCAGAAACTGTGCAAGAGTCTTGACTCTCGAACTACTTACTGTACTGTGCTCGGCGAAACATGGCGGTAGCGGTCATTGACTCTCTGTCAAAAACTTGTCATTTTCTATAGAAACCGCGATTGACAATGAAGTGATATTGTCAATCGCGGCTTTGTATAGAAAATGACAAGGTTTTGACAGGGAGTCAATGACCGCTACAGTACAATAGAGTACAGTACAATAAAAACAACAAAATAGCTGTCGATCAAAATTTCTATAAAGTGGGGCAATCGATTTAAGCAATAACAATAACATTTTAATTTATAAATAGCGTTAGATATTATTATTTATTAGTCGATTTTGGCTAACAAAACCCTTGATACTTTAAATTAGATGATTGATTGATTAAATTAGATGCGTAATTCATATAAAAACGTGTATTAAATAATTGCACGAAGCTCAGAGTAATGCACTAACACATACTTAATGTTAGTCCACATATAGTACTTGAAAATAAAGTAAGTAGTTACTTGGAAATAAAGTAAGTTTATTTCCAAGTTTGGTTAGGCCAGTCGTGTCGGTCATCCGTCCCACTGGGTTATGAGAATAAAGGAATAGAGAGTGCTCTTGTGTACTGCGCACACACTTGGACACTATAAAATTACTCCTGCGTAGCTGGCCTGGTTTCAATGAAACTGGCCACCGTCAACGAAACCGGTGTGAGAGCTATTATGTATTACATACAGTACATGTTAGTGCACAAATATTATATTAGTGCATATACAGTATGTGTGCGTTAGCACACATAGTATAATATGTTAGAGCACACATATAGTATGTTCTCGAAGCGCCGCGCCGCTCTGCTGAGCCAGCGATAATACTTAAATTGGATCACACGGCCTGAGCCTCCCATTTGAATACAATTTCATTTTATTCCGTTATAGCTCCCAGCTAGAACTATTCAATGTATTTACTTCAAGTATTATTTTATGTGTTGAGTGTATGTTGTTTTGATTGCGTTCTTAAGTATCTAGTTTGTTGCGTTAAAGCGTTCTGTGAGATATTTAAATAGATAGCCGAATGAATTGTATGCATCTAAGCGGGCCCCTAGACCTACAATAATAGGGAACTTCGTTCCAATATTGAACAATATTTTATTGAACAATTTATTTGACAATAAGATTGAACGGCGGGCGCGTTCAATATTCACCCTAAACGGTCAATAAAATTGTACTATACGTGATATCGCGCAATAAAATTGATCGTCTAGGTCATTGAAAATGTCAAGCCACCTAATAACTCATAACTGTATTAACAATTTTATAGCGACATAATCTTATACAATCGTAACTATCCATTCTGTACCAAACTTAAAAATAGGTTCGTTATGAACTTAGTCTATTTTTAACCGACTTCCAAAAGAGAGGAGGTTATATGTTCGGCTGTAGATAATAGATATTTTCTGTGTGACGGTCGTGTAATGGAGGCTCTACCCCGACCTTCAGGCGGGCGAAGGTCGCGGGTGTGACGTCACGCCGACACAGGTGCTGGGAGACAGGTGATCGATGTGAGATGAGCGAGCTTGTTTTTTTACTGAAATAATGGCAGGTTATCCCGCCGCGTAAATTACTATGGACACTGATGCGACTTGGCGTCAGGCGTGTTGCGCGCCAGCCGTATTTCTGGTTGATATTGAATCGAAAAATATTATAACTACTTACGAAACATGTATCCAATCAATACCCTGTAAAATTTTAATAGTAATCGAACTGTCAAAATTATTTTTTGATTGAGTCCCTCATCCCTGTAAGTTCTATGAAACACAAAATGTTTTTCAAATCGACGTTGTTTCTGATTTTTTTTATCGAGTAAAATTAAGTTACTAGTTAAAATATGTATCTATATATGAATATATTTTTCAGATCTTTTGAATGACGCTTTCTTTAAAAATTACTTGTTCTAGAAACGTGAATATGGGATAACCGGCCCGGCCCTTAAGATTATAATATTATGGTCTCTGTTAAGCATTTGTAAGAGCGCCTTCACATTACGTCGCAAGCAGTGCGGCTGCCGCACTGCTTGCGACATAATGTAAAGGCAGCCTTATACACGGTAATTTTTTGGAACATGATATAATACAAATGCTTATAATGCGTAAAAAGTCCATCTAATAATAATACAAGATTTACTTGTCTTTATGTAACACATTAGAAGCGTCACATGAATCATGAGTTCATGACAGAATGGACAGCGTTCCTTCAATTTTACTTTGTTCGGTAACCACAGATAACTAAATCCCACCAAAAACATAAAATATGTAAAAATGGAAAGCCAAGTTCCATACAAACATTATTGTTGTCTATGGACTTCGCCGTAAAAAGGATGGAGATCTAAATGAGTGCCAAGTTCCATGGAAAATCGAAATATGTATGTATAGGAACCAAATAATATTATGAACAAATAATAGTCTATTTCTTTGCTTTATTGAATATCTATAACAATTAATGTTATTTAAATAATGTGAGATCTTAAACTAGATTAGATTTGACTTGGCCAGTTTTTATTACATCAGTCATTTCATAAAGTTATTGAACATTTTAATTCTTAATTTAAATTTAAAGCGCAAATTGGCGGTCTTACCGCTTTAAGCGGTTTCTTCCAGACAACCATAAATAATCGGCCAAGTGCGAGTCGGACTCGCGCGCGAAGGGTTCCGTACCATTATAGAGCAAAATCAGGCCAAAAATTGTGTTTTTTGTATGGGAGCCGCCCTTATTTTTTTATTTTATTTTAATATTATTATTAAATATTAAAGAAGACATATAACTAAAGACTTCGAGAAAAAATCAAGTATCTACCTGTTGCCATTATTGATATAGAGCAAAAAAAAAATCACGTTTCTTGTATGAGAGCCCCCCTTAAATATTAATTTTCTTTTGTTTTTAGTATTTGTTGTTATAGCGGCAACAGATATACATAATCTCTGAAAATTTCAACTCTCTAGCTATTAACCGTTATTGAGTTACAGCCTGGAGACAGATGGACAGACGGACAGACAACGAAGTCTTAGTAATAGGGTCCCGTTTTTACCCTTTGGGTACGGAACCCTAAAAAAGAAACAAAAGGATTATTATAAACAACAGCTCTTATAGCTAACAAAATATTCTTATTTATACATAAAAGTTATAATAATTATAAGTCACATAACTAAATTATATCATTATATAATTTAGTTATGTGTTATAATTATAACAAATTATAACACATAATTATACATTAATTATAACACATAAATAGTTGGTACGTAAAACTTCGTTTCATAATAACATTAGTAAAACTGTGAAACCAAACTGGTTTAACTAGTGTAAATATTGGTAAAACTTCTTTTATATAATGCTGATAAAAGTGGTGATGATACTAACTTTAATATTTACCAGCGTATTATTATTTATATTGTTAGCTTTGTAACCGCTCATACTGAGCTTTAAAACGACCATTAATACGTATCAATAATACTAAAAGCTAATTAATTTAGATGGACTAACTCTAATTCATTAACAAATGCGATTATATGTGTGTTGTGTGAGTGTAATCCTATATGTTGACCGCCCGTTTTACATGACGTTATAACCGGTAGCGACTTAATTGAATTGTGTCATTGTTGGGTTAGGGTCAGTTCACATGTCAATGCGATACATTTTAGGGTTCCGTACCTAAAGGGTACAAATGGGACCCCATTACTAAGACTTTGCTGTCTGTTCGTCTGTCTGTCTGCCTCCAGGCTGTGTATCCAAAACCGCTATCTAGCTAGCTGAAATTTTTACAAATTATGTACTGCTGATGTTGATACAGCAGCAAACACAAAAAAATTAAATTAATAATTAGGGGAACCTCCCATTGAACAGACGGAATAATTTTCTGTTCTTTTTCAAATGAATTTTGAAAAGGAAAAAGTTCTGTGTCCGGTTTTAAATATTTTATTTTTAATCTTTCTATCCCTTAAGACTCGTGTCTAGTCTCGATCATGTACTAGAGACGTTTGAGGAGGGATTACATTATACACGTGACGTCACCATCCGACGACTGTTAAGACAATGGCGCTGGAGAAAAGACGTTATGGACATTTTAAAACGGCTATATATTCATTACATTATATTCATTACTAGACGACGAGCTTCTTTGTATCAAAATTCGTTTATCGTGCAGATAGCGTACTGTATGCCCAACAAAAACTCTCTTAAAAGGGAACGCGGGTACAGTAGAATTTAAATGCAGAAACTATTGCCATCACGCTTCACCCTGCGCCGGCACGTGTATTGTGATAGAGACAGATACAGTAAATCGAGGTAATGTAGTCCAATGATTCGTTTTTCGAAATAGAGCATAGGCTTTATTTTGAAAGAGGAATCATTTTTACACATCAGGAATTCAATTTTTAAACATCTTCAGGAAGAGTGAGTCTATGCCTCTACGTTTTTAATTTGTCTTAAAGATCTTTCTTTGTTTTATGGACGGTGGATTGGCGGGGTACGGGGCATTCATTTTTGTGATTTTTGAAGGGTCATATTTTTTATATTTAAGTATTAGTAAATTTAGAAAAAAATCGAACGTAAAGGCATAGCTTTAACAGATCCCAATCTATACTAACATTATAAAGCGGAAGAGTTTGTTAGTTAGTTTGTTTGTTTGAACGCACTAATCTCAGGAACTACTGGTCCGATTTGAAAAATTCTTTCGTTGTTAGGTAGCCCAGCTATCGAGGAAGGCTATTGACTATATTTTATCACGCTTTAACTAATAGGAGCGATGAAATAGAGGAAAATGTAGAAAAATGGGGGAAATTATTTGAAAGGGCTTATTTGAATCCGCTAATCTCAGGAACTACTGTTCGATTTGCAAAAATCTTTCAGTGTTAGATAGCCCAGTTATCGAGAAAGGCTATATGCTATATTTTATCATGCTAAAACTAATAGGAACAAAGAAATAGAGGAAAATATGGAAAAAACGGGGGACATTGTTTGAAAGGGCTTATTTGAACGCGCTAATCTCAGGAACTGTTGGTCCGATTTGAAAAATTCTTTCAGTGTTAGATAGCCCAGTTATCGAGGAAGGCTATAAGTTATATTTTATTACGCTAAGACTAACAGGAGCGAAGAAATAGAGGAAAATGTGGAAAAAAACGGAGGAAATTATTTGAAAGAGCTTATCTCACGAACTACTTGAGAATTTTTTCTGTTATTTGGGTCAAATAAGAAGTACACCACGTGAAGGATCATAGGCGTTTTTGTGGACTAATTTGTCTGCGAAATATCTAATTTACGCGGGCGAAGCCGCTCGGAACATCTAGTATTATATAAAAATTATTTGTCTAGAGTCTAGACGCATTGTCCAGGGATTAAATTGGGGAATACGTTTGTATGGAAAACAGTGCTAACGTACCATCTTAACGTATCTTCAGTATTATAAAAAGTCATCTAAATCGTTCTAGCCATTACATAGACAAACATACAGAGACACTTTTGCGTTTACAAGAAAAGGCGTTTACGTCGGAATGTGTGTAATTGTTGGGTTGGATCATATATCCTGTTAAAGTTAGAATAAAGCTCAAGTTTTAAATAGCTTATTTAAAATGCATTGCCGTTTAAAATTTAGTTTGCTATTATTTTTAGCAATATTCCGCGAAAAACCGTTTTTCGCGGAATATTGCTAAAAATAATAACAAAGTAAATTTTAAGCTATGGATTTCCGCAAAGTAACGCCTGATTCTATTAACTGCATTGCCGTTGCAATGTGAACAAGCCCTTATAGTGGACGTCAGCTTACAAATATGATAGTGGTTTTAATTAAATTTGTATTAACTTTATTTTAAGCCAGCCACGTGTCAGTGGGGCGTAGCGATGCTACGAGAGTAAGACACCTTACCTAACCTAAATTTTGTAGAGATCAACTACGATAACATGGCGCGCCCCTCCAAAATTCAAAACGTTTGAAGTGCGTTGTCAAAACGTTAGAAGTGCGTTGTCTTGCGCGGTCGGCTAGTTATGATTAGTTGACCAACAAATCGTGGTAATAAGTGACATTAACTGAAATATTACGTGTACTGTGATTGGTTGAATAGTTATGACATACAAACTCTTTCATAAGGACGTGACTACACACATTGAAACAGTCATTTGGAGGGGCGGGCCATGTTATCGTAGTTTATCTCTACACTTTTAATAGGTTAAGTAACAGAAGTGCGTTACGTGCTGTCATGCTTACAATATAATCGGCATGTCGTGCAAGTTGCACAATTAATACTGTCACGTACATGTTCATTCCCAAACCAATAGTATGCATAGGCAAAGCCAGTATAGCATATTTCTGGCCTACCAAATATGTAGAGGCAAAGCCAGCATAGCATATTTCTGGCCTCTATCTCTTTGTGACAGTTAGTCACGAGTGACTTTTCTTACCTACACTAAAACAACGTTTAATCATAATTGTAATTTTATACTCCATATTTTTTCCATATTTCTATTTTATACTCCGTATTTTTCCATATTTTCGATTTTTTAGTCCATATTTTATGTACATATTTTGGATTTTTTAATACATATTTTTCCGGGCCCTAATTATCACTTACTTTTGTTGCACGCTATAATATAGTCGTGTTTAGCTAATATTGTTGAAGAGATTTTTTTGAGAGTACATGTCCGCAAAAGTTGCGCCATTTGTCTGTCATGCGCGTACCGTGCAATTTTTCTATGCCTTTCTCGGGACTCGAAAGCAAATGAAATGAAATATTATTTTTTAATATACCATATTGTAACTAAGTTTTGTTACGGATGCTTTCTTAGCTTTTATTTAATGAATACTTTGCCAGAAAATGAATCGGAGCTTCTTTGAAACATCATTAAATTAAAGTATAAGCGGCAATACACGTTAACTCACAGTTGTACTATTTCCGTCTTTAAAAACGCCTTCTGAGCCACCGAGTGAATAGACATGAATGCGGCTAATGGCAAGTGATTTACATATGAAACGCGTAGCGACAGACGTACTTGTAGATTCTCTATTGAATAGCTATTGGAATGATGTTGAAGATATTATTGACAGTTGGGTATGAGTATTGCTTTATGTATTGCTACCATATTTTATGTTATACCGTAAACGGCGAAACATGGCGGTAGCAGCAGAGTAGACAGAATGATAGAGTATGCCGACTTAGAACTTTTTTTTTTATCTATAAGTATTTTATAATTATTACGATCTAGCCTAATTAAGACTAATAAGTAATTTTACATTAACTTAATCTGCTAGGTAGAGTTAACTAAGATTGTGTCCATTAACACTTTCTTAAAGTCTCTATAAAGGAGAATACACACTATTGTTTGTGTTCGTCACAGTCACTTTACGTTTTTTACACTGATTTTAACACTTAATACACTAACTCAAAAGGTCTTCTAACTAGGTCCGTGTTGTCGAGGAGCTGGATGGCCTTGATATTCACGTGATGGTGAAGCCTCTTTTCATGGGCTTCGGCGTATCTTTTTATAACTGTAGAGACCATGTCCACATTAAGGTCCCGATGTAGGTCTTCGTTTCTAATGTACCAGGGTGCATTCACAATTCCTCTGAGTACTTTGTTTTGGAATCTTTGTATCATCATGGTATTAGTCTTTTTGGTACAGCCCCGTAGCTGAATACCATAAGTCCATACGGGCATAAGGACTTGTTTCTACAAGAGTATTTTGTTACTGATGGATAGGGATGACTCTTTCCCAATCAGCCAGTACATTTTCCTGTAGCGAAGCTCCAACTCTTCGCGCTTCTTTTTGACATGAGCTTTCCAGCGAAACTTTGAGTCCAGTGTCATGCCGAGATATTTGGCGGTGTTTTCGTGCGGTATAGCAGTATTGTTAATGTATACCGGGTTATAGTTTGGTTTTTTATTCGTAAAATCAACATGAACTGATTTTGTTTCATTTAGCTTTATTCGCCACTTTTTCGTCCAGTCATAATATATGGTGTTAATAGCTTTCTGAACTTTTTTCACTGATTCTGCTTGAGTGTAACTTGTAGCCATTATTGTTGTGTCATCTGCAAAGGTCGCAATGGTGCTGTTTTCTATTTTTGGAATATCTGAAGTATAAAGTAGGTACAGGACCTTTTGGACGTCGCGCAGGCTTTTGATAAGGTTTGGCATGAGGGACTAAATAAAAAAATTTGAAAACTCCTCCCAAAACAGTTTGCTGATATCCTAGAGTCTAAAATACCTAGTGCGACTTAAAACTGATGTAATTTTTTTAAGTTTGACGTATTATGACAAAAGTCGTCGCTAGGGTCGTTACCTACAAATTTAGTTGTTGTTTATATTTTGGCACATGCGAAGAAATCTGTCAGAATTCAATTTCAAAATCTTATTTCTTATATTAATTATACCAGCCAGCGCGCCAGCCTTTAACTTATCCTGGCGAAACCCGAAAGAAATGACAGATATTAATACTCATCCATCTCTTAGTAGTCGAAGTACTGGTAGTTATGTCTATTGTGGTAGCAGTCATTGACTCCCTGTCAAAAACTTGTCATTTTCTATACAAAGCCGCGATTGACAACATCTGATACTTCACTGTCAATCGCGGTTTATATGGAAAATGGCGCGTTTTTGACAAAGAGTCAATGACTGCTACCGCCATGTTTCGCCGAGTACAATATATTACCTATCCATATTAATATTATAAATGCGAAAGCGTGTATGTCTATCTGTTACCTCTTCACGCCCAACCGCTAAACAGATTTGAAAAAAATGATTTGAAAATACCGCTGAAATTTGGTATGGGGATACTTTTATTCCGCAAAATGTAGGGTTCCCGCGTGATAAACGAATTTAGCGCAACGCGCAACTGCGTTAGTCGTCGTCTAATCTAGTATAATAAGTCCATATTAATGTATCAATTAGTTATTAGTAGGTAGCTAATTAGTGCTTTAAAAATCTACATTTCAGTCAGGTGGTTTAAAGCTTAAATTACTTTATAGTATGTACATATGTATTATGTGTATATTATGTTCAACATAATATATATCCCGGGGCGCACCTAGTCGTAACCCAGTTGAGAACTATCCCAACTCAGATTTATGTCCGCGTATATCATACTGTACATGCTCACTAGTTTGTTCTAGTGCTGGCTACTTTCGACCTTTTGTCTTGGGAATAAGATTGATGAAATAAGAACCGGAGAACCTAAGCATTTTAAGGCAAAAACGTATTTTATACGAGTCAATAATTCCAAAGAAAAATGGTAATTCTTTCACTAATTTTTCCTTCTTACTATTTTTTTTCCTATAGATCATGGAATTTTCTTCTGATAAGTTGTCTTTGACTGTGCTCTATCAAGAGTAGTAGCTCGAAGAAATCTTTACTGTCTACATCTCTACAAAAAAGCGTAAACCTGACTATACTGTACTCGGCGAAACATGGCGGTAGTGGTCATTGACTCCCTGTCAAAAACTCGCCATTTTCCATATAAACCGCGATTGACAGTGAAGTATCAGATGTTGTCAATCGCGGCTTTTTTGAGTCAATGATCGCTACCGCCATGTTTCGCCGAGTACAGTATAAATTAATGCATCGTTGTATTTCTTTATTGAGCGGCTAGTGAATCTAAATTGTTAGCATTATTCGTATGTATATATCTATCGGTTGAGTTAAGAAAACTAGTTTGATCGATAACTCAAATATCAGAGGATGATGATACTCACCATTTTCAATATCACAACATTCATACAGACATAAAATATATTTTGCAATTTCAACCTTAATACGCCATATTAGAGTTAACATTTGAGTAACACGACAGTAAAATTTAATTTGGAATCCAGAACGTCATGTAGCAATCATAAACGGTATTTAATCTCCGCAAAGTTGATTGGATTGTTGCTAGGTATTCTAGAAAGGTCTAGAACTATCTAGTAGCTAGAATCTAGATGCCTATGACATTCCTAGTGCAATTTACTAGAGTGCAACGACGTGTAAAACGATTTCGACTTTATTGTTATGTGCACACGTGTTATATTACAATGTCTGGATGCTATCTGAATATTGAAGTGTTAGCTTTAGGATTTAATGGCTGCTCTACAAGTTGTGTAAGGTTTAAAAACTAATGCCTACCACATACGCTATAAAAACTTTATTTCTTGATTATTGTACCTATTGAATACCTTACAATATGTACTTTAAATGGGACTGGTACAATATCTTATATATGTCGCAGGGAAAAGAGGATACTTATCAGGGATTTCACGATATCCCTAGGGATATCACGAACTCCCGGTAGATGCCAAATATTCTTGTTTGTTACGTCTTCTTACTAAAAATATCTAGTGATATGTCATTTCACTAAACTAAATCTAGTGAAATGTCAGAAACGCGGATACTGCCGAATAAAAATCGAGCCACTCATTTCTCTCGCTCGCTCTAGTTCCCACACGTAACACGGGCACTAGTGGGAGTGAAACAAATGCGTCGCTTGTGCTGGGGCGGCTTGTCTAGCCTGGAGACAGACAGACAGACTAACCCTTTGGGTACGGAACCGTAAAAACTAGGATAATCGAAGAGCTGGAGTACCTGTAGTACCTGTGCCTGTACAAAGAGCCTAACTAAACTAGAAATCGACATGCCACCTTTAAAAAAATATTCAACTTGGTCGGCCGCTTCATTTGACGTCAAAAATCAAAGGTCTGAAGTATCTGATGAAGAACCCTCAGTTGGTTTCAACTGTATGATTCAGAGATATGGTGTAATGCAACTATAGCAGATCTGAGGGATCTGCAGATCTGACGTGTGATAATAATAATAATAATAACTCCCACTCTGGTTTTGGTGACGGTGGCCGGTTTCATTGAAACCAGGTCAAGAGTAATTTTATAGTGCCCGAGTGTGTGCGCAGTACACAAGAGCAATCTCTATATTCCTTTACTCACATAACCCGGTGGGACGGAAGACTGACACGACCGGTGAGAGATCAGGCGCAGGACCGACTTTTTACATACCCATCCGACGCATGGATCATCTAACATCTTACTTGTCAGATTCAGATGTTAGATGATCCTATCAAAGTACCCGTGTGTATACTAGAGCAAGCGAGAGAAATGCGTGGCTTGATTTTTATTCGGCGGTGTCCGCTTTTCTGACGTTTCACTAGATTAAGTTTAGTAAAATGACATATCACTAGATATTTTTAGTAAGAAGACGTAACAAACAAGAATATTCGGCATCTACCGGGAGTTCGTGATATCCCTAGGGATATCGTGAAATCCCTGATATCCTCTTTTCCCTGCGACATATATAAAATTCTCGTGTCACAATGTTAGTCCACGAACTCCTCCGAACTGGCTTTACTGATTTTTACCAAATTTTATATGCATATTCAGTGGGTCTGAGAATCGGATACTGGGTACTTTATATATTGATAAGTGCATTTGTTGAATAAATAATAGTAAATTATTACAACCTGAGACTGACGGCGACCATTGTCTGTGCGACGGGATAGCGATCGACGTTGCCATGGCGACATACTTATTTAGTCACTTCAATACAATAATATGGGCGAAATACTTTTAGATATTATGGCAAAGCAACGTTTGCCGGGACAGCTAGTATTTTATAAATCAATAGATAATAGTTGGGGAGGGAAAGAGGGGATTTTGGGAGTAGCTCGAGCGTGTCAGATTAGGCTTGTATAGGCTTCCGACATGTGTCTAGTTATCATGGTATAGAAATCAGATTTCTCACGTGGTGGATAAACTTTTTTTTTTTAAATATTGAAATGTCGTCGGATCTGTCAGATTAAGAGTCCGTATACGAAATTTTGCCGATTTTGCCGAAATTGCAAAGGTTCGCTACAGAAATATTATTAGGTTTTTTCCCCTTATTAGACTAAAAAATATATATTAATTATTAAATTTAAAATATATTTAAGCGCGGAAAGCCGACTCGAACTTGCGGCGAGAAATATAATGTGAGATTTAGGTTGTTTTGAATCGTGTTTTTTTGGCACAATTTGTTTTTGACGTGACAACGTCTTATAATTCGATGGAGCCGGCTGCACGCACGAAAAAACATGACTCATGCGGCGTTACCTCGCTCTGAGGCGTTCCATTTAAGGCTTGAAGTGCAAGCGAGAGCGCGGAACGAGCGACAAAGAGGCACGTTGTCACTTTCAACTATCGTCAGTAAACCGACTTTATAGACAACCTTTTTTTTTTCTTTTTTCTCGAATTGGATAGAATTTTATTTATAGATTATTTCTGTCGTTTTCTTTTTATGAATTACAGCTCCAAGTTGCCGAAATTAACAGCAATTCTTTGCCCATTTTCTCTAAATTTTTGCCGAGTTACATATTTTTCAACTATTTCATATTAAAGTGGTAAAAAGTAATTCCAACATTTTATAGACGACTTTCTCAACAGTACATTTTATTTTTTTCATACCGTTAAGCTGTCAATATTATAGATATTCTAAACCTTTTACAGCAAAAATCACAAAACTGTCGCGGGTTTGAGTTGGATTATTTAAAAATACTTAAAAAAATAAAAAATCTGGCTCCAACATTAGATTATAATTGAAATGATCTTACATGTTGTGCATTAAAACTTATAGAAATACTGTATTTTAACTGTTTAATAACGTCTGTAAAATCAGCGAAATCGGCAAATTTCGTATACGGACCCTTAAGATAGTGGATGTTTAGTATACACCAAAGAAGCTTCCATATAAAGCACTGACGATTCAAAGATCAGGTAAGCCTGTAGGGCTTATAAATTACCTAAATAAGCAATTTTCTGAATATATTTTCTTTTTCACAACCTTAAAATGGCTGCAGTTTCTGAACACACCGGTGAAATAAAAATAAATGCTCTTGTTATTTTTTGATCAGCTTTACCTAATGTACAAAACCTACTAGGTCCCATGACGCTCGAGTGACTACAAAAATAGCACCCTCCCCTCCTCTTCTATAACGATCGCAACTCCCTCGCGCGGAAAATGTACATTTTTCTGGGATAAAAAGTATCATAATTTTTCCTGGTAAGTAATCAAAGTATCTTCATATCAAATTTCAGCAAAATCGGTTTAGCGGCTTGATCGAAAAGGTAATAGACACACCTTCGCATTTAAAATATAGATAGTATAGATTAAATTCTCGGGAACATTTTATAAATATACGAGCTTTTGCCCGCGGTTTCGCTCGCGTTCATCCCCTATTTTAACTCCTTGGGATTGGAATTTATCAAAATCCTTTTTTAGTGGATGCCTACGTCATAACATCTACCTGCATGCTAAATTTCAGCCCGATCCGTCCAGTGGTTTGGGCTGTGCGTTGATAGGTCACCATGTTAATCACCTTTGAGTTTTATATATATATAGATTTTATATGTTTGTATGCGTTTACATATAAAAGTGCTTTAATTGGACCGAATTCGATCAGTCATCCCGTAGACCGTCCTTTTGCTAATCAACTGAAGCTAATTCTATCGTTTCTGTGTGAACTGACCCTTAAACGTTCCTTTCTTACATATCGAACCCAAAACTCTATACTGTAAATGTATATGTCTAGTTACCTCCCCTGTTGAGTTCACTCATGAATAGAGACGAATGGAACTAATGAGCGAATGAATGGGTAATCTGGACCATTCACTCTGCGGCTAATGCGGGATGTAACAAACGTCCTCGTTATATGTATTGTGGAGGCTTTTCTGCCTAGGTTGCTTAGACCCCTCCCTACCTTGGGCCGTCGAGGTGAGGGGGTGTGCCTTCTCCTTTAAAATGGCCTTTGTATCTAAAGGAGCTATCTCCTGATAGGCCAGAACCTACTTTAATGATTTTTGCTGTCGTATAAACAGTAACAAAACTAAGTAAATAGTTTATACTCATACAATAATAAAGAAGTCACTCTGTCATACTTTAAAAAAATCGATAGTGCGATGCAGGAATGTCACTTTTCTCTTTCTTATTTTGTCGGTTACGTACAACCATGCCAGTTGCCATCAAGATATCTATAGCAGGGGTCACCAATTAGTTTCACTCGGGGTCCGTTTTAGGAAAAAAATTACCTTCGCGGTCCACATATTAAAAAAAATCGGCCAAGTGCGAGTCAGATTCACGCATGAAGGGTTCCATACCCTTATGGAGTGAAAGTAGGCAAAAATTGTGACTTTTGTATGGGAGCCCCCCTTAATATTTTATTTTAATTTTATTACTAAATATTAAATCACAAAATATATATGTATTAGCGGATTTCGTGAATATTTCAAGTGCCTACCTGTACCTGTTACCATTTTTGCTCAATTGTCATTATTTTGCTTTTAGTATAATTTGTTCTTATAGTGGCAACAGAAATACACAATCTGTGAAAATTTCAGAAGTCTAGCTAAAGCGGTTCTGGAGATACAGCCTGGAGACAGACAGACAGACTGACAGGCGGAAAGACATCGAAGTCTCAGTAATATGGTCCCGTTTTTACCCTTTGGGTACAGAACCCTAAAAATTATTAAACAAAATATTATGTAATTACGGAAATAACAAAGGTATATTATGTTTGTATCAATGAGAAAAGTGACACATGATCATCAGTATTATAATATGTCGAGACCGAAATTAATTTTAACGAAGTTCATCTTCGAACATGCTTGGTCCGCACACAATGGGTCGGCGGTCCGGATGCGGACCGCGGTCCGCCATTTGGTGACCCCTGATCTATAGCATACCTACGTATTCATATGCCATAGGTTAGATATGTAATGGAAATTCATGTAATGCAAAAATTTGGATCCAAAATGATTTCAAGGTACGTAATCTAAAGCGTTTCATGAAGAAAATTTCGACTAGCGCAGTCATAACAGAAAAAGGGTCATACACTTTTTATTAGTTCCCGAAATCAGACAAACTCTAAGAAGTAGTATCCAAACTCTTAACTATTTCCGAGGATCCAAATTCGGTTATATCTGAGGATATATTAGAGGGTAGACGTAAAAAATTCTCTGCCAGCGAGAATACGGCTAACTTTTTTCATTATTGTACCATAATCAATGGGCACAGGAAAGCTTTTCTCTTCAAGGTCTGCGAATAAAACGTATAGAAAAAAGTGTCTAAAGGTTCATTTATCTGCACACAATTATCTCTTTACATGGCGAATTAAATATTAAGTAGCGGAGATTTTATTTTATTTTTATTTATTTAATAATTACTACCACATCATGTACATTATCACTCAACTAAAATCTCATACAGTATTACGTCTAATGCACATAACAACAACGGTATACATAGCATTTCCATAAAAATGTTTCTTACATTTAATTTAAAATAATTATTAATGATTTCTTAAAATTACTTAAAATAATCTATTAATTTTTTGGTATAAGCATTATAATTATCGCGATAAACGTCGAGATCTGCAATTTCACTATTTATTTTGTTATATTCGTTTAGAATTTTAGACATTGGAGAACATAGCCCAATGTTTGTTTTGTACGGGGATATCCCACCAAAAACATAAAATATGTAAAAATGGAAAGCCAAGTTCCATACAAACATTATTGTTGTCTATGGACTTAGCCGTAAAAAGGATGGAGATCTAAATGAGTGCCAAGTTCCATGGAAAATCGAAATATGTATGTATAGGAACCAAATAACATTATGAACAAATAATAGAGTCTATTCTATATATATATATATATATCTAACTTGGCCAGTTTTTATTACATCAGTCATTTCATAAAGTTATTGAACATTTTAATTCTGATGAAAACAACTAGCCAAGTAGAATCTAATCTAGTTTAAGATCTCAAATTATTTAAATAACATTAATTGTTATAGATATTCAATAAAGCAAAGAAATAGACTCTATTATTTGTTCATAATGTTATTTGGTTCCTATTCTTACATATTTCGATTTTCCATGGAACTTGGCACTCATTTAGATCTCCATCCTTTTTACGGCTAAGTCCATAGACAAGAATAATGTTTGTATGGAACTTGGCTTTCAATTTTTACATATTTTATGTTTTTGGTGGGATATCATTACTTTTTGTAAAGAAAACTTTCCGAGCAAGGGTAGACAGTAGACATCTTAATCTTCCCGTCGTATGTTCAAACATACATAATGTTCGACTATATTCAATCGCAACCTTAAGGTGTTATTTCACCACTTCCCGACAAGTATCGGATATGCTATCCGCAACTTATCTGGCAGATACTTCATCTATCAGATAAATAATTTATCTGATAGATGAAGTATCCACAATTATTGTGGATAGCCTATCTGAAACTTAACTGACAGATGCTTCATCTGTCAGATAAGTTGTGGATAGCCTATCTGAAACTAATCAGGAAGTGGGGAAATAGCCCCAAGCCTTGTTGAGTATCAGACGAATAAAACAAAGAAAATTCAAGCGAATGGAAAAAGCAGCTACCATCAGGAGGCATTGGAATAATACGGTATAACACAAGTGAATTTCCAACCATTAACTATAGGGTACAGCTTATTGTGCGGAAGTAAAGAAGCTATTATTATAGCTGTCTAACAGACAGATAGACGGACGGACGGACGGACAGACGGACAGACGGACGGACAGACGGACAGACGTATTAAAATAATTTTATGTCTATTCCCGGGACTCAAACTATATCTCCATACCAAAAGTAAGAACAATCGGTACAAGCAATTTGGGCTTGAAGAGGTAACAGACAGACAGACATACTTCATAAAGTCACCTTCTATTAATTTCCTAAAGTTTTTTCACTTCACAAATAAATATTTACGGAGAGCTCCCATACAATAAATGTGATTTTTTTGGCCTTTTTTGCTCAAAATTAATAATGGCAGCCGATAGGTACTTGAAAATTTCAAAAAATCTTTAGTTATATTTTTATTTTCATAATTTATAATAATAATATATAAATTTATAAATATTTAAGGGGGGCTCCATACAAAAAACACAATTTTTGCCTAGTTTGGCTCTGTCCGACTCGCACTTGACCGATTTTTTTTGTTTTCTGATTTTTCCTCACGCTTAATTGTGTGAAAGCGTGAGCTTTCACACAATTAACCGAGTTGGATTCCAAATTTCAGCCTTCTAGGTCATCTGGAAGTGGGTTAGAATTTTGATCTATAGGTCAGTCAGTCAGTCAGTCAGTGATAAAAATGTAAATTTTCGGACGTTAATATCTTAATAGCCGTTTGAGCTGTGCTTATGATATTTAGAGCATGTAGTTATCTCGCAAGTCTCATTATAAGAGCTAAATTTGAAACGTTTATGTCAAATAGTTTCGGAATTATGAGAGGGTCAAAAGTACCTGCAAATGGTTCGTGTAATATTACACACGGTGCTGCTCGCCATTCTGTTATGCTGGAACTTGGCTTGACACGCTACCGCATGTCTAGATATAAAACGTTTTAGTGATCTTGTGTCTGGGATATTTAAAAGGTATACGTAAGCCTATACGATCGTGAAGATTGCTGCTTTTGATTGATCCATGAATAATTTTATGTAGGAAACTCATGTCTTGAAGTATTCTTCTGTTACGTAGGGTCATCATGCCAAATTTTCGCAAACGTTGTTCGTAAGGCTGCCTGTATGAGAAATTATGAGTGCCGAGAGCTAGATATTTAGTGAATGCTCGCTGTATGCTTTCCACGCGCTGGGAATGGATTGTATAAAAAGGACTCCAAACTATGCTGCCATATTCGAGGTGGCTACGGACTAGAGCGTTATATAATAAGGTTATGGTTTCCGGCTGCTTAAATTTTTATTTTATTTTATTAATTTTTGGAAAACTTACAGCTAACATACACATAGAATCTAAATATACAGTACAAGAAGGCCAATTAAAAGTTTCCACAGATAGAAAAATGCTAATAAAAACAAGGCAGCGATAGACAATGGTCACAATTTAAATTTTGTGGAGTTTCTTTTTATAAAACCGAGCATACGTGCAGCTTTAGTTAGGTACATCAGCATCAATCTGTTTGTTAAATTTTAATCTACTGTCGATAGTAACGCCTAGATCTTTAACAACTTCAACCTATTTTAATGCAATGCCGTCGATTTTGTACACGGAAGGTATATGGATTTTAATTTGCGGGTATATTTTATATGACAACATTTGTTAACGTTAAGCACCATGCAGTTCGAGTCGCACCAGGATTTTATTGCGTCTAAGTCTTTTTGGATTAAGGCAACATCAGAAAAGTTTTTGATTATCTTATAGATTTTCAGATCGTCTGCGTACAAGAGATAAGTACTAATGATTTTTTATTGATTTAAGGTCAATCATTAAAGTAATAGGTACTATGTTTTCTCTTTGTCTGCTGAGCAACTTTTCGAATGTTTCAGTGCCTGTTTCACCGCTTCCTCATAAGGTGCCCGATAGGCTTATTTGACAGATTCTCCATACTCTATGTGTCAAGTTAAGTGGTGGACAGCCTTATCAGGAAGCGGTGAAACAGGCCCTAAGACTTTTAATTGTGTGTGTTTAAAAATCTTTGAATATAAAATTGTTCTGTCTGCGCTGTTTGTTTACCAATTTCTCCGAAGCGGTTGGACCGATTTCATTGATATTTTGTTTGCTTATCATGTATGAGTGGTGGATTCTGATGGGTGACCTGAGAATCCACCAATTTTTCCACCAACCAATTTTTACAAATCGCCAAACAATTAACCGGGCAAGCTAAACTATAAAGTCTCTAAAACACAAATAAAACACAACACGTGCACTTTTTCCACTAAAATAAATTTTTATCAATTGAACGAAATACACGACCAACCAACGATATAAAAATACTACGTTCTTATTCTATGCGACCAACGAATCATTATTAGTTGTCTTAAAAATAAATTTAAAATTCTTCATACACAGTTTGAATCTTTTTATTATTAAGAGGATTATTAATATGGCTATTAATATAAAATAGGTCACATTAACTGACTCTGTCGCTAGTAGTTTAAAGCGTTTTAAGCGAATTTCGCTGTTCATTAAGCCGGTTCGTCAGTCGGCCATTGTTCAATATTTAATTAGCTCTATCTTTCCAGGTAAGCTCCCTCGCGACTTGACCCGTTGACTCAGCTGAACGAGGTAACACTGAGCTATTTGCTGTGCAGGTATACCTCGGAGATTGTATACCTTTAGGTTGGCATAAGAGGTATTAATAATTTGAATGCATACTAAAAAATTGTAGGTGCCTCAAAGGTGCAGTTATTCAGATAATGATGTACCCAATTTACCTTAATTAAAATAAAATTAACACAACTTTGTTGAACAAGGAATGGAATGTATATTATTTTCAATCTATTGAGAATTTTTCAAGAAAATCTATTTGAGTTTCGATGTTCCCTTATGCGGGAAAGCGGGTCGAATCTCGTCAAACTGATCGCAGGACAGCAGGACATTTCCGTATGTGTACACTGTACAAGTCAGGTCATGTCGGTCTGTCGTTCCGGTCGGACTAATCGGCCTCTCCGTATATGGGGGCCTTTACAAAACGATAAAATATATGCTCTATACTACTCTATATTCTATAACCTTGAAAGTTCGTTTAATTGTAAATCCACTTTATATTCAATGTTTATTCATGTATGTCACATTAGGGTCTAATTTTAGTTCCAGAATCGAGGTACAGAAAATTGTACCAGCTATAGAATTTAAATGTCTTATTACTGTAGCTGCAGCTGCTAGGGTTGCCACTCATAAAAGCTTTCATGTTATGTTTTATTGGTTGAAATTTGAAATACTAATATTATGTTACAACTTACAACACATGTTACCATCTATTTTATACGGTATTTAAAAATGTATTTAATATAAGATTATTTATTAAATACATCTTTTTTTGCAGCTTTTATTATTTATCAAATTAAAAAGTGTGCTTTTTCCCACATTTTAATTACATTTAAATATTATTGAGCTGGTAATATTATATTGTTTTTTTATCTGCCACTATCGCTTAGCACAATATCTTAGAAAATTATTCCATCGTCCTTCCATCTACGCCAATATTCTCGGGTACAAACTTAGCATCAAATACTCTGCATCGCCAGCCCTAGGCTTGTTTAATATTAATGCACATCTCAACCCAGTTCGGCGACAGGTGTGACAGGCGTGCGGCGAAAAAACCCGGCGCCCGCCGCTCGACCACTGCGAATTATACCGACTATTACACTAGTTATGTGATGTTAATACATAATTGCACGCCGATTCTGCTGTTTCAATCCAACTTCAAGGGGGCAAATAAAGCAAAAAATCAAACATCGTCCTTCCCTCTTCACACTCACGCCTGTCTTTCAGATGCCAGGTGAAAAAGGACGACGCGGAATCATCGCCAAGTTACTTTTTTTTAATAACTCGATAAATATACAACATTTTAAAAATCCGGCAGACCAGTCCCTCGGTTCAGTGGTTTGGACATGAAGAGGTAACAGACAGACAGATAGGCAGAGAGACAGACAGGCGGACAGACACTTTTGCATTTATAATATTAAGTATCAAGGAAGTATGTATATTTATATTACTGTTGATTTTGTTGATGAGATGATCATTATCTGCTATTAGTTGTTCCAGTTTTGAACAATTAATTATTCTTACATTACCTGGGATACCGTTTTGTAGTTTTATTATATTATTTGGACTAGCTGATATAACTTCTAACTGAGCTACCTTAATTGAACTCCTGTTACTCGTTAACCAAGCTGTATATTAGATTAGATGACGACCGCAACTCTGTTGCGCCAAAACCGCACATTTTTCTGGGATAAAAAGTATCCTATGTCATTTCCCGGGCCTGTAAAGTATATCCATACCAAAGTTCAGCAAAATCGGTTCAGCGGTTTGGGCGTGAATAGGTACCTAACCGACAGACAGACACACTTTTGCATTTATAATATTAGTATAAGTTTTTAGTTATTTATAAAATTAAAAGCAGAAGTCGTTTAATAATTATAAAATCGACGGTTTAAGCGTTACAACGTGTTATTTTAACTTTAGGGTACATACAGATGGACACGCTTTCGGTTTAATAATATTAGTATGGATTATTCAGGATCCATATCGAAAACAGATTATTAAATACAACTCGGCCTCGATACTCAGTAATAAATTCCAGCGTTTTCCCATTTCATTTTCTTTCATAAGTTTTGTATTTTTTCGCCAAAATATATTATGGTATAAGTGTTTTTATTGCCTTGTGGGAGTCGTAAATTATTTATTGATTTTGTCTGTTTTTATTATTCGGAGATGTGTAGGATAAAAGTCGGAGACTACAGTCGCTTCAGGCTTTTAAGGGGCCGGGCTACCCTCGAAATTCTCATACATACGTAATACCAAAATCATTTTGTCATACGAAAATATTTAACATGTTTGAGTTATTTTTCAGCTTAAAATAGTAATTACCTAGGTTCCTGAACAAAAATTAACTTCAAAATATTTAAACACAAAAAAAAAATGCTTGTGTATAAAATTTTTTTACTAAATTTACTACTAAATATTTAAACACTAAAAAATAGAGTAAAACACTAAAAAATATATAAATAAACTAGCTGTCCCGGCAAACGTTGCTTTGCCATAATATATTTGCCATATTATTTGATTGAAGTGACTAAATAAGTATGTCACCATGGCAACGTCGATCGCTATCCCGTCGCACAACAATGGTCGCCGTCAGTCTCCGGTTGTAATAATTATTTATTCAACAAATGCACTCATCAATATATAAAGTACCGAGTAGCCGATTCTCAGACCTACTGAATATGCTTATAAAATTTGGTAAAAATCAGTAAAGCCGTTTCGGAGGAGTTCGTGGACTAACATTGTGACACGAGAATTTTATATATAAGATAGTAAATTTACTACAAAATATTTAAATACTAAAAAATATTTTTTAGAGTTGAAATATTTTGTAGTAAATTTAATATTTATTTATATATATTTTTAGTGTTTTACTCTGTTTTTTAGTGTTTAAATATTTTGAAGTTAATTTTTGTACAGGAACCTAGGTAATTACTATTTTAAGCTGAAAAATAACTCAAACATGTTAAATATTTTCGTATGAGAAAATTATTTTGGTATTACGTATGTATGAGAATTTCGAGGGTAACCCGGGCTCTGCTCAAATTTACGATATGATCGCAGGGTCCACTACCATCTTTCGGGCGCAGCAGAGACCCACTTACTTTGATGGGGTCATCCCACAAGATGCTTAAAAGCATTTTCTCGGCGAAAAAAAAGGCTGGACGAATCGGACGGATCGGATTCCGTGTGTGTGGTAAAACAAGAAGATACATAGTTAAAATTCAACTCAGTCAATTAGAGTAGTTTCAATTTGAAACCTAGCTACGCAATAACTAGAAAAAATATGTTTTCATCGGAAAACGTACGCGATAGAATCAAGCCCAGTTAGAAAATAAAAAGCTATAGTTTTTTCGTATATGAAAATAAGTTTCCATGCGGGTCGGGTATATTAAATTTAGTTTGACGTGATTTTTGTCCGTCCCGACTCCCAGAACTTTCGTATTAGACCCTTATCAAGGGTTGCATAAAAAATAACGTTTCCGCCAAATTGCGGAGGACGAATATGAAATGTCAGTCGTGCGAGTATTATCCGAATTTACAGTGCTGCAAGGATCTTGGGACTTAGATGACTGTAGCAGAGGATGCGAGGTGGCTTATCTCTTAGGGCCAACCCACACGTACCACAACCACACGACGACCACAACCACACCACAACCACACCGTGGTCGGGCGTATATTTTGTATTGTAATTGAACTGGACCATTCACACGTACCACATTTTGCAGTCGTTGTCGACCACTTGTCAGATAACTTGTCAGACGCAACCACGGCCGACCACATCGCAACCACATCGCGACCACAACGTTGCGTCGATGCAACGACAGTGCGCGCACACCCCCCGCCCTCTCCCCCCCCCCCCCCCCTCCGTTTCATTGACTTTCGTACGTAACCACATCGCAACCACTGGCGACAACGCAACCACGTCAGCGTTTTGTCGGTACCACAACGCCACTACAAAAAGCTGCAGCGACACCATTCACACGTAACCACTGCTCGGCGATATTTTGTCGTTGCGATGTCGTGTGGTTGCGGTACGTGTGAGTTGGCCCTAACCTCTACTTAGCAAGCACGTCTAGACGTGTTTATTGTTTATGACTTTTCTTTACTACTGTCTTTTATGCATAGGCATCCATTACACGCGCATGCAAGCGTCAGTCAATTCCGTCAGTCATGAATTATGTTTGACCGATGGTGACTGATGGACTGACGAATGGTATTAGACGGTCACTCAATTCTCTTCAGTTTTATGTCAGTCAAAGTCAAAATTTTCAAAGGTATATGTTTCTAATTTTTTTCCAATTTTGTCAGATGTGACAAAACTCACTCAAAATTCGTGACTGATAGTTGCATGAAGCAAAAATCAAAATATCCAGATTTTCAGTCAATTTTCAGTCAATCAATTTCATGCAACCGTCTGTCACGCTCTTACACGGTAGGCTATCCATCAGTTACAGCCATGACTGTGGTAAAACTGACAGCAAAACCTACCGTGTAATGTATGCCTTATACTCAAATTCGATCCATCCATAATAAATTTTGTCTTCACACTGTCTTCACATACACGCACACACACACACACATGTATATCAGAGAGTGATCAGAGATAATAAATAATTTTAAAATTAATTGTAACGGAAGTACTGTACAGACTTCAAGTGTCAGCTGTTAACTTGACAACTTGTCAGTTGTCAACGTCATGGTAACTGTCAGTGGTGCGTTTGTTCGTTAGTCGAGACCTCTCTTGCTCGGAGAACATCGCCTGCGCCGGGTGTGCGCACTGACTGTGTTAAAAAGTGTTAAAAATTATAATGTCGGAGAGAGAGAGAGAGAAAGAGAGAGAGACGTGAAACTTAGAACATTCCAATTTGCGTCGTCGATGAAAAGCACCCTGTATCGAACCTGATCTACACTCACTGGGCCACGGGCGCCAAGTAATATAGAGGGTTGGACGGCCATAGAAATAGTTTATAGTTTCCTTAAGTTTTGTAGCCGGTGTTAAAGTGACGGATATCGTGCTAAGCTTTAATAACACCTCGTGTGGTACACGCGATCAACTTCTAAGGGTCAGTACACACTCAATTTTTAAAATGGGCTATTCTAAACTGAACTTTATTGACTCAACAAGAAGACACTTTAAACTGACAGATTTTTTAAAATAATAATACACTTTGAACTGCGAGACCCTTGCTCGTGGTGTGTGGCTGCCTGTTCAGAATTGAATTGCTTATCAGGGCGAGTGAAACGAGCCGTAGTATATACCACAACCTGTACATTTTGTGGTTCACTTTACGGAAGAATTATCACGCCTATAATAATTGATTTGTGCTTTAACATAGTAATTTTCATTTATATGTAGATTGTGTTATCATCAGTCAGTCAAGGTTTTTTATATGTAGATGTGTCATCATTAGTCAGTAAAGATGTGACGACGCGACAGGCCCCACGCGTCACAAAGCTCGGCTTTTAGCTTGTTTAAAATAAAAAATAAAAAATGCATTTTAGCGCCTCGTCACGTTGCAATTTGAACTGGCCCTAAGCAATCGCGAATCACACTCATGTAAAATGAATTACATGAGTGCGATTCGAACACTAATGTTCCGTTTCTTATTCGATCCAACCATTAAATTCTCCATCAAAGTACAAAGTGCTTAGATCATAAAATGTCAAACAAACACCTACCGTATTGTTGGTCAAGTCAATCGCAGTAAATGAGAATAATGTTATGATATTCAACCCTAGATAGCTAACCTTCTGGGAGACCCTGTTTAAGCTAACCATCCGTCGAAACGACGGGTATTAAAAAATTAGTATTTTTATTGAGATTTTACCACTTTCTGGACCTGGATTTTTTTACAGATATATGATGAACTTAGCAATAAAACAACACTTTGCATATTTTTTATTTACTTTTGAAACTAAAATGTTTTTCTTATACCTCTAAAAAAATCTAAACATTTTCAATCAAACTTTTCTAAAATAAAATAATACTCAAAACAAAACAATCAATTTTCTTGGCATTATATGGCACATAGAAATATAAAACGACATAAAAAAAATAATTAAACTACTTTTCTTTAGCACAATATGTGATACAAAAATTTATTTTTTGGTTGCCTCATATTGCTACCTTACAATTAGATATATAGCAAAATATACTTTTGGTCATGCGCTTTTCTCGTAGTAGCATTTTCCCACATGTTTTTCTTTTCCGTTTTTGTCTTGAAGAATTTTGAAAAGATTCTTTTTCGTTCTCTATTCCCTCCAAAGAAGCTTGGCCCGACGACAACCGCTTTGCGCACTATAGTCGAAGGCTGTTTAGAAAGAACGCTTCTAAATATTTATTTTACTAAGCTCTTGGTTTAATAAATTATTTATACCATCGTAAATTAACGAAAACATGGTAAAAATCTAAAAAAAATACAGTTTACGTCAAAAATAAATACACGCATTTCAGTAGAAAAACTAACGGTAAAGCTAACCACCCGTCGAAACGACGGGCAAAGTCTGCATATACCGAAAACTATGGCACTTACCTGTATGACGAGTGTGCCACTGTAACGACCTCACCGGCAAATGAGTTAAATAGACGAAACAGAATATTCGGACGCGACATAAAAAAATATGGCGATATTAGTTTGCGCCGCCCGTCGATTCGACGGAGGTTAGCTATCTTAGCTTAAATGAGAATCCGGACTGGATCTAAGATATATTAATGATGGGTTACAATAGGGGATTCGAGGTTCTGAATATTTAAGTGGGCTCCCATAAACATGAGTATTTGTATTTATATTATTCTTATGTAATTTATACGGGCTCTATCCAAGGCCTATAAAATTCAACGTACTCGAAACCTACTTATAAGTTATTTATACTGAAATTTCGTTAGAGACAGTCATGGAAATATTATACTTTAGAACGATATAACTCTCATACATTGGGCCGCTAAAATATGGTTCCAGTTACCGTCATGCAGTGGCGCAGCCACAGCATGACGGTAACGTATTCGTATTAACGATACATATAAAGATATACATATACATATATATAAATATAATAATATATATAAATATACATATATATATATATATATATATATATATATATATATATATATATATAAAGATAACGTATTGTATTCGTATTAAACGGTAATTGTATTCTTTTGTCGCAAAGGTACTCATGTTACTCATGCGAGCAATCACAATACATAAAATTGCCATTACTTAAATTTTAGGCACAATAACTAAAAGTAAGCCGCGGTGTGCTTGAATGACTTTTTTAGGGTTCCGTAGCCAAATTGGCAAAAAACGGAACCCTTATAGATTCGTCATGTCTGTCTGTCTGTCCGTCCGTATGTCAGAGCCACTTTTCTCCGAAACTATAAGAGCTATACTATTGAAACTTGGTAAGTAGATGTAGTCTGTGAACCGCATTAAGATTTTGATACAAAAATGGAAAAAATATTAAAAATTTTAGGGGTCCCCATAGGTACAACTGAAACAAAAAAAAAATGTTTTCGTCTAATCTATGCGTATAGGGTATCTGTGGATAGGTCTTCAAAAATCATATTGAGGTTTCAAATATCATTTTTTTCTAATCTGAATAGTTTGCGAGAGAGACTCTTTCAAAGTGATAAAATGTGTGTCCCCCCCCCCCCCCCCCCCCCCTCTAACTTCTAAAGTAGGGGCATGATAATTCTAAAAAAAATATATGATGTACATTATTATAAAAAAACTACCAACGAAAATTGGTTTGAACGAGATCTAACGAGTAGTTTTTTTTATACGTCATAAATGGTAAACCTTAATTTAACTTTCATTAAATCAACTAAAATATAAAAATAAATCAAAAACCTTTTAATTTTATAGAAATAAACCTTATTGCTGCTGCGGAACCCTTCATGGGCGAGTCCAACTCGCACTTGGCCGGTTTTTTTACTTTAATTGAACTCTTGCTCACTCGAGGCACGATGTATTTTGACAGACTTTCTCCGTGTGATTTGTATAGCTGTAGTCGTGTATAGGCCGAAGTTACGCGGCATCCGCATGATTACGTCCACAATGTCAAACGCATACAAAATACGGACGGAACGCGACGGAATAGTGAATCATCGGTAATATAAAATACATTGCAGGCGGAATTATGCGGAATTCACGCCGCGTTACTTCGGCCTATGTGTTTAGACACTTAAGACTGCCTGTCGCGTCTTAGGCTGGTATAAATGATACTCAAGACGCATCTCGGTCTCAAGACACGGTTCAGGCTCTGTGATTCGTTGGCTGTCAAAATTTGAACCAATCACAGAGCCGAACCGCGTCTTGAGACCGGGTCGCATCTTAAGTACTATTTATACCAGCCTTAGTGGAAATGCCTTACTCTTCTATAGTATAGTATATCGATGAAGACATTTCATACCTCGTTGACCTACATCGACCACATCCAAAGCCCAATTAAGAGTCCGTATACGAAATTTTGTCGATTTCGCTCATTTAACAGACGTGATTTAACAGTTAAAATACAGTATTTCTATAAGTTTTAATGCACAACATGTAAGATCATTTTAATTATAATCTAATGTTGGAGCTAGATTTTTTTTTTTAAGTATCTTTAAATAATCCAACTCAAACCCGCGACAGTTTTGTGATTTTTGCTATAAAAGGTTTAGAATATAACCTTTTTATGGATTGTATTGACGTCTTAACGGTATGAAAAAATTACAATGTACTGTTGAGAAAGTCGTCTATACAATGTTGGAATTACTTTTTACCACTTTAATATAAAAAACCCTTTAAAAAACAGAAAACCTCTATCTGCCCGCTAACTTGGCGATCGTCCTTTTTCACCTGGCATATGAAAGATGGGCGTGAGTGTGAAGAGAGCAGTAGAAAAGAGAGTACGGGCTCTTAATGTAGGTCCCTGGAAATATTTATTTTGTTAATATTTTTCGTGTGGGGTTATGTACACCTCCGAAGGCTCGCAGGAGCGTTTTTAAATTATAATCACAATTAAAAATGGACGCGCTGCGGTTTGGGTCGGATGGTTAAATATTTTTAAATAACAGCTTTTGGTCGAGAACAGAATGTACAAATATTAATTATGGTGTCAGTCGTCTGTGTTGTATGTCTGTTATTTTATTTAATGTTTATTAAACTGTTCACTTTTGCAATAAGCTCTAAAGGCACTTAAAGTCTGATTACATAATTTCAGACGTTTATATTATGTCGGTAATCAAAAAAAGAATACAAAATTCGTTTTTCCGGTTTAGCAATTAAAGCAAAAAAAAAAAATAGACAAATAAATACCGAAAGACGGGCTGATATTTCTCTAAGGGCTATTATGGGCTATTAGTTTAATTAAAATTCGTTTAACGCGCGGGAACTGTACATTTTTCCGGAATAAAATGAAATCTTATAACCTTTCCCGAGACTCCAAAGTATCTCCATACCAAATTCAGCAAAATCGCTTTAGCGGTTCGGACGTTCAAAGCTAACAGACAGACACACTTTCGCATTTTATAATATTAGTATGGATAGATTTAATGCAATATTTATCTGTTCCATAATGGGACTTGTAAATTGTTTCACGTTATTCTTTGCGCATACTTTGTTAAGATATTCTTAGTAGAATCAGAGGTTTAAGTAAAGTTGTAGAATTCTCTAGAAATAATATGAATCGTACTTTGACTGTGTTTCATTGCACAGTGAGATTACATTGTTATTGTTCTTTTTTGTTTGTACATTGTTTCTTTGTAATGAAGACGTTTAAGAAAATTTTAATTTCAATTCAAGAATTTCAAAGCTTTTTTCCACACTTTTCCTTTTTGCCGATTAGTTGTATGAAACATCTTTAGTAGAAAATAATCGATGAAACCGGCAAACGTTTTTTGATATGCCTTTTTTACATGGGGAAATGTTTTGCGCATCCCCGGCGGTCGGGGACCTCGGCTGGGGTATGTGGGGCTCTCCGAGGAACTACCCACTAAAACCCCATGGTGTGCTCCACTCCCCGCCTAGGCACAGTCACGGGCACGATTAAGTGCCTGTCCATATGAGGCGTTTTACGCGCGAAGGTCATACGCGCGTTTCACTTTCTATTGCATCAATTTTCTACAAACTGCAAACATGGACTCGAGGTTATCAAGCTCCAATCAAATACGTCCATTCGCAACGAATTCGCGCGTAGTTCTGGACGTTGTAATGGCACCCAAGTATCTCGACCCGCGCGTTTTACGTGCGAGTCGAAAGTCCCGCTCTTTGCAAGCGTTTTACGCGCGAGATAGAAAACGCGCGTAGGCATCTGGACGCGATATAATGCTCGGGAGTCGCTCACTCGTGCGTAAAATGCCTCATCTGGACAGGCTCTAACCCACCGCAACTCTACCAACGGTTGTCCGCATCTCGCAGACTCATCATAGCATGTAGACTTTTCTAGGTCGTCCCGCGGGGTGGCCTAGAAAAGCCCACACGTGAAATTAGTTTGATGTACCTAATATGCTATTTTTGAATATGCATGGGGGAGAGATCTTTTGACCGAGCAAGGATTTGTGATTTCAGACGTTGTAACCAATCCCATCAGAAACTCCACTCAACTTTCAGACAAACTTTAATAGTGCCATTAACCATCGTAGGCTGTATGGTCCGCTACAACGTTATTTCTGATACGACAAATAGGTGTTAGGCAATTCTCAGACCAATCACTTTACTATTAAAAACCTAAAATTTTAACGTAATCGGTCGAGCTGTTTCGAAAAAGTTCGGCAACAAACAACACGACACCCAAAATTTATACATATATAATTGGACATATCGCAGTTAATTTTGCGAACACGATTCAATAATGTCATCCTTATTATTATTATTACTAATTATATTCCATGTTTGGCGTGCTTCAATATGAGATGTATGTGTGGAATGCTCATAAGTGTATATAGTATAATATAATACGTTGTAGACTTCAGCGAGCATCCGAGATGGCTGCACAAATGTTTACCGCGGGAGCAGCGAGCTCACAGTATTAGCTTGATTAATTAGCTCAAATCAATTAGATATAATAACAATATATTGTATTTAAATCATTATACGTAATAAAATTAAGTGATTAATGATAATACTTTAGGGTGTCCCTTATATAGAGTTCACTGTGAAAGTAGCAGCGCGGAAAGAGCAAAAAATTTGTATGGGCAAGTGCCCCGCGTCATATTTTTTTCTATACAAATGTGCAAAAAGTTACTCTTTCTGAGCTGCTGCTTTCATAGCGTACTCTATATAGGGGAACCATACTCACCCTAAAGTATTATCACGTCTTGTTTTTGTTACACCCTGTATATTACTATGATTTTATTAATTAATGTTTATACTTAAATTGATTTATGTTTGATCTTTGGAGTTTTAACGTGTCGAAAATCTAATTAATTCTAAATGAGTACAGTGTTGGCCAACGATGGTCAAATAAAGACGATAACAAGAACGGATAGATGGGCATATTAAATTAATATAATACACTAGTGACTAGACGTTCCGCGCGGCTTCGCCCGCGTAAATTAGGTGTTTCACAGACAAATTATTCTATAAAAGATAGCCTATGATCTTTCACGTGGTCTACTTCGAAACCTTGCCAAATAACAGAAAAATTGCTCAAGTAGTTCGTGAAATCAGCCCTTTCAAATAATTTCCCCCATTTTTTCCACATTTTCCTCTATTTCTTCGTTCCTATTAGTCTTCTTGATAAAATGTAGCTTATAGCCTCCCTCGATAAATGGGCTATTTAACACTGAAAGAATTTTTCAAATCAGACCGGTAGTTCCTGAGATAAGCGCGTTCAAATAAGCCCTTTCAAATAATTTCCTCCCGTTTTTTCCACATTTTCCTCTATTTCTTCGCCCCTGTTAGTCTCAGCGTAATAAAATATAGCCTATAGCCTTCCTCGATAAGTGGGCTATCTAACACTGAAATAATTTTTCAAATCGGTCCAGTAGTTCCTGAGATTAGCGCGTTCAAACAAACAAACAAACAAACAAACTAACAAACTCTTCCGCTTTATAATATTAGTATAGATAATGTAGCCGGATACGCAATAATAGTGACACAAAGTTACCCAGCATGGTCTGCTATGAAGGGGGGTATTTTGTGAATCATAAATGAAACAGCAATTATAGTCAGTCGATATACAAAAGTATATGTTTATTATATAATAGTAATATGATGAATAACATTCCTATAATATATCTTATTTTATTTTTACATTCTGGTACAAAATATATAATATGTTTATCTAGCAATTTTATCTACTCACTACTGGTTAAAATATTTCAACATAACTCCAATTAAGTAGAATCTTTTAACCCTGTAAGTTGAAATACGATTAAAGTTAGGCATAAGTTGTATTTGTCAATGTATTTTGATTTTAATGTGCACTTGGTTGCAAATAAAGTTTGAATTTCTTGAATTTTTAAATAAACCTCATTTCTACACGATGTAACATGTAAGCTCCCCGTAAGAGGCTTACGGTTGTACGTTATTACAACCGTAAGATATCATCTTCAATCGAATATGAAATTAACTTTAAGTTTACATATTAAAAGATTCTCAAGTCAAGTCTAATTAAGCGGAAGACTACGACTTTCACGATGACCCGTGAAATACAAAAAGAAGCGATTACGAACCTAGAGGCCTGGCTAAAGAGGCCTATAATGAAACCGTTTTAAGATTCAAACGATCGAATCAGAATGCCGCGTCCTTCTCTAACAACGTCATTTCACGTTTCTTAGAGTTATAGGACGCTGTATTCCGATTCGATTGTTTGAATCTCAAAACGGTTACGTTGTACGGCCCCTGTGCAGAAAAAAATCTAGTCAGTCTGTAAATGCCCATAAATAGTGCTTGCTGAAGACAGCCACGTAATCATGGTTACTAATCGTAACCTCACGTGAAGAGAAGCCTTAAGAAGTTGAAAATTCGGCCAAGAGTCAGTCAAAAGTTAAGCTAAGCTTCAAGAGTTATATATTAGACAAAATTGATACAAAAGAGTTTATACTTATTATCAGTTATCACGAAGCCCAGGGCAGTCACTTATATATTAATAATCACAATAGGACAGCAGCTCCTCGTTCGAACAGGCCTTCTCGCAGCACTCCGACACGATCTGCCTCTTACTCCTGCCCAGGGATTTGGTTCTGTGCCTCGACATCCACGGCCAGAACTGCAGCCTTCCCAGCTCCCTGGCCAACGGGTCTTGATCTCTCACAAGCATATCCTGACCTCGGGCCCGCTTGATCATGTTCATGCCGCAAAGATTCGCCAAGGCGGTGGCGAGGTTCCGTCCGCATAAGTTCTGGTTCTGCCCGCAAACGGTGACCAAGAAGGACGCGATGAACACTACAAGCAACTTCATTTTTCACTTGTAGTAGCTGCTTAGTTCCTTTACTTGTAGTAGTTGTTACTGTCCTCACTGAAAGTGTATGCCCGAATGCCGTACGTCTGGTTTTTCCTCTATATATACAGGGTGTTATTATGTGGGCACGTTCATTGCTCAGTGTGTGGAGATAATACGAGGTGAGTGCATGTAGGCTCCTGTCACAGGCGCTAGACAGGTGCGGACTATAATTAGAATGTTTGCGTCATCATCTTGGAAAGTTTTATCCTTGGATACAGGGTGTTGTTTTGAAGATAGGTAACTAGCCTTGCATAGCATGCTAAGGATAGTCGTCTTGGAGGTTTTTTTTTTGGGATACAGGGTGTTGTTGTTTTGAACTTAGCTAGTCTTGTTGCTATGCTAAGGATACTCCTCTTGGAGGTTTGTTTTTGGGATACAGGGTGTTATTGTTTTAAAGATTGCTAGTCTTGTTGCTATGCTAAGGATAGTCGTCTTAGGGTTAATTCAGACCGCAACGCGACGAGGAGAGGCGAGGCGCGGCGCGGCATAAATTTGTATGGATTTGATAGATTTCAATTGTTGCTATATGCTAAGGATAGTTGTTAGGATTTTTTTTTTAGGGATACAGGATGTTGTTTTGAAGATTGATAGTCTTGTTGCTATGCTAAGGATAGGCGTCATCGAGGTTTTTTTTTTGGGATATTGGGTGTTGTTTTGAAGATAGCTAGTCTTGTTGCTATGCTAAGGATAGTTGTTAGGGTTTTTTTTGGGATACAGGGTGTTGTTGTTTTGAAGGTTGCTAGTCTTGTTGCTATGCTAAGGATAGTGGTCTTGGAGGTTTGATTTTGGGATACAGGTTGTTATTGTTTTGAAGATAACTAGTCTTGTTGCTAAGCTAAGAATAGTTGTCTTGGATTTAGGCGTTTTAGAATAGGCGTCTATGTAATTTTCCATGTCACGACACGGCACGGCAGTACTGTGGACGTCTCAGCCCTCAGGTTTTTAAGGATCTTTATTGTTCATGACTTTGCCAGAGTAGACAGAACCGTGACCTTTGAATTGAGTACAGTTAATTTTGGTTAAGAAGGTTAGTTGTTAAATGACACTGAGTACAATGAAGTTGAGTGTTCTTTAGTATTATCTTTCTGTATAAAACAGAAAAAATGTTATTAGTTACGACGACGACCTCTGTGGCTCAGTAGTTGGGCGTGTTGTCAGCGCTCAAGCCAGGGGTCGTTCGAATCCCGCCGACGGAACTAAAAGTTTTCAATGTTCCCGAGTCATGGATGTGTATTAAATCTAAATATATAAAACTCAAAGGTGACTGACTGACACGGTGATCTATCAACGCACAGCCCAAACCACTGGACGGATCAGGCTGAAATTTGGCATGCAGGTAGATGTTATGACGTAGGCTTCCGCTAAGAAATGATTTTGATAAATTCCAACCCCAAAGGGTTAAAATAGGGGATGAAAGTTTGTATATAATAATACTTCTTAACGCGAGCAAAGCCGCGGGCAAAAGCTCGTATGTGTAATGAAAATCTTAAATATATGTAGGTATAGTATAAATAGCATAAAAGTATTAAATATATTTCGTGAAGTGAAGCGTCCATAGTTACATATTTTTATGTGTTCATTGTAACAAATACATAATATTGTAAGAGTTGAAACAGACCCTAAATAAAACACAATTTATTATTAATTAATTATTTATCATTCTAATTGTAACAGTCAACACCATTCTAAGAGTTATAAAAACAGGTTTGACTTTGAAGATAATGCTGTATCCACACATGCCGCCGGCTTATACCGGCGGCACGGTCGGCGGCCCGGCCGCCGGCTAACCACACATGCCGTCGGCTTCGGTGGCAAGGCAGGCTGAAATCCGGCGGCAAAGTCGGCGGTATAAGCCGGCGGCATGTGTGGATGCGTCATATGAATCATTGTTCAATGACTGTGCAAATCATGCATTGATGCGCAAAGTAACTACTTTTCGCATATGAATCATTATGCAATGATTCATATGCTCATAGTCTACTTTTAATAATTCTAGATTTAATGTAAAATATAAGCAATTTAATAATGATTTATTATTATTATATTATAAACGATACAATTTGAAAGAATTCTGTAGGTATACTATCGTCATTATTTTTACGATGCTTATATTTATTAATAAATTTATAATATTTGTAGCATATAAATATTGTCTGCTGCAATAAATAACAAAAGCTATTTCCTTCTTATTCCCGTAGACGTAATAGTAAGATGTATTTTCGTAGAGGTGCTACGGCGTAGCAGCTACGGTCTACGGTTATTACTTTGCTGTCTGCAGAAATAGACTGTTATAATAATATAAAAATTCCTATGCTTTTTCATATGCGAATCTTATATTATATTAGGGGGCGCCCACAAATTACGTGAGGTGTTTGGGGGGGGGGGGGGGGGGGGGGGGGGGGTCGAGTCAAATCTTATCTAATCTCACATTGGGAAGAGGGGGGGGGGGTCTCTGCGAATCTCACGTGATTTTTTCTCAACAAAATAATAAGTACTATTTTGGTCCATTTCATTTAGATTGTACTTACAATTTAATTGTAGGCGTATAATCGTTTAAATACGATAAAATCATTCACAAATTCGTTCCAAAGAAAATCTATGGACTTTCAAACCAAACGGAACTTTACGTAAGAAACCCACATTTTAAAAAATCTCACGTGAGATTTGGGGGGAGGGTTGAATAAAATGTCACGAAATCTCACCAGGGAGGGGGGAGGGGGGGTCAAAAAATAAAAATAACACCTCACGTAATTTGTGGACGCCCCCTTACTAGCTGTCCCGGCAAACGTTGGTTTGCCATAACATAAAGTATTTCGCCCATATTATTTTATTGAAGTGACTAAATAAGTATGTCACCATAGCAACGTCCATTGCTATCCCGTCGCACAAACAATACATTTCACTCTGTCTTTTTTTTGTTCATCAAGGGCATGCGTTATAGCGCAGTCATCAGCGTACGTGAGGCATGCCCGCGACGCATGCGCTCTGACCGTATCCAAAACTTTCGCTTAGTTATATTTTTTCTGGAATTTCTTATGACCAAATAAGCCGCACATATTCCACCCAGTAAAACGTTCTCGTCGCACATGTTACAAAGCTGACAGACACTGCAACTGAACAAAAATGACAATGTTGGCATTGCGTTCGTTGACGGCTGACGCATTCAATTATTGAAAGCGCCAAACGAAAGTTGAATACAAAGAAGATGGTGAAAATTGAAGACGAAAGCGCATAGTGTGGACGTAGCTATTTGGTCGCCGTCAGTCTCGAGTTGTAATAATTTACTATTATTTATTAAACTAAATATTTTATAGACTTGGCTTTTTAATTGAAATACAGCTCACTGCATCCAGCTATATGCAGCTGGTATTTAAATACATTATTACTTACCATAATCAAACCGTAGCCGGCTAACCGCAACTGGGGCACTGCGCCAGCTGTACCGATGTTCTTTGTTCCTGTCTGATCTGTTATAAATGTGGCTTATTGGCGCTTGAAACAATCTTTTTAAAATAATATCTATGGACGTTTCATACCACGTCAGTCTGGCCCCGTGGTAAGTGGAAGGACTTGTGTTACAGGCACCAGACAACGGAAATATATTTAATACTTTTATACTATACATATATTTAAGGTTTTTATTATATGATGCATATATTTAATACGCATCCATGATCCAGGAACTTTTTTGAAAATGTTTTGTTCCGTCGGCGGGATTCGAACCCGCGACCCCCGGCTTGAGCTACCGACGCGCTCACCACTGAGCCACAGAGGTCGTCAGATAAGGACAAAACATTGTGTATAAGTTTAGTTAATACACCGTAGTTTTTATTAGTAAGAGAAATATGCTATTAGATATCCGCAACTTCATTCGCACAATAATAAAAAACTAGCTATTTGACCGAGCTTTGCCCGGTATTCGATCAAAATCTAAAAATGATCGCCCCCGAAACCCTCTATATACTAAATTTCATGAAAATCGTTGGAGCCGATTCCGAGATTCCAATTATATATATATATACAAGAATTGCTCGTTGAAAGATATAAGATATTTTTTAATTTTGTTAGTCTCGCTCAAAACTCGGGAACGGCTGAACACATGTCGCTAATTCTTTTTTTAGAATATTCATTGAATCTCATGGATGTTTTTTTGGGGAAAAAATCTAAAAAATTACGTGGATTGGATAAAATTTAAGAATGATTACTGATGATGTAAACTCACCGCCTTTGGCAATTTAAACTTCATAGATGTGGCGGGATGACGTCCGTCGGGACCGCTATTAATTAACAAAACCTTTCCCACTAAGCCACAAGAGGAGGGTGGATGTAGCTATTAGCTACTACGTCGGTGCTGCAGGCTTAGCATAACAACAGTAGAAATTGATGACATCTGTGGCTCAACGGGTAGAGTGTGTGGCACCTCAAGCCGGGGGTCGCGGGTTCGAATCCCGCCGACAGAACTAAAACTTTTTCAATGTTCCTGGGTCATGGATACGTATTAAATATGTGTATCATATAATAAAAATCTTAAATATATGTATAGTAATAAAAGTATTAAACATATTTCCGTTGTCTGGTACCCGTAACACAAGTCTTTCAGGTACTTACCACAGGGATGGACTGACGTGGTGTAATGCGTCCATAGATATTATTGTTAAATGGGAAGGAATCGACATACTGACTGATTTCATCGACAAAATGGCAAATTTTCCATTGAACACTAATAAAACACACTTTTCTTGCACTTTCTCCACTATATTAAGATATTATTATCACTTTAAACAAATTGCACCATTACACCACAAATTATAATGGTGTAATTTGTTAAAATTTATAATAATATCTTAATATAGTGGAAAAAGTGCAAGAAAAGTGTGTTTTAGTAGTGTTCAACATGAATTTCCACCAAGAACCGACAGAATAATCAATTACATGAATTTTCCATTGTCTAACTGTCACTTTGTCTATTCTTCCGTAGAAAGAAACCGTTTCTATGGTGACCATGCTACGCCTGCTGGTAAATTAATTATAATTAGATGACAACCGCAGCTCTGTTACCAAAATTCGTTTATCGTCCGGAACCGCACATTTTTCCGGGATACAAAATATTCTATGTCCTTTTCCGGGACTCAAAGTATCTCCATACGTAATTTCAGCAAAATCGGTTATTGTCGTTGCGCTTGCCAAAACCTCTATGTGTAATTAGACCTCTGTGGCTCAGTGGTGAGCACGTTGGTAGCTCAAGCCGGGGGTCGCGGGTTCGAATCCCGCCGACGTAACAAAAAAAAATCTAAATTCCTGGGTCATGGATGTGTATTAAATATGTGTATGATATAGTAAAAATCTTAAATATATGTATAGTATGAAAGTATTAAATATATTTCCGTTGTCTGGTACCTGTAACACAAGTCCTTCAGGTACTTACCACGGGACCGGACTGACGTGGTGTGAAGCGTCCATAGATATTATTAAAAAAATAGTCAAGTTGTCAGGGGTAGACAAACTATTTTATTGAATGATTGATGGAATTAAAAAGTCTCACTTCATACATAAGTAAAAAGATTTGCCACCATACTGCATTTTTAATTTATTGATAAGTCCAACCATCATGAAATTAAATAGTTTTAAATAGTTTACCCCTGAAATTTTTACTAAATACCTACACATAGACTATAGAGGATTTGGCAAGCGCAACGACGTCATGCGGTTTGGACGTGAAGAGGTAACAGACAGACAGACACACTTTCGCATTTATAATATGAGTAGAATGAATACTATGGCTAATATTTTATTACATTACTAGATGATGCCCGCAACTTTGTTGCGCCAAATCTCGTTTATCGCGCAGGAACCGTACATTTTTCCAGGATAAAAAGTATCCTATGTCCTTTCCCGGGACTCAAAGTGTCTCCGCACCAAATTTTAGCAAAATCAGTTCAGCGGTTTGGGCGTGAAGAGGTAACAGACAGACAGACACACTTTCGCATTTATAATATGAGTAGAATGAATACTATGGCTAATATTTTATTACATTACTAGATGATGCCCGCAACTTTGTTGCGCCAAATCTCGTTTATCGCGCAGGAACCGTACATTTTTCCAGGATAAAAAGTATCCTATGTCCTTTCCCGGGACTCAAAGTGTCTCCATACCAAATTTTTGCAAAATCAATTCAGCGGTTTGGGCGTGAAGAGGTAACAGACAGACAGACACACTTTCGCATTTATAATATTAGTATGGAAATATGGATTTAACAGTCTTGTTTTAAGCTATTAAAATTGGTCGTGCCATCAGTTTCTTTATACGGAAAATACTAAGTCAATCCCATCCATCCATGTGCGTGCTTTCCCATTTTTCATTAAGCCGTGGTTTATCTATAGAGAGCAGGTGAGGGAGGAAATCAATTTATAGATTGACGGCGGGCTGTTAGCTGTAACGTTGATAAAGACGATCGTTCACGTGGTGGATTACTTGCCATTAGTAGGGGGGGTGCTTGTGCTAACTTAAGTGGTTGCATTTGTTGATTGTGTATTGAAAATTATTTGACTTTCATTCATTACCTATGTCTAATTAAAATATTTATATTATTATTTATCATTATTTTATTACAACCATTTGGTCAAAAATTACTTGTTATCCATAATATCCATACCAATATTATAATTGGGAAGAGTTTGTTTGTTTGAACGCGCTAATCTCAGGAACTACTGGTCTGATTTGTAAAAATTCTTTTACTCTTGTATAGCCCATTTATCGAGGAAGGCTAGGCTATATTTTATTACGCTAAAACTAATTGGAGTGAAGAAATAGAGAAAAATGTGGAAAAACGGGGGAAATTATATGAAATAGCTTATTATCTTAAAAACTACTGGAGTAATTTTTATGTTATTTGGCAAACATGAAGAATAGACCAATAGACATAGGCTATTTTTTGCAGAAAAATGTACAGTTGCGTGAAATTCCTAAATTACGCAAGCGAAGCCGCGCGGAACATCTATATATTATAATAAAATCGTAGGAAAGTCGATTCTGTTCATTGAATATTTTTGTACAATAAATAATACCTACTTGGGATTTGATCTACTATGCTAACACGAACGAATTCGCGGGCAACAGCTATCCATACTAATATTATAAATGCGAAATGTGTCTGTCCGTCTGTCTGTTACCTCTTCACGCTCAAACCGCTGAACCGATTTTGCTAAAATTTGGCATGGAGATACTTTGAGTCCTGGGAAAGGACAAGATACTTTTTATCTCGGAAAAAATGTGCGATTCCCGCGCGATAAACGAGTTTTGGCACAACGGAGTTGCGGGCGTCATCTAGTACTGAATAAAAATATCATGAATAGTCACCAGTTCCCTTCCTTTGCTCGACAAACTCGCCATAATTATAAAGATTTTTTGAGTGCTAGTGGCTTACTAATCTTTACCAAAAGCGACCGCGACCAAAACGGTCGCTAGACTAAAGTCGGTAGTAAATAAAACCTAAAGCCTAGTTCACAAAGTGGCATTTTATTTGCATTTTTATCAGTCGCGGTCGCTTGCGGCAATGATAGGAGTCACCCACGGATAATCACCTTTAGATAACTATTTTCTGCCCTGTCATATAGACGAGTAAACTTATGTAGTGTGGCCAAAATATCTTCTGTTGGCTTAACATTTAAGTGGGGAAAAACGATGCTACATCGCTACGTAGTATTTGGCTGCAATCCAAAAGGAATAGATTGTAGTCTTTGGCTCAGACCTTTTTGACAAATCAAGTACTTCATTAATTAAAATCGACACACGTGTGTACTTAATACGTCATGTTGACCAAAATCATCTATAACGCCTCCGTGGTCCAGTGGTTTAGAACGTTGCTCTTGACTCGAATTTCGTGGGCTCGATTCCTGCGTTGGAAACATGTTATTTCCAAGTTTGGTTAGGACAATGCAGGCTGATCACCTGATTGTCCGACAAGTAAGATGACCTATGCGTCGGATGGGCATGTATAGTCGGTCCTGCGCCTGATCTCTCGCCGGTCGTGTCGGTCTTCCGTCCCACTGGGTTATGAGAGTAAAGGAATAGGGAGTGCTCTTGTGTACTGCGCACACACTTGGGCACTATAAAATTACTCCTGCGTAACTGGTCTGGTTTTAGTTATTACCAAAATCATAACCAAATAATTATATATTGTACTAGCGACCCGCCCCGGCGTCGCACGGGTATAAAATATATAGCCACTGAAAAAATGATCAAAATCGATAGCCTATGATCCTTCACGTGGTCTACTTCTTATCTGTGTCAAATAACATAAAAATTGCTCCAGTAGTTTGCGAGATAAGCCCATTCAAATAATTGCCCCCGTTTTTTCCACATTCTCCTATTAGTCTTAGCGTGATAAAATATAGCCTATAGCCTTCCTTAATAAATGGGCTATCTAACACAGAAATAAATTTTCAAATCGGACCAGTAGTTTCTGAGATTAGCGCGTTCAAGTTAGCCCTTTCAAATAATTTTCCCCGTTTTTTCCACATTTTCCTCTGTTTCTTCGCTCTTATTAGTCTTAGCGTAATAAAATATAGCCTATAACCATCCTCGATAAATGGGCTATCTAACACTGAAAGAATCATCAAAATCTGTTGCGTAGTTTTAAAGATTAAAGGGAACAAAGGGACATGAGGAAAAAAAGCGACTTTGTTTTATAATAAGTATAGATATACGTATGTTTGGTACCACTTAAATTGTTGCCTGTTGGTTATTGCCCAAATTGCCCATAACTGACAATAACTTGACTATAAATAGTCAACTGCATTTAATTACCTTCATAATGACATTTTAATGGGTTTATTATTTCGAATAATAATATCATCAAGCCACTCCTCCATCCTACTTAGTAACAAGGGGGTAAATTGTATCGTAATGTGATAAGAAAATAAATCTATTGTTACCTATTATAAAGCGTAAAATATATCGCGGTCTTCAAGCCAGAACGTTGTTAAAAAAATTGTTGTTTTTTTAAGAAGAAAATATATCTCTACTTGCTTAGTGCGTAAAATGATCTTTTGTATTTTAACTATTCAAAAACTCCCATTATTGCACTTATTTCTATTTTCTTCTTTAAAAAAAACTACTTTTTATACGCTTATTTGGTTTCAAGCCAGATATCACAAATTATAAAATGTTCAAAACTTCACAATTATTTAAAGCGAGCTTAAAGCCCAGTTTGAGCTTCCTTAATATTATTAATAGGATCTTCTTATAATATTATTAACAGGATCTCATACTATTAAATCTAATGCAAAGTACATTTCAAACACATTCAAGTTTTGATGAGTATCATAGTTGTTTCGGATATTAAGTTGTTAATTACATTTTACATTCAAGACTTCTAAAAGTGATTATACTAAACTTAGTTTTTAATACATTGTTTACAACTACTTACGAATGTCTAATAACAAAGGATTAATGTTCTTAAGCTACGGCCATACAATGAAAGATGAAGTCAATATAACAATTTATTTTGTAAAAATCAATTCAACACATAATATACTTTGTAAAAATAATAATACTTGAGCAAGGTCGTAGACTAGGACTAGCGTAGACGTCGTTGAGCTCACGCGGCGCAGTAGCTGAGCAGGACTCTGGTGGTGCAGGGTTGCTCGCAGCACTCGGCGATGATGCCATCCCTCTTGTTCCTGCCCCTCCACGGCCACATCTCCTCCATATCCACGGATCTCTTCACCAGGTTCCCATCGCAGAGGTACGCCAAGGCCGTAGCCAGCCGCCGGCCGCAGTAGAAGTCAGCGTTCTGAGCCATCGCCATACCGAAGCAGACGAGCACCAAAAGGATGACAGGCCTCATGTTTGTGTTGCTGGTGTGGAATACTCGGGATGAATGTGCCGATATCCAGGGTGGGCCGGCTTATATACCTGGCCGAAGTAATTAACATGCAATTATGCCGTGCTTAACGTTCAGAAATAATAGGTGTTAGCGGGTGACGTCACGGGATAATGGATGCCGCATATGTTATTATTTTCGATCAGGTCAAAACTGTATAATGAGGAGCCCACGTACATATTTAGCTGTGAATGAGCACGTTTTGATAATGAATGGAGATATGTGTCAAAATAGATGGAGAATAACATAGTTAGAGATATGTGTCAAAATATACAGAGATTAATTTATGCGAAAACATCCTGTTGAGTATTGGTATCTACTGGTACTACTGATTGATTAAACGCCAATATCGCTTAAATCTATAACAATATTATAAAGAGGTAAACTTTGTTTGTTTGTTTAATTGTAATGAATAGGCTCAAAAACTACTGGGCCGATTAAAAAAATTCTTTCACCATTCGAAAGCTACATTATTTACGAGTAATATAGGCTACATTTTATTTCGGAAAATGTAGGGTTCCGTAAGATATTTGGATTTTTCTGACACAAAGTGAAAAAAATCAACCAGAAAATTTACTTATTTTGCGTACGCTGCCTAAACTATAAAAGATAGAACCATACAATGTTCTAAGTAAATGTAGATCTTTTAAATATCTACAAAAAAGTCCGCGGCACACTATACCTATCTATGTCAAGTGAGGTACAACAACCATTATTTTATTTAAAATCTAGATATTTTTTTTTTGGACTACATATAAACGCATTTATTTTACTCATGATATTAATCTTTATCAAAATGAATAATTTAATCACTAAGTACAGTTTATGTAGATAATATTTGGTCTTTGAATGATTAAAATTGGACGTTCGGTTTAGAAGTTAAGGCGAAATTAAAAATTGCGATTTACGCCCGTTTCGAAGTGGGCGCTACCAAGGCGGGGGTGCACAGTAGCGAAGATTATGACCGGCCCTGCAGCGGGTGAATTGGCTCATAATACCAAGAATACCAATGATTTACTGATTTGCCTATACCCTTCAAAAGGCTCCAATTTCCTGGAAATAATTATTTTGCACTAACGATAAATATTATGTAAATCCCAGGACCAAACATTCAAATTAGTAGGAATAGATTTGTGAAAAGAATGTTTTTCTCTATCACGAGTCGGGGATCCCGACCATCAGTATATTTTGTTACCTGAAAATAACTTAACGTCAATTAATGTTGTTTATAGAAAAGCTCTACAATAATCGCTTTAGTTATTTATCCTAAAACAACGGGTTGCAATCCGGGACAACCGTCAGATGTGAAAACTTATTATGTAATGTGATTACATTTAAATATTCTCATCATTAACAACTTTAACATCCACAGAAAGACAATCTGTGCAGCCTGCGGAAAATGACTGCGTCGTCGATGTTTCTGTGAATTGACCTGGGAATCATTTTGACCAGGAAAGACACGGTCGTCTTTCCTTGGTAGGTTTTTTGCAGCGGTAACTGACATCCACGCGGGCGGAGCCGCGACCGCTATCTATACATTATAATAAAACTGTAGAAATGAAAATTCTGTACATTAAAGATATTAAAAAAATAATAAGCGGGGGGTGTCACTACATCGCTATAGAAGCCAAAAATATAGTTAGTTTTTTGTCTGTCTGTATGTTTGTTCCACTATCACACGAAAACTACTGATCTGATTTGAATGCGGTTTTCGCAGATATATTTGTCTTCTTCCAACTTAACATCTGGTGTATAAAAATTTTTCCCCCCACACCTCTAAAGAGACGAAAGAGGGGGTCAGATTTTGTATAAGACTTTTGCTTTAACACGAAGACTACTGATCCAATTTGCATACGGTTTTCACAGATATATTTGTCTTCTTCCGACTCAACATTTAGTGACTAAAAATCCCCCCACCCCACCCCTCTAAGGGAACCAAAGAGGGGGTCAGATTTTTGTCAAACTTTTTTCTTTAATGGACTTACTTTGACATATTATTAACTGTTTTTTCCAACTTAACATCTGGCGTATGCAATTTTTCGCCCCACCCCTCTTAGGGGACAAAAGAGGGGGTAAGAATTTGTATCAACTAATGAAGTAGAAATATTTTGAATGGCAAAACAACGTTTGCCGGGACAGCTAGTGTTTTATAAAGTTGTTTTAACGCTTTATGCAATGTTTTAATTTTTAGAACTTTGCAAATGCATACTTACTAAGTTCCAAAAATAGAAAGTTTACATTGATTTGGTTTCGAAAAATTCAATCCTGAATATAAAAACGTATTTAAAATATGTGAAATCATGGATGATGGTTGTGTTGATAATATTTTTGATGAACCGGTGGTAGGCCTCATGTAGACGACGTTCTAAAAGTGTTAACTTTGTTAACCTATTTGAAAATAAAATATTTTGATTTTAATATGTTGCAGCAAAACTAATACTCGAATGAGACATAATATCGTATAGATCAAGTGCCAATACGTAATTGGTATTACCTTAGTCATTTTAGACTGGTAGTCTAACCTATTTAGAAAGCAAAGCCAATACAAATTATTAACTGTAACTTCTTTCCAGTCTCGTAATTGAAATGAAATGATTGAAAAGGCATTAAAAATCCCGTTCAGTTCGATCCTCCCCCGATATTAATATCTGGTACATTTTTCATGAAATCTGTTACAGGTAAATGTGATTAATATCCCCGTCAGGTAATCTACCTATCAATTTTAACATTGATTTTACCTGTCAGGGTAATTTACCTTAACGGATTTCGCTTGTTATTTATCCGTCAGCAATATTGTAAACATTTAAAAAAGATGTCGTTTATAAAGTCATAAAGGATCGCGAAAAAATTTAATACTACTAAATTAATATACTCTTTGCGCCACACGTAATAGGTAAATTATTTCCTCTCACTCCATTTTGTTATTATTTAATTTCTGTTTTTTGTAACATTTTTAACCGACTCAAAAAAGGAGGTCATCAATTCGACGCGTATGTATCCATTTCCAGCCGGGCTAGCACGGTCACCAGTAGAAATGCGAAAGTATAGACAAACTGTGGACATAAACTTAAGGTACCGTTCTGATCTTTACCGCGGCTAATCGCAACCGACAAAAATTCAATTAAAATGCCACTTTATGACAGACTATAGTATAATAAATGTCATAAAGTAGGATATTATTTGAATTTTTAGGACTATATAGTCTGTCATAAAGTGGCATCGTAATTGAATTTTTCGGAACGAAAAAAAATCGGAACTTCACCTTAAGTTTATCTCCACAGTTTGTCTATACTTTTGCATTTCTACTGGTGGCCGTGCTAGCTCGGCAGAACTACCCAGTTTTCGTATATTTTGTTAGTCTATATCTGCATCTGAACAAGTAAGCAAATTTTCAAAAGTGTATGTACCTACGTATAATATGTATGTTTTTAATTTTTATGTTTGTATTCGTATATCTCCAGAATTACAAGTGTCTTTTTTGTTGTATTACGTATTGTTCAACTTACGAAATGTTGCAAGTTTCATCAAAATCGGTTCAGTAGTTTTTGATTCTCAAATTCGTACAATCTTGAAGTTGGTTTTATCTTTTTAAAATAAAATTGCGTTATTATGTTATAACTATTTATTATATTTCACGACGCAAAATAAAATATGTCACGTAATATTAGGTAATTATTGTTAAAGGTAGATTTAGTAGTGAAAAACAATTACACTTTGTGATAATTACTTAATTATCCTGTGTGTTTCACAATACTTGCTTTTTAACTTTGCTGTTAATTTTTTAAGGCTTTTTACCTTTTTGTTTGTTGTTAGAAACAAACCAATTAGGTACTTATTTTTTCAACCTGTTGCTTTGGAATTTTGAGTCTAACTGTGGTTTGCTTTTTAAATATTTAATATTTTTGATCTAGATTACTTCTGCTCTCGTTCTAGAACGTGTTTTCTTTTTATGAATTTCTGATGAAAAAATGTTTCAGTACAAGAAACGTTGTTAATCACTTCTTGACGAATGAAGATTTATCGTGTCGAATACCACTGTGCGTAACACCGTGTCGAAGTCTGCCGAACTGTAACGAAGTTAGAGTTGCCGAACTGTAAAGAAGTTGTGTTAGGTTTATTTTCGTTATGGAATTTCTTGATTGGGTCGCCGCACTAAAAGCCCGCGATAAAAAGCTATGCAATATGTTAAAAAATGTATGTTCAATTGTGTTAGTAACGCTAAAACTCGAAAACGGCTTAACGGATAGGGCTAATTTTAGTCTTAAGGCTGCTCTTTCGAAAAAAGCGTGCAGATGAAATTTTCATCGGCATTAACAGAGAAATTATATCTGAAAAAAATAAAATTAGTAATCTACATGATATCATACGTAGTTTGGTTTTGCCATATTTTTTCTATCGGTATCACATAATAAAGAAATAAAAAACAAAATCACCTCCAAATCGTTGAATGAAACCACTTTACTCCTTTATTATTTATCAAAGTAATATATAAAAAATATCTACTGCTTTGCAATACATAACTTAATAATTTGGTTTTTTTACTTTTTTGAAATATGTATTATATATTAAGCCTTAAAAAAGTTTTTTCTCCTATTTCGCCCTATCATGGACGCGGCGAGCGTCGTAACCGCCACCGTACAAGGCGCGCTGTTATGAATGTTATTTTAATGTCATTTACGTCGATATTCGCACTGACAGACAATCGACCTGCTAATTTAGAGAGAGAGGGCCCTTGAAATATTCGTAGAAGTCCAGGGAAGATTTTAAAGTGACACGAAGTTCACCGGGACAGCTAATATCATATATCATCTAGTTTAGCTATTTTTAACCGACTTCCAAAAAAGAGGAGGTTATATGTTCGTCTTTGTATATATATATATATATATATATATATATATATATATATACACGAGTCTAGTTGTTTTCTGATATATTTTGAATTTATTACATATATATATATATATATATATATGTACACTGTATACATATATATACAGTATATATATATATATGTACACTGTATATATATATATATATACAGTATATATATATATATATGTCGGTGAATCATTGTCCTGGTCCACTAAAATTAGAATAATCAGAAAACAACTAGACTCGTGACTTCCTCCGACATATATTTTTTAGTATGTTTAACCGTAACTTCGCCGTTTGTGGACCGATTTTCATGATTCTTTTGATGTTGTACAGGGTTGAATCCGAATTGTTCACAAAAGTGGTGACCTGATGATGGGATCCATGAGGAATCGAGGGGACTCCTTGAAATTTGTATGGAAAATTATAGTGATTTTGATTTTTTCTGAAGCGTTCGAGGTAAATGCTACCAAAAAGTAAAACTTTGCACCAGGTTATACCCTGGATCCGAAGGTACCAGAACAGAACTTTTGAATCCTTATAGATACAGCTTCGGGGATTTCGCCGTTCTTTAAACAACAGAAAGCATAAGCCAACATATCAATTTGATCGATCATCATCATTACAAGTATAATTATACCAATTATACATTATGACCCAATTATTGGTACTTTTCATGATATTTTGCATCGAAGCAGATGTTTTTGAAGATTGTTTCGCTGTTTGTGGACCGATTTTCAAAATTCTCGTGTTTTTGTATAGAATAATGTAATCTTAATTTCGTATAACAATTATGAAAGTGGTGAACTGATGATGGGATCTATGAGCAATCGAGGGAAATCCTTGAAATTTATCAAAACACTCATAGTGGTTAAAATGTTGTTTCTAGTAACTTACACTTAAGTTACGAATAAGAGAAATTTCATACGAAGGTGCCTCTTGGTCCAAAGAAACTGAACAGAACTCATGAACCTTTAAAGATAAAAGTTTGGAAATTGCAGCATCGCTTAGATAACTGCAAGCATTTACCACAATTTCACTCACAGTATTATAATATTAAGGATACTTAGTATTCGTAGTGGTTATCTACGCATAAAGCCTTGTCTTGTATATAACTAAAATGAGTGAAATTATTATTTTTTAACAAAAAAGTGAACCCGACTTCCAAGGAAAAAAAATTCTTAAAATGGCCTTAAAAGTATGAAATAATTCTTATTCTTCATTAGTGCCTTTTTCAAAATTCGACTAAATAGCAACGAATTCTGTACTCAATTTTCATTCTTTGGAAGTCGGTTTAAGGTTTTCCAGTTGAACAAGAATTAATCAAGTAAGCAACCGTAACCCGTCGACCTGGCCTGTCTCGGTTGACGTTCATAAATATTCCGCGCTCAGTGACTCGAGAGACCTTCGTGGATCCTCGGTAAATAATATAATGAGCCTAAGAGTCTGTATTCACTTTGATTAGTGCGAGTGCAAGTGATTAGTTCAAGAGATTAGTGATTAGTAGAAATCAAAGGAATTGCACTAATCAGTCGCTGTCCACACGTACTTTTACCTGATTACTAATCACCTGCACTAATCACTTGCACTTATTACTAATCAAAGTGAATACAGGGCTTTAACCTGTGTACTAGCCGAGCCGGCAATGTTGTTTTAAATCGACTTCAAAAAAGGAGGTTATCAATTCGAACCGTATGTATGTTAACGAACTGCAAAGTTTTCGTGTATGTCAGCGTCTAAACAAAATGTGCCAAATTTTAAAAAGTGTATGTATGTATGCAAGTTTTTATGTTTGTGTTCGCATATAACCGGAACTACAAATCTGATTAACCTATCTACCCCCATAAGGACACCGGCGATCGCGACAACAGTAGAATAACAATAGATTCAGGCGCGGTCCGAAGGGGGGAGGGGGGTCACAGGGGACATGACCCCCCCCCCCCCCCAAAATCTAAGGTCAAATAGAAAAATTACAAAATCTTGCCAAATAATAAAAGGAAATTTCTGTCTATCCCCTAACCACCGCAGTACGTCCGACCTTAGACAGCTGTGACTGTCAACCCAGAACCGTCCGAGGATGCAGATAAAAAAATATACATATTAGCAGTGACTAGTGAGTGATTTCCCCCCCCCCCCCCTAATTTCAGGCTGCGACCGCGCCTGAATAGATTTCCAAGAATCCGCGATCGAAGAATTAAAGTAATTTTTTTTTTGTTGTACCTACTAGATATTGTTCATAATATATTACGTTTTAGGAGTATTCTTGCCTTAAATGATCTTCCGACAGAGTGAAGAGTTTCATTTCGGGCTTCGGACATTGTAAATCCAAATTTCGATAGTGCGATTTAGATTGTGTTTGTTTCACCGATTGACCGATTTTCGGATTAAAGCAGGCCAAATTCAGGGAAAATTGATCGGAATGTTTTTCTCTTAAAAGACAAACCACGACATAAACTCTTTATCCATACTAATATTATAAATGCGAAAGTGTGTCTGTCTGTCTGTCTGTAACCTCTGCACGCCCAAAAAGCATTTGGCTGAAATTTGGAACCGTACATTTTTCCGGGATAAAAAGTATCCTAGATGTGCTTTCCCGGGACTCAACGTATATCCATGCCAAATTTCAGCAAAATCGGTTCAGCGGATTTTGCGTGAAGAGGTAACAGACAGACAGACAGACAGACTTTTGCATTTATAATATTAGTAATATGGAAGTATGGACATTTTTTTAGAAATAATTGATATAGTTTTATTAGCAAAACACGGTAATCAATTCTCTAAGGCCTAAGCGAACAAAGTTACTACTAGACAGTAGACTAATTTCATTTTAATTTTATACGCTCTTAAACGAAAATTACTTTTTCCTCGTACTGTTTATCCACAGTAAGCTACATCTCTTATTATTATTATTTTCATTTCAATTCGGCGTAACAAGTCGAGGAAGGACACGCTTGAATATAAATTGTATTCGAATTTCGGCCGCACAGTCTGTTTCATCTGAAACGGAATATTAAGTTACAGCTGCTTATCATAATATTTGTTAATTTCGACATTGGAAATGGGTCCCTCTAGGATTATTATTATTATTAAAAGATAGGTACTATCAGGTAGGTACACTATCTATGACTTGCTTTTGCCGGCGCCTTACATAGCTGGAAATTCACAAAAGTCGCAGAGTTTCGGTCGGTAGAAATTCTGCTACATTCTGTTTCATAGAAAATTAATACATTATTCACACGAGCGTAATTTTGTAAGCCCTGATTCGTATGGAAAATAAAAAATTTGCGAGCCACGACTCATAAAATTAAGCTCGTTTGACCTGTTTGACCCTTACAGAAAACTAACGTAGACCTTAGGTAGATATATTTAATAATCTTATATATAAAATTCTCGTGTCACAATGTTAGTCCACGAACTCCTCCGAACTGGCTTTACTGATTATTACCAAATTTTATGTGCATATTCAGTAGGTCTGAGAATCGGCTACCGGGTACTGTATATATTGATAAGTGCATTTGTTGAGTAAATAATAGTAAATTATTACAACCTGAGACTGACGGCGACCATTGTTTGTGCGACGAGATAGCGATCGACGTTGCCATGGCGACATACTTATTTAGTCACATCAATAAAATAATATGGCAAATATATTATGGCAAAGCAACGTTTGCCGGGACAGCTAGTATAATATAATATTAATGGACGCTTCACACCACGTCAGTCTGGCCCCGTGCTAAGTACCTGAAAGACTTGTGTTACAGACGACGGAAATAATATATTTAATACTTTTATACTATACTTACATATATTTAAGATTTTATTATATAATACACATATTTAACACACCCATGAACTTTGAAAAATTTGTGTTCCGTCGGCTGGATTCTAACCCGCGGCCCTCGGCTTGAGCTACCAACTCGCCCACCAACTGAGCCACAGAGGTATTTAAAATCAAAATTATTTTATTTTTCTGAATAAAATTCAATCGATATGTCATGTATCGCCGAATAAAATCCGTTACATAAATGTGATACGATCTTGGTAAAGTTCAAGCGATTTCACCGAGCTTATAGGTCCCATTATAGGACACTTATACTGTTAGGAATGAAATATAAAGGAAACAGTTACAGAAAATCCGTATTTACACCATGTTTGTCTCTCAATTTACACAAATTATTACCTTTTCAAAGTAGCTTTAAACACTTAATCCTAAGTAAATATTGCAATGCTTATTATTATTGCTTAGCAACTAAAATGCTGAAACTTTCGATTTTTTTATACTATATTGTTTTCAAAAATTAACAATTAGTTTTCGATGAACGGTGTACAAAAATTTATTGTTTTTCTGTAGTCCATGGATGTAAGACGACACTTTAATATTAATAATATTATTTATTAATAATTTTATAAATGCGAAAGTGTGTCTGTCTGTCTGATTGTCTGTTACCTCTGCACGTCCAAACCGCTGAATCGACTTTGCTGAACTTTGTATACCGAAAACATGTACGGTTCCCGTGCAATAAACGAATTTTGGCGCAACTGAGTTGCGGGCGTCAGCTAGTAGGTTATGGCAACAATAAAAAATATACAGCCGAACGTATGTCGTATAACCTTCTCCTTATTGAAAGTCGGTTAAAAAGAAGGCAAATAGACGAATGGGAGACCGCGGTTAGTGATTTCCGGCGTCCACAAAGCGGGTGCCCAGCCATGCGTTGCCCGGGCCTTTCAGTGCCAAAAAGACTACGCCACTGATTAAAGCAAGGTATTTTTGGAATATCTCACCGTGATGATAGGTTTGAAAATTCGAGTATAGGGACCAATAACACCTTTTGTGCTATGGGCAAAAGGGCTCAAATAATTTTCAAAAACTTATAAAAAAGTAGATGTGTTGTCTGAAACTTGGTTGCACAGAAATTCATTGGTCGCACAAGAACGGGGAATCTCAAATTTTAGAGCAATGATATTTTACTACTTTTACAGATCTGTTACGTTCATACTATTTTCCGGCTTAAATCTCTTCCGAACAATAATGGACCTATTTATGCATACCGGACTCAACCCACACGATGACAATTCTGAGAAAAAGCCGTTTTTATTAATATTGTGTATTCTTTAAAACTGATTGTTATTTTAAGTAAAATTAATTTACAATAGTATATTTGGTAATTTATTCTATGCGTACAAACATAAATAAGTTAAAAATTACTACTATTTCCAACAAAAATTAAACAAAAACATGAGGGTTCCTTTTAGCATAACTATATTAGTGTGGGATACATATAATCCAAAGCGAACCATCTCTTTAGATTTATTACACAAGTCAACAGGATTTTCGTGCATGAGATCTGTGCACCCGATTTGGATGTCTAACATCTAATTAGTTATAGAAACAACGATTTTAACTTATAAAATTTGCTTTTAAATAAACTGAGGCCACATGAACTTTCAAATTTTAAAGAAAACCGGCATTTTTTTTCTTTCGGTTATGTAGTAATAGAATGAAATATATTATATTCATTATTTTTTAGTTTATATTGTTGCTTATATTCCCAAAAAAAAAGATTGAAGTGAAAAAAATATATAATTTAGATTTTAAACTTAATATTTTTTTGTATCTAGGTGAGCATACCCTAAACATATTTTCTTGTATGCTTCGGCAGTAACTACCTACCTGATATATTGTGGCGCTCCTACTTTTTTCTGGTTTTTACAAGGATGTTTAAAACTAGATGACGCCTGCAACTCCGTTTCGCCAAAACTCGTTTATCGTGCGGGAACCGTACATTTTTCCGGGATGAATTGTCCTTTCCCGGTACTCAAAGTATCTGCGTATCAAATTTCAGCAACATCGGTTCAGTGGTTTGGGCGTGAAGAGATATCGAACATTCAGACAGATAGACAGACAGACGGACAGACAGACAGACAGACAGACACACTTTCGCATTAGTAGTGATGGTTTCAAGCAACGTTGCAAAAATCTTAATGTAAAAAATAATAATAATAATACAAAAAAATAGTAATGGAGTATCCATTGCCATTTTACAAAATAATGAGCCATTATCGGACCTTCATTGTCTATTAAATGCAAAGAATGTGTAATGTAAAATGTGTCCATTACAATTTACAGTAATGTAATGGACAAATTTAAAAGTATTGTAAGTATAGTAGAAGATTAGTCCTTAAAGTTTTGATGTCTTCGATTTAGTCCTGATTCGGGGAGGGGGTAGCCGAGCCCTTTGAGGTTGGAAGAAACCCCGTTCCTCTAGGCCTATTGTGAGCGGAGTTATGGCTACTTTTGTAAGACATTTGACAGTTGCCGAGCTGTCAATGTCAAATTTTGAATGCTTGTAACTCGGCAACTATTTATCCTGGATATGGGATTCTTCGGCTTGTTCTTACTGGATTTTTCTCCTCTATTCGATCCTAGCCTCAGAATTAAGACAAAATTTGATGGCTTCGATTTAGTTCAAATTTGGGGAGGGGGTAGCCGAGGTGTTGCCTTTGATGTTAGAAGAAACCCCGTTCCTCTAGGCCTATTGGGTGCGGAGTTATGGCCGCTTTGTTTGACGTTTGACAGTTGCCGAACTGCCAAACTTTGAGTTATATATTATTATATTTATAACTTATAACGTGGCAACTGTTTGTCCTGGATATGGGGTTCTTCGGCTTGTTCTTCCTGGATTTTTCCCCTCTATACGATCGTGTCGTAACGGTCGTGTGTGCGCAATACACACGACCAATCTGGTTTCAATGAAACCAGGATAGTTACGCAGGAGTAATTTTATAGTGCCCAAGCGTATGCGCAATACACTAGACCACTCTGGTTTCAATAAAACCAGGCCAGTTACGCAGGAGTAATTTTGTGTCGTGTCGGGCCTGGGTCACAATGACCCGTCGCCTTTATATCAACAAAAAACCAGTCACGTGACTGACGTGAGTCTTTGTAAAATATTAAGAAGTAAGCTTTTTTTTAATATGCAAACAAGAACCGAGCCGCATGATTCTACTTGCCTAATTTTAAAAAAAATCAAGGGACCCTGCAGCTCAATACTCATTAATTTGTTAGTTGGTAACTTCGTTGTGAAAATGTTATGTTCTGCCAAAATTGTTAGATTTGCATGATCTTCATAGGGTCGATAAAAGGTCCATTTTGGAATACTTCTGCATTATTAACTCAATTTTGGCAATGGTGTGGATTAGACTCATTTTGCATAAATAGGGTCAATTTTCAAATTCAAAATTGGAAAAAAAATAAGTGAAACAAAAGATACGAAATGCCATTTACATAAAAGAGACAGACTAAATAAAAGACGACCCAATTGGGTCGTATTTGAATCTTCACAACGCGCGCGGTAGTAACATATCTGCTTTGAGTTTTTTATATATATTGAGTTTTAGAGCGTTAAAAACTATCCTGCGTCCTTTCCCGGGCTGTAAAGTGTATCCATACCAATTTTAATCTGAATAAGTTCAGCGGGCTTAGCGACAAAAGGTAACAGACATACTTCATTTGTTCCACATTAGATAAGATCGTAACAAGCAGAAAGTGCTTACAATATGAATGCGCTAACCGAACCCTCAATCTTCTATGACGGCTCTTATCGTTCTTCCATTCAGGAAGATTTATTATGATTAACAGGTTCCCATATAAGTCAATATAATTATAATCTATTAAGTTCTGTTTTTTAATTGAGTTTATATACAACAATAACAAACATCTACATTCTACGTGATAGTGTAACATAGTTAGGTTAAAAAACAGAAAAGTGAGGAAATATATTTTATTTTGCGGTAAAATTTCGACGACAAAAAAACGTTCGCTCTGCGTGTCTGATATTTGGTCAGCAAAAAATAAAATTGCAAGGTTTGTTCGACACGAGTCCCGCAAAAAGTAAATCGGACTCACGACAAATGACAGATTTGTACAGATCGAAGCAAAAACTCGGTGTAGGCGGTTCTTCAAGTTGAGTCAACAAAAGAAATATCTGGTATATAAAATCTTTACTTCTTTACTAATAATATAAATCTAAAAGTGAGTCTGTTGGTTTATCGATCTCTTAATTGTCTTAACATCCCAATTAAACTTCAGAACTGATTTTAATGAAATTTCGTATGAATATACTCGTACTCTCCATGGAAAGGATTCCTTTTTGATTAAAATATCTCGTAATATATATTATATTATAATATTATATGGAGGTAATTTCCTTTGTTCATTGTAATAGTTTATTGAATTATGTAAGAATATTGAATGAAACTTTACTACCCCAAAATGCTGCTAAAAAATGTGCCAAAATTTCAAAACTTAGTATATCAAAATACGGACTTAAAACCAAAAGGATCATATTTTAAAATATTTATTTATACTTCAAATACATTAGCGGTTCAGTCTTATGTGGCGCGTCAGTTGGCGCAGTAGGACAGCAGTTCCGACATGGTGCACGGCTTCTCGCAGCACTCGGAGACCACCTGTCTTCGGCTGCGGAACCCTCGGGCAACGCTCTTCGCCAGCCACGGCGACCGCTTCACCAGGTTGTCGCAAAACCTCGCCAGGGTGGAAGCCAGCTCACGACCGCAGTAGAACTGCTCGGCAACGCAGACGCAGACGACAGCAGCCAATAGTATAGCAAGTACAGCCTTCATTGTAATGTACTAGGATAGTTAGCAAGAGTTGATGTTATCTGCTGAAGCACGATTGCTTGAATGATAGGCTCTGTAAAAGTGCCGTCTTAAATACTAGATGCTCATTAATATGCGTTAGGCTTTGAGTGGGTTTGTGTGGGTGTGTGTAAGATTTTAATTTGCATTATTGTGTGATTAATACGTAAAACTGACCCTTACTCTAGCATTGGCAGTTTTTGCATACCTACTTCGCGCAAGCTCCAAGGAATCGAAGGCTGAGGAACGGGCTAGGTGTGGGATACGCTACTAATAAAAACTCAAACCTCTGAAGCGGTACCCACAATTAGCGTCACAATCCTACATATCGCCTACCAGTATTATAGTCGCTTTAGGTATAATTGGCCTTTGGTCTACCTTTACAGCTTTCTAAAGTTATGATGATAAATATTTTGGAAACCCCAAAATAACAACTTGTGCTGAATCATTTACATAAGTATTATTAGTCGAGTATCGATTGTTTTGCGGAAATATTTTTTCATTCCTCCATGTTGCCCCGGGCCCCGGGCCGTAACAACAGGAATTTAATTTTCATATTAATGTTGCTCAAATGTAGACCGCTGTTTTGTTTTTTTCCGTAACTAGCTATATAATATATTTAATGTCAAACACCACTGTATCTGGCATTAAAATATCTATACATCTATACTAATATTATAATTGGGTAAGAGTTTGTTTGTTTGTTTGAACGCGCTAATCTCAGGAAGTACTGGTCCGATTTGAAAAATTCTTTCAGTGTTAGATAGCCCATTTATCGAGAAAGGCTATAGACTATATTTTATCACGCTAAGACTAATAGGAGCGAAGGAATAGAGGAAAGTGTGGAAAAAACGGGAGAAATTATTGGAAATGGCTTATTTGAACGCGCTAATCTCAGGAACTACTGGTCCGATTTGAAAAATTATTTCAGTGTTAGATAGCCTATTCATTGAGAAAGGATGTAGGCTATATTTTATCGCGCTGAGGCTAATAGGAGCGAAGAAATAGAGGAAAGTGTGGAAAAACGGGGGAAATTATTTGAAGCTTATTTGAACGTACTGGAGCAATTTTTATGTTATTTGGCACACATGAAGAATAGACCACGTGAAACACACGGACACGCATTTAGGTTTCTTATTTTGCGGAAAAATGTACGGTTTCCGTGACATTCCTAAATTACGCGGGCGAAGCCGCGCGGAACATCTAGTATATTATAAAACAAAGTCCCTTTTTTCCCTCATGTCCCTTTGTTCCATTTAATAAAATACGCAACGGGTTTTGATGATTCTTTCAGTGTTAGATAGCCTACGAATAATATAACCTAAGGAAACGTAACTCCCATACTAATACAGTTTTAAATTTGGTTCCATTCGAACTGTCATGTAACATCAGCCTTTATACCGCTCAGGGTCACCTAAATATTGAAAATGCATGAAAAGTGAACCTAAGGTACACTTTTTTGACAAGTATTTTGGAGCATGTTTTTTGACGGAATTACTCTTCCTTGGGTTATATTATTCGTAGTAGATAGCCCATTTATCGAGGAAGGCTATAGGCTATATTTTATCACGCTTAGACTAATAGGAGCGTAGAAATAGAGGAAAATGTGGAAAAAACGGGGAAAATTATTTGAAAGGGCTAACTTGAACGCGCTAATCTCAGGAACTACTGGTCCGATTTGAAAAACTCTTTCAGTGTTGGATAGCCCATTTATTGAGGAACTAAGACTAATAGGAAAATGTGGAAAAAACGGGGAAATTATTTGAAAGGGCTTATCTCGCGAACTACTGGAGCAATATTTATGTTATTTGGCACAGATAATAAGTACGTGAAGGATCATAGGCTATTGATTTTATAATCCTTTTTCAGTAGTTATTACATATATATATATATATATATAATAACTACTGAGCTACTATATACTACTATATATATATATATATATATATATATATATATATATATATATATATATATATATATATATACCCGTGCGACGCCGGGGCGGGTCGCTAGTATATTGACGCTGTTAAGCATTTGTGTATCATCTCTCAAAAAATTACGTAGGTATTGAGTTATGAATGTGGCTAGTAATTGGCATATTTAAGAAAGATATACAGCCGCTGGGGTTATGGATGTGCATGATAGTAGTTTATTTGGCTTTATTCTTTACTACACATCAACATTATGTAAAAAAACCTCAACTCTGTTGTTTTGTGAGAAAAAAACATTCAATAAAAAGATAAAACCGTAACTCGGAATAATATATGGCCGCCTTTTTTCCAAGTCGATTTAAAAGTCCTATTCTTTTAAAACGTCGATAATCTCCACTCCACTAACTCTCAGTTAAGGCCGAAACTTGAACGTTTAGTAATAAAAGTCGAAGTTTGAATAGCTCGGAGCTGGTTGAACTGTTCGCTACTGTTATCAAATTAATATTTTACAACTTTTACCGTCTTAATGTTCTTTAGTATATCTTAGAACATGATATTTAAGTTTTTTAGATTATTTTTATGTGCGAACTTTTTCCTGGGCCTTTGAGGTTTATTATTACTGTTATCCATGACTATATTCTGAAGCGCAAATTAGTATGTATCTTGTAGTGGTAGAGGCGTAGTTTTGATACATATGTGTGAGTGATACTGTTTAATTTGATCAGACTTAATTTGTAGTCCGCAAAAATGTTTCCTTACTTTTGTGGTCTGATTATATAATGAAATATTTAATTCAATATTCGTATGATAACATGATATTTATACCTAGATTTTATGTCCACAGAATTTAGACTGTGCTCTGCTGGGAGCTGGAAATGTAAATTCCGCAGCAAGCTAAAAGCCTTTCATGGTAACGACTCGGGACGTCCGCCATTTTGTTTCGAAGACGCCATTTTGTCGACGTTCTTGTTTCGTTTGAATCTGTCTGTAATATTTTGTGTATACAAATGCTCGGCAGTTCAACTGAAATAGACCAATAAACGCTTTTTAAAATATAGAGACGAATCGAGTGATTGTTCATTATAATTAAAGATGCCAATTAGCTGTAATCAACAAGTCCTTGTTGATTACGGAACTTTAAAACGGAACCCTAACCAGCTGTTTTTTTTGTATATTTCATAGGTTAATAGTTATATAATTTAAAAATAACATTGTCCTACTAATTGTAGTAATATAAATATCAAATCATTTCTATCCCTGTTATCTACTACTTTCGAGATTATTAAAATGAAGCTACTCACGAGAAATTAGCTTGATAGTAATAAAAAAATTGTTCTAGGGATCCTGTACTATTACCTATCAAGAAGTAGGTCGATCCCACCCACGGAGCCTTCAGCCTAGAATCGTCAGAGTCGAAGGTATTAATGAGCCCACGCAGACGAAAATAACTTTACTATCCTTTCAATATTCATATCTGACGTTTAGCACACGTAAAACGTCTGATATGAGCAGGATATATTTTTATAAGCGCGTCGCAGAACGCGATTGAATGAATTGATGACGTAAGAAAATGAAGTAAGTAACAATTTGAAAATGTTCGTTTTGAACGAGGCTTTCGAACCGGGAAAATAATTTATTCGTAATCAAAATTATCATGCGTCTAAATATCATAAATTTGGTTCAGTGGTTGAAGCTTGAAGAGGTAACAGACAGACGCACCTTCGCAATTATATTAAGTACTAGATGACGCCCGCAACTCCGTTGCGCCAACATTCGTTTATCGCGCGGGAATCGTACATTTTTCCGGGATAAAAACTATCCTATGTCCTTTCTCGGGACTCAAAGTATCCCCATGCCAAATTTCAGTAAAATCGGTTCAGCGGTTCGAGCTTGAAGAGGTAACAGACAGACAGACAGATGGACAGACAGACAGACAACCTGTCGCATTTATAATATTAGTATGGAGATATTAGTATGGAAGTATGGATGCATAAGCACGAAAGTTACCCACCCTTTTTGCTTCGTAGTCGCGTAAAAATATGTCTCGATCCTGAAATATATTGGAAGCATCGTATATTGACAGTTAAATATAACAGCCATTCTCAAAGACGTGGAGCTTCGAAGGTGATAGAACACGTGAAGATACCATTTTGCTCTTGGAAACAATTCAGAGTTAAATTGACGTCTCAGTATTTGATATTAATTTATATTAAAATGATACTTTGCCCTGGATTGCATACTAATAAGGTAGTTAAATAAATCCCTAGTCCCTACCAATGCAATGTTATTTTGAAATTAAATAATTATACATCTTTCCTTGCGCGTATTCCACTTTATTTTAATATATTTAATATAGTAATAAATACATTAAAATGAAGTGGAATAAGGCAAGGAAAGTGTATAATTATTTAATTGAACATGAATATCCACCAAGAAAAGAAGTGACAGTACATGCAATATCATATATATATATATATATATATATAAATTTGAAAGTCTGTCCCCCTTTTAATCCATCTGTCTCTTCTCCTGTCTGATGCTGAATGATGTCTCCTGTGTTCTCCTTTAATGTCGAGTGATTTAGGCGGGAAGTAATCGTTTGTAAGTCCCGAAAAAGAACTAGCCTGTTACACGAATTATTGTAGCGCAAGAAAGTGGCGACCAACTTTATGTAATAGTATTTTTTTAACTTTGATTCAAGGCTTTATTTATCATAATAACAGGACTGCCAATATACAAAATGCTAGCCAGCCTTAGAACGATATAAACGACATTCATAAAATCTGAATCAATACGTTTAATTGTTTGCCAAACCAGAGTTATGCGGGACTCGTGTTGACGGTAGTTTGACTAAACTATTCCGGTCGACCGCAGCTAGTCGGTGTTGACACGGGGAAGTGTCAGGGAATTGTGGGACAACCGGAACTGAGGAAGAAGGGATGAGCTGGGAATTGTACGGAATTGCTTTAAATAATTTTTAGAAATATCCAGCGAAATGAACTACCAACTGCAAGTAAACTATTGCGTAATTAGGCACGCGTTAGAGCGTCATTTCCTACATTCTGGTGTGTTCCTACTATGCGGTATACTCGCATGCAAGAAAATCCTGCGTATTTGTCCGCATCAATGCAATATAGTAACAATCGAATAATTTTTACAGTTTTTTCCACATTTTCCACTGATTCTTAGACTAAAGCCTAAAGCTTTCCTCGGTAAGTGTTCTGTTCAATATAAAAAAATTGAACCATCAGTTCCTGAGAATAACGCGTTTAAACCAACAAACATTTTTTGTGTATCAAACAAAGCGACCTAAAATAAGCTTAAAAAAATATTTTGTCTTAAAAATTATTATATTATTCATTTTGTCAACGCAGACTATACCGCTCGGCTGTGTGCGAGCCAAAACATTTAACAAGCCGTTAATGAAATCGGCCGTTTAACCGTTGTCTGTAACAGCCATTTTGAACTAACGTTTGCCCTAATTAAACACAGTTTTCCCCGACTAATGGATTTCAATGATAGGTTAGATCGACAAAGTTTTAGGCCAAGTACAGGCCACTTCAGGTTCGCAGAAATTACATCCAATTTAACTAAACTGTGTATAAGTTATCGTTTAGATAAAGAGGACCTTTGGACTATATCTGTTTGTGATTCTAGCCAATAACTAATTAACGTTCGCAATTTCAGCGCGCCGAAAATAGTTTGTCGCACGAGAACCGTACTTTTTCTGATATAAAAAGTATCCTTTGTCTTTTTCCGGAACTCGAAATATTCCTGATTTCATCAAAATCGGTTCAGCGGTTTGGGCGTGAAGAGGTAACAGACTATATACTTTCGAATTTGTATCATTACTATGGATTTAACCAATGGTTAACTTTAACCCAGACTGACTTAAGTGGGCCTAAGGGCGTAGAAACTCACGTTGAAATTCAAGATGAGTTTCTACGGCACGACGTCGTACGACGCCGTACGGCGCCGTACCGTGGTTTTTTACTACGCGCGTCCGATAGAGCCGGGACACAGAAACACGGCACGACGTCGTATGGCGTCATACGGCACCGTATGGGCCGGGACACAAAAACAAGGCACGACGTCGTACGGCGTCGTACGGCGCCGTATCGGACGCGCGTCGTAAAAAACCACGGCACGGCGCCGTACGACGTCGTGCCGTAGAAACTCATCTTGAATTTCTACGTGAGTTTCTACGGCACGACATCGTACGACGCAATACGACGTCGTGCCGTGTTTTTGTGTCCCGGCTCTATCGGACGCGCGTAGTAAAAAACCACGGTACGGCGCCGTACGGCGTCGTACGACGTCGTGCCGTAGAAACTCATCTTGAATTTCAACGTGAGTTTCTACGGCACGACGTCGTACGGCGCCGTGTCGTGGTTTTTTACGACACGCGTCCGACACGGCGCCGTACGACGTTGTGCCGTGTTTTTGTGTCCCGGCTCTTAGTCGCGATTGATTTTGACCGCATACCTGACCGAAACGTGTACCGTGTACGTTCAATGGCTTGGCTTGGCTTGGCTGGGATGTGGATTACACGAAACGTGCAGACTAAGCTCAACTGATTATCTTGGATTACTAGTCATTATAACGGGGCCACAGGGCCACACCCCACACTGGGGGAATCGCCGTGATGCTGCATGCGCTATAGTCTACTGTCCTGACATCCATCCTAGTCTATAGTCCTGACATCATAATATTTCAAACAGGCATCTGGGGCCACGGGAGTGCCCCCGCCAAGATGAGTCAAGCGAAGCGCGCAAGGGCACTACCTACCTTTTCTCGAAACGTTTCGTCGTATTTTTGAACTCTCGTAACTTTGGTTTGGATAATGCCAGATACTTTTTAGGATATAATGACATGAGTAAAATAATGAAATGCGCAAAGTTTGAATATCGTAGCTATTATACTTTAGATTTTATAGGTGTCCAAAAACCCACAATTTTGGCACTGACTCAACCTATATCTGTTATTAGTCATGCTATGAGCTTTGAACTACTCTTCTGTTGTACTTAATAACTTTTATATTAACCGCAACAAAATGGCCAGGCCACCGATTTTGACTAATGTGTAGAGATTTTAGATTCTTCTCGTGCGGCTGACACATTATATCAAGTATTTTGCCGTGATTGTGTGTAAAATTAATGTTTTTAGATTTAGGTCTGAGTGTGTAAGGTTTGAAACTTGGCTCACTACTTTTTGACACCACGAACTATTATATTCTCATCTTGGCAGCATTTTTACATGAAAATGTTTTTTGGTGGGATATACTTATTCTGTAGACCTGATTTCAGTCTAAATATATTTTGACCGTTTTATACTGTCTTCTGTGATATGCGACCGAACTGAGCATTTCCTCGTTGTCGTAACGTTTTAATACAATTTCTTTAGTAAATGACATGAGTCCACTGACCTCTATATTACACTGGACTGGCCATGCCGTACAAAACGACAGCTATTTTTTGTGCCGATTTGAAGCGCCACCGGTGAGCGTACTGTGAACTAATTCCATAGAAAATGACAACCGCCATTTGCAAAATAGTAGTTCCAGGTACACTCACTACTGCTTTCACATAGCAATCAGCGCCAATATGGCGACTTTCAAATAGGAACATTTTATTGATAGCGATCGCCGGTCCAGTGTATTATATAGGTCAGTGTGTGAGTCCTATACTCTTATTACCTTATCCTACGTATGGCACTCGGGGATTATTATAACGCCTCCGTGGTCTAGTGGTAAAGAGCGCGGCTCTTGACTCGGAGGTCGTGGGTTCGATTCCCACGTTGGAAACATGTTATTCCCAAGCTTGGCTAGGACAATGCAGGCTGATCACCTGATTGTCTGACAAGTAAGATGATCCATGCGTCGGATGGGCATGTAAAAAGTCGGTCCCCAACTGATCTCTCGCCGGTCGTGTCGGTCTTCCGTCCCTCTGGGTTATGAGAGTAACGGAATAGAGAGTGCTCTTGTGTACTGCGCACACACTTGGGCACTATAAAATTACTCCTGCGTAGCTGGCCTGGTTTCAATGAAACCGGCCACCGTCACCGAAGCCGGTGTGGGAGCTATTATTACTCGGGTACTGCCGTCTGCCGCAGTAAAGCTATTGCATAGCATTTTTTGTCTGTGGACGATGCACAGCAACGCCACACTAACCGGCACTGAGTCGGTGTGGGTTGTGTCGCTATGCTCAAAAACTATGCAATACCTTAAAAATATAAATATTTTTGAAAACAAAACCGTTACGTGATACGAATGATGATACAATTCGTCCGATTTCAAAACACATTGAAATTGTAAATTCTGGTAACTTTTAAGTGTCCAAAGTTGTCCAAACATTGTTCACGTCTACCTGCAGTGTTATAACAGTCTTGTTAGCGAAAGAAAGTAGTTATGCTTAACTAGGTAAAGTTACTCCAAGTTTCTAGAAATTAAAAGTTTATCTTTGAAACTCTATCTTTGAAATTGTTCATAGTTTTTCCGAGTTTCGAAGTTCGATCTTAACTGTTTCAATTTCTACAGTTTTAATAATAATATTGTTCATAACATTTTTATAGAGGAAACATTTTATTGTTTGTTTGAGGTCCCAGTGAACTTCTCTCTCAATTTAAAACCTTTCCTGTACTTCTGCGAATATTTCAAGACTAAAATTTGTAAAATCGGTTCAGCCATTCTTGAAATTCAGTGAGACTTACAAAATTTAGATTTAATTTTATTTACATAGAGGTAGATTATATAGATAGAATGAGTGATCGATACGACATTATAATAAACACTAGATGACTGTGTTTGTCTGTCCGTCTGTCTGTCTCTTTGTTACCCCTTTACGCCCAAATCACTTAACCGATTTTGCTGAAATTTAGTATAGAGATACTTTGGGTCCCGGAAAAATGTATGGTTCCCGCGCGATAAACGAATTTTGGCGCAACGGAGTTGCGGGCGAGTATTATATAAATTCGAATGTATAGTATTATAATTTAAAATCGAGTAGAACATTCGAGCGAATATGTTTCTCATAAAATTTTCAACATTACTCCCACTTCCTTTTGTTTACTGTTTGTTACTTTCGTTAAGCGCACAAGTTCTGCCAACGCCGGAGTTTCTATTATGAGCCGAACTTTTTAAAACTCCTTACACGCGTAAAACTTTAAAAATTGTTTCGTTACACATGGGTTCCGTGTACAACACGCGGGAATAATTATTTAATTTTTTTGTTGACCAAGTGTGAAAAGGAGGGGGAGGAGTCCTAAGTTATTCATTTTAAATTTAATAAGTTGAATAGCGAAAACATTGAGGTGCTTAATTTTTAGAGATAAAATTGTAAATTTGTGACGTCACACTGGGAGGGGGCTCACTAACGAAACATCTGTGAGAAGGAGGGGGGGGGGGGGGTCTTAAAATCATGAGAATCGTGTGACGTACTTTATGGGTGGTCCCTATGGAGTTGAGATAAGTGTTCAATAAAACTAAGTCGACGTTCGACTCCTGTTATGTCGATTCCATACATTGTGATCGACGGTTCTATAAAGAAGAGATATAGAAAACTTCTGGCTACAGGCCCAGAATACTATACCGCCATCTTCAGTACAATGACATTCAGCAACTTTGTGTCATCCGACAGGCAATTATGGCTAGTTTACACGTATTAAGCAGCTAAGTAGTAACTAAATTATAATTGTCATCTAGTTTAATACTTAGTAAATTTTAACTTGCTACTTGCTACTAAATTTTGTGTTTACATGCAATTAACAACTTGAAATTTAGTTTACTACTTATCTACTTCATACGTGTAAACCAGCCCTTACGCGACCTTGTAATATCCCGACGATGTACAATCCACAACAAAAATAGATGAGCCCACCTTTAGCCCTCGGCTGTACAAATTACATTGCCACTCTAAAATCGAGTTTTGAGGGGAATTTTTTGCGAGAACAAAATGAAAAACAAATATTTTGAGTCTATTTCTTGTTTTGTTATTAATTCATTGTGGGTTTTGCTTCTTATGAAATGAAGAATTTATTGAATCATATTAAGAGTTTTCATAGTTATTTTGGCTTTTATAAAATATTGGTTGCGACTTTATGTGCAAATTAGAGAATGTCTAAGGTACGCTATTTTTCATTACATTCGATTTATTAGAAAACTAGATGAGCTAGCATAGACATAGATCAAAATAGATACCGCATGTCGCTCCATTTGTATGAAAGCGAGCGGTCACTTTTTTCCTACCACTGTGACGTAACGATGATAAGAAACGTGTCCATTATCAAGGCCAACGTTTTTATTTGAATTTCTACTGCTCAATATATAAATAAATATAATATAACTGAAAAATATATAAATAAATAGTAAATTTACTACAAAATATTTATACTCTAAAAAATATTTTTTAGTATTTAAATATTTTGTAGTAAATTTACTATTTATTTATATATTTTTAAGTGTTTTACTCTATTTTTTAGTGTTTAAATATTTAGTAGTAAATTTAGTAAAAAAAAAATTATATAACATTTTTTTTTGTGTTTAAATATTTTGAAGTTTATTTTTGTACAGGAACCTAGGTAATTACTATTTTAAGCTGAAAAATAACTCAAACATGTTAAATATTTTCGTATGATAAAATGATTTTGGTATTACGTATGTATGGAAATTTCGAGGGTAGCCCGGGCTTTTAAGCATTTAGGCATTTTAAAATTCCGAATGACGTCCGATTCCGATAGCAGACTAAAGAACAGACTTTCGAAAGACGAGCATTGCTCGTCGTTTGGAAATGCGATATGGCACGCGAAGTACATACACATGCGGTATCTATCTTGATCTATGTCTGTGTGAGCTAGTGTACTTACTATCACTTCCCTCTTAAATCCTAATATAAAATTTCCCTGGACTTCCACGAATATTATAAGACTAAAATCAGCCAAAGCAGTTCAGCCATTCTCGAGTTCTAGCGTGACTAACAAAATGTTAAATTGTAATAATTTTTATTAATATCTAAGATAGATTATTACATTTCGCATACATTAAATAATTTTATGATCACGCAGCTGTAAAACATTTCTGAGCCTCTGGCCAAGACGTTTTCCTTATCGCTTAGAGAAGCGATAAGGAAACGATAACGACATAAGGGCTCTAATAGCCTTTATGTAGATTGTAAAACAACACTGTACAATTATTATTAAAATAAAACTCAAACACTCAGATCAGTTTATTACACTTATTCTCCAATCACTCAATCAAATAACTTAGCACATAACATAGATCTATAGAGATAGAATCGCCGATTAAAATATACGGAATTGACATTAGACAAGTTGAACTTCAACTTCATATTATCGAACGCTTATATCAATTTCATAAATTTTGATCGGCGATTCTATAAAGAAGCGCTAAAAAGGTCTTGGCTAAATGGCCTGGCTACCCCGTTTAACGGAACGTAGATATAAGTGATACGATATCTACTACTGACACATAACATCGTCGGAATTAATATGGCCTATATAAAACCTGTTGATAAAACGTTCCCTCATAAAAACGGGCCGCGGGGAAAATTGGATGACACAAATGTATGGATGTGACAGAGATGTAGGAATGTATAGATATGTTATATTTGTATGAGACGTTGTCTGCGAATTTGTGAAAAACATCTTGCTTAGTACGGCCGGGGAAGCCAAGTGTAATTTTGGCAGAATGTGTACAATGTACTATCAGAGAAGTTGATTCCTATGCAGGTCGGGGACCAAACCAACCAAACTACGTAGTAGTTTGGTTGCGTTACGTCAAACCCAGCTGACAGATCACAATTAACATTGAATTGACATATTCGACCAAATAACGTTGGTCTATCAACTGCATAGGAATCAATTTACTCGATGGTACATATTATATATACAGTTTGCTCGCTAAAAGGCACACACATACAATATATTCCATATTTTTGTATGTGCCTTGTAAGTTGTAGTGGCTAAACTACTGATCCTATTTTACCAAATTAAGTGTCAACAAGCTAAAAATGACTCGGCGCGCGGCCGCGGCCGGGTGACATAGGCTATTTTTAAATATATATATTTCTAAGTAAGAGGTAGCCAGCCTTGCGGTGTTGCCTCACGGGAACACTGGACTTATTTGGGATTAAAAGAAACCTATACCTACTCAATATTGTAGTGGGTTAAAAAGAGTAACACAGAGATAGAAAATTTAATTTAAAGAAACGTTGGTACTTTTATAATTTTGGTCTCGAAGTTTTCATTTAAACCCCGAAATAAAGTAAGGAAAATAATGAAATAAAATATAATTTATAAAGTAAATTACATTTTATTTTTGGTATATTACTGGAATAATGCCGGGTCTGACGATTCCGAGTGTTCCGTGAAACATAATATCTTTGGCGGTGTATTGAGGTCGCCACATTAAAATAATTACAGTATTTTATCAAGCAATAAAAGGAAACTTATTCTAGCTTATACCGAGTATTGTATTGTGGGAATAATGTACGTGGAGGCCAAAGGAAGATCTTCCGACCGAGCGAGGTGGTATGCTCGGTCAGGCCGAAGCCCACGTGATACATTTCAGCTGTCGTATATATACCGACGCGCTTAGAAAACTTCGATAGCGCGATGCAGGAATGTTAGGCGAATTGTGGGTACCGCCACATCACTTCCCCCCGAAGACCGGAGGCCGAATCTTGAAGTCTCGTCGCTTGAGTCGCCAGTGCCAGAGAGTTCCAGTGAGACGGAACTGTTGCAGTGTGTCGGAACTGTAAAGCTGCTGCACGGGATCCAGTGAGTCGGATAAGCTGTCGTGCGGGGCCGATGCTACGTGCTGACCAGGAGAGATGTGCTCTGCTTGCTGACCGGTCCGGTGTAGTGAGAAAGCCCGATGATGCCGATGCGGAGTCGCCCAGGCCGCGGTACATTTCGGCTAGTGGACGAGGTACCCGATGAGGCGAGATGCTGGCTGGCACGGTGCGGAGGGGCGGGAAGTGATAATGATGAAGAAGGCGTGTTCTGTCGAGGGTCACCAATGTGGGAATAATGTGCGTGGAGGCCAAAGGAATATCTTCGACCGAGCGAGGTGGTATGCCCGGTCAGGCCGAAGCCCACGAAACATTTCAGCTGTCGTATATATACCGACGCGCTCAGAAAACTTCGATAGCGCGATGCAGGAATGTTAGGCGAATTGTGGGTACCGCCACAGTATTTTTGTGAAGCTAGATGTTGTCCGATACTTTGTTGAGAAATTCGGTTAAAACCGTACCGTTCAGGGTTTTGAGCATCCATCTACTTACATAAACTAAAATCCTAATATAGAGATTTCGGTATAGACTAAAGCATCTCTATAATATAATAATAATAATATCTATGGACGCTTCACACCACGTCAGTCTGGCCCCGTGGTAAGTACCTGAAGGACTTGTGTTATAGGTACCAGACAACGGAAATATATTTAACACTTTTATACTATACATATATTTAAGATTTTTATTACATGATACACATATTTAATACACATCCATGACCCAGGAACTTCATAAACTTTTTTTGTTGCGTCGGCGGGACTCGAACCCGCGACCTCCGGCTTGAGCTACCGACGCGCTCACCACTGCGCCACGGAGGTCGTCAATCTATATGATTTAAGTTTTTAGTGTAGTATTTATACTCGTTAAGTACGGTTCCCGTAATATAGAGTGGCTTCCGCAAAGATTTCAAAACATAGGATATGACATTACAATGAGGGTTGTTCAAATTCTATTTGCCACCAGTAGCGCTAGCACGGCGACCAGCGGAAATGCGAAAGTATGGACAAACTGTGGAAATAAACCTAAGGTGCCGTTCCGATCTTTTTTCGTTCCGAAAAATTCAATTAAAATGCCACTATATGACAGACTATAGTCACAAACTGTGGAGATAAACTTAAGGTGCCGCTCCGATCTTTTTTAGTTCCGAAAAATTCAATTAAAAAGCCACTTTATGACAGACTATAGTTCTAAAAATTCAAATAATATCCTACATTATGACATATACTATAGTGTATCATAAAGTGGCATTTTAATTGAATTTTTCGGAACGAAAAAATATCGGAACGGCACCTTAGATTTATTTCCACAGTTTGTCCATACTTTCGCATTTCCGCTGGACGCCGTGCTAGCGCTACAGGTGCCGCGATGTAGCCTTAAGAGGGCGACTAACTCAAAAAATCAAACGTCGTCCTTCTCTCTTCACACTCACGCCCGTCTTTCATATGATGAAAAAAGATGACGCGGATTCATCGCCAAATTAGTTTTTCTCAATAACTCAATAAATATACAACATTTTAAAAATCCGATAAAGTCGGTTTCTCAATGATAGAATTTTATACAATGTGTTATAATATTAACTTAGTTCAATGCACGGTTATGGCAAAAAATGAAAAATTCGCATAACGTGTTTTTGTTCAGATCGAATTCTTGGAAATGAAATGTAGTATCTAATTTTAGAAAATAAAACAATTTTATTTTCAATATAAAATGAATTATAAAATCGAAAATGTTGGGGTATAAAGTCGTCCCCTTAGGGCGAAGCCAAACGAGCGTAATTTGTGAGTTATGAGTCGCAGAATTTCGGTTCGGCAGAATTCTGCTGCAGCTTCATACAAAAGTCCTGTTTGATTCACACGAGCGTAATTTTGTGAGTCATGATTTGTATGAAATAGTACATCACGCGGCAGAAATTCTGCGACTCACAACTCACAAATTACGCTCGTTTGGCTTCACCCTTAGGGCGTTCCTTACGGAGATTCCGTAATTTACCGTATTTCAAGCCTTATAAACTCATAACTTGAAAGCTACAAAGTTATAATAAAAATACAGCAATAATCTTTAGTATATCAACATTCCTTTCCCCGTTTTAAATTTTCAATTTTTGTTTATTATACTTATGATATCAGCTTCCAAAGTAAAACCAATTTATTAAAATTCAAGCATACATTCAGCATCTCCTTAGGATTTACAAATTACTTTTATTTGAAACACACGCCAATAGATCGACAATATCATAAACTACATATTCCCCGTTTTAAATTTTTTTAGGACAATTTTGAACTAAGATAAGTAAAAAAAATTGGGTTTTGGTGCGATCTCGGCAACGCGGCAAATGTATGGCCAAGGTCGTTTGCTCTGGGGACGGCCTTAAGGAGTGAGCAAACTATGCCGGGCCACAGCGTACCGGGGCTCAACGCAAAAGTCAGCCTCCGTACAATTTGTATGATGGTAGCGGATGTGCGTATCGCTCACTGCCGGGGCGCATCGGCGCGGATTTTGGCGCGGCGGATTTCCGTCAAATATGCGACACGGCCCGGCAAGACCCGCCTGAATGGCCCCATCATGAATCAGAATTTCAAACTCAAAGTATTTTATTGAGAATGAATTTTTCACAAAATATTTTATGTACGTCGTTATTATTGGTGCCTACCACCAGTTCCGGAACTAACCCGGCGAGAAGAACCGGCGTAAGAAACTCGCACGGGGCCATCTTTTACCAAAAAGATGGAAAATTTCTCTTTTAAAAATTACAGGTTACTTCAATATTAAACGTAATCCCACCGAGCATCTCATTCCAGATATTATAATGGATAGAACAATCTGATACCTACTTTATCAGATTTCATTTGCAATTTAGTATAATGTACCGAATTACCGATTAATCCTCCCCTCTCTTCCTTTTTATCCCTGTCCCTTTTGTCCCTGAATTTTTAATGTAAATCCTGATCGCGGGGGAAGGTACTTTAATGTATTGGCTATTAGGTTTAAGGTTGCCAATTGTGGAGGTTTTGCATAGAATTGGTAATTCAGGAGTGGGAAAAAGGATTTGGGAGTCGTAAAGACTGATTAGCTATAGCCGACGGTTTCTTTTTCAACTATAAGCTATAGATTTTTGTGATTTGTACCATTTATACTAATACTGAAATATTTTGTACAAATTTTAATTAGAACACTAGACAGTTTTTATTATTATTTTACTGTGGCTAAATAAAAAAAAGGTTATGGGTGTTTGTTTTACTCTGGTGCCTAATCCAACGAACACAAATCAGATTTCTATCTATATGCTACATAAAATGTGTAGTCAGTGTAGTTCCTGTAGTCGACTACCTAATAATAATTTTTAACTTTCGTTAATCTTAAAAAACTAATAATAGTATTAATCTAAATGACATCTTAAAATGTAAACAAAAAATTATAATTCGATCAAAAAAAATATTTTATTATTATTCAATAATACGCGGTTCATAACATTTCAATTACCCGCAAAACGAAACGAAGAATAGATAGATGACACTTTCTATTTAACTGGTAGCATTATTATTATCTTATATCTTTAAATATATATTATAATTGGAATCTCGGAATCGGCTCCAAAGAATTTCGTGAAATCTAGTATATAGGGGGTTTCGGGGGCGATAAAACGATCTAGCTAGGAATCATTTTTAGAAAATGTCATTTTATTCGTGTTCTATCGAATACCGAGCAAGCTCGGTCAAATAGCTAGTTACATTTAAATGGTAATTGATACAGCATAGATAGTCTTCACAATCAGTGTGCGAAGTCACCTTACAAATCAACAATGTGCAGTCGACGTTCGTGCACAATGCGATCGCAGATACTATTGTGACGAAGTAGGCCGGCCACTGGTCGATACTGTCCCCGTTCAGGTACACAGATGTACTCATTCGGGTACAATAGATCTTGTTTATCTTATTGAGATGTTGAGGGATATATATTTTTTTTGTAGAAGTAAGATAGCACGGTTTTGACGTGGTGATCGCTAGTTTTATAACTAGATCTTTGTTCTACAAAGATGCTGTTTTATTTCTGACTAGACGCCCGCGACTCCGTTTCGCCAAAATTCGTTTAACCCGCGAGAACCTCTTATGTCCTTTCAGAAGACTGAAATTATCATTTTATGAAAACCGGTTCATCGGTTTGGGCGTGAAGAGGTAACAGACAGACACATTTTCGCATATATTGGTATCTGGATTTTTTTTTCTACATTTAAAAGTCATCCGTAGAAGCCTCACAAGAATTTAAAAGCTGATGACGTTTCCTTTGGATGAAAAGTCTTTTCTACAGCGTTGTTAATTGCTTTACGTTTTGATATGAGTCAATCAAGAGCTCAATTGACAATTGAGGACGTGCTATATATAGCTTATTTTTTAGGTAAGCGAATTTCCGATATTACCCCAAATCCTACACTTACACGTAAATGCTCCTTAAGCCCTAAGCGCGTGACCTTATACGAGTACGGAGGCGAACGCCCACACGAGTAATTACTTTCAGCTTAATAAGGACATAGAAATCAGTTTAGTTATTCCGTACATTACATAGATGTTCGAAGAAGCAGATATGCCAGTGATAGTGGTTAAACCACCGCACGATGATTTAAGTTCAATTTAATGAAGAGTTTGTAATCTTCATTAAATTACAGTTAGCAGCTGTAAGTGTGAGTGTCTAAACATACTAGGCCGAAAATACGCGGCTGAAGTTCGGCATGATTACGCTTGCAATGCGCTACGCATACAATATAACGCGACGTAATTTCGGCATGGTATGTCAACGGTAATTTAAAATACATTGCAGGCGTAATCTTCCCGAACTTCGGCCGCGTATCTTCGGCACGGTGTGTTTAGAAACTGAGACTTAACAGACAAACAGACAAACTTTTGCGTCTGTAATAATACATGGCATTCCTTATGATCCGTACCACTTCATACATTATCCAGAAAGTGGAAACAGATATTTGTTTCAAATAAAAGAAATCTCTGTCGTTTTCAATGTTCCTGGCGATCTGCCAAGTCTCTGCCGGTATCCAATTGAGAGGCTCTTAATCATAATTGGCGAGCAGGTGGTTTGGCTCGAGGTGAATGACCGCAGATATTATTATGTTTACAGTTTACACCTACGTAAATATTTGTGGAAGTTCTGTGATATTTTTAATGTGAATTTTTGTAATGTTTCGGCTATTTTGAGGTACATTGCGGTGTTAGTTTTACGCGGCGCATTCTTATCTGTACGCTATTTTATGAAACATTTATTTTTATAATATTAATTTATTTTCGGAATCGACTCTAATAACAAATTAATATTATGAAATTACTTTTTTGAGATTTTTCTTTTCCAACCTCTGTAAAAATATTAATATGATTCATTAAAAGAAAAGAAAAACGTTGAACATAACATGGTTCGTGGTCATTGTCGGTAACGTGATTTTTTCTAATGTACCAGACAATTAAATGCAGATGTTGTACAGATTATTCGCTGTGTAAATATATTTTTTTAATACGAAGCGTATTCTTCGTAAGCTATTAAATTATTAAGTAAGTACATGGCCATTACAAGGCCATGTTATTGTTTCAACGTACACTTTAACTTGCAGGGGGTAAGTAGGGTAATAACTGTTACTGATATTACATTTGTGTAACTGGTGACCTCTGTTCAATAACAATACTTATATTCTTAGTATTCTATACTTATTATAAAACAAAGTCGCTTTTTTTTCCCTCATGTCCCTTTGTTCCCTTTAATCTTTAAAACTACGCAACAGACTTTGATGATTCTTTCAGGGTTAGATAGCCCATTTATCGAGGATGGTTATAGGCTATATTTTATCACGCTAAGACTAATAGGAGCGAAGAAATAGAGGAAAATGTGGAAAAAACGGGGAAAATTATTTGAAAGGGCTAACTTGAACGCGCTTATTTCCTGGAAATAAATGAAAATACTGGTCCGATTTGAAAAATTCTTTCAGTGTTAGATAGCCCATTTATTGAGGAAGGCTATAGGCTATATTTTATCACGCTAAGACTAATAGGAGAATGTGGAAAAAACGGGGGAAATTATTTGAAAGGGTACTCGCGAACTGCTAGAGCAATTTTTATGTTATTTGGCACAGATAATCGATTTTGATCATTTTTTCAGTGGCTATAATATGTATATTTTATACCCGTGCGACGTCGGGGCGGGTCGCTAGTTTAATATAAACGCCAGCGTGGTGTAGTGAAACGTCTAAAGCCGGGTATCCACTAGAGGCAGCCTCGGGCTGAGCAGCCTGCAGCCCTGAGCCTGCAGCGACACGCGGAAAATTAATGCGTCTCCACTTGAGCTCACAAAAATACCTTTGAGACTCAAACAACTCCGGGCGTTATGTACCACCTACAAATAAAATATAGGCGAAGGGGAAGAGACCAAGAGACTGATAATGTGGTATGTACGTTGTCTCCTCAGCTGTGGCAAACATTTACAGCAGCCGGATATGTTTACATAGGAATACAGCGAGTGCGTGTCGCCGACCAGTCCCCCCTTATACAGTGCTCGCGCTGTTTAGGGTACGGACATGGGAGGCGACACAGCAGTAGCGAAACCGAATCTGATAAGTGTAGCCACTGCGGAGGGTACCATCGTAAGTTTGAGTACGATAAATTGGAGGAAAAGCAGCAATGTATAAATTGTAAAAAGGACGGCTGTAAAGGCACCAAGCACGACGCGTTCAGCGCGGAGTGCCCGGTGCGAATGAGGTGGGATGCAATAGCACGGGCAACCGTTGCATACGATCCAGATGACCAATAGCATTGACAATCCATAACTCTTCTCATAGTAATATAATATGTAAGTTATTTAAAATAAATATATATATATATATATATATATATATATATATATATATATATATATATATATATATTTATTTATTTATTTATTTATTTTAAATAACTTACATATTATATTACTATGAGAAGAGTTATGGACTGTCAATGCTATTGGTCATCTGGATCGTATGCAACTATATATATATAAGTATAGAATATACGTTAGGAATGCAAATTGGAAACCCCTTAAACTGAGGTTAAGGGACCCAAAACGCAGTGTATAATTTTATAATATTGTAACAATGATATATATAATTGTAGTATGTGGAAAAAAAAAAACTTGTCATATATGGTTATTGTGAAAAAAACAAAGCATATATAGACTAAGCAAATAAATAAGTTGTAAAATTTTATTTTATTTTGAAAAGAATATTATATACAAAATATGTATCAAATGAATAATATAGTATTTATAATATAGACAAGACAGATCAAAAATTACATGAATTTATATATAATCGTGTAAACAACATTAAACAAACAAAAAATATGTATTAAATAGATATTATAATGTAGAACTGTAAACAGTATTTGTAATAATTAGGTATATAGGTAATTAAAAAAAATATGTAAATGGAATGTCAATGCTATTGAATTACAGGTATAAGAACAATATGCAACTAAATGTTATGCATCCCACTCAATTGTAAAAAGTTATTTCGTGAGCAAATAACTTCAGCAAATCAAATTCGCACCGAGCACGCCGCGTTTAAGTAAAATAGTAAGTAGTATGATGGTAAGATAAAAGGCCCTAATAATTGTACAAGAAATGTAAAAGAACTTTCAATAATTTATATATAATATGGAGATTAATAAATTGTAAATGATCGAGATTGTAAATGATATGATGTAGGTAAAATAAATGTAAACAAATTGTCAACCATTAAAATGATGAACAAATGAAAAATTGTAAATAATTGTCTCTTCCCTTCGGAAGGGGGAACAAGAGGTCCCGCAGTAGGGACTGTTAAAAAAAAAAAAAAACAGTCCGCAGGTCGCGCTCTCTCCTCGGCTCGGGATCATCTGCCCGCAGCACGTCCACCCCTAACACCGTCACACAGCACATCCGTCAATGTAAACATTTAAAACAATAGGAGTCTTGTTAACCGACCCGCGGCCACGTTCGGCAACACCAAAGGAGTGATGTCACCTCCGTTCACAGAATCGATGGCGGTACACCTTTGCTTCAGGATAACATAAACAAATTCTCAATTATATTAAGAGTAATAAGCCGCCCGCTAGGAATTAGCGACGGTTTTACCTTCGCGCCGACATATATATATATATATATATATATATATATATATATATATATATATATATATATATATATATATCACCGATGTTCTTATCCGTGACTCAAAGTATCTCCATACCATATTTCAGCAAATTCGGTTCAGCGGTTTGGACGTGAAGATGGAGACGTTGAAAAGACAGACAGACAGACACACTTTCTCATTTATAATATTAGTATGGATTACACGAGCTATTTGTTCTATTTCTGCTGAATTTGGTGTTTGAATCCAACGTTAATACAGCTTTGATCTAGACTGAATCCCAAAATACGATTTTGCTGAAATATGGTTTCAGCAAAATCGGTTCAGAGGTTTGGCTGTAAAGAGGTACAGACAGACAACCCTTCGCATTTAGTGTGGATGTCAATTATGGAATGAATTGCAGTACCAAATCTGCAGCAACGAGCGGGGTGCTCACCTGTTGCGGCGCGCGCACATCGACCGGGCTATGTGGGGCTGGGGCGCTCCGTGTGGTCCGCGAGGATAATGGGCCGGTTTTTAAGTTTTATGTAGGTGTCATGGAACATTATGATGGACCGGTTTTTTAGCGATCATACCAGGGGATGTTGGCGGTTTGATTGTTGTTCATTGGGAATACGTTGTATGGTGTTTGATGATTTTAAACACGAAATCAAGTTAAGGTCTAAAACTCGTGTTATTTATATTTTACGGTTGATATAAGCTGTCGCTTATAGGGTGAGTTAATTAAAGTGAAAATTATAAAGCTAAAAGTTTAAAGATCAGTTATTATTTTTATCGTCTTCTCTTTATTACATTAATACGAAAAAATATTCATGTGGCAAAAATCAAAATGTTATAATTTAGTTTCTGTAGCAACGAATATTAAAAACGTCTGTTGTTTTGTTAAAGCAATTTTTTTTTTAATTCAATTAACTAAGGTTTTAAACTAATAATCACCATTGATAGGTTCTTTAATTGTCCGAGTAAGTAAACGTTAAATTATTGGTCAAAATTATCGGTTAATAATAAAATACAGTGTCAAAGACTTGGGTAAGACCGAACGTAAAGTTTCCGGCCGAAGTCTCTCCGGACCCCTTCGCCTAAAGACTCACATTTTATTCGATAACCATTGCAGATATTTGGGAGATATCGTCCTTTTTATTGGTAGGGTCTTACTTGAGGAATGAAAATAAATGTAGTTCAAGAAAATATTAAGTAGGATCTGATACTGTTGAACATTAAATTATGGAAAAATTAGGTCCTATCAGAGAAGTTAATTCATAGGAAGATGACAGACCTATGTAATTTGGTCGTGCTATGTCAAACCTAGCCGACAGATCTCGGATAACATTGATATTGACATAATCCGACCAAATGACGTAGGTCTGTCAATTGCCTATAAACCTATTTCTTCGATGGTACATTTTTTAGCTCTATGAATTATTTTTAGTGTCTACTAACTCTAAAGTTCGTTATAAAATGTGTCGAACACACTCGTTAGGGCGCGCACACATTAACAAGTTATTGGGACATCACGTTAGAGCGCGTTCACACGGTTGTCATCACCCTGCTCGATGTAGGCCAGCTGTAATTGCACTTTTGTGCTTCGTTTTTTATTTAACAGCTCATATGTGGCTAGAAATGTTTATCTGTCAGAATATTCTAGATTCTAATTGTTGGTTTCTAGTAGGTAGGTATTGTGAATCTATTCGTTCTTTTTTATTCAATATAACTGTATTTTAAAAAGACAAAACCGACATCATAATTGTACGTAAAATTGAGAATCAAAACTCCCTATCTCCAAAACTACTGAACCGATTTTGATGAAACTTGCACTGAAACAAAAAAAGAATTACTGAAATCGGACTTGTAGTTCCAGTGATATGCGAACACAAACATAAAAACATATATACATACATACATACACTTTTAAAATTTGGCACATTTGTTCAGACGCTGATATAGACTAACATATACAAAAACTGGGCAGTTCTGGAAATATTACATACATACGCGTCGAATTGATAAACTTCCTTTTTTTTAAGTCGGTTAAAAATGAGAATAATGTGTGTATTAATTAGTCTTAGGTCGCATTCAAAGAGTCATAATATTATCATTATTATCATCATTACTTACATTAATTTCATTATTTTATGTCATAATATATTTTAAATTAGTGTTAACTGTTAAGTAAGTAACAATAATTAATGCTTCAAACCCCAAGCGGTCACCGGCGACCGCGATAACAATAGAAAGCTATGGTGTCTCGTTTTCCCACGATCGAGGAATTAAACTTCTCTAATTACTGTCGTCACTCTCGTTCTTATCTAAAGTACCCTGTAAACGATCAAATTTGTTTGACAAACTTGTTTGAAGAAATTTATGTTTTCATCAAACAGCAGCGCAGACGAACAAACGTGCATCATACAAGTATGTCAAACAATTAGTTAGAATCGGTTTGAGATCATGAGATCTTGTTTGGCAAATACAGCGGAACACGTTCAAACACGTTTGACAAACGCTACGCCAATCCAGATTTTCTTCAAACAGCTCAAACACGTAGATTGTTTGACAAACGCTTCAAACAAAGCTGTACACTATCAAATTGTTTGACAAACACGTAAAGTTTGACAAACAATTTGGTCGTTTACAGGGTACTAATTACGGAAACAAAAAAATATTCGTAGCAGTTTCGTAGCAGTGCTACGCCTGATTCGTAGCACCTTGGCTCCACGAGCGACTCTGCTACGTAGTACGTAGCAAAAGCAACGATAATCGTAAGCCCTGCAATCATTGTTTTTACCCGACTGCTAGAGAAAGGATGATGTTATTAGTTGATTGAGTGGAAGAAGATAACTAAGAGTCTGTAAATTGTCGTCTTGTTGCATAAATTTCGGCTTTAGGACCGAGAAAATGATTTGAAGTAAAAAATATATAGCCAGACGATGAAGTAGGTAAGTTTCAAGGTTAGTTCAAATTATAAGGGAAAAATGAGTAACCGTCCTCATATTATAAAATCATAGTTAAGTACCCACTTAATTCACTCATGTCTTCATTTGTGTATATGTACGTTAATTTCTCTGGCACCCTCTCTAGTATCTGGAGCTCAATTTTTATTTATAAAATAAGGGGGCAAACGAGCAAACGGGTCACCTGATACCTGATGTAAAGCAATTGCCGTCGCCCATGGACACTCGCAACATCAGAAGAGCTCCAGGTGCGTTGCCGGCCTTTTAAGAGGGAATACGCTCCCTTCTTGAAGGTTTGCAGTTCGTATAGGTCCGGAAATACTGCTGATGACAGTTCGTTCCAGAATTTTACAGTGCGTAAAATTATCCAATCGCGCTTTATATTTTACCTAGAAAATGAAATCGGTTATTAAAGTGTATTATAATGAGCATCCAATTTGTGTGGTGGCGTGGTATCGACAGCTCATAATAAGCCGCGTCGTCTCGATCAACCGCAGACTAGTACTCCACAGAGACTTGCTACACGATCATTATAATATTAGTCTGTGTGATCTTATTGAATACGAATAATTTATTGGATTAGAAATTCATTATCGCGCGGAAACCGTACATTTTTCCGGGATATAAAGTATTCCATGTCCTTTCCCGGGTCTCAAAGTATCTCCATACCAAATTCCAGCAAAATCGGTTCAGTGGTTTGTACGTGCAGAGGTAACTGACCGACAGACACACTTTCGCATTTATAAAATTAGTATGGATATTTTTTTATATAAGGGTAAATCTGTTCAAACGTTAAGAGTATTATTACTAAGTTTATAGTATTTAAATCGAAATTAAATAGTGATAAGCTACGAATAATCAAAACTATAATTTTTGTATAAAACTATAGGTTATAATGGTAGTTTTTATTATTCGTAGGTGATAAGCAACTTGTCGAATCCAGTTTTTTTTATAATTCTCAAGAAATATGAAAGAAAAAAAATCAATACGTTAAATGAATGAATCAGAAAAATATAGATTGCTGATTCACTTTCTTTTTTTTAGCACAATGTTTTTTTTTTCTTTTATTTTCTTGTGTAAAATGTCAGCGAAATAAATCAAGATGGCGTCATCTCAAGTGGCGGTGTAAATCGTGTTGAGGGCGAGCCGGTAACGCGAGAACATTAGCGACTTGTACATCCAGAACTAATTGTGAGGAGCTCAGTCCTAAGATGAATTATTTGTGTTGTAAAAAGAAATTCTGAGCTAGGTATCTTACCTTTTTTATACATATTAAATAGGGGGCAAACGAGCAAACGGGTTACCTGATGGAAAGCAACTTAACAACTTATCATGGACACTCGCAACATTAGAAGAGCTGCATGTGCTTTGCCGGCCTTTTAAGTGGGGTATACGCTCTCTTCTTCTAGGTTTACAGGTCGTATTTGTCCGGAAATACGACCTGCAAATCTTCCTACAATTTACATAAACACATAAACTCCTCTCGTGGCATATAAAATGTATCACATTGTTGCAAGTCACCTTTAAAGACGGTAGTTAACATTGGTCCAAACCATGAAACTAGTCACAAAACGATAATAAATTAAGGCGCTATATTTAAAAAAACTGTCATTTTTGACGTAATACTATAGGACCCTCAGAAGTGTTACAAATCTGGTAATGAGATATACATATCTTCATAGCCTTATCTAGGTTTGAGAAGAACTAGAAACACGATTAATGTATTTTGCCTCGATACATTTAATTTTCGAAATTACCTCTTAAAAATACAAAATTTGAAGATTATTTTTAAACGAAAATAGATGTATTGTATAAAATTAGTCTAATTGATAGACACCTTTGCAACTCAAAATCATATAGAAGCATTTTGCTCAAATGCTCCTAGTTATTTTTTAAATGATTGTAATTACGTTTTTTCACATGTTTTCCGAGCGAGCCGATAGCTTCTGGCCGCAGCGTATTCACGACTTTATAGTCATACAAATTAAGCATAAAATTGCCCTTGCGGTAAAATTACTTTCGATATAGCGCCTTATGTAATATGTAATTTTGACGAGCTCTGTGGCTCAATTGGTTGAGTGTGTGGCAGCTCAAGCCGGGGGTCGCGGGTTCGAATCCCGGGAACATTGAAAAAGTTTTCATTGTTCCCGGGCCTGGATGTGTATTAACCCTAGATAGCTAACCTCCGTCGAATCGACGGGCGGCGCAAACTAATATCGTCATTATTATTTTTTTATGTCGCGTCCGAATATTTTGTTTCGCCTATTTAACTCATTTGCCAGTGAGGTCGTTACAGTGGCGCACACGTCGTACAGGTAAGTGCCATAGTTTTCGGTATATGCAGACTTTTCCCGTCGTTTCGGCTTTACCGTAAGTTTTTCTACTGAAATGCGTGTATTTATTTTTGACGTAAACTGTGTTTTTTTTAGATTTTCACCATGTTTTCGTTAATTTAAGATGCTATAAATGATTGATTTTAGTAAAATAAATATTTAGAAGCGTTCTTTCTAAACAGCCATAGACTATAGTGCGCAGAGCACTTGTCGTCGGGCCAAGCTTCTTTGGAGGGAATAGAGAACGAAGAAGAGTCTTTTCCAAATTCTTCAAGACAAAAACGGAAAAGAAAAACATGTGAGAAATGCTACTACAAGAAAAGCGCATGACCAAAAGTAAATTTTGCTATAATTGTAAGGTAGCAATATGAGGTAAACAAAAAATAAATTTTTGTATCAGATGTGCTAAAGAAAAGTAGTTTATTTTATTTTTTATTACGTTTTATATTTCTATGTGCCCTATAATTCCAAAAAACTGATTGTTTTGTTTTGAGTATCATTTTATTTTGTTTAAGACAAGTTTGATTGAAAATGTTCCTATTTTTTAGAGGTCTAAGAAATTTTTTTTTAGTTTCAAAAGTAAATAAAAAATGTAAATATGCAAAGTGTTGTTTTATTGTTAAGCTCATCATATATCTGTAAAAAAAATTCAGATCCAAAAAGTGGTAAAATCTCATTAAAAATACTCATTTTTTAATAACCGTCGTTTCGACGGATGGTTAGCTTAAACAGGGTCTCCCAGAAGGTTAGCTATCTAGGGTTAAATGTGTATGATATAATAAAAATCTTAAATATGTGTATAGTATAAAAGTATTAAATATATTTCCGTTGTCTGGTACCTGTAACACAAGTCTATCAGGTACTTAGCACGGGGCCAGACTGACATGGTGTGAAGCGTCCATAGATATTATTATTATTATTATTATGTGTGTCTTAGTGGTTCAAACCATGATTTTACGGTTAGCAATCATATCCCATACCATTTTATACAAAATGTATATTTAAAATATTTTTAATATTGCCAGAGAATGATATTGTTTTGAAATGAAAATGTCGTGAATATTTGTTTACGTATTTCACACTGAAAAATTTTCGATCATATCGTAAAAATGTCAACAGTAACTGAAAAGTTATGGGGACACTCTGTTGTCGAATTGTTCGCATTCCAATGTGAAGATATTGTTGACAAATGGCCAAGCGCGAGTCGGACTAAGGCGCTAAAGTTCCGTATAATCATAATTTATGTGTACATACTAGATGAAGCCCGCAACTTCGTTGCGCCAAAATTAGTTTATCGCGTGAGAACCGTACATTTTTCTGGGATAAGAAGTATCCTAAGTCCTTTCCCGGGACTCAAAGTATCTCCGTACCAAATTTCAGCAAAATCGATTCAGCTGTTTGGGCACGAAGATACCTAGCTTCGTCACCACAGACAGACAGACACAATTTCGCATTTATAAAATTAAGGATGGATCTACGAAGATGGATCCATTCAGATTATTATTGATTTATTACATAATTATTTTCAACCGACTTCAAAAAAAAAGGAAGTTACCAATTCGACGCGTATGTATGTGATATATCCAGAACTGTTTGTACTTCCCAGTTTATGTAGGTATGTATGTATGTATGTATGTTTTTATGTTTGTGTTCGCATATCTCCGGAACTACAAGTCCGATTCAAGTAATTATTTCTTTGTTGTACTAGGTAATGTTCAATTTAGGGAAAACTACAAGTTTCATCAAAATCGGTTCAGTAGTTTTTGAGATAAGGTAATTTTAGTTTTCAATTACGTACAATTTTGAAGTCGGTTTTATATCTTTAAAAAAATACAGTTATTAAACCAAGTATTGAGATGTCATCTGATCTGTCAGATTAAGATGGGGATATTAAGTACCCCCAAAGAAGCTTACGCCTTACGCATGCAGCACTGATGATTTAAATTTTAAAGGTACGGTAAACCTGTGAGAAATTTTAAAATTAAAAAAATTAAGTTTCAGATTTTCATATCTAATCTCCCCAGATATTTTATGTTGCACTCAATCAAATATTTCGAAATAAATTACCAATGTTAGCAATTTTTATGGTAAAAATGTTAAATTCGCGTCAGAATAAGTGATCTGATCGAAAATTCGTAAAACAGAGACTTAAATGGCATACGGGATTCTCTTACAGGGTACCGATTTTAGCGTTTTGGGTACGGAACCCTTATAAAAGGTTTATTCCCGTATACAGGGTCGTAAAACACGACGCAATTATGTATGGAGGCGTATAAAAGGTGTTGTAAAAATCAAACAACATAAAACCGAAATAAATACGCTCTCATGAAGAGTTTTGACATGAAAATGGGTTTAGTCACTTTATGTGCTATACAGTTTATCAGTAGTGATGAGCTTTTTAACCGACTTCCAAAAAGGAGGAGGTTATATGTTCGTCTGTTTATATATTTCTTTTGTATGTTCAACCATAACTTCGCCGTTTAAGGACCGATTTTCATGATTCTTTTGTTGTTGTACAGGGTTAAATCCGAGGTTGGTACCATGTTCACAAAAGTGGTGATCTGATGATGGGATCCATGAGGAATCGAGGGGACTCCTTGAAATTTATATGCGAACATATGGTGATTTCGATTTTTCTGAAGTATTTCAGGCATATACTACCAAAAAGTAAGATTTTGCACCAGGATATACCCTGGTTCTGAAGGTACCCAACAGAACTTTTGAATCCTTATAGATACAAGTTTGAGGATTTTGGCTTTATTTAAACTACTCCAAGCAAAAGCCAATGAATCCTACATTATTTCTGCTGTTCATAGGCTAAATTTTATTTTGGAAAAAATAGGCTTTCGTAAGATATTTGGGTTTTTCGGACGCCAGGTGAAAAAATCAACCAGAAAAGTTATTTATTTTGCGTACGCTGCCGAAACTATAAAAGATAGAACCATAAAATGTTCTAAGTATTGTAGATCTTATAAATATCTACAAAAAAGTCCGCGACACACTATACTTATCTATGTCGAGTGAGGCACAATAACCATCTTTTTATTTAAAAATCTTGAAGTTTTTTGGACAACATTTAAACGCGTTTATTTTACTCATGCTATTAATCCTTATCAAAATAAATTATTTCGTCACTAATTACAGTTTATGTAGATAAAATTTGATCTGTGAATGATTAAAATTGGACGTTTGGTTTTGAAATTATGGCGAAATTAAAATATTACGATAGTGGGCGTCACCAAGCGGGATGCGCTTGCGGGAGGAAGACAATCTGTGCAGTGTGCACTGTACACCCTTCGGATAATGACTGCGTCCGCGTCGTCGATGTCAGTGTTGGAATCTGTGAATTGACCTACTATCCTAAGAATCATTTTGCTGACCGAGTCTTTCCTGGGTAGACTTTTTGCAGCCGTAACGGTTACGGCTGCAAACGTACGGTTACGGCGTAACCGACATCCACGCGGACGGAGCCGCGGGCGACCGCTAGTAATATTTACAACTCTAAGACAACAAGCTATAATATAGCCTTGTCGTCTCATATTATGTACTTAACTAAAAAGGGTAAAATTATTATTTTTTAACAAAAAATTAAAACCGAATTCCAAGGAAAAAACAAAAGTAATAGTTATTCATAATCTAAAAGAATCAAATAATTCTCATTCCTTATTATAGTGGCGTCTTCAGACTTCGCCTTAACCTCAACTATTTCTGTACTCAATCTTCATGCTTTTGAAGTCGGTACCAGCTTACCTTAGCGTAATTGCTATGTCAAGGATATCAGAACTTTTCCGGGCTGGTACCGACTTCAAAAGTACGAAGATTGAGTACAGAAATAGTTGAGGTTTAGGCGAAGTCTGAAGACGCCACTATAATAAGGAATAAGAATTATTTGATTATTTTTAGATTATGAATAAGTATTACTTTTGTTTTTACCTTGGTAGTCGGTTTTAATTTTTTGTTATAAAATAATAATTTAATTCAACATTAAAATAGCTTGTAACTAGTCTTGATTCTATCAAAAACATGATATTATAAATGAAATCTCCATATATATTAATTACCTCTATATGATAAGAAGCGTAGTTTAAAGTTTTGCCATTACATTAAAATTCCATTTTGTAGTATAAAACGAAGTGGATCGAAGAAAGAACGAAGTATTCACGTTGCCTGAAAAAATAGAATCGCAGTACTGTATACTTACATAAAATTTAAAATAGAATTTAAAAAATATTAGAAGACCGAAAATTTAAAAAAGGTTCTCGTAGACATTCTTTTTACGTTAACGCATTTGTAAGAGCTGTAATATTACAGTGCGCAAACTCGAGGCTAATTTTAGAACAATTTCAGCGTTTCAGTGAAAGAAAGCGTGTAATTACGCCTCTAGGTGCATTATACGCCCCTAGTGCATTACCACAGTATCAAAGTATACAGTAGAGTAACTGTGGTTTCGAAATGAAATTCGTGCATTACATAGGGATAAGTTTACGCGTCGTATTGCATTATTCTGCTTATAAAGATATCTAAATGTGTGTGTTGAATAAATGTTTATTATTATTATTATTCAAATCGAGCATGTTCGTGCTATTTTCATTTGTTTATTAACTAGATTGAGCCCGTATAGTAAATATAAAAATATATTTTTTACACTACAAACATAATTTAAACGCATTGTTTAACGGCAATCTGTTACTTGTTGTTTGAAGATAGTCTACTGTATATATTTTACGCTGTACCCTCCCTCGCTCCCCCAGCGCTACGGGAGCAAAACTACCTTAATGAGAATTTAAAAGCCTCAAATAATTTATCTCGTGATACTACTCGTTAGCACTACTGAGGTTGGATTAGGCTTTTTAAAATGGAGGCAAATTTCTCATCATTATCACCATCATTATCAGCCTGTCGCCGCCTCTTTAAATGACCTTTAATCATTTAGATATTGGGTACACCTCATCCATCTCACTCGCCACATTGATCCATTGCACGGCGGGCCTAAAATGGTCGCTTTGGAGAATCATATTATTATGATTCATTTTTTAAAATTGCAAAATTTTCACTCTGCTTGCAATTCATGTCTAGTAATTCGTACTAATTTACTAAATTTAACTACTTTGACAGTTTTGACGATTCATTTGCTGAATTGATTGAGAGGAATTGCTAAATGTGACCATTTTAGCCCCGCAGGGCGTCGTAATGTTATGCTACATATTTTGTAGTTCCATTGGTTCCCATTCTATCACTTGTCCACCCAGATTGAAAGATTTTGGGTCTGTCTCGAAAGGTTTGGGCTCGGTTATCTGTCATCAGTTTGTCACTTAATATAACTTTCTTTTGAAGATCGGTAAAATACCGTGTCAAAAGAAAAATACATTTAACAAAATGTTAGGCCAACGCGACGGTATTAATATTACTCAATTCACGCGTCCGTCCGTCAGGTGTTTTCGTATTCCTTTTATTTTCATGTAAACTCGATAATATTCCCCGCGCGAAATGTTAATAAAACGTCATGAATAATGCCCTGCGATTCCTGAGAATTTATTTTTACATCAAAGATGGCGGACTATTGAAAAGATTCGCGCCTAAGTACAATCGTATAGAAAATTCAAGTGCGAAAGTCGCGGGTCTGGACGCTAAGTAACACTTGGTACCCCTAACGATCGATGGGGCTAGGGCTGGCGACTGCGAGTTTTTATATCCTTAAATTAAGTGATTATTAAAAAACATTAAAACATTTATTAACTTTCTTTCTTTTTCTGTCTTTTGAAAATTCTTTTCCCGGTTTTTGTCAACGGGATGGTTTCAAAACCGGTTATATGCATTACGTAGGCGTATAAAAAGTATATGGAAAAATCAAACACTTCTTTGTTGTAAACAATCCCAGCTAAAAATCTGATAAAATCGAATTGGTAATTAAATGAAAATCTTATTATATCATTCTGAATAAAATATTCGGTGTATTCAAACGTGTCTTTAGAATGATATGAGGGTATGAAAATCATGCGGAAATCCCGTCGTTACACGGGACTCAGAGTACCGGATAACCACCATAAAGTTGCAACATAATCATGCCAAAGCTTTTTATTTAACGTCGGATGTAAGGAATACTATTATATACTACCTACGATTTAAAAAAATCTAAAATATTAATTTTATAATTATTATTATTATGTAAGTATTTCTTTGTATGGATGGATCCGAAAGTATGTCTATAGTTCTGTCTCTCTCTTTATTTTTCACGCTTAAATTACTAACTGATTTTAATGCAATTCGGTATAGACATCAACTGAATCCTATTAAAGGACATCGTATTTTTTTTTTTCAGGAAAATGTACGTAACGATTAACGAATTTCAGCGCAACGAATTTGCAAGCAACACTTTTTTTTCCTTTTTTTTACGAATGTTTATTAATTAGCTGGCAAAATAGACGCGAACAGCAATTCCACGCTCCAATAGTTCTGCGCTAATCGGATTACTGGTGTATACTCTGATGTTATACTCTGTGTATAGTAACAGCGGTAATGAGCAGCATCTGACTGTTTTGACGTGCACTCAACCGAGTGAATCTGTGTAATTATGGTGGACGGATTTCATATTCAATTATCCGTTAGTTGATTCGAAAGACGTTTTTCTGTGCATTACATTCGTCTTTAAGATAAACTTTTTGAAATTAATATAATAATTATAAAAATACTCAGACTGCAATAGCTTTATTGCAGTCTGGGCCATGCCATTAAGGAAAAACCTTATCTTGAACGAATTTTAAATATGAATATGGTTCCTGATACGAGTATTTCGATAGAAAGTTTAATTTATTAATTATTCATCAAAAAAAAAGTGTAACGTTACAAACTGTAGACAGCCCTAGGCAGCTTTTCACATAATGACAATCTAGAGTCTAGACCCATAATATAGAAGTGTGGACAGCCTAATTCTTAAAGGTACCTATAGTTGACGTCATAAGTAACAAACTTTATAAATAATATTGCTTGGGAAGGCGTCAATGTACATTTTAATGAATGAATTTTAATACCAAATTGTATCAAACTTTACTGATATAATTAATTTGTTCAATTCAGTATTGCCAAAAGTTATACAAAAGCAAATCTTCTCTTGAATTTCAAACCAGTTGTACCTAAATTCTTCTAAGTATTTTAAAATTAATTCAGCTTCGTTTCTTCTTAGATCTAGTCAGTAAAGTAAATCATACTATTTCGACTAACGGCCGCACTCAGCATGTAATGACGATCAATCTTCAATTTAATTAAGAGTTTGACAGAATTATTTTTTATTTTATTTTATTGACTCACCAACAAAACAGCATTTGTGACATTTTAAAGTACATAAAATTTGTTTATAGATAAAATGAGTTCTAATTGCAGGTGAAGTTCAGCGTGCGTATGCGACAAGAATTAGACGAGATGAAATGTAGTGAATATGGTGATAAATGATAATGATAAAATATGTGTGTATCTGTTATCCATCAGTCACAGGACCATGACTGGTAAAACTGACAGCAAAACCTTACCGTATAATGGATGCCTATATGGGTGCTGTATGGCTTATGTCAAAATCTTTATTTAATAACAGTTAAGAGGGCGACTAATGCAAAAAATCAAACATCGTCCTTCTCTCTTCACACTCGCCCGTCTTTCATATGCCAGGCGAAAAAGGACGACGCGGATTCATCGCCAAATAAGTTTTTTCTCAATAACTCGATAAATATACAACATTTTAAAAATCCGCCAGGTCGATCTCTCGATGATAGAATTTTATGCAATGTGTTGAAATATTAACTTAGTTCAATGCACGGTTATGGCAATAAATGAAAAATTCGTGAAAATTAGATGAATCTTTGCGATTTTTTTCTATCGAGAAAATTTTAAGATATCGTGTTTTTGCTCAGATTGAACTCTTGGAAATATAATGTAATATCTAATTTTAGAATATAGATTAGAACAATTTGGGGCTTATTTTCAAGTGTAAAAATGAATTATAAAATCGACAATTTTGGGTTAGTCGCCCACTTAAGTAATAATTATTATTCGTCTCTTAGGGCGGCAGTTAGTCAAACAAGAAACGATACTGCATTAAAATATGTGGACACTACGACGGCAATATTCAGCTGACATGAAAATTAATTTGGCCGTTGTACTTAAGGGTTTTGTGTATTCCTGGCACGCTCGTCGGTTGGTGATTATTGCCAGACGGCCAATTGCCAGGGTTAGAATTATTGCCTTTGTATTCTGTTAGTAATTTTATGGCCATATTATTCGTACTAGTCAAATTAGTATGCTTTGTTCTCTGCATTAAATAGTTTATGGAAGTTTTAGGGACGTATTCTATTATGTCGAATGTAACTGCTGTCTCCCGCACGCGAGTTAGCTTCTGTGCATGAGAGAGACTGCCATGAAAGCGACATTCGAGGCTTGAGAATCAAAGCTCTATTCGTAAGGGCCTTATCACACTGGCGATTAGCGAGCGATTTGAAGACGACGCGACTGCGCAGCGCACACGCCGCGATGACGCCGCGATTGCGTGGCGCATTGCTAGACACTAATTGCGAAATCCCAGAGAGTTTTGTAAACAAAATACTATATACTATATATACTATCTAATGTTCTGTTTTTTCTTGGTTTCAGGTAATTAACAATTCTGTTTGGTCTTGTGACACGACGCACGACGTAAGAGGTAGGAAACGCACAGATTTCTGTGCATTATTAATTGGTAGGTAGGTACTTGTATATTAAGGAGATTATTTCTTACCATACTAGATACATCAAAGCTCCCGTTTTCTTATTACTAGAAAGGTTTATTTATTTATTTTTTAATAAAGTACAACCACATCGCATACCACATTAAATAAAATTTGTATTATATCAAATGCACACGACAACTACGGTGTGCGTAATATTAATAACAATATATTATTGTAATTAAGTATTTATTAAAATTTTAATAAAATAATATAAACTAAAAGTTATTCTGATATACTTAATTATGTTTCTATGTAGATTTGTTATGGTCAGTATACTCACTATCGGTATTACTCGATAGTTTTACTCCAAATCGAGTAAAAATTATCGTGTGGACCGCAAAACTTACGGCTCGTTGTGTCGATAAAATATATTTTATTAAAACCCTGTTATCAGGGCGAGCCAAGCGAGCCCTATAGTATATCACACAATTTTACATAACATGGTTGCTGATGAAAAATTTGTTCGACGGTAATAAATAATAATTAATTCACTTCCTTTTCGTAGCGTTCTCATTAAATTTTGTAATACATTTTTAATTACTACCTAAGAACCTTAAAATGACATTTTTTAAACGGAACGAATCTAAATTAAAATTAATCGTTGTTAAACTTCATTTTAAAGCATCCCGCTACAAGAAAATTGTGAAAAATCTAAACAACTTACCGCAAAATCTCCACAAAGTTGGCCTTGTTCTGGAGCATATTAAATTTCGCCGCTCTGAGCTTTTACTGGAATAAAATTACAATACTGCGTCTAAACTTTTCATGTAAGACAACCTCCTAGTTTGGTACTTGGCATAATATTAAGGTGACGCCGCGTTAAAGTAAAAAACTGTGTTGGATACGTTTTAGATTGCTTGTTTTCTATGAGAGGACCGAGGCCGGCCTCTCATAGAAAACAAGCAATGGAACAGCAAAAAATGGAAAGGGCGTGAGAGACAAAATGGTTTTTGTCGCATAATGTAAAAACCATAAATACATTTCATATAAGCTATGGGCAAATTAAAGCGCATGCTTAAACCAATCTATGTACAAATTTTGGAAGTTTAAATCACTCTCCTCTGTTGGCAAAATAGGAATCCCTTTTTTACAGAGGTCTTTTTGATTGATTATTCTGTGTTATAAAAGTTGACCAATCGTGTTATGCTATGGGTAATTCAAAGACAAAGACATGCTGAATACTGATAATGAACTTTAATTTCTTAGCTTTAATCATCGCTGAAAAAAATCGATATCGCTACAGCCAAATTATCAAGGCGTCGCTAAGTAATGTCACTATTTTCTAAAAAGTAGTTTTTTGGTTCATAAAATACTAGATGACGCCAAAATTCGTTGATTGCTCGAGAACTGGTCAATAGGCTACTTGACCTATTTTTTTTCTTCATTCTAATCGCTTCTTAATCGTTCATTTTCACTAAAAAAACTAATATCTTAATATTTTAAACAATAGAAACCCATAAAAATGTTGATTGAAAAATATGCCCTATATATGGCGCCGAAAACACTGTCCGCCATTGTGCCGCCATAGTGTGACGTCATGTTTTTTGTATTTTATACTTTCTTTATTGAAAAAAGTTTTATGTGCTAAACGTACGAGTCTAACAGTGCTTAAAAAATTAAAAAAGAATTTAGAAATCATTTGTAATGTTGAATACTTTTGTAGAAAAGTTTTGGCCATTTCATTTCCTAAGTACAATAAATGGAGATAATATATTTAAAAACTGATGTTTTATTTGAATTATTCAAGAAAATATATTTTATAAATCTTTCTAGGCTTATTCATATTATTTATGTACAAATAAACTTACATATAACGAGCGCGATAAATAAAAGATATTAAATTACAAATGGGATAACGTCACATCCAGATCGGAAGTACCGCAAAAGCGTTTTCGTCAGTACAATTCTTATTTTCATAAAATCATATTTTCAAATCGACTTTATTTATCAATCATAAGCTTTTATTTCACGATAAGGGTGAAATACAGTTTCCTAGGCCAAGTTCTACTAGAAATATGCATTTTTTCAATGAAATTAAATATATGTCAAGTAGCCTATTTTCCGGGATAAAAAGTATTCTATGTCCTTTCTGGGGACTCAAAGTATCTCCATGCCAAATTTCAACAGAATCGCTACAGCTGTTTGGGCGTGAAGAGGTTACAAACAGACAGACACACTATCGCATTTATTATATTAGTATGTATATGGATTCGTTACAATGACGTTATATTTAGCACAGGGTTAGCCTAAACCCAAATTAGCTCAGAGCTGCTGCAAATGAAATAGTGCAGCCTCTTTATCTCTCTTTTAAGGTTCGCTACATTCTTCTTATCTACATTCCTCGTATTAATATTTCCACAGATTATTCCAGGAATATTTCCCAATGAGAAAATGTATTTCTCCATCGTTATATTTGTGTTAATTAGGATTACATTCACGTCGGCGCGCTTATTGATCGGGCTAATAACGGTAAACTTACATAGAAATTTTTCCAAGAAAATAAACTTCGAGAACTGAATTTTAACTTTAACTTTTCCCAGTTTCAAAGGTCCGTAGTTACAGCATCTATTTAACGCTTTCTGTTTGCTGTCAAATAAATGGTATTTGTTTATTATTTAAAAAGTAACTATTACTCTCAAATATTTAATACTTTCTTTTTGTGTGAAAAAGCTTTTAAGAAGCAATTATTTTTATCGACATTAATATATTTATACCTTTGCTCATCACTTTTTTTTTTAGAAATAATAGGTTTCTATTATTAATTTAGACAGAAAAAACCGGCCAAGTTCGAGTTGGACTCGCCCATGAAGGGTTCCGCAGCAGGAATAAGGTTTATTTCTATAAAATTAAAAGGTTTTTGATTTATTTTTATATTTTAGTTGATTTAATGAAAGTTAAATTAAGGTTTACCATTTATGACGTATAAAAAAACTACTTATTAGATCTCGTTCAAACCAATTTTTGCTGATAGTTTTTATAATAATGTACATCATATATTTGTTTTAGAATTATCATGCCCTACTTTAGAAGTTAGAGGGGGGAGACACACATTTTACCACTTTGGAAGAGTCTCTCTCGCAAACTATTCAGAACTAACTATTAGAAAAAAATGATATTAAAAACCTCAATATGATTTTTGAAGACCTATCCATAGATACCCCACACGCATAGGTTAAACGAAAAAAATTTTTTTTGTTTCAGTTGTACCTATGGGGACCCCTAAAATTTTTAATAATTTTTCCATTTTTGTATCAAAATCTTAATGCGGTTCATAGACTACATTTACTTACCAAGTTTCGATAGTATAGTTCTTATAGTTTCGGAGAAAAGTGACTGTGACATACGGACGGACAGACAGACAGACAGACAGACATGACGAATATATAAGGGTTCCGTTTTTTGCCATTTTGGCTACGGAACCCTAAAAACTAACTTTTATTATTTAAAAAAATAAAATCTTACTTCTGTTTATATTATTTAATTATATTATTTTTAGGCGTCTGTACCCAAAGGATAATTATTAAATATAGATTTCGTATTTACCTACAAAATACGAAATCTATTTAATAGTTTCTGGAATTAAAGATATCCGTTGAGTATTTTATAACTGTTTCCATTTCTCGTGTACAAATATCTGGCTGACAGCCATCTTGAGACCCTACTACCGTTGAAACTCGATTTGCTACCGAAATATTTTCTTTTGTAGAGAAAAAAATAAAACAAAAGATACTGTGTTATTACTAATTAGACATTCAAAACTGCGGGGTTAAAATGGTCACATTTAGCAATTCCTCTCAATCAATTCAGCAAATGAACTGTCAAAACTGTCAAGCAGATGAATGTCAAAAATGAATCATATTATGATTCATATTATGACTCTCCAAAGCGACCATTTTAGCACACAAGAAGATATATATAAGATTGTTTCAATTTTAAACGGCTCATTTAAAAGTAAGTTGGTAGCTACATTAAAATTTGTATACCCACGTTGCAATGTGAACTGACCCTAAGACGAAATCTTATGATAGTTTTCTAGGTCTAAGTCTAAATAGAGGATGCGAAAGGAATTACATACACACATAGAGATAAACTACGATAACATGGCGCGCCCCTCCAAAATTCAAAACGTTTGAAGTGCGTTGTCAAAACGTTTGAAGTGCATTGTTTTGCGCGGTTGGCTATAGTTTGTGCGTTATAAGATGATATGGGTGACAGTTCTCATATTCCTTACTACGGATTTTTTTACAAGAAAACAAAAAAATAACAAAATGTAATAAATTATATTCCATCTACAAAAATAAATGTTTTCTATAACTGAAAATGAATAAAAATGAAAAGTTGCTAAATGCTAACTTATTAATATAAAATTATAAATATTAACAGTGAAATAGGAGCATGAAATTATTGATACGAAAATATTTGAAAAATGTCAGATGCATGAAACGGAACTTTTGCCGATAGAGATTGACACTGTTGAATCGAAATCAAATCGATAAAAAGGGCGGCCATCTTAATCGCTGGCGCCACTCTGAAACGTCAGTACGAAATCGATAATTTCGATTGCAATTCCTTTACGAAGTGATTCGATATTTTTAAATTATCGATTAAAATTTTTACGTAACTTCCCTACAATTGTCAATTATAATGTGTCACCCATATCATCTTAAAACGCACAAACTATAGTTATGATTAGTTGACCAACAAATCTTGGTAATAAGTGATATTAAGTAAAATATTACGAGTACTGGTTGATTGGTTGAATACTTACTACATACAAACTCTTTCATAAGTATGTGACTACACACATTGAAACAGTCATTTGGAGGGGCGCACCATGTTATCGTAGTTTATCTCTACTTTGGAAAAACATTGCCATATAGGGCAGTTAGGCGAAAATTAAACAGATTGTCTGATACATACTAAGGTATATAAGTAAGAGAAAAGTAAACTTGTCGCTTCTGTTTTGTAAGTATTCAGCTTAATAAAATACTAATTTACTTTGAATAGACAGTTTCAAATATAAATCTCACAAAATTAACCCATCAAACCCCATAAGATCACCGGTGATCGCGCCAACAATAGAATAACAAAAGATTTCCAAGAATCCGCGATCGAAGGATAAATTTTCCTCTCTTCCATTTATTATTATACTTCTAAAGTAACAAATTAAACTGTTATTCTTTAATTGTCTTATACAAGTTTCAAAACAACAAGTTTTGTAATGAGCTTTTAGAGATATTCTCCCACGCGAAATAGCTAAATTGAGTCATTATAAGCTCTATATAGATGTGTCCTTTTGTAAATTAGAGCTTAATTTTCATTTTTTTTTTTTTTATTAAATTCTTTCTTGAACACAATATCATCAGGCACATCGGAAAAGTCATATGACAGATAAATACATAATCTTGAATGCGCTGCGTAAATCCATACGTCCATACTAATATTATGAATGCGAAACTGTATCTGACTGTCTGTCTGTTACCTCTTCGCGTCCAAACTACTGAACCGATTTTGCTGGGTATGGAAATAAATAATAATAATAACTCCCACGCCGGTTTCGGTGACGGTGGCCGATTTCATTGAAACCAAGGCCAGTTACGCAGGAGTAATTTTATAGTGTCCAAACTCAAAGTGTGTGCGCAGTACACAAGAGCACTCTCTATTCCTTTATTCTCATAACCCAGTGGGACGGACAACCGACACGACTGGCGAGAGATCAGGCGTAGGACCGACTTTTTACATGCCCATACGACGCATGGATCATCTTACTTGTCAGACAATCAGTTGATCAGCCTGCATTGTCCTAACCAAACTTGGAAATAACATGTTTCCATCGCGGGAATCGAACCCACGACCTCCGAGTCAAAAGCCGAGCTAAAGAGCGAGCTCTGTATGGAGATACTTTGAGACCCGGGAAAGGATATATGATACTTTTTATCCCGGAAAAATGTACGATTCCCGCGCGATAAACGAATTTTGGCGCAACGGAGTTGCGGGCGTCATCTTGTCTGTGATATATAAAATTCTCCTGTCACAGTGTTTGCGCGCGAACCCCTCCACCGATTTTAATGAAATTTTGTATGTGTCGTTAGGCCTGAGAATAAGTTTTTAATTTTTATCTAATTTTTATGTAGATACTAGAAATAATTTATATGGCAAAACAACGTTTGCAGGGTCAGTCAGCTTTATTAGTTAGAAGGTAAATGTTAATGTTCAATCTTTTTCAAATGTACTTACTTAAATATAATTTTATAGGTTGAAGGTTCTTAAAATTCTTGAGTTGTTACTTAAAATGTGTTGTAATTTTAAATAGAAGAGAATTTTATGTGCCCTAGAATATTCAAAGGCTATTCGGTCTGTATTGGTCCCTGGACAGTTCTTCGAAGTAATATTCTCTTTCAATCGACTCTATACAGGGTGTAACAAAAATAAGTGATAATACTTTAGGGTGTGCAGCGCTGAAAGACCAACTTTTTTTTTTTTCACTTTTGTATGGGGAAACTCGTGACGCTCGGGCCATTGCCGCTGAGTACTTTCACAGTGAACTCTCTACAAGGAACATGTACACACCCTAAAGTATTATCACTTATTTTTGTTACACACTGTATAGAGAGTAACTTAGTATCTAAGAAGTGGAGCATTTAACTAAGTACTAGATGACCTTATCACTACTACTACAACTAAGTATTAGATGACGCCCGCAACTCTGTTGCGCAAAAATTCGTTAATCGCACGGGAACCGAACATTTTTCCGGGATGAAAAGTATTCTATATGTCCTTTTCCGAAGAGTAAGACTAAAAGTAACAACTCGCAGTGAAGAAGTTAACTACTTTTTCCCATCGAATTAACAACCATTTGCGAGTAAATGCGTTAGGAATAACGCACTTAGTTGCAAAAAATATATTCAATTTGAATAAAGTTAAATCAATTTTATTTTTCGAGTTGTGAGTGAGTTTTCATGTTAGGGGAACCGTAGTTTCTGTACTGGATATCACATTTATTGCGAAATATATTAAGATGTTTCTTTAATATTATAAGATTGTTGAATATTTGAAAATGTTTTCAAGTACCTAGATAATAGTAGAGGAGGGAAAGAGGGAATTTTGGGAGTAGCTCGAGCGTGTCAGATTAAGCTTGTATAGGCTTCCGAGATGGATCTAGTTATCAAGGTATAGAAATCAGATTTCTCACGTGGTGGGTTAATTTTTTTTTTTTTTTTAATACTAAAATGTCATCCGATCTGTCAGATTAAGATAGGAGATGCTTAGTATACCCCAAAGAAGCTTCCATAAAAAGCACTGACGATTCAAAGATAAGGTAAGCCTGTAGGAACATTTTAAGATATAAAAAATAAACCTTCATATTTTCCCAACTAAACTTCGCAGATATTTTATTTCGCACTAAACAAAATGATTTAGTCCTTGTTGTCTAAAATATAATAATGACCGAAATAAGCAATTTTCTGAATATATTTTCTTTTTCAAAACTTTAAAATGGCCGCAGTTTCTGATCCCACCGCTAAAATAAAAAACGCTCTTTTTATTTTTTTATCAAATTTACCTAATGTAAAAAACTTACTAGGTCTCCATGACGCTCGAGTGACTACAAAACTAGCACCTTCCCTCCCCTACTACAACACTTTATGAAACAAATAACTTATTTGCATAAGATGCTTTTTTACTTTATGTTAATTATTAATATGCATTAATGAAGTAATTAAGCTGCTACTTCGTTCGAGCTGAAATTCGTTAATCGCAAGATTATGTCCTTGCCCGGGTTCAAATAATGTCACAGAATTTTATCCAAATTTCTTTAGAATCTAAGCGTAAAAAAATAACAGACAAATTTGCTTTTATGAAGAAATCGTAGTCTGTCTGATGCGCCTATTGCAGATCAGTAGTGTGCTGTGTGAGCACGTGCGACGGCATCTTACAATCTAAAGGTGACTTTCGGATAGGTTTCATTTTCTAGGCTATAGGTTTCATTTTCTCACGACATTGGTCTAGTCTAGTGACCCATGTCGCCGCTACTTGTAGTGGCGTAGAACAAAATGAAACCTATGTCACAAAATGGCATTTTATTTGAAGTTTTGTCGGTCGCGGTCACTTGACTGACGTGTTGATCGAAACCAGAATTGACACCTCATGAGGATGTAATACAATAATGCAAGGTCTAATGTACAGGTGGGTCGCGCCATGTTTAATTAAAAAGGGTTAAGCTTATGTTGTATGACATATCTGACACGTCCATCTACAAATATAATTTAAACGTTAAAAATTAAGCTTTCTATTTTTTTTTTTTATGAAATAAGGGGGCAAACGAGCAAACGGGTCACCTGATGGAAAGCAACTTCCGTCGCCTATGGACACTCGCAGCATCAGAAAAGCTGCAGGTGCGTTGCCGGCCTTTTAAGATGGAATAGGGTAATAGGGGAGGGTAGGGATGGGAAGGGCAGGGAATAGGGGAGGGAAGGGAAGGGAATAGGGTAGGAAATTGGGCCTCCGGTAAACTCACTCTTTCGGTGAAACACAGCGCAAGCGCTGCTTCACGCCGGTTTTCTGTTAATAGTTAATTAATATGAATATAATAAACATGGTAAAGGAGGTATGTAGTAAACATACTTTCTTTACGACCATAGTTACTTTTAATTAACATTATTTGTAGCATTGTTATAAACTAACATTTTTATTAAACAAATAGATAACATAAAAATAATACTTGTCTAACTCAGCCGTTTTCCTTAAGAGGGCGACTAACCCAATAAATCAAACATCGTCCTCTCTTCACACTCACGCCCGTCTTTCATATGCTAGGTGAAAAAAGACGACGCGGATTCATCGCCAAATTAGTTTTTTCTCAATAACTCAATAAATATACAACATTTTAAAAATCCGATAAAGTCGGTTTCTCAATGATAGAATTTTATACAATGTGTTAAAATATTAACTTAGTTCAATGCACGGTTATGGCAATAAATGAAAAATTCGTGAAAATTAGAATATATGCATCTTCGTGATTTTTTTCTATCGAGAAAATTTTAAGATATCGTGTTTTTGCTCAGATAGAATTCTTGGAAATATAACGTAGTATCTAATTTTAGAAAATGAAACAATTCTGGGCTTATTTTAAAGTATAAAAATGAATTATGAAATCGAAAATGTTGGGTTAGTCTAGTCTAGTCTATTCATAAAATTTAAATAACATTTCGCATTCAACTATTAGGCTTTTTGCTGTGCCATTAACAAGAATCAAGCTGCAAGCGCTACATAGAGCTGAAACTGTCAACTTAACTTCACAGACGTTAGCTGCTACACACGTAACGCGACACAAAAGTGAGATGGTTTCTCCGTCACAGAGTAACGGGTAGAGGCGACACGGAGAATGACGTATATTTTGTACCTACTTGTATTATTTGAAGTTGCTACATGACGATCGTCGTCGATGGTTGAGATAGAGTATAGTAGCTCCATGATACATGACAGAAACAGATACATAAATATGACGTATGGCCAATTGATACACTTATTTTGTAGGGTACAATTTAAGAAATTCTCTCGGGATATCGTAAAGATAAAAAAACTTTTTTTTTTATGAAATAAGGGGGCAAACGAGCAAACGGGTCACCTGATGGAAAGCAACTTCCGTCGCCCATGGACACTCGCAGCATCAGAAGAGCTGCAGGCGTGTTGCCGGCCTTTTAAGAGGGAAAAGGGTAATAGGGGAGGGTAGGGATGGGAAGGGAAGGGAATAGGGTAGGGGATTGGGCCTCCGGTAAACTCACTCACTCGGCGAAACACAGCGCAAGCGCTGTTTCACGCCGGTTTAGTGTCGCTGCGACTCGTCGTTTGCTTCTTGTCGCTCACTCTTGTGTCTTTGTGTCTAAACACACTAGGCTGAATTACGCCGGCGTAAGTTCCGCCGCAAATGTCAAACGCATACAAAACGCGACGTAATAGTGTGTCACCCTAGGGTATTCGGCCCGTATTTTGTATGCTATTTAAACGCGGCGTAAACGCGGCGGAATTTACGCCGGCGTAATTCAGCCTAGTGTGTTTAGACCCTTTACCTTGAACGTTTTGTGTCGTCTCTCTACACGCGTGTATGCTCTCGCACTAACTACACCGTGAGGAGCATCTACTCGTCATTTGTGAGCTTGTAACTCACATACAGATACTAAATGTCGACATTTTGTTTTCGCATTTTTAACTTTTGATACTGCTGCAGTGTTTAACACCTCCGTCATGGGTATCGCCGACACAATAGATTTTCAATTGTTATGCGGTAGCCGGCTGCCTCTTGGGGGTTGATGGTTTAAATTGACCTGTGGTATGAAAAAACAGAAGTGCTATCTATCATAAATGCCCCTGATAACCTTTTTTGTATTAAGAAAATGCTCCCAAGTAAAACTTAAAAACTGTAGTTTTGAAATAATAAATCAGATCATACCGGTTCATTTGCGACGGATCGAAACGATCGATCGCAAAAAATGGCCCTAGGAGACAATGAAACACTGGGACGAAGCCAAGGCCAAATATCGTTACACGTGTACGCAGCCTTATGTAAAGCTGAGTTCGTACGCTGACAGCGGAAATGCATACAATCTAAGTTTGCCGGCGCTGTATGTCGTATACTCAATATGCTGACAGATGAGAAGTTTGTTCCAGTTACAGTATTTTGTTACACGTTTCATAATATACGTTACAATGTTGACGTGTCGCAGCGACACTATGGTTTCTATGTATTTCTATGAAATACCCTCCGCAGCTAGCAACAAGAAGCTAGCGACACTTCATTGAAATATATAGAAACCAATAGTGTCGCGACGACACGTCGTCTGCTGCAACTTCATGTAGCCGGCTTCCAACTTGTTCCTTAATTCATTTGCTCGGGGGATGGCCCCGAGCAAATGAACTTGACCATACATTTTCCGCGTCGCCGAGATCGCGCCAAAACCCTATTTTTTTACTTATCTTAGTTCAAAATTTACCTAAAAAAATTAAAACGTGGAATATGTAGTTTATGATATTGTCGATATATTGGCGTGTGTTTCAAATAACAGTAACTTGTAAATACTGAGGAGATGCTGAATGCATGCTTGAATTTTAATAAATCGGTTTTACTTTGGAAGCTGATATCATTAGTATAATAAACAAAAATAGAAAATTTAAAACGTGGAAAGGAATGCTGAAGATTATTGCTGTATTTTTATTTTAACTGTGTAGCTTTCAAATTATGAGTTTATAAGCCCCTAAATACGGTAAATTACGGAATCTCCGTAGGGAACGCCCTTAATAATGATTATTCATATTCTTAATAATAAACTTTAATTTAATGGAGTTTTGACATTTAAAACTACACACATTTATTGTCAAACTCTTTAATAATTGAAATCAAGTAAACAGTGGCGTAACTATACTATCTGAGGCCCGTGGCAAATTGATGTGGCCCCATTGGTAAAAACCGTCCCGTTAATAATAAAACTGGTACAATCAATGTATGAAATTTTTTTGACCTCACGGCCTCTTGGGCCGGGGCCCTTTTGGGTCGGGGTCCGTGGCATTTTGCCACCCCTGCCACCCTATAGTTTCGCCACTGCAAGTAAACATTAAATTGTGATTTCAATTGTAATTCCATCAATATTTAGCTAAATACCTCTTGGCAATTTCGTTTTATGGCAACTGGCCACTGGCAACGGGCATGTAACTAACCCTCGTAAAATCTCACGCCGATACTTATGAGGTGCAAATTACACTAGAGACTATTTAATACATTATGTGGGTAAATTACCCACTTACGAGTCGTCATTTCGTTGGTTTTTAAAGGCAATTTGTTGGTATTTTTGCCCTTGTATTGGCTAAAGTCTAAACTCTAATCCATACTTAATATTATAAATGCGAAAGTGTGTCTGTCTGTCCGTCTGTCTGTTTGTCTGTTGCCTCTTTACGCTTAAACCGCTGAACCGATTTTGCTGAAATTTGGTATGGAGATACTTTGAGTCCCGACAAAGGACATAGGATACCTTTTTATTCTGAAAAAATGTACGGTTCCCGCGCGATAAACTAGTTTAGACGCAACAGAGTTACGGGTGTCATACTCATAAGATCTAAGATAAGTAAGTAAGATTATACTGTGATATATTTTAATAACTGGATTTTATTTTCTTCTATAGCTTTTCTCAAGCCAATTTTTGACGCCGAAAAGGGACACTTAACTTCAACTAGAACATCATTTCCAATAAGCCGGTCAGGCGTAGCACCAATAAATGAGAAATCTTTATCAATAAACAGTCCACAGGGCTCAATTGATACATTTTCTTGTTGTTGGATTTTCTGCAACGCTTGTTGCTCGTTTTCAATACCATGGGCAATGGATTCAACATGACATATATTTGATTTATATAATATATTTTTTCGTTGTATTATTTTTTTTTGAACTCCCCAGCCGACCACGTGACGTAGGTCCGTCAACTTGCTAGTAGTAGGGGAGGTAGTGCTAGCGTTCGCTTAGTCATTTCATACCGACCAAATTTTTGTCCAGCGGTAGCTTAATATTTATCAATCAATATAATCAGCGTCAGTCGCCGCACCCGTGGTGGAATGTTAACTGAGAGTATTTCAAAGTTGTAAAAAAAATAGTTGCGAAAAGTGATTTTATACCGAATGAAACTTTGATGGATGATTATTGAAGTCATGCTTAACCAAAAAATCACCGTCAGCCGTATTGCAGACGGGGGATTCAACGTCAGTCGCGTTACTGAACATGTAAAATTTTTTTGAATATAAAGTCATTTTATTATACCGTACAAAATTTATACAGGTGAATATTTCTACTTTGTAAATAATAAAGAAAACTTTCAGTCGCCAATACGACGAAAACCGTCAGTCAGCGATTAAAGTTATGATATTTGTGAAGAAGAATTATATATATCTTACTTTAAAAGCGCCATCTGTTGTTATATACTAAAACTAAAATAACACCTACCGAACCTAAACGTGTATAATCTAGATATGAACCTTTATTAGGTGCGAATTGGGATCTTTTTAATGTCAATTCAATACGATTCCCAACAACAACTTTGAGACGCTCTCAATTTTTATTCCACCCATTATGAAGTGGCTGACGATCAAAGCTGTTATGTATTAATGGAATACTATTATTGTAACGATTTTCGCTCGGTATGAAATGACTTTTTAAACTGAGCGCGACCTCCCCTACTATAGGAATCAATTTATCGGTACGTCTAGTGACAGTACATCTACGTCGCCGTTAACGCTGATGGCAATCACGAACGTCAGGGGGACAGCGCACTTTATCCACTTACACCCGTAAATCTTTTAACAAAAATTGTATTCCATCCATACTAATATACCGATAAACCGATTCTGCCGAAATTTGGTGTGGAGATACTTTAAATCCCGCGAAAGGACATATAAATATTTTTGTCCCGGAAACATGCACGGTTCCAGTGCTATAAACGAATTTTGGCGTCATCGGTTTTATATAATAGGTACCCTACTAGAGGATGCCCGCAACACCGTTGCGCCAAAATTTGTTTATCGCGCCGGAACTGTACATTTTTCCGGGATAAAAACTATCATATGTCCTTTCCCGGGATACAAGGTATGTCCATGCCAAATTTCAGCAAAATCGGTCCAGTGGTTTAAGCGTGAAGAGGCAACAGACAGACAGACAGACAGGCAGACGGACAGACACACTTTCGCATTTATAATATTAGTATGGAAGTATAGATTTTGACTACTTATCTATGCACAGCGACCACTGGAGCCCACGCTACGCTTATGGGGTACCAGATGACGCCCGCAATTATTCCGTTGCGCCAAAAATTGTTTATCGCGCGTAACCGTATTACCGTACCTTTCCTGGGACTCAAATATCTCCATACCAAATTTCAAAAAAATCGGTTCAGCGGTTTGGACGTGAAGAAGTAACAGACATACAGACAGACAGACACACTTTCGCATTTATAATAATAAAAAATAAATTTATGGAAGTATGGATACCGTATATGGTTGAGCAAATAATACGTGCTGCCAAGCTTAACCTACTACAGTGACCAATTTTCTCGTTTTTATGGATAACAAAACAAATCCTTAGACAACGTTTAACATTCTTATCGCACACGCGCGCGGCGCGGCGCGGCGTTTCTGGAAGGCTTAACATATGTGTATGTAGTGACCTTTCGGCTAATATCAAACACTGCATACAGAAACAGTAGGCTTTAACCTAGGGTTGTCACATTCAACTTAATTTTTTATTTATATGTTAATATTAATTTATTCTAAGTTTCTATTATGTAATGTCGTTACTATTATCTGTTTGTTAGCTATGATCGGCCTAGTAATAATAATAATAATAATTTATTAGCCAGAGTGAAATGTACAATGCGGTCTTCGTAATAAAATATAGGATCATATCACTCAACTAAATTAATAGTATGCAAATGTCATTTCATTAATGTAAAAGGTGGAGAAAAGAAGTAGAAGTATTCACATTATGTTAATATGTCAATAATAGAGAACTGTCAGAAATAAGTACCAACGAAGAAATTCCTTACTTCATAAAAACAATTAAGTATTTAAAAGCCATTCATTTAGTTTTCTTTTAAAAGGAATTAAGCTCAGTTTTTCTAAATCTTTTGGCAAGTACTATAATTTGTGTATTTATTATAAATATTGTTACGTGCTAGGGTTCGTTGGATTCGGAGAGAAAGACCTGGTGACTCTCGTGAAGACTTTATTTGCAAACACTAGCTCACACAAATCACTAAGTCCAAACACTAAGCACTGGATCCAAATCACTGAGCACTATCACTGTCCTAGGTCGTAGCCGAGTCGTTAGTTCACTATCACAATCACTCACTATTGATCACTAATTGTTCTCACTTTGAAGTCGCCTTGATGGTCGCTCGGATCGAACTGAACTGACTGCCGGCTTGTTTACCTTTTATATGGCCCGCGTCGCCTTCTGTAGCGTTCTATTTTGGATTGTTTACACGCAATTTACATAAACAAGGGTTGCACTTTTCTAGAAAGTACGCGCAACTGTCGCGCGCAGGTAAACAACTGCCCGTATCCGTAACACGTAAACAACTGCCCGTATCCGTAACAATATGAATTGAGAAAAAATCGATTACGGATATTTTGGGATTGATATTAAATAATAATGCGTTTCGGTATTTAACTAAACGGCTGAACTTTGGAGAAGAAAAATGTTTGGCGGACCCTCAAAATAAAAGAAAACATTTGAGCCACTTGTGCTGTAGCGAGTAGTAGATATTCATCACGGATCTTGTGTCTATGCTGGTGTGTGGTGACTTTTCTAAGAAAAAATATAAGTACATATTACTTTCGAAACCCCAGGGCTTCGCAGAGCATATTTTGAGAATGGATGACGTATACTATAAGCTCACTATATCCATAATAAATTTTTAACAACTTATTAAACAAAGCTACTTTCTGTAAATAGTTACATAATATATGTAGTGTATTGATAAATAAACATGGCCGCTCTGCCAATCGGAGTGGGGGCTGGGAGAATATGGCCGCCAGACGTGAGAGCTGTCGTCCACTCCTTGACCAGCCACTGCCGATAGTGGAGTGTTCAGTGATACAGTATTCTGTGTTTAATTTACTCCTTCAACGATAATGTACAAATTGTACAATATATCTTAAAATAATACTACCTTAATAACTGTAATATTAACAAAAGTCTGTTTGTTTCAGGGGCTTCGGGAAACAGGGGTTCCAGTGTCAAGGTGAGCCCTTTGTTATCGACTATATATAACCGTGATATAACCCTTTGAGGTAGCTTAATTACTGCCCACTTAGACAGCGAGCTTTCTGGGCCACAAGGCTATAATAGCCTCTATTTTTATAGCTTTATCAGTTCCAATCCTACTAATATTATAATTTATGCGAAAGTCCGTTTGTTTGTTACCTTTACACGTCCAAACCGCTCAACCGATTTTTCTAAAATGTTGTATGGCGATACTTTGAACCCCGGGAAAGGACATAGGATACTTTTATCTGCAAAATGTACGGTTTCCGTGCGATAAACGAATTTTGGCACAACGGAGTTACGGGAGTCGTCTAGTTCCTTTTATAACTATCGAAGCTATCGGTTAATACAATCGAACCCGCTACGTAAAGAAAAGATAAATTAAAAAATGAAAATGCTTTATTACACTAAGTGAAACAAGAAAAGAATAGAAACTATTATTTTAAAGATCCCCAAGTTAAGAGAGGCCTATGTCCAGCAGTGGATGAATATATTCTGACTAGATGACACCCGCAACTCCGTTGCGCCAAAATTCGTTAATCGCGCGGGAATCGTACATTTTTTCGGGATAAAAAGTATCCTATGTCCTTTCCCGGGGCTGAAAGTATCTCTGTACCAAATTTCAGCAAAATCGGTTAATGTAATAAAATTTAAAGGCGATGTATTCTATGTTAAAACTTAATATTAAGACTTAATATTAAATAGGTTTTCAGTAACAATATAGGCCGATAAATTATTAATGAGTAACCAATTTCTTAGTTGAATAAATACTAGGTTTAAAGCTACGTTTGAAGTAAGTAGGAACTTTGCGGTAAATAACAAATATTAAAATTTTCGTTTTCAAAGCAGTGGCAACCCTACCAAAACCCTTTCGGGCATTTTCAAACATGTTGTGCCCCGTTTACATTCTGATATTAAGACAAAAGTGAATATAATTGCTTCGGGTAACATTTATATATGTAGAATTTAAATGACTTTGCATGTTTTGTAAATTCTGTTTTCCCTTTATAAATGTTAATTATTACGTAGATAAAAATATATATTTACACGTAAAAATATTATTCTTTTTTGATGTTCAAGGTATTGTTCGACTAAGCGTATACCGTATACCACAAGTTTCATTAAAATCCGTACTGTAGTTCTTGAGACAGAAAGTTTTGAAGTCGGGTTTATTTTTTAAATTAAGGGGCCGGGCTACCCTCGAAATTCTCATACATACGTAATACCAAAATAATTTTGTGACAAAATGATTTTGGTATTACGTATGTATGAGAATTTCGAGGGTAACCCGGGCTCTTAATATTATACAATCATTAATAAGGATGTTAATGTTTTTAATTAAAATGAATATATTCGTTCAATTTCGTCAGTGAAATGTTAATTAAATCACTGTTTCCATAGCAGATGTTTCAAGCCCTTAGGGCAGTGTTTCCCAAACTTGTCGGGACCGCGACCCATCTACAAGAAAGTTTAAAGTTCGCGGCCCACCTTGTGTCATGAAAACAAAAAAGCAGCGGTATGTTGCTGCCGCAGCATTTACCCGTTAATTCTGTGACTGTATCACTGCTGGACTTGGGCCTTTTCTAAAGCTCGTTACCACACCCATTTCAATTAAGAAAAAAGAAGCCGGAAAATTTATTCATATTATACAATAATATAATAAAATCAGCTGGCTAGAGTTCCGTTTAAGGGTTGTGTAATCAACAAATCCTCGTAAACGATACCCTAATCAGCTGATTTTTTTGTATATTGATAGGTTAATAGTTATATAACAGTAACATTGTCCTAGAAATGAAACAATCCATGTTTTAGGGCCATCAAGTACAAATATTAAATCTTTTCTATCTTTATTAGCTGCCACTTTCGCGAGTTTTCGCAGAGGAAATTGTTGTTCGTCTAATCAAATTGAAGCTACTCACGAAAAATTACTTTGATAGTAATCAAGTCAAAAAAATGATCTAGGGGACTTGTTATACTACTCCATTTACGCAAAAAAAACTAATATTTTCTAATTGTTAGTTACCCACTTCATCCCTGACGTCTTTAAATATAATTATGGAGCTTCCAATATTTTTATGGAGCATATAATTCTATTTTTGATTTATTTTGTCTGTAATGAGTTGATATTCTATTTACCACCAGGACGAGTCTTATTAGCCGTGATAGTATTCCTTTTAAATTCATCATATTTCCTACTCCTGTAAATTTTTTCACATTTCCAGAAGCTACCGTTTAGCTGGTAGAAGGGGGGGACACTGGACTCAAACGATTTTTTCCAATTTAAAACTTAATATTTCACAAACGGATGCCTAAATCGGAAAATGATCTATGAATACTCATAATAGTTTTAAAAAAACCTATCCAACGACACCCCACAAGATGGGGTGGACGCGAAAAAAAATTTTCATCCCCGCTTGATGTGTAGGGCAGGTACCATAAAAAATGTATTTTTTTAAGATTTGATGTACCATTTTGTCGGCATCATTAATATGTGCATTCATGCCAAATTACAGCTTTGTAGGGACTGTAGTTTTTGAGAAAAACTGCGGACAGACAGACAGACGGACAGACGGACGGACGGACGGACAGACCGAAACTACTAGGGTTTCTTGTTGACTACGGAACCCTAAAAATCCTCATTATAATGACTATATTATGCATATTAGGGGATGTTTTTCACATAAGAGTTTTCAAGGGTCCCCCCGGGTTTTATTTTCCTTGAAAGCTTAGAATCTCTATCGAGTAGTATTTCACTCACAAAGTTAAGTAGACACTTGACATCTGATAAACAATCTTAAAACCTGTTGACCTAAAACTACGATATTCAATATTAATTTCGTATTTTTCGCACACAAAGGGTAAAAACGGGACCTCGATGTCCGTCCGAAAATTACTGAGACTTCGATGTCCGTCCGTCTGTCCGTCAGTCTGTCTCCAGGCTGTATCTCAAGAATCACTAAAGCTAGACTTCTCAAATTTTTGCATTTTGTGTATTTCTGTTGCCGCTATAAAAACAAATTTAATATTTAAGGGAGCTCCTATACAACTAACGTGTTTTTATATGATGGCAACAGGTAGGCACTTGAAATGTTTTTAAAAGTTGCTTAAAAGTTGCATTTATATTGTAATAATAATTTGTAATAAAATAATGAAGGGGGTCCCATACAAAAACATAAATTGAATGCTTTACCAATATTAACCCATCAAGCCCCATAAGGATACCGGTGACCGCGATAACAATAGAATAACAATAGATTTCCAAGAGTCCGCGATCGAAGGATTAAAATCCCTTTATATTAATTTAGACACAAAGGTTCACATATCCATGTGACAGCAACATGTAACTTAAATGCCATTTAATTTAAGACCATAAGTCCTTAGCTAATCGTCAATCAACTCTTCAAAGCCAATCAAAGTTCATATGTCAAAGTGACAGCAGTGCCACTTATTGAAGAACATAAAGTCCTCAACCTATCAAATTTAACCCTTCAAAGCAAATCAGAATAGACCATAATAGTACTCGATTAGCGATTCTCTCAATCTGTACCCCACTTATGCCTCGATTACACATACCGAGTGAGTAGATTGATGAGGCACTGCCCACGTGCCCATATACCACACACACCAGTTTCGGTGATTATTAAACCCAAGCCAGTTATGCAGGTTTAATTGTGCTCAAGTATGGGTGCAGTGCACAAGAGCACTCTCTATTCCTTTTATTCTCATAACCCAGTGCGACGGAAGACCGACACGACTGGCGAGAGATCAGGCGCAGGGCCGACTTTTGACATGCCCCTCCGACGCACGGATCATCCTTGTCAGATAATCGGTGATCAGCCCACATTGTCCTCACCAAACTTGTAAATAACATGTATCCAACACTGGAACCGAACCCATGACCTCCGAGTCAAGAGCTACGCTCTAAACCACTGGATCACGGAGGCGTTACACATCCATACAAAACATACCGAGTGCTCGGTCGAGTGCACTGTCTCGCCACTAGTCTACTCGGTAGGTGTGATCGTGGCATTAGGCGTCAGCCCTCGGCGTAATAGAACTGTCAGCCCTTTGATGTCAGCACCTGATGGGAGCTTATTGGGCGATGCTTTGTTCTGTTTATATAATAAGTTTTGTATTTTACAATATTGCGATACGATTGTTTTATGTTTTTTGACAACCCTAAGCTGATGTTGTTATATGTTTTTTTTTTTTGGCAATTCAAAGTGGATCTTGTATAAATTGAATCTTGATGATTAAAGATATTCGAAGACTTAGGCGCAGCGCAGACGACAGACTATCCGTAACGCACTTTTTAGTCTGTGGGAAATAGAACCTATGCAATTATATGCAGTTACGCACACGACGCGCAACAAGTCCGCATATAATTGCATAGGTTCTATTTCTACAGACAAAAAGTATGTCACGGATAGTCTCTTGTCTGCGCTGCGCCAATGTTATAGAATTACATCAAATATTATACCGTAAAAGTTGCTTCGTTTTCTTAACAGTTTTGTGCCCGAAGGTGACACATTCGAGTTGAGAAAATCGGAGCCCAGAATTTGATTAGGTTTATAGCTCTTAAACAAAAAATCTTGTGTGTTTCAGTGTGCAGTTTCGTGGTGCACAAGCGATGCCACGAGTACGTGACGTTCACGTGCCCCGGCGCCGACAAGGGAGCCGACTCCGACGTGAGTACCCTATGTTGCAATACCTTTATTATTCTTTATCAGTATACAATTTTATTGAGAGGCGATTGGGCGACGGTCAATCTAAGAGATTGCTCCTATGACACAGCTCCCATATATTAGGTACCATAATGTACTCTGTTTCGTCTAGTACAGAGGTTCCCAAACTCCTTTGTTTCGTGGCCCACTTTTAAGGTATTTAACAAAATATTATAGTGATTATTCTACACAAGCGCCAAGTTAGGCTAGGGGCATTACATTTTTAAATTTTAGCACGTAGTTCCCCCGTAACTAGTAAGGCTAATAGGCGGAGTTCAGACACGACAGCAGGAGGGCAGCGCGGCATCGGGGAGTCTTGACACACTGAATATGAAATATATTATGCAAGTTCTTACAAAAAACAATTTCTGAGCTTCTTATAACATTGCATTGGCTGCCTTTATTCATAGGAGAAGTCAAGTTGGGTCATCAAATACATTTTATAGACCCCTACATATATTAACGACTTGTGGACCCCCATTATTTTTCCACGCAAGCGTAGACCCCTGCCGGGTTCCCGTGGACCCCTGGGGGTTCACCTGGACCACTTTGGGAATCAATGGTCTAGTAGGTACTTAAAATATGATATATTGAGCATTTTTTATTATGTTGTATTTATACGCCTAGATAAAAACACCTGCAGTATCTACAAATAGCACTACATCAACACTGGACAATTCCACTGAACTGTGGTCTGTAACTGAAAAACTAAACTGTTCCATCCAACCCAGTCTAGTCTCCTCTCAAGTCTCAACTCCACTACCAGCCGCTACTTTAAATCAATACTTGAAAAAAAGTGTGCCACCGTAATGGAAACTATGTAGTCACGGTGTACCGCCGCAATTTGCTCTATTTTTATAATAACAAAGTGTAATTAGAGTGAGTGTACTTGTTGATACACGGCGGGCGCGCACGCGAGCCAATTACTTAGCCCGTGCCCCTCCGGGGGACCTCGTGTGCGAACCACCGGGAATTCATCATCATCACCCACGTCAAGTTCCAACCATCACATAGTGTTGGTCTACTCCCCTGAAAAGAGAGTTCAGTAAGAGAGGAGCTACGTTGCTCCGTTGCGTTGCGTCGTCGGAACACTCGGAACGGAATACTCTATGCGACGCGAGACAATATACGTAGTAAAATATTCACCATCCCACTTCATGCTCTCTTAGTTCATCTCTTGTCAGTTTCATCAAAACATTGAGTCCGACGATGCAAAGAGTCAATGTGGCACGTAAAATACGGTGCACTGACACTGCGGCGACGCACCGTAACACAATGTGGTCTCACCCCTACCTACCTATTCTACCTCTAAACTTGCATACGAGTTATCCTTATGTCGTAACACAACGGTCTGTGTCATGTATCAAAAAATCATATAAGCTCTTCTCCTTCTCCTAAAAATCACGGCTCTACAACCTCACCTGTACGAGATTTTTAGAGTTAATATAACTCCAACTCCTAAGACATGGATTTAAAAGATCATGCTTAAAATATAATCAAAACGTGGCCAATCGCTAGAAGACTTACCTAATCTTAATCTATTCGGTAAACTTAAACAATCACTAGCCTGTCTATTTTAATCGCAAATACATTAAGATTTGATTATGATTATGAGTACGGGGTGTAATAGAATTCGTGGCGAAGCATGCCGTCGACGCGAAATTAGGTTCCATTAATATTAAACAGAATAAGCCTGAGCTAGCCGGAGCCGATCCATATTTCACCGCTCTAATGGAGGCCTCGAATCAAGAAAAACCCTTTGACAATCCAAGGCTTCACAAAAACAACCAAATCAACACCGGCGCAAACAAATTTCTCGAAGTAATTATTAATTTAGGCGGAAAAATGGAAGCAATTTCCCTGGAATTGCGCCACTCCTTTCCAATTTAAGAACAAAGGGAGTCTTTTGTTGCGAACCGAAAACCGCGACGAAATAAATTGATCGACTCCAATAAAGCTTCTTATTTCGTAAACAGTCGCTGAAAATTTAATTCCGTTCAAAATTTCGTCTATCGGCTAGGGTTAAACGCTTACGTTCGCTCCGATGATCGTATTGAAGCGAGTCTTTGTGCGCCGCGCCGCTGTCCCGCCACACTGTTGACATGATAAATTATTTTAAAGGCCACGGTCGGTTTACTTATTATTAAATTCCGATATCTCATTCCCCAAATCCTATAAAACATAATGAATTGAATATATTTTGACAGGCTTATGCGAGGGAAACGTAAATATATCACCCGTCATCCACTTTTCAGGTAATTTTCAGGTTTGTTCCAAATTGCGCGTGCTAATGCTTTTCTCCAACAGGACACGCGGACCAAACACGACTTCAAACCTTACACGTACTCGTCGCCGACGTTCTGCGACCACTGCGGGTCGCTGCTGTACGGGATCCTGCACCAGGGTCTCAAGTGTCAAGGTACCCGGAGGACCGACGCTTCGCTTTCTCGGCTTGGGCTTTTCTGCTGTGTTTGTCTAATCGTTTTCATCTTTTCTTATTTTCATCTTTAAGGCTTCACTTTTTCTAGTATTTAGTGACTAATAGTGTGTTATTGTTAAGGCCGCGTACGCCCCCCACAAGTGGGATACGTGGACGTTTCTTGCGCCAACATTCTGTGACCATTGCGGGACCTTGCTCCACGGTCTTGCTCAGCAAGGATATAAGTGCACAGGTATAAAGACAATACTAAGCTTAGAGCATCCCTTAGATGGATGTGGCTGACAAATGAAAAACTTGGTCTGCCCGTGAAAATTGCAGAAAGAATGAAAAAGGTGTGGTCACGTTTAATGAGATGCCTAGATTGCTATGCTGGCTGAAATGCCTGCAATATCCCTTAAATTGCACTAATATGATACAGATTTACGGAGATTATTTCCTGGGTAACATAGATTGCATTGTGCTAGGTAAATTGTCTTGTCTAGAGAACACGCATCATGCCCTTAAATTAATTCCTAAAGAAATAAAGAAATTATAAGAGATAATATTCATAGGAATCCATCAGTAACCGAAAATTTTGTATTGCATTGTGGCGACCTATAGACTGTATAGCATTGCAACCATAAAATGCCTGATCTAGGCGCATTAATATGCTCTTGAACTAATTCCCAAAGAAACCACAGAAATTATTTATTAGAAACAATCCCAGAATTATTTATTACTGAGTGGGTGTCCTGAAATCTCATTCAATATTATATTAATCGGTACACAAAGAACAATGGCTCCCAACTAAACCGATTTCTATTAGCGCTCGCTTTGAATCACGCCTTTGTTTTGTTCAGGAGTAACTCTCCAAATTAATTCTATTAGAGCTGACTCGTCAGGGTATTTGCATGAGTTATTACGTGTGCTGTGTATGTGTTGCTACAGTTTGCGCATTTTGTAACATCTGCACCATTTTCTCATTGTTTTTTACAAGAACTATCATTGCCCATATTTTTCACTGTCTGTGGCTTCTCTACGTTGGCCCATGATATATCAATGTAAATGATTACCAACTTAAAGCATAATATATTCGTCTATGATTTACGTTGGTAAGTTGTGCATGCAGAAAACTTCGCAATCATGGTTATCCATCATAGTCCAACGTGGAGAAAAAATTTGTTTCTACTTTGAGCATTTTGTAACATCTGCGCTATAATCATGCCATTTTGTCATTGTTCCTCACAAGGTTTTACCATCGACTTTTTTCACTTCCTTACATAATGATATATACTTTGTCTTTCTTTTTGTCCATTTTTTTGTTCCTTACTTTACCTCAATTTACCATAAGTTTATCTTTGTTTTTATACTGCATTAACAACTGAGTATCTCAATCCTTGTTATTTTTTATTTTTTTACTAAGTTCTGTCCTAAAGTAATTTTAACTCGATTCTGTATTTATTAACAACTAGCTATTTGACATATTCTATATTCGATAAAACACGAATAAAATGACATTTTCTAAAAATGATTCCTAGCTAGATCGATTTATCGCCCCCGGAACTCCCTATATACTAAATTTCATGAAAATCGTTGGAGCCGATTCCGAGATCCCAATGCTCCTTTAAAGATATAAGATAATTGGTTCTGTTTATAACGTTATATTGAGGGACTGTTTCACCGCTTCCTGATAAGGTGCCCGATAGGCTTATTTGACAGATTCTCCATACTCTATGTGTCAAGTTAAGTGGTGGATAGCCTTATCAGGAAGCGGTGAAACAGGCCCTTAGTTTAATTAATTGCTCGCAAATACAGGAACACAAATTACAACCAGATTTTGTGTAATGAGGTAACAAGGATATGAGATGTAATTTGAAATATATTACTTGTTATCATCTTGCATGTTTGTGTTGTGTATAAACTAATTAAGTTACAAAATTAAGGAATGATTTTGCACGCTCCTACAAATTAATGTTTAATTATGGTTAAGAAATTTAACATGTACGTAACTTTTAGCTGTTTAACAAAACTGAAACTTTTGGTAAATTTGTTTTTTTTTTCATAGACGAGAATTTTTCAGAACAAATTATCGTTTATCACATAATATTCTTTATTTTCTTCTTAATTACATTCTTTTTCATTTGTACATCAGAATTATCTGAGCTGTGTTAGAATTTACATATAACGAGACATACGCAGGTCTATAACGGCTACTTATATGTTTAGTGAATCGTACAATTTTTTGGAAGAAGTTTCTCCGTAGTTATTTTCAATGATTTATAAGATACCAGTACTTTTGTGTACTACATATTTTACGGAGTCTCCCAGCATTGGTGGATATAATCAAGTATGTGTAGAAGTACATTTTGAGCATCACCTCTACGTGTTGAGGCCTAGTTTTTTTCCTTTTAATAACGTATACGAAACTTTTAGACCTACAGAACTGTAATTGACTATATTATAATACGTTAATGTGTTATAGCATGTGACATGAACGTGCACAAGCGGTGCGAGGAGTCGGTGCCGAACCTGTGCGGGTGTGACCACACCGAGAGACGAGGACGGATACAGCTCTCTGTCTCGTGCGTCGGCAACAAGCTCACTGTTGAAGGTAAAATTTTGAATTAAGAAAAAATAAAAAGTGTGTCAGCTCCGACGCACAACTGGAGTTTACTCTTTAAGTACGAGTATCTAACCATACGCAAAAAGAGTTTATTCAACTGAAAAAAGATTAATATAATATGAAATCAGATGTTCCGGCAATATTATCTACACCCCTTTCTGCCATAGTTATTTCAAAATATTTTTTTCTCAATTCTAAGGCCAGAATCGAATAGAGGAGAAAAATCCAGGAAGATTAAGCCGAAGAAACTCATATCCAGGACAAATAGTTGCCGAGTTACAAGCATTCAAACTTTGACATTGACAGCTCGGCAACTGTCAAACGTCGAACAAAAGCGGCCATAACTCAGCTTCCAATAGGCCTAGAGGAACGGGGTTTCTTCTAACATCAAAGGCAACACCTCGGCTACTCCCTCCCTGAATTTGAACTAAATCAGAGACATAATTTTTTTTCTCAATTCTAAGTCCAGAATCAAATAGAGGAGAAAAATCCAGGAAGATCAAGCCGAAGAAACCCATATTCAGGACAAATAGTTGCCGAGCTACAAGCATTCAAACTTTGACATTGACAGCTCGGCAACTGTCAAACGTCTTACTAAAGTAGCCATAACTCCGCTCCCAATAGGCCTAGAGGAACGGAGTTTCTTCTAACATCAAAGGCAACACCTCGGATACCCCCTCCCTGAATTTGATATAATTATATTATTATATAATTATATTATTATATTATTTTAGCGATCTAGCTAGGAATCATTTTCATAAAATGTCATTTTATGTGTGTTTTTTTAATTCTTTAAATACCGAGCGAAGCTCGGTCATATAGCTAGTATAATATTATATTCCGATATATTATATTCCGGTATATTACCTTTATGGTCTTAATACACTCACAGCCAAATTAGAAAGTTTCCGTCGTCCAAAAACGTGACACATTTTCGTTACTTGTTAGTAGGTTTTACCCCTCGGATTTTTCTCATACCGGGCGCCTTATATATGAAAATCGATTCTTAGGGAGTAAACTCCAATAAACTCCAAAAATTTTTGATTGTAATAAAACTATTTAGATCAGTATTTCCCAAAGTGTGGGTCGCGGGTAGATTTTGGATGGGCCCTGATCCTGAAACTACAGGACGATTGTCGTACCTACTCGTTCGATTATCTATTAGAATATTTTACAACTGGATGTTTTTTCTTTTTTCTTAATTGAAATGGGTGTGGTGACGAGCTTTAGAAAAGGCTCAAGTCCGTCGGTGAACGTCAGTAGGCTGACGATGATGATATGGTGGTGAACTACGATTTAAAAATTAAGGGGTAAATGCTGCGGCAGCAACAAACCGCTGCTTTTTTGTTTTCATGACACAAGGTGGGCCGCGAATTTTAAACTTTCTTATAGATGGGTCGCGGTCCCGACAAGTTTGGGAAACACTGATCTAGATTATAGTTTCCGCGACTAAAATTATCTCAAAATTAATGATGTTCTTAAATTGTTTGTTTCTTATTTACAGTATTTGTATTGCAAAACAAACAGAATTATCACGTGAATCCTAGTTTTACTTGGACAATCCTAGAGCTATCGCGGTTTCAATATATTGGAAATTACTTGGCCAAATTAACTTTTAGTTGAAACTTTTATTTTCATTTAAAAGACTTTTTGTTATTTGTAAACGATCATAAGTCTAAAATTAACATTTCCGAAATCTCTCCAATTAAGGAGCTTAAAAACATTTGTACATAGATTGATTCAAGCATACACTTTAATTTGCCCATAGCTTATGTGAAATATATTTATGGTTTTTAAATTACGTGACAAAAACCATTTTGTCGCTTACGCCCTTTCCGTTTCTTGCTGTTCCATTGCTTGTTTTCTATGAGAAAACAAGCAATCTAAAACATATCCGACACGGTTTTTTTATTTTAACGCGGCGTCACTTTAATCAGTTAAAGTATTCTTTGATACCATTAGGCTCGATTTACACTGGGACGGAGTCGAAGAGTTGTGATGCGTCATGTGTTTTGCCTACTGTTTTGTCTATTATTTAAATAGAAATTTTTGCCATGGAATGCAAACGCGTGCATTTACTCTTCGACGCTTCCATATTTCCTTTGGAATCTTAATTAGTAAGAAAGAAAAAATACTAGCAATCATCACACCCAACCTCACAAAATCCGCACTTATTAATGTCTCAACATCACAAAAGTTCTTCTGATAATATGATCTCAAAAAATCAACCTCAAAGGAACAAAAAATACGTTAAGACTCCGAAAATACGGCAAGAAATAAACTCATTAGACGCCAGCAATAAATCAAAGATATTTCCGCCATTACTTTAGACGTAATTATTGCAATAATAACATGGGAATAAAATAACGACTCCAATATACAACTGAACTTTACATTTTCTTCGACATTTTACACGAGTTTATTTCAGATACACGTGCTCAGATTGTACAATTCTAACACGATATTAATGCAGCTGCCTCGTTCGATCCAGTCCGTCACCTTTCAAAGTAGAAAAAATAAACAGACGAACATATAACCTCCTCCTTTTTGGAGATAGGTTGAAAATATCTAAACCCCAGTCCACTTTAAATCATGATTGACACCATGATTGCACAAGGTGTCTACAATATGCTCAATTTACTTTAATCATGGGCATTGAAAGACCAATTTATGTTTGTTGGGCCAACGTCGCGGAGAGGTCGTATTTAACAAAATAATATGTACTATTCGTATCAGAGAAATCTATTCAGATGGCAGACCCACGTAATTTGGTGGGTTATGTCAAGTCAACGTTACACTTGATCTGTCAGTCAAGCTTGGAATTGCCTGATCAATGTACCTAGGTCCGCCATCTGCCTATAAATCAAATATCAATTTTTCTGATAGTACATTCATTTTAATTCTAACACAATTACTTTTCTTTCACGTAGGTGCATAATATTGCTATTGTGGTGATAAGAATCAGACTGGTTCGTACATAAAACGAAGCTGCATTTTTATCGTACTAAAATAGTAAAATCAGGGTACCGCTCGTAACTGGCAATTTTCTTCGTCTGTTTTGTAACAGTCCGCGTTTTGTTTCGTTCGGAATTTCCATCTGTATTGACTGCATCACTTTCCGTGTTTGTTAATTGAATTGCGATGTTTCTGCTCTTTGCAATTTTTTAATTGCGTTCGCAGCAATTTTTTAATTGCGTTCGCAGCAATAATTTTTGAAACTCAGGATTTGGCACGTCCTATATTTGAGAGGGAAAAACTTTTCTGTAGGAAATGTCTTTAGTACAAAAGTCTATACTGCTCAGTGTAATATCTACGTCTTAGTAGCCAAATCTCTCCTGCTCAATGGCTGGTATTGTACTACAGTTTAGGAATTCCTCCATAGTTAACATCAGTCATGTGGAATTGTGATTCTTTCGTCACGTCACAATTCAATCATCAATGATATCTCTCGTATCGTTTGGTGAACACAAAACTGGTACCTACTCTAAAATCTAAAACACACGAAAAGAAACGCCATCTATTTCAGTGATATATTTCAAAAATTAAAATGGTCTGAAAACGTCTAAATAGTCCCTAAACCTCAGAATGGCCTCAAGAACTCAAAATGGCCCCAAGATCTTAAAACGGATTTTTTGGCCATACTATGTCCTATTAAACATTTTACTTTGGTTTGCAGTGATACAGGGTCGCAACCTCATCCCGATGGACCCTAACGGCCTATCCGACCCCTACGTCAAGCTCAAGCTGATCCCCGAGTCGGACAGCGTCAAGAAGAAGACCAAGACCATCCGCAACTCGCTCAACCCCGAGTGGAATGAGACGCTCACCTTCGATCTCAAACCTGAGGACAAGGACCGCAGACTTCTGTTAGAAGTAAGTGTGAAAGACCAGAACATTCCACACAATTTGACGACCTCTGTGGCTCAATTGGTTGAGTGTGTGGCAGCTCAAGCCGGGGGTCCCGGGTTCGAATCCCGCCGACGGAACAAATAGTTTTTTCAATTTTCTTGGGTCTGGATGTTTATTAATATGTGTAAAATATAATAAAAATCTTAAATATATGTGTAGTATAAATATATATAGTATATTTCCATTGCCTGGTACAGGCCAGACTGACGTGGTGTGAAGCGTCCATAGATATTATTATATTAAATGATTCCAACGATTTCGTTGCGAAGAATACTCTTAAGATTATAGTAAATGGAAGAACCAGATAACTATAACATCTTATAACAAACAACTAAAAATGTATTTATTGCCATTACGTTGTTGATATATTAACAAGTTACATAACGTTCTAAAATTCCGCCAAAAGGACAACTCGTTTTTTCCTTAATAATTCAAAGAAACCTGTAGCTTACCTACTTCATCATCTAGCTTATATATCTGGCTACACATCAATCCACAGTTTTTGGATTTCAAATCATTTTCCCGGTCCTAAAGCCTCCATTTATACAAAAAAGGCAATTTTTAACTGTTACTTACCTGCTTCTTCCACTCACGTCTTTAATAACTGTGGTCTCTCCACATAGGCTCATGATGGATTGACACAGGAGATTACGAATATGGTTTTTTCGTTTTTGATTGCCCACGAACAACATCGATTGATACTGAAGAGAGATATCAATCGTGATGGTAAACATGATGAAACCGTGATCTAACATGTTGCACCGTTAAATGTCCTTGAAATATAGAGCATATTTGACGCTTATATTACGAGGATAAATATATTTGAACCTAATTTAATATTCGTCGCATACCATAGGAATCCACAAATATTCCGTCCGGAAAATACACAACATTTTGGAGGGGAGGAAATAAGTTTCTGTAGCACAGTGGAAGTCACATACTCTTAACGTATAAGCTAATAACACACACTCATATATTTAACGTAAATTATTAATTTATTCTAATTCTAATATAATTTATATCTAGAGGAACTCATGCTCATCCTTAATTGAAAAACCTGTCCTTTTTGACGTAATACTATAGGGTCAGAAATGTTAGAAATCTGGTAATGAGATATACATTAAATGTTCATAGCCTTATCTAGGTGTGAGAAGAACTAGAAACACGATTAATGTATTTTGCCTCGATACATTTAATTTTCGAAATGACCTCTTAAAAATACGAAATTTGAAGATTATTTTTAAACGAAAATAGATGTATTGTAGGAAATTAGTCTAATTGATAGACACCTTTGCAACTCAAAATCGTATAGAAGCATTTTACTTAAATGCTCCTAGTAATTTTTTTTAAATTATTATAATTACGTTTTTTCGCATGTTTTCCGCGCGAGCCGATAGCTTCTGGCCGCAGCGTATTCACGACTTTATAGTCATACAAATTAAGTATAAAATTGCCCTTGCGGTAAAATTACTTTCGATATAGCGCCTTAAGATGTAGCTCAGCAGACTTAGCATGACAACATTACAAACGGGAAAGAATGGACATACTGACAGGTTTCAGTGACAAAATGGCGGATTTCCTTTGTCTATCTGTCACTTCGTCTATTCTTCGGTAGAAAGAAACCGCTTCTATAGTGACCATGCTAAGCCTGCAGGATTCGTAATCTCGAGGTCAGCAAGCCTACAGCTATTATAGAATACTAGATGACGATTGACGCCCTCAACTCCGTTGCGCCAAAATTCGTTTATCGCGCAGGAACCGTACATTTTTCCGTGATGAAAAGTATCCTATGGTCTTTCCCGGGACTCCAAAGTATCTCCATACCAAATTTCAGCAAATTTGGTTCAGCGGTTTGGCCGTAAAGAGGTAACAGACAGACAGCCACACTTTTGCATTTATAATATTAGCATTAGTAAGGATTCTATACTCGGACCACTTAAAGCGTGACTCTCGTAGCATACATTTAGTATGCTACGAAGGTCGCGCTTAAACTGGTCGCACTTTAAATTACCGATCATTATTATAGGTATGGGATTGGGATCGTACCTCCCGCAACGATTTCATGGGCTCCCTCTCCTTCGGCATCTCCGAAGTGATGAAGGCACCAGCGGAAGGCTGGTTTAAGCTGCTCACTCAAGAAGAAGGGGAGTACTACAATGTGCCGGTGCCCGAAGAAGGGGCGGATCTAGCTCAGCTCAAGAACCAAATGAAGGCGACCAACATGGGCGCCCGCAAGCCGCCCCCTGTGGACCGGGAGGTGCCCCACAATATGCACGCGGCTGACGTCATCAGGGCGACGGATTTCAACTTCATCATGGTGCTCGGGAAGGGGTCGTTTGGAAAGGTTAGGGTCTAAACACACTAGGCTGAATTACGCCGGCGTAAATTCCGCCGTGTTTACGCCGCGTTTAAATTGCATACAAAATACGGGCCGAATACTAGGGGTGACACACTATTACGTCGCGTTTAGTATGCGTTTGACATTTGCGGCGGAAATTACGCCGGCGTAATTCAGCCTAGTGTGTTTAGACACTATTATTTGTGTTATGTTGCTTGACAACTTCCGTCGCACAATAAATTGTTTATATTAAGTGCCATCGCCCATAATATTTCAAGATCCATGGGCGATGGCAGTTGCTTTCCATCAGGTGACCCGGTTGCTCTTTGCCCCTTATCTTATAAAAAGTTTTACTGCGATAAGTCCTTTTTCAGCATGCAATATGTCTCCATAATATGAATTTAATCTCAATTGGTTAACCGGCTTTTCGTAAAGACCTAACAAAATCAGAGACAGACTCAATGTTTATTTAATGTTTTAGATATTGGTGAAACTTTTCTTGAATTACTATTGCTGCGGATTTAAAAAAAAATATGTTTCAATAGTTGATTAATCCACAAAGTATCAAAGGCTGCCTTCACACTAGCGTTTGTCGAGCGTAGGCGTTCGATGAACGTATGCGCAGCGCAGACGCCGCTACAACGCGGCGCGTACGTCGCGTTGTCGCCGCTTCTCTACTGGAACAATCAGTACGCTGAGCTAGCGCCGCGTGTGCGCGACGTATACGCCGCGTTACTGCGGTGTCATGTAATGTACCCGGGCATGCGTTGATTCTTTCATTCGTAGACAAGCGCCCGAAGTAATACGACGTAAAATGAGTTCAACAACAGAAAGTACTTCTGACATCGAAATGATTGTACATGACACCGCAGTAACGCGGCGTATATGTCGCGCACACGCGGCGCTAGCGCAGCGTACTGATTGTTCCAGTAGAGAAGCGACGGCAACGCGACGTACGCGCCGCGTTGTAGCGGTGTCTGCGCTGCGCATACGTTCATCGAACGCCTACGCTCGACAAACGCTAGTGTGAAGCAGCCTAAAAGAACTGACAGAAGTGGTAACTTATTCTACGCTATGTTAGATCTACGCTATCTTGAGAAGTATAGGACTTGTCAAGATTTATAATTAGCGTGACAGGCTACTTATAAAAAAAATATTTGATAATGCAAAGAAAAGTTCGGGAAGATGAGATAAGAAATTAGGCAGAGGTATTCACCTCCATAAATTTACTTTAAGGGTACTAAATCTAAAAGGGTCCATTTAAATATTTCAGCCGATCCGAAAACGTAATAATTTGAAAGGTTCAAAAATACATTACCCGACGACTTTTACATCAAAAGGGTTTTCTTGAGATTTTATTCGTTCCTATGAAGGTTTGAAGTCAAAGATATTTGGGTAATCCTCTATTATTTTCAAAGTTTATTATAGTTTTAGTAGGACGTATCTACCTCTATAGAAAAACTTTATTTTTAGATGACCATTGTTTTTATTGGTTTAGACTTTTGAGCTGATTTTAAGTAGTTATTCGCTGCGTCCAACACTTTCACAATTTTAAGGGTTTTATAATAATTGCTTAACTACTTTACTTTACCATCAACAGAATATCAGAATGGTTGTAAAAAAGCCTTTAATTTTGACCGTGAAATTAATACTTCTTAGCTAATATTGTGCCTAAATTGCACTATCTGCATTGTGATCACTGTGAGTTGTGACTCGGTGATTGTGTGGCGCTGAGCCAGAGCTCGCGGGTTCGAATCCCTCCGGCGCTGACGGAACAAGCTTTCCAGTCTCTTGCCTTCTTTTTCCAGGCCATAAAAAAGTTACCACGAGGCCAAACGCATGTGGAGTAAAGCGTACATAGATATTAGATTACAGAGGGTATGTTTCACGTTTCACCACTTCCTGATAAGGGCTGGATAGGCTATCCACAACTTATTTAATAGGTATTCTGTCTGTTAGATAAGTTGTGGATAGCCTATCCGGCACTTATCAGGAAGTGGTGAAACAGCCCCTAAATATTGTCCAGGTGATGTTAGCGGAGCGGCGAGGCACGGACGAGCTGTACGCGATCAAGATCCTGAAGAAGGACATCATCATACAGGACGACGACGTGGACTGCACCATGGTGGAGAAGCGCGTGTTGGCGCTCAGCTCCAAGCCGCCGTTCCTCGTGCAGCTGCACTCGTGCTTCCAGACTATGGTATGTCTACCAGTGGTTCTTGGACCACTGGTGGTCCCTGGAGGCTTTCCGAGTGGTCCGCGAAGCCATCCTAATAATATGTGAGAATTGAGGATTTAGTAAAGAGTATGGACCATGCAGTCACAAAAATCACATTTAATTAAAATCTGTAACTTTTAGATTTACGCCAAATAAAAAATGAGCGCTAATTATAAAGTTGTCCTTGTTTTCTTACAAAAAAAAAACCTTAAACCAACCAACCTGGTGGTCCCCGGCTAGACAAACATTCGGTAAAATGGTCCCTCAAGGTTAAGAACCACTGGTCTATACAATACGCAGAAATTAACTTAAATTAAATTCTGTAGAGTTTTCTTAGAACGAGGTGTCTATTTAATTTGTTCGTGTTGTACCTATGTGTTGCTGTTATGTTTATTTTTCATTAATTTTGATGTCGATTTTATCTGATAGGGTTTAAGGTTAGAACGAAGAATTTGATAATTAAGAGGGTATATTATATTTTTGAAATGTCAAAATTATGACATTACATTTTAAATTGCATTGTAATTTGTGTACAAGTGAGCCATTGTGGTATGCTTGATATGGTTTTTATTAAGTATTATCATTATTATTATTGGTGTGTTCAGGATCGTCTGTACTTCGTGATGGAGTACGTGAACGGTGGCGACCTGATGTTCCAGATACAACAGTGCGGCAAGTTCAAGGAGCCCGTCGCCGTGTGAGTATACACTAGAACAGCCTTTCCTAAATTGGGCGATGAAATATGGGCGCTGTAGGTCTAAAGGGGGGTGGTGTGGGACACAGAAAACATGGGGGCGTTGTGTAGAGACTTGGGGAGTGATTTGTAATTTCTACCCCATAAAGAAGTTTTATATTATGGAATTATATGATTAAAGTTAGTCTAAATATTTAAAAATTATCCATTGTTATTTAGTCTGTCATTTGCAGCCAAAAGTAACCCATTTTAAAATTATTATCCAAATTAGATGTCACAATAGCAAAAACTCTAGACATTGCATGAAATAATTCTTTTGAAATTGACAAAGCGTAGTCATAATATAATATTATGAAGTCTTCCACAGCCATTCATTTATAATCCAATGACAAGCCATCAAGACAATAATTACATACTACAAATCCCCCTGCGTTCGCAATTCCCATGTTGCATATGATAGGCGGAGCTAAATTATAGCCCATGTCACGTCATGATGTCACGAGTTCAAGTTACGTCATAACGAATGCTTATTTCTGTACTCTTTAATTTTATACGTTGAATGCCCTTCAGAAGTAGTTTTTACCGTGAGATTTTATAATAAGAAAGAAACAATTTTGATGTTGTATTTGTGGTAAAAACTATTTGACTAATAGGTAATTTTATCATATCTTATTTAATTCGTATTTAATTTTTAATTCAGTTTCATATTACAGAGTGGGTTTGTATTTGCGGTGGCATATAATTTAATATATTACTCTCTACTTTATAACTAAATTAAAATTTTTGGAGTTTACTCCTTATGAATCGATTTTCATATTTAAGGCGCCCGGTATGAGAAAAATCCGAGGGGTAAAACCTACTAACAAGTAACGAAAATGTGTCACGTTTTTGGACGACTTAAACTTTCTAATTTGGATGTGAGTGTATTAAGACCATAAATGTAATATGCCTATCGAAATATAATATTATACTAGATGACTATATGACCGACTATATTTATGACTATATTTAAACTATATTTAAAAAATTCAAAAAATTCATAAAACACACATAAAATGACATTTTATGAAAATGATTCCTAGCTAGATCGATTCATCGCCCCCGAAACCCCCTATGTACTAAATTTCATGAAAATCGTTGGAGCCGATTCCGAGATTCCAATTATATATATATATATATATATATATATATATATATATATATATAATGTTTCAGCCCGATCCGTCCAGTGGTTTGTGCGTTGATAGATTACCACGTCAGTCAGCCACCTTTGAGTTTTATATATTTAAGAAGTACAAATAAAACCAAATCTTTTTCTAGGGTGTTTTTTGTTATATTTTTTATGGAAAGGTTAAATGTTCGTTCGTTTTAATGATGCTACTACGCTAACGATGCGACTACTAAAGTAATCTATGGAACTCTAATAAATATTTTTTTTCTTAAAAGTGCTTTTATTTTCGAAAAATCCTAAATTTAATTGTAGATTCAATTCGAATCCATATTTTATTTTATGTTTTTGCGTCCCAAATAGCGTTAATATGTTTTATTCAGTTATTTAGCTAAAAACCATGATTTAACTATGAAATCTGTAAGCTATCCCAGCCCCATTCAAGCGATATTTGGGTTTTTTTTTTTACTGGCCACTTTAATATAAATGTCAAAATGCTAACTTCATATGCAAAAACCGGCCAAGTGCGAGTTGGACTCGCCCATGAAGGGTTCCGCAGCAGCAATAAGGTTTATTTCTGTAAAATTAAAAGGTTTTTGATTTATTTTTATATTTTAGTTGATATTTTAATGAAAGTTAAATGGAGGTTTACCATAACGTATAAAAAAAACTACTTGTTAGATCTCGTTCAAACCAATTTTCGTTGGTAGTTTTTATAATAATGTACATCATATATTTTTTTTAGAATTATCGTGCCCCTACTTTAGAAGTTAGAGGGGGGGACACACATTTTACCACTTTGGAAGAGTCTCTCTCGCAAACTATTCAGATTAGAAAAAAATTATATTAGAAACCTCAATATGGTTTTTGACGACCTATCCATAGATAACCTACATGCATAGGTTAGACGAAAAAAAAAATTTTTTTTGTTTGAGTTGTACCTATGGGGACCCCTAAAATTTTTAATAATTTTTCCATTTTTGTATCAAATTCTTAATGCGGTTCACAGACTACATCTACTTACCAAGTTTCAATAGTATAGCTCTTATAGTTTCGGAGAAATGTGGCTGTGACATACGGACGGACAGACAGACAGACAGACATGACGAATCTATAAGGGTTCCGTTTTTTGCCATTTTGGCTACGGAACCCTAAAAACACGCGCTCATGAATCCATTTGTAATTTTTGCAAGAATTTACCCGAACAAATAAATGAAATATAAACCAAAATAGTGTAAAATGTGTCCTAAACAGCCCCACTTTACCGGTAGGTATATACTATATTGTATTATTGTTATTACTGTTTCACATCTAGCTTCTTTAAATTACTATTTATAAGTGGAAACTTGTAATTGGCATTCAAAATTCTTATTTAAATAATTAATGTTATTGTTAGTATGCTGTAAGTTTTCCGAATAAAATAAAATAAAAATAAAATAAAATAGCATAGTTAGTGCACGACTATTAACAATACATTTGACTGTAGCAAATGAAGTTTTAAAAGTTAAAAGCACCCGACAACGGTTCAGCCTGGCATCAGTTTGGCCAGAATGACGAGAGAATGATCGTCTAAACTCTAACTGGTTGATTGACGGACTGATCCTATAGATTCCTATGCAGCCTAAGTATTTGGTCGCGTTAAATAAAATCCATCCGACGGATCACAGAGCTAACATTGAATTGACATAATATGCCGACCATATTATTATGATTTATGAATTATGACGTAGGTCCTTCAACTGCCTATAAATATATTTATTCGATGGTACTTTTCAGCCATCATTCTGGCGTCAGTCTTAGACTGGTGCACTGAACTGATGCCAGGACCGTGTAGTAGTCGTAGTCTAAAGGAGTTAAGCTAATAAAATGGTGTTAATCTAATAAAAAAAAAAACAGCAAAATACACACTATTATTACGCCTTATTGTATGAATGTTTCTTCCACCGTAGCACCTAAACTAATCATCTGATTGCAATGAGGTCATGACTGATCGAATGAGAATGCCGTTGCATCCTACTCTAGCAAACGTAAAATGACGTTGCTAGTGTAGGACGTGGCATTCCGATTTGTTTGATGGAGTCTTAAAACGGTTTCGTTGTACGGCCCTTGATTCTGTCGGGAGTAAGGCAGCATATTATAATTCATGTAGTAATGAAACTATTTAGTTAATAATACAACACGGTTTTATTATTTTATAGAAAACTAATTACATACGTGCAAATTAACATGGCAGATCGTTTGACGGAACACACGAGAGAGCGGCAAAAAAGCGCCACCAAACAGAGAACGAGAAAAACATCTTATATTTTTAACCGACTTCCAAAAAACGAGGAGGTTATATGTTCGGCTGTGGATATATTTTTTTTTTTATTTTTTTTTATTTTTTTTTTGTATGTTCAACGATTACTCCGCCGTTTGTGAACCGATTTTCGAAATTTTTGTTGTGTTGTATTAGGTTTCACTCCAATTTGGTACCATGTTCACAAAAGTGGTGACCTGATGATGGGATCCATGAGTAATCGAGGGAACTCCTCGAAATTTATATGGAAAGATATGGTGATTTTGGTTTTATGAGAAGCATCCTAAGCATATGCTACCAAAACGCAAGATTTTGCACCGAGGTATACTATGGTTCCGAAGCTACTAAGAGAACTCCGGAACATACAAGTTTGGGAGTTTAGGCGCTGTTTTAAGAACTGAAAGCATATGCTACTATGCAAATTACATTCATCATCATCATCATCATCATCATCATTACCACGTCAGGGTCACCAATGTCACCAAATTCAACCTTATCTCCAGAGCATAAGGCACACATTTGACATTACTCCTGAGAAGTTAAAGTTGCTTCGATAATGTAACATTCTGTTCCACTTCGCCGAGATATTCTGGAAAACAACCTAATTTCAACCTTTTGCATTGCGTTTAGCGTTCACAGTATAATAACGCATCGCATCGCATATCTGCCAGGGTTGTCAAGCAAGCGCGCGGTGGCGCGGGCGCGGGCCGGGTACTATGCACAGAATACAAATTACTCACGGAGGTACTATGTGCGCTGCGTGTGCTTGTCGCACATGTCGAACGAGTGCCAGCCTATTGAAACTAGTCCGGTGACCGGCTACTTAGCACGTCACACGTGTTCACTTCGATTTTTTTTAATGATTGTTTAAAATTATCTGCAGGCTGCAGCTGATATTATAATATTTTGTAAGTGTGACTGTAATAAGATACGTAGAATAATATACACGTGTATTATTCTACGTATAGTACGCGTTTGCTTACCAGGTAACTAAAAAGAGTGAAATTATTATTTTTAACAAAAAATTAAAACCGACTTCCAAGGTAAAACAATAATAACATCCTTATAATATGAACTAAAAAGTATTAAATAATTATTCCTATCTAATAGTGCCTTTTTACGAATTCGGCTAAAACTCAACTATTTCTGTACTCAATCTTCATAATTTTGAAGTCGGTGCCAGTTCCAAAAGTTTCAAATATTCTGTCAGAGAACAGAAGATTCATCTGGTACCGACTTCAAAATGATGAAGATTGAGTAAAGAAATAGTTGAGTTTTAGCCGAATCCGTAAAAAGGCACTATTAGATAGGAATAATTATTTAATACTTTTTAGTTCATATTATAAGGATGTTATTATTGTTTTACCTTGGAAGTCGGTTTTAATTTTTTGTTAAAAATAATAATTTATTTTAAGACCAAAGAGTATGTCTAATGTCTACATTCTTCCAACAATTCATAATTTCCTCATTCCAGGTTCTACGCGTCCGAGATAGCCATCGGTCTGTTCTTCCTGCACTCGCGTGGCATCATCTACCGCGACCTCAAGCTGGACAACGTGCTGCTCGACCAGGATGGACACATCAAGATCGCCGACTTCGGCATGTGCAAGGAGGGCATTACAGGTTAGAAATTTTGTTCTAATCACAATTAAAGACGTGAGTGGAAGGACAAAACTAACAGTATAAAATTGCCGTTTTTTGCATAATAGAAGGCTTTAGGGTTAATAATAAACCCTTAGTATCATAAATGCGAAAGTGTGTCCGTCTGTCTGTCTGTTACCTTTTCACGCTCAAACCGCTAAACGGATTTTACTGAAATTTGGCATGGGGACACTCGTAAGTCCCGGGAAAGGACATAGGACATTTATACCAGAAAATTTTACGGTTCCCGCCTGATAAACGAATTTTGACGCAACGGAGTTGCGGGCGTCGTCTAATACGTAGTATCCCTAAGTAGTCTGTGGACGTCTAGTAAAGTATATTTCCTTTATAAAGTGATAACATATAAAATAACAAGAGTCTTCTATTTTTCATCATCAGGGTTCCCACACGATAAACGAATTTTGACGCATTAGAGTTACGAGCGTCATCTAGTATTTTATATTTTTACACAGTAGTCTAGTTTTTAGGCTGCGTTTCCACTGAAGCGGAGCGGAGCGGAACGGAGCTTAGCTGTGGCCGAATTGACAAATCGTGCTATTCCAGCGGAATGACAGCGGAGCGGAGCGAAGATTTCGAGCATGGTGATTTCGGGCACCGCTAAGCTCCGCTTCAGTGGAAACGCAGCCTAAAACTCGTTATTATTATCAGGTGACAAAACCACCAAGACCTTCTGCGGCACACCCGACTACATCGCGCCGGAGATCATCCTATACCAGCCGTACGGCAAGTCCGTGGACTGGTGGGCATACGGCGTGCTGCTGTACGAGATGCTGGTCGGCCAGCCGCCGTTTGACGGGGAGGATGAGGAGGAGCTGTTCGCTGCGATCACCGATAACAGTGTGTCGTACCCGAAGACGCTGAGCAAGGTACGTGAAGGGTATACCATGATGATACAATGTGTGGGCCTGTTTCACCACTTCCTGATAAGTCATGAGTGGCCTATCTACCACTTTACTTGATAGATAGAGTATGGAGAATCTGTCAAAAAAGTTGTAGATAGCCTATCCGGTATTTTATCAGGAAGCGGTAATACGGGGCCTAAGACTTTGAATAAGGTAGGTACGGCTTTAAAGAATCCGTCTGTGGGTGGCATAAGCATGGCAAAACTGTCTACCACATGGACAATAATATTATTATTGACGTTGATCATGAGCAATCATAGTGTATAGGGGCTTAGGTATATTGATTAGATAAAGATTAGCAGTCAAAGGACGTCCCATAATTTATACTGCTAACTAAAAAAAATTAGATTCCGTTTCAATAATAGTAATATTTACGCGTGAATAATTTTTTCCCCTCAAGCCCCTAACTATTACATTTTTTATTAACCTTAATTTTTTTATATTTAAATAGGAAAATCTGTACTAATACGATTAATAATGTGTGCAAAAGAGTTAGAACTATAAAGCCGTCAACATAGCCTCAAAACTAAACAAGGTGATCGCAACTCTTTCGTAGTTTGTACGGATCGAAAGAGAACTTTGTTCGATAGGTATATTAAATATTGCGTTCATGAAAGTGGTTTAATACCAAAAGTTGCTTTTAATTGCATAAGTTATCGAATGGTATACAAATATTAAGAAATTTAATTGAAAAAAAAACGACTTGATTATCCAACTTTGAAGGCGCATAACAAAAAAAAATACAAATGCTCTCGAGCTGAAATTTTGGGAACACTTATTTTTTACCGTGATTTCTTTATTTTATTAACAAAATTCGCTAATCTTTGACCTTGTCATCATCCCTATTATCTTCCTGTGATGTGAAAATAGCTAATTTTGGCACTGACTCACTGACCGGTAATCAAAACCTCTAGGCCACTTCCAATTGTCCTAGCGTTATGAAATTTGGCACACAGGTCGTGTGTTGTGTGTAGATAAACAAAAAATTGAGAAATTTAAGAAATCGGTCAAACGTGAGTCGGTTCAAATACAAACCTTAGAGGCCACTTCCGATTGTCCTAGCGTTATGAAATTTGGCACGCAGGTCGTGTGTTATAATATAAGTACATTAATGAAAAATTGAGAAATTTAAGAAATCTGTCAAGCGTGAGTCGGTTCACCTACAAACCTTAGAGGCCACTTCCGACTGTCCTAGCGTTATGAAATTTGGCACGCAGGTCGTGTGTTATAAGTACATTAATGAAAAATTGAGAAATTTAATAAATCTGTCAAGCGTGAGTCGGTTCACCTACAAACCTTAGAGGCCACTTCCGATTGTCCTAGCGTTATGAAATTTGGCTCGCAGGTCGTGCGTTATAAGTAGATTTTAAAAAATTGAGAAATTTGAGAAATCGGTCAAGCGTGAGTCGCTTCATCTACGAACTTTAGATACCACTTCCAATTTTCCTAACGTAATGAAATTTGACACTCAGGTCGTGTGTTATAATACGTAGATTGATACAAAAATAAAGAAGAAATCGGTCAATCGTGAGTCGGCTCCTCTACGAACTATAGGTAAAAATTCTTATACGCCAGTGATACAATGAGAATACGATGAGGAGGGTGGGAGGATGGGGGGAGGATTGGTTTAAAATATTGTCATCATGTATAATGCATACTGTAGAGCTTATTAATCCTTCGATCGCGGATTCTTGGAAATCTATTGTTTACGCGGTCGAATTCTTGGCCGCTTGGGAATTGATATAGGTTAAATAAATACTGTTTACTTGAAAATTGAGCTTCTATTGATAGTTTAACAAACACAACTAGCGCACAGTGTTTTAGAAATCCCCAAAATCGGACATGACTAAGTTAATGCAATGAGTCGATGGCGTCTTATATTTCAAATGCAAGAGTCATTTTTTGACTCCCTAAAAACTAAATTATTTTATTTAAATTAATTAAGAGGGTTTGTTAACTTGCTACCCAGCTGATTAGATTAATCATTAAGAGACACAAATTTTGTATTTTATTTCATTCCTACAATTCAAGTAGTTCCTGAGATTTTAATGTTTTTAAATATTTAGACTTTATTTTTTTTCTGCTTTCCTATGTTATTTCCGCACTTTCTGTCAATACTGAAAAATACTTTGGTATACTATTTACACTACAATATTTTTATTTTTTGTGAATCGCGTCATACCAGAGATTTACGAATTCCTAATTTTTATTCGCTCCTTAAAAAATTAATAGCAAAGTTTCATCAAATATATATTTTTTAATAATTAATCAGTCAAATAATAAAAGATTTACAATTTTAATAATGAGTCAAATAATAATCAGTCAAATAATAAATCAGTCAAATAATAAAACATTTCATTCTTCATCACCTACCCGTGCTACACGCAACCCTTCATCGAAGTATACTTAACAAATGATATTTTTTTAACACTTCGATGAAACTTTGTTCTTAAAATGTTTAAGGCGCGAATAAAAATTATAAATTCGTAAATCTCTGGTATGAGTCGCGATTCACAAAAAATAAAAATATTATAGTGTAAATACTATACCAAAGTATTTTTCAGTATGGACAGAAGGTGCGGAAATCGCATAGGAAAGCAGAAAAAAAATAAAGTCTAAATATTTAAAAACATTAAAATCTCAGGGACTACTTCAATTGTAGGAATGAAATAAAGTACAAAATTTGTGTCTCTTAATGATTAATCTAATCAGCTGAGTAGCAAGTTAACAAACCCTCTTAATTAATTTAAATAAAATAATTTCGTTTTTAGGGAGTCAAAAAATGACCAATTGTAAAGTATTGAAATCCCACCAAAAACATACCTGTTAAAATTCTAAAGTAAAACGACCGTGTGGAGTTTGACAGAGAACTACTTTATTCAAAAAGAATATGAAGCCATAGATTATGACCACAGATAACGACATGATACAGATAATGCAATAGTTCACAGATTATGGCACACAGTAGATGGACACTGACAAAAAGTGATAATTATTTAAGATCAGTTCAACAAAAATGGGGCCAAGTTCCTATCGGCAAATTTTTGGTCTAAAAAAAGAGTTGAAATCCAATCCAATGCCAAGTTTAGATGCACTTCATTGATCGTTATCATTTTCATCAACAGTGTTTCAACAGTATGTTTTTGGTGGGATAATTTGTACACCTACCACCTTTTAGGGAACAAACACACATACTAACATACCGGGCGAGAACCATTCGACTGCGATAGCCTGATGATGATGATGCTTACTCTTCTGTCTCCTTCCAGGAAGCCAAAGACGCGTGCAAATCGTTCCTCCAGAAGAACCCGCTGAAGCGTCTCGGGTGCGGGCCGCGCGGCGAGGAGGACGTCCGCACGCACGCGTTCTTCCGCCGCATAGACTGGGCACGCGTCGAACTGAGGGACGTGCAGCCTCCGTTCAAGCCGAAGATTGTAAGTTTAGTTTTTTACATTGTAGGTAGTTTATGTATACATTAATGTATGTATTTAATGGACGCACTTCACATGGCTATTTGTATTTGCGTATTTGATGTATTTGCCAAACAATCACCATGTGTAGACGGTATGTTTGACAAATATTGGCCTTATTTGCCTATTTGACAAATATGACCAATACCAAATACACGTATCCGTACCTTTGTCGGTTTTTGACGCACATCAAAGGAGTCATATAGGCAAGTGAACAAGTTCAAGTAAAAGTTTGGGATTTGACGTCCATGTGTGGAAGGTCGTATTTGACTTTATTAGCTTGTTTGCGTATTCGTCAATAATGTTGGCAAATACAACAAATAGCTAATAGCAAATACAAATAGCCATGTGAAGTGCCTGCACAAGATTAGTGATAAAGTAGGTAAACTTGATCAATCCATAAGGACGGATTAGGTATTACTCATGATGTCCAGATTCTAGAGTCGACGCCATATTGTTCATCCGCTTCGAAGTATATGCCAATGCATTAATGTATAATATGATGACGTCACACTTGTTTCACCACTCAGTCACCAGCGGCACACCAAAACTATATGACGTTTTCGAGCACTGGCCAAGTATACTGGGTTTAATTTCAGAACCTAGGCTCTAAGTATAACTCGTAGAAGACATTACCTACTGTCGCTAACGAAAAATATATAATCATTTTTTTAATAGTTTGGAACTTCATAACACTACCTATGACACAGGTTAGAGTTTAGACTGTCAAATTTTCATCAATCTGATCCATCAATCCGGTAAAGATTGACGAAAATTTGATCGTCTAACCCACGGATTGATGGATTGATCGTATTTTTAATATGAACTTTTTATAACCATCAATATTTCGTCAATCGGATTGATGAATCAGATTGATGAAAATTTGACCGTGTAACCTGTGACTATGAATCTAATGTTTTATAAAGCTAATGACATTGCCATAATAAAGAGCACAAAACAACTCTACAATTTGGAAAAGTCTCATCTACTCACTAGTTGGCACTTTTGAGAGATCAAGATGCAGGATCATCGGATCAATATATTTTATTTGGAGCTTATGAAAAATAGTAAATCTTACTTCATGCAAAGAAGCAGTTGCAGTACGACCTGTCAAAAAAGAGTACAATACCCGGCAATAAATATTGCACATCGACCTTTGGAAAGAGACATTCGGCTAATTTCGGTTTCATAGAGCGTTATCTTTGTAGCACACACCTATTTGACATTATGTCAGTCGTTGTTCAAATTCAATAGAGTGCAGTCGCGTCCAGTTCAAAATATATATCTAGAGTTGTTAACACCCCTAAATTTTCTACAGCTGTAATTTTCCAAAAGAATTTTAAATACGTAAACATAATTTGAATACCCTTTTTTATTTTATTTCACCCGAATATAAAGCCATAACTTATAGAAAATTTGGTGTATTTTATACAAAGAATAATAAAATTGTCAAAAGAAGCAAACCTTAATTGTTTTAACAGCTCCTAATATATAACGGACTTTTTGTATTTCGTGCGTAAGAGATAACGCTCTACAAAACCGAAATTAGCCGACTGTCACGTTCCAAAGGTCGATGTGCAATATTTATTGCCGGGTACTGTAGATGCTGAACTAAATTTTCTAATCATAATCAGTAGGTATCAAATGGTGGTTTTCTCGCCTCGTATTTCCACTCACAACGTTTGTATACTTCAAATATTATCATTCTGGCATATTTTATATCCGGCTTAATAACGTTTTTCAATATTTTATGTTATTCAAAATTTGTGTTCGACTCTGACAGACTTTAACTTACCCAACTTTCATTCCAGAAACATCGCAAGGACGTGTCCAACTTCGACAAGCAGTTCACGCAGGAGAAGACGGAGCTGACGCCCACCGACAAGCTGTTCATGATGAACCTCGACCAGACCGAGTTCATGGGCTTCTCCTTCCTCAACCCCGAGTACGTGCAGCACGTGTGAGCGACCAGGTGAGTACACAGAGCGTTTAACGACAGTGTTCCATAGACAGTATCTAGTCTACTGTAGACAATATATATCTGTAGATTAGATGAAAGCCTATAATATAGTTCTCTATTTATATTTATTTCAGTCACGGACGTAAAGTAAAGCAAGTAAGACTTCTCACAGCCACCATATATTTTAATAACAGATTTTCTGTTTGATAGGTACAGTCTGTCTATAAAGTCATGAAATTAAAAAGTGGCAACATCGTAGTGTCATCCCTTTCAAATGAATCTAAGAAAAAAGGGATGACCCTACGATGTTGCCACTTTTTAATTTCATGACTTTATAGACAGACTGTAAACAAACATGTTTCTTAAACTACATATAATGTGCCAGGAATGTACTTGTACATAATATTTACCTTCCATAATATAGTTTAATCATAAATCTTTTTTTAAATTTCAGGTGAAAGCCAATGAAGTTGCTTCCACGCTGCCGGCGTCTCCATCTATCACTGTCTCTGTCACTCGTACGCGCGCGTACAGCTGTCTCATTCGTTCTGGAACTTTCTTTCTGGAGGGGAGGGGAGTGTGAAGTTAGGAGTTGCTCATTTCATTGTCGTGTGTCGACTGAGTATTATTTTAGTATTTAATTTGTCCATCCAGTGCGGCATGACATGGTTGTGTTTGGTTTTCGCAATAAATTATCATCTCAACGAATTACATCAAAGCAATAATTGTATTCATGTTGTGATTGCTCTCTATGTCGTATCAGTATTTGCGAGAACAGAAGTCTATGAATAAGGTTCTATACTAAAAACACCTTCAATAAAAAGAAAAAAAAAAGAAAAAATACATCAACATATAAATGAGCTAGGGCTGTGCTAAGGAGTTGATTATCTGTTCTCGTATAATTTTAATCGTTTAATTGAACATTTGATGTGAATGTTTTCTCATGTCTCGGTGTATTGTGAACTAGGGGCCACTTATATGTAATCTTTATGTTCACACAACTAATTAATAGAATATCAAGATAATATCAACACATATGGAAAAGATTTTGTGTCGTCAAAATATTTTGAGGTTAGCCGCTATATTTTTTATAGCAACACTGGCTTGTTATTAAATAGTTGTGTGGACGTTTCGTTCTTTTGCATTCACATATCAATGTAACTGTAATTAGAGTAATATTCGTCGTGTCGTGTGGATGGCGCTTAATAATCTCAATAATTTTAATATTTGTCATTTATGTTTATATAACTCGTTTTGAATCGTTTAATCTCAGTATTAATCAGTGTAAATTTAAGAATCTCTCGTTTTAATTTTAGATGTTTATGTGATCGTGATGTTTATTTTTTTAGCGTGAAATGAATAGAGTCGACGCATCGTTTGTTTTGATACCCGTAGGTAACAATTTCAAGCGATTATTTAAAAATTAAATATAAATACCTATCACAGGTAAAAGTTTTTGCGACAGGTAACTACTGTTTACCTTAGCGTTGTCACTACAGGTATATATTTCTATATAGTCTACAGGTATATATTTCTAAGTCGATCTCTATTCGCTTGAGTCGTTGGTTTGCGTGTTGTGTGTGTTCACCGCGGTATTTTTAGACGATGGTTCGCTTAGTCGCCTCTAGATGTATTCGTTACTGTTATTTTGTCTATATTTTATAAGTGTTACTAGATATAATTTATTTAAGTCGTCTAATCTCACCGCGTACTCGGCTGTATGTAATAAATAGCCTTACTAAAGTTATTATACTAAAATAATGATATAAATAAAATCGTGTTTGCTAGTATAAATTGTGAATTATAAAAATGAGGAAAGCACTTAATTCTAAATTGTAATAAATGATAGGCGTTTATTTTCCCGTAGGTGTAATTTGCGAGCTTCTTCTAGTACCTACAGTTACCTATACGGTTCTTTCTGCTTCATATTGTAAATCAGATATGTAGATGATATCTTACTGGTTCATTATCACAAATTTTAACCGACTTCCAAAAAGGAGGAGGTTATATATTCGGCTGTGGATTTTTTTTTTGTGTATCGACAGAGTTAGAAGAGGGCTTATTCCAAGAACATTTTTAATGATTTATCTTGTTTTCATGTTTTTTTTTAGTAAATTAATACTAGACCGAACTGACAAAGATTCTATAACACATCAATTAGTACCGAGTTATGAGGCTAATACAATATTATTTAACGTTGGAAATGAACCAGTATGATGACCCAGCGAGAGGGGGTAGACCCAAGTATCCTAAAATGTAATTAATACTTCTTTGCATATAAAGTTTAAAAACGTTTTTTATTGCATCCTTCCTTTGGTACCTACTATTTAAATAGTACATATTCCGCAAATGCTTAACTTATTTAAAAACGGACCCAAATGTGGTCCTAGGAGTAATCCGGGACGATTTAAATTTAATAAAAATGACACGACTAATAAGAAAAATGGAAATTTAAATAAAGACGCGACTTATTAAATAATAAGCAAAATAGCCCCCTCTTGTAGCTTATTTATCTATATCTACTCTTTCACTAAGTTCCTAACTACCTAATACTCGATTTGAATAATCATTAGCGTAGCCCACGGTGCAGATATAGCTTCTCAGACCAAACTTGAGCTTAAATTAAACCTAGTGTAGTGTCTTCTTAAAGCAGTTATACACAGTCCTCGAGACACATTGTAACTTGGCATACGGATGTTTGGCTTTTTACATAACTGACATTTCGAGAAAGATCTCATGATCTTGTTATAGTTCTTGCAATCTACGAGCGCGCGGCACCCTTAGTTGTGTGAGTGACCATAATATCTATATCTATACACGCGTACATGGCTCGCTCGCTACTGACTGCCCCGTGGGGTACGCACACTAACGAAAATGTCTATTCACAATTATAACCACAAATAAAGGCTACGCGCGCTCGTATATTGCAAGAACTATAACCTAGTTATATATGCTTGGTTTCTGCTTGCAGGAGTGTGTATAACCTTATGCGTTAAAATAACAGTGTTGCTAGTTAACTCAAAACTAACAATTGTAATACTTGTACTATAAGTTTACGTTGAATGTAAATTCTTATCTACCTTCTGTATTGATAAGTCACTGTATCTAACACCAATTCTATAGATGTATCTAAAGTTAGATTGTACTGCAACTGGCCACGTAGTGTTGCTAGCTTAAAGCCTTTACTTTCACATCCGCTAGCTGTAGGCTGATTTCAGAGGGAAAATTGCAGAATTTGCAAAGCAATACCTCAAAATACACCAAAAATCTGATATAGATTAAGGTCTTTAATATGAAAATTAAATTTTGTCGTGCGTGTGTGATAATTGGTCGATTATAACATGGATTGTAATATGACAGACTGTTTAGTCTATAATCTATAGTCTATTTTCTCTGTAAGTATTGATTGTGGAGTTTTTTTTTATTTTCTTTTAGTTAGCAAAAAGGCTTGACAGTACGGTAAATTTACGGTCTGTTAACGGAACGTAAAGGAGAGAGAAGGACAGTGCGAATCAGAGTTGCCAGTGAAAAAATCGCTTTGCATATTCTGTGCCTCTGGAATCGCGCTTAGATTTATTATATAATAAAAATCGCCATTTTATCTAAGATCTCTCTTGTATATAAATAATGTAATCATTAGAAACTCATATCGAATGTATCTCCATTTAAATATTATGAAAGTTTGGTTACAAAGTGCCAATACCTCAGTCATATAAACATTGTCTTGAATTTCATCATTGAAAAAATGTTAAATCAGTTATAATATTTTATAGTTATAATTTTTATGAATCATTTAATGTTTAATTTTATTAGAAAAAAATATTGACAAAGTTATTTTCTCATTATATTTTATTAATCATCATAAAATGTTGCCATAATCATTTCATCCCAGTTTTTAAAATCATCTTATGCATTAAGTTGATTTAAGTTTATTTTCTTGGTCTTCAATATTTTAAAGTGTGTTGAAAATGACGATCATTGTTTTATATTTTAAGTATATTTTTTAATATTTATGTAATACAATAAAATATGTAACATTTTTAACAAAAAGAATAATGTTAAGGCTAGGTTCACAAAACATTGACTGTTATTTGCTGTTTTTAATTGTGCTAGAACTGTTTTTTTTTTATTAAAAACGACCTATACTGACTGCAAAACGTATATAACAATATTTTGTGAACTAAGCCTAATATCTGCTAATACCAATATCTGAATAAAAATGTGACTTCCATGACTTGCAATAAGAAGTATGATATATTATACTAGTAGTTAAAACGTCCTAGGAGCCCTATTCTCGTGGCTAGAATGTCGCTAGAATTGCAAGCTATCTTCGTTGTCGTAGAGTTTTTAGACCACAGTACCTAGATACCGCATGTCCCTCCATTTAATTTGTATGAAAATGAGCGTGCCCTTTTTTCCTACCTACTGTGACGTACCGATAATAAGAAACATGTCCATTATCAAGGTCAACGTTTCTATTCGAATTTCTTCAGTACAATTAGGCATTTTTAAAATTCCGATTGATGTCCGATTCCGAACGGTGGAGCGCATACTAAAGAAAAGACTTTCAAAAGAAGAGTATTGCTCGTCGTTTGGAAACGCGATATGGCACGCGAAGTACATACGCATGCGGTATCTATCTTGATCTATGTCTGTGTTTTAGACACTCTTTCTTGTGCGCGTTGAGACACTACTAGATAGTATGTGATACTATACTTGATAGTACGAGATCGAAGCGAGATTGGAGATATGAGAATCGGACCCCTGTTTAATTTTTTTTAATAATTGACATTTGACACTGGTCACTGCACTTTACAGCCAGTATTTTGACAATTCGATAGCACGTTACCTTTTAGTATCTTTTTGGAATATAGGCCTAAAGTCACCTTCTAGATTAAGCCCGTAGCATAACTTTTAGTATACTCTTTGAATGATATTTATAAAGTTTTTACATATAAGGTGTCGGCCGCGACGCCTGTGCCAAAATGTATATATTTTTTCCTTAATATCGATTGTATTTTGTCTGTTTTCCATTTTATTAACCCGCATATTGTTAGCGGTTCGATGATTTTTGGAAAATATTTTATTGATGTGAACTGGACTTTTGAAGCGAGCGTCTGTCTCATAAGCTTTGTCCACACTGTGCCTTTTTTTTGTTCATTAAGGGTATGCATCATAGCGCAGTCAACGGCGCACGTGAGGCATGCCTGCGACGCATGCCCTCTGACCGTATCCAAAACTTTCGCTTTGTTCTATAATGACAATGTTGGCGTTGCGTTGAAATTAAATATGAAAGTGCACAGTGTAGACATAGCTCTACAGTGTTACCGGGCATAAAACTATAATGAAGTTGTAATGTAAACCATATTAGTCTGCAATACATCAGTGCTTTACTACTAAGTATTCCAGTCAATGACAAATAATGCTCGCAATAAAATAAAAAAATCAAAGAAATCAAAACGGGTAAGATATTATCGTGCGCTGGTGTTGACGATGAGAGACCCAAATCCGATCGAGTTGATTCGATTCTCGATTGTGTTGGGACTTGGGAGTAAGTTTACTAAGCAAAGGTTCAGTGAGTTTTTGTATTGACAATTGCATCGCCGTGAAGTCGCTAACAACTCTACATAGATTAATTAAATTTAACTTCCTCACCACGAGAGGTGATAAAAAGTTCACATTTAGAACTTAAAGCGACTTTCCAATCCTATAGCGGCAAGCGACTGTAACCGACAAAAATTCAAATAAAATGCGTTTAGGACATTGGCTATGCTATAGGTTCTATTTTACACCGACACGGTCTAGCGACCCATGTGCCACTGCTTTGTAGTGGTGAAATGAAGCCTTTGTCATAAAGTTTTTTATTTGATTTTTTATCGGTCGCGGTCACCTGCCGCGTTAGAACTTTTGTCAGGGCTACTGGCGCCTGTGTGCAAAAAATGATTTTAGCGCCCCTTTAGGCAAATTGTTTGTGTCCAAATTCGTTTTGGCGCCCCTAAAGATGGCGATTTGGCGCCCCTAGAGGATGGCGCCCGTGTGCATTGCACACATTGCACATATGGTAGCGGGAACCCTGACTTTTGTCGTATAATGTTGTCCACCGTTTTATACACGCTCGCGTCAAAAGTCTTATCAAATACTTCCCCAATCCCGTGTTCATTATGTTTAACGTCGACCGCTGATAATATGCATTAAATTCACTTTGATACATTTATTGTTGCACATTATTTTTCTAAGTGATATTAATATACATTTTAAAGGACGACGGAAAACCAACTTCCTCAATACCTGTCTCCTGTCTCCTGTCTACCTGTCTCAGTACCTGTAATATATAATATATATATATCGTTATAATATCTCTGCTTAGTTCGTATCAAACATAAAACGTGCTATTAATTTAGCACTCATCAGAAGATCCTGGTAGACCCAAAACCAAGTTAAACTTTCAACACTCCAAACTGCAACGCAAGTTTGAGTCAACTTGTAAGCAATTATGAAGACGTCTGGTACTGGACTTGATGTTTAACTCAAGTCTAGTTTAATTAATATTAAATGTATCTTACCCTGTACTTTATCTGTGATAATAATTATAGAAGAGAGTTGCATCGGCCCAAAATGAAAAGACTCCTGCCAAAAGATTTAATTACAATTTAAAAATTATTTTAAATAACTACATCCTTGTTTAAATTGTTATTGGATACACTATACACTGTTTCCTTCTAATACTGATACGTTGTAAATTTCGTGTCACAGACAAATACAAAACATTCTTCTTGAATGGCTTCTGTAACTTTTTTATGAATGGGGCAAGTTTTTCATGACTTTGTTTGTCTCAATTTTTTTTTTCATTTGACCATGATTTTTTGGGTTAAAGGGCCCATTCACTATCCTGCATTGCAGTCCTGCTGCAGTCCGCCGTGCAGGCCTGCAATACCATTTACTATCCTGCATAAGCCGGCGGACTGCACGCAGGATAGTGAATGGTGTTGCAGGCCTGCACGGCGGACTGCAGCAGGACTGCAATGCAGGATAGTGAATGGGCCGTTTTAACTGCAAAACTGTTTCTCCTTCTAAAGTGCTCTTCAGTTGGTGGCTCCGTCGTCTGGCCCACTTATTGTTAACTTTTTGGAATTTAACCAATTTTAAAATATGTAAGATTTAGTACAGAATTTCGGTAGTATTCCGTACTTAATCTAGCTATACTTCTATTTATTGATATAGTAGCTGACAGTATTTCGAATTGTAGCAATCAAATTTGTCATTTTCGAATGTAACATTTTGTCATTTTCGTGGATTTGGCGTGGTGTGCGGGAACTCGATCGAGTCGGGTTTGAGTGTGCATTTCTCGAATGTATTTGTGAATTGTACTCAATAAAAATTTCTAATTCCGTTAGACTTATTGTGCCTAGTTATTTATTATCCCTTAACCTACGTCTAGCTGGTCTCTAGCTTTTTTGGAAAACTTTACAACATTATTATTTTTAACAAAAAATTAAAACCGACTTCCAAGGTAAAAACAATAGTAATATGAACTAAAAAGTATTAAATAAGTCTTACTCTTTAATAGTGCCTTTTCAGAATTCGTCTAAATATCAACTAAGTATTTCTGTACTGTATACTACAGTCTTCATTATTTTGAAGTCGGTACCAGCTAATTTAATCGTGAGTTCAGTAATGTCAGTTTATCTGAAACTTTTGGGACTGGTACCGACTTCAAAGTAATGAAGATTGTAGTATACAGTACAGAAATAGTTGAGATTTAGACGAATTCTGAAAAAGGCACTATTAAAGAGTAAGAGTTATTTAATTTTTTGTTAAAAATAATAATTTCACTCTTTTTAGCTATATCTACAAAATTAGGCTTTATGCGTAAATAACCAATACGAATGTTATCTATTCACATTATGTCACTGTAAGCGAAATTGTGGTAAATGCTTGCAGTTATCTAAGCGATGCTGCAATTTCCATACTTTTATCTTTAAAGACTAGCTGTTGCCCGCAACTTCGTCCGCGTTGACTTTATAATTATTCCCGTACATCGATTGAATATTTAACGCGACATTCATAAAAGTATATTGTGTGTGGGAGTGGGACAATATACTTTTATGATATGATAGATGTTCCGCGCGGCTTCGCCCGCCTAATTTAAGAATGTGACGGAAACCGTACATTTTTACGCAAAAAAGAAATCTATTTCCTTTCACGTGGTCTATTCTTTATGTGTGCCAAGTAACATAAAAATTGCTCCAGTACGTTCAAATAAGCCCTTTCTAATAATTTCCCTCGTTTTTTCCACACTATCCTCTATTTCTTCGCTCCTATTAGTCTTAGCGCAATAAAGTATAGCCTATAGCCTTTCTTAATAAGTAGGCTATCTAACACTGAAAGAAGTTTTTAAATCGGACCAGTAGTTCCTGAGATTAGCGCGTTCAAATAAGCCATTTTAAATAATTTCTCCCGTTTTTTTCCACACTTTCCTCTATTTTTTCGCTTCTATTAATTTTAACGTGATAAAATATAGCCTATAGCCTTCATCGATAAATAGGCTATCTAACGCTGAAATAATTTTTCAAATCGGACCAGTAGTTCCTGAGATAAGCGCGTTCAAACAAACAAACAAACTTCCCAATTATAATATTAGTATAGATTCAGGAGTTCTGTTCAGTGCCTTTGGACCAAGAGACACCTTCGTATAAAATTTCTCTTATTCGTAACATATGTTTAACTTACTAGAAACAACATTTTAACCACTATGAGTGTTTTGATAAAATTCAAGGATTTTCCTCGATTGCTCATAGATCCCATCATCAGCTCACCACTTTCGTAATTGTTATACAAAATTAAGATTATATCCTATACAACAAAACGAGAATTTTGAAAATCGGTCCACAAACAGCGAAATCATTATCAAAAACGTCTGCTTCGATGTGAAATATCACGAAAAGTACCAATAATTGGGTCATAGTGTGATAACCCATGGTATAATTATGGTTGTGGTGATGATGATTCATCAAATTGATGTATTAGCTTATGCTTTCAGTTGTTTGAACAACGCTGAAATCCCCGAACGTACCTATAAGCATTCAAAAGTTCTGTTCGGGACCTTCGGATCCAGGGTATAACCTGGTGCGAAGTCTTACTTTTTGGTAGCATTTATCTCGAATGATTCAGAAAAAATCGAAATCACTATATGTTTCCATACAAATTTCAAGAAGTCCCCTCGATCCCTCAAGGATCCCATCATCAGATCTTTTTTTTTCGATTCGACTTTTGTGAACATGGTACCAAATTCGAGTTAAACTCTATACAACACAAAAAGAATTTTGAAAATCGGACCACAAACGGCTGAGTAATCGTGGAACATACAAAAAAAAAAGATACATACAGCCGAACATATTACCTCCTCCTTTTTGGAAGTCGATCAAAAATGAAACAAACTGCTAAATCTAAATTTTAATGTCTTTTTCTCCACGAAGCACTTGACTCAACATCTGGTTGCACAGCGCCGCGTAAGGGTTCAACTCCACCACCTGAAACAAGAAATTATTATGTACTAGATCCCGTGGGAAGCGTAAGTGTACGCTTCAGTGCAGAGAAAGAAAATTAAACTACGAATCGATATAAATCTTAGGCCATTCAAAAGTAATTATTGTGTGAAAGAGTATCGACAAACATCCATACCTACTTGTTACGTTTATTTCGGGATAAAAACTATCCTCTGTCCTGCCCGGCAATCAAAGTAATTTAAGTATCTGCATACCAAATTTCATCAAAATCGATTCAGCGGTTCAAGCGTTGAAAGGTAACATACAGACACACATTCGAATTTATAATATTATTATGGAAGTATTTGATGTAGAATACATTGACGTATAGCGCATAAGTTTCTCACCTACCCTCACATTTTCTCAGTACTTAGTTACTGTGCAACCCGCGGCGATTCCGCACGCATTTTTCGTCGCGTTCGCAAACTATACTCAAACTCAAACTCAATTTTTTTTTATTCAGAATAAATTTTTGCAAATATTTTCTGAAAGTCTACATGATGCCTACCACCGGTTCGGGAACTAACCCGGCGAGAAGAACCGGCGTAAGAAACTCGCAGGGGGCCCACTTTATTTACCAAAAAAAGTGAGAAAAAAATTAATCTTGTAAAATAAAGTTTATAATGCTGTAACTTAAAATTATACAATGTCAACATACATACATAATTGTAAGTCATAAAATAATGTAGAAGTAGCCTTGCAAGCAGCCATCCTACTCCCAAGATGTGCCGTGTGATGGCTGTGTGATAGCTTTGGCACACAAACGTTCTTTGACTACTTTTTTAAATTTATTAATGGAAAGATTTTGAACGTTTTCTGGGATTTTATTGTAAAGGCGTACACATTGACCTTTAAAAGATTTACTAACTTTACTAAGTCTGATCACCGGTATTTCTAGTTTATACTTATTTCTAGTGTTTCTTCCGTGACTGTCACTTTTGGTTGTAAATTTACTAAGATTCTTTTTAACATATAAAACATTATCCAAAATGTATTGAGAAGCAACAGTTAGAATACCAATTTCTTTAAACTTTTCTCTCAGAGATTCAAAAGCTGACATTTTATAAATTGAACGTATAGCTCGCTTCTGCAGCACAAAAATCGTATTAATGTCGGCAGCGTTTCCCCATAAGAGGATGCCATACGACATTCTACTATGAAAATAACTGAAATAAACTAGTCTTGCTGTGTCTTCGTCAGCAATTTCCCGTATTTTTCTGACTGCGTATGCTGCAGAACTGAGCCTATCTGCAAGATTAGCAATATGAGGACCCCACTGTAGTTTACTATCTAGTGTAATGCCTAAGAATACAGTGGTGTCCACCAAATCCATCTTCTCATCATTTAATAGTATATTGGTTTTAACTTGCCTAACATTGGGCAAAGTAAATTTTAAACATTTAGTTTTCTTAGAATTTAGAAGTAAGTTATTAACGTTAAACCAATGTACTATTTTTGAGAGAGCACTATTTACCTCGTCATAATTTGACTGTTGTCGCTTCACTTTAAAAATAAGTGAAGTGTCATCAGCAAAAAGTACTATCTCATTATCATTATCCTCAACAAGATAAGGTAAGTCGTTTATGTAAATGAGAAAAAGGAATGGACCTAAAATGAATCCCTGTGGGACGCCTAATTCTATTTTGGTCCCATTGGACCTTTTACTATTAATGTCAACCCTTTGAGTTCTATTTTTGAGGTAAGATGTCAAAAGGTTGAGTGCTGAGTCCCTAATGCCATAGTGGTGCAATTTCCTGATTAATGTAGCATGCTCAATACAGTCAAAAGCCTTGGAGAGGTCGCAAAAAACCCCTAGGGCATCCTGCGAGTCCTCCCATGCTTCAAATATACTATAAAGAAGACCTATACCAGCATCCGTTGTGGATCGACCCTTAGTAAAACCATATTGATTTTTGTGCAATAAATTATTTAAGTTAAAATGTAATAGTAACTGATTTAAAATTATTTTTTCAAATATTTTACTTAGAGTCGGTAGAATCGATATAGGCCTATAATTAGTTGGATCAGATTTAAGTCCCGCTTTAAATAAAGGTACAACCTTACTGTGCTTCATCAAGTCAGGAAAAACACCACTCTTTATGCAATCATTAAAAATCATTGATAGATGAGGAGCTATGATGTCAATTATTGATTTGATAATTTTAGTAGACATGCCCCAGAGATCAGTAGTATCTTTAATATTTATTAATTTAAAAGTATCAATGATATCTTTGGGGACAATCTCTCTAAACCTAAAATTGACATTACATTCCTTTACATTGTCTCTGAGTAGTTTTTCAGCAGCTGCAGGAGTTTAAATTTTTCGTAGTTGAGACCGGAATGTCAGCAAAAAATTTTTCGAAGACCGTCGCAACCTCATGATCATTGGTAATCTTTTTATTTTCAAAATAAATGTCAAAATCAGAGCTACGACAGGTGACGTTTCAAGTCTCACCAGCTATTACTTTCCAAGTAGTTTTGATTTTATTTTTCGAATTTTTAATTTTATTCCTAATGTGAATAGCCTTAGCGGCTTTACAAACTTTTTTAAAAATCTTTGAATAGTTTTTTACATATGTTTTGAATTTATCACTAGTATTCATGCATTTTTCATCATACAATTCATATAATCTTTGTCTGCTTATTTTAATTCCTGTAGTTGCCCACACTGTAAAATTATTATTATTTTTATGGCTTTTTTTAACTGTTCTAGGAGTAAATACAGTATTAAATTGGGTTCTTATCATCTTAAACAATTTGTTAAATGCTTAATCTGAGCTATTTGTCTCATCCAATAATAGTTGAATACTTGAACTTAAGTTATTTCTAAACTTCTCAATACGTTTTGTATTCACAGGAACAAACACACGCTTTTCCTCTAGGTAACTATCGCAATTTTCTTGTTAGATGCACATATCTTTGATAATATTTGTTCCATGCTTTGTTCAAAAGAGTCATATAACCCTGATGGCCTGTATACGCTTACAATAATTAGTTGACTTAACTCTATGCAGGCTACTTCTATTATCCGTTCAGAAGAGAGGTTCACAATGTCTTTACGTTCTTTGAATTTTAAATTTTTTCTAATTAATATAAGTGATCCGCCTCTAATGGCATTCTCTCTGCTGAACGAGCTTGCCACCTGGTGATCATTGAGATTGAAAATGAGTTCATGTTTTCTAAACCAGTGTTCTGAAATACAAATAATATCAATTTGAAATTGTTTTAGAAATAACTCAGTTTCAAGCTCTTTACCTACCATTCCTTGAAAGTTCTGATGCACCAAGCTTATAACATTCTTGCTATTTATATTGGAGTAAGTTTTGGTAGGATTTTTCACACTTAAGCTATTAGTGCAAGAGACATCCTCCATTGTCTTATATACAATCGAATGTTACCGTGTATACTTAAATATTATAGTGGTAGTGTTATTTAAATTATTATAGTGTGTGAAATCGCTACAGGAACTAAGGAGAGAAGAGAAAGGTTAGTGATGTGTCTGTTGTATATTTTAATGTCCTGTGTATCTCGTAATTATCAAACACCATAACCTTGGAGGTACCAAATGTTATTTCTTTAAAAGACAAAACGTAGTGAGACACTACTCTCGTCCGAGCCGAGCACATCCATGTTAAACATGCGGAGTGCTTGGCCACTGTCTTGCCACTACTCAGTAGCTGTAAGACCACCCACAAGACGCCAACACCGGCATATATCCTGACTCCTGTTATAGTTTTCATACATTTTTGACGCCGGTGGTCGCCACACGCTATAACGATTCACTTTACGACCAATAGACTAGCGTTTGAGGCTGTGGCGTGTGGCCCGTGTGCGGCGACACTAAGGCCCTACGCAAAAACGCATTCTACATGCTCACCTGTTTCTTGGCGAACCCGCTCCCGAATTTAGCGGCCTCGGTGAAGGCTGCGCGCGCGTCATCGTCGCTTCCCCTGGCTCGAAGAACCACCCCGCGCTGACAGAGAGCGAGCGCGCGGGATTTCGTCCGTTTACCCTTCGTTAGCTCCAAAACGCGATCTAGATCTTTCATGGCGTCTGGAAATAATATGCGGAAGTCTTAAGAAATTAAAACTGTATGGACAAATAAGTAATTGACTATTATAGTTGTATCTAAAGTCTAAACATTGTGTATTTACATAATACATTAAGTAATGGTTATTGGTTATTGGTAAAATATTGAAGTAGTGGTACCTAATTTATCCTAATAACCTAAACATGACTTAAAACTTTGACACCATTTAATCAGTTTGATCGACTATGCCTTATATAAACAGAGGACGGTCTCATTTAGGTAGTTGTAGATTGGAAAGTAGAGACATTTTTTTAAGTCGAACCTGGATGTGACAATTTTGGTTTGGAGGCCAATAATTTTGTTAGTTTTACAACTAGTTGGGAAAATTTTGTCACACACCATTATATCATGCCAAAATACGATTTATTTGTCATGGAATCAAATTTTAAAGAAAGAGGGAAATTGTCACAACCGACCACAACCCAAGAGCGGTTGTGACAGTGGTTGGGGTCAGTAGTGACAACTACAAAAAATAGTTGATATAATTTTTATTTCAATAAAATTGTACCATAAAACACCATAAACTTATTTTAAACAAATTCATCTAGCGTATGAAAACATAGTCTATTTTGAAACATATTTATCGACCAAGACAACGACATCCGATTAATTTGATGAATTTCGCCGTTCTCTTAAAATAAGTCCTACATTTGACTTTTTCGTGAGTATTTTCGTATTGACTAATAATATTCTGCACTCGTTTGGTCTTCTGCAAGCGTTTTTAGGACATCTAAGAAAAAAGATAGGATAAATGTATGTCACAACCGTACCCATAAGATTTGTCACAACCGTACCCAACACATAAATTCAATTACCACGAATGGGCTAAACGATTTACGTAAAAAATAATCACTCACAGTTAACTACTAACGATCAACTTACAACAAGAAAATAAACGATATAAGTTATTTGTATATAACAAAAAATAGTAAACGTTATAATAAATCAAACAAGAAAACTTACTTTTGACTGTTAAAAAAGTAATGTGGACCCCTGATAACGTTATCGTCAAGTGCTGGCAAAAGCAATGCTAGGAGAAGCATTCAGACTTGCAAGACGCGTCTTTTGCTCTTAGCACCCATCCCCATATTCCGCATAGTTTCGCTGTTATGACGACTGTCACAACCGTAACCTGGCACAAACGTACCCAGTCTACCCTACCTCAGTATTCCAAAATGCCTGAAATACAAGCTATTAACGTATAATATTTTTCTCACTCTCACATCACTCACCATCATCTCTCTTCATCAGCCTCAACAGCTGTGCCCTATCGTTGTATCCCCCCGCGCGCTGGGGCGCCATCTCCACCCCCCTGTTCATAGCCTGCAGAGCGTTCTCCAAGTCCCCACCCTCGGCGAGTCGCACACCCTCACGGAAGAGACCAGCTGCTTCCTTGTCTGCCTCGGTGCTGTCTGAATAAAATATGTGTTTTGTTGGCTATTTGAAAAGTACAATTTAAACGTGACTTAAATTATTTTACTAAAAGTGTATTTTCTGTGATGAAACATCGTTATAGTCTTGTCGTAGCTAGGATAGGATATAGAAGATATGCAAAGGTGTACAATTATCTTTCTGTCTGTCTTACGATTAAAAACGCTTAATTAAACTTAAGTTGGGAAAAAACACAGGACAGATTTAATCCTACAAAATTTAAATTTTCGCGCAACAAACGAATATTGTCGTAAAGAAGTTATGGGCAACGTTTAGCTAGCCGAGCTTCGTGAGGGCTCGTATCATTTCTCTGCGTTGCAATCTAATATATAAAATTCTCGTGTCACGGTGTGCGTAATTGAACTCCTCTGAAACGGCTCGACCGATTTTCGTGAATCTTAGCGAGCATATCGGCTAGGGCTGAGAATCGGACAACATCTACTTTTTATATTGATAAGTGCATTTGTTGAATAAATAATAGTAAATTATTACAACTCGAGACTGACGGCGACCATTGTTTTTGCGACGGGATAACGATGGACGTTGCCATGGTGGCATACTTATTCAGTCACTTCAATAAAATAATATGGGCGAAATACTTTATATGGCAAAACAACGTATGCCGGAACAGCTAGTAATATATAAGGCAGTTTTTGGCATGAAGATAGTTACGTTGAGTCCCGGGAAGTTTCCCGCGCGATACACAAGATTTGACGCAACGTAGTTGTGGACAACATTGAGTACATATTCTATAAACTAATTTAAGGGCCCTCTCTCCCCTAAATTAGCAGGTCGATTGTCTATCAGTGCGAATATCGACGTAAATAACATTAAAATAACATTCATAACAGCGCGCCTTGTACGGACGTGGCGGTTACGACGCTCGCCGCGTCCATGATAGGGCGAAATAGGAGAAAAAACCTTTTTAAGGCTTAATATAATACATATTTCAAAAAAGTAAAAAAAAACAAATTATGAACTTATGTATTGCAAAGCAGTAGATACTTTTATATATTCTTTTGATAAATAATGAAGGAGTAAAGTGGTTTCATTCAACGATTTGGAGGTGATTTAGTTTTTTATTTCTTTATTATGTGATACCGATAGAAAAAATATGGCATAACCAAATTACGTATCATATCATGTAGATTACTAATTATTTTTTTCAGATATAATTTCTCTGTTAATGCCGATGAAAAGTTGTTTCATCTGCACGCTTTTTTCGAAAGAGCAGCCTTAAGAATGAATTGATTACCTTCATCATCATCAACGAACTGATCCCCATCATCGGCCACATCGCCGATAGTGGCTGTCGGGTCGAAGATACTCCTCAACACCGCGCGGTCTCTCTCACTCAGATGCTCTAACCCTGACATGTCCACTCCAGTCACCGTTCAGTAATACACTACCGCTTAGAACCTCGATCTTGTTGGTACAGACAGCAGAAACACTCCGTTATTTCCATACGGATATTACTAATAACTAATAAGAAAGTTTGTCTGTCTATAACCTCTTCACCTTACCCCTTCACCTCGTCCCTTTTTGGTCAACCACTCACATTAATATATTTTATAGAAACTTGTTTTTCTGTGAGTCTAGTTGGAAGCAAAACTAGCTTTCAATAAATTCCGATTCCGTTGCTAACCTTACATCTTATTTACTATCAAGTAGGTATGCAAATTATAAAAAACCTGTCCCCAGTTATTATTGCGTAAATACTTAATAACACAAACAAAATATAAATTATATCAAGGAGTTTCAAGGTGGTATATGCAATATGACATTCTTAAATTGAGATTATAATCTGGAATTTAGGTTTGAACTCCAAAGAAACATAATAATCTATGATATTTATAATTGTTATCAAATGATCACAACTGTAAATGGTGGAACAGTAAACTTCTTAATCTTCGTCGGGAATTTAGAAGGGCCAGGCGCAAAATTAATAATATTCGTAAATCTGGCCGCAATCGTTCGGATGATAATTACATAATTAGTTTAAATAACCTAGGTATGTTATTGAAGTGAAAACTTCTTTAGCGGCGTTGAGCACTTTTGTGGGATGGGTAAAAACTGTGAAACTCGCGTCAGATTTTCGTGTTGATCGAAATACCATAGAAAAAGCGTAAGACGGTTGGAGATTAGTGTTTTGTCGAACTCGAACTCGAACGAAATGTACAGTCGAGAAATGAGTTGTTTAGCAGAAATGTACAGTCGGGGAAATGAGTTGCTTAGCAGAAACGTACAGTCGGGGAAATGAGTTGTTTAGCAGAAATGTACAGTCGGGGAAATGAATTGTTTAGCAGAAATGTACAGTCGGGAAATGAGTTGTTTAGCAGAAATGTACAGTCGGGGAAATGAGTTGTTTAGCAGAAATATACAGTCGGGGAAGTGAGTTGTTTAGCAGAAATGTACAGTCGGGGAAAATTGTGCTAAGCAGAAATGTACAGTCGGGGAAATGGGTTCTTTAGCAGACGCGCTGATTAAGGCCGCGTTTCCACCTGCAAGACAACTGTCGCGAGAAGTGTATGACAGTCTGTCTGACAGCAGCTTTTTTTTTCGATTGTCGATATTTTTTAATCGATTGTAAGGGTTTCGATTAATTAATTAAAACGATCGTTTTTTCTTGTTTTATTTTTTTTTAATCGATTTTCATAAAAAATGGGTTAAAAAAATAATGCACAACGTTAATAATCAAGTTTTCACTTCTGCCGGCACTCCCGGAGTGCAACCCGTCTTTTTTATTTTTAATTGACAAAAGTCACGAAAAGCAAACCTTATACGGGCCCCTAAGCAAATTTTTATATATGGGGCCCCGCCAAGGCTCGCTACGCTTCTGCTTTTAGTACCAAATACCAATACAGAGTAGGTACAAACACAGAAAACAAAGATGAAAAAACTCATGATTTTAAGTTTAAGTTTTTTTCCATAAGTTGGCATTAAAAATCAAACACAAGCAAGCAAGAAATAAGTTAGTTGGCACCACACAATCCAATTTAATTGCTAATAACTTTATTTACAAATTATACAATCATACACTAGATTTAAACCAAAATCAAAGGGGCAGACCACTTTTATAAAAATATCTAATTTTAAGAACTAAGATAATTCCAATCGTAAAGTTAACAGAACTTATAATAATGGAACAAAAATGAGTAATAATTAATTATTAAGTGACTCGGAGACATTAATGGTGAGACTAAACTTAATGACATCATATTATTTAGCTCTGTAAAGGTGCACCCTCACCTCATTCGCTTATAATGAACACCATTTTGGCAGACGGTTAAATCAGTACATTTTTTATCTCGAGACATGCAGTGACATGGACCCAAACACTATATCAAGAAAGATCTAAAAACCAAGGTAGGGCTTGCCTAACTTAAAATGACGCGCCCGTCCCTTGTATTCATTTTCATAGTACATAATTTTTCATTTACATCAACTAGTGCAGAAGAGGTGGGGCGCGTCATTTCAAATTAGACAAGCTCTAGCTTACAAAGCTATGACGTCACACAAATTAGCAGTCATTTAAACTAATTCTACCTAAAATTTAGTACATTACATACATAGTTGAGCTCGAGATAATTTGGAAACGGGTCTGGGAGCACAAAAAATTAAGGGGGCGTCCACAAATTACCTAATCTCACGTTGGGGAGAGGGGGGGTCTCGGCAAATATCACGTAATTTTTTTCTCAACAAAATAATACCTACTATTTTGGTCCATTTCATCCAGATTGTACGCTGACTGTCAAACCAAACGTTTACGTAAGAAACCCATATTTTGAAAAATCTCACGTGAGATTTGGAGGGGGGGGAGAGGGGGTTGAATAAAATCTCACGAAATCTCACCAGAGGGGGGGGGGTCAAAAATTAAAAATAAATCGTCACGCAATTTGTGGACGCCCCCTAAGATCAAATCCAGGGTATATAATTCTGCAATGTTTTGACGGTAGGGTGCAGCACCAGCATGGACAGTAAACAAAAAGTGTTCGACGATGGACGTTTTTGTAAAATACCTATATTCTGATATGACGTGTGCATGTCTGAATTTGGTCATATAATATGGAGCAGAGGCCGCTACTAACACATGCAGTATGTGCTAATTACTAGCTTCGCCTCCGTGGTCTAGTGGTATGGAGCTCGGAGGTCGGGGGTTCGATTCCCGAGTTGGAAACATATTGTTATTTCCAAGTTTGGTTAGGACAATGCAGGCTGATCACCTGATTGTCTGACAAGTAAGATGATCCATGCGTCGGATAGGCATGTAAAAAAGTCGGTCCTGCGCCTGATCTCTCGCCAGTCGTGTCGGTCGTCCGTCCCACTGGGAGAGGAATAGAGAGTGCTCGTGTACTGCGCACACACTTGGGCACTATAAAATTACTCCTGCGTAGGGCTGGTTTCAATGAAACCGGCCACCGTCACCGAAACCGGTGTGGACTGTGGGAGCTATATTACTGTTAGTTACTAGTAGCGCCCTCTGCACCGACCATTGCGTAATATTTCCCAAAGACGTTCCCAATTTAGACGTCAAGTTTTAAAAAAATCATTTTAATAATATGACGAAATAATTATATTTTTTGTCAATCCGCCTTGGGTCAATTTTGACCATCAACTTTAATAAGAGAGACCCGTCACTTCTCTATCCAGAACTATGTTAGAAAGGTGTTGTAATACATATAAATCTATATCACAATCCTCATTTAAACTAACATTCCGTCTATTACGTAATCTATCACAGATTAAGCCGATTACTTTATTAAACTGTATAATTATATGTACTTACTACAATTTAAAAAATTTGATGGGACATTAATTAATTCTGTCTTCTTTTCAAAGGAGTGTTTGGCACTGGTTTATCTTTTTCTCTGAATGACAATTTTGCCCCATTGACAACTTTGCCCCAGATTTGCAATTAAGCTCAAAAACTATATATCTTGCCTAACGAATGCTATAGGTACAGATAATCTCGCCCCTTAGGGGGGTATTAGATTATCATTTATATTGGATCCTAGATCATTGAGTCATTTAAATTGGATAATGTAATATAGATAAATGATTCATTTCTTCCTTGATCATAGATTTTTGACGTTTGCTGAGAGATTGGATCCAATACGGTCATAGAAATTGGTGTTGCCAGTTATTTAATATAAAAAAAAGAGTTTTTAATTTCTTGTTCGTTAATATGTTTCAAATAATGTAATTCTTTTTATAATTATATACTTGAATAATCCTGCTGAAATAACATAAAACAAGCCATATTAAAAATGACGATGTCTTTTGACAAATCGAATTCTCCGAGATCTAGTAACACTGATGTCAATACCTGTCAGCGTTAGCGCTCCCCATTGGCTATTAAAACCACATATGACGTAAAATAGGATCAATGATAAATGATAATGTAATATGCAGATATGATCAAATGATCATTTTTATTGGATCCTATATATGATCCTATAAATGATCCAATATAAATGATAATGTAATTACCCACCTTAGATCAGTTTGTCCCATCCTAACTCAGTAAAGTAACATTTATTTCTATTCCTCTCTTTCTTAATCAATACATAACTGAAAGATAAATTAAGTTAAAGTTACTGTATTAAAATTGAATAAGTATACAAGTCTTGACCAAATTAAAAAAAATGGGAATTAAAAACTTTGTTGTTTGAAGAATTGTCAATTTCTCAGTTATGAAATTCAAAACTTTTTATACTTTTAACGTGCTTTTAACATAGAGACTTGAGAGGTGTAGGTATTAATACAAAACATCACTAAATAAAAATAATAGTAAATTGTATCAAAATATTATGGTCAATTATATTATTTGAATGTTGTTCTAATTAAAATAAAGATAAAATATAATAATTTGGTTATTGTACCAAATAAAAAAAACAAAATAAATAAAAACATAATATAATAAGAGTTAAAACAGATGCAACTTATTTCATACTTTTGACTAAGCACCATAATATTATATTAAAATACATAACTCTCAAAAGGAGTAAAAATGTCCAAATGCATTTGGACTTCACACCAAAATCATTTGAAAAATATTATACAGGGTGTAACAAAAACTAGTGATAATACTTTAGGATGTGTACGTGTTCCCTGTAGAGAGTTCACTGTGAAAGTAGCAGCGCTGAAAGACCAAATTTTTTTTTCACTTTTGTATGGGCAAGGGCCCGAGCGTCACGAGTTTCCCCATACAAAAGTGAAAAAATTTTTTGGTCTTTCAGCGCTGCTACTTTCACAGTGAACTCTCTACAGGGAACACGTACACATCCTAAAGTATTATCACTAGTTTTTGTTACACCCTGTATAACATACAAAAATATCTGCTTAGAACATGCAAAATTTATGATATCTATTAAATTGCATATTCTAAGCAGCTATAAAAATTGAAAAGCCAAATGTAAGTCAATAACTTAAAAAGTGCAAGTCAGTTTACATTGTAAAGTCCGGTCGCCAGAAAGAGAGAATTCAGAATATTCTATTTCACTTGCACACTAGTAAAAATATTTTCACGCGAGTGTAGAGCAGTGGTACTAAACCTTTTTTATACGGACCACAAACACGTTTTGATCTTGGTGTCGCAGGCCGCAACCAAAATTTTTAGGGTTAAAAAAATAATGTTCACGACTTTGTTGTATTTTACCGGTGGGCGTGAATTTCGAAACAGTTCTTCACGCGGGCTGGTTAATTATAGCTGGACAAGAGGCTTATGTTTATACCTGAATTTCACTCTATTCAAGGACTAGATTTTATTTAAATGTAGCCAATTTAAAAATTCAAATAATTTTGAGAGTTATACGTTAACTTTATCTTATAACTTAACTTATCACTATAATATACAAAAAGTGGATTACAATATGTAATTGTCATTAAACCGAGCACGGCAACTATATACAATTGAGATAGAATACTTGGTAGATTACTGCCCCACTCGGAGACGAATATCAATTACTTAACAGATAACAGTAATTAAATGAAGATTTAGACAGATATATATGGGGCTAGTGTCATCTTCATTTAATCAAGTTACAGTTAAGTTATTAGTATTTCTCTCTGAACAGCAGTTAGTGCCAATTTCAACACAGCCTGTTGAAGTTCTATCTATTAAATATTTTGCTTTACTTTGTAACAATGCAAGACACCATATTTGGACAATATTCAACAGTCAAGTTTGAAATTTGGAAATTAGGCACATAGAAATATCCTGCATAATATGCTATCTAAAGGGTGCCTCCAATATGACCATAGATATAGATCTTATCCAAGGATTCAAAATGACAGATTTATATTCTACCATTTTGTTCATCTTGAACAATCTGTAATAGTTTGTACTATATCCTGGTGGTTGATTTTTTCACGGACATACAAAAATAATATTATCATGTTGTTTATCATGTGATACGAGATTTTTTTGTCCATAAATAAAATATATAATATAGATACACTAAGCAATCTGTAACCTAACTACAGTGCATAATACAAAATATTTTTACAGTGGTCATTTGGGGCCAAAATGGTCGCATAGAAATTTCTCTCAATCAATTCACAAGATGAATTGTCAAAACTTTGACAGTTTCTAAATTCGTACTAATTTGACATTCGTGACTTTGACAGTTTTGACAATTCATTTTGTAAATTGATTGAGAGGAATTGCTATGTGACCATTTTACCCCCGCTGGTATAAAGGGGCCATTACTTATCAAGTTCGTAGCCAGTCTTACCCAAAGTATTGTCTAGCCTATGACTTCTACAATTGTTCCCAGACATGAGTTATAAATATTAAAATGTATATTTTATTCTACAAGAAAAACCTTGTCTGAATGATTGTATTTGTTTCATGTGGAAGTTATTGTGTATGATTTAAATATAAAAAAAATTGTTAACAAGAATGCTGCTATTCATTATAATAATTGTTTGAAACTTAAATTAAAAGAATATTTTATCAACATTGAGTTGCATATAATTATTTCCACTAAAACTTCACACATTAAACAAAATACACATTTTACAGGAACAAAACTATGTCACATAAAATGACAATTATATACAGAGTAACACATCCAGCTAGGTAAGAAATATAAAACTACATCGTAACGATAATGATTGACAAACGGCAAAGACCAAGTCCCTCGGTATTGGTAATGCTACCTACGCACAAACCCCTTGGTGCCATCTGGACACCGAGGAGTTCTGACCACTAGCACTCCAGGGGGGAGGGGGGATGGGAATATCCCCGTCGTAGCCTCTGGTGGAAGCCTCACCAGAACTTTCTTTTCTTTTTTGTTGTGATTGTCATTGTTCTTATTTCTACCACCATGATTATCATTTAAATTATTCGCCTGCAACTTATCTTGCAACCGGCTTAAGCTGTAACAAAAATGAGTATAAATATACCAATCCAATAATAATATCCATCTACAGGTGAACCACACTAAAAAAGAAAGTTCATTCTACATTGAACTATAATGATAAGACTATATGCCCTACTTTGCTAGCTTGTCTAAATGAGCTTGCAAAGCAGAACCTAGCTATGTTCTCCGGTAAAGAACTTCATTAGGCAGCTTTTTATTGATGTGATATTTTACAAGCCGGAGATTCTCAATTAAATCTTTAATGTATGACTTACTTATCGTCGATAACGTCCTCAGGGCTTCGCGCCTCGCCGAGTATACGTAGACGCTTCTCCTCATACTCTTTCTGTCTTTGTTCCAGTGTTTTGACCGGGCGCGCCCTGTTCTCCCCATTCAGCTGCCCGCTCGACACCGCCGAAGGCCGTTTCAGTATACGAATAGCTGGTTCTGGCATCACGCAATGAGATCCAATGCAGGCGTTTTCTTCGACAATTACGTTTGTAACCTTGCAACCTTTCAATGCAGTAACGGGTGGTACACTGGACATGAGCTTTATCTTTTGGTCTAACTGAAAGAATTATGTAATTATATATAATTTAACGTCAGTATAAAGGTCACATGAATTTAGAATTAGATATAACACTGAACTTACGCCAATTTCGTCCATATCTTCCCAACTTTCACATACGTCAACTTCATCCTGCGCCGCCATTTTGACTCGCAACTGGTAATTTTTTTATCAGTTTGGATTTTAACGTCAAGTGCACAAAGAACACAAAAAGGTCCAAAAAGATTTACAAATAATCGGCCAAGTGCGAGTCGGACTCGCGCACGAAGTGTTCCGTACCATTATAGAGCAAAATTAGGCCAAAAATTGTGTTTGTTGTATGAGAAACCCCCTTAATTTTTTATTTTATTTTAATATTATTATTAAATACTAAAGTACACATAATATAACTAAGGATTTTGTGAAAAAGTCAATTACCTACCTGTTGCCATTATTAATATAGAACAAAAAAGGCAAAAAAAATCACGTTTGTTGTATGGGAGCCCCTCTTAAATATTTATTTTATTTTGTTTTTAGTATTTGTTTTTATAGCGGTAACAGATATACCATAGTATAAGGAGGGGAAGTAAGTTATCTTCATACAAAGGCACCGCGCGCGGCTTGTATGTGTGCACCATAGTATCAATGCGTCGCCGCACGCATACTTATTAAAATTTCGGACCGTTTTTGGACCATACCACTCGGAGCTAACACTTTACGCTGCACGCCCGCGTCGCGCCACTCCGCGCCAAACGAATCAAAAATATCCGATCATAATCGCAGGAGTAATAAATATTGCTGTGTGTTAATTGTAAATCAGATATTAATTATACACATAAAGCAAAGTTCGAATCATAACAACAGATTTGTTTATAGTAGGTACCTATAATAGACAGGCGTTAGTTTTTAATGTTGTTTTAAAGGGTATATTTATAATTTTATTTAGACATCGGATTATATGCACGATCCAAGTGCCGAAATATGCATGCAAATATGCACGAAAATTGGCTGAAATAATATGGACAATCAAGAGTCACTTATTGTTATTAAAAGTCGGAAGACCGCGACGTTGCCGCTGTTCATGCGGTTGCGAACGAAGCGCGGACAGCCGCTTGCCGCTTCCACATCACAACGCCGCCGCGCCGCCGCCTAAAATTGACAACCCTAAGACAGTAGGTAATTAAATCGCGGATTGAGCCGGAGTTACCCTACTTCCTCTCCTTTTACTATGGATATACACAATCTGTGAAATTTTCAACTCTCTAGCTATTACCGTTCTCGAGTTACAACTTACAGCTTGGTGACAGACAGACGGACAGACGGACAGACAACGAAGTCTTAGTAATATGGTCCCGTTTTTACCCTTTGGGTACAGAACCCTACCCAGACTTTAGAGTCTAGAGTTTAAATTCTAGATTCTTGGTCACTAAAAGGGGTGACACACGTACGAACTTAAAGTACGCGGGTTTTAAGTTCGCGAACTTATAGTCCGTCAAGAAAGTCATGACAGGCGGGAAAATTTTCTAAACGTAATCACGCATATATAAGGTGTATTTTTTTCTTTGTATTTTCACAGAGAACGCTTAATACATTTTAAATATTGTCACCTTGCACATTTTTATCTCGAATAAATAATAAAGGCTCCCACAGACAGCACACCACAGATCGCAGCTGTGTGCAAAGAACGCGCGATATATCGCGCGTTCTTATATATTGCAATTCATTGCAAGCAGAGTGATACTTAAACATAAATCATAATTATGATTCGTTTTTTTAAAATCACTCATAAATAATATTTCTAGTAATTTGCACAAGTACTAATTTGACATTTGTCAGTTTGACAGTTTTGACAATTCATTCTCTAGAGGAATTGCAAAACGTTACCATTTTAGCCCCGCAGTAAAGGTCTTTTGCTTACTAAGTAACTGATTGGTGCAAATCCATGCTATAATCTAGACTCTAGAGGTTGATGAGCAGTAGCCGACGAAATTTAAGGCTCCCACAGAAAGGCGCGATATATCGCGCTTTCTTTGCACACAGCTGCGATCTTGGCTGCGATCTAGCGTCCGATATTTCTTTTTTTTTTTCTTATTACGGCACTTCGGCTTAGATATATTATAACTAGTGACCGGATTATATGTAACATAAAAAGCATGTTATATGCATGCAAATATGCATGAAAAAAAATTGGCAGAATATGCAAAATTATATGACAATATGCAAATTCAAGATTTGCATTTAAAATTAGTAAATTATTTTTAATAGACGATAATAGACCATACAGTAACATTAAAATATGACATTAAAATTATTTACAATTAATGTAAAGTTACCTTTAGCAATAAAACCTAGCGATCAAATATTTTTCTAAATTTTCAGTAGTAAGATTGTGTCTACGGTCATCTATACTAATATTTTAAAGCGGAAGAGTTTGTTAGTTTGTTTGTTTGTTTGAACGCGCTAATCTCAGGAACTACTGGTCCGATTTGAAAAATTCTTTCAGTGTTAAATAGTCCATTTATTGAGGAAGACTATAGGCTATATTTTATCACGCTAAAACTAATAAAAGCGAAGAAATAGAGGAAAATGTGGAAAAAACGGAGGAAATTATTTGAAAGGGCTTATCTCACGAACTACTAGAGCATTCTTTCTGTTATTTGGATCAGATAAGAACTAGACCACGTGAAGGATTATAGGCTTTTTTGTGGACTAATTTTTCTGTGAAATATCTAATTTATGCGGGCGAAGCCGCGCGGAACGTCTAGTTTAAAATATTTTTGTGAATAGAAAAGGTTCGCTCCACATTCACTGAGGAAACTGAGCAGAATTTGAACTTGGGTGCTATGTTTGCACTTACAGTTTCTGCCAAAAGTTCTGCCGCTTAATTTCTAGTTAGCGAGCGCGACTTTCTTCTGTTTTTTTTTCATGTTATTATCGTAACTGTCAAAACAAATGATGCGCACGGCTACAGACTGGAACATTAGAAATGCAGTAATAAGTCGGAACTATATGTTTTGTAACTGTTATTATTTCAAATCAAGATTTCCCATGAGTGCGAGGGAAATAACAAAACGCCGCAGGGTTACAAAAATTTATAAGGAACCGTATAATTACAAGGCAATGTCGAAGATAGCTATATCATATATGTGTTTCAACTTTTCAAGCACATATTATAGTACTTAAGCGCCTGATACACGGTTTAAAACGGCGGTTTAAAACTGGAGTTTGAAACCGTTGTTTTATACCAAAAATACCAAATTTGGCATAAAACAACTATCTATATACATGGTTTTAAACTTCAGTTTTAAACCGTATATCAGGTGCTTTATAATCTGTGGTGCGGGGGAGCGCTGAAAGGAGAACTGTCAAAAATGACGTAAAATTCCATAGATCGCGCGATAGATCGCGGAATAGATCGCGCGATATACTTCAATCGCGGCGATAATATCGGAGCAGTGTGTAAATAAATGAGCGTCCTCATACAAAATGTACTAAAAACATATATCGCGCCTGTCTGCTGGAGCCTTTAAGTTCTCATATTTTTAATTTCATTTTAAAAAATTCCCGCGCTCTCGTCGGTGACAGTTTCAACACACGAGAATCGCTCACACGCGCCGCGACAGGCGGCGCGCCGCGCATTCTAACTTTTTTATTGATAACTTTTTTAAAAGTTATCAGTTGAGACTTGAGCTTGTGACTGATGACATTGGGGGCATTCCACGCCAAGCGGACAGGAAAAAATAGTCGATGTCTCCGATTTTGATAATATTTGGATATGTTATACCTGCACGTGTTATTAATACGTGTGCCAAATATTTTTGTAATATAATGGCTAGATTAAGAATCATGGGACTTTGAAACGCGATTTTTCTATTCGGCACTCAGTGCTTCAAAGCCGATTGTAGATTGAAAAAATTATATATTTGAATAATAAAACTACTGAACTTGTTACTCCATTTAATGAGCTTTTTAACTGCATTTTTGAAAACAAAAAAAAAATTATTTGAAAAAAATGCAGATCAGTTTTTTTTTCTTGATTTTCTCAAAGAGGGACCCTTTTGATTTTTTTTATATTTTTTGCGTAAATAGCTAATATTCTATAGAACATCCCTGCATAACTTCTATAATGGGCCGGGAAGTGGATTAGGAGTTAGACTGAAAATACTTCCGAAGGGTGGCGTCCAACGCCATACTGTACTAAGGGCAGAAATCGCTAAGTAGTGGAAATTGCCAAAAAACTTCGATTTTAATGTGGAGAAATGTACCCTTAGATAAAATTTTTTAAAGAGTACCATAATTAAAAAAAAATTAGAAATATATATTTTTTGACAAAAAAATTTTTTTTTTCACGAATTTTTTTTTCTTGTAAAAACTTTTATTGTCTGTTTCTCTTTCAAAAATCTATTGAATGTTATTTTTCACGACACCAAAATTGATGTTATATGCTAATTTCCACTATGTATCGATCTCTGCCCATATAGTATTGTATGGCGCTGGACGCCACACTTCGGCAGTATTTTCAGACTAGCTCCTAATCCACTTCCCGGCCCATTATGGAAGTTATGCAGGAATGTTCTATAGAATATTAGCTATTTACACAAAAAATATAAAAAAAATCAAAAGGGTCCCACTTTGAGAAAATCAAGAAAAAAAAACTGATTTGCACTTTTATCAAAGAAATTTTTTTTTTTTTGTTTTCAAAAATGCAGTTAAAAAGCTCATTAAATGGAGTAACAAGTTCAGTGATTTAATTATTCAAATATATAGTTTTTTCAATCTATAATCGGCTTTGAAGCACTGAGTGCCGAATAGAAAAATCGCGTTTCAAAGTCCCATCATTTTTAATCTAGCAATTATATTACAAAAATATTTGGCACACGTATTAATAACACGTGCAGGTTTAACATATCCAAATATTATCAAAATCGGAGACATCGACTATTTTTTCCTGTCCGCTTGGCGTGGAACGCCTCATTGCTCATGACGTATGACATTTGACAATACTATGACAATTTTTTTCATAGACGAGGGCACTTTAGATCATATTTTTTTCTCTTGTCCAAAGAACCATTTCTCTTTATATGATATCCTTCCTCCTACCATCCCTCGCCCTATCAATTTAAAATCCGTCCTATCCTTTGTAAATACTCCCTTTGTAAAAACTTTGTGTACATATATACATACTAACCAAATCAAATTATAAGGTGTGGTACTAACTCTTCATGTTTGTGTTTGTTTTAGGTTAAGGAATTTTCAACAGACACCGTACGCGTTTCATAATTACCGTACCCTTGTTTTCCCACAAAACCTCTCATAAGGCAGAATATTCGTCAACCCACTCTGACATTGGCGATTCACCAAGGAGCCATAATTTAAAAGAAGAAGAAGAAGAAATTTTTCACCACATGTGATTTGTTTTGATTTTCAAGGATAGAATCGGATTCAATTATTATAAGAAATTTTATAATAATAGACAACAGTCTGCGCATATTATTCATAACAGCTTAAGTGCTGTAGCAACGTAAGTTGTAAGTCATTTTCTATTCGTACATACTTTGTTTACTCTGAGAGGTTAAGTATAACATTTGTTTCCAATACAATACACATCATTTTAACCGTTTGCAGGCCAGCAAGATGGAGTTTCAATCGGGTTTAAAGTCCTCTTTAACGGGGAAGACCTCTGTCGACCCCGAATATGTACAGTTTCTTATGTTTACGGATGAAGATGTGCGAAAACTCAGTGTGGCAAAGATCACCAACTCCATATCTTTTGACTCCATGGGCAATCCCACGGTAGGAGGATTGTACGACCCCGCGTTGGGGCCTATTAGAGAACGGGATGACTTCTGTGTTACCTGTTCAAACTCATTGCTTCATTGTCCAGGTCATTTTGGCCACATCGAGCTGCCCCTGCCAGTGGTTAATCCGCTGTTCATCAAAAACATATACACACTATTCCGCGTTACGTGTCTAAAATGTCACAAGATACAAATGGACGATAAAATGAAGTTTCTTTTTAAACTGCAACTGGATTTGATTGATGCTGGACATGTCACTGCTGCCTTAGACTTGGAGAGCTTCATAGGAGACGTCAAAGATTACAAAAGTGAAACATCCCCAGATAAACCAAATAAAGTTATACGAAAGTGTCAAAAGCTGTTGAAAAAGAGAGATGGTGTTTTGGAGACATTTCAAAATAAGAATGTGGATAAACTCAGGTCAAAGATAATAAACAACTATTTCAGAGCTATTAATGTTGCTAAAACTTGTATATACTGTAGAAGTAAGCTAATAAAAGTCACCACATCGGACAATAAAATAATGTATAACATGAATGCAGAGAGCAAGGAACAAGCTAAGGAAGGTGGGAAGGGTATTAAAATATTGATGCCAGATGACATTAGGCGGACATGTCACGCAATAGAAAAAAATGATGGTGACATTCTCTGCAATGTGATGCCTGTCCTGAAGCATGCTACATCTAAACCTGCCACTGATACATTTTTCATGCAAGTTGTACCAGTACCACCACCCTCTGTCAGGCCATGCAATGTCTTGCAAGGCGAGCTAGTGGAACACCCCCAGTCTAATATTTACAAGGCAATTCTTTCTCATGCATACAAAGCCAGAGTTGTTTTACAGGTGCTAGCATCTTCAAACCATCAGAAGACTGTTGACAGCTTTGATGTAGCAAATAGGCAAGCTTATGACAGCATAATGGGTAAGTCTACGCCTGAAAAAATGCATTCCATATGGCAGGCGCTCCAAAAGAGCATTATACAGCTGCTGAGTTGCGAAGGAGGTGGTGTTAATAGCCCTGGTTTAAAACAGATACTCGAAAAGAAAACTGGAGTTATAAGAATGCATATGATGGGTAAAAGAGTCAATTTTGCTGCCCGATCCGTTATCACACCTGACCCCAATGTAGATATCGATGAAATAGGTATACCAGACGTTTTTGCCACTAAATTAACCTACCCAGTGCCAGTTACAGAATGGAATGTAGAAGAACTTAGGAAAATGGTTATAAATGGCCCAAATGTTCATCCCGGTGCTGAAAAACTGGAGACCGAAAATGGAAGGGTTATAAGAATTCCACCTGACTCACTACAAAAACGAAAAAGTCTAGCCAAAAAACTACTCACACCCGATGAATTCAAATCTTCTGGCTTAAAAACAGTACATAGACATCTTATAAATGGAGATGTGTTAATTTTGAATCGTCAGCCATCACTCCACAAGCCAAGTATGATGGCACATAGGGCAAGAATTCTAAAAGGAGAGAAAACATTGAGACTTCATTATGCTAATTGCAAATCCTACAATGCTGATTTTGATGGCGATGAAATGAATGCACACTTTCCACAAAACGAGATAGCTAGGAGTGAGGCCTACAATATTATGTCAGTTACAAAGCAGTACCTTGTACCAAAAGATGGAACGCCATTGAGTGGATTGATTCAAGATCATGTCATTTCCGGAGTAAAAATGTCCATTCGCGGAAAGTTTTTCACTAAAGCGGACTATCATCAACTAGTTTTCCAGGCTCTGGCTAATCATAAGGGCAACATAAAATTGCTTCCACCGACTATTCTCAAACCTGTCATGTTGTGGTCGGGGAAGCAAGTTCTTTCCACAATAATTATCAACATTGTCCCGAAAGGTAAACCGTGCTTGACTTTAATAGGTAAAGCAAAAATTAGTTCAAAAGCCTGGGAGATTGGTGACAGTAGACCATGGAAAGCAGGAGGAACACTATTTCCCAGTCCAGAAACTATGTCTGAAGCAGAGGTAGTTATTAGGAATGGAGAACTTCTGTGTGGAGTCCTAGACAAAACTCACTATGGAGCTACCCCTTATGGTTTAGTTCACTGTATGTATGAATTGTACGGCGGTGACAGCTCTAGTGCTCTTTTGAGCTCATTTTCTAAAGTTTTTACATTCTATTTACAATGGATCGGCTTTACACTTGGCGTGAAAGATATTTTAGTTGTTGAGGAGGCGGACGAAAAACGAAATGATATAATTAATCTTGTGAGAAATATAGGAAAGGTCGCAGCAGTGAAGGCGACAGATCTACCTGCCGATGTAGACGAAATTAAGCTTAAGGAGAAAATTGGCGAAATGCTCACAAAAGATCCAAAATTCCGTGCCAACTTGGACAGACAATACAAAAATATGCTTGACTCATATACCAACAACATAAACACTGTCTGCTTGAAAGAAGGTTTACTAGAAAAGTTTCCAGCAAACAATCTACAGCTAATGGTACAATCAGGAGCGAAAGGTTCTACAGTAAATACTATGCAAATTTCCTGCTTACTTGGACAAATTGAACTCGAGGGTAAGAGACCTCCTCTCATGATATCTGGGAGATCCTTACCCAGCTTTGCGCCGTACGATATAACTCCCCGAGCTGGAGGTTTTATTGACGGGCGATTTTTGACTGGAATTCAACCCCAAGAGTTCTTCTTCCATTGTATGGCTGGTCGAGAAGGTCTTATCGATACTGCTGTTAAAACTAGTAGATCTGGTTATCTGCAGAGATGTTTGATTAAACATTTGGAAGGTTTAAGCGTAGCCTACGATCACACAGTTAGAGACGCTGATAGTAGTGTCATACAGTATGCTTACGGAGAAGATGGCCTCGATATACTCAAATGCCAATTCTTAAAGAAGAGTCAGTTTAAATTCTTAGACATTAACTCTAAAGCAGTTGTGGACAAATCAATTCTGAAACAACTGAACGAGGAAGATAACTCTAAAGCCATCATTAAATCCCAGAAATCAATAAAGAAATGGAAAAAGAAATACGGGGAAGACGTATTTAAAAAAGTGTGTCACAATGGCTTTGCTAAGTTTTCTGCTGTGGCGAGAAACAATATCGATTTGGATGAAAAGCCTACTGATGAAACTCGGGATCCCTATTATTGGGAACTAGAAAAAATGTGGCGATCACTGGATGAGGAAGAAAGGCAACAATATAATAACAAAATTTGTCCAGACCCAATCACAAGTAAAGCCTCCCCAGAATACAAGTTCGGAATGATCACCGAAAGATTAGACGGTCTAATTGAAAGCTATCTAAAGTCTAGAGACGAAAGCAATGAGTATACCAGTAAAGAAAAGTTCAAAGAAATTATGAGCGCGAAGTATTTAGAGTCAATGGCAGCTCCCGGTGAACCTGTGGGATTATTGGCAGCTCAGTCAATCGGAGAACCGTCTACTCAGATGACACTGAACACTTTCCACTTCGCCGGTCGTGGTGACATGAACGTCACGCTGGGTATTCCGCGACTTCGAGAAATTTTGATGACAGCGTCCGCGAAACTCAAAACACCTAACATGGATATACCATTCTACCAGAACCTACCCGATTTGAACAAGAAAGCTGAGAAACTGAGGCGAAAGATGAACAGAGTGACGGTCAGTGATGTTCTAGAAAAGATCGACGTGAGCTGCGAAATAGTCGTACATCCACACAGGGAACTGAAGACGACGATGCGCTTTTCTTTCCTACCGCATTCGCAATATAAAGCGCAGTATATAGTGAAACCAGCTCAGATAATAAAACACATGCAGAAGAAATTCTTCAATGAAATGTTCACTACGATCCGAAAACAAGCTAAGACTACTTCGGGAGTTCTTTGGTCTACTGAGAAAAAGGAAAGAAAGAGGATGGGCGATGGGAATGATGATGAAGAGGAGGACAATGTTAAAGAAAACGTGAAAGCCGCTGAGGCTGATGTGGATATAGACAGTTCAGATGAAGAGGGACCTAATGATGACGAAGACAATACAGATGTAAGTTTTAAAGCATTTGGCATATCGCTCATTGCTTAACAGCTCTGCAATTAGGCATTTGCATCTTAATTATAGGTCTACCAGAATCTGATGGCAAAAAGTGAGAAAATAAATTGACTCTAGCAATGCGGGGGTAATTGGAATAATACATTTTGATCCTTTTTTATTCTTATAGCGGCTGATTCTGTGTGTTAAACATGCAAATATAAAAATTTATCCAATGATCAAGGATATTTTTTGAAAATCTGCTGTCAAAAATTGCCATCATATTCTGGTAGACCTATAATTATTATTGCTATAAATTATATAATTAGTAATAAATTATTAGTTAGTAATAAATTATTAGTAACAATAATATATTGGGCTGAAATTAATTATTACATTTCAGGTTAAAATCCGCAAAAAGAGAGCAGAGGAGCAGGAGTATGAAGATCCGGAATCTGAGGAAGAGGAGAAATCAGACGACGAAGACCAAATTGACGAGCCGAAAGACGATGACGTCGTCGAAATGAACGATAACGACATCACTATGGAGGAGAGTAAAGTAATGACCAACGTGGTCGAAAGCGTTAGCAACGCGACCAACTACTCCTACGATACCAAGAAGAATCTGTGGTGCGAACTAACCGTGCTCTTCCCCATATCATTCCTGAAGGTGGACCTATCCCAAGCCCTCAGAAGCGCAGCGATGAGATCGGTAATATACGAGATTAAGAACATTAGACGTGCCATCACAAACAAAGAGAAGGATGTACTGTATCTCAAGACGGAGGGAATCAACATTGTTCAAATGTTTAAATATAAGGACTGCCTGGATCTCAACAAGCTTTACAGCAACGATATCCACGCCATGGCAAACACTTACGGCATAGAAGCGGCTAACAAAGTCATAATCAAGGAGATTCAGAATGTGTTCAACGTTTATGGAATCGAGGTGGATCCGCGGCATTTGTCGTTGGTGGCCGATTATATGACATACAACGGAATCTTCGAGCCGATGAGTCGGAAGGGAATGGAAGCGTCGACGTCGCCGTTGCAACAGATGTCGTTCGAATCGTCGCTGATATTTTTGAAGGAAGCTGTGCTCAATTCCAAAAAGGATTGTCTGCGATCGGCGTCGAGTTGTCTGATGTTAGGACAGCCTTGTAGAAGCGGTACCGGAGCATTCAGCTTACAACATTGTAGAGCGTGAGTGTTCAATACATAATTAATAATACCATCAGCTATGGCCTGACCACGAGTATAAAAAACAACAAACTGAAAATTTACACTGAGCGAAATAATACTCTTGTTAGTGCGACAAAGTACTAAATCCATCAAATAAGGTTTCTTTAGGTATTCTTGGACAGGATTTACAACAAATATTTTTCTTGCGGGTGTAATTTAAATAAAACATACAAAGTTATTTCAATGGTTTTGTATTTAAAAACAACTGCTTACTATTATAAAAAAATTTTCACATTTTAAAAATGGTAGTTGTATTACAATTTTTTGTCAATATATTTTGCTTTGAGCATTGACAATATTTTACTATGGTAACATTTTGATTGTGATCTTGTACCTACTAAAAAAATAATGAAGCAAGTACAGAAATAATAATAAAATCAATAATCTATATATTTTGATACACATATTATAACATGCGAGTAAATTTTTATTTCATAATTTAGAGAATAATAATTAAAAGATTAAACTGAATCACATTAGCTAGGGGTAGGTATACTTCGTCTTATGTAGTATTGTAACAATTAACTTATAAATATCTTATCTAAGGCAACAACATTCGCTAAGCGAACAGTGAAATGGTAAAATAAATATTCACAACTACGAATAATAAAAACTAACGAAACTGACTCCCATACTATTACCGTTTAAAATTTGGTTCCTTTCGAACTGTCATGTAACGTCAGCCTATATACCGCTCAAGGCCACCTAAATATTGCAAATGTATTGAAATGTGTACTTAAGGTACACTTTTTTGACAAGTATTTTGGAGCATGTTTTTTGACGGAGTTACTCTTCCTTAGTTTTTATTGTTCGTAGATTCACAAGTTTAATTTTGTTGGCACAATTTGTGCCGTACAAATGGCCATAGCCAATCTCTTTGTTGGCACTATGTTCATAGCCAATTTCATTTTAGGTGCTACATTTAGCCAATCTCATTGTTTAGGCTATGGACATAGCCCGTCTCACATGTATTGTGGTTCCTATGTTCAATAACTCTTTTATGGGGTTTATAAAATATGGCGATTCAATTTTGTACTATATTATGACCATAGCCAACGATTTAGTCTGTCATTTAACGTATTGCATTCGAGTTTCTGCATTAATTTTGTCGTATTTCGTTAGAAAGTCACTGGCTAGGACGGTAACAACTGTATTGGACCCTTTATCACACTTTTAAGGCTAATATTCAAGCTCTACAATACTTACGTGGTACTTATTTCCTAATAATAATATCTACCCACATTTTGTCAAAAAATAATAATTTAAATGACAAATTAAAAATGGTAGTGGAACAGTTTGATGGACGCAATAGATTCTAGGCAAAACGTGGGTAGTTGGAAACATCTAATAATAATTTATACGTTAAATAAATATTACAATACAAGTTCCATGTTGAATGCCTAAAAAGAACCTATCACAGCCTCGCTTGATGTGCGTCTCGCGTGTGTTTTGAATTAAAACACACTGAACAGTATTCGTAGACTGCATGCTAAATAATTTTGAAAACAAAGTTACGCTTAATATCAGTGTCCTCCGCAAACATACATTTTACTATATCAAAATATATTACATTCTAGTATTAATATGGCTCGAAATGCATTTAAAATTCTAACAAAGTCTGTCAAAAAAAGTGTAACTACTAAAATAATAAAATATCCTGGCACCTCTGGGGACCTAGTATTTAGGCGATATTTGTTTAAACGAATGGAAGTCTGAGAAATACCTACAAGCTTGCACACTATTCTATAAAGCTCGTTGGAACTCGTATCATAAAGAACATTTAAAATCGATTACAATTACTACGATTAAAAATGGCTGCATTAATAATAATCACTTAAATACTGTAATTACTGCGCGGTCTCTGCTGTATTTGCGTCCATTTTCCGTTGTAATTTTTCCGCTTTTTTCGCTGCTGCCTTCTTGGCAATGGCTTCGTCTTCTGCTGGATTGTCCCATTCCTGTCTTCGTCCGGAACCGAAGATGTTATAGAAGGTAGCGCAGAAGATGTACACTCCACCAGCGATGTAGAACACTTTTCTCCATTGCGCTTGAGTCGGCTGAAAAGAGAAATTACATTTAGCCGTTTTCATAGGTTTTTGCCCAACTGAGTAAGACTCATTGCGAAGTGACCGATGATATTTCTCATAGGTAGCTAGAACATATATTGCATATGTTGCTCTCCTCGGCCTCTCTTGTCGCTGCTCAGGAGCAAATTAATGAGTTGACCACAGAAAAATTAGCTCTGAAGTCGGAAATTGAAAACTTAAAGTCTAACATTAATAACATTGCTTTGTGTAATAGTAAGAATGAACAATGGGTAAGAAGATCTAATATTCAAATAAATGGAGTTCCCGAACGCAGAGATGAGAATTTACTTAAGATACTTAAAAATCTGGCAGAAAAATTTGAATTTGAGCTAAACGTTGAGAACGATATCGACTTTGTCACACGCATTGCTGTAAAAAATGACTCTAGTGATAAGAGGCCAAAGCCAATTATAGTTAAATTTTTAGCTAGATATAAGAAAGATGAGTTCCTATCCTCAGTACGTAAGTTAAAAAATCTCAAAACAAGTGATATTGGCTTTATTGGATCTACTGGCCGTATATATTGCAATGACCATTTGTCTCCTACAAATAAAGCACTGTTTGCAGAGGCAAAAAGAAGAGTGAAGGAAAAAAAGTGGGCTTTTATTTGGGTTAAAAACTGTACGGAGATGGTGCGAAAATCTGAAAATTCACCGGTATTTCATATAACTTCTGAGGATTGTTTAAAAAAAATTACATAAGAACTATGGCAGATGTTGTTTTGTATTTAATATTGATAGGTTTAATAAAATTATCACAACATAAACATATTTTAACACTTTGTAGTAAAAATTTTAATGTCATTTATGTTCTATATTATTTACGGCGGTTTTTGCTTGTTCTAACTCAGTTTTTGCTACTAATATCCATTTATCTGAGACTTGTAGCTATAAGAATATTTTATTCAAAATTAAAACTCACTAGAATACATATTAGTAACATAAAGAATTGTAATACTTGTTTAATTAATATCCTAACAGGGCTTAGCTTCTGGCAGAAAAGTGTTGTAAACGGCCAGTTAATTCATGACATAGATTTTTGTATATTTGTGTTTGTGGTAATCTTTTTTTTTTAAGTTAGGTCTATCTAAAAAATATTATGAAGGACATTATGGCAGCAATGAATTTACTGTTTTCAGGATATTGTGTTGTTTTGGGCAGATCATAATAAGTAATTCTGTTTTTCCTACAGTTTGGTACGTCGAATTGCTATTCTGTGAAACCCATTGTTTTGAACTAGGTACACGATAAGTATGAAAATTACTGTTATAGGCTTACCCTAATATTATTTGTTATTGTTACTCGCTTGTGGCAGCGACTGGATACACTAGGACAGTTTAACATTTTACTTTTAGAGTATGTTTTGATACACATCTCACACTTAGCATTGCAACATAGGAAAGTCACTAGTAGCAAAATGTTTTATACTTCAATAACAAATGAATCACACTGTATTAAAAATTTAGTTATAGTTACTATTAAGGCGTCAAGGAAACCTGACCATTATGAATGTTAGCATTTATTATCAGAGCGTACGCGGTTTGAGATCCAAAACAAGCCAGTTGTATAGAAGAATACTAAAAATAACTACGACATTGTTTGTTTAAGCGAAACCTGGCTGCTCCCGGGTATATCAGACTGTGATCCTAGGTATACTGTATATCGTAATGATCGGGATTACGAACGTGTAGGGCAAACGAGAGGTGGCGGTACACTGATAGCTGTCCGTAAAGGGCTAACTGTCGATATGCGGCGCTCGCGACCATTACCTGACCTACCTAACGCTGATATCACTAATGTCGTTATTGTACTGGACGGGAGTAAATGCCTAAGATTGTTTTGTTGTTATTTCCCTCAGAACCGGCATCATGAATCATCTTGCCTTACATTTTACGAGTAGTATCGGACTTAAATATGGATTTTACAGACGATTCTTTTCTGCTAACAGGTGACTTTAACATAAAAGATGCAATGTGGAATTTTTCCAATACTAAAAAAAACGTTTTGCTGCTTCAAAATCCCACAAATAGCAATATGGTAACCGATTTAATAGCATTTATGTCGTTTAATAGCTGGTCCCAATATAATGGTATTAAAAATATGAATGACAGATGTTTAGATCTTGTCATTTCTAGTCATGAATGCGATGTTGTGCGTACGGAGCCACTCTGTCTGCCAGAGGACACCCATCATCCAAGTTTTTATATCTCATTGAATTTCCAATCAACCTATAATTCTTTGCAGCCGGCTTCACGAATTGTAAGACGCTTTTTTAGTGCCGACTATGACACCATTAACAGGGAGATTGCTAAAATCGATTGGCAATTTTGTTTATCGGAAGCAAACTTAGACTCAGTAGTAGACATTTTTTATGCAAAGATTAATGACATTATTAATTCATTTGTTCCGTCGAGAAATGTGTCAGGATCAAATCGTTATCCTATATGAAACAACTAATAAGAATGCTAAATAAAAAATTTAGGGCCCATAAAAAATGGAAAATATATGGAAGGAATTCTGATTACGATAATTTTTGCGAGTTGCGTCGTTGGACTAAATCTCTTGAAGAGACTTGCTATAATACTTATGTATCAAAAATTGAAACTAATTTACAATTTAGTTCTAAGCCCTTTTGGACATTTATAAATTCAAAAAGATCTGCTAGTGGACTGCCAGACACAATATACCTGGATGATGAAGTTAGTTCCAATGGACCTCAAATATGCAATATGTTTAATTCTTTTTTTCAGTCGGTATTTGAGCGTGATTCTGATGGCGTACAATGCGATGTCCCTGAACCTAATAATGTAAATGTCATAAGCACTGTTCAGATAACGGAGTTTAGTGTTAAAAAATATCTGAAAAATCTAGACGTTAATAAGGGCTGTGGGCCAGATATGCTTCCTCCATGTTTCCTTAAAAATACCCGCGAATCAATTTCACTTCCTCTGTCTATAATATTCAGTAAGTCCATCAAGCAAGGTTACAAGGCAGTAAGTCCATCAAGCAATACCGTATGTCTGGAAAAGATCTCTAGTTGTTCCCATTCATAAAAGTGATGATAAGCATAACTGTAAAAATTATAGAGGAATTTCTAAATTATCTGTTATACCAAAGCTTTTTGAAAAAAATATTTATGATTCAATCTTTCCCCTTATTAGACCCCACCTTACCTTCTCACAGCATGGTTTTGTTAGTGGAAGATCAACAGAATCTAACCTCAACGAATTTATCGACTACGTCTGTACAGCCATGGACAAGGGTTACCGTGTAGATGCCGTTTATACCGATTACGCCAAGGCTTTTGATAAAATTTCTCAAAAAATACTTATTAAAAAATTGGCTTTCTTCGGTATTCATGGTGATCTCTTGCGATGGATGGAATCTTACTTGCGTAATAGAAGCCAAGCTGTCGCAATTAAAGGATACACTTCTAATTTCGTTCCTATTACTTCAGGGGTTCCCCAGGGATCTCATCTTGGCCCATTGATGTTTAATATATTCATTAATGACGTGGTAAGCTGCTTTAAGCACTCAAGAGTTCTTTTATATGCTGACGACAAATTTTTTTTTTGTATAGTTCGCACTATAAGTGACTGCATTAATATGCAAAAAGATTTAGATGACTTATGTGATTATTGTACTAAAAATAAATCACACCTTAATGTTGATAAATGTCAAACTATATCCTTTTCTAGGAAAAAGAAAATTTCTTTGTTTAGCTATTCACTGTTCTAATAGTAAGTAATAAGTAAGACTCTTAAGCGTATCGATGAAGTCAAAGATCTCGGACTAATTCTGGACCGTGAACTAACTTTTGCAAATCATATAAGTAGTATTTGTAACAAATCATTCAAAAATCTTGGTTTCTTGTTTCGACAGGCTAATGATTTTAAACAACCAACAACATACACTATACTTTATAACTCTCTTGTCAGATCAGAGCTTGAGTATGCGTTAACTGTTTGGAATCCCTTTTATTTTAAATATAATGATATGTTAGAAAAGATACAAAATAATTTTCTAAAAAGATTACAATACAAGTTTACAAATATTGACAAATCTAATATATTATCCTTAGATAAGCGGAGAGGTTTAAAGGATGAAATACTCTTATAATAAAATTATCCACAACATGATAGATTCTCCATACCTCCTAAGTCAAATTCTATTTAGGTGCCCGTCTCGTACCCGTAGTAGCTCAACATTTGATACAGCTGTGTGCAGATCAAAATATGCTAAGAATCGCTTTATTGTGAGAGCGTGTGAAAATCATAACCTTAATTTTAATGAAATTGATATATTCAACTTAAAATTTAAAACATTTGCTGCCACAATCAAAGAAATATTCTAGTAAGTAATTGTTTTCTTGTAATGTATATTTTTGCTTCAAACACTATTGTATAAAATTGTATGAAATTTCCATAAGAAACTCGAACATGGTGTTATATGTATAATTATTTATTGTCAACTGTTGCATAAACTTCTTGTATCACAAATTGATCCATGTTACTGTAATATTTATTTGTGAAAACTTTATTGGCTCATATGTGCTACTTTACTACTTATAGTTGTTATGTGTTAAAGTGCTGTTTGTTTTCCAATAAATAAATAAATAAATAATTTTGTGTAACTTTACACATTTGTGATTAGTTTTCACAATTGTCTAATTTATCGTGTGGTAAAATGTAGGTTGCTAACCTTGCCCTCTATGATGTAGCCGGCTACGATAGGGGCGAGCAGACCGGTGAGGTTGGCGAGGCAGTTGGTAAACGCCATCAGGATGCCAGCGAAACGAGGCGAGATATCCAAATGGTTCACCTAAAAATGTCAAGAATTACATTACAATTTACATTAAATATTAAGCAGATCTCTTGAGTAAATTTTGAACGTTAGGTGTTAAACCAAGGTTTAAAATCTAACGTTTTAATTCGCCTCAGCGATTCGCGGATTAACTTATAGTGTCAAAAGCGAAGAATTTGCGAAGCGTAGAAATTGGAAATTTAAAATCTATATTATCAAATTACGTAAAACTTCTCGAACCGAATCGACCGGCTGTAAAGTGCGATAAGGCTTTAAATGAACGTGGGCGGGAGCGCTGCTGTTAGAGGAGAACTGTCAAAAATGACGTTTTTGTATGATGGCAGCGTTAGTTCCTTTTTTCGCCACGTTCAATTAAAGCCTTGTCGAGCTGTACCTACACATTGGGCCGAACGATTGAGCCATCGCATTGGGCCACCATATAGAGGCCTACTTGGTCATAAGTTGGGAGCGTCATTCCGTACTCAACGTTATCTCAGAGCGTTGCAGTTCTTTACTTCGACAGTTAAACATAAATTAGTAAAGAGCCTAGATTATTGTTATCTCTCTCATTTTTCAATCCTCATCTACGTGAAAGAGAAAGCACTAACTACGAAAGCCTCACCTTGAATCCAGAGTAAATACCGCCGTTGAGTCCGACGCCGACGGCCAAGATGGCGACAGTGGCGGCGGGGTCGCAGCCCGTGTTCGCCGCGATGAACAGTCCTATAGCGGGACCGTACTCGCCTGGGAACAGGATATATTTTATAGGTAGTGATTTCGGGAACACAGTTATTCATAAGAAGGCTCTAGAGTTCGCTTCGATGCTACGCGACGGAGATCTGATACGCGAAAATGATCAAATGTGGAAAAATCCTAACGTAAAACAGAGCATTTAAGTACCTCAAGTGTAAAAAACATGGTAAAAATTCGAAACCTAACGCGATTTCGAAAATTTAAATCAACGGGGCAGAATAGTCCTTTCGTCTACCTATCTTTCTGGACAGATTTTAATCGACTAATTAGTAATTGTTGTTAAAAACATACCGGCCAAAAAAGGCCACCTTGTTGGATCCTTGATCCATCATCATCATCATTTACTTATTTCATCGACCACACAGCTGTTGACACTCACCGATGCTGTTGATGATCTTCCGGACCTGCGTGTGGTTGAACCTGCCGCTAGAGAGCATCCAGTCAGCCACCACCGAGATGAACATCGAGAACAGCCACATGCACAGGTACGGGAGAGCCGATACGAAACCATTCTGGAAAGATACGAGGTTCGTTAGGTACTTTTCCGTTTTGTCTCTTAGCAAGGAAGGCGGAAGTTAGAAACTCAGAAAAATGTTTAGCCAAGTTGCTCTCACTGATTTACGAATAGCCATCGCTAATTATAATAAATTACGTCGACAGTGTAAAAAAAAAATAGGTAACTAGATGACCCGGTGAACTTCATATCAATTCCCTCTTAACAGTGGCGGCCCTAGGGAGTGGCGAACAAGGCAGTCGCCCGGGGCCTCGCTCTTGCAGGGGCGTTGCAAGGAATTTTTTCGTGAGACAAAGGGCCTCGCAAAGACCTGCTGCCCAGCCCCCAGGGCCTCGCAAAGACCTCCGCCTGGGGCCTCGCAATGGGTAAGGCCGCCACTGCCTCTTAATATAATGATATAAACCATAATAAAAACCTTCCCTGGACTTCTACGAATATTTTAAGACTAGAATTAGCCAAATCGGTTCACCCACTTTTGAGTTTTAGCGAGACTAACAAAAATCCATTTTTATTAAAATGGAAGATAATATTTTCCACTTCCTCTAACTCTCTCCTTTTGTTGCGGGTCTCTCATTTTAGCTTATCGTTCAATAAGGCATCATAAGCTACATGACAGTAAAATCCTTATAGTTAAGATATTTGCATTTCTGTTTTCAAAATTCATCTACCAAATGGAAGCATCCTGTCTAAAGCCTGGATTTCTCTGGATATCTGCTAATTTAATGGAACGGTCGTTTTATTAACGAATCGGCCAACCCGGCCAATTGCCGCCTAACTCAATAGAGTATAGTCCAATTGGCCTGTGACCTCCTGACATAAATGACTCATAACACGACATCTTATATTTTGATGTAGCCTTATGAATTATGATATATATTATTTCTTCTAGTAATAGGTATACTTTAGCTTCGGTCATACTGATGCTTTTAAGCGTCAATGAACATAATATAATCAGTGAGATTTCTCGTTTTTTATTTTTATTTGGCAACACATCTAACGTCACTATCAGATTTTTGACCTTTTTTGTAGCAAGAACAACATTTCCGTTGAATTACAGAAATCAGAACCTATATTTTTTTAAGTCAGTGAAAGGACTGGCCTGAAATCCACAGTTCAACATAGAAAATTTCAATACGGTAGCGAGTAGCGAGGCTCTTCACTATTAAATACAGGGTACTCCAACCTTTTTTACGCGGTGCCAAAATATTTCTCTCCTTTACCCCTTTTTTTTTAAACCCAAAATCCACTTACATCCTTGATGGAGAAGTGCAGCACTTGTCTCATGAAGGTCGGCAGCTCCGTCATGAGTGTCTCGTAGCCGTAGTTCTGTCCCATGTGAGCCAACATGATCGCCCAGAACGGAGTTGATAGGAGAATCTTGCTCCATGGAATTGGCGGGGACTGGAATCGTTGAAACACAAATTAGTACATTCAAAAAGATAGCTTAGAAGTCTAGCTGTCAATAAATGAGAAATATGGGTAGAAGAAGAATTATTATGACGTAGTCATATGAAACAATATTTTTTGGAAATATGATTTTTCTCGGAAACAAACCATAATTTTTACTAACTTTAATTATAACCACGTTGTAAATAATCTCTTAAATATTTGCAAACTTTTTAAAACAGTTGCGAGATTACTCAAGTTCTTTTTTCAAAATCAACTCACGCTGGATCCAGCGGCGCCCCACAGTGAGCTCAGAATATACTTCTTCTCATTCTCCTTAATACTGGGGCACTGCTCAGGGTCCTCAGACACGAACAGCAGGAAGGCGATACACCAGACGGTGCCGATGAGACCAAACACGTAGAAGATGGACGGCCAGCCGCCCGCGAAACCGTACGCTGAGAGCAGACCCGAGAGAGGCATGGAGATCACTGTGCCGAATTGGGCTCCTGAAAGGTGAAATATAGATTCATAGTATGGTTAAATTTGATTTTCGAACTGTACTGCGCCGCGCTGTCAAACGCGGCATCAATTTTGCATTGAAACGAGTCGATTCAATCGAGTAGAGATGGCTTTATTGAAAAAACTGTCCTTTTTGACGTAATACTATAGGACCCTCAGAAATGTTACAAATCTGGTAATGAGATATACATATCTTCATAGCCTTATCTAGGTTTGAGTAGAACCAGAAACACGATTAATGTATTTTGCCTCGATACATTTCTCGATCGAAATGACCTCTTAAAAATACGAAATTTGAAGATTATTTTTAAACGAAAATAGATGTATTGTAGGAAATTAGTCTAATTGATAGACACCTTTGAACCTCAAAATCGTATAGAAGCATTTTGCTTAAATGCTCTTGGTTATTTTTTAAATAATTAAAATTACGTTTTTCGCATGTTTTCCAAGCGAACCGATAGCTTCTGGCCGCAGCGTATTCACGACTATATAGTCATACAAATTAAGTATAAAATTGCCCTTGTGGTAAAATGACTTTCAATATAGCGCCTTAATAGTGGAGTCAGTGAAGGTTTTCACCTCCGATTTCGTTGAACCTCGATCGATTTTCATGAAAATTGGTGAGTAGGTGGGGGATACCCTAAGAAACAAAAGTGACATAGTGCCAACTTGCGCTTTTGCCCTGGGGGTGGATGCCAACTCTTCTCGGGGGTGATTTTTTTTAAATAAAAATAACCTTAGCAATCAATAGACACACAAATTCTAAGCAAAATTTATTACATAAAGCTCTTCGATGAAATCAACACTTTCTGAGTTATTAAAGATCAAAGATTATGTTTTTGCGTGAGAAAAATACATGTCTTAAAGCGGTTTTTCTTATTTGTCTAAGAAAAGAAACTATAGGTTTTTTCGCAAAATGTGTAATAACCAAAATTAAAGCCAATAAAAAAACAAATCAATTCCTACTCTGAAATACCTTCTTGCAATCATCCATAGTGAGCTGTAGGTGATTGAAAGTATATTTTCTTTCGGTGAGTACCTAAATCTAAGCATTCAAACTTGAATAACAGTAAACCGATGCATTTTATGACATATGCTTCCTTAAGATTTTTTAAAGTGCTTAAAAATATATTTCCAATGAGTATTGCAAAAAGTTAATAGCATAAAATTTGAGCAAGTTATAATAAAAACAAGATGACACTTTAAAAATTTTTGGAAAAAAACAAAAGTAAAACGTTCACCATTTCTACAATAATTCAAATTTATGGTTATCCCCAAAGGATTTTCTTTACTTTAGCATAAGTGATGACCTCAAAAATTTTTACTGGTTTCGAATGCTTAATTTAGAAAAAAAGAATGATTTAGTAAAATCAAAATTATTCAAATTTTCGTAAACATCATTTTGTTTTGAACATAACTTCGAAAATATTAAACCTTCGTAAAAAAATATAAAGCAAGAAAATTGTGTCCATTTTCTAAGAAATCTTTTGGGTTTTTTTTTATTTTCATAGGATCAAAAATAACCAAGATAGAGACGTTTAAAGCCTAACTTTTACTGCGAGAACCATGAAACCTGGACCCTTTAACCCTTTTTTTTTAAACCAAGGACTTCAAAATGTATTTTTCAAGTCGATATTAAAGCTCTTCAAATTATCTTTAAAATGGTCCATAAATGAACCCGATAACCTAAAAATTAACAGAGATAAATGTGATAAAACGAATATATATTTTTTTTTGAAAACAATTTTGAAGTAGATATTTGGGATGCAAATATTGTAGGAAAACCGGTCAATAGGTACATACTGATATTATAATTGCTAAAGTGTTTTTGTCTATCTGTTACCTCTTAACACCCAAACGGTTCAACCGATTTTGCTGGAATTTAGTATGAAAATACTTTGAGTCTCGGGAATGGACATAGGATACTTTTTATCCCGATAAAATTTACGGTTCCAGCGCGATTGCAGGCGTCATATAATTCATACTAAAATACACGTTAATCTTTTCAAGTCTTTCAATATTCAGAAAGTAAACGAAACGGTAAACATCTACTCGATAAGAGGGGCTTTTTATAATGATGTGCGTCTGTTGAATATTTCAGACTAGCAGATTCAGCCTTTGCGTAAATTTTTTGCACAGATGGTAGTTTGAAATCGTTGTTTGAATATTTTGGACTATATAATATCAGTGTTTGAATATTAATAAAATTTATCTTAACTATGAAAAAATATTCGAACTCATTAAAGCTGATAAAAAAACTTAAAATAAAAACTTAAAGCCTATTATTATCCGGACATTGGGTAATTTACAGGGGTGAAAAAATTTCGCAAAATAGCCATAATAATATTTTAATACTAAGTAAATAAACTGAAAAATTGGGTTCAAAAACTTATACCTACTAAGCTTTTAAACCCAATTTTACAGTGATTCTGCAACTAAGGGGTACTTTTAGGGATTTATATTTCACTCTTAAAAAAAAATATATATCACAAATATCAAACAAACTGTTCATGCAATGTAAATATGCGATTTTAAAGCTCAGGAATACAAAAAAATGTATTATTTTAATGAATAAAAACATTAAATCATGAATAAATTATTTTATCAAATTAAACACAATTAGTAAAACCAGAATGGTTAAATCTGCATTTTTCTATTTATAACAAAAGGGGTGGATTTCACCCCTAAAATACAAAAAGCGCAATACGAGCGTATGTAACTTTTGAAGTAAAGGGTTTAACGTACTTAATCCCAAATTTTCATCGAAATCGGAGGTTGTACCTGATTTTTGCCTTCAATGACTGCACTATAATGGGTCGTGTATGCCACAGTATAGCAATATCCCATATCCCATATTGCTATACTGAGTGTACGCGATGTTTTCAGCCCTATAGTGACAAAAGCTCGAGGGTTATAATTTTTTTTTTCTCTTTTGTCACGCCAACTTTGAAGATGAATTTAGGGATTTCACAGGTCACGGCTTTTTATTATTATTTTCAAATTTATTTTGCTTTTAAATGAACTTACCGGCATATACAGCTGCTCCCATCCGACTCCTCTCGTTGGGCGGGATCCATTTTGCCAGCATCGCGTGAGAGCAGGGCACGATGGGACCCTGAAAGTTTTTTTTAATTTTTTGTGAAGAAAAATTTTAAAACCTTTTTTAAAGTAGGTACTCAGGTACATATTTAAAAATGTTTTAGATAAGACTTTCAGGTTTTGTTAGAGATTTTTCTTACCTCTCCCAATCCTTGGATGAATCGCACCAGGATGAGCCAGTAGTACCCTCGTTCAGCAGCCACGGGCACCAGCAGACCGAACACCGAGTTTATCAACATACCGATACCCAGGAAAAGACGGGCACCGAATCTGTAGCAATAAAAATAATATTATTAATGTAATATGATTTTGGACTTCCAAATGGGACAAGCAAGCAAAGAGGCAAAATTCAAAAATGTCATTCTCAAACATTTCTCTTTGGCGTTTTTGTATTACTTCCATGATTGGCATGACTTTGATACCTACTACACATTTATTCGAGATAATTTCATGGGTGGTTCTGAATAGCTCTATGTTCGATATTTAAACAGGAAGATGTTGCAAACCTTTTGGACAGAATGCCGAATGGGATCTGTGTGATGACGTAGCCGTAGAAGAAGGAGGAGAGGATATAGCCTTGCAGCGTTGACGACCAAACGTACGTTCCGTCTTGCGTCTGCACCGCCTGCAAATATAACAATATGAATGGATATAAACATTATAATGGTATTATCATACAGAGCATACACATTAAATCATTGTCTGTTTAGCGATCAACGTATTGTAGGTTATGTAGTAAAGAGGTAATTAGATAAGTAAGACTCCTGATAGAAGATTACATTCCAATAAAGCATGCGTTTTTGGTCTTTAAAAAGTTAGGAAGAGTTGAGGCTTAGTACTTGACAAAATACATCACTGGTTTGTTAAGTGATGAATCATTCACAAACTTTTTTGAAGTGATAACTTCTTTAGCACTTTTGTGGGATGGGTAAAAACTGTGAAATTCTCGTCAGATTCTCGTGCTGATCGAAAAACCTTGGAAAAACCGTAAGACGGTTGGAGAGTAGTGTTTTGTGTCGAACTCGAACTCGAACTCGAATTGATTGTAAGGGTTTCGATTAATTAAAAAAATCGATTTTCATAAAAAAATGGTTAAAAATGTAATCGATTGTAAGGGTTTCGATTGATTTAAAAAATCGTCTTTTTTAATAATCGAGTTTCATAAAAAATGGGTTAAAAAATGCACAACGTTAATAATCAAGTTTTCACTTCTGACGGCACTCTCGGAGTGCAACCCGTCTTTTTTTTTTATTTCGCGCGATTTTTTGCAAATCCAAAACGCAACTCTACCCTCTCTCACTTGGAAAGCTACTATTACTTACACTAGTGCTATTGGAGTCCACATCCCCGCACTCATTGTCCAGTGCCTCTTTGTCTACCGGAAGTGCAGTGTGGTTGACCATGGCGACGATGGCTACGGACATGTTGGTGCGCATGATGTACGCGTTAGCCATGCCCAGGAACAGCATGAACGTCACCCAGTGCCGCTTGCCGAGGCCGCCTAAAAAAAATAAACGTCATTTTTACTGTCTGTGAATATTTTTTTAGGTCATGGCCTTAGAAGTTTTAATTAATAAACTGAGTTTTCAACTTTGTAAGGCTTACCACCAATCCTTCTCTTTCATAATTAATACTTACGAGAAATAAGAGAACTATAACTACTAAGTAATAACATATTATTTAACACAGGGTTAACTTTAACCCAGTTTGGCGCAAGTGTGTCAGTGTTAAGTAGCCATAACTTTTGTTCTAAGTTTTAAAAATAAGTACTTATTTAAAAAAATTAAAGTAATGCGTATAGTTTTACGACTCAAATGTGTTACGCAGACGAACTAAAAAAGTTCTTGACGTCAATCTGTCTGTAAAGTTAAAACGGAACGGTATATAAAATTATCATCATCATTTCTCTACTCTCGCAAAGGAACCCACGCTAATTACGAAATTTTATTTAAAAAATTAAAATTACTATGTCAGGATTAGAAGTACAACATTTTTTAATGATCTTTGGGGAAAAGGTTCAGCGCCCCTGCCTAAATAAATATGCCAAGTGTGATCGAATTCAAGGATACTGAAAGTGCTTATGAAAAAATTCTGTCGTCATGGTAACAAGAAACCCGGCAAGTTTCAATTGGCAACAGAGTCAGCACTTGCTGGGTTTCCTGGAATTTACTAAACATTGCCCGCCATAGAATTTGCCCGCGGCATTGTTCGCATAGAAAACATTCCAGTATGAGGCCTGTCAATAACTTGGTCTCGGAACACGTAAAATTTCAGTTATCGTTTATCTCCTCCTCAGATTCTATTCCTAATTCTCTTTTTCACTCGTGTAAATTGCTATCCCTTTTCCACAGTTACGCGATATATTAACGAGTAGACGACGCCCGCAACTCCGTTGCGCAAAAATTCGTTTATCGCGCGGGAACCGTACATTTTTCCGGGATAAAAACTATCCTATGTCCTTTCTCGGGACTCAAAGTATCTCCATGTCAAATTTCAGCAAAATCGGTTTAGAGAGTGAAGAGGTAACAGACAGACAGACGGACAGACAGACACACTTTCGCATTTGTAAGTAAGTATGGATATGCCTTCAGCTCCTTAGTGACACAGAATATCATTGCCTTAGCTACCTTGAAGGATTCTAATCAGAATTCAGGATTTTGGGTTAAAAATACTTATAAGACGAAGCACAGTTTAAGTTTTTCAAAAATCTCTTAGTTTCTCTAGCCTCTACAATTAGCTCTATATCTAGGTAAGTATATGCCATTGTCCTTTAATTATTATGTATCCTTTTTATCGCGCGCGATTGGCGATTGCTATCTCATGCAAAGAGACAAAAACGACCGGTCAGTGACCGCTATATTTCTTTATGTTCCGCGTCCCTACTTTAGACAACCAATAATCTTCACAAACCATATTTATATCTGGTGGCTTGTCGCAAACAAGCTAGACATTTTCCCATTTTCCTAAATAATAACCATCTTCTTAAATATCTTCTCGAATATGGATATGCTGCGCTTGTACTAGGTTGATTAATATCGTCTGTCATGTTTTTGACAAAAATTGACAAGTAATAAAAATCAATAAGGCTTTGAACTCTTGACTACGATATAAAAAAAAAAGAAATCCCACTGTATCTTGAACCTTGCTTGAACCCCCTGCTAAGAATAATAAAAACCACTATAAAAACTATTCGTAGACCCGAGCTGTAACACTAGCTGTATTATCATTTAAAAGTCGATATCTCTTTCGTTTTCTGTATCCATCCATATCCATAATTCCATACTTCCATACTATCCATACTTAACATTATAAATTCGAAAGTTGTCTGTCTGTTTGTTACCTCTTCACGCCCAAACCGCTGAACCGATTTTGCTGAGGTATGGAGATACAGCTTTGAATCCCGGTAAAGGACATAAGGATACTTCTTATCCCGGAAAAATGTACGGTTCCAGCTCGGTTTCGAGACAAAGTTTTACCATGGTTTTACCTTATCTTTAAGTCCACAAATTACGTGAGGTGTTTTTTTTTGACCCCCACGGTGAGATTTCGTGAAATTTTATTCAACCCCCTCCCCCCTCCTTCCAAATCTCACGTGAGATTTTCAAAATGTGGGTTTCTTACGACAAACGTTTGGTTTGACAGTCACTAGATTTTCTTTCGAACGAATTTGTGAATGATCTTAATCGTATAACGATTACGCTTACGCTTACTTACAATCTGGATGAAATGGGCCAAAATAGTATCATTCTGTTAATAAAAAAATTACGCGAGATTTGCCGAGACCCCTCCTCAGATTAGATAAAATTTGACTCGAATACCTCACGTAATTTGCGGACTTTGCAGCGTCGACTCATATCAAATCGACCGCAGAATGCGCAATATAAAACACAATGGTCTCGTGAAATTATCTGAATAAGGAAACGCGTCGACCTTGTAGAGATTACTCTATTACCGCTGAACGTCATCGAGCGAGAAAACACCTGATGGAAAGTCATTACTCATTATACACCCGGAAAGAACTGGATCTTTCAATTTATAATGTAGCTATAATCATCCGGCACGAATAGGCCGGCTCAAGAAATACAACGACTATATATCCATGCCCTTCAACACAGGTTAAGGCCATCCCCCGAGCAAACGACCTTGACCATTCATTTGACGCGTTGCCGAGATCGACAAAAATTATTTTTTTTTACAAATCTTGGTTCAAAATTGATCTAAAAAAATAAAACGGGGAATATGTAGTTAATGAAACTATCTATCGTGTGTTTCAAATAAACGTAATTTGTAAATACTAGGGAGATGCTGAATGTATGATTGAATTTTAATAAATCGGTTTTACTTTGGAAGCTAATATCATGAGTATAACAAACAAATATAGAAAATTTAAAACGGGGAAAGGTATGTTGTTAAACTTACTGAAGATTTTTGCTGTATTTTTATTATAACTTTGTAGCTTTCAAATTATGAGGTTATAAGGCTCTAAATACGGTAAATTACGGAAAAACAGACATACAGATTGCCGATAGTAAGACTGCAGACAGACAGATAGACATTTTAAGATCAGGCAGACATGCTTTAAAAGTTTATGACAATCTAGGTAACAATAGGTAACAATAGGTTGAAAGCTACGAATAACAAAAAATTGGGAAGATAATAGACAGTATAGAGTCAAAAGATGTAAGTAGTCGATAATGTCTCCTTTGCCCTAGTAATAATTGGTAAAGGGCGCCAGACTGTCGCGATACTTATCCGATAACCATAATATACGTATAATTTGTCTATGCCAGCTATCCTCAACCTGCAGCCCGCGGCGCCGCGCCGGGACTTTAAATCTGTGGCCCGCGCGCCCACCGGTAAAATTGTGAATTTTTTCCCACTTTTAAAACATTTTGAAGGTTATTTTCTAACCCTAAAAAAATTTTGTTGCGGCCCGCCCGCGACACCAAGACCAAAACATGTTTGTGGCCCGTATGAAAATAAGGTTGGGGACCACTGGTCTATGCCATTAGAGTGATTGACCGAAACGAGACGAAACGTGACTAGGCTAAAATAGTTATACAAATGTGAACTCTATTTACTACATAATAAGGCTCATGCATAATGCAGTGTACAGCTAGGCGCAATTTGATTATTTTATTCTGAACAAAGTTCACTTTTGTGATGTGATGAAATTGCATCGTCAGTCGTTACTCGTCACGTTTCGTCTTCATTTAGTGTGAACAGACCCTTACGAAGCAAATTAAATAATATTCAGCTCTATTATTTTATTACACAGACATTAAATTCTTCTAGACAAAGCACTAGAGGTCATATAGACAATTCAGCACATTATAATAAATATAACCCTGCTTGAGTACTTTAAATGTGTGTGGATTCCTAATAATCCTAAGTGTTCCTAATAATAATATTATATTCGAATATTTCATTCAAAGTAAGTAATATTAAGAGGGAACGCGGGTGCAGTAGTATTCAAACGAAGAAACTATTGCCATCAGTCATCACTCATCAGTCATCAGTCATCACGCTTCACTCTGCGCAGGCACGTGTATTGTGATAGAGACAGATACAGTAAATCGAGGTAACACAGTCCTCTTCCTCCTTCAAAATGAAGTTTATCTACTTAATTTAATTATTTTTAAATATCTTCAGGAAGAGTGTGTCTATGCTTCTACGTTTTTAATTTATCTTAAAGATCTTTCAAATTTGTTTTATGGTCGGTGGATTGGCGGGGTACGGGGCATTCATTTTTTGCGATTTTTTAAGGGTCATTTTTTTATTTATTAGTAAATCAAACACAGAGGCATAGCTTTAACAGATCCCAATATTGTATAAAAAAATCATTTGCCAGAGAGTAAATTGGGGAATACGTTTGTATGGAAAAACAGTGTTAGCATACCCTTTTAAGGCCGTCTCCCGAGCAAATGACCTTGACCATACATTTGCCGCGTTGCCGAGATCGCACCAATTTTTTTTTCTATTTTTTTTTTTTTACTTATCTTAGTTCAAAATTGACCTAAAAAATTAAACGTGGAATATGTAGTTTATGATATTGTCGATCTATTGGCGTGTTTTTAAAAAAATTGAAAATTTAAAACGTGGAAAGGAATGTTGATATACTGACATAGATTATTGCTGTATGTTTCTTATAACTTTGTAGCTTTCAAATTATGAGTTTATAAGGCTCTAAATACGGTAAATTACGGAATATCCGTAGGGAAGGCCCTTAATTCATTCTCAGTGCTAGTTTTCACAACATTAGGGTATTAAATGTGACGTACGTGTATGTTGGTACATATTAGTACGTAGGCAATAGACATTGTAAATTAGATGATGACAATGTGCAAACTTCGTCAATACCACAAACTCATACTACTTGAATAATATGAGACATCTTTTGAAATTAAATGGTAGCCATATGCTTAGATTATAATATATATTATATACCATAATATTCGTTCAATGATATAAATAAGCAATTTAAAAAGTCTGTAAGCTGAAGTAAATTAGACGTTAAACAGCTCACTAGACTTTCCTACTTTGTCTGCAGCTACATTATAAAGTCATGCAAACATAGACAGTATTATCAAGAAATACATATATAATATATATCTTTACGGTGCCCATTATATTTTACATAAACTGAAATTAGTGAGTGTTGAATCTAGCAATATACTACATCGATGGCTCATGGCAATCTAGTATTCGGTTGTACTAATTTGTATTCTGATTTCTGGGGTATCGGCACAGTATTACAAATCGGACTATGTGATAACGAAGCATATTTCACATAAGGTTAGTTAGTACATGCTAAGATCTAAGTTCTAACCATTTGGTCACGAAATTTAACAAAAATTTTTTTTTTCAACTTTCATGATTTTACAAGATTCTAATTGAAAACGTGAAACGTGATAATATTATGTCACAACTCACACCACTACACGCACAGCGCACCAGCCTAAAAATTAATTATTATTGACGGTCTAGGGTTAATATATTTCGGCACCTTTCAATTTTATTGTCAAGTAAACTAAATACTAATAAACTAAATAAATCGTCTAGGGGCCCGCTTACGTAATGGATAATAATATTGTAACTTTTTCTCTGTACCTACGATGCGAAGTAAAAATTAAACGCTAATTAGGTCTACTTTGTCTAGCACAGTTTCTGAGTAAATAGGTAGTGGCCAGTCGACAGCCGTATATTATATAGGTAGGTGGTATGAATTATTAACAAAATTTAAAAAAACAGATTATTTAAAATATCAAATAATATAACATTTAAATTAATCTATACTAATCTATACTTCTATACTAATAATATTATAAAGAAGTAAACTTTGTTTGTTTGTTTGTTTAATTGTAATGAATAGGCTCAAAAACTACAGGACCGATTTAAAAAATTCTTTCACCATTCGAAAGCTACATTATTTACGAGTAACATAGGCTACATTTTATTTCGGAAAATGTAGGGTTCCGTAAGATATTTGGATTTTTCTAACACAGGGTGAAAAAAATCAACCAGAAAATTTACTTATTTTGCGTACGCTGCCTAAACTATAAAAGATAGACAATACAATGTTCTAAGTAAATGTAGATCTTTTAAATATCTACAAAAAAGTCCGCGACCCACTATACCTATCTATGTCGAGTGAGGTACAACAACCATTATTTTATTTAAAAATCTTGATTTTTTTGGACTACATTTAAACGCATTTATTTTACTCATGCTATTAATCTTTATCAAAATGAATTATTTCATCACTAAGTACAGTTTATGTAGATAATATTTGGTCTTTGAATGATTAAAATTTGACGTTTGGTTTAGAAGTTAAGACGAAATTAAAAATTGCGATTTACGCCCGTTTCGAAGTGGGCGCTACCAAGGCGGGGGTGCACAGTAGCGAAGATTATGACCGGCCCTGCAGCTGGTGAATTGGCTCATATACCAAGAATACCAATGATCCCTACTGATTTGCCTATACCCTTCAAAAGGCTCCAATTTCCTGTAAAAAAATATTTTGCACTAACGGTAAATATTATGTAAATCCCAGGGCCAAACATTCAAATTAGTAGGAATAGATTTATGAAAAGAATATTTTGCTCTATCATCGGTCCCCGACCGATGATAGAGCAAAATATTCTTTATATTCTTATATCCCGACCATCAATATATTTTGTTACCTGAAAATAATGTTGTTTATAGAAAAGCTCTACAATAATCGCTTTAGTCATTTATCCTAAAACAACGGGTTGCACTCCGGGACTACCGTCAGAGGTGAAAACTTATTATTAATTACATTTAAATATTCTCATCATAAACAACTTTAACACCCACAGAAAGACAATCTATGCAGCATGTGGAAAATGACTGCGTCGTCGATGTTTCTGTGAATTGACCTGGGAATCATTTTGCTGACCGTGTCTTTCCTGGGTAGGCTTTTTGCAGCGGTAACCGACATCCACGCGGGCGGATCCGCGGGCGACCTCTATCTATACATTATAAATTTATAATAAAACTGTGGAAATGAAAATTCTGTATATTAAAGATATTCAAAAAATAATAAGCGGGGGGTGTCACTACATCGCTATAGAAGCCAAAAATGTAGTTAGTTTTTTGTCTGTCTGTCTGTATGTTTGTTCCACTATCACACGAAAACTACTGATCCGATTTGAATGCGGTTTGCGCAGATATATTTTCCTTCTTCCAACTCAACATCTGGTGTATAAAAAATTTTCCCCCCACACCTCTAAAGGGACGAAAGAGGGGGTCAGATTTTGTATAAGACTTTTGCTTTTACACGAAAACTACTGATCCGATTTGCATACGATTTTCACAGATATATTTGAATCTTCCGACTCAACATTTGGTGACTAAAAATCCCCCCACCCCTCCCCTCTAAGGGAACCAAAGAGGGGGTCAGATTTTGTATCAAACTTTTTTCTTTAATGGACTTTCTTTGACATATAATTATTAACTGTTTTTTCCAACTTAACATCTGGTGTATGCAATTTTTCGCCCCACCCCTTTTAGGGGACAAAAGAGGGGGTAAGAATTTGTATCAACTGATGAAGAAGAAATATTTTAAATGGCGAAACAACGTTTGTCGGGACAGCTAGTAATATTATAAAGCGGAAGAGTTTGTTAGTTAGTTTGTTTGTTTGTTTGGTTGTTTGAACGCGCTAATCTCAGGAACTAGTGGTCCGATTTGAAAAATTCTTTCAGTGTTAGATAGTCCATTTATCGAGGAAGGCTATAGGCTATATATTATCACGCTAAGACTACTAGGAGCGAAGAAATAGAGGAAAATGTGGAAAAAACGGGGGAAATTATTTAAAAGGGCTAATTTGAACGCGCTAATCTCAGGAACTACTAGTCAGATTTAAAAAAATTTTTCAGTGTTAGATAGCCCATTTATCGAGAAAGACTATAGGCTATATTTTATCACGCGCTAAAACTAATAGGAGTGAATAAATAGAGGAAAATGGGGAAAAACGGGGGAAATTATTTGAAAGGGCTTATTTGAACGCGCTAATCTCAGGAACTACTGGTCCGATTTCTAAATTCTTTCAGTGTTAGTCCATTTATCGAGAAAGGCTACATTTTATTACGCCACGACTAATAGGAGCGACGAAATAGAGGAAAATGTGGAAAAAACGGGGGGAAATTATTTGAAAGGGCTTATTTGAACGCGCTAATCTCAGGAACTACTGGTCCGATTTGAAAAACTCTTTCAGTGTTAGATAGCCCATTTATCGAGAAAGGCTTTAGGCTATATTTTATCACGCTAAAACTAATAATAGCGAAGAAATAGAGGAAAATGGGGAAAACGGAGGAAATTATTTGAAAGGGCTTATTTGAACGCGCAAATCTCAGGAACTACTGGTCCGATTTGAAAAATTCTTTCAGTGTTAGATAGCACATTTATCGAGGAAGGCTATAGGCTATATTTTATCACGCTAAGACTAACAGGAGCGAAAAAATAAAGAAAAGTGTGGGAAAAACGGGGGAAATTATTTGAAAGGGCTTATCCTACGAACTACTAGAGCAATTTTTCTGTTATTTGGGTCAGATAGGAAGTAGAGCACGTGAAGGATCATAGGCTATTTTTTGTGGACTAATTTGTCTGTGAAATATCTTCACGCGGAATGAAAATGAATTCATATACTTCCCTTGGTTACGACATCACGCGTAAACAACTGGACCGATTTTGCTGAAATTTGGTATAGATATATTATGTACTTTGAGTCCCGGAAAAGGACATAGGATACATTTTGTCCTGGAAAAGTGTACGGTTACCGCACAATGTACTTTTATGATTTGCGCGTTAACTATTCAATCGATTTTGATGAATTTTGGTATAGAGATACTTTGAGTCCCGGGAAAGAACATATGATATATTTTGTCGCAGAAAAATGTACGGTTCCCACAAAATGTAATTTTGTGATTTGCGCGTAAATTATTCAATCGATGTACGGGAACAACTATAAACTGAAGTCCACGCGGACGAAGTCGCAGGCAACAACTAGTATACTTAATAATATTCTGAGTTTGTTTTCAACTTTTTTTATAAAATAAAGGGGCAAACGAGCAAACGGGTCACCTGATGGAAAGCAACTACCGTCGCCCATGGACACTCTTAAGTCGCAAGTTCGCAACATCAGATACTTTGCCGACCTTTTAAAAGGGAATACGCTCTCTTCTTGAAGGTTTGCAAATTGCAGGTCGAATAGGTTATTCCTATATATTTTATTCCTTACTCAATAAAACAAACTACAAATCAAAACATTTCGAGTTAACCTTCAAATGCAACCCTACGTTAAGATTTCATACAAAATTTAAAGGGTCCCTTTTACCCCACAGTATGGCGGCCATTCTAGGTCGCTTTATTATGTAACCCTGATTATATTTTACTCAATAAAGCAACCCCTACGTCTACTAGTCGTCCTTGAAACCAAAACAACAATAACAACCCAAATATTATAATCTACAAGATTTCGCATTGTAATAACATCTGCGTTATTTTGTGGTTTTCTCTCTATATCTAAATCACGACAACCACAAATGACAAAACTGAGTCATAAATATAATGAAATAACATTTATTGTACATGAGTAGAGGTGTAAATTGTGTAATTTTTTTATGATCAGCTTGGCGGTAAATATTGCTGAGTGTTCTAAAATTACCAGCAACAAGACACAAAATGAAGAAGTACTTAAAGAGTCCGTAGGTATACGAAATTTTGCCGATGAATACGAAATTGCAAAGGTTCGCTACAAAAATATTATTAGGTTTTTTTCCCCCTAATAGACTTAAAAATATATATATTAACTAGCTGTCCCGGCAAACGTTTCTTTGCCATATTATATAAAGTATATCGCCCGTATTATTTTATTGAATTAGTGACTAAATAAGTATGCATAGAGGAAAATAATTGTCACCATGGCAACGTCCATTGCTATCCCGTGACCCGCGGGGCATAAACAATGGTCGCTCTTTATAGACAAATAATTTGCAATAAAATAAAATTGCGACTATAATAATTAAAGATCTAAATTCTAAGCTATCCTATCTCTCAAGTTGGAAAAAAGCACACATTTAAAAAAAAACATTACAATCGGTTAAGTAGTTTAGGAATCCATCGCGGACAAACATCGTGACACGAGATTTATATATATTAGATTATTAGATTTAAAATATATTTAAGAGCGGAAAGCCGACTCGAGCCTTGCGGCGAGTAATATATAATGTGAGAATTAGGTTGTTTTGAATCGTGTTTTTGGCACAATTTTTTTTTTTTTTTTTTTTTTTTTTTTCTTTTTTCTCGAATTGGATAGAATTTTATCTATAGATTATTTCTGTCGTTTTTTTTTTATGAATTACAGCTCCAAGTATGCCGAAATTAACAGCAATTCTTTGTCCATTTTCTCTAAAATTTTCCTGAGTTACATATTTTTTTACTCAACTATTTCATATTAAAGTGGTAAAAAGTAATTCCAACATTTTATAGACGACTTTCTCAACAGTACATTGTATTTATTTCATACCGTTAAGACGTCAATACAATCCATAAAAAGGTGATATTCTAAACCTTTTACAGCAAAAATCACAAAACTGTCGCGGGTTTGAGTTGGATTATTCAAAAATACTTAAAAAAAACAAAAAATCTAGCTCCAACATTAGATTATAATTGAAATGATTTGATTTGATTAAACGATTAAAATTTATAGAAATACTGTATTTTAACTTCTGTTAAATCAGCGAAATCGGCAAATTTCGTATACGGACCCTTAACAATCAGACAAATATAGTATTTTGCTGATTGTTCATGTTCTTTAAAAAGCACAATTTTTGAGTATGAAGCTAAAACTTATTTAGCAGCGTTGTGCATTTTTTTGGAAATCGAAGAAAATTTATAAACAGACCTCTGTCTATGAATTAAAATTTTTCTTTTTTCATACCTACTTAATGTGGATTGTGGACTGTCCGGCGTGGCGTAGGAGAGAAAGAAATCTATATAATATTATAGAAAACTCAAAGATCTATTAACGCACAGCCTAAACCACTGGACGGATCAGGCAGAAATTTGACATGCAGGTAAATTACATTATGTCGTAGGCATCCGCTAAGAAAGGATTTTGATCAATTCTACCCCTAAGGGCATAAAATAGGGGATGAAAGATTGTCTATAACAATACGAAGCGACGCCGCGGGCAAAAGCTAGTATGAAATATTTTTCTATCGCCTAGCGAAAATATGTCTGCTTCTGATGTTTCGTTTCCGTTTCTGCCGGCAATCCCAAGGTGTATCCAGTTTTTTTTAAACAATATATATAATTTTTTAGATTTTGCATGGCGCAGTACCTATGATAATATGTCTAAATTATGATTTATGTGTAGGTACTTAATGCATTATCTTATCTGTAACACCATGACTAAACCGATACAATCTGTTATAATATTATGTTAAGGGTCTTCCCTACGGAGATTCCGTAATTTAGGGTCTACACAGACGGACCGCATTTTAACTGCAATCCAACCGCATTTTTTTTTATTATTAAATAAGAGGGCAAACGAGCAAACGGGTCACCTGATGGTAAGCAACTACCGTCGCCCATGGACACTCGCAACATCAGAAGAGCTGCAGGTGCGTTGCCGGCCTTTTAAGAGGGAATATGCTCTTTTCTTGAAGGTTTGCAGGTCGTATAGGTCCGGAAAAACTGCTGGTTCATTCCAGAGTTTTACAGTGCGCGGCAGAAAGTTACGCGAAAAACGCACTGTGGAAGAATTGCAGTTCAAGTGCAGTTTGAATGCAGTTAACACGACTGGAATACGACTGCAATAGAACTGCAAACCAAACAGTTCACACGACTGCACGCCGACTGCAACTGAACTGCAATCCGACTGCGCGTTTGGTTTGCAGTTCTATTGCAGTCGTATTGCAGTCGTGTCAACTACATTCAAACTGCACTTGAACTGCAATTTGCAGTTGGATTGCAGTTAAAATGCGGTCCGTCTGTGTAGACCCTTACCGTATTTTGAGCCTTAAGCTCATAATTTGAAAGCTACAAAGTTATAATAAAAATATGTAAGTACAGCAATAATCTTCAGTACATATATTATGAACATTCCTTTCTCTGTTTTAAATTTTCTATTTTTGTTTATTATACTCATTATAGCTTCCAAAGTAATTACCAATTTATTAAAATTGAAGCATCTCCCTAGTATTTACAAATTGCGTTTATTTGAAACACACGACAATAGATATATTTTCTTAAAGTCTACATATTACCCCTTTTAATTTTTTTAGATCAATTTTGAACTATTAGATACTTAAGTAAAAAAAATAAGATTTTGTGCGATCTCGACAACGCGTCAAATTTATGGTCAAGGTCGTTTGCTCGGGGGATATTCTTTGTTTTACGCGAATCATACATAAACGTAACTATGTACTAACTATATTTTATTATGTACTAACTATATTTAATGATGTAATTAATCGTGTGATGCAGAATATTATGTAATAGAAACAGTGACGTGACGCCACGTTTTTTTACAACATAAAAACTTTTAGCTAATGAAAATTAATTTAATCATTATGTCAACATACATGAGGAGTTTCTAGCTTATAGGATAGCACTCGTGTACTAAATTGTAAAGCACAAAAACGTCTAAGTAAATTGTAAAACATGATCAATGAAAAATGATGAACAACATTTGATCTTTATAACGGCATTATAAAATTTTAGCTTTTAAACCTACTACTTGCAGAAGCAGCTGTCACGTGTTTATTTTCAGTATTCCATTTTTAGAAATTTCGTGTGGATCTATTTAAATTTTTGGCACAAAAGTTCAAAATCGCTAATTAGTGAATAACTCGTTTAACACAGATTATGTACATTCTTTTATGTTTATAATAACTATTATTCGACATAAAATACAAATATTTGTTTTGTTTAAGGTAACCCGTTCCATTTACTTTATTATTATTCTCCCATTCTAGACTATAGGACTCTTAGGCCCACTTGCGCAGATCTGAGTTAAAGTTAACTCTGAGTCAAACATTATGTCATATCTGTCACTTACCAAGTGAGTGATAGAGATGACTGATGATGTTTAACTCAGAGTTAACTTTAACTCAGATCTGCGCAAGTCCGCCTTAGGAATTAATCAGCATGACCAAGTACAAAAGAAAACACAAAGACGACGATGACTATTATTTTTTTTTTTTTCTACAACGAGCTCGTAAAAGAGTGAAAAGACTTTGGGAGAGGCCTTTGCCCAGTAACTAGGTAAGACACCATAATATAGGCTGGCAAAACATACTATAACTAGGTATTTTGTATATTAACTAAAGACGCTCCCCCTACGGAGATGCCGTAATTTACCGTTTTTAGAGCCTTATTCACTCATAATTTGAAAGCTACAAAATCATAATAAAAATACAACAATAATCTTCAGTATATGAAATTTCCTTTCATAGTTATTAATTTCCTATTTTTGTTTTTATAGGTACTCATGATATCAGCTTTCAAAGTAATACCAATTTATTTAAATTCAAGCATACATTCAGTATCTCCCTAGTATTTACAAATTACGGTTATTTGAAACACACGATAAAAGACAGACAATTTCATTAACTACATAATATACCGGATGTTTGAATTTTTTTTTGGGTCAATTTTGAACAAAGAGAAGTAAAAAAATTGGATTTTGACGTGATCTCGGCAACGCGGCACATGGTCAAGGTCGTTTGCTCATGGGATGGCCTTAATGCATGTTTCTTTAGCCTAGCCCCAGTGTATCAGAAGATAACAATCTCGTGTATCTCACTGGTGCTATTTCAGTATAATTAGGATTGCGTTTTACCCAAGTACAGTTTTCACGAGACGAATGCAGCTGCTTCAAAACATTTGCCAAATTCTACTCTTACAACTCAATTATGTATCGGTTTCAAATATGGAATAAACGTAGACATTGTATCAATAACATCGAATCTCTATATTAGTACTTATAGTACGGTACCCTACCGTAGTTAACAAGGAACCCTTATAGTTTCGGTCTGTCCGTCCGTCTGTCCGTCTGTCTGTCCGCGGTTTTGCTCAGAAACTTTAGGTCCTACAAAGCTAATTCGGCATGAATGCACATATTGAGGATGCCAACAAAATGGTGTATAACACTTTTAAAACTGTATTTTTATGGTACCTAGGGGAGGTACCATAAAATTTATTTTTATAACACAAGCGGGGATGATTTTTATATTTCGCGTCCATCACACCGTGTGGGGTGTCGTTGAATAGGTTTTTTAAAAATATTAAGAGTGTTCATAAATCATTTTCCGATTAAGGGATCCATTCATGAAATACGATGTTTTAAAGTGGAAAAAATCGTTAGAGTCCAGTGTCCCCCCCCCCCTTTTACCACCTAAACGGTTGCTTCCAGCTTCTGGAAATGTGAAAAAATTCACGGGAGTAGGAAATATGCTGAATTTAAAAGGGAAACTATTACGGCTAAGAAGGCTTCATTAGTGATTTAGTAATAGTCGATTAACTAAAAAAAATATTCGGCGAAATACAAAGGAACTTATCGTTCTGAAAAGTCATTTGAACGCAACTGAGATAATGTTGTTGGTAGTGTAAAATACGTTATAAATTAACATTCATTATCCATACAAAAATTATCAGAAACTAGCGGTACTACGGAACCCTATATTGCGCGTGGCCCGACACGCACTTGGCCGGTTTTTTAAAGTAAGTAAAAACTAATGTAAAGTAATGCCCATACCTAGAACTATATTTTCTAAAAAAAATTGCTTTTTAATTTTCTTAGAATTTCATGATGATATTTTCATGATTGTTCATAATAATATGATTATGTAATTATGAAATAATAATGAATACTTGAATTATGAATAGTTTTATAGAAATATTATTATGAATATTATTAACATTTTATGAATAAGACGTATTTACGCAAGAGATTTTAAAGGAAAGAGAGTGAAATGGTAAAAGATACAATATCCACATTATAGTACCTATCAGCTCAATTACAATATAATATGTAATTAATAATTACATAGGATTAATGTAGTTAACGTTTTTGTGACGTAAACAGAGGCTAACATCACAATTATTTACACAAGTATTTAAAAATAAATAAAATTGGAGAAGTAAATAATACGCCTAAATTATAATATAATATTTTTACACCATGACCATAAAATGTCCACTAGGCATTTTAGGGTTAAAAATTATTTCTGTCATAAGTAGTAAATGTATGGTCAAGGTCGTTTGCTCGGGGGATGGCCTTAAGAGGTTACCGAAGAAACTATTGCTATCACGCTTCACCCTGCGCCTGCACGTGTATTGTGATAGAAACAGAATACAGTAAATCGAGGTAATGTCTGATTCCTCCTTCAAAATAGAGCCTATCTACTTATTATTTTTATAAATATCTTCAGAAAGAGTGAGTCTATGCCACTGCCCACTACGTTTTTATTTTATCGATCTTTCGTTTTATGTTCGGTGGATTGGCGGGGTACTTGGCGTTCATGTTTTGAAGGGTCCTATTTTTTATTTATTAGTAAGTTTAAAAAAAAAATCAACGTATAGTTGTACAAAAATAATATTAATACCTATGTCTAGACGCATTGTGCAATGTCCAGGCAGGAAGTAAATTGGGCAATACGTTTGTGGTTTGTATGGAAAAACAGCGTTAGCGTTTCCTCTTAATTTCGATTTTATACGCCCTAAAAATAACTTAGATTTAATTACAATCAAATTAGATGACATTGATGGTTAAAAAGTAACTATATTGCTTGAGTGACCACAAGTTATTGTTTTTATTAGGACAGAATGTAGGCTGTACTCAAAATACACATTATAGAATAATATTCTCTAATTTATGAATTTAATTATAATAAGTTCTTACATATTTTTAGGACAACCTAATAACAATTAAAATATGTAAATTTTTTTTAATTTTTTTACGGCACGAGTTCCAATGTTGTCGTGAAACGGAAATCCCACGTGGGCGCGCTGCGTCTGACGCGTGTAATCACTAATCAGAGAAGAAAATTAATTCCACTTGGCTATTATATATTGAATAAACTGTATTTTATTTTTTTGTGTAAAAGTACTTACATAATTTTTATTAAGTAGTATTTATAAAAGTCACTACTCATTGCTTCTTTTTTGGGATATTAATTAAAACGCGTTCCAAATTCAAACAAACGTCAATATTTCTGTGTTTCCCGATGACGTCACTCACCGCGGTAGCCCTCAGGCTCCTCGACGCCGGGCTGCTCCCACACCAGTACGTGAGCGCCTCTCGACTTCGACACCATCTTCAGCAATACCGGAGTCTACGTGACGTTGGTGTGACCAACATGGACGAGTATGGGATGGTCGTACATAGCGAGGGATGCGGAGTCACGTCAGGAGCGGACTGAGCGAGCGCGCCGTCTGCGGGACGCGGGGCAACACGCGGTCGCGGCGTGTGAGTGACGTCACGCTGAACACCGAAAGCGCCAGAGTAGCGGGAAAATTGCCCTCCACGCTTCACGCTAGCCGCTCGCGCCCACAAAAACTGATTTCTTATCAAGGCCTGAGTTTGCTCGCGTAACAATATAAAACCTAGCAATTAAAATGTCTCATCAGCGTTACACTTTCTCAGTAGGCCATCTCTGAAGAGTGACCTAAATTTTATTTACATTTCAACACGTAGGTAAATAAATTTCCTGCAGATAGCAGTTACTTTAGAGACTTAAATGTTGCTTATATTTATTTACTCTTCTTAAGACGTTAAAAAGAAATGATCATGATTTTTCCTCACGCCTCGTCTGAAAACTGAACTTGACCGCCAAAAGGTGAACAGTTTTGTCTCAAGGCCGAGAAACGATTTATTGTGGGTGTGTAATGATGTTATCATTCACTATGACTTGTGACGCAATTACCTTAGGCCTAAATGTTTAAACTATGTCTAAAGTCTAGACGTAAACAAGTATATTGTCTAGTCTCTAGGTTTTTTTGACCTCTTCAAAGTTCAATGTAATCTTGAAAAAAATCAGCTAAGTGCGAGCCGGACTCGCGCACGAAGGGTTCCGTACCGTTATAGAGCAAAAATATCCCAAAAAATTAATGTTTTGTATTTTACCCCCCTTCATTATTTAGTTTGATTTTATTTTATTATGAATTATTAAAGCATAAATACAACTGAGCACTTATTTTTTTTTACATTTCAAGTGCCTTTGGCCATTATAGATATCGACAAAAAATATCGTTTGCTGTATGGGAGCTCCTCTTAAATATTTAATTTATTTTGTTTGTCATAGTGGCAACAGATTTCAGAAGCCAGTGGTTCCCAACCTTGGGGTAATTACCCCCGCGGGGGTAAAATTGCTATTCTAAAGGGGTATCAGAGGTGGTACCTAATATAGATGAATTGGCAGAAAAAAACGGTACATTTTGGAGAAAAACAGCTACAGAATACCCTATCATTGCAGACAGAGATCTGAAAATGTTGGTACCGTTAGCTACCAGTTGTAAATGTGAGAGCGGCCCCTCAACTCTGGTAACATCGAGCATGATATTATGAGATGCGCGTTAAGTGTAACTGAAGTCTGAACCTAATTAAATATTAAAAAACTTGCGAATATATTTATAAAGTTGTTTTTAATGGGGGGGTTAAAATCATTTTCTCTGACAGGCCATAGGGGTAACAGCTCTAAAAAGGTTGGGAACCACTGCTATAGGCTATAATAATTATAGCTTATAGCGGTTCTCGAGATACAGCCTGGAGACAGAAAGACAGACGGACAGGGCACAGGCAGATGGACCGACATCGAAGTCTCAGTAATAGGGTCCCGTTTTTACCCTTTGAGTACCCCGGTACGGAACCCTAATAATCAAGACACAAAAACAATTAGTTGTCCTAATTTTTGATGGAAATGTGGCGACTCTACAAGTCTACACTATAATCAATTTTATGATTTACACGAATTTTATAAATAATTAATGCGCTAACTTATGTATAATTTGTTTTTTTTGTACTGACTCTTCCTTTGCCAAACTAGAACAAAAAAGAGCTCTATTAGTTTTTTTTCATTGGGTTTAAAAATGAAATGAAAAAACCTCGATTTGGATCGGTTTATTTTTGAGGATTTAAAAATTGTAATCCTTGCTTTTTTACAATTAAGTATTAATACCTTATAAACTTTAAATACCTGTATTTAAAGATAACATTCTGAAAATTTTAAGAGACTTTTATATGTCTTTATTCTATCTTAAACATCGTGATGATGATGAAGCTGAGACTTTACGTAAACGTAAGTTTGGACGGTTAGGTACCTAGGGCTTACACTTTTGTTTTGGAGTGAAAAAACGCATAAGGTCAGAATATTTTCTTATAACAAATTGTTATTATGAACATGGATTCTTATAGGCCACAAATATGAATGAAAGTGTGTTCTAACGTTAAGTATTTTTTTACAAAATTTATTTGTATCCACTATTACTCATTTGGTAAGATGACATACTAGATGTCGGCTTAAGATGACATACTACAGTTACTTATGATTCTGCTAAATCGGTAACAGAAGCATTGTATATCTTTTGACAATGATGAAGAACTTAAGAATCCTTACACCACTGACAACTAGAGGGATGATGATGCAGCTTGGAATTTACGTATTGTATAAGACGACATACCATCAAAGTCTAAGGAATCATAGTATGTCGTCTTACCATATCGTTGTGTCATCTTACACTCGTCGACCTGCCGGCCTAAGATGCGCAAACGAGAAAATCGCGAGATATCTCACTCTCGTGTGTAGTTATATTGTCGATAACGACATAACGTCAAAATAATTTTTTGACATTATGTCGATAGATTTTAACGACAGACCTACATGAGAAAAAATGTATGTCATGTTAGGGTTAATAGAGATGAAGAGAAAAGCCATCAAACATCGAGAAAACGTGTAGACAAAATTTTCTCGTTGGCGTATGCTAAGGGGGCTGGCGTGCAATTTATGTTTTTTTTTCACTGTTATATTAAGTTGATTTTTCCAAAACTGTTTAATTTCGTTAGTTATGAATCATTTACTTATAAAAGTAAGTTACTGATCTCATGTGACTTATTTTATTTTACATATTTACCTTCAAACAAAAAGTATGTCATCTTAAGCACAATTGCAATTACAATTTTTAAATCCTCAAAAATAAACCGATCCAAATCGAGGTTTTTTCATTTCATTTTTAAACCCAATAAAAAAAGCTAATAGAGCTCTTTTTTGTTTTAGTTTGGCAAAGGAAGAGTCAGTACAAAAAAACCAAATTATACATAAGTTAGCGCATTAATTATTTATAAAGTTCGTGTGAATCATAAAATTGAATATAGTGTAGACTTGTAGAGTCGCCACATTTCCATAAAAAATTAGGACAACTAATTGTTTTTGTGTCTTGATTATTAGGGTTCCGTACCGGGGTACTCAAAGGGTAAAAACGGGACCCTATTACTGAGACTTCGATGTCGGTCCGTCTGCCTGTGCCCTGTCCGTCTGTCTTTCTGTCTCCAGGCTGTATCTCGAGAACCGCTATAAGCTATAATTATTATAGCCTATAGCAGTGGTTCCCAACCTTTTTAGAGCTGTTACCCCTATGGCCTGTCAGAGAAAATGATTTTAACCCCCCCATTAAAAACAACTTTATAAATATATTCGCAAGTTTTTTAATATTTAATTAGGTTCAGACTTCAGTTACACTTCACGCGCATCTCATAATATCATGCTCGATGTTACCAGAGTTGAGAGGCCGCTCTCGCATTTACAAGTGGTAGCTAACGGTACCAACATTTTCAGATATCTGTCTGCAATGATAGGGTATTCTGTAGCTGTTTTTCTCCAAAATGTACCGTTTTTTTTTTCTGCCAATTCATCTATATTAGGTACCACCTCTGTTACCCCTTTAGAATAGCTATTTTACCCCCGCGGGGGTAATTACCCCAAGGTTGGGAACCACTGGCTTCTGAAATCTGTTGCCACTATGACAAACAAAATAAATTAAATATTTAAGAGGAGCTCCCATACAGCAAACGATATTTTTTGCAATTTTTTGTCGATATCTATAATGGCCAAAGGCACTTGAAATGTAAAAAAAAATAAGTGCTCAGTTGTATTTATACTTTAATAATTCATAATAAAATAAAATCAAACTAAATAATTAAGGGGGGTAAAATACAAAACATTAATTTTTTGAGCTATTTTTGCTCTATAACGGTACGGAACCCTTCGTGCGCGAGTCCGGCTCGCACTTAGCTGATTTTTTCAAGATTACTTTGAACTTTGAAGAGGTCAAAAAAACCTAGAGTCTAGACAATAGACTTGTTTACGTCTAGACTTTAGACATAGTTTAAACATTTAGGCCTAAGGTAATTGCGTCACAAGTCATAGTGAATGATAACACATTACACACCCACAATAAATCGTTTCTCGGCCTTGATGAGATTTTCCATAGAATACTTACCTTCCCTAACACCCAACGATAACAATAAATCGGTATTATTGATGACGTTTAAAATGTGGGGTAGAATTGCCGTTTCTAACGATTCATTTGATTTGAAAAAGTTTATAAAGAAAGTTATCTTAAAATACTATAAGAATTAGATGAGGTAATAGCCATTTATATAAGTATTCATAACATATCAGATTTATCTTCAAATCTGTCATACTTACTGCTACAGCGACAGTTAAAGTGCACCTCTTCCACGGCGGATTGTATATTTTAAGCTATTTTCTTACCTTTTTTATGTTTCATTGTAAATATGTTTTTAGACTATTATTGGAACTCAAATAATTCTAATGCATGCTTGAGCACTTTGTTTTCTTCGTTAGAATCAGTTTTCGAGCATAAGATAAACACAATACTTTTTAAAATACAAAGGGCGGAGGAAAATAATTGTAAAATCAGCAGATAGAAAGCTGTGAATACAAAGAAGATGATGAGTACAAAACTACAAACGCCAAAACTATTTCAATATTACATTCCTATATTTTCTGGTCTTATTCTCATTGCAGTACTAAATATAGTAATAATTTACCTACTTTTTAAAACAGTTTTAAGTATTTCAATTCTTTGGAGTTCATACATTTTCATTCTTATTTCCATTCATTTATTCCCTTATGACATAATCAATTGTTTTTGCTCATTTGTATTCCTTTGGTGTTCACGTATCGTGGAAAAATGAAAATTGTTTCAGCAAATTTTCCTAACTTTTCAGAACAAGGCTACTACTGCCATCTGTGTTATGTAACTGTCAACTTTTGAACAAGAAGTTACACTTGAGCATACGTAGTTCTACAGATATCCGCTAGATGTCTCTGTATATAAAATCTATTGAGAAAAGGCTATTCTTTTGTTAACATGAAAAGTGTGGAAAATTGAGGAAAATGACTGCATATTAAACATTTTATATACGGTTATCGGCACGGACACATTATAATAGGTTGGTATAATGATTTGTGAACCAGTTGTGGAGACTCGTAAATTGCATAATGAAGTCATCTTGTTGGATATTTTAATAGACGATTAATTTTGTACGAACAAATGAAAACCAATAGTTCTCTGAGTACTTCACTTTTTTCGTTATTTACATGGCACTATGTAGCTGTACGAAATCGATTGGCAGTCATTGACATAAATTTATTTCAGGCGAGAGTGCAGGTACCACATGGTAATCAAATGATACTCAAAAAGTATATGTTTAGTCTAGGGTACAATAATTTCACTTTCAATTTTCAGTTCAGTTCCAGCCGAGAGTGCAGGTACCTATAACCTACCACATAGTGGAGTGTAAGGTACAATAATTTCACTTCCAATTTATAACTTTGTTCCTAAAACAGGCGAATTAAAACTCAACACTAACGACGCGATTTCGAGCTGGGCCCCATTGTCCAAGTTCCGGACGATTCTCATATCAGTGAGAGTGATGAGTAATTTTTATTAGTTCATGCAAATATCAAGTAATTGCAAGCAAAGCCGTACACCATATTATATAGTAATGTAGTGCCCGACAGCACCTTTAACTGATTTTAGAGTTACTTTGAATTGGTGTTGCTATAGATAATTAGTTATTGTTTCATATTGTATTGAAGTGATATCATGAATTCATGCAATAATCAGGTGATTGCAAGCAAACCCGTGGGAAATAGCTAATAAAATTTATATATTTGAAATGTGCTAACAAAGTTCTTTCATTTGATACCCCACACAACATAGTCAGGTAAAATTTTTTTTTGTTTCATACTTTAAGTACCCTGGATGGCGTTATAGTCAATTTTACCTAAAGTCATGTAGTCTATAACCAGCGGACAATCAAGACGCTTCCAATAACACCTCATTTGTCTAAATAGGTTAAGTAGTTTTAAAGTTACGAGGGAACAGACAAACATCCATACCCACATACATACATACATACATACAGGTCAAAATCATAACCCTCCTTTTTGCTTCGCCGTAGTCGGGTAAAAAGTTACCTCGACGACCACAAAAGGTTTGCCCTGTGAAAAAGACATCAGATCTAATGTAGAGCCAAGTTTCTGAATCGACGCGGCCTAACTCTATCGATCCTAACTACAACAAATTCTACATATCAGTAAGTATGTGTGGCTTGGCTGTTTCGTTACTTACTTCAGATCAGAAACTAAATATTCGCCTCATCTCTACGACGACGGTAGCGAAATAGCGAAGCCATACATAGGTAATTACTGATATGTAGAATTTGTTGTAGTTGGGATCGATAGAGTTAGGCCGCGTCGATTCAGAAGCTTGGCTCTACGTTAGATCTGATGTCTTTTTCACAGAGCAAACCTTTTGTGGTCGTCGAGGTAACTTTTACATGAAATGTTTTTGGTGGGATTTGTTTTATGGTTATTGTATTATCTATTACACTGTGGTATTATCATCAAATCTAATAGTATCCAGGATGTTATGGTTCAAACCTAAAAATTTTGTAAGATACAACTAATTCATAAAACCATAATATTATTAAAGTCATATTAAAGGATTTTCTGCTGTTGCGAGAATGGAGAATCTTGTTCGGTTCAAATAAATAACAAAATTATTGAATGGTACTACTAATTATATACATAATAATATTGTAATTTGATCTAAAATATTTCAAATAGGTAATTAAGTAAGTAACTCAAATAACTCAATTATTTCTGCCACAAACCGAGTACGAACATAAAACATAATCTTAGCAAAAAATTGTAAAAATAATAAAAATATAAGTGATAGGGTTGTGTAAAACTGAAATGGAATATTATTATTAATCCTTCTATCGTGGATTCTTGGAAATCTATTGTTATTCTATTGTTGTCGTGAATCGTGATCACCGGTGATCTTATGGAGATTGATCATTGAACAATAATTTAGTATAAAGTATTCTTATTTATATAATTATAATAAAATGACTGTTTTAGAATTAATTTATTAATTTAAAAAGTTTTAGAATTTTAAAATTAAAAGCTTCTAAAAACTAAGGTCACGTTGCAGCATTTATTGAAAAATATAAATGGGAGCACAATATTCTTAAATGCATATTTTTTCTTCAGTAGTAGGCTTCTTGAATGTAAGTATTATTTTTTTTCATCGATTGAACTGAATTTTGTTCTATGGTCAGTGGTTACACGTAATTTTTTAAATATTAACGTATATAAGTATAACCTTACACACAACTTTTAATGTATAACCGTTTGTTTAATGTATAAATAATAATTTAACCGAAATTATCTAGACGCCCGGTTTGATGACGTCATTACGGAGCTCGCATGTTATTGCATTCCAGCGGTGCGTCAAGTGACCGTGTCGTAGTTTACTAATGGTTGGCAGCCCTATTATAAATTGTAATACTAAACTACCTGTATCACATTTTATAGCAAAAACATTAAAACGGGTAGCCATACCGGAAAAATAACGCATTTAATTAATTAAAGTAAGAATATAAATTGAAGTACCTTGATGTTTTGGCCCGAAGCCGCTCATAGAAAAGTGATTATGGGAGTGCCACGAATAGTTATACATTTTAGCTATTGTATATCGAAAACGACAAAGTCCCGGGCGAGTCGGTGGCACTTAGGCCCGTATTTTTGGTCAGTACTTAAGATGCGACCCGGTCTCAAGACGCGGTTTGGCTCTGTGATTGGTCCTAATTTTGACAGCCAACCAATCACAGAGCCTGAACCGTGTCTTGAGACCGAGATGCATCTTGAGTACTGACCAAAAATACGGGCCTATGTGTTAAAGGGTAAAGGAGAATGCCCAAAGGTGGTACCTACCACTAATTCTCATGCGCTAAGATCATTAGGTAACTTTCGGCCCTCCTATTTTCTTTTGAATAATTTCTCCAAGACAACTTTAGCATGTCTCTTGGGCTATCTGAAATATCAAAGGGTGGTTGTTGAATTGTAGATCGCCAGTCGCCACACAGGAGATGTGTGACAGTGGTGAGAATGAGTGGCCATTGGCATGTCACTTGGTCTCACTGATATCAGATCAAAACATAGTTATTGGATACCGTCGTCGATCAGGAGATACAATGGTGGGAATTTTCATGGTTGGATCCTGACGACAAAGATGATATTATAGCGGTGGCCAAAGTACCTACATACCTACTATATGTACATTATTTATACTATTAATATTAACGTTTATTCCTTTAAAGTTGAATCACCTTCAGTTCTTCAATCATCAATCAATCCCCTTTTACTTTGGGTCACTGCAACTTTATGCTGTCTTAAGTCTTTGAATGGGGAGGGAAACTGGAATTCTAGGAGGAGTAGGAACAACTCCTATTTTCTTCTGATTTATTTCGTTGCGGAACCCAAGACAGCTTTAGCATGTCCCTCGGGCTCCCTGCGATCATATCAGAGAGTTTTCGTGTTTGGATACCGCTGTCGATCCTGGCGACACAGGAGATACAGTGGTGTGAGTGTGTGGTGGGTCAATGCCCGTTAAAAAAATTGTGGCCAAAGTCATGGCCAAAGTCCACAATATACTTACTTTGTTGAACATAATATTATGTATAATAATTGTATTACATACTAACATACTTAGTTATAATTACTTTTTATTTCTGTTTATCTGTGCACGGCCTAGAATCTAGATGTTTGTGATCAACACTTCTTAGGACTGGAAGAAATTTCTTTAGAGATAAGCAGTAGGGTAGACTGGGTACGTTTGTGCCAGGTTCCGGTTGTGACAGTCGTCATAACAGCGAAACTATGCGGAATATGGGGATGGGTGCTAAGAGCAAAAGACGCGTCTTGCAAGTCTGAATGCTTCTCCTAGTATTGCTTTTGCCAGCACTTGACGATAACGTTATCAGGGGTCCACATTGCTTTTTAGCAGTCAAAAGTAAGTTTTCTTGTTTGATTTATTATAACGTTTACTACTTTTTGTATACAAATAACTTATGTCGTTTATTTTCTTGTTGTAAGTTGATCATTAGTAGTTAACTGTGAGTGGTTATTTTTTACGTAAATCGTTTAGCCGATTCGTGGCGATTGTTTAATAATTGAAATTATGTGTTGGGTACGGTTGTGACAAATCTTATGGGTACGGTTGTGACATACATTTATCCTATCTTTTTTCTTAGATGTCCTAAAAACGCTTGCAGAAGACCAAACGAGTGCAGAATATTATTAGTCAGTACGAAAATACTCACGAAAAAGTCAAATGTAGGACTTATTTAAAGAGAACGGCGAAATTCATCAAATTAATCGGATGTCGTTGTCTTGGTCGATAAATATGTTTCAAAATAGACTATGTTTTCATACGCTAGATGAATTTATTTAGAATAAGTTTATGGTGTTTTATGGTACAATTTATTGAAATAAAAATCATATCAACTGTTTTTTGTAGATGTCACTACTGACCCCAACCACTGTCACAACCGCCCTTGGGCTGTGGTCGGTTGTGACAATTTCCCTCTTTCTTTAAAATTTGATTCCATGACTAATACATCGTATTTTGGCATGATATAATGGTATTTTTATGTAGCCAAATAAATAAACTATGGTTTGTGACAAAATTTTCCCAGCTAGCTGTAAAACTAACAAAATTATTGGCCTCCAAATCAAAATTGTCACATCCGTACCCAGTCTACCCTACCTGTTGGCTGTTGTGTCGTTTTTCTTCATAATTTTATCTCGTTAAATGTTTTGTGTGCAATAAACTGTCAAATAAAAAATAAAGCCCATTAAAAAGAGGACCTCTTGGACCTAGGTCAATCAGTGGGAAATGCGGGCGTGCTGCGAATCGCACGCGTGTAACTGTTAGTGGGTGTGGGCGAACAAAGCGCGTCCGGTCACTCCGGTGCTCTAATAGGCGGTTGTTATCCAATCTGTGTACTGTGACATATGAATAAGATGGTTTCGCAACTACACTTGTAAGTAAAGCATATTCTGTGGTAAAGCCTACGATGTAGGGATCAACTACGATAACATGGCGCGCCCCTCCAAAATACTGTTTCAATGTGTGTAGTCACATCCTTATGAAAGAGTTTGTATGTAGTAAGTATTCAACCAATCACAGTACACGTAATATTTCTGTTAATGTCACTTATTACCAAGATGTGTTGGTCAACTAATCAACACTATAGTCGGGACATTTTAATAGGCCACATTTGACAGTTCATCAAAATTGTACCAGGTAACCTTATAGCGACGTACATAAAAAATAAATATTTTCGTTTTGTTATAACTGCACAATTGATTAACTTTTTTCTATTACGATTACATATTTATTGTAAATATGACCGATACGAATTATTTAACGATTTGCTTTTACTGATAAAAAATTCTAAACGTAATAAACAAATTCTGATCTTAATAATTGCACATCGTTAGAATGTTACGTCAGCTGACCTTTTTTCTTTTTAAACTCTAGGGAAGTTACCCTAAAAATCGAAAGTGAATAAATAGTATCGATGCATTGATTACTTGTAACGAAATATCCCCATAAATTAATAACCACGTTGTGAAAAGTAACACATATTTATGTGAAATGAATAATGATAATACTAAATTTAACAGTTTTTATAATTCAAGCTAATAAATGCATATTTTTTTTGTAAATTATGTACTTGTCTTATTTTGCTCCTTGGATTTTCAAAAGTAAAAGTAATAATGGGACAGGAGTTTGTTTCAAACGTATAAAATTCAAATATTTTATTTCAAGTCCGTATCGATTTATTCGTTTTGGTCGATGTTTTTACGCAGCTCACCCCACTATGGAGATTAATCTGACAGATGTCAAATGTGGCCTATTAAAATGCCCCGACTGTAGCCTACCGCGCAAGACAACGCACTTCAACCGTTTTGACAACGCACTTCAAACGTTTTGAATTTTGTAGGGGCGCGCCATGTTATCGTAGTTGATCTCTAGCTAGAATGAATGACGTGTCCCACCTGTGGTCTAGTGTTTTTAACTTTTTAATGATCCTATTTTGCTACCTCTTGTTCCCCCCATTAAAACCAACGAGGTAAATTTTAAGGTCCAGTGTTTTAGACTTTGGATCTCCATTTGCAGGTCAATTTTTTGATTCCCGAATCCCGTGGTCGGGAAGACAAGAATTAATGATGTTTCGTTTTGGTTGAGACAATGCGTCGGATGGGCATGTAAAAAGTCAGTTTCGACTCATCTCTTGTCAGTTGTGTCGGTTTCTTTTCCACTATGTCACAAGAGTAAGGAAGAGCACCTGCTTATTCATGACTTCCTTCTGCACAGGATGCGCTTTTGTGGGGGGCACCAAATATGGGATGAGAGTTATAGGACTGGTTAGCAAGTGTGTGCATGAAATCTTCATTTAGACTGGAGGCTCCCAAAATAGCTGTGTTATTTCATTCCTAAAGCTCACTAGTTGCTACTCCTATTGGACTATGCGCTTGACTATAGTAATTAAGGTCTTACTTATTACTAGCTTAATCACCTATCCTACTTCACATCACGTCTCACTCATTATAACATAGCTCTGTGGGAGGTCTGAGGTATACTTTGAAGCACCGAATAGTGATCCTTAAGACTTCAGCTTAAGGTTCTGCCAGGGGTAAAACAGCTCTCAACGGTATTGCAATGACAATTGACAATACGAAACGGAATCGACATGTCCCACATACCTGCACCACTTCCCCGTGCTAGGCATTGTTAGCATGCGTTTGGTCTCGGTACCTACACTGTACTCGGCGAAACATGGCGTTAGCGGTCATTGACTCCCTGTCAAAAACTTGTCATTTTCTATATTAACCGCGATTGACAGTGAAGTGTCAGATGTTGTCCGCTACCGCCATGTTTCGCCGAGTACAGTATAGGACCTAAGGTACAACACGGTACAGCAATATGTATATTATATCCTTAAGTACAATCAGAGAAGTTGACTCTCAGTCACAGGTTACACGGTCAAATTCTCATCAATCTGATTGACGGAATATTGATGTCAAATTTTGATGATCAAATTTTCGTCAATCCGTACCGGATTGATGGATCAGATATAGGATCAGATTGATGAAAATTTGACCGTGTAGCCGGTGACATAGGCATACATAACGGACCTGTGTTATTTGACCGTGTTACGTCAAACCCAGCCGACAGATTACAGCTAGCATTGAATTGACCTAATCCGACTAAATGACGAAGTTCCGGCAAGAATACGAATCAATTTCTTAGATGGTAAGTACATAGGATTGGTGTTGATGAACTGCCACGATTGGTATTGAGTCGGAGTACCGACTCAATACCAATCGTGGCTGATACGCTCAGCGTTTTGAGACGGTCATCCATATTTAATATTATGAATGCGAAAGTGTGTCTGTCTGTCTGATAGTAAACCTAACTAGCCAGTAGCCACATTATCACATAATTACTAATAGTGGTATAGGTACGTATGTCAAATTTTAAGGCCGCGACGCGCGCCTGGAGGAGTAATCTTGGCTGGTTTCATTCTACTTTAAGTATTACCTAAAGACGAATAATTGTCAATAAGTAAATAATAATTGTAATGAATCTATTAATTACTAAGAGTTTAAACAGCGTTGCGTGTTATTACTTATTTGTTTAGATGTCTTATTGTCTACAACTGGTGTCATTTAAATACGAATCATAATAGTCAATAGAACTATCAGTTACAGAACCTACAGCCTTTCCGCGGTTATGTTAGCTCATCAGTAAGCCATTAGCCAAGTTTAAGCTATGCAGCAAAAACATCAAAAACGAAAACTATGTTTTTAATCGACTTTTTATTTAATATAATAGTAGTAGTATTTAATATAATAAACAGTGGCAGAGTCGTAATGCCGGCGGCACGTGTGGATACGGCATTACATGATACGTCAAGCCCACTGCCCAGGCCCAGCCATCAGATCACGACATTGACATAACCCGACCAAGTTACGTAGGTCCGTCAACTGCCTAACAATCAATTTCCTCGATGATACATTCGACGACTTTACCTTCACAATCATGGTAACAATCACCATTCACCGATCATAACTATCCATATTTACCCAAAGGCAAGACCTCGATACTAGGTGAAAGCACTCTGGTTAAAACGAATAAGCCTTGTCTCACTTCTCAGACACAAAGGTTAATGAACCAGGAAAGAAAATTTGCATAGTGAGTCATTTCTCATTGCCAAATGTTGCTCATCCCTACCACAGGCGGCAGGACATGGAGGCCTCGCGACAATAGTTGGCCCACTTTTATTGTCGCTTCTAAAGGCTTTATTAGATTCAACCGATATTTAGAATGAGTGTAAGCAGCGTTGGCTTTATGGTATTTTTAAAAGTTGCCCATAGATAGGCATAATACATACCGTATTTGTTGTTATGAAAACATGGATTAAGGATTTTTACTAAAGGAGGAAAAGAGAGAAAAAAGGATTTCTGTCTACTTTCTTGCTGATGCTTCCTTTAAAAGGCACCTACTGTTTTGCTTGTTGGAGCCGGGAGCGATTCGATGCTTAGCAAAATGAAAATTATAAAAAACCAATGCCGAATACTATCGTATTATTTCGATCTATCGATCGAAACGATCTGAGGACCAACAGAGTAGCTACGCCCGAAAAGTTACTATCTTGTAGGCAAAATAAGGCTTTCTTTACACGTATTCATCGCAGACCGCACTTCTGCGGGAAGGACGAGTGTATTTGAGGTCTTATGTAGGTATACTTAAAACGGCTTTGTCGTTTGTGTTCCTACGTTCTATGAATACCATGATACGTATTCTTCTATACGTAATACGTCATAATACCACACTATTTGATAGTTGATACAAGTAAAAAAAAATCAATTTATCATGGAAAGATTCTGAAGAAATATAGTCGGGAACTAAAATGAAAGAATTTGTTTAGCCCTAATTATAGTATCTAATTATAATAATTTTATTATTTAAAAAATATTATAATCTACCCGTGGATGCCTTTAGCTATGGCTGCTTATTTAAACTCAAGCATGAAATTGAGATAATGACTAATGACTCTAATGAGTAATGACTAATGAGTAATGAGCTATAATGGTAAAAAAACAAGAAAAAACAACATTTGCGAAACAAAGATTTGGTTGATTTTCCCTAACTCGTTAAAAAAAAATTATTATTGAGTAAATAAAGTAAATTTATTATTATTATGGCACCTGCTCTTACTCAAAAAGAGTAGGTGTCTTAGTAACAATTTAATTGGCGAATGTAATTTATTATAGAGGAAGCTACAGGCGGATCGATCGGGTTTCACAACCAAACATGGAGGTAGGTTCTAAACCTGACGAGGAATGTGACGGCAAAAAAGTGAGGAAAGGACTCTATTAGTATTAATAGATAGCTTTGATCACACTCTATAGTTTGTTCGTTTTATGATGATATGGGTGACACATTATAATTGACAATAGTAGGGAAGTTACCTAAAAAAATTAATCGAATAATTTAAAAATATCGAATCACCTCGTAAAGGAATTACAATCGAAATTATCGATTTCGTACTGATGTTTCAGAGTGACGCCGGCGATTTAAGATGGCCGCCCTTTTTTATCGATTTGATTTCGATTCAACTGTGTCAATCTCTATTGACATAAGTTCCGTTTCATGCATCTGACTTTTTTCAAATATTTTCGTAACAATAATTTTATACTGCTATTTCAAAGTTAATATTTATAATTTTATATCAATATGTTAGCATTTAGCAACTTTTCATTTTTATTCATTTACAATTACAGGAAACATTTATTTTTGTAGATGGAATATAATTTATTACATTCTGATTTTTTTTGTTTTCTTGTAAAAAAAATCCGTAGCAAGGAATATGAGAACTGTCACCCATATCATCTTAGAACGAACAAACTATAGTATAAATCTTAAAATGCCAATTCAATCTCTGGTAAGAGAAAAAATCATGTTATGCACTAATGTTATAATATTGTCTGTCTGCTGCCTGTGTAGGCTTAAACCACTGAAATCTGAACCAGGTTTGATAATAATATTAGGTAGGTAAGTATAGTAGAGATCAACTATGATATCATGGCGCGCCCCTCCAAAATTCAAAACCTTTGAAGTGTGTTGTCAAAACGTTTGAAGTGCGTTGTCTTGCGCGGTAGGCTAGTTATGATTGGTTGACCAACAAATCTTGATAATAAGTGAATTTAACTGAAATTTTACGTGTACTGTGATTGGTTGAACGCTTACTACATACAAACTCTTTCATAAGGATGTGACTACACACATTGACACAGTCATTTGGAGGGACGCGCCAGGTTATCGTAGTTGATCTCTACTTTGAGTTTGTTACTTTCCCAAAATTTAAAGTAGGTAAGTACTGTATGATAGTTTTATGATGGAAAAACTCGTGATAAGTCAATTCAATAGTTGTGACTTGTGTGGCTGCCGGCTGGGTTTGAACTTTGACGTAACGCGGCCAAATTATAAAAGTTCGCCAACTGCCTAGGATAGCAACTTCTCTGATAGTACATATTTATTATGATTATCTAGTTTTAACTCATGGTTTTAGTAAGTACTATGGCAAAATATGAAAGTTATTAGCATAGCTAATTAGCTAAAGTCCGATAATACCTAAGCTACGCGACTTCGTACTGACAACTGGTATCGTTGCAACAACAAAAACATGACGCAAAATGTTACTGTACTAAACAACTGTCAGTCAAATGCGGAAATTATTTTTAAAACATAAGTACTTTCATTCTACCAAACAAAATATTGTGTAGTAAACTAAGTTTAAGTACTTACCTATGTAAATATGTTACTTAATGAAAAGGGATTATTTCGAAATGTGAAGGTTGTGTTGTTTTTGCAAGAACTGGCTCTATTTTAGGCTCGTGACCTTGTATAGAATGGACTGTGAAACAAAGAAATGTGACACGAGAAAAATAAACGATTAGTTATAAGTAAGATAAGTAGTGAGTGACTAATAATCAGGGAGCGATAGAACATTTTTTTCATTACTATCAAGCTAATTTTTGTGAGTAGTCAACCAAGTTTTGTCATGTTGATTACAGAACCCTAAAACGGTACCCTAACCAGCTGATTTTTGTATATTGATAGGTTAATAGTTAAGTATATAATTTAAGAGTAACATTGTCCTACAAATAGAACAATCCATATTTTAGGACCATCAAATCAAAGTATGAAATCCTTTCTATTTCTGTTAGCTATCACTTTGAAGATTTTTCGCAGATAAAAATGTTGTTTGTCCTATGAAGCTACTCACAAAAAATTTGCTTGATAGTAATAAAAAAAAATTGTCCTAGGGCTCCCTGACTATAAATCACATTCTCCGTTTTTCAGCGTCTGGCAATTAGATTTAAAATTGTTCTTGGTAAAAATTGGATTAAAGCACAAACCGCCGTACTCAGAGATATTTAATTATGATTAACCTTTAATTTAATGAAAAGTTTGACAGATAATGTATGGGGCGCTTATGTCAAAATTTTGAATTAATTAATTTATGTTCCACTCTGAGTGCGGCAGTAAGAATTCAAACTGTATTTGCAAACTCGTCTAAAATCTCTACAAATATTGGCCGATTAAAAACTGAGATGTTATATAAACTTATAGATTTGTTTTTAAATATTTCACCAGTAGCTGATAATTTCCTGTAATGCGTCGTAAGCAAGGGGCTAAAAGTACACTATAGACCTTTATAAGAGAAAGAGCATACATAAAGACCTCTTTTTCAAGGCCGCCTGTCGTGTCAATTGGAAGCAATGAGAGGGATGAGCATGTTTGTGACATGTAGACAGCTACGTAATTGATAATATAATAATATAATATTATAACATCGAAAAGATTTTTCTATACAGATCTATGATATTCTATGATATCGATGGTGGAAATGGGCTTAAAGGACAAATCGCGATTTTTCAGGAGAGCCGAAAAACTTTTTTTATAGAAAAATACACATAAGTTTGTGGTTTTTTGAGCTACAGTTTTGGTTTAAAGACCATTTTTTTATATTTTTTTGCGCTGAACTGGATCCAAGCATTTAATTTGGTCTAGCTAGCGTAGTTAACGAGATGAGTGTCCTTTAAGTTCTGTGATTTTTGGTAAATGTCCTTTAAAGCCAAATCAGAAAATACAAAATAAAATCATTAGAGCCTAAAGAAATTTTTAACAATGACGTTAGGCCTTAAAGGACAACTACATTCTGGATATCCAAAAATTTGTCCATTAAACCGTAATTGCCAACTGGGTATCTCGTGTAATATTTTTGAAAATAAAGCTTAAAAAGCATTGGCTCATTAATATTATTAATCAATATTATTATTATTATATTAAAACAGAATATGTAGGTACGTTAAAACTAAATTGTTTTTAATTTTAAATTTTTTAACACTTTTGTCAATCAGATTTAGCCTGTCTCAGTGTTTATAATTTTTGTTTATATTTAAATAGTTATATTTCTTTTCCTTTAAGTTTCAGTGTTTAATTTTGATTGTTATGAAATAAATTGTATATAGGTACATACATTGCCCTTATAATATACTATTAAGTATCTAAAAAAATGAAGAAGTAAGCTGAAATTAGACAGTGATTACAAGGTCAATTTAGAAAAAAAAACTATAAATTATATTAAGTACCTAAGCTTATTTACCTTTTAAATAACAGAAATGAAAGTAAGGATTAGAGTTGCACAGAAAAGTTGTACACTTAACGTACATAATATAATAAATATTAATATTCTTCAAAGAAACGATCTACAATAAACATACTGTGTTATCTATTCCTGACACTGAAAACCTCCTTAGATTATTCCTATAATAAGTAAGGCATTTTTGCTTACTTCTTATTCATATCTAAGTAACAATAAGAAAGTTTTAATTTATAGTTATTTAAGTAATTATTATGAATTTATCAAAAATATGAACCATACGTACTATCTTTGAGTAGTCACAATCGAATCGTAAGGTGAGGATAATTAAGTTAAATATATTTTAAAAATATGAAAGATACAATGAGGTAATCGTAAATTTTGAGCTTCATGATATTATATTTAATCCAAAGAAGTCAATGTAGGTCGTAATTAAATACGATACATTATTCAAATACAATTTTTAAATGAGTTTAAAGGGTGTTAAATTTCATGTTAATAACCAACGCCCGTGTAAATAGCCAGCTTTAAGACTTAAGAGCAAAGAGAATATTAAGGGCCCTCTCTCCCTAAATTAGCAGGTCGATTGTCTGTCAGTGCGAATATCGACGTAAATGACATTAAAATAACATTCATAACAGCGCGCCTTGTACGGTGGCGGTTACGACGCTCTCGCCGCGTCCATGATAGGGCGAAATAGGAGAAAAAACCTTTTTAAAGCTTAATATAATACACATTTCAAAAAAGTAAAAAAACCAAATTATTAACTTATGTATTGCAAAGCAGTAGATATTTTTTATATATTCTTTTGATAAATTAATAATTAAGGAGTAAAGTGGTTTCATTCAACGATTTGGAGGTGATTTGGTTTTTTATTTCTTTATTATGTGATACCGATAGAAAAAATATGGCAAAACCAAATTACGTATCATATCATGTAGATTACTAATTATTTTTTTCAGATATAATTTCTCTGTTAATGCCGATGAAAAGTTGTTTCATCTGCACGCTTTTTTCGAAAGAGTAGCCTTAACTACAAGCGTAACAATGAGTCGGACTTGAAAGACAAAAAACAATTCGATTTAAAATCGACTCTGGTAATTTTTAAGCAAGATCGATTGTGTTTAGCTAATTTCAATGCAAGATCGACAGCGATTGCCTGAAAACGGACAAATAAAAGTTTAATCTGTGTTTTTTAACTTAAACTTCAATAACCGACGTATTTTTTTTTCTAGGTTCAAACTCTCTTTTTTCTGTCTTTCTTATAGGTATTCTCTATGTTCTTAAATACCAAGAGCAGACTATTAATACGGCCTCAGTGTCCTTTAAGCCAAATAAGAATGATTTTAAGTTGGTGAACGGAGGTCTTAAATACCTATTTTTACTTTTTGGGCCTTTATGCCCAAAAATCACAAAAACCCATTTTTTTGTCTTGCCAATTCTAGCGTTATTATGTGTCGTAGCAAAATTTTAATTATACCAATCGATAGCCCTTAAAAAACTGAACATAACTGCATCAAAAACTCAAAATCGCCAAAATGTCCTTTAAGCCCTTTGACATTTCCACCATCGATATTCTATTTTATACAGATCCATTAAATGACATTTCAGAAAGATCGCCCTCAGATTATACTGTCCTAGTTTGCGTTCTATCACCTCTTCCTATTTAAATATTCTTTAGACTACATTTGACAACTCTAAAATACAGGAAATACTTTATTGGCTTTCAATTGATGAGCAAACATAAACCAAAAATTGCTTATCATTTGCTCTGGCAGTTTGGTTAATTTATCGTTTTATTTATTTTTTATGTATGCAAAAGTGCAAAGTATCCATACTAGAGATGTGCCGATCATGACTTTGGCCGACTAGCCGACTAGCCGATTAGTCGGCTGCAAAGAAGCCGACTAATCGGCCGACTAGTCGGCTAAGCCGATCATGGTTTCGGAAGTTTCCGTAACGCTTTTTTACAGCTATTTCGCGTGTATTAGTCGCGCACGCCGCCCGCAAACGTGTGGAATCGTATGTTTACTTCGCGTACATTACTTTATTTTGTTTCTATGATACAGTTGATTGATGGTTTTCAATAAATATTTTATGTACTCGATTAAATAATACATGGGTAAGTAATTAATTTGTTGTTAAAATTATATTTACAAAAATAATTTCTTTACTAGCAAGTAATTTCAGAAACGCTTCGTTTAATTTTTAAAATGTGTAACATGTATGAACACATTATAAATAATAATCAAGGTTTTTCTTTAATGTAATTTCAATTATAGCAAAAAAGTAAAAAGGCGATTAGTCGGCGCTTTTTGCCGACTATTCGCCGACTAGTCGCCGACTACAAAAGTGGCCGGATAGTCGACTTTACAGACTAGTCGGCACATCTCTAATCCATACTAATATTATAAATGCGAAAGTGTGTCTGTCTGTCTGTTACCTCTTCACGGGCAAACCACTGAACCGATTTTGCTGGGTATGGAGAATGGAGATACTTTGAGTCCCGGGAAAGTACATAGGATACTTTTTATCCCGGAAAAATGTACCTACGGTTCCCACGCGATAAACTAATTTTGGCGCAACAGAGTTGCGAGCGCAACTAGTAAATAATAATTGTACGTTCGTGAGTTTGTGTATGTCGCAGCCAACTGGTTAAAATAGCCGTTCAATCAAACAGCTAACCCTTTGACTGAACAACGCCATTCCATCTACCGGCTAGCTTTTTGATTGAATACTTCAGTTGCTCTAAACGTTCAACACTACTGCTGATTCAAAAGCAGCCGTTTGATTGAATTAGTTCAGCGCTCATCACCGCGGCGCTAGGTGCGTTTTGTTTACAATATGGCGTCAACTAGCCGGTGTTTTGTGATTGTAATATATATTTTTCGTAAATATACTTTACAAGTGTTATTAAAGTGTCAGAAATTATGCGGGCACATACGCGTAAATCAAAATTTAAACAAATATTCGAGGAGAAATTACGGGATTATGAAATGTATCACCAAGGTATTAATTGCAATTATTGTGTTCAAAACGAGTTAGAATACAATTTACTATACAGTATTCTTAATTAAGCTGACCATAAGTCTAGTGTAATAATAACACTAAACTAATGGTCAGCTTAGTTAATTTGCCATTAACCAGTTAGCTAAGCGTCGTCTAGCTGTAGTGTTGAACATTGCAGTCAACAAGTCGGCTAAACGACGTACCTATAGCCGTGTGATTGAATGGCGTTGTTTAGTCAAAGGGCTAGCTGTATGATTGAACGGCTATTCTAACCAGTGGACTGCGACATGTATATCGTTAAGTGTTGCTAATGAACTAATATTTATTATTAGGCTGAGTTTAGTTTGGAACCCACAGGCAAACTCAAAATTTGAGGATGATCAAAAGAGTAGAAAGGTAATAAAAACCGGCTAAGTGCGTTTCGGGCCACGCGCAATATAGGGTTCCGCACCCGTAGTACCGCTTGTTTTTTTTTGTATGGTCAATGAATGTACATTTATAACGTGTTTTACACTACCAATAGCATCATCTCTGTTACTTTCAAAGGAATTTAAGAACGAAAAGTTCCTTTATACTTCGCCTAATATATTTTTTTAGTTGATCGACTATTACTCAATAACTTATTAAGTCTTCTTAACCGTGATAGTTTTCCTTTTAAATTCAGCATATTTTCTACTCCCGTCAATTTTTACATTTTCAGAAGCAACCGTTTAGCTGGTAGAAGGGGGGGGGGGAACTGGACTCTAATGATTTTTTTCACTTTAAAACTTAATATTTCACGAACCGATCGAATCCCTCGGGAAATGATCTACTTATGAATACTCATAATATTTTTTAAAAACCTATCCAACGACATCCCTGATCCCACACGATGGGGTGGACGCGAAAAAAAAACATCCCCGCTTGATGTGTAGGGAAGGTTAAAGTACCATAAAAAAATATTTTTTTAAGATTTCATGTAAGTACCATTTTGTCGGCATCATTAATATTATGTGCATTCATGCCAAATTACGTCTTAGTAGGTCCTAAAGTCTCTGAGCAAACCCGCGGACAGACAGATAGACAGACGGACGGACAGACTGAAACTATAAGGGTTTCTTGTTGACTACGGAACCCTAAAAAGGCTGGTACAAAATACGGCCTAGTCCTAGAGGACATCTAAACTAATTTTAATAATGGGTTCAATATAAATAAAATAAATAATAATAATCATTCAAGATAGAGATAGTCCTTACTCCTTAGGTACGTAAGGACTTTAATAGGTATACTTAGACGAAGAAATTTTAATGATATAATAGAGAGAGAACGGTCGAAAGGAGAATACAGATGGAGGAAAGGAAAAGAGACTAGATATCCGTGTTAAATTCCAATCTTCATAACCAGGATAACTGGTCTGTGCCAGGATACACCTCAAGGCTCTAGAAATAAAAAACAACTAAAAATATTTCTTTAATAAATGACATTAAAAATACGTAAAATAGCCCTTATTTTGCGAGGTAGTAACATTTTAATAAATAATCGCTTCCTGAAGACTCAAGGTCAACAGTGTTATAATTTAAATTGCCAAAGCTTCAAGATTTTTCCATACATAAGTACGATGATTTTGCGTAGCGAGTGTGTTTATAAAATTACCAAAAACTTCAAAATCGGTACAGTCATTTATCCATATTAAGTTATTAACCCTTCAATCCCCAGAGCACCGGTGATCGCGACAACAATAGAATACAATAGCATTTCCAAGAATCCGCGATAGAAGGATTAATAGTATAAATGCAAAAGTGTGTCTGTCTATCAGTCTCTTACCTCGCCACGCCTAAACCGCTGAGCCGATTATCCTGTTTGGTGTGAAGAACTTTTGAGTCCCGGGAAAGGACATAGGAGTTTTTTATCCGGAAAAAATTGTACGAGTAGATTGTACGGTCGCCGCGCGATAAACGAATTTTGTCGCAACAATCATCTACTTAATTTTTATACCTTCTAACAGGGTCACTGACCTCCATTATACAAGTACGCTGGACTTATGATATCCTTTGAAATGACAGCTATTTTTTGTGTTTATTTGAAGCGGAATCAGTTCCCCCAATGCGGGGGAAGAGAACTAAATCTGACGTAAAAATGACGTTTGAAAGTCGCCATATTGGCGCTGATAGCAGTAGTGGGAGTGCTTGGGACTAATACTAGTATTACTTCCCCGCATTGGGGGCGCTGATTCCGCTTCAATTAGGCACAATATAACTTTAAAATATTATGTCATTTATTGTTTTCTTTATTATCATTAAATTAAGTACATTATTATTGCATGCTAATATTCATTTATAACTTGCTGGCTTAAACGTGAGCACTTTTGCATAATATCACGGTATCTGCACGTGAATCTATGGTGAATAAAATACCTACATATAGGTACTTATTCATTTAGGTGCATTTAGATAAAATTAACTCATGACTACCCTGTTCTCTAGTGCTACATACTGCTATGCCTAGAATCTAGATCCTACTAAGTACTAAGGTATACTAAGTCTTTGAAAAAATTGATTCATAGGCAATTGACCGTCCTACGTTATTTGGTTGGTTTATATCAATTTAATACTACCTGATTTAATATTTGTCGCAAACTGTCAGCTGGCTTTGACATAACGCGAAAAAATTACGCAGGCGGCAGGACCGTAGTCTGCCTACAAATCAACTATTTTTTACAAACAAAATGTCATTCTCATTAGTGTATCCAAAGTGTATCTATATCTATAGATACCTATAAAGAAGTTTGTTGTTTGTTTGTCGCATCACTCTCACATGTGTGAGTTATGACTTATGAGTTATGACACGCGCGTGTACTTACTAACTAGCTAGTAGCAGGTAATCGTTTATTAGCTTCATTTAACTTTTCAAAGAACGGAACATGAGAACAGCTACCGCATAATATAATTGTAGCTCACCAACACGTACCTACTTAAAGGCAAATTAATTTTAAAAGATGACTCAACGTCCTTGTAATAATTAATGTATGTAAACTGTAAAGGTGTGTAAAAAGTAGGACCCTTACAAACTAGTAAATAATCAGGTTCACATAAAAACACTAGCAAAAACCAGCGATTTATGTGACCAGCTGTTATAAATCTAATAAACAAAACTATTCTACGCTGAGCCATTATTTTAACAGTAGGTTCTAGTACCTATAATAACAACCTTCCACATTTTGTTTCAATGAAATCATTATCATTCACGCTTCGTTGCATATTATATTCGCTAGCGGTTTATATCTACGGAAGAATATTATAAAACTTACTCCTGCCAGAGGACATACTATTTATTATGATGACTTAATAAAATCCTAAGCTTAAATAGGATAAAGGCATAACCCTTTAGTTTTCTATGAACACTATTTACCTACCTTTTAAACAATAGATCGCAAGAAGCGACAACGAACTTAATATTAGCAATTATTTAAAACGTAGTGAGAAAGAATGTAAAACAAATATCTATTACTGTAACTTAAATGCTAGGATGAATACTATGTAAATAATATGATTCTTATGACAACCGTCAAAATAAATTACAGATCCTAATAAAACACAACGGAACCTCTTTGACCGATAACAATCAAATTGAGTAGTTCAATAAACTTTTCCGTTACCGATCACTCATACATTGTTAGTCAAACTATTTTTTTTTCTTAGTAAAGCCTTTGACGCAGACATATTCATTAAGTACGTAGGTGTACTAACTATATTCGCGTAATTGCTATAGAGTATATATAGACATTAATTATAATTACGAAGATTGCTTCAAGATTTTATTTCAAGTTTATAGCTCGATTCCATACTTACCTGAAGTAACTCAGGGTACAATATTGGCCCCGCTATTTTTTATTATATTCATCGATGTCAAAGACAGCTTTGATTTCAGGCTGTCATAAAGAAAAAATATTCCAAGCAGGAGCACAACAGGGGTCAAAGTCAAAGACTTTTGTTTATCATTTTTCATAGAGTATTTTCTAGCCTAAAAAGTTACGACGACAAACTTAATATTATACTTAATGTCGTATTAATTAACCTGATTGATTGATTGATCTTTCAAAATAGTGTAAATCAACAGTTTTGTATGTAATATTTGTGTAAGTAAGCACATGATATTGTTTTTCGCGTTATTTTTCGCTGACCAAGCCTGCGATCGCGTGAGGCAGTGACGCTGACCCAGTAATCTCTATTGTTATACGATTTTGACACGCCACTATATTAGATGCTGATTTCAGAATTTTTATATGACGTTTCCTATTCGCAATAGGCATCGAGTGCTAAAGATTTCTTACACTTGCTACGAGCATCTAGATTCTAGCTCGTGTGTGAGCCTATTTTGATGAAATTAAATGAAAAGGTATTGAGGACGCGAAAATGACGAAGGATAGTTAGATCCCTCATCCCAGCAATCAAACTTGTAACTGTAATTTTTCGATTCTATTCCTACAAGCTATATAGTCAAAAGCATGAAGTGAACCACTCAAATTCAAATAAACACATAATTTCTATGACAACTGAAGTTCCGTACGCCAAGTTTCAATTTTCTTTATTTAAATGTATACATACATACAACAAACTTTTTATAATAATAGGCTAAAAAACTATAATAACGATCTTAACATCAACATTTAACAGTGTTAAGAAACAACGGCTGGGAATTATATTTAATTGTTGATGATTTCAGTCGTGTAAAACAGACTTCCAATGTAAAAACAATAATAATATCCTTATACTTAATATGAACTAAAAAGTATTAAATAATTTTTCCTTTCTCATGGTGCCTTTTTCCGAATTCGGCTAAAACTCAACTATTTCTGTACTCAATCTTCATAATTTTGAAGTCGGTACCAGATATAGCTGAATCCAGATGCCAGAATATTTGAAACATTTGTAACTGGCAGGCACTTCAGGTACTTAGCCAGAATGACGTGGTGTGAAGCGTCCATAGATATTATTATAAAAAGATATTATCTTCATTATTGTAATCAGGGAATGTTATTATTCGACAAATTTACTATTCGAATAATTCGAATATTATTCGAATAATTAAAAAAATTTGAAAAATGCTGAAGACTCTGAATAAAAGTAACAAAAAGCTTCGTACAACCATGTACAACCTATTTTGTTAATACTATGAAGTAAGCAATTATTCTTATTTTTACTTTTATCAACATAAATCTTTGTAAATGACATAGTTGATTTTTATGGTAAAACACTTTAAAAATGTATATTTTAAGGTTACAGCTGGGCAATAAAAGAAAGACTGTAAAATGGAAACCGTTTTCGATCGTAGCACTTTTTACTTTTCTCATGTGATTATGCTTAGTCTTGCTAGGTAGCAGTTGAGATTTGAGATTAAATAATAATAATATATATGATATTCCACGATAAGATATCTGTTCATTAATACTAAGCCAGCTTACCCGTCTTTTTGGTATTTTTGATCCACGTTCACCTAGTTCACCTGGTCGGTTTCACCTGTGTCAACGTGGCTCGACATTATAAAAAAGGGCCACTAGAAAACAAATACCACAACAAAGAAAAAAATTGCAACGAAGCTCTGGGGCAGGGTGAAACAATCCTAGAGCTGGTGACTTTAGTAACTTGGAGTTTGATAACGCCAATAACATGATATATTGTATTATGGAGCCATCGACATTTTTTGATACTGTAAGTACTAACTGTTCCAATTATTATCAGTCGAGTACTGCCGCGGTAAAGCTATTGAATAGCAAATTTTTATCAACGTGTCGAATCATAGATCACATAAATCGCGAGCTTCAAGCCAGAAGGGCGAATAAAAAATGAGCTTTTGTATTTTAATTTCATATTTTGAAACTTTCAATATTGCACTTACATCTACATATTACCTTCTTAAAAAACGAGTTTGTTTTATATACACCCTTCTGGCGTAATACCTCGATCATGGGAATCGCAGGCATAATAGATTTTCAATTGTTATGTTACAGCCTGGTGCCGCTTGGAGATTGATGGGTTAAAGCCCGCGATATATAGTTATCACGGTAGACAAAAAATTTGAGAAAGCTTGAAAGAAGCCAATAGATACAGATCGTGAGCGACCATTACTGACGATATTGAAATCCATGTCTGAAAAGAGTTTGTCTCCATTTCCATGTCTTTAGGCAAAATAACGTCTAAAACATGGTCAACGGCGACGATGAATGGTCGTATACTCATTAGTTAGACTAAAAACAGATTTATATATATCATTAAAGGTGTAGAATATTCATAAATAATATTATTTTTCTTAAATAAACTTAATTATGTTCTTATTACACGTTAATTTAATGTTTAATAGCATTTTAAACAAAAATAAAAATATTTTTACTATTCGAATTATTCGAAAAATAGTTTGGCGAATATTCGAATAGTAAAATCGTCGAATATTCGAATAAAACGAGTATTCGAATATTCGAATAACATTCCCTAATTGTAATACATAGTATCGCTTGAGAAATCGACGCCGCCGGCGGCCGCAAGAGGCCACGAGCGTCCACGGGCGGCCGTAGATTTCTCAAGCGATACTATGTATTATTAACAACAATGAAGATAAAGTTTATTAAAATCATATGACACTGAAACTGCTCGCCTCGCCTCCGCCATTCCGGTGTGAATCGGCCCTAATACACCTGTATATTATTCTACGTAACAGTCACACTTACAAAATATAATATCAGCTGCAGATAATTTTAAACAATACATTTAAAAAAAACGAAGTGGACACGTGCTAGGGCCGCGCCAAACCGGAATTTTAGCAGCGGCGAGGCTTTCAGTGTCATATGATTTTAAACTTTATCTTTATTATTGTAATACATAATATCGCTTGAGAAGTCTACGGCCGCCCGTGGCCGCGATTGGTAAGTGTGACAGTGCACTAGCATGTTACTTGTATTATCGAAGCAACTTACTTCTCAGAAGTAATGTCAAATGTGTGCCTTACGCTCTGGAGATAAAGTTGAATATTTTGTTACGTTCAATTTTGGTGACGTTGGTGACCCTGACGTGGTAATGATGATGATGATGATGAATGTAATTTGTATAGTGGCATATGCTTTCAGTTCTTAAAACAACGCCTAAACCCCCAAACTTGTATCTATAAGGAATCCTGAGTTCTCTTAGTATCTTCGGAACCATAGTATATCTTGGTGCAAAATTTCGCGTTTTGGTAGCATATGCTTAGGATACTCCTCATAAAACCAAAATCACCATATGTTTCCATATAAATTTCGAGGAGTTCCCTCGATTACTCATGGATCCCATCATCACGTCACCACTTTTGTGAACATGGTACCAAATTGGAGTGAAACCTAATACAACAAAACAAAAATTTCGAAAATCGGTTCACAAACGGCGGAATAATCGTTGAACATACAAAAAAAAATTAATAAATAAATAAATAAAAAAAACCACAGCCGAACATATAACCTCCTCGTTTTTTGAAAGTCGGTTAAAAAGACGTGACATTGTTGTGATAAATGAACATTTACTACCGAATTACAAAACATTGAACAAACATGTCGAATTTACACAAACTATGTACAAACGTTATTAAAATTTAATTCGTTAGTAAACAACTGTAGTATCTCAAGTATTTTTCGAGAGTTCGCTGTTTGTTGTTTGCTGAAAGCTGATATTTAAGATTATTTGCCAGCCATGAGACAACAATGAAGTGATAAGTAGCTAGTCTGTTCAAATTTTAAAGTCCCATTAAGCATTTTGAAATATACGGAACACCGCACAGGGTGGGCCGTGGGGTGGACGCGAAAAATAAATTCATCCCCGCTTGATGTGTAGGGAAGGTACCATAATTTTTTTTAGGATTTTATATATCATTTTGTTTGAATACCAAATTACAGCTTTGTAGGTCCTATAGTCTCTGATGAGCAAAACCGCGGACAGACAGACAGACGGACAGACAGACAGCCGGACAGACAGACGGACGGACAGACCGAAACTATAAGGATTCCTTGTTGACTACGGATAACGGGACCCTAAAAAAGTGGCACACCGTACACACATGCGGTATTTATCTTGATCTTGTCTGTGGTTTTCTGCAAAAACTTTTTGACAGTTTCTTTCCAGGTATCTGCTGAATGCTATTCTCTTAAAATATCTTCTTGCGATGAATTAAATTATCCCTGTTTTAAATATCAGGTTATCTCTCTTATTTAATGCGAAGAAAGAGAGAGAAAACATATATTTAACCTAGGGTTGCCAACCTCAAATTTAAAAAACCAGGATTTGAAGTTGTAAAAACCAGGACAATTCAGTATAAAAACAGGACGCATTAAGGCGGCGATTAACCCAAAATTATCGATTTTATAATTCATTTTCATACTTGAAAATAAGCCCCGAATTGTTTCATTTTCTAAACATACATACTATATTATATTTCCAAGAATTTGATTTGAGCGAAAACACGATATCTTATATAATTATATCTTATATCTCGATAGGAAAAAATCACAAAGATGCAGCTAATTTTCACGAATTTTTCATATATTTCCGTAACCGTGCATTAAATTAAGTTAATATTTTAATACATTGTATAAAATTCTATCATTCAGACACTGACCTGGCGGATTTTTAAAATATTGTATATTTATCGAGTTATTAAGAAAAAACTAACTTGACGATGATTCCGCGTCGTCCTTTTTCATCTGGCATATGAAAGACGGGCGTGAATGTAAAGAGAGAAGGACGATGTTTGATTTTTTGCGTTAGTTTTACTGCTTTGATTTACTGCGCGACCATAGTAGAACGAAAGAGATATCATCAAGTGGTACGTTGTGCCTTTGTTTTGAATTTGAAATAGCATGGCAGTGCGGCAACGCAAATACTTGCGAGCCGTGCGGCCGCTCGTAGCGTAAAAATTTTAAAAGAGGAGCGCGAATTTTAAAATTAAAAAACCCAGGACAACCCAGGACGCTGCATAAAAAACTATTCAGGACGTCCCAGGACACCAGTGTTGTCACATCTACCAACTTTATGGTAGATCTACCTATTTCACCTCCCTTCTACCTATCTACCAACTTCGGTATCAAATCTACCTATTTTTCAACATAATATCATTATTCACGTACTTGAAATAATAAACGTTACAGGCTACTCGGATAGCATTTGGTATATTGAGTCGTCTTGGTACAACACTTCCTTCAGCAATTAACGAGTTGCAGCTGTTCTGAGCCGTTCACTCACTTTCGAAACGCAGATTAGTCTGTGAACGGTCCGAAACGTTACAAGAGTGGTAACAAAAAATTTAAAAGACTGATCCTGAGCCCGAAGTCTTTTGGAAACATGTTGCAACAATAAAAAAAGGAGACCAGTCCCCAATGTTTCCCCTGCTTTGTGAGACAAGTACTTGCACTTCCACGTAGCAGAGCAAAATATGTTGAGAGACGGTTCTCCTCAACAATTTAAAGGTTTGCTTCATACGAAGAGGTTCATTTCAAAGAACGAAGAGCCGAGTGCTGAACATTTAAAAATTATACTAATATTATAAAGCGGAAGAGTTTGTTAGTTTGTTTGTTTGTTTGAACGCGCTAATCTCAGGAACCGGAAAGAAAGGAAAGGTCCGATTTGAAAAATTATTTCAGTGTTAGATAGACCATTTATCGAGGAAGGCTATAGGTTATGTTTTATCACGCTAATACTAATAGGAGCGAAGAAATAGAGGAAAAATTGGAAAAAAAACGGAGGAAATTATTTAAAATTGCTTATTATCTTAAGAAACTACTGGAGCAATTTTTATGTTATTTGGCACACATGAAGAATAGACTACGTGAAAGGACAAACTGTACGGTTTCCGTGACATTCTTAAATCTGGCGGGCGAAGCCGCGTGGAACATCTAGTCATTCAATAAAAATATGTATAAACACTATCAATAAAACTCTCTCTATGGATAAACTAGCATTTTTTATTCTAAAAAAATTGCTGATATGAGGGTGGTAGATCTACCAACTTTTGGTTCTAACATCTACCTAATTCTACCAATTTTTGGCATGACGTCTACTGATTTTCGAAAATTCGGTGTGACAACACTGCAGGACACTACAAAAACCAGGACACGTCCTGGGAAAACAGGACGGTTGGCAACCCTAATTTAACCCAAACCCGTGCGTAGGCCTTTATACCGGAAATAAACCAAGGTTCTCCTAACATTAAACTAGATTAATATAATTTGAGTACACATCCTCAATATTTAAAAGGATAATACCAAGGTAAGAATAACGTTAGTTTAGTTAAAGATAAATCGGAACCTTCGCTGCTAGGCCTCTTCAGTCTTCACGGTTATAATGTCTTGTGGTTACAGTTGTGAGTTGTGACTAGAATTTTTAGTTCTATTGTTTACATTATGACTCAGAGATTAAAAGTAGCTTTACGATTAATCCGTCTGAGTGGTATCATCGAGGAAATGAGTTCCTAGACAGTGTCATTTGGTCGGATCATGTCAATTTAATGTTAATGGTGATCTGCCGGCTGGGTTAGAGTTTTGACGTAATGCGACCAAACTACGTAGGTCCCCCATTTACCTAGGAATGATACCATTTAGTACTTACCATGATAGTACATTGCGGCATTTTTGGCAGAACGCAAAGGTATTCCGTCTCCAACCCCTGGAATTTCTATCCCTGACCCCTTTCCTACTTAAGCCCCCTTTTTAGGGTTCCAAAGTCAACAGTCCCTTATAGTTTCGGTCTGTCCGTCCGTCTGTCTGTCCGTCTGTCTGTCTGCCTGTCCGCGGTTTTGCTCAGAGACTAAAGGACCTACAAAGCTGTAATTTGGCATAATTACGCATATTAATTATGACGACAAAATGGTACATGAAATCTTTAAAAAATATTTTTTATGGTACCTTCCCTACACATCAAGCGGGGATGAATTTTTTTTTTTTGGGTTCACCCCATCGTGTTGGGTGTCGTTGGATAGGTTTTTTAAAATATTATGAGTATTCATAGATCATTTTCCTATTTCGAGATCCGTTTGTGAAATATTACGTTTTAAAGTGGAAAAAATCGTTAGAGTCCAGTATCCATTTGATTCTGGCCTTAGAATTGAGAAAAAAAATGATGTCTTTGATTTAGTTCAAATTCAGGGAGGGGGTAGCCGAGGTGTTGCCTTTGATGTTAGAAGAAACCCCGTTCCTCTAGGCCTATTGGAAGCTGAGTTATGGCCGCTTTTGTTCGACGTTTGACAGTTGCCGAGCTGTCAATGTCAAAGTTTGAATGCTTGTAACTCGGCAACTATTTGTCCTGGATATGAGTTTCTTCGGCTTGATCTTCCTGGATTTTTCTCCTCTATTCGATTCTGGCCTTAGAATTGAGAAAAAAATATTTTGAAATAACTATGGCAGAAAGGGGTGTAGATAATATTGCCGGAACATCTGATTTCATATTATATTAATCTTTTTTCAGTTGAATAAACTCTTTTTGCGTATGGTTAGATACTCGTACTTAAGGAGTAAACTCCAGTCGTGCCGGCCTTTTAAGAGGGAATACGCTCTTTTCTTGAAGGTTTGCAGGTCGTATAGGTCCGGAAATACTGCTGGTGACAGTTTGTTCCAGAGTTTACAGTGCGCGGCAGAAAGTTACGCGAGAAACACACGGTGGAAGACTACCACTCATCAAGGTGATGAGGATGGTATATTTTTCGCGTGGGACGATGGCGAAAAGTTGCAGGTGGTATGATTCCGAACAATTCCTCAGAGCACTCCCCGTGATACAACCGATAGAGGATGCAGTGTGAAGCTACATTTCGGCGCAATTTCAAGGGGTCCCAGCTGTTTGAAACACTATGGCAGTCAACAATTCGAGCGGCCCTTCGTAATTCGTTGGATACAGAGGGAGCAGTTGGTATTTTGGCGCCCCTGCCCAGAGATGAGAACAATATTCCATATGAGGCCGAACCTTGCCATGTAGAAACCGTAGTAACTAGTAACCTACGAATAATAAAAGTTTTTATTTTTCGTAGGTATTATATATTATAAGTCTATGATTATAATAGTCCGTCAAGAAAGTGAAGAAATTAAAAAGTGCCAACATCGTAGTGTCATCCCTTTTTTCTTAGATTGATTTGAAAGGGATGACAGTACGATGTTGCCACTTTTTAATTTCTTCACTTTCTTGACAGACTATAGTAATCTTTTTAGGGTTCCGTAGCCAAAATGGCAAAAAACGGAACCCTTATGGATTCGTCATGTCTGTCTGTCTGTCTGTCTGTCTGTCTGTCTGTCCGTCCGTATGTCACATCCACTTTTCTCCGAAACTATAAGAGCTATACTATTGAAACTTGGTAAGTAGATGTAGTCTGTGAACCGCATTAAGATTTCGATACAAAAATGGAAAAATTATTAAAAATTTTAGGGGTCCCCATAGGAACAACTGAAACAAAAAAAAATTTTTTTCGTCTAACCTACGCGTATAGGGTATCTATGGATAGGTCTTCAAAAATCATGTTGAGGTTTCTAATATTATTTTTTCTAATCTGATTAATTTGCGAGAGAGACTCTTCCAAAGTGGTAAAATGTGTGTCCCCCTCTAACTTCTAAAGTAGAGGCATGATAATTCAAAAAAAATATATGACGTACATTACTATAAAAACTACCAACGAAAATTGATTTGAACGAGATCTATCAAGTAGTATTTTTTTAATAATTTAACTTTACTAACTTAATTTAACTTTCATTATATCAACTAAAATATAAAAATAAATCAAAAACCTTTTAATTTTATAGAAATAAACCTTATTGCTGCTGCGGAACCCTTCAGTGGCGAGTCCAACTCGCACTTGGCCGGTTTTTTTTCCTCTGACTTTCGCACCTCTAGCCCTCGATACTATCAGTGCCTAATCTTTTCCGGCATAAGACGTTTGACTTGTCTTATCAAATATCTCAAGTAAAATTCGTGAACCTTCCTCTTGAGATTACTAAGTACGTAAATCGTAGTTTTAAACTACATTTAAAGCTGTGTCAGGGAAATGCCAAAGCGCCTTGGAAGACGTAGGTAAGTGGATGAAATGGGTGATTAAAAGTTGAAAGAAATAAATAACATATTGTGTATATTTATTCACGTTCTTATTCTATATTAAAGGTAAGGTAAATACCTACCTAATAAACTATAATAAGCATTCAAAAACCATTGAGTAATTATTATTTTTTTAGATTATTCTGACAGCCATGATGTGACATAAATTTTAGAGTATTCCACGCCAAGCGATGTCTTTGATTTTGGTTATAAAAACAAAACTTGTGAATCGAATGCATCAACTTGTTTTATATCCGCTTAGTGCACGGAATTCCCCGTTTGCAAGATTTCGCCAAAATATTATCACTAATTATGTAAGCTTAACAGGAAAATGTTAAAAAATCAGCCAAAATTTCCTACTCTTGAGGTAGGTTCGATAGGTCAGTTAGGCCGAAATACTCGGGTAACTGCACAACATAGATCAAGATCTTGATCTATGTCTGTGGCTAACTGTTATTTTGATCAAGCACTTTATACAGGTTAGAATAATGACAGCAAAGGTCAATGACACAGTGCGTGTCCTATAGTATATTGCCATTTGCCACTACAAGGCCTCGAAAATTAATTAGTCCATAAGTTTTTGAACGTGGTACAGTTGGCGAAAATAAAAGTTCATGTCAGTGTCAGTGTCAGAAGTTACCGTAAGTATCTGCATATTCTGCTGTATCTGCATCTGCTAAATAGTTCATAAATTACGCAAGATATTTCGGTAGGAAGGTGATATCCAGCCAAATGTCACCGAAATTCTTGTGAGGGAGGGCCAAAATTAGTCCTAAAACCTCTCATATTATGACATCACTTTGGACGATTGTGCCGATCCGAACTGATGCAAAAATTATACGTCGTAACTCATATTCAAAGGAACGAGCGTGGTCTAACTATATTTTGACAACAATTTGTGTTTATTAGACACTTATTACGGGTTCCGATAATAAATTATATATTTTACCATCTGCCAGTTCATTTAGCCATAATTCATATAAACTAAGGATTTACCACAGCATAGATCAAGTATGTCTGTGGGATTCACCTTTGTGTCTGCAAAAGTTTGTTGAATCAAAACGACCAAAACTCGTTTAAAATAACAAAACACGTCTAATTACTCATGTAAGTACATTGTTCGATATGATTATGAACGAACATATTTTCTACTTTTTAATTTTTGCTAAAATAATTGCGAACGACGAGAAATTTTGGAGTATGAAGCTGAACCTTTTTGTTTATTCTTGTCATAACCGGTTTTACGGCAAATATACTTGTACTGTCGAACGGCAGCCAAAAACGTAAGATTTTATATTAAAGTTGCCCGTAAAATGTACCATCAGAGAAATTGTTTCATAGGCAGACGGCGTACAATACGTATAATTTTGGTCGCATTTTGTCAAACTCAACCGACAGAAATCATGACTAACATTGAATTGACATAATCGCACGGCGCACCAAATATGACCCAGCGCGGCGGGGCTAAAATGGTCGCATAGCAATTCCTCTCAATCAATTTACAAAATGAATTGTCAAAACTATCAAACTCACGAATGTCAAATTTAGACCAATTCGATTGGTCTAAATTCGTACCTACTAATTTGACATTCGTGAGTTTGACCAATTCAATTGGTCTAAATTAGTACTAATTTGACATTCGTGACTTTGACAGTTTTGACAATTCATTTTGTGAATTGATTGAGAGGAATTGCTATATTATGACCACTTTAGCCCCGCAGATCTGTCAAATGCCTATGAATCAATTTCTCGATGGTAAATATAGATGCTTCTTGATTAACTAGTCTACGTTCTACACTAGAAATGCTACGGAATAGAGACTGTCACAGATTTTTGGAACTGATTACCTTTATCAATCTGACACTTTTCATTTCACATCACAAAAGAAGATTATAATAGAGATAATATTTCACAAAAGAAGAGATAATATTTCTTTTAACGTTGGAATACGCATTCCAACGTTAAAAGAAATATTATCTTCTTTTGTGCCATGCTATGCGTGCCTCGTACGCACGTATGTTATCAGTCTTTAAAGTCTTTTTTACCCGACTGTCACGAGGGTTATGTTTTTAGCGCGTATCTTGTATGTATGGAGATACAAGGTAATAAATATTCTTTATTACCTTGTATTTCCAGAACCATGAAACGGATTTTCACATTTGAGATATCGTTAGATTTGTATTAATAGCCCAAGTGTTCTTAGATAGGTGACATTAAAAAAAAAAACAAAATGGCGGATGTTTGACGCCATATTGTGAGGTAAAAAAAATAAAAATTCTACCAAGCATATCGAGTGGGGTATCAAAATAAAGGATTTTAAACACTGATTCTAAATATGTATATAACTTGCAGTTTTAATATTAAATGGAACGATAAATAATAAAAAAAAACAAAAATCCGCCTGCATGGATAAATACAATGCTTAATTAAAAATCAACTGAAATTGCTGAAACAAGATGAAAATTCAATGACAAAAAAATGATTAGGTGCTTAAAACCAGAAACATAAATTGAAACAGTACCAAACCTATATACCTACGTATAGTAGGTTCCTGTACACTTAGAAGTATACAGCACGGTAGTTTTCAATTTTTTATTAGATTGATTGTCGAAATGGTTACATGACTAGGTACAACTAAAAAGTCGTAAATAAAATAAATTAATTAAAAAATAAAAAACCCGACCGCAAAAAAATGTTAACTAAAATGAAAAAAACTAAACATACCTCCGACCACGGATATAAAAAAAATACGGATGGAGCATTACACTATAAAGAGATGAAGCATGCAAGGTACGACAATTTCGTTTATTGTACACGTGACCGACACACACACGTAACTAGGTACTACAACCCGCTGTCATTGTACATAGAGTGACGGCGCCAATGACACGCACACATCCTACACGGGCGGCCATAAGTCATGACTATGCTTCACTCGGGATTAGTTACGTTTTTTTTAAGTCCGTGCCTCCGACTTCATTTTGTAGTCCACTTTCTTCTTCTACGTAACCTTCTATTCGGGCCCTGGCATGAAACTCGTAAGCAAGAGTCGTATCAATTAAAACATGGATTCGATGCCTCCGGCAGAATTAGGTCTTGTTTCGTTCTTTTTAGTTAACATTTTTTTGCAGTCAGGTTTTTGGATTTTTTACTTATTGCTGGAAGTTTATCTTTTGACGTTAGATAATCAAAAGCGGAAATATTTTTTACGGGCCAAAAACCTATAAAACAGGACATAATTTGTAGCCAGTGTCTAGACTCTAGTAGGTTACTAGTACTAGTACTAGATAAACAGAACTTTACAACATACTTTGGATGCTGGCCATAACCCGACCTTGTCTTTGAACTACAATTTTCCTGTTACGATGCCTAATAGGAAACACAAGCCTTGATTTTCTTCCGACAGCCTTAATCGCTATTCAATTTCCTAACCTATATAGCATTTTGTTACCTTTTTTGTTATCCCTATTCCCTACTAATATTAATACACGTGCCTGTCTGTATGTTATACTTATTTAGACCGCTAAGCTCATTGAAATGAAGTTTGGGCAGGTAAGATTTAAGAAATATTTACTAA